>CM051621.1:14435077-15923202 GCA_028020825.1 Podargus strigoides
AGCCATGGAATGTGTGTCCTTCTTATGGTAATAATAAATACAAAGATGATTACTTACTTCATTTAATTCCTTAACAGATAGATGTCTGGAAAAGAAAGAATTACAAGCAAAACATTTTACTATCATAAAATAAAAATCACTTTGAGTACTTAAATACTTTGATTACATCATCAGTGAAAACTAACAGCCCTTAGCAAGGGAAGGATTTTATTATTGCTGTAGAAATTCAGAGGCTGGTTATTTTTTTACATAAATTATTTGCAGAAAAAGGTTTATTGGACTTTCATAAAAAAGAATAGCATCCAATGAATTCATTATGGTAAATGAGAAAAGTCTTTGTTAAAGATTTATTGTGGGAGGAAGGGAGAAGAGATATCAGCTTTCTTCACTACTTTTCATCTTGTGCCAAAATGTCTTATTAAAAACTTTAAAGTCAGCTATAAATTGAGGTAGGTTCCTTGAAGAGTTTCAAAAATGAAACGTTCACAGATGCAAAATGGAAAGTATAGAGGAAAGGAGGTGCAGGACCAGGAAAAGAGAAATGGAGAATGCTCCTTGTGGTCCTGATTCAAGTAGGTATTTAAGTATTTTTCTGCCTTCTCCTAATATATCTAATCAACAGGAATATCTTCCTTTCCTGGAAAGGATCATCAGAAATTATTATCCCCCCTCAAAAGGGACAATGTGTTGAGTCTGACATACTATGTTAGATGTCCTGGGTTTTATGATCACTCATGCTTTTTAGCAGCTTCTATCTCGTAATAGAAGACTTGGAGGACCTGATTTTAGAAATTATTCAGGAACATAAGGTGTAGATAGGCATGTAATAGTTTTTTGAAGGCTACAGGATTTAGTCCCTGCTTAGCTTATCTCCTGGTCTGAGAAAATATGACAGTGAGTTATTTTGCTAAATCAGTTAGAGAGAATGCAATGCAGAGATGGAACAGAAAACCCTGGCAGCTGCTTTTCAACACTAGTTCAGTGATAAGGGGTCTCTTCCCTGCACCTGTGCTCAAAACATCAGCATGGATGGTTAAAGAGGCAAGAAATTTGGGAATGATCTGTTAGGGGAAAGTTTCGGGCAGGCTAAGAGAAAGGAGAGGAACTGGTTTGGGTTTGGATAGTTGCTTTTGTGTTAGTTTCTGCAATCTGTTAGCTTAGACTTCAAGGTCATTATATGATGTGTGAAAGTCTATATTCAAGACATTGGGTGCATGGTAAAGTTAAGTGATAATAAAGGTGTGCTTGCAGGGCTGGCCTCCACTGTGAGGGGACATGCCACTTGTATGGCCTGCTCACCAGAGGCCTGTGAAAGTGTAACTCTCCCCACAGCTTCGAAGATACAATCCAGGATCTTGCACATGCCTGCATTTTTTATGAGGCTATTTATAGAGTGTATAAATAATGTCATGTTTAATTTTATAAGTCTTCCAAATCTTGCTGGAAAACAAGACTTGCACTGCTAAATCACATCTGTGGTGTGACAGCTTTGCTTACAGTCTAGCAGATAACGGCTGTGGCACTGTACTCCTCCACACTGCAGCTTATATATATATTTTCTCCTTACAAAGCTGTAACTGGACCAAAGATGGGTGAGAAAAATTTTGAGTGAAGTGTTTGTTTGGGAAATTAGTGAAGTGCCTTCTCCAGATCATGTGTGGTCTTAGTCTCTTACTCATGTGAGTAAAAAAACCTAGTACAATTAAAAAAAAACCCAAAGCCATTAGAAATATTTTGGTATCTATAATTGCAGTGTGGAGTTTGATGTTTATGATTTTTGCTGCTGCCTTTTAATACTAGCATAAGAACTGACATGTATTTATATTACAGATTTTGGCTTTATAATAGGACCTTTCAAATTCAAGTGCTTTGCATACTGATGTCTGCTGGCAAACATGGCTTATAACAGTTCTCACAGAGCTTTCAATGTATGTGCTGCCCTACCGATGGAGGGGATCAGTCATGGGATTTGGGACTTTGCAGCTATAGGTCAGGTCATGCATCTGCATATGAAGCTACTTCATATTAATAAAATGTCTTAACAACCAACAGCTTTTGGAATGTAATCCATGATAGAATTTAAGCACCATTCAGGAAAAAAAAAACCCAACATGTTTAAGGCTCGCTCCTTAAGTATTATACTTAACTTTAAGCAGAAGATTACTTCTTTGATTTGTTAGCTTTTTTTTTTCCCCCCCCCCATGGGATTTGTAGTGACCTTTGTAAAATGCAGCAAAAATTCCATCCTGATGAACAGAAATTGAAACTATTTGTAAAAGGATGGGAAGGATTGATGCAGCTCAGTTGTGCCCAAACTTCTGGCTGCAATGTTTTTTTGTTGAGAGGCATTTGAGGATTGTACTTTGTGGCCCCTAAATGCACGTCATTCCTGTTCCCAGTATGTGTTCACCACCATCCCCATTTATGAATGTGTGTTTTGGTCACACAGCAGGAGCGTATGTGTGTCTGGTTATATGGCAGTGAGCAGCATAGATACATCCTCATCTGACTAGATATGTGTGTCATGTGGAAAAAGCAACCAGACTTGTAACCTGACCTGCATATGCTTGGTCATACAGCTGGACACAGGTGGTTTGTGCGTCAGGATCAGCACTTATCCACACTGCCATGTCAGGATGCTGAGTGAACATGGGTGTTGTATGATGGAAGAGGGCAAGAAGCAACTCATAGTTTGGCTTAATCAGTCTCATGGGCTGGAGCAAAACTTCTGGCTGCAAATTACTCATTTCTTTTGCTGAGTGTAATGTCCTTGGGATATGGAGTGTATTCCTGTATCTCTGATATGGTCAGTGTATTTCCCCAGCACTTTGTTCACCAACTGTGCTAAGCAAGTGCAATTGTTTCTACTTCGAAGTGGTTGCAAAACCTCTAAATGTTAGTAAGAAAAAGTAGGACAAATCTTAAACAATGTGTTTGTGAAAGTTCCACCTACTTTTCTACTCCTTTACCTTTATTTTGGCATTTTTTTCTGTTAAAAATGCTAGTGTGATATTACGCTAAATACTTCTCTCAATTATTCTTTCTAAAGAATAACTTTTTTTTTTTCTTAAGTAAAAGCAGAGGTGCGATGGAGGTAAAGTCTTGTGGTTTGACCAGGGAGAGTGTTTTGATTTTCTTTTCAGGGAATGAGGATGAGGAATGCACTCGTACCTTGTGACTTTTGCTGATATTGGAAGGGTATGAGCTTGGCTGAGCATTTTCCTCATGTGGAAGAACTGGCTGCTTGTCTTTGGCTCTGGAGGAAGTGGCTGATGCTGCTTTGGCAGTGTCTTCAGAGGCCTAGAGAAGTCAAAGGAGAATTTGAAGAACTATTAGGGAATCAAGGAGGCAGAGGGATGTTGTAAGTGTGAGCTCAAGAAGTAAAACACCGGAATTTTCCGAGAACATGTCAATGTATTTGTGCTGATCTTAGCTCAGGTTCAGGAGCTTCACGGGGCCCTTCAATAGCAATCGTAATTTTGGATAATATCCTACATTTGCAAGGCACTACTGTACTGTGTTTCATGCCACTTAACACAGCTTTTGTGCACTTCAGTGGTATGTGCCAAGTACAGCTCTCCAGTGTTGGTGTTACTGGGTGGATATTGCTGGGTCCAAATCCCAGCCAGGAAACACGCTGCAGTTCAGACACACAGGAAAAAAATTCTTTTCATCCCAGGAAACTCACAGCTCATGGTAACGAGATGACTCAGGGTTTTTTGGCAGATGTGGGCATGCTCTGCCCATGCTCTGAGACCAGCCAGTCCCAGCCCAGCTCCAGCTGGGAGCTGTGGCATGGAGAGCTTGCGTGAGTAGAGCTGCAGGGAGGGAGCCCTGTGCGTTTGTGTGGTACAGACCAAAATTGAGTCCAAGAATTAAGCACCGTTCTGGCTCCCGTAATACAAAAGGAAGCAACTAGTGAAATTCTTATTCCTGCGCTTTTACAGTTTTGAATTTGTGAAGCTACACAGTCCTTTTACGCTCATTTCATATTTTAACTTAAGGAATAATCTGAATATATTTGTAATCCTAATCATATTTTAAACTTCTTTATAGCTTTTACAGCAGTCAGTGTAGGCACAGAGGAACAAGCTAGTTAGTCCTGGATGACCTTTTGGAAGGATGTCTTAATTGTAGCTGTTACTGTTTGGGGTTGAAAAGATCAAGAAGTGATTAATTTGCTGTTTGTGGGCATATCATAGAAAAATATATTTGTGGAACAGAGCTTCGTTCATTTCTGTGGAAGTAGGTGGCAATATTCCAGTTGATTTCTATGGACATGATTTAGATTTGTAGCAAAAAAACCTGTCAGAAGGATTTAAGAGGCAATGAAGTCAATATTGTCACAGTGAACAGAGCCTAAAGCATCAATACACATTGATGGAAGATTTTTTTCCCCCCCAACAATTTATATCTGGATTCAACCAGATTCAAGATTTCTGGGCTTTTGACTTGATTCTAGGCTCAATGAAGTTGATTTTGAAGATGCAGGCCTGAGCTACTGCTGTCAATACTTACAGCTCATGTTTTATTCTCCCTAATTTCATATCAGAACCTAAAAAAGAGCCAGGTGGTAAAAGGATGCTGGCTCACGTCCAGTCATCTTGTTACCATGACTGGTACAGATGGATGTGAGTGTTCATTAGCATTGAGCTCCCCAAGGACTGCAGGTAAGCAATCTCTTAAGTGATCTTACCGTGGGGGAGGCACAGGGTCCTGGAAAAGAGAGGAAAGAAATATCCATGTAAGCTTTTTTCCTCATTTTTCTAAGAGAAATGTGAAGAGTTTAGATTAAGCAGACATACCTTTGTCAACAGTCAAAGGGTTTATGTGCTCTACAGCACATAACATCATACTTTAATATGACATTTTAAAACCACTGAGGGGTAAAAGATGTCTACATGACCGTGGATGCAAGTAAGTGATATAATGAAGGACTACAGATATGAGTTCTCTTACCCTTTAGTTAGTACTAGCAAAATTTTAGCCTGCTTTTAGAATTATATTAAATGGCAAAATGACCTGTAAGAATTTTATTTAATGAGAGATTCTGCTTACCTGGGTTCCATGTATTTTCATTCTTTCTCCTAAAAATAATTATTAATAATTGTTAATAGAGTGCTACCCATATAATTCACAAATAAAGGTATAGCTTTATTCTGGTATTGCTGTTATTATTGGCAGTCCAGCCCCGCCACTCCCTGCCCCTTGGCTCTACCTCCGGAACTCTTTGCTTCAAGGTTATGTTGCTGTCCCCATAGCATTCATCCCACCTGCCACATCTGTTTCTCCATAACTTTTCCTGCTACTGAGTGGGGAGCATTAATTTCTGTGAACCTAGAAGAAGCTGGAAGCTTCAGAGGTTCAGTGGGAGGTCGTTATGTGTGGGAATGGAGGCAAATCACACACTAGACCTGAGATGGAGGTCACTGAAGTGCACATTTTCTCTGTTGGCTATTCTGCATGTGAGGCCAGTGGCTTTGGATGATGCTTATGAGAAGTTGTGGAGGAATGGCTTGCTGAACAGGGCCGAATGTAACAACTGTGAGCACAGGGCCGAATGTGGCAGCTGTGAGCGAGCAGTACTGATAACGGGAGCTGTACTGCTGATAGCTGTAGCTTCCCAGGGTCACTCTGACCTGGAAGCTTGCAGAAAGCTCCAAGTCAGGACAAGCCCGAAGCTAGTGGAAAGTTCCAAGGTAGAACCTGCGGGAAGAATCCGGAAGTAGATAACCGCAAGAGGCTGGAATATGCAAATGTAGCTCTATGCTTAACTAATCAAATATAGACGAGTAGGCATAATTTGTGCTTAGCCAATTAGACATAGATATGTAGGCATAATTTAACATAAGTAGGCATAATTAACCTTCAGTGTATAAAAGGCATAGCAGAACTCGAATAAAGTTGAAGCTTGCTTATAACTCATACTGAGTTGCGTCTTGCTTCCCTTGCCTTCTCCAACATTCTGCAACAGGAAGTGGAGTGGATTTTCTTTGATCTGTACTTTATTTACCCTTTCTTAAGGATGGGTTCACAGATGGATTCAGGTGCAACTTCTCAACCATTGTGCTTCTTTCCGTATAAAACACAATACTAAGTGTATCACAGAATCACAGAGTGTTAGGGATTAGAAGGGACCTTAAAAGATCATCTAGTCCAATCCCCCTGCCAGAGCAGGATTACCTAGATCAGGTCACACAGGAACACATCCAGGCAGGTTTGGAATGCCTCCATAGAAGGAGACTCCACAACCTCTCTGGGCAGCCTGTTCCAGTGCTCTGTTACCCTCACTGTGAAGAAGTTCTTCCTCGTATTTATGCAGAACCTCTTATGTTGCAGCTTACACCCATTGCCCCTTGTCCTATCATTGGATGTCACTGAGAAGAGCCTGGCTCCATCCTCATGACACTCACCCTTTACATATTTATAAACATTAATGAGGTCACCCCTCAGTCTCCTCTTCTCCAAGCTAAAGAGACCCAGCTCCCTCAGCCTTTCCTCATAAGGGAGATGTTCCACTCCCTTTATCATCTTTGTGGCTCTGCGCTGGACTCTCTCAATCAGTTCCCTGTCCTTCTTGAACTGGGGGGCCCAGAACTGGACACAATACTCCAGATGTGGCCTCACCAAGGCAGAATAGAGGGGAAGGAGAACCTCTCTCGACCTACTAACCACACCCCTTCTAATACACCCCAGGATGCCATTGGCCTTCTTGGCCACAAGGGCACATTGCTGGCTCATGGTCATCCTGCTGTCCACCAGGACCCTCAGGTCCCTTTCCCCTATGCTGCTCTCCAGCAGGTCAGTCCCCAACTTATACTGGCACATGGGGTTGTTCTGACCCAGATGCAGGACTCTGCACTTGCCCTTGTTATATTTCATTAAATTTCTTCCCGCCCAACTCTCCAGCCTGTCCAGGTCTCTCTGAGTGGCAGCACAGCCTTGTGGTGTGTCAGCCACTCCTCCCAGTTTTGTGTCATCAGCAAACTTGCTGACAGAGCACTCTATTCCCTCATCCAAATCATTGATGAATATATTGAATAGTACTGGTCCCAGTACCAACCCCTGAGGGACTCCACTAGATACAGGCCTCCAACTAGACCCTGTCCCATTTATCACAACTCTCTGGTTTCTTTCCTTCAGCCAGTTCACAATCCACCTCACTATCCAATCATCCAGACCACACTTCCTCAGTTTAGCTGCGAGGATGCTGTGGGAGACTGTGTCAAATGCTTTACTGAAATCAAGACAGACCACATCCACTGCTTTACCATCATCTGTCCACTGGGTTATGTCCTCATAAAAGGCTATCAGGTTGGTCAAGCATGACTTCCCCTTGGTGAAGCCATGTTGATTGCCCCTAATGACCTGCTTATCCTTGATATGCCTAGAGACAGCACCAAGGATAAGCTGTTCCATCACCTTTCCAGGGATGGA
Source organism: Podargus strigoides (assembly GCA_028020825.1). Lineage (NCBI taxonomy): Eukaryota > Metazoa > Chordata > Aves > Caprimulgiformes > Podargidae > Podargus > Podargus strigoides. Next base: position 14,442,515 of record CM051621.1, read on the forward strand.
GGTGAGGCTGACTGGTCTGTACTTAGATAATTATAGCAATCATAGAAGTGTTGAAAATCTTCCTGTTCTGTAGCCAATAAATGTTTTCAATATCACTTACAAACATTCATTTCATAAGAGACATACCTAAGAATCAGATAAAGCAGGAAAAAACAAGTATTCTTGGGGTTTTTTTTTTCAGCTTAAATTATAAAATAAAGGAAATAAAAAAATCATCATGATACTTCATAAAACAGAGTGAACTTTGATTTTTACCTCTGCTTCTCAGATTGAAACATTTGCGAATGATATTTATTCAGGTATTGTAAATTTAAATATTGTTGAGAGACATATATATGCTTATCAGGTTGTCTGGGATGCATTCTTTATCTGTTTTGATTTTTGTATAGAAATCTATAAAAATCTTGAAAAACAATGAAATTTCTTTTGTTTTCAAATTTACCAAAATTTGACCGATTTATTTAAATGAACCTATGACATCTCACTAATAAAACCCACTATCTTACTCTATTTGTAATAGATTTTCATAAGTTCTACATACTGAAATCCTAATGAATGCAAAAAAAGATGCCATATATCTTCATTCATTCATTCTCCTTCAAGTAAACTGTAACAAATAAGTAAATAAAATAACGTTTAACAATTCCAGAAAACAACTGATAGAATTTCTTCTGTGCTGTTCTTGCCATCTTGTGGCAAAGCCACCTAATAGCACTGGACATAAGAATAAGACACATTTAGTAACTGTGTAGTTATTATCGAAAAGTAATAGAGTCTCTCTAAGCACTATTAGCTCAGGATGTGCTAAAATATGTAAAAGTTGCGTTCTCAAAGTACAGAGTTTAATTTTCCTGCCTGCACAGTCTTTGGTTCATCTTTCTTAATGTCAGCACACATCTCCTGGAGGCAGACAAATATGTAAATCCAGGTTACTGAATCCTGGTGGAATTTGAAGCTTTATCTAAACTGGCAAACTGTCAGTGGGACCTTGCCAGCTGATTTCTGCAGAGTTTGAAGCTGGCTTACTCCAATTTCTCTCAGTTCAGCTTTTTTACAAGCTACATCAGGATTTGCTCACAAGAGTCAATCTAACCTTTCATTTTGCAAACTTGATAGTGCTTACTTTCTCATAATCCATAGGAATTTTTTGGCTCTATGTTTTGTATTATAGTATGAACTAAAAGGAAAAAAAAGTAAACAAATTCCATTTTGCATAAATTCTTTGCATTATATTTCCTGCTGATCAAATATAGTACTTACTCTCTGAAAACCATTTGTTACAGCAAATATAGAAAGGATCATATTTTCCTGACTTGGCAATTGCGCTGTTTTTGACCATCTTTAGCATACGAGTCAAAGATTTGAAAATGATAGAAAAAATATAATTCCCTTTCAAGGTTAATCAGATATTTAATCCTCCAGTAGTTGACTTCATCAGATATTGCTACATTTATAAAATATTAAAAAAAAAAGTACATAGAAACCTCCTTTTAAAATAACCTCATGATTGAGTAAAACCATCAATTAAAGGATTTAATAGCTGGACACCTCATTAGACTTTTGAAGAATAAGATAATCTGTCCCCGATTTCACCACAAGAAATAAAATACAACAAACAAAACTTAAAAGTAGAGTTGTGATTAAAAATTATAGAATTTTGAAGCAAATTTACAGTTAAAAGTACAGCAGTGGGGAAAAAAATATATGCTAGGTGATACGCAACATAATTAGTATATTCTTAGTAGGAGAACATTGTCAGCTTTTGTAAGTAGTTACCCTAGGATGTAAATCTTTAATAGGAAGCTGAAGTTGATATTACTATTTAAAAATAATTACTAGATTATGCTTTACCATATATTTATAGAAAATACCCAAGAAGGATAGGAAGCCAAAAAGCATGAGATCATGAGAAGGAGAAGCAAAAGCAAAGCATAGCAGGGGTCTTGCAGCCTCAGTTCAGGAGACACAGGCTCCCCCCTCTCCCCACTTATGTCCTTATATATAATTGTAGGGAAAAGGAAAACCTGATGTTTAAATTGAATAGCTTTTTTTTTTCCTCCCCCTTGAGGAACAGGTTGCTCATGAGAGAAAACAGATCTCCTTTTGTAAATAATTACTTTGATGTTAGATAGCTGAAACAGTATTGCAAAATCTGCAGTATGATTATTTTGGAAGGCAGCTGCTGTTGTGAAAACCATGTCTATTCTATCGCCTGCAATCTCTGCTTATGTACAACAGCTAAATCTGGAAGCAGCAATTTCTATTTCTGATTGCAGAAACGGGCAGATTTTTTTTTTTTATTTTACCTCTAATGCTTGGCACGCTCCTCCCCTCCAGAGCAGAGGTGTGTTTCTGTTAATAAAACAAAATAAAGATGTGATGTTAGTCATCATCATTGAGGCTATGGCTAGTAGAAGTGGCACTGCTCCTGGCTGGGATGCCTCTAATGCTTGGTGGATCCCCCGCATCAACAAGTGAGAGCAGGTGGCGAGAACACTGGTGCAAAGTGAAACAAGAACAGCTTACAGGAACTTGTGCGACCTGGTACAGTTGAATATTATGTGGCTGAGACTTTAAATAGACTGTGCTTAAACGATACTACAGAAAAGGGGAAATCTGTCTGTGAATATGGTTTAAGATCTTTACTTACAGATGGGTATTGAGGGGGCTGAGATGTGTCCTGGCTGTGCACTGGGGAAGTGATACCTGAAGGCCTTAAACAACGTTTATCTGTAAAAGAGGAAGAAAAAGCAAGCCTGAGTAATTCATTAATACTATATTTTAAGAAGAAGAGGTTTTAATGTTCCAAATATGTTTCTCAGGTCAGATCTTGCCATTTTTATAGCATTTTACTTTTTTCCTGTTCAGAACTTAACTGTTATTTAGTAGCTGTATTGAAGACACCACAGAATCACAGAATGTTAGGGATTGGAAGGGACCTCAAAAGATCATCTAGTCCAATCCCCCTGCCAGAGCAGGAACACCTAGGTCAGGTCACACAGGAACATGTCCAGGTGGGCTTTGAATGTCTCCAGAGAAGGAGACTCCACAACCTCTCTGGGCAGCCTGTTCCAGTGCTCTGTTACCCTCACTGTGAAGAAATTCTTCCTCACATTTATGCGGAACCTCCTATGTTCCAGCTTGCACCCATTGCCCCTTGTCCTACCATTGGATGTCACTGAGAAGAGCCTGGCTCCATCCTCATGACACTCACCCTTTACATATTTATAAACATTAATGAGGTCACCCCTCAGCCTCCTCTTCTCCAAGCTAAAGAGACCCAGCTCCCTCAGCCTTTAACCCTGGTGACAGCTCTGTAGTTAACCTCCTCCTGTGGTTAAAAAAAAAAAAAAGCCTTCATAAGCTGGTACTCAGTTAAGGCAGACATTTGACCTAAACTGAATAGTTTAGTGAATTTGTTTCTCATTCGAACCTTTGTTCTCGGCAACGCCGTTTTGTTGTTCTTATTGAGGAGTGTATGTGGGGCTTACTCTCTAGAGAGCTTTTTAATTTTTGATTTAGCTTTTAATAAGTACTGCATCAGTGCCCATCTAAAAGAAATGCACAGGTTGTACACTAGCATGTGTTTTTTGAGTCATTAATTTTATATCTCAAAGGCATTGTTATTTCTCTGGGAAAGATGGCAAAATAGGATGTTAGCATTGAGTTTTGCCTTTCTGAAATACGTTGTCAGACCTTTCCTCACTTTTGTATTCTGCCACACTATAGTTATTGGGCATAACACAGGCAAAAAGCAGCTTTCTGTTTACTGTGTTTTCTCTGAAATCACAAAACAAAACCAATGTCTTTTTGGTATTTCAGGACAGACTTACATCCACAACGAAAGTTGCTGACTGCTGACTGAGAAAGTCTTTTCTACTAACCAAGATAAAACCATCATTTTGAATTTACTTCAGATTTCCAAATAAAATGTGCAAATTAGTCTTTGGAACATAATGCAGAGTATCTGGATGTTCAGACTGATTGTGATCTGCTCACACACTAATAAATTTACTTACATTAAAAGCCATTTATTTGTTTAGACATCAAACTAACTCTCACAAAAGTCAGTAGAAAAATCTTTGCTGACTTTGGTGTGAACTGGAGTAAGCTTTCATACGTATATTGATCTTGTATTGTCAGATATTTTTGGTTTCTGGTTTCCATTCTTCCCTGCCTAGGATTTCACTCTATTTTTTTAATGATTTAAAACCTCTGCAGAGTGTTTATAATGGCTTCGAGCAATGGATAGCTAGGATGATATTTCACTTTCATAAATGCGATATTAATTGGCTATGTATGTTTGGGCATTAAATATGACTTAGAACGGCTTTAGTAAACCAAAACTTGATTAATGTAGCTATCTTGCAAGGTTAAAGATGACTGAGAAATACACTCAAAGTAATTGCTTATGACTGCTATTGAAAGCATCAGAGAGTGCCTTTAAAAAGAGTACTGCATTTCTTCATCTGCAAATTATCATCTGGAGGAAAGTTTCATGTGTTCTTTCATATTTTTCATCTTAAAGGTTTTCTAGGCTTAAATAGCAGTGGGCTTTTCTGAAATAGTTGTGGGTTTAACTGGTCAGTTTTTTGCACGTTCCAGATGGAATGGGATCATAGAATTTCTCCCATGAAGGTAATATTGAAATTACAAGAGTAGCATGTAATTATTAGTTTAACATAATCTAATGGAAATAAGGGTAACTGTTGAATATGAAGATGCAGACAAAGCCCTTCTCTTGCTCCTGTCCATTTCATTTTAAAAAATATCCCAACTGAAAACCCCAAGTCTGTACTGTTCCTTGTTACCTCTAGGTTTGGTTCACTTTCTGCAGACAGCAAAAGTTACCTGCGTATTCAGATTCTTGTAGAGGTTTGGCAGGAACGATTCTTAGAGCATGGATGGCCTCCAGAGTGGAAGAACTTACAGTTTCATATTCACTTTCTTCCTCCTCAGGTGCCTTTGAGCAAGATTGTAAGTCGCTCTTGCCCTTTATTGCCAAATCTTTGTTCTGGATAGAAGAAGAGATACACAGTTAAGTTCACGATTAGTTTCAGATTTGGAAATGTTTCATTGCCAGAACCAGATATTTTGGTGCACAGGACATTTTTCTGATGAAAATTGAAGGTTGGAAAGTAGTTGAGTAAGGGCTTTGAGGATCTAAATTTTTGATTTAGGTTCATAAAATAGCCATTTGGGAGGCAGTTTAGGTCTTTCTCTGAATTTGGCCTGTCACCGCTCCTGGAAATATGAGAGTGTTTAATTTTATGATAATTACAGTGTGGTATTTGTATTGTACTGACTGTTTACATGTTATTTGCAAGGATATATTAACTTGCGCATCACAAATGTCATGCTTTAAAATAAAAACATGCCCTGTTTTTGAGAATTTGTGCTAGCAAATGTGCAGTCTGTGAACGCCATAGCAAATATGTATTGAACAGTGGAGTCCACAGAAATGTGGTGCTGAGGGTAAATCAGGATGTCTCTGGATGTGTCTACACACTTGTACTAGGTTTGTTCAAGATTATTTTCTTGAGTTCTGCTCTGCCCTTCATTCTCAGTGTTTACATGCTGGAACATAACTGCTGGTTTTCTTCAGGAGGAGACGTGCACAAACAACACAGAGCTGAGATTGCAACCGAGTGAACTTAGCTGAGGACAGCCAGTGTCTTTGTAAGTCATATTTTGCTACCAGAGACAGTATAGATGCATCCACACACTTGGATCTTCCCTGATATTTGTTTTAATCGCTTCTTGAACTCACTAGTAATGGGGAATCGAGCTTTCTGAGGTGTCTTCTTCCACTAGTTAACTGTCCTTTCGGTTCATGCTTTTTCTCGAGTGCTACAAATTAAACCAATTTGTTTTACCCTCCAAAAACAATAAAAAATTGATTACTATCCACTTTATTTCAACCTTTATTATGCTTAATGCATATAATTATATTTCCTTTTAGTTTTCTCACTAAGCAAGTAAAATTCTTTAAAGCTTTCCCAAGTTGTCAACCAATTTAGAAGATTTTGAACCTTGTACTCCCAGTGTAACTTTCCTGTGAACTCTCTCCAGGTTGTACACATCTTTATTGCAACATCAAGCAGATGTCCAAGAAGTGTTGTTGACAGTATATTTTAGGGTGAGGTTTGCCTTTTTATAACAGTACATAAAAAAGATACCTCCACCCCCTATAGACAGACCCCTGCAGGATACATGGGTTTGCAGGCTCTTCTGCTGCATAACTCTTTCCAGTTCAGTAGCAGACTACTGTCAACTAGGCTGAGGGTGGATATTTTTTTCAATCAATTTTGCAAACACTTCACGCATTTTCATCTAGTCCAGGTTTCCAGGTGTCTACTTGTGAGATTGCCTTCTGGGAAATGTCAAAGACGTAACAAAAACCAAGATACATCACATCTACAGTTTTCTTTCTACCCATTATGGTGATATTTCTGCCGAGAATGAAATTACTTTGGTTTGAGGAGTTGATGAGATGTTCTTCATGTTCATGTTAGCAATTTTTTGCGTAATCAGACTTACTATTTCCAAAGGATGCTTTCAGACTGACTTTGTGTAATAGTCTGTCCAGGAATCCAATGAACCCATAGGATTTGCTTGCTTTCTTGTAAGAAATTGAGGTTACCACTGTTCTTTTCTGTCACTTTAGGAACTCAGGACTCCTTGGAGTGTTCCCAAGGAGAATCAATTAATGTCTCAGAAATTACTTCAAATAATTCTTTAAGAGCTTTAACATAAGTAAATATTCTCCTGGCTGTTCTTTCCCTGTTCTGCTCTGCGCTAATACTGCCTTCTAGTTGGTACTAATCCCATATAGCATCTGATTGTAATTAACCTTTCTGTGAAACCTGAAGGATTGATTGCATCAACCTTCTTTAGTCATCCTTTACTTGTACAACTTGCTTGTTAAGCATGAGACCTGTGCTTTATTTTCCTCTTTCTCTGACTTGTAAGATATTTGCAGCCTTCTCTTATATGCCTGAGCTGAAATTCAAATCTGAATTTCAGATACAAATGGGAAGACATTGAAATGTGTACTGTTAGCTTTTCAGCTTTCCTTTGCATTGGTTACATATTGAACCTTGAGGTTTATGACTTACATACTTGTTTTGCTCTTGACTCCTGTTATTTTCACATGAGCATATGATAAAGGTGTATTTTAGATTCAGACCATTAATGGAGAATTGACTAGTGAGTGAGTCACTTCACTAATCTAACTCCCACTAAAACAAAGTAAAAGTTCTCATATATACTTCACAATTCTCATGCTTTATTTTTCATTAACAAGCAGTGAAGATTAAATTTTATGTTACCGATGTTATAGCCAAGATAATATCAATACACATCAGAAAGTAAAAGAAAATTAAAGTTTTAGGAAGAATGATATAATACTTACAAAATGATAGGTATTAGCAGGAATAGTTCTTCTGTTTTCTGTATGAAATGGAGAAAAAATGTCAGCAGGTTTCATTCTGTAGAAAATGTTACAATAACTAATAACTTATATAAAGGAATAAAAATCTACCAACTGCACAGTATTTTACAGACACTAAAAGAAAGGAGTTGAAGCAAATCCACCCTTGAGTCTGTTGCCCTGTGCAATGCATGAGGAAGTAGTTGTGTGGAAATGGGATTGACAACCACCAGCATGTCTAAGCCCACCCACAGAAAATACCCAGAGAAGGATGTGCTTGAATTCCTCTCTCTCTTCTGAGTTTTGATGCTTGATGCAGAAGTGTAAGGCCTCAGCCTGGTGAGCTTGGGGATCCTGGTCTGGAAATTCCAATTCTGAATAGAATCATACTTTGTTCTTTCAGTGGCAGAAGAAAATCTGACCACCTGCTTTCAAGACTGAACTAGAAAATGACTTGTGATGATGTCTTTTCTGGAGTAGCACAGCCCTTGGGCAGGAAATTGGAATCCTGGTTTCAGCTTGAGAAACTCCAAATTCACATTCCCCAAAACCAAGAATACTCCAGCTACCAGGCTGTAAACAATTCTAGGTGGTGGCTGCCTGCCCATGGAAGTTGTTTCATGGTATAGCCAGGACAGCATGAGTTACAGGGCCAAAGAGCTGGTGAACAGGAGAGTGTGTTTACTTGAGATTTCCAAGTTCTGCCCTTAACCTGATTTACATATTTAATCCAGTGACTGTTTAATGCAAAAGATCCATGGTCTGTCCTTGCCCAATGCATGCTCTTGTTCTGGGCTGGTGAAGCAATCCTTGCTTAGGCTGCCTGTAGCTTCACGAGTTTTGCATCTGTGGCTACACAGTAGCCTGATTTCAAAAGCAGAGCATGAAATTCCTTCTGTTAAGCCTAGCCTATAACATACAGCATGCTCTAATGCTTAGGAAAAAGGGAGAATTGTGGACTGAAGCCCTTTCATGCCAAGGAGAGAGTTAAAACCAGACCCACTTCTTGCCCAGGTGTTGTACCCTGTGTGAGTACATGAAGGATGGGCAGCATCCCACAACTCTCCCTTCCAGCAGGTTTTGGAAGAAAACAGTCTTTACCTAAAGAGCCTCTTTACATTTGTCACCATTGCTCTTTTAAGGTCTGAATACTGCACGAGGCTGGTATTGCAGAGTTTTGTATACCCCAGCAGATGGCATTGAATGTTCATTTATTAAATATGCATAGTACTTTTCTCTCTGCGCAGAGGGTCATTCATGGCGGGGAGGGAGAGTTATTCATGCAAACTAGTTGTCTGATTTTTTGTTTAGTCATGCTGGTGCAGGTCAGAGGCAAACTCAGTTAAATCAATAGTACTGTGGAAAACTGATGCAGATGAGAGGATAATTAGGTGATACTGATATAATAATGAAAACAGGCAGTCAGTGTCATAAATTGTAGCCTTTTAACTTCTGTTAATTAAAATAATGGTCATTCTATCACCTACAATAAGAAATGAATAACAGTGGCAAACATCCAAGCTATTAGCCATGCATTTCATGGCTTAATGCTAAAAGGAGACTGACACATGCCTTTGGAGTGATTTATTGCTGTCCTACATCAGTTTACAATTTGATGTCCAGGTTAGTTTATAATCTATTCTGTTACGCAGGAATCACCAGAGTTTGGAGGAACTCCAGCCCTCCCTGTCCTTTTCTTCTAACACCTCCTTTGCACAGGGAGTGTGAAGGGAGAGGCAGGGTTGCTGCTCCCCTGCGGGCGTTCCCTTTATTTTAGGTCAATGACCAAATATTTGCTCTGTGCTAGCTGAGGAGTGCAAACCAGCTAGAAACTGTTCCTCCTGTTATTTAAGGATGACATTTTGGTAGTAAAGATGATTATTTCATTCTGTCAGCTATCCTATACATACAGAGCCTTCAGAATGAGCAGTGCTGCATGCTGTCTGGGTGGTGGAAGACTGTCAAAGAGGCTCACTGCTTAGGGGAGACTATTTCTGCTATTTACTATACATATTACCCTGGAACATCCAATTTTCTGGCTTCTGTTGCACTGACTCTTATACAGGGATGAAAGAGGACAGATGTGCCAGGTAGCTGCAATCAGCTGGACCTTCTGACATCAATATTTTTTCACTTCAGGCTAAAGACCTACAGCTGGCAGAAGGAAGAGGGAAGCTATAGGGACTGATCATGTTTTATTCAGTCTGAAAGTTTTTTGTTGTTTTGCTACATCCTCTGTGAAATTAATAAATGGAGTATATCAGTTATATCAATAGTAAGGTGTTATATTTCTATGGCATATGTGTGGGTGTGTTTCTGCCAGTTGACAGAGAATGCCTGATGTCAAAGGACAAAAGAGAAGAAAATTTCTCTTCAATTTGCAAGGGAATAAAATTGTATGCATTTTGTGGCAACCGTGCCTGCTTTTCATACTGACCTAAAAAAGTCTGTTCAAAAGGGTGACAGGTTAGCAATTTGTACATGAAAACCCAACATCAGAAAAGTAGCACTTCTTTAAATGAGAAAACAGAAGACAAATCTGTTCCCAATGACTTCTGTGAGGCTATGAGTGCACAGTGGTTTTTGAGTCACTGTTTGTGGTGTTTCAGCCAGTGACAGAAAGCGATAAGGTATTGTGGGTTATATTTTAATAGTCTTTGTGATCCTGACATGGTGTCTCCTAAGCACTTCTATAACAGAAAAAAAATGAGGCTAGAAATGATGCAAGGAAGAACGTGCATAAGAGTTTTCAGGGTCACTCTTTTTCTCCCTGGTCCAAAAGTACAGTGTGCTGTTTGTCCTGTTAAGTATGTTGGCATCTTCCTCTGGACTCTAGAGGGGTTAGGCATTACAAGTAGAAGCTTCCTGAATTTCAAGACCAAGCAAAATGCGAGGCAGGCTTCGCTTCATAGACTATGAAAAATGCATGTGAATAAATGCCAGTTATGGTGAGCTTTTGTGATATGACCATCCATAGAGAATAAAAGACATGCAGTAGGATGGTAGACTGCTGCATTTTATTTTTCCAGAACTGCTTTTTCCAGCCCTAAATCTCAATTTTCTTTATTATAATAATATTGAATTAATTTAAGCAAACTTCACATAACACAATAAACATATGGTATATCAAGTGAATTAATCTAGCTAGTTGTGCCCCTATTTAGTTAGATAATTTTATATGCTTTGCATTAAATATCTTTTAGCTCAGCTACAGTTGTGAAATATGGTGTCATTTTCCAGTGACTTAATAGGAGCAGTGTTTTACTTATGAAATCATTGTGATTTCAAGATGGTCAGAGGGCCGATACACCTCTCCTGTGAGGACAGGCTGAGAGAGTTGGGCTTGTTCAGCCTGGAAAAGAGAAGGCTCTGGGGAGACCTCATAGCAGCCTTTCAGTACCTGAAAGGGCCTACAAGAAAGCTGGGGAGGGACTTTTTACAAGAGCATGTAGTGATAAGATCAGGGGTAATGGGTGGAACCTGAGAGAGGACAGATTTAGACTAGATATAAGGAAGAAGTTCTTTACCCTGAGGGTGGTGAGGCACTGGAACAGGTTGCGCAAGGAAGTTGTGGATGCCCCCTCCCTGTAAGTGTTCAAGGCCAGGTTGGATGGGGCTTTGAGCAACCTGATCTAGTGGGAGGTGTCCCTGCCCACGGAAGGGGTTTGGAACGAGATGATCTTTGAGGTCCCTTTCAACCCAAACCGTTCTGTGATTCTATAATTCTGTGATTCAAACACATGCTTACTTCTGACCATAATCTGTCATGGAACTGGATTTAGAGATCCTGTGTGAAGAAGATGATTTATTGATGGCTTTTTGCAGTGTATAACAGCACAAACCCAACATTTTTGGGGGGCACTTTGGAAGTAAACACCTTTTTGCATTCTTCTTTCGCGGGTATCCAATTACCAATTAGTGGATATCCATTTCTGTTCCTTTATTATTACAATTAATTTTAATTTTTATGATCTTACAATGTTCTGATCCATTATGTCTTGCATGTTACAAACTGTCACTGGCTCTGAGTCGTAAGTGTGGTAAAAAGATGCTACAGTACTTCCTTTTTCAGTACGGAAAGGATTTTACCTTTTGGGTGTATATCCAGGTTCCTTGCTGCACATATGTTTGGGCAAGATCTAAAGACATAAAAGAAGAAAAAAAAAAATCCACTTTAATATTAGGAATTTCCATTGTTCTATGAAACTTCTCAAAAGAGTCTAGCTTAACAGAAGGAGTGAAAGCTGCAAGGATAATAATCAAATTTGAAAAACAATTTGTCAGATTTGGAAATTCAGCAGTCTTGGGTCAAACCTTACATTTTTGTTCACTTCAGCTCCAAGTCTGGTGCAGTTACAGAGAGCTCTACTCATTTTGCAAACATTCATTTTAGACATAAATATTGTAACAGCCTTATTGATGCTTTAGCATATTCAGTGTATTGTTTGAGGGATGAATTTGCTCAGGGAGATAGCAGCTAAACCTCTCTTTTAGCATACAGCTGTGCCACGGTACATGGCTCCCTTCCCATTCTATCAGACAGCAGAATAACAATTTCCTCCAGTCCTGACATGGTATTCTTCCATCCTGCTACTACTGTGCCATAGGGAATATATGAGATATATTGAGTGTGGAATAAACACGTAGCGGGTCTTGACCTTACTCTGGTGTCCTGGATGATGGTTCTCTCACCCTCGCCCTCTTTACCTACTGGACCTTGGCTCTGTATCAGCCCATCCAGCAGCATTTATGGATCATTGCAGCAGTAGTACTTAATAATCAGAAACAAGAAGAAATATTTTGCAGTAAATATGTGGCCAAGGATCACATTAGGACTGCTTTAATGCACACTTATTTTATCTATTATCTAAGCATCTACCTTTGGTATTGCCCAAAGTTTGTGAAATACCAACACAGATCTTTGAGTTGCAACTGCCTCACTCTTAGAATTACAAAATAATTTAGGTTAACAGCAGCTTTTGAACAGAGTGAAGCTGAGTGGTTTCCTGTGCAATGAGCAGGCTGTAAACCACACTAGAATTATCTAGTCTTTTGCTGTCTGCTGCTTAGAGCATGGACACATCAATAATACAACTTTTATTGATGTTACTTATCAGTGCTTTAAAAAGTAATTTATTTACTTACTTATTTTTTGGCAAAGTTGTCTTCCTGCTGTTTGAGTCTGCTGGGCGATGTACTATCGTGTTCCTGTTAGCTCTGACACAGTTGAACAAAGTTTACCGTTAGCGAGCGGCAGTAAGTGGGGAAGAAATGTGAGTACGAGCAGAGACAAAAAACAAATTTTCAAATCTGGAAAACACATATATGTAAATGATTCCCTTCTACTCTACCTCAAACATTTCCATTTTCTGGATATTTTTCTGATTTTCTTGTGGTTTTCCACTATTTGGAAAAAACGGCTTCCTGCTGAAAGACTGAAAAGCTGGAAACTGAATTCCTGCATCCAGTGTTTTGTTTGTTGTAGAGTAGGATACTTGCTGAACTCTTGTACAACTGAATAGGAATTAAAACCCAGGGTGACCTATCCAAAATCTATATTGCTAGTAAAATACTTGCTAAACACTAGTGATGTAGCTGTCAAAGTAACAGGGTTCAGATCTCTCGGCCTCTCTACTTCTGGTTGCTGTTGAGCCCCACTTAGAAACAGAGCTCCTTATTTTGCTCATGTAAAATAACACTGATCTGTAAATCCTTGAAAAAAACACTGAGATGATTTCAGCTTTTACCTTTGGCTACCAGAGACTTCAATGTTTCCAGCAAAAGTATTAGGATTATCTCACCAAGTAACTCCTACAGACTGTAAAGATGGTAATATTCTCCTGAACAATGTCACTTGGACCTAGTCCTGCCCAAATTCCTTTACATTCATAGATCCTATAACCAGTGTTGCCAAATCAAGTTTCAATTTTTCTTTATAAACATGCCCCCAAGTCCTATTTTAAAAAAACAAACCAAACCAAAAAAGCCCACATTTGAATGTGCACATTGATAGTTTTTCTGTCAGTGTAGAAATACTAAAGGGCACAAATGCAAAAATGCAAATTTTAGAAGAATAAGAAGGTATGATTTTATTTTCAGCTGTGGAGTTAGCATGAGAGGTATGCTTAGAACAATTCCTATAGCTATGGAGAATTTTACTTAAATGGTTAAATCTATACTGCTGAGTCATGTCTCTGAAACATCAGGAATATAAACAGGTAAAACTCTTTCCCGAACTCCCCCTAAGGCAGTGTGCATTACAAATGCAAAAGTCTATTGCATATGAATATTTTACATACAGTGAATGTAGTTTTTGTGTGTTTGTATTTACTGCCTTCCTCTCTGACCCTTCTGGTGGCAAATTTCCCAACATGCACCTGAAGAGTGACCTTCGGCAAGTTCTTCCTTGTCTGCAGCGTGGAACTATTTTAATCTAGCCTGTTTTTTGTCTGTGTGAGATACAGCACTGAGGTTGAATTCCTCTTTTGCTGGTACCTCCATGTGTCCTTCAGAACTGCATACATGTTACTGGTAACTAGTAGCATAAATGGCTCAGAAGCACAGAATTTGTCAGCAACGTATCGGGTTTAGACTATGAGGACATTTGGCTCTTTTTGGGTGATCTATGTTAATAAAATCCTCACCTTGCCTAAAAACGTTACAGAAAGTCTTATTGACCATTTTTGCTTTAAGATACCTGTATGCCATTTTAAAATTCCCCATGTCTAATTATAGGGCCAAAACATTTTTCCTTCAGAATTTTCTTCATTCTCTAGTCAATGCTACAGCGACATTGCTCCCTCCTTCTGCAAAAATGTGGGATTTTATCTATGCAATTTAAGATACTTTCACCTCTTTTGACTTAAGGGGAACGTGGATTTTCATTTAACTGTCTATGTTCTATAACTTTTTCCATTTATGATACTCATTCCAGACTGACCAGATACAAAACCCTAAATTATATGTCTGTGGTAGTGCAGATTAGTGGCACAGGCAGAGCAGCAATACCCATTCAGCTCCAGAGTCAAGTTCCATTATGTATGGCCAGAAGATATACTGGGGAGAAAAACTGAGGCTAGGCTTCCTTTGAAGTGGTGATTGACTAATACTTAACTGCAGACAAATTGTAATGGGGCACCTACAGAAATATGGATGACATTTACATTAATGTCAACTGAATTCATCTTGATGAGTTCTGTTGCAATAAATTATGATTAATTTGTGATGAATTGGATGTATAAAAGTTTCTCTTTCAAAAATCTTAAAATTTCCAAGAATGATTAAATTATTAGGTAAATTGTAAGTCAGTTCATTTGAAAGTTTACTTCACACCTTTTAGGGGGATTATTGCTACAGTAAATATTACTTACCAGGAATAAAAGGTGGCCAGATCAATAGCTGAAGTACAGATGGTTAAAAGTGAGAAAAGACCATTTCATCTTATCCTCATTCTCTCTCTTTTCTTCCGTTTCAACAGTGACACAATAACCACAAAAGTAGCTATCATATTACATAGCTCTCCTCTGACTGCAGTACTTTACATGAAGCAGTTCAATATTGTCTGATGCTCTGTTCAATCAGTTGCTAGATTCCAAAGGTCCTGCCATACTCCTGTCAAATCCTTCTTCATCAGAGACTGTAAGCGGCATAATTTGTCCCAAAATATTCAGAAGCAGTTCCCTATCGGTTAACCATTATTGCAGTTATCTGGTTTTGTCGTTACTTATTTTTGCAGTTATTTGCATATTGAGAGCTCCTATCATAGAACAGACCTTCACTGTGCCAGATGATTCACAATCATAAAGTCAGGCCCAGTCCAAAGGATGTAGAAAATAAGAGAAAACAGGTGGATGCAACTAACAAATAGGGGTTAAACCAACAAGCTGAAGGTAATAAAAATGGTTTGCTAGAAGGAAGGGAATAAAACACAGAGCATGCAACTCTGCTGCCTGTAGACATCTGAAGGAGGTCAGTCCTTAATTTGAAAATCCAGGCACCTGTCAGGCCTTTGGAGAGAGAAAATCACCTTTATATCATTACTGCTATTGAAAGAGGTCGGTATTATGTTTTATGGGCCACTTAATGTAATAAAAAGATACTACTGTTTATCACACTGATTATCCCAATACGTGTCTTAAAGCTATTTTCTGAGTAAATGTTCACCAGGGTGATTATTAAGGGATGCTATCATTCAGAAACCAGCTTGTTTCCTGCAGTGGTGGCTGAAGGTGATATGTGCACTGTGCATGGCAGTGAGATTGGATCTGGGGCAACCACAAGGTCGTTCTGTTACATGGTGGTTTGCAAGTGCACTGTACTGTTCATTTTGTTTCCTGGTAATGTATGACTCTATAGATGCTCTTACTTAATATTAGGGTCTGGGCTGGGAGGAGGCCTAGCCACCTCTGCTGTCACCCTGATTAAGCAAAACTGAAATCAGTAGGGCAGAAGTAATGCCTAAGTCTAACAACAGACAACATGGTAAAAAAAAAAACCCAAGGGAGTGCATAGCAGAGAGTTCACTTTTGGAAGTGATACAGGGTAAAACGAGATCATGAACCTGACTTTCTTGGCTATCTCACTATTGAAGATAAGCTCAGACTTTGAGGTTGCCTGAACACAGATGTGCCTTGTCATTTTGGGTGCCTGGGTATATCCTGGCCTCCAGATGCTGCCTGGGAGGGATTGAGGTCTCTGCAGATCGTGGACTGAGCTTGTTTGGCTGGTTCCTGTAGGGTTAGGTGTCTCAAAGCAGGGTCCAAAATCTCAGGCTTGCTGTACAGGGAGCTGCCATGAGCTAGTGAAGAGCAGCTGCCTGAAATCCCAGCCTCAGTGGCTGCTCAGACTGGAGAGGTGGTGCATCCCTGTACTTGCAGTGTGCAGCTGGGAGTGTAAGGCAGACACTTTCTTCCAAGAAAAAGTGAAGGGTAGCTTTTCACCATCTTTTGTGTGAAATCTAGTGATTAGAGGAGGTATGTTGCTTAGTACCTTGATCATTACTGTGTTCTGCTTTTATTTGTTCTCCACTGAAAAGAAGACACAGGTACAGGAACCTGGTGTGGGTTCCCACACCCCAGCTGAGCGTGTGCACCTCTTGGCTCTACACTTGCAGCCTGCTCTACTGCGTATGAAGGAGGAGTGGCTTTTCTGCATGGTGGTTGGGCAGGTGATGAGTGCTTCTCACCAAAATACCCTGCAGACCTTTTTCTGTAGGTGTTTTCTAGAAAGGGGGCTTGGATCCCCCAGGGATTATCATAGAATGGTTTGAGTTGGAAGGGAACTTAAAGATCATCTAGTTCCAACCAGGTTGCTCAAAACTCCATCCAAAATGGCATGTGAGCCCAAATCTTCCTTTTCCTGACCATCATAACTATGTGCAGAAGGGAAGTGTGGGAGTTTCACTACTCCCCATGTCCCTCCTATGGGGCAGCAATCATTGAGTGACTTTGGGACTGATCCTGCCGGCGGATGGGAGGTGCAGATGGGGAGTGCATATCCAAGCAAGGCTGTTCAGGGCCTTTAACAGGCTGAGAAGGAGCCTCTGTACCCTGACTTGCCTGTGGTACATGCTCAGCTTTTAGACCCTTTTGAGGTAGCTTTGGACAAGGCAGAGGGTTGCCTTTCTGTGTATGTGGGAGAACGTGCAGTGCGCTGCACTGGCTCTGGCTGGGATGGAGTTAATTTTCTTCAGAGCAGCCCCTATGGTGCTGTGGTTTGAAGTTGTGACCAGAGTAGTGTTGGTAACCTGTTTTGGCTGTTGCTGAGCAGTGCTTGCAGAGCACCAAGACTTTCTCTTTTTTCTGTTCTGCCTTGCCAGTGAGCAGGCTGGGGGTGGGCAAGAGGCTGGGAGAGGACACAGGTGGGACAGCTGACCCCATCTGACCAGAGGAATAGTCCACACCATATGACATTGTGCTCAGCAATAAACCCCAAGGGAGAAGGGGTTTTTTTGGAGGTAGCCACTGCTCAGTGATTCCCTTCACACCATTTTGTGGTTTTGTTTTTTTTTTTTCTTTCTCTTTCCTTCACTTAGTAAACTGTTTTTATCTCAACTCGCAAGTTTTCTCACTGTTACTCTTCCATCTCTCCCCTGTCCCTGAGTATCTCTGCAGGGTTTTGCTACTGGCTGGGCTCAGCCCCACCACACACAGAGCCAAAGGGAGGGGAGGTAAGAGCCATTGGACCTTTCAGCTGTCACAGGGGTTTCAGGGTCACCATTCTGACACAGGCAGAAGGCTATATTAGCGTATCATAAGAATGTAACTGATCACTTGCAAAACTATTGAAAAAACATGACTGGCACAATTAATTTGAATTATTTTCCGCAAAAAAGAGTGCTATAGGTTTCCCTGGAAACCTATAAAATGGTACCTATAAACACAGCAACTAGTCAGCGTAATAGCAGTTCAACAACCTCACAGAAACACAAATACAATGCACATTAATTAATTATTATACTGGTCAAATGCACATTTTAGAAATGTTGAATAGAAACATCTCTTTAGTGCCAAACTGCATTATCAAGCTGCAAAATACCAGCTCTTCACAAGTCCACCTACAAAATATTAAAAGATATGAAAACTAGCTTTATCAGGGAAAGAGGCCCATGGTGAACGTGTTAGGAATGTTCTCTAATACTGGTTAATACAGACGTTCAGGCTGACAATCAGGATACACAGAATGTGCTTTTGTTTGTGTTACAGCCTCATCTGGTTTGGAATTGCTGTAATGAATCCTAGCCAGGTGACTTTGCACTGGATGGGAGAGATTAAAAAGAGAAAAAATGACAACCCATTGTGGCTGAAGAAATGGATGGCACTATACTAAGGCATGTTTCAAGCTAACATTCGTGATCTTGTAGAAGAAAATATTTTAACCAACCTTAATAGCAAATACTCCCAGAGACTGGCCCTTTTAAGCCGTTACTGCTGCAAAACTGAGATTTGGTTGGGTTTTTTTTTGTTATTGTGTGGGACACCATGCTGTGCAGAGAAATGCCTGGAAAACATTTGGTATTTGGCACGGTTTTCTTCCCACAACTCTTCTATCGAATCAGACAGAACATTCACACAGCAACAGAGTGGTTTGGGACACTTCAAGCCAAATGCTGCAATATAGCCTGAAACACATTGCAAAGATTCCTTGGGGAGGTGTGGCATGAAAATGTTGTCTCTGAATAAAATAGTATGAACTGTGAGCTTTCCTCCTCCTTGCCTTATCCTTCCTGTATGTCTCCTTAATGCTATACATTGCATAAGGCAGTGCCACACAGCTTCATTAATAATATGTGTTTGTTTAAGCATAGCATCTGCCACTGCAGTCCTCACACTCGAGACCAGCATGCTTTTAGTCAGGCTCATGTAGTTTGAACCATTAATAAATTGTCAGGTGGTGATTTGCTGGCTGAAGAGATGCTGTCAGGAGAGACAGGGGCCGTGGGTACCTGAAAAGTAACCATAGACATTTGATACTTGGAAAAATGCTAGTGGGAGGCTTTGGTACCCTCGTTTACTGTTCATATTACTGTGCATGTTTACGCCAAGCGCTTTCTTATCTACAATAGCAGCTCTGCCATGGCACAGTATAGAGCAGGGAGATTAGGCAAACAGTGGACTGAAATAGAAATGCTTATTAAGTGTGCATAAAAATAGTCTCTCAGTGACTTTTGCTAAACTCACCTGAATTCATGTATTCTATGAGAAGATGAGGAAAAACAGAAATGAACCAAATCTATCATGTAGATAGGGTTTTCACATTTTTCAGTCCAAGCAGCTAAATACTAAAGTGTGTGGGCATGACTGAGGGAAGTATTTAATGAATGTAAAATGGTTTATAGTAATAATAATAATAGTAATAATAACAATAATAACATGCTCTTGAACCACTGCACTGTGGTTTGTGACCATAGAAACATGTGAGTCATTCAATTACAACACCTCATCTGAATTTGGTCCTGGGATGATATTAACCCTTTATAGAGGTTTAGGGTTGCATCACTGTGACTATTTTCATTTTTACATTTCTCGGCTTCTGTGCAGCCCCTTGGGATTTTTCACATCTAAATGGTAGAGAGTTATTTCTGGAATAAAGAGCAAAGATGTGAATGAGAAACGAATGTGTTTTACTTTTTCATGAGGATCCTGGTAATGCAGACACTCTCAGAGGATGCACAAATATGAAAACATTTCATCTAAAGATAATCCTGTCTGCATTACATGTCTTTCAGAATATTCATATATATTTATTTTAAATTATTTTCTCTTTTGCCTCTCTCTTATAAGCAGTAGAGTTTTCAGACTTGGTCTGTGTTGTTATCTACCAAGTTGTTTTTACTGGCTTTTTAAGCCCATACATCAGGATACATTGCTTATCTCTGCACTTGCATCTGGTAATGAAGAGTGCAAATCCCTCTTCACCTGAGGAAGTCCGAGGGAAAAATGCTTAACTGCTTAATTCTCTCACTAGTGCTTGAAATCTTGGGGTTACCATCTGCCAGACCTTTTGGGGGCTGCTTGGTGTGAAAAGGGAAGCCAAAGCTCTCTAGCTTTCCACTTGCCTAAAGAATACCTAGGTATATCAGTCTCAGTGGTCAGAGGAGCTGAAGGTTTATTATCTTCCTCCTCCGCAGATGAGCAACACCCTGGGAGAAGACAAGAAGCCAGGCAGACAGTATCTTATCTCAGAGGATGTGGTGCTGGCTAGAGCTACTTGCCAGAGAATCTGGGGAGGTGCTGTGCAACCCAGGGTGCTGTCATTATGTGTATAGCTCTTTCTAGCATATACCAGAGTCTGGCAATCTTCCCCATAGCCCTAGGCAAACCTGCTGTTTCATCAGACGTTTGACTCAGAGTTAAGTGCCTGAATCAAAATTCCCTCCTTATTGCTGTTACACTGATGGTTTGCTGCTTCTCTGCAGCAGCAAATCATAAACCAACCTGAGCAGGCCTATTGCACATGACAGGCAAGTAATGAGACAGAACTCCAAGAAAATCCTGTTTCTGTCCTTCTTTGCTATCTGCTGTCAGGAAGGAGCTAATAGGTAAGCAGCTTTTAATTTAATTTCACTCTAAGTCAAGGTGGAGTAATCTGCATATGAATATAATAATGCAAGTCCTTGATCCCTCCCTCACAGACATAGAGCCAGACATGGCTCTTAGTATCCAGGGATAATAAAATTACCCTGCCCAAGGTAGGAGAGAAATATGTATATAGAGAAAAGAACAGTGTATACAAAGTACTCCAGTTTACAGCTACTGCACTGTAAACCTATATCAGCACCCGTAGTATCTGTGAACCCGACAGCATTACACTGTAGTTGCAGGTTGCCAATGAAATCCAGTTTATAGGTGAAAATGGTTGCTCCACATATTCTCACAGGAGTGGTTTCCATGCTGTATTAGAGGTAAGTATAGTAGTCATTCTTTGAAGTAAGAATGAAAGCAAGCAAGCACCTTCATAGCTGGTTCTTTCATTTATATTGTTGGAGTTTTTGAATCATCAGCAAATAACAAACAAAAAGAATTAATTTGATGATTTTTTTTTTTCTTTAAAAAAAATTAAAGTACCTCTTTGGGTTTTGTTAGAAAAACAGCCATCAATATTTTGCTAAACACAAAATTCTTTGTGGAAGACAATGAATAGTAAAACAGTGGTTTCTGTAGGCATCTGACTGGAAAAGAGTATCTATTAATTACCTGTAAAGTCCACAGGATATTTTGGTGTTTTGATTTAGCAATCTGTAGAACTCACATTGAGAAATCAAATGTAAGAAATGCTACAATTTGTGAGAAAGAGAAGAGGCTTTGCTGAACAGGTTATATTTGCTTATTTAAACATTCATATCACTCAGATTGGGATCCTAAAATACAAATTACGTGTTTGAATTAACCTGCTGTTGTCTTGGTATAGGCATTCATGTTTGGAAAGACTGACTTTTCTCTAGATAAGTGGCCCTGAAAATTAAAAAAACCCAAACCCTCCACTTAAGAGATTTTTATCTTTTTCTTTCAAATATCCAAATTTATGTAAAACTCTATGTTCTTGACCAGTCCTAGACCAGGTTCTTAACTGGCTATATAGGACCCTCATTCTTTCAATTAACCCACTGCCACAGTATTAGTGCAGGCTTTGCCACTTGCCCTTGCTAACATTCAAAATTCTACCAGCAGAATTACTTTCAAGGATAAGGTCAGTAGTGCTGTACTCAGGCAGTTTTGCTATGATGGTGTGCTCAAAGTGGTCACCTAAGAAAAATCCTGTGAAAAGACTGGCCAGTTTTCCTTCGAGGTCAACAGATCACTGGAATTGTTAAAGCCCAGATATTTTGATTTCAACTTCAAGCATAACATATGTAAGATCCAACACTCAATAATATCAGTTACAACCAAAACTCCTTCGAGAGGGGCATCCACATTCAGTATTTGCCCATGCTAAATGACCACTGACACACACAAAATTTATTTTTCTAAAGGAATAAATTTAGCTAAGACCTGCAACCTTGCTTTCAGCTGATCTGCAACTTGTTCCTGGTCATACCAGGAAAAAACCTCCAGAAAGCCATTTTTTTTTTTTTTTTTTTTTCCCCCCCTATTTTGATTTAATAGTAAGCTTAACCAATTCTTGGATTTTCAGTCCTAGTTAGCAAAAAATGTGTCTTAGCACTCTAGATAGACATTGCAGGATGATCTAATCTCATTCTGAAACTGAACACAACCTATTCACTCAGCCAGCCACAGCTCCTACCCTAGTCTTGACTGACTAGTCAACTGTGCCTTTTACTATACCACTTACTCCCCGAGTGAAACTTAGTCTTAACTATACTTGGGTGATACCGGCTATACACCTAACCATGCTGCTGCTGTCAGCCCACATCCTAATTCTGTGTGGTTTAGCTGACACAGTTTAAAGTTATCTCCTCAGTCTAGGTCTTCAGCCTCAATCCCAATTCTGAACTTTAAAGGTAGCTCAGGGACTCTTGTGACTACGCATCATCATCTACTCTCAGGGTCCTGAGGGCACTAATAGGCTTTAATGGTTCTGACCAGCCTCACCTGGGGCCTCTCCTCGCCCCTGCCCATGGCCCAGGAGCCCCATTTCAGCTCAGCTGGGGGCCATCAGACCCTACCCAATGAACGATGTCAAGTTTCAGTCTCCAGCTCAGCCACAGCCATGCTTATGTCTGGTCATGAACACAGTTGATTCAGTCCCCAACCCACAAAAGGATTTCCCAGTCTTACCTTGAACCTGCCCAGCAACCACTGGGCTTTGTCTGACCCTGACTACCCTCATCAGGCATCATAACCCTGACCAGCAAACTGACTTCCCGGCTTCACTTTTGCCTTGCTTCACTGCCTTGCAGAGTTTTGTAATAAACAAGCCCTGGTTACTTTAGTCTCAAAATCCAGTCCTAGATCTGATTGTCCCAAATTTAAAAAATGCTCCACAATCACATCTCCACACCGCATCCATCAGCAACTGGATTCGCACTTCTACTGGCTTCTACTTCTACTGGTTTTCATCTCAGCCCCGAGTTCTTTCCATGCAACTGCAGTGGCTTGACAGAGACTCGTGGATACTTGGTTGTATTTGAGACATTTGTCCATACTACTATTATAAAAGAAAATGACGAGGTCCACCTAGGTCAGTTTATTACTTTGATGTCTTTGAGTGATTAGCTCCCTATTGTGACCAATTTCATGTTTTTAATAGTTTGTCCTGAATTATCTTCAATGAGAAGGAAATCATGAGTGTGTTCAGATCTAAACCACAGGAGCATCAGATGGTCTACCAGTTGTTGGAATGTTGACCTTAATAAAGCTATGACAACTCACACAAGCTGGGCTCTGTACCACAGAGCAGGGAGAGCCATAATGGCTTTGAACTGTATGTTTTCCACTCCTCCCTAATGCAGGCTGTAGTTATGTTGGATGTACATAAATGGCTCAGAATGAAGAATTAGAATGAAAAAGAATATTGCATTGGGAAAAAAAAAAAAATGGATAATCAGCATTAAAAGCATGTCTTTGCTGTGACACTGTAAAATAAAACTAATGTTGAGTACCAATGTATTATAATTTTTGCCTTCTCCCTCAGTCACATACCATCTAGAAAAGCATTTTCCAACATCTCCTAGCTATGACTTACTTTAAAACTTTCAGCATTAACTGGAAAATCCAACATACTTTAATAATAACAGATGGCTGTGATGTGAGTACAGAGCTGTATTTCACTCCTGGGGCTTTCTGGCTATTCAGAAGCCACTTGAGTTACACGCTGATGGTTAATAACATCAGCAGAGCCACTCCAGTTAATTACAGCATTATATTTACTCCATAGCTCTCTATTATACTTAAA
Organism: Podargus strigoides; assembly: GCA_028020825.1. Classification (NCBI taxonomy): domain Eukaryota; kingdom Metazoa; phylum Chordata; class Aves; order Caprimulgiformes; family Podargidae; genus Podargus; species Podargus strigoides. The sequence continues at coordinate 14,466,300 of CM051621.1, forward strand.
GTCACACTAAGAAAAGGGCAAGCATATTATCTCTCCAAAGACATTGTACTGCCCTTGTTAAAATGACTGAAAAAGCTTCATAGCTGTAGACAAAATGTAAACCCCAGTATGAAACAAGAGATACTCTTTAATGTCTCTTGCACAGAGCAGCTTAATTGATAGTAATTCCAGACTGGCCAGATAGCAAACATTGTATTGCTCCTCATTGTGGGCCAGTAAAATGGAGTATTGTCTCTTGCCCAGAGGAGGAAGGGAGGAAATGGGAGGTGAAATGAGTATGTAGAAAGGACTCTTAGGAAGCATTGAGCTGTCTCCAGTTTAATTTAGTTTTCCCTCCTGATTTCATCCTATTCTCTACTTTCTTGTCCTCTTTTCATTTTATTTCTCAAGGAGAGGAAACAAATAAATACAGCCAAATAAACTAGAATGCTTTGTTGATCAAATAAGTAAAATAAAGCTACTTCACCAAGGAAATCTTAAGAAGTTTTTTAAGAGACCTTTTTGTCAGCAAGTCTGTAAATTATTGACTTAGCTTTTTCATTAAAAATAAAAGGGCAAACTCTTAAAAGTAGAGCTTCATTTCAGAGGAAATAAAACTCATGACTAAAAAATGGAATTGACAGCCCCCAGAAAGCCTGTTCTTAGATACTTTTCCACCCCCTGTAGATAATAGACCATTGGGGAGTTTTCCTTTTATGTCACTTTACCCACATCTAGATCCTCTCTTTAGACTCCAAACTCAGGAGATGGAAATGGCAGAACTACATGTCTGTGGATAAGGGAGGTCTGTGGATTAATCTAGAAAAAAATATTTAAAAATTTATCATAGGGACTTTTTAAAAAAAGAAATATTATAAAATCTGTGCTTTTCCCCCCATGTGAACTGAGCTTCCTCTGAACGCAGTGTTTCTGTGGTCAGGAGCTCTTTGTCACCTGCCTTGCCACACTTATAGAGCAGCAAAAGCCACAGTCTTGCTCTTAGCACTCCCTTTACATGCCGAGCTGTGTGCTTGAAGAGTTTTGGTTATTTCTGAACGAAGCCTGGGGAATAATGCTACCTCTCTGTGTAGCAGCACTGGCCTTTTTGCAGTGAACGCTGTACTTGGATAGGTTGTGAAGTCATTCCTCAGCATATTGTATAAATATTTCAGAGGCCTTGACTAATCATAGGAACAGTTCTACCTGACATGCTAATAAAGGCAAATCTTACTTTCAGCACCTTACAAAACTACAGGAGTTATATTTGAGATCCTTTGGAAAGAAAGGCTTCTGACAAAGGTAAATAATTCACGAATGCTGAAACACCTACTTAATCTAAATAATTTTTTAGAGTGCAGCTATATTTAAAATTACAAATCAGTTTTATAGATGGCTTCTAATTTATTAAAATGTGTACATTCATAAAACTGATGCTGGAAACCTTCAGATCATAAAACCTAGTGTGTGTTGAAGCTGGCATCTTAATTCTAGCTCTCGTTCCAGCTGTGGCATCCATGCCTTTGAAGTACTCACAGCTGGGGTTGAAGCTCCTCTCTGCAGAGAAAGAAACCTGTTGTTTTAAAACATTGGCTTTAAATTGGCTTAGTTGGAACTTGACTTAAAGACTTGCTTCTCATTGCAGACAGACATTTCTGTATCTACTTCAAAGGCAGGTGATACCACAACATCTTCAGTCTCAGATGTAGTTAAAAATTCACTCCCATAGCAAAGGTAAGTCACAGGTTAAAACACAGGTTAAAATTCAGTTTATAGCTATGCTATAGTTAGGTGCAAAGACCTTAGCTTAAATTTGAGCCTCTTTCCCATGAAAAATGTCATTTAATCAGCTGCAATATTTCTAATGTACCTGTCACCCTCCTATTTGAATACCTCTGCCTGCTGCTCAGTGGTTTGTCCAGAACAAGCAGAAAATAAGCACTCCAGGTTCAGGCTCCTTGGTTTGGAACAGCAGGGCTTTCTCTGCTGCGCTGCCCCTACCCTTGAGCACTTCAAAAGAGCAGTCACAGCAGGGGCAGGAGCTGAAACCAAAAGTGGTGGTTTTATCTAGCATGGGAGGTTTTCATGAGTCTTCAGCCTCAAGGGCTACTTGTTCATTTGAAAAATATTCTTTTAAAGTGGTGTATTGCATGGCTGTGATAAGACCTTGAAGAGGGTAATAGTAGCCACACTTTCTTTCCTTTTGGTCAGCTTTGTGAGAAAATGAAATAAAAAACAGAAAAGAAGATGAATGCACTGTTACAGAAACTCTGTGTTAATCCCATTTCCGTACTGCACCCACAGAGTGACAATATGTGAAAGGGTGAACCACAAAAATTGTTTGTTCTCTTTGAACTTATTTTATGATGTATAAAGACAAATACCATTTTAGACATTATTTTCTTTCATGGTCTTACTTAAAAATATAAGGAATAGTGGGTTTATTCTTGTACTAGAAGACTGACTGTGGCAAGGTTTTGAGAGATTTTGGCAATGTCTTTGCTTGAGGATGAAAGAGAATGTTGACTTTAACACAGATTAAGCTCATGGATTTAAAGGTATTTAGGTATTTATTTCGCATTGATTTCCAAGTTAGAGGGAATAAATGGCTTTGTTTTTCTTATGATAGAAAAGCATGTACATCTCTTAAGTGTTTTGTATTATTTTACTGACTATATCTCTGATACAAAAAATGCTAAGTGACTTTATATACATGGAGTTCTTCCACGAAAATTATACTGGTCAGGTCCACAGGTATGTGTTTTACTACCAGCAAATCTAGGGACTACAGTAGCTCACTCAGTGATTCCTGAATTTCTGTATTTACAGAATGCTGTGTGTTGTGGTCTAAATTAATAGATTATCATAATTTTATTTTTTTTTAATACCTTCAGAATTATAGACTCACTTTGGGTGAGTCCTGCCACTGATCAGTCAGTCTCAAAATCGTAGGTAAGCTAAGATGGAGAGCTGACTAGCTACATATTTGACATCTATAAAAGCTGTAACAAAGTATAGATCTGGTAAACCTGGCAAGACCTCAGGAACTGTTCTTAATTTTCGGAATCAGATTTTCCCCTTCTTGTTCCTAAGTCCAGTGCCCTGTGAAAGTCTAACTTCCTAAAACAGGCACTGTGTTTTCTGTGTTAGCTCAGAAAATGGGTATTTATGAAGTCTTCTTGTTTAGCTAAGCCTGAGCTCTGAGAACTGAAAAAGTCTGAAGAAGAAAAATATCTGCAAGTGAAGCATAGGTATAATTTTTCAGACAGAATGACCTGATATTGGCTATTGTACATGCAACTTTGAATGAAAATGAATTTGTTCCTCGTTATTATGTTAGTGCTTTTACACACCTACAAATTCAACCCCTTACCCCATGCATAAAACTATAATTAAGTTACTAGAGGGACTTCAGCCCAGGTGAATCTACTAAAGCTAGTTTTAAATTGAGAGCTGCAAGCCTTGCTGGCTCATGGAGTTAAATACTACTCCAGTGATTAGTTTTACTGAGCAGTGAGCTGTTGTGAATATGTTACTATCAGTAGTGAGCTAAACTAGTTTAAGCTAAGTTAGCTATTTCTTTATGAGATCTGGTAACTACAGGATGTCTCTGCAGTAACATTTTCTTGGTGTCTGGAGTGCCTGAAAGTAACCACCACAGCAAATGGAGTAGACACCGAGCATTTCTATGAAAAAACCTTTTTCACAGGTCCTTATCATTTCTGCTGGGTGGTAAGCAGAAGCTGAAGGCCCCCTGCTCTTTGTGGAAATGTCATGAGGTGATACTGACTGATGGACCCGAGCCGGAACAAAGGAGTGCCATAGGTTAAAAAACCCACAACGATGCCCTGCCCCAAACCACAAACTCTTGCTGCTGCTGAAAATAACTTCTGAAATATGGCTTCAGTCATAGCCTCTGTGGTGTGTAAAACCTGAGGGTTTTGCAAGCCTGTAACTAAGAAATTACATAGCCTCCCCTGTGTTCCCTGTGAATTTCAGTTCTACCCTGAAGCCAACAGATGAAAAAAGTGAAATGAGGTTGTGTCCCCAGGAGAAAACTACTGATTAGCAAAATTCAAAACTTGAAGCAAAATTGGAGGCTCAACTGTTACTGCTCTGTGAACTGCACAGCTCCTACACCAGTCACAGGGTGGTTTCCTCCACCCAAACACACACCCCCACTCTGAGAATAGCAAGGGCATTGAAGTATGTGTTGGAATGCAATAACATCCCCTCTAACGTGCTGTTAGAAGAATGGGAAAAGAATAGGAAAAAGAGCTGCAGCATAATAGGATTTGCATATATGTATATGATTCATCGTCATAGACAAGCTGAATGTGGGTTAGATAAGTGGGCAGTGAAGAAGATTGCTCTGATATTACAGAATCAGAGAATGTTAGGGATTGGAAGGGACCTTAAAAGATCATCTAGTCCAATCCCCCTGCCAGAGCAGGAACACCTAGATCAGGTCACACAGGAACATGTCCAGGCGGGTTTTGAATGTCTCCAGAGAAGGAGACTCCACAACCTCTCTGGGCAGCCTGTGCCAGTGCTCTGTCACCCTCACTGTGAAGAAATTCTTCCTCACATTTATGCAGAACTTCCTATGTTCCAGCTTGCACCCATTGCCCCTTGTCCTATCGTTGGATGTTACTGAGAAGAGCCTGACTCCATCCTCATGACACTCACCCTTTACATATTTATAAACATTAATAAGGTCAGCCTTCAGTCTCCTCCAAGCTAAAGAGACCCAGCTCCCTCAGCCTTTCCTCATAAGGGAGATGTTCCACTCCATCACCTTTGTGGCTCTGCGCTGGACTCTCTCAAGCAGTTCCCTGTCCTTCTTGAACTGTGGGGCCCAGAACTGGACAAAATATTCCAGATGTGGCCTCACCATTAAAGCTTTCCAACTGTTGAAAATACATTTGCATGTTAGTAGTCAGAGGAGCTGTCAAGGGAATGGAAGTGTCTTTAAAGGAAGGTGCTACATGGTGCCTCCCATCATGTGGGAGTGCTGGAGGAAATGTGGAAAACCCCATGGAGATGAGGTGATGTGGGAAGAGAGGCAAAGGATAGAGCAGGAGAAATATAAAGGAGAAAGAAGGTAAGGCTATGAAAAGTCTGAGACACAAAGATTTAAAACCAAAGACTAATTTTGGAGTTGTTTTCCATTGTCAATTTTAGTAATTGCTCTCAATTACTTAAGGCATGTTTTGAAATAAAAAATACATTCCTGCCAGCATTTGAGTTGCTCTATTCCTTATAAATTCATTGGTCTGCAACAAAAGGAATAAATTTCATTGCTGAATATTTAATTTCTGTGTATGCTGTTGAATCCTGATGCAGCACATAGCACTTCCAGGCAGTCAATGTGCAGTTAGATATTCACTATGGAAGAGAAGAGGGTGGGGATTGCTAAAAGCAGTAAATGGACAGTGGTTTTGTGATGCTACCCAGATGCAAAGTCATCCTAAAATGAAGATAAAGAGATTGCAGTGGTACTACATTGCAACACCAATGTAAGTGGTTTACATGAAATAGCCTGAGCGAAGTTCAGATACTCACTACGAGTAAGAGGCAAGATGTCTCATAGTAGAAGAAAGATGGGTTGTCTTATTAAAGAATTAGATTTCCATGGAAAAATCCATTTGCTACAGGTTATTTAAAGCATATTCTGAGAACTATCCAAAAATATATGACTCTGAAACTGCTTTGAAAAACCTTATCTTCAAGTGTCCCTGTAGAAAATAAAGTAAGGAGTCTGTTTCTCAGTGAAGGACATCAGAGTGGGATTCAGAAAGCTTGCATTCCTTGCTGAAATGTGCTACTGAATCCCTATATGACTCTAGCCATACATTCAATGTATTTTAGCTGGCTTCAAAGTCAAGCCTAGACTTGCCCATTCACTACTTGAGGTTCCTACAAGCTAACTCTAGAGTGCTGCAGCAGTTTTTCCAAGGTACCTGAAGATCCTTAGGTTTCCTTTTCTCTCAAGGTCTGCTCAAGGTTACATATGTGCAATTTGTTCCTGGCTTCACTGCCTCCCTGCATCTCATCGACACTGGCAGGAGCATTGTATGACTAGCATCAGGCTGACTGCTCTTTAGCCTTCTTTAAAATCCCTGAAATGCTGTGCTAGAAAGATGAATGAGGTTTATATACTGAATACTAGAAGTAAATGTAGTGGAATTAAGGACACCAGAAATCATCTTGGAGGAGTGGTTTGATAACCAAGAGATAAAGCAGGAGAGGATGGTTTCAGAAAGCTTAAAAGTAGAAGGCAGTAACAGATTACAGAAGATGTGGAAAGACTGTGAGACTGCTATGTAACCTTTAGCATGAACGAAGTGTAAAATTAACATCAATAATCAAATACATTGACAGCTAAGTATAGGGCACCAAAGAGAGTTTAGCAAACATTCAGGTACAGTACTTACTCCTTGTTCATGATTCCTGACTCATAGAAATGCAAATCTTCAAAGGAGTCTGTGATGAAAAAGTAAATATATTGCTTATTTAGAATCTTAAAAATCTAGATGTATGCATTTGTAGACTTTTTTCCCCCCCCTTTTTTTAAATTTTCTGAATACTTTTTGCTAAACTAGAAAAGAATTTAATTTGAGGCATTGTCTGTTCTGAGGAAAAGTGCTTAAATTTTGACAGGAGTTAGTCTGTTTGAAGATGTGATGATGACTATGACCAGCACCAGAAAGTGTATAGTGTGGTCACATTTTTAAAAGTGGCCTTAATGATATCTGCAGTTATACAAGAACAAGTTTTCATTTATGCATACATTGTTCCACCATTGCCATCTGTGCAGTCAGTAATGGAATTTGGACATACAGATCTGTATTTACGTGAGAATTTGGAAGTGAGATTTAAGTTTTATAAACCAAGCATAAATTTTGAAAAGGATCACTGAAAACCAAAGCTAAATATTATGGGTCTGTGAAACTCCTTGGTCACAAATGAGGGGATTAAAATATGTATGAATACACACGTACAAACTTTTAAAAAGTTTGTTTTTGCAGTTTTGTTGAAGAAATCAGAAACTGTAAAAGCTGGTTCAGAGTTGTCAGCTGTTATATTGCCAAGTCTTTTAAGCTGGTGACTCAATCAATTTTCCAATTGTCTGCTTGTCTCTGCCTGATATTTCCTAATAGAAGCCTTAGTAGTTGCATAATCTGGACATAAAAATGGAATTTATAACTTTTCCATTTACTCTGTTTCTCTCACTGCCCACTGCCATTACTTTCACTCTAGTGAGAGTGAAAAATAGTCTTATTCTCTTCTCTCTTAACATGCAGCTGCTTGTCAAATGGCAGGACCTTGCAACCTTATATATACCAGCTGTTGCTGAGCTTTCTGCTATCTTCACCTTATTTCACATATTCATTTTAAATTGGCCTTAAATTCACAGACAAAAAAAATATTAAGCTTTCTATTTACAGGAGAGTGTGCACATTCAGTTTAGTCTAAAATGCCTTAACCCAATTTTAGGTATTGCTGAATGATATCAGTAGTGAACCAAAATGTTTTATTTTTCTACAGTTAATTTTCTCCTGCTGTTTTTCTGTACTGATTATAAATATTCAGTGTTTGTGGAATTCCTGGTAGATTTCTATGGCAGGTTGCTCTTTATCTGAAATCACAATAATGTGTTTGTGAGAGCAGAAATAGCCAACGGTGGCTTGTGATTTACAGTAAGCAGTCACAGTAGAAGCACATGGACATCTGACTGAGAAAAAGGGTTCCTTAATTAATTCTGGAAGATGTGCAAGAAACAGCACTTTTGTCTAAATGACTGCTTTTTAAAGTTCACTGGAGTGTGTTGATTTCCCTTATTGTGTAACAAGAGAAGAAAAGCAATTTTTCCTGCCTTAAATATTGGACATTGTGTTTCAGATATCTGAAAAGAGCGTAATATTCTGAGGAAAGCTACCTGAAAATTGGCTGTTGAATGTGAGATATAGGCTCAAAAGATCATTTACGAAAAAGTTTGGCCTGCATTTTCTGTTAGGGTATTTGCACTTGTTAAACTTGTTTCAAAATATTCAAAGATAGCATGAGCCAAATTGTAAACTTATAATAATTCTAACAATTACCAGTAACTCACAGTATTTAAAATGATGGGATTATTAGGAATTTAATAGTTATGTAGAGTTTTGTAGTAATCTCTCTCTTTTTTGACTATTTCTAAGCATTTTAGCGTAGAATGGAGCTTACGATGTCTAAATTAGAGTGAGACAAAAAGAGAAAACTCACATGAAAAAACCCCAAACTTATAATTTTTCTAAGACTTGCTTTCAGAGTATTGAAAGATTGAGGTTGTCAGTAGTGGGGATGCAAGATGAAGCAGGAAAACCACTTCAAAAACATTAGCGGATTCAACTGAGACAGATGCCAGTAGAACTTTGCTGATGGATCATCCAAATCCTATTCAGCTGATTCGCAAAAATACCTCCTTATTTCTTGTAACCAAACCTATCTGGAAATCACTCATGGCACAGAAGTAACACTATACAAAGTTCCCCTATACAACTGTTGTGATAAGCCACTTTTTTGGCAGTATACACCTACTGAATTTGGGTGGCTGCCTTTACTGTGGGCGTGGGGGCATTTGGAAGTAAAATGTTTGGAATAAATAGTTAGTCGAATTACCAGACATGCCTGTTATCTATTAAGAAAAAGTTTTGCACTTATTTAGACTAGTAAACTTGGCTTGAATTGTAAATGTAGATGTTCCATGGATTAAAAGAGGAGTAAGTGAGAATCAACAAACCATAGCTCTGTGTCTGCTTTTCAGCAGAACCACAAAAATCTTTTGCAGGCAACTGAAATGCTGGAGCCCCATGATGTGCCTCACACTGCCTTTCTACCTCTGTCTGTCAAATGCGGGGACACAGGGACGTGCAGCACAATGTGCAGGACTCAAGTAGAGTGTCTGTTTCTCCTGGCTAAAGCCGTGTGGCACAGAGGACCTTCGGCGAGCAAAGTGGTGCAGGGGCGCATGCCAGCGCATGCTAAAAGCACCATCTTAGGCAGAATAATTAACAAAATCTACTGTCCCTAACCAAAGCTCAGATGGAGTGCTTCCATTCAACTTAGAAAGAAGCAAGGAAAATAAAAGACCCCAAGTGTTGTGGTTTTACCCCAGCCAGCAGCTAAACACAACACAGCCACTCACTGACCATCCCTGCAGTGGGATGGGGGAGAGAATCAGGGGAAAAATATAAGAAAATTTGTGGGTTGAGATAAGAACAGTTTAATGATTGAAATAAAAGAGGATAAAGTAATAAAACTAATACTAAATTGCAATGATAAGGGGAAAAAAAAAAAAAAATGGAGACAAAATAACCAAGGAAAAACCAAGTGATACAACTGCTCACCACCTGCCAACTGATGCCCAGTCAGTCCCCAAGCAGTGATCATAGCTCCCGGCCAACTCCCCTCAGCTTATATACTTAGCATGACATCTTATGGTATGGAATATCCCTTTGGACAGTTTGGCTCAGCTGTCCTGACCATGTCTCCTCCCAGCTTCTCATAGAGAAGCAGCTGGGAGGACAGGGGCAGAATGAGAAACTGAAAAAGTCCTTGGCTTACTGTAAGCATGGCTTGGCAACAACTAATACATCAGTGTGTTGTCAACATTATTCTCAGCACAAATACAAACCATAGCCTCATACTAGCTCCTGTGAAGAAAAATAACTCTATCCCAGCCCAAACCAGCACATCAAGCCACCAACAGTTTGTAAAAAGCATAACTGAGTGTAATGAGAAAATGAGAATTAGCTTTTATGTGCTGTCTGAAAAACTAACTATGGCCAACGTATGAAGCACCGTTAAAAATCCAGACAAGTACTGTTTACCAAGAACAATGGAAACTGATCAAAAACTTTCAAATATGGCTACTTGACATAAATTTGAAAAAATTGAAATTCATGGAAAAAACGTGAAAATGTGTACCCTTGCTTTTGTTTTAGCTTGCACAAGATGCAGCAGATTTCCTGGGGCTTTTACTTTCAGAAGAAGGATGTGCAATGCAAACAGATTGCAGGCCTCTGCAGGGAATGCCATGAGTTGTTTGTCCAAACATCAGAACAGGAACCTGCAGTATCCTTGGGGTGAACCAGTATCTTAAAATACTGTGCAGAGATGTTTCATGTTAGAGCTGAGAAGGTCACTGTCTGTCCATGTGGATAGTTAGTGCTAGTTTGTTCTATGAACAACTTGCAAGACAGTACGTCCTAGTTAATACTTTAAGTTTTCATGCCATTGTTATTTGAATAAGAAGAAAATCTACAGGTTCTGCAGGACTTTTCATTTTTTTCCTAAAAAATTCCCAACCCCCACAGAAAATAACCAAAAGAAAACCTACATGTCGTTAGTGCAGAAAAAAAAATACTTTTTTCCCCAATCAAAAGTGAGTTAGCAAGCACATAATTTGCTTCTGAAAATGAGACTGAAGCTTCTAAAGCATTTAGACACCTTTGAAAACCGGATTTGAAAATCCAGCTGACAGCATAGCCAGATTCCTAATCAGACACCACTGGAGGAGGAACAGAAGAATTTGGTTTTCACTTCTGTGAATAATTAACTCAACCTGTCTCTTAATATCAATTCCTATAAATAGCTAAAAATGTCCTGTAGGAGCCAGATCTTCATACAGAGAGTGTGACACTACAGAAGCATCATTCGGCCATCTATGTTTCCACAGTAAAGTTTAATAGAAACATGAAAGTTCCTGTAGACACTACTATATGTCTGCTTCGAAAATCAGTTTTAAGATTACAGTTAAGGTGCAGGAAATGTCACAAAGCTCAATTTTTATGCTGCCAGTGTCCTGTTCCATCTCCTTTTGAAGTGCTTTGTAGTGCAAGGCTGATTGTATTTAGTACAAGAGGGAACAGTGGTAGAAACTGAAACAGTCATATTACCAGCAAGTGTAAAGCAGTTGTCAAATGGCATTGTCAAGATTCTTTTCAAAGTCTGTCTTCACAACAACAGAAAACAGTCACATGTAGGAGGAAGTACTTATTTATCTGATTTAACTGAATACAATCTGGTTTCACTAATTTGTTTCTGGCAATAATTAGTATGTTGCTCAATTTATTTTAATAGCACATTAATTTGATTCCTTCTTTTGCTAGAAATGCAACCAGAAGCTTCACAGTAACAAAATATATCTCTAATAGGAGCTGCCAAAGTTCCCTATAAAGATAGTTATTTAGGAAGCTATTTGTGTTGGTTTATTAAGTGTAACTTTATAATTCAGTTCTAATACATTACACCTACCCAGAAACATAAATTAGCAATGCAGAAAACGTATACAAAAAAACCCCAGTTGCTCCTTAGAGGCTTTATTGAATTATTTAAGGGAGAAGGGAAGAAAACAGTTAAAAAAGGCATGCACTAGGTTTTGCTGCATGCCATGAGGCTGCCCAAGGTGGCAGGCAATTTCTAGGACCTACATCCCATGCAATCCATGTTTCGAGTCATAGTAGGCATCTGCTGGAACAAAAGCAGACTAGAACACAAGCTAATCCTTTGGTTAAAACTATTTTCTTCAGTAGAAACCTTTTAAAAGCAGAAGAGCATAGCAAGAAACAAGGGCAACTCACAGATGCTTTCCTTCAGGGCACATGGGTTCAGAGCTAGCACATCAAGATGGTTTCCTCTGCAAGTCAGTTTCCCTGCATCCTTGCTAAAAGCTGTACAAAGCTATCTGAAGGTCAGTGATACTGATAGGTTGAAACAGTGCAAGTGGAAGAATATTCTGCAGGTTTTTGGTGAGTTTCCTGTGGACGGCTACCACGCGTTCAGGCACCAATCAGCACTATGAGACCTGACCAGTGGATACCCATGGTTTCCTCTCTATGAATCTGCCTCAAAGCGAGATAAGACAGAGAACTCTCTCATTCTTGTCTACCTTAAACCATATTTAACAACTCTGTCTCCATGGCAATAGCCATTTCAAATGTTAGCACAGAGAAAATAAGTTTCTTTTGATAGGCTGCTGCTTAATTTTAATAGGGGAAAATAATTATTCATCCTGATTTTAAATTTTCTCATCTTCTCAAGCTTTTCAAGGAACTTATAAGTTGTTTTAAGGTATCTTTAATTATTTTAATTATTTGTTCCTCAAAAGAAATTAATATTTCAGGAACAATGTGCTTATTCCTACATTACAGTTTTAAGGGATTTCAGTAGTTTTTTGTGCCTATGTATAGGACTACTGTGTAGAACATGAAGGATGTTTTTCCTTATATTTTAAAACATAAGACCTATATGTAAATAGAAAAGATGTATGTGGTTTCTAAAAAGATATACTTTAGTATTTTCTTTTTTTTATATTAGAAATAACATTTTGTAAAAAAAAAATGTTGCTGTCTGAGAAAGCTGTACATCCTGAAAATGTTTGTCCATAGTATAAAATGAGGAATGGTGTCCAGCAGAAGAGCATGGCAGCATTTGAGAGACCCCAGAAATTAGCATGCATAGGGGACTCACAGTATAGAACCAATAAATCTTTGTAATGGAATTTTCAAAACAAATGCTTCTGTTGTAAGCTGACTCCCCCTACAACAACTTTGCTGCAGGCTTGTTGTATTTCTCAGGGAAAAAAGGGGTATTTTATCTGAAAACCTACTCCTCATGCAAGAAATCAGTTAAAAATTGAATAGATAATTCCAGTTCTCTATTAGCTCAGCATATGGCCCACAAACCAATAGATATTTTGGCTGTATTTGGAAAATATGTTATGTTTTTACTTAAGATTTTTAATGCAAACATTTGAAGCCATAACATTTACAGTACTGTGTCTATAAATAAAACCTTATAATTAAAATGCTGCGTGTTGCATCATGGCAGATGGGAAAATTTATAAGTATATGCTGCAAAACTATAGAGTCCTGATTTAGCATAAACTGGAGTCAACAGGAGTCCTACTGTTCTCTTTAATTGTCCTTTTAGAGAATGAAGATGAACCCTATGACTTGGCAAATTCCTTTTTCTTCTTTCTTTTCTTATTATGCTGTGGGCAGTCCCAGCTGTCCTGCTCAGGGGGAGCGGCTACAGGAATTCTTAGGATGAGATTTAACAGAGGAACAACGATGGCACAATGGCACTAACACTGCCCGTTGCAGGATGTACCTATCTCGTTGCATATTGCAGGAATGCCTCCACAGCCGTTCCTCTTCTCTTCACCTTGCTTTCTGTTCAGATCAAGGTTTCGTCTGCTGAAGCAATGTTAATGTGACTTGTTTTCATTCCAGAAGGCTGTCCTTGCTCATGTTTTACAGAATAGAAAGTTCTGGAGCTGTGAGGCAGTTTCTGGTGGGATTGTGTCTTTTGTGCTGTGCTTGTGACTCTATGATTAGTTTTTTGGGTTTTTTTTTCTGTTGTTTTTTTTTTTTTTTACCTAGATTTATTTGCTTTAGTTGCTGATGAAAATAATTTCAGTTGACCCAGGTCTACTCATGCAGACTCAGCCTGTAATAGTTCAGCTGAAAAAAAAGGAGGAAAAAATCCCAGCTATTTTGAAACAGTTTATTTTGATATTTCTGAAATCAAACTTTTGTTTTTTCAGACTAAGTTCAGAAAGTTCTCATAGGTACTATTTATGAAAGCTCTATTTGACTTCAAGGGAACAAACTTCCTTAATGGTTTTGTGGATCATACAAAAGTATTTGTGACAAATAGATATCCTTTTTTTTAAGGCTGTACAGCAAAGTACATGCCACTGCTATGGAGTGATGAGTCTCAAAATTTCTTTGTGTGATGGTCATTCCAAAGAAACAGACATTGATAAAAGCTTCAATCTGTAAGCACTGAGCTCCTATTTCAATCAAGGGAGGCTGAAAAATCCCAATTCCTCAGAAAATTTCTCAGCATCTTGAAGTGGTTTGCTGCTAAATTCCCTCAAAATCTCTTTTCTTTAGAAAAAGTTCTTTTAACATTATAATTGACATCGATATTACTTTGCCTTTTGTAAATGGTGCACTGCTACTTTAGTATCCAAGCTGTTCATTGTAGAGAAAATGTCTCATTCACAGGGGAGGGACTCAATGGCCGTGTCTTTATGTTTCTGAAAAAGCAGCATCCCAGGACAGATGTAATCACCGCATGATTCGCCTCCTGCAAGCTTTCCATCTGCATGGCTGCCTTGGTGCACAGCCTGCAGACTGCCTGTGGGACAGGCTTAATGCATACAGTCACGCTGGGCATCCTTGGACCTGCGAGTTCTCTGTACTGCAGTAGATGCTCTCCTGTCCCAAGTAAAGCTGCTCTTGCAGACCTACCATATTGAGGAGCTGAGGCTTAAGAGAGCCAGTGGAAGTACCCGTCAATGAACTATATATGGACAGGGCATTTTTATTTGTTAGGCAGAGAAAAAAATGGATTGTATTTTGCCTTTTCTGTTTATTCCCTTTAGTTTTTGGATGAACTAAAAGCCCTACATTCAGATGTCCTTTACTTCCCTTTCATTTCTGCACCTTTTATTTTTCTTCTTAGTCAATTGTTTTGTTAGTCATGACAACACTGGGACATCACTCACATTTTGAAATACTACAGGTAGCCATCAACACAGGATGAAACACCAGAATCAACAAACTCTAACAATAGAATTGTTTTTGTGTGTGAATGCTGATGAATTATGATGGAAAAGTAAACACAAAGAGACAGCTTTTACAACACAATTTAGAGGGATCTAGGGAAAATGGAGTGAAGAATGAACTCAGCTTTGAGATACATGGGATAAAAACTTGTTGCCTTTCCCACGTCAGTGAAAGGGCAAAAATAAGGGTTAACAGTATGGATGCTTAGGAGGAATCTTCTGTCCTACCTGGGTACATCCAAACTCTCTGCTGAGGAAAGCTGGAGTGAGTAAACAGTGGAGCAAGACCTATTATTTATACATTGTTTATGTTTGCATCCTACAGGTGACATCCTGTAGGCTAGACATAGTCTTTGTGCTTTAGTTAATGAAAAAAGCCTCACATTTTTCCATCCCTTTTTTTTCCAGTTTATATTTTGATGATGGATGGTTTTATGGATAAATCCTATTCATAATAGTGGAATTTCTATTATGCATGAAACTTGTATATTGTGCATTGCTTCCCTGAAGCAATAATAAGCTGCCTGTAGCATTACAAAATTATATTTAAACATATTTAGGAAGGTTATTTTTCAATTTCTTATAGATATTTTTTCACCATTCTTTTGCTTGTAATACCACTTTGAAATTTCTCTCTATTTACAATGCATTTTGCTGACTTCTAGATTTCACTTCTTATATGTTCCTCAGTGTCACTTATAAGGCCAAACTACAGACTAGTAAATCGCACTGTATATTATGCTAACATAAATAAAGTTGAAATATCTGGTTGGGAAACTCTTTGTACAGGTGCCTCTGCTTTTTTTTTTTTTTTTTATGGAGACCACCTCCATATTAAAATGTCTATGTGTTATCAAAGTCACAAAGTTTGCAGTAATCGATCAACACTGCCAATCTGAGTGAGGTCAGAACATATCTTTTAAATCTAAATATATTCTTCTTCCAAGCAAATTTAAAAGATCATAATGCCAGGGAAGCCTTTTGGGAGCCTTTGCTTAACTACTGAGGATGCAGTATGCTACTGCTACTGTACTTTCATGTAGGTGCTAGGGTAATTATGTCAATAAAGCTGGAAAAATAATCAGTTTTGCTTTGGTGGATTGAATGATAAACGGAAACAAACAGAAAAAAAATTGCATCAATTCATGTCAAAATCAAAGAAAAGTAACTTCTGGAGAAGTGAAAAAGCTGAAATTTTGGTGCACAATGACATGTTTAGCTTTGCTTCAGCTCATAACTCTGTTTATCCTTTTTTGTCTGTACAGCCTAATCTTTAGGTGCCAAGCTTAGCAACTGAAGTGGTATTTGCATAGAGCAAAAATGTCTGTCTGTGAGGTACAAAAAATTTACTGAAACAAATGATAGAGGTTTTGACTGGTAACAAATCAGGTTTTCGTTGATATTAAGCCGATTAACTAATTTGTTTGGGTTTTTTTGTTTGTTTTTTTTTTTTCTTCTATATTTTCTTTTATCTTGCCTTTCCTTGCCTTTCCTTGACATGGTGTTTGAAATCTTCACACTGTGCTGCCAGGAAGCCTGACTTAAATCAGATGAAAGTTTTAGCACTGGATAAGAAATAAAAAAACTATCAGGCCTGGTGAACAATGAAAGTAGTCTCCATTCATATTTTATTCCAGTTCAGCTACATCTAGAAAAAGATGTTATTAAAATAACCATGATCTTTATAGTCATGAATCAATATCAATAGAATATACTAATTTAAAAATTTAGCACAAATCATTAGCAGGATAGCTCCTTTGAATTTATGTAGTTGTTCGTACTCACGCTTTTAAATAACATAGCTGTCAAATACAAGCTTTGGTAAAAGTGGCTGAAACCAATTCCTTTGAGGAAAGAAGAGTGTTTGGATTAGTCCATGTAAATTGCAATTAATATCTGTCTGATCAAGCTTGAGTTTGGGGAAAACGAGTTCAATGGTAAGTTTCAAGTAAACCCAGAGATATCTCTGTGAAATATTCTGAAATTGCCCATCAACTTATGCATGCTTTTGGGAGCAGGCAGTAACCTGCAGGATGCACCCTGTCACATGGCTGCCTGGTGTTAATGTAGGATTGCCAAAAGGATCAGCAAAGCGTTACTGATTCCTCTGCCTTTAAAAACATGAAAAAACCCTGCTTTATTTCTGTCTCTTCCACTTCAACTGATATGGCAAGATAACTTATTCAGCATCTCATGTCTAACTGGGGCATGAAGGAGCAACTGAGCAATTGGGGCAGTTGCTTTTCTGTATCTTTTTACTCATCTATGTTTCAGTGTCACTATCACACTCCCTAGGCATTAAAGCAACATGTCATATGCTGTCTTTTCATTTTTTCCTAAAAAAAAGTCAACCTGGACTCCAAATTCCAGAGATGAGAAGCATGGTTTCTTTTTTTCTTTCTTTTTTTTTTTTTTTGTGTGTGCGTTTTTTGTTTTTTGTTTTTATTTCCTATGCAAGCTCTGAAACAGTTTCCTATGAAGGGTTTTTAGTCAGTTAAAATTCACAGAAGAAGCCTTCTTTTGTGCATTAGCTCACCAGGACCTTGTGTACCTCAGAATCAGGTATTGAAGACATAAATACAATATAGCACTTATAGCACTTATTTAAACACAGATGCACAACTCTTATTAGGTATTATACCTGTGCAGTTCAGAGGATCGTTGTTACAGGAGCTGACTAATGACTTTATGACACCCTGAGGAGCATGGTCTTCTGGCCTGGCATGCAGTTGAACAAAGGAGTTAGGTAGGACTTGCTGCCTGTCCAAGAGGCAGTGTCCAGCCTCGACGTGACAAAGATTTTCAGCTATTGCTAAGCTTAAAACTCAGCAAGAAGCATAAATCAGGAGCCAAAACAAGACAAGATACAGTTGAACAAGTGATCACTTAGCTTTTCCTTTGTGACATGTAACGCTTGATGAGCTGAGCTGGTTTGTCAGTATGAGAATTCAGTACCTCTCCTTGGGTTCTTGCACATATTCCCAATTCAGCTGTTGTCCAGTAGAAGTGGCACTTAGCTAAAAAATTCTGAGCACTGTTTTTGTGATGTATGACTGCACCTTCATTTTTGAGTTTTTTAGAGTTTAATAAAATTAACATATCCTGTGCTTGAGACTGACCCAAGACTTCAATATTTTACTGATGAGACATTTAACCAATTCAAATGGGATTTGACCAATTTTAGAAAGAGAGAATTCAGTAAAAGCTGACACTGCAGTTAAAAAATTTGAAGGCATCTGCATATGCTCATGCTTCTTGTAGATACTTCTCTTTCAATCTAAACTTTTTGTGGTTGGTCATATTTCCTGGAACAGGTTACTAGAACTAAGCTTTTGGTTAATAAACCTACTTGCTGAGCAAACTCTCTCTGTAGAGCTTAGCATCTAGATTCTCATTTAGGTTAAAACACATCACTGGATGTGTGATAGATTAAATACATTAAATAGATATGGTAAAATACATCTAATGATGTATTTTAATCTCTGAGAGATTATACAAAGATTCATCATAAGAAGAGCTTTGTTGAGGCTGCACAGTCAGCACTCAGAATTTAAGAAATGCTATAATTTCTGTGTGGGCAAACTGATTCAGATTCCCCTTTTTCCAGTTTAATTTCTTATTTACATGAAAAAAAAAAAGCATTAGGATGCCTTTCTAAATACATTCAGTGAGTGGGATTTGCTGAGAAACTGTTTATTCTTTCTTCACTGTTCAGTTCGTGCCTCATCTTTTTACTGCATGTTGTTGGAAACCTGAAGACAGAGTAATTACTTTCTTGACAGTCTTGACAGACTTTCCTATGGCATCATCTCTGTGCTATCTGAGTGCTACATAAACATTAACTAATAAATCTTCACAGCACTCCTGGGAGGTGATGGCATGATATTATCCAAATTTGACTGATGAGGAACTCAGAGATTCAGGTAAAAAGCTTCCATTAATTTTGTGAGTCCACTCTAAGGTGACAAAAACCTAATTTTCAGAATGCTTATCCTTCTGTAGCACTCTGTTCATCCAAAGCACAGCTCTCTTTGACTTCAGCTAAAAAACGTAGTCACATTTTGTTTTTTTTCTTTTTTTTTAAAAATAAAAAAAACCCTATTACCCTAAATGTTTCATTTGAAACATTTGTTGAGAAAGTATCAGTGAGGTCAACAGAGGATGGACAAAATCTCTTCTGCGAGATGGGTTACATGTCGTTCTACAGCTGTGGGAGACACCCACACTGGATCTGACACAAGGTAGCCAGCAGCTCTGAATCTGAAACCCTTGGGTACCTTATTTACCAAGGGAAACACTGCATTCTGGAAACACTGGGTCCATGCTGCCTGAAAATGTCCCAGAGGCAGGCAGCATGGGCGTTCTGGTGACCCAGCTCTCAAGTAACCTGCCTGATGTGACTCCAAAGGCCATGACCTTAGACAGCAGCATTGAAACAGAGCCTCTCTGACTGAGGAACCCAGGCTCCAGCCACACAGCTGGGCTCTCACCTTCACAAAACAAAGCCTGGGACCACTGAGAATCTCAGTATAAGTCACATCTCCCTGTTTCTAGATTCTTTGTTGTGAAGTTGGAACTTAGGAAGCCGGAGGTCTCTAGAGTAGTCTCCAAGGAAGGGACTTAGAGCCACAGCTGTCAAGATTCTCCTAGAATTCACTGAGGAAACTTGCAGCTCAGTTTATCTAAGCAGCTGTATGCTTTTCAGTATAAAATTTTGAAACATCGGTATTTTTTCACATTAAAAATATATCTCTAACAAATGTCATTTCCGTGTCCCAGACATTCTTTAAAGTCTGGGTGCTGGAATGCTAGATTTCTAAATAAAACAGTGAAAATAATTTTTACAGTCAAAATATAGTTAAAGGTGTTTTTATATGGGCAAAATATTGTAATCATCCTTAGTATCCATCTTCTAAATAACTGAGACATTTGGGCCAAGGCAGGAAGTGACAAAAATGTTTTACTTGGTTTGGATTCTCTAAGTGCAATAGTGACATAAAAATGATAGGAAATGAATTAGTAATAGCACATACAGAAATCTGATCATATTTTAGTAAGCACAAAGAAAAGGAAGGCTATGTTAGTAAAACTGCTCTATTTAGGCACATTAATCATATTTGCATACATATATATGTATGTAGATATGATATGCATAAATCTCACCTTTTGCTTGCACTGGCCAGATGGTAAATGCATTTCAATAAAATAAAATACAATCACTTTTAATTAATTTAAATTTATTAATTAGGTCAAAGACCAGTAGTCCATGAGAACATCTTGTTTGATCTTGTTTATATTACAGATCATCAGGCAAGACCAAGTATTTCAGTACTCGGAAAATAAATGTTTACCACATGTAACAATGAAGTGAGTTTTCTGCAGTGATAAGGACATGGAGAGAGTAGAATTACTCTTTTAAAGTCAGAAATTGTGAAAAATAAAGGGTTCTGCCATTCTCACTGGAGAGGAGATTTATTTCCTTACAACACATTCAATCATTTTATTTTTTTTTTATAAAGTATACTAGTTGGAAGTCTAGGAGGTTCATACTTCTCCATGTCTTACACTTCCCCATAGCTAAACTGTGTTGCTTCTGATGGACATAAGAAACGTTGCCCCCTTGGCACCAAATAAGGTGTTGAGGAAAAACTGTTATTTTCAATTATTTACAGGCATTTTGAGAAATCCCAAAGCATGACATCTGTAATCCTTATCTTAATGAAGAGCTACAGAGCATGTGGGGAATGTGTGTGCAAGTCTTGGTCTCCCTGGGGCTCAGAAATAAAAGACATGGCTGATATTAATCTAGTGCAAAGAGTTCAAACCCAGAAAGATTCTCCAGCCTTACTCTTCCTTTCATAGCATGATCACAAGCCAAGGGATTTCTTCCAAAAGAAAAATCAATTCTGTTTTGGAGAAATATGTCTAATCTCACTTTACAAGCTCAAGGTGAGTAAAGCTAAGTTGAAGTATTTAATCACTGTCATTTCTCTGAAATGTCATTTTTTGTGAAATTTCACCTACTTTGAAGTCAAGTTGTCTAATTTCCATTTCTAGTTATTGGATCTTGTTATGTCATTGTCAGCAAGGTTCAAAGGCCTCCCACTATCAAGAAGCTATTTCATGTATTCATGATCAAGCACTTAAGTTGTGCTCTTTAAGTCTCATATAATGCAGCTGATTTTTCCTATCCCCTAGTTCATTATTTTGACTGTGTTTGCATTTTCACATCCTTCATATGTGGACAACAGAGAAGGTACCACATTGCTAGCAGTGGTCTTACTACTACTGGGTGTTTATCCATAATTGTTTGTTGACAGAGCCTCTAATTAGTCTGTCACTGTTGGCAAAGTCTCTTATGTACTGTTAGTATTGTTACTTACAATAATTTCCAGGTTAACTTTTCTATAATATTCCTCTTTTTAAAATATAGAGGAAATACCACTCTAGGGGTCTAGCTGTATATAATGTATTCACTATTTTGCAAGCAAACCTACAGGTTAGCTTTATATATTTATTATGGCTTTGCATTTGGTTTACTTACATTTGCTTTCTATATTTAATATGTTAAAATGAGTCTGTAAATTATTTTAATCTCCAGTATAAAATTCCCTCCTGTATACTTGAGGAAAGGTAATTTTTCTAATGTGGTAGTACAAAAGCTGAAAATGCCTACCATCATACTAAATGAGATCAAAAGCATTTAGCAAACCAAAGGAGAACAAGTTATTCAGTACAAACCAGAATACTGAGTGTGTCAGTGTCTTCTTATGCTGATGACACAGCTTTTTATTTTGTTCTTCAGATTTTTTTGTACGTTTAGTCCTTCCAGACACTGACAGACTACTTATCGTTGCTGATTCCATAAGGCTTCGCTTCTATACAGTTACTACAGCAGTTTTCAGCTTCAGCCCATGCTTCTCAGTATATACATGGTCCATCCTGCTGATTGGGTGTAATTCAACAGTATCCTCCAACAAAAGCCAACCCTTCCTAAATAACTAGCAATTTCTGAATCTCTCAAGGCTACTGAGGAGACAAATTTATTGAAAATGTTTTCTAGAACTTTGATGTCTGATGCTTTGAATTGAATGATTGTGTCAACTAGTTGGGCAGTGTGTGTATGTATGTGTGTGTCAGGAATAACACCAATAAGCAGTAGCATACTTTAGCTCTACATACATAGTGTAAATGCAGATGATTACTTCAAACAGCCAATGGAATGATTCCTAAAAGTGCATGGAATAAAATAGTGATAGAAAAGAACATGTGTTTTAAGAGAGATTACTCTATGAAGGTTTCTCTGAAATAGTAGTCTGCAGAATGAGAACTGACTTAAAGCAATGAGCAGTGTTACTGGAGGAAGGCTGATCACAAGCTAATTTCCAGCAAATACTTCATTCCACTACTGCTCTGTGTATGCAAGAGACTGATTGGATAATACCTTTTTTGTTTTCAGTATATTTTTCCCAGACAATGATTATTGCTTCTTGGCACTCAAATAATCACTTTCATAAGTGGCTGGAATTTCCGAAACAACAGATACATCTGTTTCAGATAATGTAATATATTTTGTTAGGATTCTCAAGTAGAACCTAGCTGAAAGCACACTGAAATCACTGAAAAGTAAACTCCTTAGCTGCATGCCACAATAAGGCATCATGATGTTAAGTACTGTAGGAAAAACATCATAATCTTATGGACAAATAGATAGAACGTGTCTCTCACTTTCTTACAAGTTACGGTTTATGATTATTATTTTATAGTGTGACTATGTTTTATATTACAAAAAGAAGCATAGCAAAGCCTCACATTTCTTATTCATTTTCACATGTTAATGCTGCTGTCTTAAAAAATCCACTTCTACAGCTTACTACATAATCACTAGGGATACATGACATGAGGAAAATAAAATAAGAAATAATGTTTATCTTGTCTCCAACAGAATTACTTTTATTGAGATTCAGAGAAGCTTTTGCTCTTACAGAAGTATGATTCATATTTGTCTACAACTTTCTTCCTCATTCTGGCTTACAGGGACTATGCCAACTTAGATTTGGCTTGTACGCTGCGTATAAACAGACTTTTATACAATTGAGACTGATACAAATATTTGTCACATTTTACTCTGTTTTTATATGTTTTATTCCAAACATTCTGTTATGATGATTGAAAGACTAGCATTGCATGCACTGCTGCCAATTCTCATGGGTGAGTCTTGTAATAGATGTTATTTTTCTCTAACAGGCCATAGTCCCAAAGTCATGTGGTGATGTGAGATTTAGCTTTCCTTTAAAAGGGAATTATGTTTCTAACCTGCAGAGGAAGACTTGAATATGTAAAGCCTGTGTTATTAAAAAAAAAAACCCAAACATCCCTAGAAATAAATAATGAAGGTTTTTAAAATTAAAAAAAATATGGATTTTCTAAAGGCAATGGAACACAATTTTAGTGACAGACATATTTACAGTCATGATACTAGCAATAGAGAGAACCTAAAAGTAAAAAAAATAATTAAAAATATTTGCCCAATTACAGAGAAATCTAGAAAATAAACTCACAGCAGAAATAATATTCTTTCAATGTCATCTTTAAGGTTTTCTTAGTCTAGATAGGTGACGAAATCTGGGGTATGGAGCTTGATTTTCTGCTGCTTTATATCTCTTAAATCATTTTCAGCTATGCAAAAATGTAGTAAAATACTGTATGCAGATGGGTTGAGCAAAGAATCAAGCTAATGGTTATTAAAGGGATGATGTATTAACTTGGAGAGACATTAAATAGAAATCTGTTTGAAAACCCTCAACAAACTGTTTTCTCTATGTGAATTACAAACTACTCCAGCAGCCTTGAATGTTCAGTGTTTTTTTCTCTTTCCAAAATCCTTCCAAATGCTCCACTTCTTGAATGGCCCCATTTAGCAATGTTGCTTTGAATGTCTAGATATGAAGATCACTGAGGGTACCTACAGATGTACAGACAGGTGCTGTGTACTCCCGTACTGGGCTTGTCAAGAAAGTGAGGAGTGGCATGAGGACTTGAATTTAGTGCTGAAGCTGAAGAGCTGAGGTCTGTATAGGTTTTCTATTAGTGTGTTTTTAAATAAAAGGGCAGGGTTAAGCAGGACAAAAGATTTGTAGAGGGAAAAAGAGGATGAAGAATGGATCTATGCTGAGCTGGAAACTGAAAACCTAGCATTGAAAAGATCTGAAGTTTAAAACTATCCAGTTTTACCTCTATTAAAGTTAGCCAGACTTGATGTTTTGCTGCCTTTGCTTTGAATCAGGCTGAGGAAAGCTGTAATCCTAATGTACTCTTACGGAGAACAGGCATATTCTGGAAATGCAGACGTGGGCTTTGAGGCAGAAGGATGCACTTTGTAGTTCTTTTTTTCCCCTCTTTTAAATTCTATTTTATTTTCTCCCACTTTCTTTTTACTAGAGATCATGACTGATGCAGCATTCATAAAAAATTGTCCTCTTGTATTTTGGAGTAAAGTTCACAAAGATTTCAAAATGCAGATAAATTACTACAGTGCTCCAGGAATCAATGTGGTTTGGGTGAAGATGATTGAAAATGGGTAACTTGCATTTACAGCCACTGCTGTAATACAACCTATTTCACAGTGTTTTCAAAACAAGTGTACCTATACAGTTGTCAAAAATAATGGGGTCCTGTTGAACCAGCCACAAGAAGTAGTCTTGTATTTCTGTGGCTGAGGCTTCTGTACTAAATTCTCTCTGGAAACATACCTTGTTGGGAAGCTCATTTTAGGCAGACAACTAGTAGAAGAAATGATAAAAACAGACTGGTGCTATGAAGTCCCTAGGAGCCGTGGACACACAGAGGTTGGGGACCCAAATCTATCCCCTAACGCAAAAGAAGTAAAGGCACAAATTGCACTTCATAGGAGAGAGTTCACCATCTTTTGCCATTTTTTTACTGTCTAAACTTCCCTAATGACCACTTGGCAGAAGAGGAATGAAAGAATTTCTCTTTGGCACAGAAGAAAGTGAGGGTTTGTTTTCACTGCAAAGTCTCTCAATACCAACAAATACCTCTGATAAATACTTTTTTTTTTTTTTTTGGTAATACTAAGTGATTTTGAAATATGCAAGTTTTACTAAGACAGTAAGGATGTTGAGGTTAAAGGTGTTTAAAAATCCAGTATCTTAATGCGAAACTCAAAGTGAATAAAAGAATAGCCTGTTTTAAAGAACAAGAAATAAACTCAATACTTATTTGTATAAAGATAATAAAGCTTAAAAAAGCTTTGCTGCGTGTGGATATAGCCCTGCCTTGAACCTATGACTGCAGAAATTTATGAGATAAAATTTTCCAAATAGAAAAAAAGGGATATATATAGTCACTTAAAGTTTGGAGCTGTTTAGGTGGAATGTTTTTTATTTGGTCTATTAGTGCCAGGAAGGTATTTGGAAAGAGGCAGAAGCAAGCCAGAGCACAGAGGGAAAAACTAAAGAGGCCAAAACTTGCTATGACTACAAAAACACAAGCCTTGAGAGAGTTTGTAGTAGAGTACTATCTAAAAGTGCCTTGTAGCTGTGAGGCACAAAACCATCTAACCATTGTTATTTCTTTATCCCTGAAAGTCATAGTGAAGCAGGATTGTACCAAAGATCCCTAATTCAGTTGTCAGAATCCAAACTAGTTATTCAAGTAAAAAAAAGATAATACTGTATAAAGTGATCCAAAATTCATTCATTTATCCAAATATATGTATTTTTTTAAATGCTAGCATATGCCCAGAACAGTTAGATATTGATGAATTGTTTAGGGATGCTTTTTTTCCAGAAAACACTCTGGGATGTGATACCACCAGAGTGCAGAGTATTGATTTCTTCTCACTGATTTCCTCTCAGCCACCCTTGAGGAAGGAGTAACCTTCCCCATTTTCCAGGTTTCCTCAACTCAGAGTGTACATACTGGGCCAAAGAAGATGAAGCAGCTTTTCTATCTGCTTCTTAGATATAACTTTGCAAAGGATCAAAACCATGTAAACTTGTAGTAATTGTGAGTAAACGAACAAAACAATTACACAGTCTGTAACAGAAAGCGTGTGAGGTTGGAAAACCTCCTATCCTCTTCAGAATTGTGGCTGGGTAAAGGGAGACATAAAATAGCTAAGTGATTTGCTCAGGGTGTAGTCTGTGAGTATAAGCATCTGTGCTTTGGGAGAAGCCAATTTTACAGGGAGATCTGTGTGACATTTAAAAGTAATAATTTCTTTTAAAAATGTATGAAGATGTTTCCAACAATCATGTTTTGTCCCTTTCTTCCCTTTGAAATTTGCTATTCTTCCTTTTTTCTCCTTTTGATGTCAAATATGAATTTAGGCTGGCATTATAATCTTGAACCATCTGGAAACTGTATATCCGGAAAGAAAAACTTTCTCTTGTTCCAAATAATTAGAAGATCATAAAGTTTCTAAAGGTTGTTTTTTTACTTTAGTTTTCATATCTGGGAAGAAAAGGATTTTTATGCTTTTTACACTCTAGTCACACAATGTTCTTCTGAGGACATGCCTTTCTACCATCAACATTCTTCAGAGAACATACTGTCAGTTGATTCCAGTTTATCAGAAATTATATTTGCTATGATAGTGAGGTGGATTGTGAACTGGCTGAAGGAAAGAAGCCAGAGAGTTGTGATCAATGGGACAGCCTAGTTGGAGGCCTGTATCTAGTGGAGTCCCTCAGGGGTTGGTGCTGGGACCAGTACTATTCAATATATTCATCAATGATTTGGATGAGGGAATAGAGTGCTCTGTCAGCAAGTTTGCTGATGACACAAAACTGGGAGGAGTGGCTGACACACCAGAAGGCTGTGCTGCCATTCAGAGAGACTGAGACAGGCTGGAGAGTTGGGTGGGGAGAAATTTAATGAAATATAACAAGGGCAAGTGTAGAGTCCTGCATCTGGGGAAGAACAACCCCATGTGCCAGTATAAGTTGGGGACTGACCTGTTGGAGAGCAGTGTAGGGGAAAGGGACCTGGGGGTCCTGGTGGCCAGGAGGATGACCATGAGCCAGCAATGTGCCCTTGTGGCCAAGAAGGCCAATGGCATCCTGGGGTGTATTAGAAAGGGGGTGGTTAGTAGGTCAAGAGAGGTTCTCCTCCCCCTCTACTCTGCCCTAGTGAGGCCACATCTGGAATATTGTGTCCAGTTCTGGGCCCCCCAGTTCAAGAAGGACAGGGAACTGCTTGAGAGAGTCCAGTGCAGAGCCACAAAGATGGTGAAGGGAGTGGAACACCTCCCTTATGAGGAAAGGCTGAGGGAGCTGGGTCTCTTTAGATTGAAGAAGAAGAGACTGAGGCGTGACCTTACTAATGTCTATAAATATGTAAAGAGTGAGTGTCATGAGGATGGAGCCAGGCTCTTCTCAGTGACATCCAATGATAGGACAAGGGGCAACAGGTGCAAGCTGGAACATAGGAGGTTCTGCATAAATGTGAGGAAGAACTTCTTCACAGTGATGGTAACAGAGCACTGGAACAGGCTGCCCAGAGAGGTTGTGGAGTCCCCTTCTCTGGAGACATTCAAAACCTGCCTGGATGCGTTCCTGTGTGACCTGATCTAGGTATTCCTGCTGTGGAAGAGGGATTGGACTAGATGATCTTTTGAGGTCCCTTCCAATCCCTAACATTCTGTGATTCTGTGAATTTTATCCAGGAAGCTTCTGGAACAACTATATGGATAGATCCTTGGACAAGTTTGTCTTGATGGAACATCATCACTTTCTAAAATGTGTATTAATTTCTTCCTATTTTTAATTGTACACTAATTTTAATTAGTAGTGGGATTTCATTTTGTTGAGTCATTCTTCAGAAAAGAGAATCTGAAATTCAGCTCTTTCTGCAGGATTAAATGTATCTCTATTTACTGAGAGATTTAAGAACAATCAGGATAGACGAGTATTTGTATGGGGAATAAGGAATAGCACTGGCAACGCCTTTGGAAATTAATTAAAACATTTTATAGGTAATTTAGTTGAAACAAGTAATGAACTGTGAAGTGAAGTGTTTTTAATGCGTGTCAGGAGAGCTTGGGCATTTAAATGTCATCCCAACTGAATATTCACTCATTCATATCTCCCATTTTTATAACACTTAAAATTGCCTTTTAGCCATGCAAGAGCACTCTACTCTTCATTTCCAGTGGTAGGGGATTTGAGCATATTTGAAAGACTTAACTCCAAGTCAATTGCTATTGCAGACCCAGCAGAACAGAACTACCTTTGTAATGGAATCACTGTAAGCTCATTGTTTTATGTTTTGTCTCTGCAATACATCAAAATGAAAGGCAGACTATTGATTTAATCTAATTTAATCCATTTCTAGTGACACAAAGCTGAGTTAATATAGCAGTGGGAGCCATGCAAAATTTTCAGACTTAGTTATATAATTATGTAAGTACAGGCGCATCTAAATTTCACCTGATTTACTTCTGTGTTATAATAGGTTTTCTTTAGACTTTTATGCAAGGATGGAATGGGAAATGAAAATAAAAAAGTGTTCTTGGAAGTGATACTTCCATTTTAATCTCAAAGGGAAACAGATGCCATTTAGAATAGACATTTGCTGGCATCAAATAATTGTTGAAGTTTTGAGGTCTCGTGGTTTTAAATTTTCCATTCTGACAACTCTGCAAAACTCTGCAAAAAGTTTAAAGAGGTGACAAAATCATCACTTACTACAAAGCAAATGAATTCTAATTAGTGCTAATGGAAATCTGTGAAATTTGTGCCAATTGTTGACAAGGAGGACTGAAGGAACAATTAAAACTTTCTGTTCTGAAGTCAGAGCTAAATGAAGATACATTCACTAGGTTACGTCGTTATCATTGCCAAGTCTCCCTTATGATAAGAACATTCTGTTTTAGGAGTTAGCCGTGAAAGATTTAGAGTTACAGAATTACCCTTTTACTTCTGTTGAGAACTTAACAAACTAGAAGGGTGAAGCCAGCTCTTCAGTAGCTCTAATGCACAAAATTTTAAAAATAATAATACAACAGAGCAATGTTTGCAGGTCAGAGTTCTAAGGCCTTTTCAGTCCTAAAATCCATTATGAGGAAGGCAGGGATTCCACTGGTTTAATAAAACCGGAGTACAAACTGAAGTAAGATACTTTTATTATCTGCAACACTCTTTAAAGAGGACTGAAAATTACCACTGCTTTGACAAACCTTGTTGATTTTTCCCCCACTGAAACTGGAATTAACATTGATGATTTTGTTGCAGAATCACAACTTTAGCTGAAATGGCACTTTATCTTGCCAAAGCATATTTGCTTGTGTAGTGCACCTGCTTCATCACTGACATGAGCTGAGCCCTGTAAAGGGTGATTTCTAGACAAACTTTACTGTAGAACCAGCCACAGTACTATAAACCTTTTGGGCAGTTGTTCTGTTTCCATCAGAAAGAAAAAGGGAAAGAATATAGCAGGTTTGAGGTAGTGAGACTGTTAGTGCAGCATTTACCAGCAGTATAGGGGAGATGATAAACACCCAAGGCACCAGTATTAACATGTTTTAACCGCTGAGGTGGCCTATAGGAAGTTAAAAATTGTGTGGTGTGAAAGGCCTTAGAATCATAGAATCATAGAATAATTATGGTTGGAAGGGACCTCCAAGGTCATCAAGTCCAACCTTTATCCCTTCCTATTCCTAACCATTAGACCACTAGACCATGGCCTCAAGTGCCTCATCAACCCTTTTTTTGAACACCCCCAGGGACGGTGACTCCACCACCTCCCTGGGCAGCCTGTTCCAGTGCCTAACCACCCTCTCAGTTCATATGCATACAGCTCTCTGTTCATATGCATGCTAGGTAAGTCCCCAAATATGTGAGCTACCTAGCAGGAACATGATGAAACCTTTGAGAGGTTCTAGTAGAACCCTGCACATGGGGAAAGGCAGGGGCCTTGCTCCAAAAACCACTTCTTTCTACTACCTTTGGCAAATTCGCAACACTAAAAAGAAAAAATAGTCATTTAAATTCAATGAAATGTCTTTCAAATCTTAATTAATGTAGCAATGACCCATATTTACAGAATAGAAGTTCCACTGATAATCAAATTATTAATAGATTTATGCTTGAATATATTAAAAAACAAATTATCAAGCACTGAGTTTTGTTTTAAAGTACCAAATACTTTCCTTTTTTTATCTGCCCTTTGCCTTTCCCATTCACACTACTTCTCATTTACTTTTCCTTGTCTAATTCTTTGCCCATGTGGAGGTGTCACTGTGCACTGACCAGCATTGTGAACATAAAGCCCAGGCAGTGATTTCAGCCTGCTCAGCGATCTGTAGCAGTCCACACGCAGGAATAAGCTTAGGGAGACTCTTCTAAGCATCTCGATATGTGAACTAGGCTCCCTTAAACTTGCATTTAATTATTAACATTTATCAAGTGTATATTATTACACTCCATCTCACCGCATCACCTCCTGCCACAAGCTTTGTCTGTAATAGTCCAAAGATCACACTAATGTTGTAGCTCTGCTTTTTCTGCTTTATTGCTGAGCAGCACCACAGACTGTTTAAGAGCACCTAGTGACTATGATGTTACAAAACCATAATTTGGGTGGAAAGGGATGCCCCCAGAGGCCTTTTTAATCCACCCTCCTGCCCAGACAGGCCTAGGCTGAGTTGCTCTGGGCCATGTTCAGTTCAGTCCTGAGCTGCTGCACACACTGGGCACTGACCACAAACAGCAGCCTGGTGCCTTGACACTGAAGCAGCCACCCCAGCAACAGCTGAGCTCATTCAAATCGCCCCCATAGCAGCTGCCTCTGTCCAAACTGCCCCCACCCCTAACAGCTGCCCCCATTCAGGCCCAGCCGTCCTCTAGAATCTGCAGCTGCTACTAATTATGCTACTAATTAGGGTCTCAGGTGCTCCTAAGAACCACAAACTGTGGCTTGCCAGTTGAGAAATAATTGTCTTTTTATTTGTTCTCAAAATTAAGCTGCTCTCAAGGCATGTGGCGAACTGTTCTTTTAACTTGCTTGTTTTATACTATTTGTTACCACTGCATTATCACCTGTGTGGCACTGTGTCCCCTAAGCATGTTACTGCTATGTATGAATGCAACATATTTGACAGTTTGTTTTTTTTTTTTTTTTTTTTGTTTTTTTTTTTTTGTTTGTTTTTGTTTTTTGTTTTTTTGGTTTTTTTGGGGGTTTTTTGAGTTTTTTAGTTTGTTTTGGTTTTTTTTTGTTTTTTCCTGGAGATGAACAAGTTGTACAAAAGTTCATTAGGAATTTGGGATGTCCAAATATTGGCATAAATAAGCAAGGCTGTAGAATATTCTTGAGTTTTGGTCATCAGGAAGACACCCATAGTCCAATTACTAATGTTACTTACAATAGTAGTTGGTATCATTCAGTCAAAAATATCAGAAGTAGCAAAACTTGGCACTTTATTTATTTATTTATTTATTTACTTATTTAACATTCATTGCTAACAACTAACAACTGAGGGATAGATTGCTTCTCTGTAATTACCGATCCAACCAAGATTAAAGTTTCCTTACAAGGTGGGGATCAGTCTCTTCTCCCAAAAAACAAGTGATAGGATGAGAAGAAATGGCCTCAGTTTGTGGCAGGGAAGATTTAGTTTGGATATGAGGAAAAAATTTTTCACTGAAAGGGTTATCAGGCATTGGAACAGGCTGCCCAGGGCAGTGGTGGAGTCCCCATCCCTGGAGGGATTTCAGAGCCGTGTAGATGAGGTGCTGAGGGACATGGGGTAGTGGTGATTTGGCAGTGATGGGTTAATGGTTGGACTTTATGATCTTAAAGGTCTTTTCCGACCAAATGATTCTATGATTCTATGAGTCTATTACCTGTTAGTAATTACCTGCATGGTTTTCTACACAAGTGTTCTCCTGAAATACTGTTCATCCAAATCCTGTCCAGTTCCATGGACTGTTAATGTGCTGCTGGCTGACACCAGTTCAGTTATGCAATGTGGTCAGCTAATGCACAACCAAGGTCTGACTCATTCTTCACCTCTCCTTTGCATTTGATCCAGAGAGGAAAAGAGAGATAATTAAGCAGAAAGAACGTGGAGTGATTCCTATCCATGTGCCTTTGAATCCAAAGTTACCCTGTGGAAGTTAGAGGGGAGGTTTTTATATCTTTTTATGTCAAAACAAGAAGCACAAGCCCAGGCAGGATATATACTAAACTAAAACTGAAAGTTATTCCAGCAAAGAAAAGCAAGATGCTGAAGTCTTTCTGTTGAACTAAAATACCACTTTTTACTAATTACTTAATGCTTACTCTCCAATATGATAGTGCCTATAGATTTGCCTTTTAAATAGCCATTAACAGTAAAAGATAAAATGGAAGTGTGACAGAGCATTAATGAACAGAGATTTTACATCTCACGAACCACTGTTCAGACATTTAAAATAAACTGAAATACTGCATAATTTATGATGTAGGGTTAAAATAATCTATTTCAAAAATTAAACAGAGTTGAAGGGTTAGTAGAAATTTATAAGACTTGAACAGAATATGGCATCTTTGAAGAAATTTATATTAGGCTAAGCAAGGAATGTCTTGAATTAAAATTAATGAGCAGAGAAAATGTACTCATCTGTACTGTTCCCAGTGATTGCAGATAACCTGAGAGGAAAGAAAAATAAATGTGTTTCTGGAAGTTCTAGTCATTTTTGCCTAGATTCATCTTACTTTATTTCAACCATCAAAAAAGTTACAGCTCTAATCTAAGGTAGTCATCCAGACTTATTCTCTACTCGGTGGAGAGAAATAGCTATCTCCAGAGAGCTATTCATTCCATCTTTAGATAGATGAATTACCTTTTTCAGTGTCCATCTCTCTTCATTGACTACAGAGGAGTGTAGATGGCTATTTTAGACAAAGAATGGGATTTATTTCCCAGTCCTTTGTTCTCCAAAATCTAGATGTCTAGTGTAAGGATTGGGCTACAACAATTCAAGGCTTTTTACTTTTTGTGTGTCTAGAAGGCAGCCCATGAGGATTTCATGGTTAGCATCCCTACAGGCATCAATCCAGCATCCATCAGCAGGGCTTATCTGGTACTTACATAGCTTCCTTTGTGGCTGCTATTCCAACCGATGCACTGAAAGCACAGTCAAATCCCTTCCACTGTAGAGGCTGACTGGATTCTTGTTATTTTGAACCCATATATTCTTCTGACCCCTCATGTACCCTGTATCTGCCATGCCTTCTGATTTGAGTTATGGAACTGCTGACAGAAAGCACTTATTTGAAAGCAAGGAAGGTGAAGATGCCATGTGGCTACTCCATCTGCTACCTCCTGTTTCCTCCCTCCCCCACAGTACAGGTGCAGATATTTTCATATAGGGTCCCTGTGCAAACTTCCTTCTGTATTTTTTGTGTGTACCAAGAGAACAAAGATTATAAATGCTAATCACCAGCATTTTTTTTATGTTTACCAATAATTTTCTTTTCCTTCCTATAGCAGATTTCACTTCTGGTGATAAATCAACACTTCATCTGTTAGTGCTAATTAGTTTGTGTCATGTTCTCCACTGTAATATCACTTAGGAAGCATGTTCTTTAGGAAGTCAAGTAAAATGCCAGGTGTCAAAAGTTCAGATGAAGATCAGTGTTCCAAAAATTGTCTTTCAGCCACTCTTTGATACTTTAATGTTTCTGCTTAAACATCTGATTTCTAAAGACAGATAAAAATACCTAAACCTTCACCTTTAACTAAATTGGAAATTCTAAATATCAGGGCTTTAATAGTGCTAAAGAAAATGGCAGTGAAGCATGAACGGACGTTCTTAAATCTGGCATACTGTACTGAGAGGGCAAACAGGACAATACAAGAGCAAAATAAAACTGAAATAAATCAAGAGATTCTCTGTGTAGAATGATTAAATTCTTTCCCTTCTCCACCCTTTCCTCTTGCATGTGTAAGTACCCGTTAGTGTAAGAAAGTATTATAGCCCTGATTTTGAAAAGGTTTCTGACATTATACTTCAAGGCTTAAGCTGTTCTGTTAGTATTAGCAGTCGGGGGACAGGCAGAGACAGCACATGCTGTAGATGGACGTTTTATCTGATCTGGCATGGGAATTTTTACTTTGTCTGCTTGGATTATTGTATCTCATTTAATGATTTCCAAATTAGATAGCAGCTGAACAGGAAAGTGCTCTGCAGAGATCACTCATATTGTCATTTGGAGCTTCAACAAAGATTCTCTTTTCATTGCACTCTTCCGGCGAATCACCTCCATATCATCCTCTGTTATTAGTTTCTGTACTGCACCATAGAGTCTACATGACACTTGAGCAGAGAACTAACGTATCTGAGGCTCTTAGCCAAAATTCCTGTTGCCAAAGCTGAATTCCTGGTTCTAATGTGGAAGATACTCTTGCCTAAGTGAATTTAACTGCTAACTAGTGCTGAGTTCATGCTAAGTTTTGGTAGTTCACAAAGTGTCTTTGGAAGATACCTGAGTAGAAATCTTGTGCCAGTGAAGTTGTCTTTCTCTTTATTCATCTAAACAGGGGTAAAAAGTTCCTTCATTTTGGAGTTTCTATTGGCATCTGAATTAC
Organism: Podargus strigoides; assembly: GCA_028020825.1. Classification (NCBI taxonomy): domain Eukaryota; kingdom Metazoa; phylum Chordata; class Aves; order Caprimulgiformes; family Podargidae; genus Podargus; species Podargus strigoides. The sequence continues at coordinate 14,500,493 of CM051621.1, forward strand.
ATAACCCGTGTAGACAAAGTGGATTTGAGGCTGTTCTTTACCCTGCCTGTTAATGTAAAGATCTCTTCCTTCTCCTCAATAGCATTTTAAAACACATTCACAGGTAACCTTATTTCCAGACTCTTGACCTTATTCCTGAGGTCTATCATCAAGCCTCAATTCATTTGATAGTCCAAAATAATGTTAAAAAAGCATAAAAAAGTATGAGTAAAAGCTTAGCAAAGTGTAACTGAAAGTCATAGATAATACAGCTCCAGTTTAGCTTTAGTTATGTGAATAGGAAATAAGATGACTAGAAGCTGTTGTCAAGAAGAAGAATCAGAAATAAATGATTCAGGGCTTTCTATGAGCAAAGATTGAAAGGCAGCTTGATGCAAAATGGACCAATAGTTTTGATTTTAGACATGAAATAATTTAAAATTAGTAAAAAATGTATTTATTTGTCTTATGTAGATGAGGACCATATAGTAATATTCACTTACCTCATGTAGAGCAAGAAAATAATTCTGTAGTAGAGACAGGATTATAAGGAAGTGCTGTGCTCTAAATGGTATTTATTTGCCTTGCACTGAACTTAGATTCGGGAACAGGCTCCAGTTTCTTTTGGATTCAGTCTCCTGGATCGTTGAGACTGTGTCTCTAAGGTGAAGTTAGCTGCCTTTTCAGTGAAATGGCCATTCATTAGTGACATTCAAGTTAATATTTGAAGCTTTGAGTACAAACATTTCTTTTTCATTTATTATTCAGACACTCAGATTTTATACTGCTTTTGTATGTAAATTCTCTGTGTTTTATCTGCAATGTGCTATTCCTTATTTATCATTGTATTGTGAGTTTATGATTTTAAGTGAAGTTCATTGTTAGTCTGAGAGCCAGGTTTCTCTGGCAGCTGTTGTTTCTCAGCTTATATCAGGTATCAACACTTCTGGTTGCAAAAGCCATTTCTGCTATAGAATTTCCATCAAGTTCATGACTTTACTGATAATTTGTATGACCCCAAGAGTCTTTATATGTCTGCTTTGGGAGCTCTTGGTCTAGCACCTCTGTGTTTAAAGAGTTGGTTTTAAAGCTGGTTTTATTCCTTCTATTTTTTTTTTCCATTCTATAAATGTGTTTTATTTTATATTCATTTATGCGATTTTATCACTCCATTTACCCATTTTATTTGTTGTTTATTTTTCTCTCCCATCAAAGCTCTGATGTGCAATATATCTGGTAAAAATAAAAAAGAGTCAGAATATGATTTTTTTAGCTAGTACTCAGAGAAGAAATCTGCTTTATGCTGCTTTCGGACTAATTCTACTCTGATCTCTACTTTGGAAGTAATATTTGAGGAAGGGTATAATTTCTTCACAAATCCTTGAAGAGGGCAATGCACCCTTAACACAAACCACTGAATGAGAGCCAGAAAAATCTTCAGTGTATGCAACACCTATCTGATAACGTTTACATTTCATGACCTCCAAGTATAATTAAGATGGAAAATACACCCAGTAATTGCAAGTATGTTGCAGTGCCACTTGATTAGAGCATCCCTTTCTTGGTTTACTTGTATGTTATCTAATCTGTAGTGATCTTCTTGATGTTATGAAATAGAGTAGAAATAAGAGAAATACATATTATCAGTATCTTTTTAAGAGAAATCATTGAATGTCAATGACTATTTCAAAATGAGGAAAGAAGAGATAGGATTGTGAACATGTGTAAGACTTATATGTGAAATAAGGCACTGAGCAATTCAGCCTTGTCTGGACTAGAATGCATGACACACAAGTTTCTCGAATACTTTAAATTAAAAAAATAAAATGGAGGAATGTATGGATTTCAGGATTTTAATGTCCTTCTGTTATCTCTCTCTGGGACAATCATTTGTGAGGTAGAATAACAGCATGTAGCGTGTAGTCCTGATAATTCTCAGACTTTCTATATGCTGACATATAGCTAATGTAGTTGTACTGAGCATGTCACATCTCACAGCTATATTACCCACATTAGTAAGTCTAATAGAGTTAGTGCAACTACTATGCCAATGATGTTGTAGGATTTGTCTCATAATCCTGTATATGGTGCCACCGAACCGCTAGAAGCTGACATGATCCCATATATACCAAAACTTAACTGATATAGTCCACTCTTTTGAATAAATGTTTCCATGAAAGGTGTGCTTATGAGGTGGAGAGAAATAGATGTAGAAGCAAAAGGAGGAACAGTGTAAATGTCAAAGTAAATATTATATTTTAAGCAGTGACAAAGCTAGCAGTGATTTTGGTCAAGTCCAGTGACTGAGTCCTCTTGTGGTATGGATAGCAGTACTTTGGAGCACTGGAATTATTGAAGACTCTGAAATACTCAAGGTGCCAGCATGAAGAAATACATGTTAGATAAATGAGGCTGATAAGTATATCTCAAGAGTCTCATAACTTAAAGTTATGAAAACAGGCCCTACTTTGTAAGCAAACTAATTATATTGTCTTCCTTTGCCTTTCCCTTTCTTATGTAGGATCATGACAAGATAAATGTAGACAGGTGAGGAGGAAGAGCAATGTGAGACATTATCCCTCTAACAGTGAGTACATTTCTGCATGCAGTACATTGGGATAAACAATGAAAGAAGTTACAGTGGCAATCTCTAATCTGTTATGTCAGAAAACACACTATGTGCACTTGGAATTTTTTCAGCTGTCTATCAGAAATGGTGTGAAAAATCATTGTATCTCTCAATGCTCCTGCTTCATCAGAAAATGAAACAGACTTGTTAGTAAATCGTTCTAGCTAGCACTGTTCAGCCCTGTGATAAGAGTTGACTTTGTGTCCTTCATTTGTCTGATCGGATGGAAAATCTTGCCTCTAGCTCTGGTGTCATAGGGATATGCTTTAGAGGTTAAAACAGCCTCCTGAATTTCCATGGTGCTCCCACTGGAAATGTACGATGAAGAAGCTTACTTTATGTAAAAGGCTTTGTCTTTTTCTATATTGTCTCATTGGTGTAGAACAAGATACTTACATTTTTTTTTAACTGCACATGAAATTCAAAGTTGCATCCAAGCACATGAGCTGTACCTTAGTGGCACTATTGAAAATATTCTGATTAAGAGATCCAAAAAGCAAAGTAAATTTAAAATCAACCACTGACAGCAGAAAAATATCTATGTTGTACAAAAGAGCCTTATATTCTCTCTAAGGCCTGACCTAATATTTATATTTCTTTTTTTGTTGTTAGGAAATTAAAATAAAAACAGATGCTGTCACCAACTTATTATCTGCAAGAGATAAACAGCTACTGGACACAAGCAGAAAAATAATTTCATCATTTTTTGGGCAATAAAGAAAATTATATACCACATAGCTCTGTTTTCCTTAAGGTGAATTAGGAAAATATAACAAATCATTTAAATGACTGCATTCAGTTGTAATGGTCCAGCCTAAGGACTGGCTAAATCATCTGAGGTCTTGCCTATACGTGGAAGTTGTAACACATTAACTGCAGTCATAACACTGAAAAACCTCCTTAGGGATATGGTTAATCTAAAATAATACTACCCTGAGTTGATACAGTTTATACCTCTTTCCATATGGAGATTAAAATGTTTGGAATGGCATAATTGCATCTGTTTGTCGTTGTATGAGTGAAAATATATGGTAAAATCTCTCCTTCTAAACGACCTCATGAAACTACAGAGTAGTCCCAACTAGATTATCTAGGATTTTCCAGGAAACGGTGGATGCATTCAAATGACAACAGTTAGATGTTGATAGCATAAGGAGAAGTAAGAAGATCATTACTATACTATCTTTAATGAGATTCCTTCTTCATATTGTGCCTGGTGTTCCTTTTACTTTAGCTCTTAAGTAGAACAGGAAGTCTCAAAGATGTTGAGAGGCATGAATTTGGCAGCAGTGAATGGAGTTCCTATTAGTGCCTGGAAAGTAGAGTGGAGATCAGGTGGAAGGAAGGCAGAGAGATATTACCAAAGAAACAGACAGGATGTGGATGTAAGTCACAGGTGAAAAATGTGAGCAAAATATGAAAAAAAGAACACCCCAAAAAGGTGAGAATTGAGGCTGGATAAAGATGAGGATAAGATGAACACCTGATGGAGCAGAAAGTATGGTCTTCTCAGAGCGGTCAAGAAGAAAAAATAACAGCGCAAAAGAACAGATAAAGAGATCCATGACAGGCTGCCCAGAGAGGTTATGGAGTCTCCATTTCTAGAGACATTTAAAACCTGTCTGGACATGTTCCTGTGTGATCTACTCTAGGATCCTGCTCTAGAAGGGGGGTTGGACTAGATGATCTTTGGAGGTCCCTTCCGACCCCTACCACTCTGTGTGTGAGTCCGTGTGTGTGATTCCCATGCAGACTTAATTTATTCTGTTATGTGAGGTCTGCCACATGCAAATCATCAGTGCAATACTTATTCAAAACAAACACTTATTTTCAAAGTTGAATTTCCTTCCTTTCTTTGCCATGCCTTTCCCTCCAAATGTTATTGATTTTGTGCTGCTCAAAAGTCTTAGGCTACTAGGAGCTGAATGGCTCTTCAGCTCCAGCACTGAATGTCAGGATTTGGATTAGAGGAATCCGATTCCTGTCACTAGTGTTACCTATTCTTGACAGCCTTGGTTCTTTAACCAAGCTTTCATTGTAGCACATGAAAGGTAAAGGCCAGGAAGAGACCTGCTGTTTATTGAAATCAGTAATCATGCCTTTCTGTTATGGTGATGGCATATCCTGTTACATCCATCTCCTTCGTGTAAAATTTACAGTTTTAGGGAAGTGATAGTGCCATGGATTTGCAAATTCACACTGTCAGTTTTAAAAGGTCACTATTTCTATTACTGAGCACTGAGCATTCCATACAGTTTATATCATGTCTCTTTATAATTTCAGTTGTCACTTTACATGGAAGTATTTCAGATCTAAATGAACTTCTATAGTTATTTAAACCTTGCATGTTGCAGGATTGTACTCAGACCATGTTTTTATTCTCTTCTCAAGAAGACTCATAGACCTGTTTAAAACAACTTGTTAAACTGCTGCACTTAGTATATTTACAGCTTTTTAGTTGCCACATTAGTCTATAAGGATCTTTAAAGTCCTTTCCAACCCAAACCATTCTATGATTCTATGATTCTATGAGTCTATGAATTTGATGTAGTCCTATACAATGATGTGAACAGACTGGGTTTAATTGGGAAGTAGAGTCCTGTGGTCTGCAAATTGCTTTCCTGAAATCTCTGGAGATGTCAGGGTTTATGGCCCCTTTGGGCTGTGTCTATACTACTAAGTAAAGGAGGGCCAAGAATTGACCATTAGTCCTCAGTATAAGTGCCAATGACTGACTCATATCTGAATGTATTAGGACTTGTCTGCTCTATACAAGAGCTGTCTTGGAAAGAGCTATGTGGAGTAAACCAAAGCAAAACCATTGCTGTATAACAGTGATATGGTGCAGATGATTTGGGATCCACTCCCTCTTCCATTTGTGTACTTTTTTTACATTGTTTGCTCAACTTTCTAATGAAATCAAAGTTGTTCTTATGTATTATTTATTACTGAGTTTTTACTTTTACATCTATTACAAATGAAACATAAATATGGTCAAATCAAAGCTGTAATTAAGGTTCACTTACTAGATCAATGATTCCCATTAGTCACATCAGCAAATGGATTTACTGGATAACCAATTTTGTTCTGATTATATGGTTGGGGCTGAAAGATACTCTGTCATTTTAATCGCATCTTGATGAAATTTAAGGAAGGAATTCCAGATACAGTGTTCTAAATCATGTGGGTGCTGACCTGGTGAAAGTATCTGCAGATCATAAATTTCCACTAGATTATACTTTATTCTTAGAACTTGAACTGAGGGATTACATCTTGTTGAATCCTTCTGAATGGAAAGGATTTAAAGGAACTGTGGATCCTCCTAGGTTTCTCAAAAAATTAACGTGCTTCTGCTGGCCAGCTCAACTGTGTTTCCTGTAAAGACCATACGGTAAGATTGTGGCTTTTCTTTATCCCCAAGAGCAGGGGTCACTTGTTAAAGGGTGTATGAGACTGAATATCTGTCTCCTTAGAAGATTAACTATTGGAAAGACTGACTCTTCTGGGGGACAGAATGTGGGAATTTGATGACATTGAGTTTGAGAATGAGAATAATTAGAATTGAATATTTGTGGGACTGGGAGCCATTCAAAAGTTGGCTTTAGGTGCATTTATAACAGAAGTCGTAGAGAGCTACGCAAATGATGCAATTTCAGTATTATGACTAGTTTTCCTTTATTTCTGGTCAAAATCCAATAGTTTGGGGAGATCTGTCTGTAGTAGAGATGTATTATTTTATCCATGGATTTTCTGAACTACACATCAAACACTTCTACTCCCAGAACATATTAGGTGAGAGAGGAGGCTATGGAACTTGGGCAGGTGTCTTAAATTTTTGGGGACTGGCTTTTAGCATTCAAGTTAATGGTGCACAAAGAATCTATATCCATCCACTTCATAGCTTCAATGTGTTTAGCTGAAAACAGAATCCTGTTGTACTGAAAGGTCACAGACTTGGAGTGAAGGCAGAATATAGTGAGAGAATGTTCAGTAGTTATCATTCATGACAAGTGATAAGAAGCCAACAAAATAAAATAACCAAGCCTTTTCTTCCTTCAATAAATTCATACATAGTTACAAAATGAGAATAATCTTGAAGCTATTTCCAGTTTCATGTATGGTTTTGATTATTGCCAGTTATAATCCTTGCAGTTTTATGGAGTTACCTCATGCTGGGTCCCTTATCCTAAATCATCAGTGCCATGATTGGTATGAGTTAAACAAGATTAAGATTATATTATCTAATTGGTATCACATGCTAATTCTTTTGCTTTGTAATTTCATTTAAAGCATTTTATTTGAGGCAGATTTTTTAGAAAGAACTGGACCAGTAAGTTGTTTCTCTAGTCATAGCAAATGTGGATATGTGATAAGTTGATGTGAGTTTTTATGTGCTGTTGGTTGCAGTGACTATTAGGAAAGAACAACAGCACTAAACGGAGCAGTTTTATTATAAAAATTTCAAGAAGGTCAAATAATTATGGGAATTGCTTTGGTCAGTTAAAAGTAGTAAAGTGGAAACTTGTTTACATTATTTATCAGTTTAGCAAGGGAGTAAGAGAGAATATTCAATCCAGTTTAAGGGTAACAAGGATCATGAGGCAAGTAGAATACAACCACCTGTCCACAATCAGGCTAGGATACCAGTGATAAAGTACTGAAGAAAAACCACACAGTAACTTCTGTGACTCCTAATGATCAGCAGCTCAATTTTGTTTCTAAACAGAATGTAGAATGGTGGAAGGTGGCTACATGGAATGCACTTGTTTCAGCCTGACCTGCTGGTAAGTGTTCAGTGAGTCTAAGCTTGCTCAGGCAAATCTGCTATGATGTATTCCACAGAAGGTTTGTGACAAATTCTTGAGGGCTTGTGACTGGGAAAGCATGATACAGCAGTGCCTTATGAAGACCAGCTGAGGAAACTGGGGTTGTTTAGTCTAGAGAAGAGGAGACTGAGAGGACACCTTATTGCTCTCTACAAATATCTAAAAGGAGGTTGTAGTGAGGTTGGTGTTGGTCTCTTCTCCCAAATTACTAATGATAGGGTGAGAGGAAATGGCCTAAAGTTGTGTCAGGGGAAGTTTAGATTGGTTGTTAGGAAGTTTTTTACTGAGAAGGTGGTTGGGCACTGGAACAGGCTGCCCAGGGAGGTGGTGGAGTCGCCGTCCCTGGGGGTGTTTAAAAAATGAGTAGATGAAGCACTTGAGGCTATGGTCTAGTGATTAGGGAGATGATAGGATAAAGGTTGGACTTGATGATCCTGGAGGACCTTTCCAACCATAGCAATTCTATGATTTAAGATGGACCATCATCCTTGTGCCCATCCTCAATTGACTGGGAAGCACTTGGTACTCTGAGTTTAGATCTTTTCCATGCCTGATGCTATCAAGATCAGGGATAAGTCATGACATCAAACATAGAATGTGGTAGGGGTTTTTTTTGTTTGTTTCTTTTTCTTTTTGTTAAGGGAATACATTTGGTTTAATAACTTATAATGTGCAGAACTTTGAGAACTTCTTGAGACAGAAGTTTCTAATGTGTTTTACTTCCAGTTCACACCCTTTCAACTGAATTGTACAGGGATATGGAGGATTGTTTGTATCTGAAATCAAATAAGAAAGTTAACAACGTCAAAGAGATTCACCCATCTTAATTTACAAACACATCAGAGGCAAAAGTGAAATCTTATATTGGGAAGGGAACTTTTAATAAGATACATCCCTTGCTTCACAGTAAACTGCAGTTGCAGTTGGCAACCCCCTTAAAAGCATTTTTTTACTCCATTAAACTGGATGTAACAGAAGTTTTCAGGCACCGTTATACAGTTGGTTCTGTGGGCCTCAGTGCATTAATGCATTTGATTCAAACACAGTAGGAAAAGGTTCCAGTTCAGAGATGAAAAGGATTCACCTAAACTCATTTAGCTTTTTAGAGACATGAAAGTGCTGTCTTGGCACAAAACAATGCCCTAGTGCATCCTGAGAATAATGCTACCAATTTACAGTAGAATTGCACCATAGATTTAATTTGGATTGCTGCTTTTTTTTTTTCCCCCCCCTGTAAATTAGTTATTTGTAGTAGAATTTCAGAAAATATACAAACATTTTACAGAAGACACGTTAAGAAAGAAACTATTACATGGGTAATGGTTTTACTTACTATTTTTAAACATGATATTGGAGATTTTATTTTCCCAAATTAATGTGGACTTGAAGAACAAAGCAAAGAAAAATTATACCAAACCACTAACCATTCCAGTGACAATTGGTCTTAGGGTGTGTGCATGGTTCCTAATGGTTCAAATGTTAAGTGTGTAGGAGATTTTCAGCATAATCTTAAGAATCATGCTAAAGGTAGTTAAGTGTTCCAGAAGATCCTCTCTGCAGAATTTAGGCAACCTGCTGGTTGGAACCCACTGATGAATTCACTTATCATTTTCTTTGTGTTTCTACTACTAATAATAAACACTGTCCACTTAGGAAATCTAAAGGCCGTTGTGTTGTCTCTACCCTATGGGTGCTAATAAAATGGTTTTGTGGGACAGTGAACTGTGTCCAGGTTTCCTGGAGCCACTGCTTAATTTTACAGGTTGTGACATTGGAATTTTTGGCGTTGAACTTTGTAAGTAGTGATGTATTTATTTATATTAGTATATATGGCAATAGTAGTGCTGTTTGTGAAAGTAAAGAAATGCATCTTAACTATCCCTACATAATTGGAGGGTCAAGGTCTGTCTGAATAACTGATAATTTGATTTGTTAATGCAGAGAATTTCTTCAAGAACTTAGGTTTAGCTCTCTCAATGAAATGATAGACTAGTGGAAAAAGGATTCCCGTTCTCATTGTATGGAACTTCATGTCTGACTCAAGGAATCTAGAAGTTCATTTCTCAAAACAAATCTTTCTTAACAAATTTTTAATATATGCTTGCTTAAAATGTGGGATTTCTGGATCATATAGCAGTACCTGTAGTATGCTTTCAAAAGCCTTGTGCATTAGATCGGAATGTGCCCTCAAATATGTGTCTATGTTCCCCCTGAAATGTAGATTTCCATAAGGAAAACATCTGAATATTTCCCATATGGCCCAACTTATGAACCGACAGAATAATTAGCAATTTTCATTATTAAATGAGTTGATCTGCATAAAGTGTAGTGCTTTATGTAGATGCATAGAGGGCTTACAAAAACATATTGTAACATGGCAATATTACATACAAAAGATGCTTTGACATCAACAATATTATTTATTCTTGTTTCATTAGGCTGCTAAATCTTAATGGCAATATATTGAGATCAAACCAAAGGAAGCATCTCATTACCAATACTATCCAAATACAGTAATTTAAAAAGCTAGAAAATATGTCAAAGGAAAAAGAAAAAAATAAATATTTTCAAAATTAATTAATAGTCCCTTATTACCTCATTCCATCTTTGTTCTTTTATGGATGTTTGTTTTACTTTATGTATTTCAATCCACTCTCAGGTATTCAATCTGCAGAAGATACTTGCCTAGGTCTGTTTGCTTGTTTTCATAACTTTTGCCATTTCTGATCTAATGACTATATCTATCACTTGAGCCGTAGCTTCCTATATTATTCTGTTCATGCTAATACTCGAGTTGTGTGTCATGTAAAGAAGAAAAAGTTATCATAGTTGAATATTATCAAAGTTTTTCAACCATTATATAACAATTTGTTTCATCTGGTGAGTCTATAATACATGACAGAAGAAATTTGACAGTTACCTCAGCAAGATACCTGAAATTTGACCTATTACTCAAGCCTTTATTCCTTTTTTCCTTCTTGAGGCTGGTGCATTTATTTTGTTTTTCTTGTCAAATGATGGCTGACTGTTTGCCCCCTGGTATCCATGCCTTTGTTCTTGAAAAGCAGTCACATAATTTTACTTGGTACATATATATATATATTTATTTTCCTGAACTCGTACTGGAATAGAAGACATTGGTTAGAATATAAGAAAAAACATTCTATTTGTTTCATAGATGATTGTGTCTACTTATCATGTGCTGTAACACTGTTGACATAAACATACAGCTATATCGGATGCAGTTGTTATAATCATGATCACTTACATTTCAGCATTGGGCTAGTACACAATTAAGAACACTCAAAACTGCACAAAAAATATTTCTTTCAATCAGATAATGCATATATTTCAACAGAATACCTAAGTCACACCTTATTCCTGAAACTGTACTCGCCAAGGACACTAGACTAAATAGGTGGATGTGAGTGAGGGGTCTGCTTGTTTATTTTTTTTTTTGGGAAAACAAGTGGGAAAACATACCCTAGTATTATCATGGTATGAATGCCCTAATGTAACTATTACCATATTAGCAAAAACTGCAGAATCTGATGTTGACTCCTACTATTTAAAATGCATAATTTTTAATCTTACTGTCTCAATTAATGCAAACTGTTTAAAGGGATGATGCCAAAAGAAGAAGGAATTTCTGAGGTTATGTTTTGTAAGAGTCTAATAGCAAGGCTCCAGAAAAATCTTGAAAGCTTCCAGTCTTACAGGTGATGAAGCTGAAGCAGGTCATTTGTCCATTTGCCCATATAAGGGGATGCATCTCAGAGGGATGCTGTTGCAGCTCTGCCTTTTACTGAAATTTGGTTATGTTAAATTTTGTATGTAGTTAATAGCTATTCCATTTGTTAGGAAAGGAAAATCTGAGCATGCTTTAAATATCCAAATATATTAAAACAAATGCTCGATTTTCACAGGAGTAATTCAATTATCTATTGTAAATTATTGCTTATCATCAGTGAAGTTGCTGATAACTGCTATACATCTAGGTGGCAAGTAAGAGTTTCTTCTTGAACAAGGAATGTTGGGAACCATCAGTATACTGTTTAGTCTTCAAAAACTGAATTTTCATACTATTTTAAGGTTATTGCACTACTTTTTAATTTTAGTTTTACTGATGTGTGAACAATTAAATGATTATCATCTTATTATGATAATTCCTGTCTTCTCTATTTTGTTTCTATCATTAAATCTCAAAGCAATTTGCAGTGGAGGTCAGTATTATTATTGCTGCTTCACAGGAAAAGCAAAAGTGAAATGACTTCAGAGGCTAAATCAGGAAGGGACATGCAAGTGCATGAAATAAAATTAGATTGTTGTCTAGTAGGACATACTGTCTCCCATGCACAATAGAGTGCAGGGGGAAAATCCTATTTGTTTCATCTGATTTATGTCATAGGGTGATAGGCAGTTGCTTAAAAAAAAGTGAAGGTCTGATTCAACAGCATATACTAGATATAGAACAACTAAAGTTTGGCATGATCAAGATCTTACCAAGACTGTATGGTGTTTTTATATACCAGTGCTGTACATCTGACATCACCTGCCAGTATTTCAATCTGGATATGTTACGAGAAAAACAAAATCCCAGTCTAATTTCCTTAGATCAGGTTCTGATTGGACATTTATGCTTTAGTTACAAAAAACCACCAAGAAAAACAGACAAAATAAGTATGAGGTTTGTCTTTACTATAGCAGACTTGAGTAAATGGGCCTCTTCTTTGAAAATGTACTTTGAATTAATTAAGTGAAAGCAAATTCATCCTTGCTTTTGCCCACCATTGATTTTTCTCTTGGTAAAAAATTCAACATCTTTCTACCACAGCCACTCAAAGAACATTGTACCCCTTTGGCACACACTAGTAAACAAGTCCCACAGAGCTTGGAAGATTATCAGCTGCTGAGGAAGCAGACATTTGACTGTGAGCCTGTAGACATACACAGCAGGGTGCATAAAATAAGGTAAAAATAATTGTGCCAATGTGTCTGGTTGAGAAATTCAAAATTCCTGCAAGTGAGAAAATAAACATATGAGATGGAAAATTGTAGTAATATCAGAATGAGGTGCTTTGTGGATGAGCTGCTTGAAAATACAGTTTTTTTCTTTGTATTTTGCCGAGAGGAGCAAAAGATTTGTGTTGTGGATGTAGGGCAGAAAAAGAGGAAAAGGATGGGAAAACAAAGTTGTATCTGAAAGTATAAGTTTAAATAATTGTAGATGGGATAGGGAAAACAGGCTTAACTCATTGATCTTTAATAGGCATGAACCAATACAAACATCTGTGGACTCATTTATACCATTTATACCGATTACACGTGAATTTTGGCCTTTCGCATAACCAAAATAAGAAACAGACAAAAGATCAACATAAAATAACTTGACATTTCATGAAGAACACCAGTGAAGAGTTATTTTCATTAGCTTTGAAAGCTATCTATTGTAAGACTTTATATGGTACATATGAAGATGTCTTAAACTTGGGATAAATCTTGTTAGTGTTTTTTCCCGTTATTCTTATCAACAAAAGGAAAAAAATAAATCTTTGATATTATGTGTCAATTAATGATGTGTATTTGAATCCTCCACTCATGTTCTTGATATCATGACATAGAAACTGGATAACTATCCAGAATGAACATGCATGAAGGAATTAGTTCCTTTATCTGATTATACAAGTACATGGGACAAGCTAGGCAGAGCATCACCAAATTGAACAGCAGTGATAACCATTGATGGGGATAAGGAGAACATGAGAGGTTTAAATAGTATATTAATAAAGAGGAGAAGCAACATATGGCTTTGGAAAAAGTGAGCAAGAAGTTGAGTTGTAGCTTAATTTGGAAAACAGCTTAAAGGTTTTAGAGTCTTTGTGTCTGTTGATTTATCTGAAGTAGGTTTCGACTTGCTTTGAACCACTGAGATGAAGTCAGGTTTTCACAGTCGTCTTAATGTGCAATGTGGTGCAGTAGAACAGATGCTCTATTTCAGTGTCCTAAGGCTCAGCATATGGGATTTGTGGCTTACTGAATTAAGATAACCAATCATCAGCTTGTGGAGTGTTTTTCAGAGCTTTCCCATGCAGTCTGTGAAGAGATATTCTGAGATACAGATGTACTTTTATATTTGGGTGTCTATATCTTAAAAAAAAAAAAAAAGTAGATCTAATCTAAAGAAAAACATCCCATATTTCAGAAACATCTCAAGAATCTGTATTTGTAGAAGGAGACTTTGATCTTCATTGAAATGAAAATTTGTATTAATAGTATGTCATAATATATGGATTCTATAGAAAGCGTATTGCACAACTTGGAAATGGAAGCTGTTAAGATTGTTTTATTTATTTATTTATTTTTAAAATTACTGTTAGCAGTTGATCAACAAACATAGAATAACTACAAACTCATGATACAGTTCCATACTGTTATCCGGTGAGGTCCCAGATGACTGGAAACTTGACAACGTGACGCCCATCTGCAAGAAGGGCAGGAAGGAGGATCCGGGGAACTACAGGCCTATCAGCCTGACCTCGGTACGGGGGAAGGTTATGGAGTGGTTCATGTTGGGGGAGATCACGTGGCAAGTGCAGGACAGCAGTGGGATCAGGTCCACCCAGCATGGGTTCATGAAGGGCAAGTCCTGTTTAACCAACCTGATCTCCTTCTATGATCAGGTGACCCACCTAGTGGATGAGGGAAAAGCGGTGGATGTTGTCTACCTGGACTTCAGTAAGGCATTTGACACTGTGTCCCACAGAATTCTGCTGCAGAAGCTGGTGTCTCATGGTCTAGACAGGTGGACTCTTCTCTGGGTTAAAAACTGGCTGGCTGGCCGAGCCCAGAGAGTTCTGGTGAATGGAGTTAAATCCAGATGGAGACCGGTCACAAGCGGTGTCCCTCAGGGCTCAGTTTTGGGGCCAGTCTTGTTTCATGTTTTTATCAATGATCTGGATGAGGGGATCGAATGCACCCTCAGTAAATTTGCAGATGACACGAAATTGAGTGGGAGTGTCGATCTGCCTGAGGGTAGGGAGGCTCTGCAGCGGGATTTGGACAGGCTGGAGCGATGGGCTGAGGCCAATTGCATGAGGTTTAACAAGGGTAAGTGCCGGGTCATGCACTTCGGCCACAACAACCCCATGCAGCGCTACAGGCTTGGGGAAGAGTGGCTGGAAAGCTGCCTGGCGGAAAAGGACCTGGGGGTGTTGGTTGACAGCCAACTGAACACGAGCCAGCAGTGTGCCCAGGTGGCCAAGAAGGCCAATGGCATCCTGGCCTGTATCAGAAACGGTGTGACCAGCAGGAGCAGGGAGGTGATCGTGCCCCTGTACTCGGCACTCGTGAGACCACACCTTGAGTACTGTGTCCAGTTCTGGGCACCACAGTATGGGAAGGACATTGAGGTGCTGGAGTGAGTCCAGAGAAGGGCAACGAGGCTGGTGAGAGGTCTGGAAAACAGGCCTTATGGAGACTGGCTGAGAGAACTGGGGTTATTTAATCTGGAGAAGAGGAGACTGAGAGGAGAACCTATTGCTCTCTAAAACTACCTAAAAGGAGGTGAGGCTGGTGTTGGTCTCTTCTCTCAAATTACTAGGATGAGAGGAAATGGCCTCAAGTTGCGTCAGGGGAAGTTTAGATTTGATATTAGGAAGAAGTTCTTTACTGAGAGGGTGGTCAGACATTGGAACAGGCTGCCCAGGGAGGTGGTGGAGTCGCTGTTCCTGGGGGTGTTCGAAAAACGAGTGGATGAAGCACTTGAGGCCATGGTGTAATGGTCTAGTGGTTAGGGAGATGATGGGATAAAGGTTGGACTTGATGATCCTGGAGGTCCTTTCCAGCCATGGTGAATCTATGATTCTATGGTACTAGGTTCAGCTGCACAGAACTTGATGACAGGACACTCCTGTCTGGCTTGTACCTGATCATTGAATCAGGTACAGAAGTTACCAGCAGGTTTCCTTGTGTAGTGAGGTTGTCCTCTTGTGCTTCACAATAAGTCTCTGTTAATCTTAATTCTTTTCTTGCTCATGTTCCTGACTTCCCTTTTATTACTATCCTGAATGCAAGTGACGTGACAGTGAAGTGTCTAAAACTGTGGTAACTCAACAGGTTTTGTCAGAATTGACCAGCAATAGAGCATGTGCTCATAGAAATATACAGCATTTGTTGTTGCCAATGACTGCTCTGTTATAAATTTACTGAAGAAGAAAGTAAACATTGCCATTGTGGTTTCAGACAGTGTTCTCACAAATCTTTTTAATCTGCTGTCTGAATGATTTTATTTTTCATTTTTGTTTTCCTGCTGTAACAAAAGAGAGATTAAATCTTAGTCACATTTAAAAAAAAAGTAAATGATTCAGCAGCAGTCTAGGTGTTTGTTTGTTTTAGTCACACTGTTTATTTTAGAATCTTTATTTGACACTGAATCTGTATATCTATTGAACTCAAGCATTTTGGTTCCTACAGTAGAGACCTTGAGTTCCTCAAAATGTATAATTCCTGCTCGTAAATGCTTTCTTTTCTGCTTTGCATTTTCCTGCATTTTATTTTTATTGTTAAAGGAAGCCAGGGAAAGTTACAATGCAAATAGAGTGTGCTTTGCAGATTAACACTGTGTCAGGATGCATCAGCTACAGAGCCCTGGACTGCTCATTATTCTGCTTCATACTACTCATGGAGCTGTGAGAGAAGTGGATGAAAAGATGATGTGATTCTTCTTTAAAGTCTTTGTACCTGTCAAAGACATGGTGAAGGTGCAACATTGCAGAATTCCTGTTTCCTGACAATGCTTCTTTGGTCTTACTCTGTCTTTTTTTAATGTGGTTTTAGGCAAAATTGGTTGTGTGGGTTTTTTTTGGTTTGTTTTTTTTTTTTCCAAACACATACAATATCTGTAGAGTCAGGCAGTAACACTGCAGTATCCTCACTCTCTGCTACTTTGGCAGCATCTGTAATAACCAAAGTAGATTTAAAAAAAATCGGAAAGAAAAAATGATGAAACATTTGGCTGTTGAAACCAAAATGTTCTGTAGAAAAGTGATAGTTCTGATGATCAGATTTGGAATGGTTTTCCAGGCTCAGGATATGAAGATGAGAGATCCCTTCATGTTCTCTCCTGGAATGCATGAGACAAGGCTGTAGCTTCCATTCTGTTTGGTGGGAAGAGGGATTTGAAACTGACTCTGCCACCTTCCCTTTGAGAGAAATTAAAATATGTCTTGGTTTTATACTGATGAAAGTTGAGAACAACTGTCAAAATATTACTGATTTTCATGAAACGATGTTCATTTTTTTTTTCCTGAAGTCCTACAGATAACACTGTGTAAGAGTGATTTTGAAAACAAGAATGACCTTCAGTGGTACAATCTCACAGCTGCTCTCCTGTCTGATGGAAGAGATACAGTCCTTACACTTAGATTAAGCTGCAGGTCAGGATCACGAGATCACAAAGATGACTTACGTGAGACCCCCTCTCTCTGAGTGTGTTCTGTGAGAGGATGAAGGCTAGAGCCAAAGTGACCAAGAATCAGATTCTACAGGGTTGTGCAAATATTTATTAATTTCAGTAATATTATTTTGATTTGAATAACATGGCAGTTTAAGAAGAAACTTTCTTTCATAATTTAGGTGTGTCTGGTTGCATTTTGCTTGCCATTAGTTTTAATCGGTGCAAACCACTGCCTCCAATTCCCTTTCAGCCCAAGTCTGATGTGAACAAAACGAACAACCCACAAAACAACAAACCTACTAATGCAAGAACTTGCACTGACTTGTATTATTAATGAATACTTGAGTTATTTGTCATTATCCATATCAATAGCTCAAGGCAGTTGGGTAAATATTGTGTTCAGCTGTTGCCTTTTGAGCTATTTGTTAGAGAATCTACATCAATTGTCTGTGAGTTTGCAATAGTGACTTCTTGTATCTTACCTCCGATTTTAAATAGTAAGCTCTTTTCATCAGCGAGCTGGTTTCATGCTAGTGTCTGCATCAGGAGGTAATTCTCCTAGTCACCCTCTATAGTCAATATAATCAACATAGTGTGTTTTCAGATGAAAGTAAGTAAAGTAACACCAGATGTGTATGCAGCAATGCCTCTTTCTCCTTATTAAGGTAAAGCAAGGCTGGTAAATTAGCTCAGATGAAGGAAACTAGAATTGTGAGGTGAATCCTACCAGATCTGTCACTTAGTTATTTTGTGTGACATTGTACACATTCGTCCTGCACATTGAACTGCTGGTTCAGACACAGAATCCTACAAGTGATCAAGCAGAGAGCACATGTACCTCTTGTGCAAAGAAATTAAAATAAAAGGGGCAGAAGGCATGGAAATGACTATGACTTGTGTCCTGACACAAGGTGAGTAAATAATATTCAGCTGCTATTTACGGAATTAAATGAAGTTGTTTCCTGTCCAGAGAGATAGCTCATTAATTAGATTTTCTATTTCTAATTTATTCCAAGGCTTGTAGGAAACGTCAGTCCAAGACCTAGGCACATGGAATCTACAAGACATTGGCAAGACTCTGAGGCTTTGTCCACAGTGGGATTTCCATTGTTGGCCTTTCATGAGAGCTAAAAGACATCCTGAGGCATCAGAAACCTTCTGTTTTGGGCACAGAGAAGGGTCTGCATTCTGATCCCTATAACTGACAGTGCAGCTCTTGCATGTTCTGCAGTTAAAGTCGGCTCATTCGGCTTGTTTCACATTTGAGTTAGGTGCAGATGCTAGAGGATAGTTGGAGATCCAGGTGCTCCCTTGTTACTGAGGAGGAAGAATATTAATCTGTGCTCTCCTACAGCCATGAGGTACTTTGCTTCTAATCAAACTGAGCTTTAAGCAACAAATCTAAGATAACATGTCTGTCTGGCATACATGATAAAACTAGATGAAAGCCATCATATAACCCCTAATCTTACAAATACTTAGGTGCATCCTTCCCTCAAGCACATGAGCTGTACCAGAGGTGAAAGCATTGCCTACCGTGTACTTGGAAGATCTAAGCTGCAATGACAGAGTTTTGAATTATGCAGAATGTTTATGGTTAAAATAAAAAGCTTTCATGGAAAAGTAATCTTCCTACCAGTTACATCAACAGTAAAAGTCCCTCTGACATGACTGCCCAATGACAATCAAGCATCATATCTGAGGGATAATATATGTCTCAAGGCACACGGATATGGATAGAGGAAGACCAAATGCATCTATACCTTGAATTAACACCGAAGAGAGGTGCTAAATATGTTTGTATTTGACACTGTTAACTGTCCTGAAGCAATATTTGTAAAAGCTTTTAAAAAGTGTTTGCATCAGGTGGGAAAATGTGATGCCATCTGTTTAACTCACACAAGTACATGTTGGTTTGTGCAAAGTAGTTATTACGGATATTATAACTGACTTGAGAAGCAAACACCTGTTTATTCTGCAGAAAATCAGTACAGAAGTTTGCACACACTCCCACAGACACACAGAGGCCATCTGAACAAGTGCAAATGAAGACAGCATTAAGTACTGGTCACAGTGCAATCTTCATTTAATTCATCTTATGGATATAAGGGTGAGTCTGTGTTCCATCTTCTTTTGTAATTATTTCGGTATGATTACATTTACTTTCAACTTTTTTTTTTCTTTTGAATACTATACTTGTTTCTCCTCGTCACAGATGTCGGTAAGGTGCACATGGGCAGAAAGGTGGCTGTGTTTCCCTGTGTGGAAATAGGAGGGTGAACAAGCTGAGAGCCATGATGCTCTGACTTGATAGTGCTCTGAAGCCCTAAGACCACATTTAAACTTCACGTTTGTGACAGAAGAGTCACAAAGGGAGTGGCTACCTGTGTATCTGGAGTTGGTGAGTGACATATATGCTTTCATTATGATTGCATCAGGAAGTTAGTTTGGGAAGGTTATGAGCAAAGGCTGTGGGTTGAAGAAGAAAGGCAGCCACTAGCTCCAAAGAGAACATTTCTTTCTTTAGCTGATAGAGTTGTTGTTTGTAAGAAGGTTATTCCTCCTGAAATATATGACTGTTATATGACAGTGCTGACTAGCTGGAAAAAGTCAAATCTACATTTCTTTACCATCAGTCACTGATTGAATCCCAAAGTGTTAAACCAAAAAAATGCTTACATCTTTGGGGACAAGTTTCTAATTATAAAAAACAATAACTGTTCCTCATTGCCCCTAATTCTTCTGTGAGCCATCCACTCACTGTCAAGAGTAGCTTCTGAAGTAGATTGGTACAGTTGAATCATTAGAAGTAGCTTGTGGCAAGTAAATAAGAAAAGAGGAGTTGTATAAATCCTTCCGATTTCCTCATTTGCTTTCTCACTGAGTGCTGTGAATACAATTAGTCACAGCACTCACAAAATACGGCAGGAAATCTCCACTTTTCTTATCCCAGAGAATCTGTGGAATTGAAACCAGTTTTTGTATGTATTCACAGATAGAAGCAAATTAATGATTCCTACAATGCTTTCTCTAACGGATACCAATCCCGAAAGCAATTTAACCAACAGGGTCCAAATTCACCTGTGTGCAGCTCTCTTCAGTGGTATTACTAATGCCCCCTAGGTCCAAATGGTTATTTTGTTGGAGCGATTTTTCACTCTTCTTGGCCACTGCCCCCCATTTTAATCAAACTTGGCTTTCCCCTGCTTGAAACAACTTTTTAGTGTACAAACAGTGCGAAGATTTACTTTCTCTGATCTGTAGCCTCTTCTAGATTTGGTAGGTGATATATTAGGACTTGGTTCAAGTGTTCAAGCATACCATTAAAACAGGTAGCACTATAGTGACTTCATTATTGCCCAGAATTCATAAACTGCACTTGTGTGTGTTCTTCAACTTCTGAAGAAGTAGGATTTCATCCTGAATGGGAAATTGAATATACTATAACAGAATACAAATGTAACCATATCATGCAACTCTGTTAATATATGTAATAATACAAAACTTCCATGGAAACATCAAGCTTCATAAAGATGTAGTAACGCTGTTACCAAGTTTGTAAGTGGACCAGATACTAGGCTATAACAAGAAAGATGCTTCAAGCCACCAGCAATTTTAAGGGATGATTCTTTGCCTTGTGTAATCTTTGCAGATTTTTTTTTTTTGTTATGGAACAGAAAATATTAGTTGTGTGTTATGTAACGAATAAAAGCATCTTGCATAGGCTTTGCTGTCTGTCTGCAAATCTCATTTTCTAAAGCATAGTAGGAAGCAGATACATCCTTTTATTGTAATCCACAGAGATACTGCTTTGGGGAAATATTTGTAAATAAATGTTGTCATTAATAATGCATTAATTAATATAATTTCTGACCTGAGGACACAGTGAAAGTGGTTTTAAATGGCCAAGATGAAAATGGGAATTGGAGCAGTATGTTGTGCTGTTGTTTTTGCCCTGACAGTATGCCTGTGTGCTAGTCTCTGAACCAAGCTGGCTTACTGGACAGAAAGAGATTTCTCTTTCATAGAGATATGTAGCTCAATGGATATACACAGGTGCTTGGGTGAATTCTGTTGTAGTTGATGTGATGGGCGTTTAAGCATTGGGCATTAGGAAACCCTTTGTAGAAAAGGAAAACTTTAAGAGGATTCTACCTTTTTCTTGTTTTCCACATTTTATCCTGAAAGACAGAAGTTCGCAATCTCTTCTGAAAGCAAACTTTATATGAGATAATGAGTGCATGGTTCACTGTAGTGACCTCTCTGCCACTTTCCAGCAGTTACCAACCCTGTCTGTTATTCAGCTTTGTTTTGCAACTTTGGTACAGACTGGAGCTTAGATGCACTTCTTGACTTTCAGCCACTAATTTAATCCCCTTCCCATCATCCTTAGCTAGTTCATGAGCCACTAAACCCACCATACTCAAAGCCAGTCAAAGCCCAAAAGGTTAAGGGTGCTAAGGTTTAAGACTACTGTGGACAAATGCTTGCCTGGGACAAGATACCTTGTTGCAACGTAAGGAGGTGGTAAAACAACAACAAAAAAAAAGCAAAAAAGTTATGACACTGTTAGTAAGACATCTTTGTTGTGAAATACGCAGAGTCGCAGAGAAAGCTGATTCCATAGCAAGCGAAAACAGGAAGAGATAACTGCAATACAGTCCCTTTAGTCACAACTTCCAAATGCAGGGGAGGATCCAAAGATGTGGATCAATTCACAATAGACAAAAAATCAGGGAGCTGAACTGGGCCAAGCTGGTATATGGATGGCAGATCTTGTTTGTACTCCTTGCTATGTTCCACCAGCTGGGCACCACTGTGGCACAGAGCAGACACAGAAGAAACCAGCTGTGCATAGGAGGGAGAAACATTTTAAGTTATGGGCATTCCTATCTCTTCCGTGTCTCCCTTGCTATTTGGTTATGGCTGGCAAAGAGAGTGGTAAGGTGTGAAACCCTTATAAAACAAGCAGTAATTAGAGGGAAATTGAGGAAACAGAAATGAACAGTGAATCTTTTGCCTTCCAGTCCTCTGGATCTACTTATAAAAGTACAGACACCAATGTTGAAATTAGAGAGATTAGATTTCATTATGCTGAGAAATTTCTCCCATGAGGACTACATTTGTCATCCTGTATAATGAAAACCTGATTTTGACAGTTCCATCTGTAAGTAACACTCCACCATGCAAATGCTAGACTGTGACTCATCGTGTCACAGAAAACAGGCCTGCATTTGTAGAATGACTTTTCATTTTGTCTTACATACTCAAGTTTTTTTTTTATTTCTTTTATTAAGGAAGCTTCTATCCACCATTGTTCAGCAAATAGGATCTCAAGTGCATCATCTTCATCTTGATAGAATTGATTCAGGAGCTGAATTATATACCAAGTAATTGGAATGACCTAGCAAAGAATGTGCCTGAATTTATAAATAGGATTTGAACTCAAATAACATATAAGGAGGTAATAAACCAATCTCCAGATATCCTGGTAAAATCTCATTATCAGCATCCAACACCACCTTGATTAGGTTGCTCTCCTTGTATATAATCCAGCTTATTACTTTTCCTTTTAAATAATGAATTTTGGGAGCTATTCTAGAGAGATGAGGATTGTTTTACTATTCTTTTACTTTTTATGTTGTAGCATGACATCATGACATGGGAAAAGTGATAATATTTTTAAAGGTTATCTTTCCAGGTTACTGTTACCAGACAGATATGTATCTTTATAGAGCAGATTTTCCCCTGAAATTCCCCATGGAAATGATGTATTCTTGGATTTTCACAATACATTTTGAGTAATATCAGTTTGAAAGCTTTCTTAAAATACATTCTCAAGACTACTTTCCAAAGTTCAAAAGTTCTCCTGCATGGTTTTTTTAATACTATAATACTACACATGAGATTTGAGAATACTTTTTCAAAAATATGCAAAGTGGTTGTAGGCTGGATGAGATCTTAAGGCCTAAGAAATGACCAAACCTCAATGTTCTGCTTGTATTTGACACTCTGCTTTATTTGTCTTAGGGAGAGCTTTTGCTGCAAATCAGACCTGAATGCATCATTCCAATGCATGCAAAATAAATAACTAGGGAATCCATTCCATACTTTGGTTTGGACAACTGTAGAAGCTATAAATTGTCAAGATATGTTCTGTTTTGTTTTTTTTTTTTTCCTCTCCGGATTATTTGGGTTTGTTATGGTTATAGGTGAGATGTGGGAACAATGGACCAGAGCCCTGATGGTTATAGAGAGATGCTTGTACTTGCATATAGAGAGATGTTTGGCTTGCATAATTTCCTTACTGTTTTAGGTTTGAATGGGTTACTTGAGCTCCAGTCAGGAAAAAAATGTCTTCATCTCTATGTAGCAGAATCATCTGGCCATGTCACCCCAATCTGTTCTAGGCCAGCCATGGTTATGAGTGATACATTTTTTTCTGATGTCTGTCTGTTTAAAGTTAAATGGAGTGAATTTTGTATGAAAGAACATGTTTTTACAGACATGAATCTCTAGAGCTCTAGACCATCAGCAAAAATGTAGTCTGAAACTACAAATAGTGGCCAAAAATGGTTTTATGTATGGTCTAAACAATCCCAAGGTTAGTTCTCAGTTTTCTTAATATCTCAGCTAAAAAGTGTATCTGGATTAAGGTGGGATATCTAGTTGCAGACTGGTAATGAGTGTACACATTTGAATGGTTTCTTCTCTTCTTGCAGTGTAGCAAATCATGTTTTGATGCTGTTTGTTTTCTACTGGTTTTTGAACTCTGAATGCCAGAGTTTCAAAAATATCCAGCGTCAGTTTTTATCATTATGTGGCTGATTCAATGTGATTTAAATAGTCATTTATATCAACATATAAAAAATACATGCATGTTTTTTCAGCAATTCCAGACATTCAAAAGAATTTTCCATAGAACTTGAACTTCTGAGAGACTATGTAGTTTACAAAGGAGGTCCTAAGTCACCGGGTCACTTTTGAAATATTGCAACTTTCTATTACATTGCCATAATCTAAAATCAGCCTGAACTCCTCCTCTAAAAGCTTGTACATGTGGTGAAACAAGAATGAAGTAACGGGAAATGTGAATTCGCTGGATACCTGTAGAGGGATTTATTTCCTGTGTCTTATTTATCCTTTTAACACACTGGCAATTTCCCCATGCAGATGGCCTTAGGACTCCACAAGCTGACTCCTGTTGAAATTTAACCTTTCTGGCTCACCTTATATCTTTTCCCAAAGAAAATAGTTGTCCCATCTTTACTCTCAAAAGTGAAAACAGTGTCTTTCAGTGCTTCAGCTGGCAAAAACATTTTGAGGAATAGGCTGCGAACACTAATACACAGAAGCGTTTGAATGCTGTTATACTATATAGAACCTGTCAAAATCCTTAAATCAGTGATTCTTCCCACCACCACTTCTGCAGAGGGGCATCTGGAGTCAATTCATTTGGATTAAGAGGAAGGAGTTTATACTGTCTCTGGCCTTGTGTGACAGATGAAGGGGATAATGGTAGTTCACTTGGCTCTTTATCCTTGTAGCTAAAAAGCATAGCATTTTCTCACATGTGTGACTAAGAGCTGTCAAACTATGGCAAGTATTTTATTCATTTATTTGATCTTGTAGGTTTCTAGCTAGTAAGTTTAAAGGTCCTTGGGAAGCAGCTGTAGAAAGCAGTGGAGAGGAGGGCTCCTAGCTAAACATTTTGCTGCCCTGTTTTGATTTTACCAAATGAGAGAATCCATGCAGTTTAAGACAGATGGCAGTTCTTGACATATGATGAATAAAACTAACATTGAGAGGCTTTCTGGGGCTCTGTGTGTGGTCTATTGTAGTTAGTGATGTGCAGTACATTAAGCTTGTTGCTGTTTTAAGGCTGTATCTCTAGCGGTCTTATAAACTGATGGAAATGTGAGGCTGCATTCATTTTTCTTTGCCTGGTAATTTCTGAATCTCTCTAACTGAAGAACTTCATGTTTTCCTTGTTGTTATGGCATTTTTTTTCCTTTTCCATCCAGAATAGTTCGGTTTCTCTGGCAGTTGTGCAAATAATGTAGGAAGAGCCAATTTTAAAAATACTCCTACTTGTAGCATAAAAAAAAATATTCTAGTTTAGAAACACTTACCATTAAAATATAATAAAGATGAAAGTCATGCTGATATTAAAGTTTAGCTTTTCCCTAATTAATGCTGTGAATATGCCTGGGCTGAGCAGAATTGTCTTCACGCTCTGTAGAGTTGTTAACTTCAAACAGAAATCTATTTCTTTTTCAGTCCAGATGTTGCAATATTTGTTTACTGAGTTGTTTAAAAACATGTCTAAAAGAAAATGAGGCAGACCATTCCAAACAGGGTGAAAAGAAAGACTTGAAAAAGGCCTAAAAATACTAAGATGCACATAAGATTTACTTTTATCAAACTCTGTCAAAAATGTCTTCTTTTGTAATGTTTGCTTAATAAATATTAACTTCACTGTTCCTAATGAGGAATTTTGTGAGACTGTAAAAGCATGTATTTTTACTTTTTAAAACTTATTTATACTTCTTTCTATTGGAACAGTTAGGAAACTTAAAAAACTGATTTGTAGTTTATAATCTCAATTCCAAAACATAGTCAAATTGGGCTATCTATTTTGAATCAAAAAATACTATGATTTAGCTCAACTCACATTAACATTTATTTAAGATAAAAGATAGTGGTTGAATATGTCAGTTATCCCTCAATTAAACATATAAACATGGGAAATCTATAGTTAAAATAGTTAAAATCATGTGAGGAATAGCCTGAAGAAAATCTTAGTGTAGATGTACATTATTAGGATATGCAAAACCTATTAGTTTCTGTACTTTTTACATAGCTTTTGATTGAGACTTTTTTTCTGGTGTTCACAGACTACTTCGAAATTTAAACATAAGTCTGGATTCCTAGGTTTAACATAACTGGACTATGGGAAAATAACTCTCAATTATGTTCCTTGCATGTTATTGGCTTTAATTCTATACAAATATAATACTTTTGTGGGAAATTATATTTCCTACAAAACAGTGGATTCCATAAATAAACACTAATCCTAAATTAAATTCCAAGAAAACGTTATCCTGGGTTATTTCTAATGAAAAAACATCCTTAAATCCTTCTCAAAAGCAAACAACCAACCTTTTTTATTATAAGATTAAGTATGTCTTTCTAAACCCTTCTTGTGTTCCTGGTGCTGCTGTTTGTTTGACATGCATCAGCTATAGAAGTATAATTAGAAGTACTGAACAACAGCATTCATGGTAACATGCAGCCTGAGGCCTAGAGAGGCAAATGGGAGAAGCAAGCTATTGATAGGAATTCTGGATGTTCGTCTCCAGTCTCTGTCATATTACTGAATTATCACAACAACAAAGCCTTGCTGATACAAATTATGAGTAGAGGAAAGCTTGTGAGTGACTGGGTCTCTTTTCAGTCTCCCTTTTAATATACTGAGCCCATTTATAACATTATAATAAGATGAACAATAAATTGTTAACTGCTTAGCTTAATAAAGTCATCAATTGAACATAAGATTTTCAATAAAAGTTTAATCTATGGTTATTAATAATATCACTAGAGTGCAAGATGAAACTCTGAAAAAGGGCCTTTTCCTAAAATTAGTCAAAAGATACAGTTATTACTTAATTTCACCAGCTCATTCTGGTTCTGAAAATGAAAGCTGAATATTTTGGGGAGATAGTCTAACAAAATGGCTGAATCACTGCTTTGAGTAGCAGTGATTCTAACTCACTCACTCATTTAATTGTCTTTTTCATGTGGGTACATGCACATACACAAAAAAAATCCTGTGTTAGGAAAAGGAGAAACAGGAAAAATGATACTAAAATTGAAAAGACAAACACCCCCAAATCAGAAAATAACAGAAGTTGTCTGTTTGGTCCTATTTTAATATATGTAAATGTGACTTCCTTTTTTTTATATGTGTATATGCATCATTACAGGATCATATATTATCTTCTGTCATCTGTTTCGGCCTCAGTCAGTGCCATCCATCATGTGTATCAGGTCTTCTCCCTCATTAGTACTTCCCATAACTTCAGTCCCACAGCTATCTGCTTTTTGATGTTTAGCAGGAGACACTGCAAATACTGGACAGATGTTGTCTCTGGTGTCTGCACACAGTCTAGAGCAGTAAGGAGATGGAAATTCATACAGAACCCTTGACAGCTATGTAAGTCCAGCAGGATTCTAATGATCATATGCAAGCTTTTATTTTATTTTTTTTTTTCCCCAGTAACTTAGCTACAGCAAGTAGATGGAGCTTCTGACTCTTTCCACAGTAGTCTATAACACACTGAAACGTTAAAATGTGATTGAGAGAGATTCAATTAAATCTGATCAAATGCTCTCTGAGTGAGTGAAATGAATATGCAAAACAAGCTTTGCAACTCTCTGCAACAAAACACACTATTTCTAAGTCTTAAATAGACAATTCTTTGGTTTTGATCAGTTTGTCAAGGCAAGATCTTTTGCTCTGATCTTGTTTGGGCTGAAGCTTTCCTCACACATGCTCACACAAATCACTTGATACAGGCATTTGGAGAACAGTAAATTCCAGCTTACATGACTTCTAAGTTCATGATAGCATGAGGAAATAAAACAAAGATCTTTGGGAAATTTGGACAACCTTGTCGATAAACATTGTCACAGGCTCTGTCCCCAAGAATGAGGACAATTGTCTCTCTTTCGAAATACTAAGGTTGCTTTCTTATGCTAATACCCTTATCTGAAACGAAGTATGTTACACAGGAAAAACAGAGTGTCCATGAAATCAAAAGCTCAGTGTTATACAGCAATACACTTCAAGTTATCCCTTTTATCTAAGTCTATAGAAATAAGATAGGAAGCTTTCTCTTATCCCCTAACCTATTCCTTTAGAGCTCAGCTCTTCTATTGGATATATGTGATGCTTTCATTATTTCACAAGGGATGGTTTGCACTAGGCTCAAAATTAGACCTTCTTTGTTAAAAAACATTTCAAATTAGGGTGATAGAAGTAGCAAGAAATGCAGATTGGGGGGACAGGATGGAACTTGTTTGTGATTAAATGGCAGTGGTAGGCTTTTTGATCTCAGGTGTCTTTTAGTTACACTGAGTTTGAATGCAAATTTTAAGAGCATTTAGAGACCCCAGCTAGTTGGCTGAGGTAAAAATCCCACTATTAGCCACAAAAAAAGTGGAGACGGCCCAAGAAATGGGTCTTTTGCTTATTGATCCTGTTTCAAGGGATTGTGAATGTTGGCTGGCAGCCAGGGCTGTTAGGAAGTCCCAGCGGTAAAGACTGTAGCAGAATACACCCTGCCCACACACAGAAACTTCAAGACCATTTATCTCGTTGGGCTTTGTTTCTCTCTGCAGCTGAAATTATCTCCTGTAACACATTTGGGAAGCATACCAACCCTCAACAAACATGCTCCTTCTAACAGAGTGCTCTGTTTCTCGCTGCACTTGCAACATAATTTAAGACTAGGGTATGAATGTGTTACCCCTACCTGAAACCATAACTGCTGTTTCTAGCACTAGAGAACTGGATTTTACATCAGATCAAAAAAGCTGCAACTCACTTGCTTATGTTCAAACATTTGGTTGTGCATCTTGATGAACTGGGGCTTCTATTGCTGCAGACTGGCTAATCATTTCCATGAAGAAGATTTGCCAGTCTGTTTTTCACGTGGTCCAAGGGTTCTTTTTCCATCAATATCTGAACCCATTCTGGCATGCTGAAAAACTACTGAAAATATCATGGGTTTTAGGGATAAATTCCTACTCTCTTAAAAGTAATTTATGGACTCCCAGTGGTCTGTAAATTGCCGATTGAAGTACAATAGCCTCAAGAGTCTTTCTTCAGATCTTGTTGAAACTAGTCTTGAGAGGTACCTCTTTGGAACTTGGGTTGTTGGTTTTGTTCCCCAACATCTGCCTCCTGCCTCTTCCACTCCAGAAGTCACAAGTACAAAATAGCATCTTATCATATGCAAAATAAGTACATGGTTCTTAAATGATAACTTGTAAAGAGTTGTGAATTGGTGCTATTTCCTTTGTAGTGATATTTCCTAAGTGCATCATTAAAGCACTGTAGATAAGGTGTTTCAGATTGCTGGCTATATTTTTTTATCTCATTCTTCATTTTAGGAGATTTCAGTGTGACTCTAGTAGCTGTTATGTATCTGTATTTCATGTACCAATGAGGGAATGTGATCATGATAGCAGTAGCATCTTCTGTAAGAAGGATGTTCTCATTTGGTCTGTAAGATAAGCTTCTACATACCACCAAATACATTAGCTGGTAAATGGCTGCTATATGTATATAACTTGTTTCCCACATTGCTTTGCTTGCAGAGAGCTTGTACTTTCTAATCTGAATGTGGAGGCATAGTTAAGCTATGACACAGCAAGGACAGAGATGATAAAGTGGGGGAACCTGGGTAGAGTATTGGGGGAGTGAAGTTAGGCAGGGACAAGATTGGTCCCTGCCTTTCAGAAGGAGAGGTAAAAAAGATCATAGACATGAAATCATAATACTGAGGGTAAGGAGTGGTGACACTGCTGTGCAAATGTGGTACAAGAGCACAGCTATGCACTGGCACAGAACTGGGGATCCATGCTGTTGCCGTTGTTGCCTAGATGTGCTCTACAGCAGCAGCTTCTGCCTTCAGAAACTTGGCTTCTCTACGTGTGGTCGTTCCCCCCTGGTCTCCATCCCCCCACAGCCAACTTATTTATCTATTTTGTTTTGATTGTTTTTGACATGCTTTGTCAGAATTAATTTCATTCATGATAGTTTCCTGATTTGAAAAAAAAATAAATTAAAGTTTGCAAAATAATACAGTGGCATTCAGCTTTCATGCTATGATTTTTCCATGAAATGCAGCATAGAGTGACTTATTCTATAATAAATTGTTCATTAAGCTTTGCAAAACTAAGTAAGAACTACAGAGGAAGTGTAGCAGAGGACAGCAGTTTTATTTGTACAAAAAAGAGCAGAAATACGAGTAGAAAGTACTTTTTATCTTCAGTCTAATTACCAAGATAGAAGAATACAATCTTGATTGAATACATGCCGAGTTAAGTCTTTCATGTAGAAAACTACCTTTGTTTTTGTGTTTTTGTGCAGCTGTGAGTCCATTCAGTTCATTTTCCCATTTTTCTATCAGTAAGTGGAAGACTATGTGACAGATGAGTCTTTTCCAGAGTGGAGGACCCCCTTCCCCAACCATGGTGAGTGTGTGTGCACGTCTGCACATGTGTTGTTCTTTAGTGCATGGGAGGGAAGGAAGAGAATTTTCATTTGACTTAATATTGTGGGCCACTAAACCTGTCTTCTCTGAAAGGCTTATGAGTTATGAATAGCTAAGTACACTCCAGCATGTACATTATTAAACTGTTTCCTTCCTGTTTTAGTCAAGAGTGACACTCAGCAAGCTGGAGATATGGGGGGAAATGAGCTTAATTATCTCTTATACCTATGAAGAAGCAGCGAGGAATGGCTTTGATGTTCTCCTGTGGCTTTAAGTAGGACTGAGACAAGGATGTGGTTAAGCTGTTTAAAGTTCACAAACAAACCCATGACCCAAAACCCAACAACGCCCCCCCACCCCCCAAAAAATCCAACAAACCCCAACCCCTGGAAAAACTAGCCTTAGCCATACAACCAATTACTGGGAGTTGTACAGGTAAATTCTCTAGTTGGCTTTCAAAGCCTCAAGTGGATACTTTTGCCTGAGTCTCTCTAGCTTGATAGCAAAGATTTTTGTTCCAGCAATATTAAGTGGCCTGTTTAGTGTTGTTGGAAATGGAATTTTGACCTCTATTATAAAACTTTCCTCTAGAGCTTAGGTTTCCTAATGCTGCATGGTATTTGTTTTTGCCTTACCATTTCCTTCTACAGTTATATCCTGAGAGATTCTTTGTCCTGTCCTCAGTCCAGTCACTCTTTACCATTATTAATGATCCTGGATGATCCTATTGCTTTCTTTTAGAATCACGCCTGGATTTTTACAGGAGGATGAAGTGATTTTATTATGGTTATACTTAAAAGTATTAAAATAATGATACAGAAACCAGATAGCTAAGCTGTTTTCAGTAACTGCAACATAAAAATCTTTACAATAACACTAGAAGTATCCAAATTAAAGAGCAGTTGCCTTGCATCTTAAAATTGAAGACATTTACTTAATGAAGTACCAGGTTTACAAAATCATATAACTTCGCTGGAGAAAGCAACCAGCAAGTCTTCACCAGATATATACTACCATTTGATTTACATTTCTTTGGACTTTTTAAACCACACATCTAGCAGGAAGCACTCTACAATCTTAACATATAATTTTGAATACAAAAAGCTATAAAATATCCTAGAAGAATAGAAAACAGAAAAGAAAATGAAAGAGGCAAATGAAAGTCATGTTTATTTAATAAATAATACATTCTAAAACTAAACACATTTTAGCAAAAGCCTGACTGTTGCATGTATTTTAATGATAGACAGCTGCTTTCTGCCATAGAGTATCAACCATTAGGCCCTTCATCGTTCTAATTCAGAATCCCTTTCAGTACTTTCAGAAAGTCTCTTTGCTGCCTTTAGAGAAATCAGTAGTTCTTTTGCATTGTCATAAACATAAAATAAAACCAGGATTATGATTTTTATAAAGTCATATACTTTGGAATACTCTTGACGGCTTTGATTTTATTCTGTTTGACAGAAGAGAAGTCTTCAAGATGATTTAGTGGACAGTTAGATTTACAGAACTTTAAAGAGAGCATATATAATCAGAATGGATGTGGAAAGACTCAACCAAATAAAACGCCTTAAATGGTACAAGTTTACTTATACAGACCTGTATAAATTTAGCTACCTAACAAAATATATGCATTCAATTTGCAGATCCTTCATCTCCTCCAAACTCACTATATAACTGCAAGGTAAAGACAGGTAAGAAGGTGTAAACTGTAATGAGCTGGGTAGTAGATCTGGGTCAGTTCCATGTTGATAGGTTGCTATAAAGGAATCTACATTCATTAGATCAGTAGGACTGCAGAGGGCACAGGAAGGAACTGACTATAAGCCACCAAATGTCTTTTAAGTAGAGAATTGCTTCAATGACAAATGGCAACACACCCGGCACTGTTGTTGGTAAACTCTTCAAAACTGCAAAATGCCTAACCTACCAAAGAGGAGGTATGGTAAAGCAATGTAAAAAAACCAAACTCAACCAAACAAAAAACCCCACAACAAAACAGGTCTATGAAAGCTCGTACCTTAACAATGCTCATGTCAGGAAAGTCACCAGGATAATCTTCATTTCTATGTTTAATTTTATTATAGGATTATCTTTGTATTTTACCTTCTGCTGACCTGCTATATAAAAACTATTTTTTCATTATTCAAGTCTATGAGTCCACTGGAAAGATTGTGCTCAGTTAATCCAAACCTATAACTGTATTCTTTCCACTTTCCCCACCT
Source organism: Podargus strigoides (assembly GCA_028020825.1). Lineage (NCBI taxonomy): Eukaryota > Metazoa > Chordata > Aves > Caprimulgiformes > Podargidae > Podargus > Podargus strigoides. The sequence continues at coordinate 14,532,889 of CM051621.1, forward strand.
ACTGCTTCCTGCTAAATTGTTTTGAAATATATGTTAGCAAACATAACTTTAATTGCCCCATAAAAAACTGAATCTGAAATGGAGAACAAGACATAGTCAATGGACAGCTGATATTAATTATTTTTGTCTCATTAAATGAGACAAATTATTTACATTTATACTACATAGTCCTTTCTACAATGGCACTTCAGCCAGCTAATTAGCCTTTATAGTTAAATTAGTGAACATGAGGTCCTTTTCAGCAAAGTGAAGGCTATCGGTGCTAATATCTACAGAATGATGAAGAGTTAGGAGAGTATCACTTCATCATGGAAAACATGCATCGAGCTGTCACACACAAGAAATTGTCCATGAAATTCTCCAGAGCTGAATCAGTTTAATTCATAAGCGAAGGAGTTCATAAATTATCCCAGAATGTCTCATTGACTGCCAAAATGCAAAATTCTTAATAAAAAAAATCAGTACCCTGTATCAGACAATATCTCATGCATTCAGTACAGTAAATGAATGATGCCGAACTTGAACTGCACAAGAAGGAAAAAATAATCAATAGTCCTTACTTAACTTTGGGCATACTTATTTTTAAGCTACATGTACCTATAGGGAGTTTCTTAAAATAGAAAGCAAAATATCTGGCTTATGTTGCTTTTGCTGAAAAAAAGTGTTTTAAGTGTGAAAACTCTATAATCATTAAAATGAAAAATTGTTAGTATATTTGTGGAAAGTACCTCTCATTACTAATTAATAGATCCCCAGATTATACCATTATTAACTCCATTATTAATTAGAACCAATTAATTGGGGGTCTGTAGTCCTAAAACTTGCTTTCTAAATTCTCAAATAAATCAGAGAAAGGAAACTTTAGTATAAATGGGAAAGTCAGACATAATGAGGTTGTGACCTAGCAGAGGATTTGATTTTCTACTGAAACAGTATAGTCCTCTGTTCTGTGAGCTTATTTTTATCTGTATATCTTATTACATAAGGGAAGGAAAATAAAATATATGTGTCATATTTGTTTTGCTAGAATAGTATTAGATTTCTATGGACACAGTCACATTGGTGCATTATGACAATATGATTTTTGTAGGCTGACAGGGTAAGGATGTAAGGATTTTCTAAATACTAAGATATAGCAAAAATACTAGTCAAGACTGCTAGGCAATTGGTATGCTGATCACATACACAGGATATAGGAATTATATTTAAGGAAACACTTGATTTTTGGCCAAAGGTGTAAAGCAAAAGTAAACTTTTCTGCAGACAACTGATACCTGTTCAATCCTGTCTTATAAAATGAGAGTTTTGGTTCCTTTTATCCAAAATTCCCAGATCTGCCTGGGGATGTCATGTTTACATGGTTCCTGGATATAAGAAAGAAGACATAAGGAAGTGACCACTGGTGGATACCAAATAGACCTGTTTGAACCCTAGTTATGTGTGAGATTTAGACACCTCCTTTTTATTGTGTTGATTCAGACACAAGGTTTTCCTCTTCAAACCATATCTCTTACATTGCCTTAGAAATTTGCACAATAAAGGCTTTATTCTTAAACTAGCGAAAAACAGGTGGTTGTCTGCTTGGTAAATGTCCCTTGCACAACAGTTAAATCCTTAGTGATACCAGAGCTGCAGGCTTTGTTCTTATAGGGTTGTTATTTTAAATGACTTCCTACAGATGTGAGGTATTTCCTGACTCTGACTGCCTTTAGTTTTCATGACAATCAAAAATTGAAGGAAAAAGGGTAGTAGATTAAGACTAGACTATCAGCTACTATTGGTACAAGAATAAACCACAGTAATACTGAAGACTGTTTGATGCTAAAGCTTTGTATTTTAACGGCATGAGTGAAAACAAAAATTAAGTGGTGCAGTGATATCACCAGTCCCAATAAGAAAGGGGCCCTGCTCTCCAGCTGGGACTCTGCTTCACTGTGGTTCAAATAAGAAAATGGTGCAAAAATGTTAACGTTATAATGGTAGAGGGTTTTTATCAAAAACTAGAAAGAATGACTTCTTGTCCTGAAGAGACTAATGTCTTCCTCAGGGATGACAGGTGATATGGTCAGAGATCAATGAGAATCATGGTATGTGATGGACGTTTTAAAGAGGGACCTGGAGAAGGAAGTAGAGACTGTTTTACAAATAACATGCAGATGGCACAGACTTATTTTTAGTACGCATTTAATATATTTGATAGCTCATGTCCTTTTTTTGTTGCATTGTAGGCTATATAGTACAAAAATATGCTCTAGTTAACCATTTTATGCTGTTGAACAACAACATAAAGCAGTGTCTGTGCTGAAGAAATAAAAAGGATTCGTGAGTCAGACAAATTTGTGTATAATAAATTCAGGACATTAAATCTGGCAGAAGCAGATCACAAGAAGCAGAATTCCCACAGAGATGCAGAAAGATGCTCCATCTAAGTTTTTGCTGATCTTCTCACTCGGTGATGAAAAGAAATCTCTCAGCTCTATTTTAACACTGAATATTTTCATTTCCATAACAAAATATTGGCAACTCCTTTATTTAATCTTTATCCTGTGATATTAAGATTACTTATCCAAAATGAATGCCTGCCAGGCTGATATGACACTCATAAGATTATGGGCTTCCATGTGATTCATCGTTTTTCATCTTTTATTCTACTTTCCGTAAAAATATTGATTTTTCCTGTATGCTGATATATTCTAAGGATTTACTGAGAATCCAACTGCTGGCATGTTAGTCTTCCTTTTCTTCCTCTGCAGTGGTATAAGAGGTCTAAAATACATTTTAATATATCTAGTTTAATTAGTGCAACTTTTACCACTCTAATAGAGATTTTCATGGTGAAATGGAAGAGGTTCAAAAGTTCATGAGAATTTGCATTTGAAAATGAATTTTTTACTTAAAAAAGTGTATCAAAAAGCCTTATTCATACAATTTTGATTCTGAGGTGCACAAATGCCAAAAAATTAGGTTGGGATATGTCACCAGCTCAAGTAATGAAACTATGCAGCCTTTTGTACTCAAGCAAGAAGAATGAAGACATTCTTTTTCCATATCATTATGAACAGAGAATCTACTGGAAGAAGGAATAAATGAATTCTAAGTGTTATCAGGTTGCTATTGTCAGCTAGTGAGATCTTGGTATAATGAAGATCTGGAGTAATCTATTTGACCTCGCAAAAGACTACCATTTTTTATCTTCCTCTTGAATCTGAAAACTTCTGAGAATTTTATGTTTGGAAACTGTTTCAAGAAAGTATATACAAAGTATAATCTGGATAATAATTCTGATTTTATACTCTTTTCCTAAGTGTTTGCTTTTTTTGTTATTGTCGAAGATAAGACAAATACCTAGATGTTTTTATTTACATGTCTGTTCTTTTCACTTTTTTATACAAACCAGGACAAAATTCTATGGTCACCTAAAACTATGAATATTCTACAAAATCTAGTACTAGTTCCATTTTTGCTACCAGTTACCATACGTAAGAAAAGCACCTAGGTGATTATAATGTCATTAACTTAATTAACAATTGGCATTCGACAATTGCCAGTAAGAAAATCAGTTTTATGTGTTAAGTGATACACAACTCAAGAGAATGCAGAATAGCCACTTCTTTTATGTGAATTTTTTGTTTTGAATACTATTGCTCTTCTAGTAAGGTTGTTCCTAAGAAATATTATAGATTAATGGTCATGATATAGGAAAGTGCTTGCATGTAACTTACATTGCCTACTCAGTTACCTACTCATACATAGTTCTATGCTTAGTGGAAAGGAGCATTTAAGATATTGAAGTAGAAGAATCAGAACATGCACTTGATTACTACACAGTCAAGTACTGTCTTGAAAAAGATTGAAGAGACCTGGGATAAATACAAGAGTGTATAGGTATTTTGCCTGGAAGAGTTTTTGGAGGTAGATGCTATATGCAGCTGAATGCATTCCTTTTTTTTTTTATCTCCAGTTCTTGAGATGTTCGTATGGGATTAAGCTCTGCCTCAACAAAATGTGAATTAGCATCAGAGGCTGAGCTTTCTTTGAGAGAGAGTAATTGCCTTTCATTATCTGTTCAATTTGATAGAGTTTTTTTGATTGGAGCTCCTGTAATAGACTGGAAAACCCTATGAACTAGTATATGTAGGAAGCCACCAATGGCTTCCTACACAGCTATGATGACATGTAGTGGGTCAGGAAGCTTGTGTAGGGGAGCTAATTATTGTAGGCCAAAAAATGTATAATAGTTTTATCTGTATACTCTTGTTTCTTCAAATGGGCTACTACAGAGCATAATAGAGGCAGTGAAAAACAACGTTTCATTGACTTTTCTTCAGAATATTTTTATATACCTGAATCCAACAGTCGTCTGCTGCTAAAATCACATGATATGCTGTTCATATGCAGTGTTATATGTACATATTAACTTTATTAGAATTTTAAAGAGAACCCTGATTTGAATATATTCAGTGACTGTTTTAGTAATAGATATATTTGTCTGTACTAATACTCCAAATCTTACATTTGTTTTTGATGAAAAATTATGTACATATTAACAATTCAATTTGTGGTTAATTGCCAGATAGCTACAAACTATTCCCATTTATTTACAGCTAGAGAACTATTCTGGAAGCACTTTTTTTGCAAATTATCTATACGCCGAGTTATTTGTTGATGATATTCATAAGCAACTGTTATTGTATGCCAAGTTGGCAAAATTTAAGTGGCTAACAAATGCACAGAACTCCTGTTTTGGTTATACATATAAAACTGCACAGTAGATTCTGTTTCACCAAATTCCTAGGTGCCTTCATTTCTTCTTTGCAAGCAAGAAACTGCTACCCTGGCAGCAGAGTTGTGTGGTTTTTACTTGTCTCTCTCCTATGCCTGTCTGAAACTTACAGCTCAGCCATCCCTGACCCTAAATTCTTTGAAAGGTCTGAAATTGACAGCTCTGATTGGAATACACGTAATAATGACAGCACAGATTCTATCAAAAAATTCTTGCTGAGACTGATGATTCCCAGCCCTAACAAGATAAAAACCAAAAACTTTCACTTGGATTTACTGGCTGCTTTGAGAAAGTTCAGACCCTTATGTTCTGCAAGGCTGCCTTTCAACCAGCCATTAAGTAAGGACCAGCCCAACTCTGGTTTTGCAGTCAGGTTGTTACGTAAGAAGGGGTTTAATATTCATAGTCCCTCTTTGTAAGAATATTCCTAGTTAGCCAGTGGCTATTACTACAGAAAGCAAAAGCAAGGCTAGGAATAGAAGTCTGACCATCCCAGTGTCAGACTCTTAATCAGTGGAACTTTACATCATGTTCATTGAGTTTCTTTTTTAAGGCCCATTTGAAATAGGTGGGGAAATAAGCTACTTGGCAAAGCATACGTTTAAGATAAGGGCTCAAATATTTTACTTCTACCCAGCCACCTGAGACATCTTTTCTATACCTGTATTTCTTCTTGCTGTTTTGAAGCAAGAAATTATTTTGTTTTACAAGACTTCCTAATCTCTTCACCGAAAAGCATGTCCTGAATTCTTTGAGCACTGGAGAAAAGGAAGAGGCTTTGAACACAAGACCTGCAAATTGTTACAAAGCCATCTCCACTAGAGGCAGTAGGAATAACCACACAAATATGAAACTGCAGATTTAATCTTGAAGCTGGTTAAATAAACATGCACAGATGTCCTGCTTAGTAGAAGGAAGTTGAATGATAAAAGCCTCTCTGCCTGAAAGAATACAAGAATATAAAAGGATTCATGATTCAAAAGAAGAGAGAACAGCAAGGAAAGTGTGAAAGAAGCACAGAAAATGCATAATTTTGTTTTAAGCCAAGACCCCACAGTTTCATGTAAATTAAACACAATTTGTTCAATTGGCTCTGGTTAATGATTTTCATAATTATTTTAGACTCACTCACAACAGCTGTAAATACTTTTTTGTTCATAAGAATGTGCACTCTGCACCTGTTTGAATGAGATTAAACTTTATTACCCTGCTAATATACTGTGTTAACCTTAACAGTCATTTGACATATATAGGCACATTAATAATTATAGTATCAAATATGATTATATGTTCACATTGAAGAATTAAAAAGATGGAAGATATCTATAATTTTGTAAGAGGCTTTAGTGCTTCTTCAAGGCTTGTTTTCATGTCACTGCGAAGCTCCATTTTTTAATCCACAGGTGACCAAAACCAGGTTTATTTTCCTGACTGACGTAGCTAAAATCTTTCTCTGGAAAGTTCTTAACTTGTTCCTACAAGAAACACCCACAAAGTGATTTGGATTTTTTCAGTTCCCTAAAGGCAAATAACGACAGCAAAGAAGTCATATAGCACAGCAACCTGCAATAAGTAATTTTGATGATCTAATGGTTTAGGCTTTATGGAACAAAGATATCTGAACACACTTAGTCTGTAAGAGCCTGTAGCACACGGCCACACAAATACTGTTGTCAGATTCATCTGAGGAAGATGAAGTCCAGAATATACTGATTATTCTCAGCATTTTACAATGATTTAGAATATTTGAAGATTTAAGTAATTTGGAATCCAGACTCAAAACCAGCCATATATCAATTTTAAATTATTTCTAATATACTATTTAAGGCTCCAACCTTTCCTATAAATGCTGAAGAATCTGAATAGCTCAATTAAAATGAAAAGAATCCTCTAATTTATTAATACTAAGCACTTGATTAAGCTCTTCCTAGTTCTTTCTTCTAAAAAATGTCTAGAGCATAGGTTATATTATATAAATTATGGTTCATGTTGCATGCAAACATGTGTCACAGAGGTTGGATTTGGTTTGTTTTTTGTTTTGTTTTGTTTTGTTTTGTTTTTTTTTAAGAAAGTTGTAGTCCTGGATAGACAGTGGATGTACTTCAGCATGGAACTAGCTTTGCTGAGGAAGTGTTGCTGTAGTCAACAATCCTTTACCTTTTTTCTATTTTCTGAATATATTTTTACCTCTTCAAATGCATTGACAAATATGTCTTTATTTCCGTAAATATTTTGGCTTGTAAGTACAACTTAACAAATTTAATTTACTCATTTCCTTTACTATTTTAAGCATTAGTGCAGTACAGAAAATAAATTCTTATACTATGCTAAATTCTGTTATTCTCTGAAGCTATACTTATGAAAATGGGTATTTGGTTTTTGCACTATAAATTCAAATCTCAGTTTGCTACATGCTCTGGTTTTGAATGTTCCTTTAAAGCCTATCATGAGTAAAGGTCTGAAGAGAAAGAATTGCTCCTATGTCATGCATTTACCTCTTTTTCTGTTATGTCACTACCTATCTTTAACTGGATGTACGTCTACTTTCACCTATTGTCTTTGGGTTTTTTATGTATGAATGATAACATAACAGTAAGATGATGAAAAAAAATCCTGTTTTCCTTGTAAGGATTTTAGTTTATTGAACCCATGTATTACCATACTAACTCAAGGGAACTACTTGTCTTTCAAAAAATAGGGCTTTTTCTCGTGGCTCCCATGGTCTTCAGTGTAAGCCTGAGGCTGCAATTTGAACTTTGGCCTTCATGAAGACCAAATTCTGAGTTAATCAATGGTAAAAGAAATACCAAAATGATTACTGCACAGATTTTGGGTACTAACACTGTATTAATAAAAGGAAGAAAATGCTATTGTGCCTCATCTTCTTCCCCAGTATTTCCTGAGCACTCAGCTTATGGAAAAGGCATTGCAAATTTACACACTTACACCTTTGGTTTCGTATCACAAGAGTTTCCTAGTTAACAGTATTTAATTACATGTTCATGTTTAGAAAACTCAAATATATTCACTGGTAATTAGCTCATAAAAATGTATTTAATTGATTGTCTGGAGCAAAAGTGAGTGCAATTATAATTAACTTTTAAAGACTGTCTTGAGATCAGCTGTTGAAAACACTGTATAAAAACAGGTAGTAAAATAGAGCAATATTAATTTTTTTTTTTTTTTTGAACAAGACATAAGTAAATTAAATATCTAGAGGGAGAATATGTTCACAGTAAATTAATGACAGCTTCATTTTGCCACTCAGAGTTCAATTCCAGATGAGCGCCAGTGAGAGGAGTAGATTAGTTAGTGTAGTAGAGATTAAAAAACCCAGCAGACTGAATCTGTGCAAGGGTGACATGGCAGAATGTGACAGAAGAGTTTACTGATATATACAGGTGATTAAATACATTGGAAAAAAATCTATTGGTGTTATGTTGTCTCCTGCTATTACAGGAAATGCATATTTTTTTGTATGATTTATGACCTGTAATTCAATTGTTGTTTACCTGAGTTCTCTTTGTATGGAGAAAGGAATTATGAGGAAAGATCCTACTCTCTATTTTCTGAAAATGGCAGAATTGATCCAACATGGTAATGGTTTGCACAATAAAGGAAGTGGTAAAAGTTTCTGGCAGGAGAAACAAATGTATTTGACAAAAAGTTTTTAGACAGGAATTTCTGTACACTGCTAAAAGTAAGTGAAGTTTGATGTTTCTGAAGGAGAAAACAACAAAGGTTCTGTAAGAAAGGCTGAGTTGACATAGGTTACAATGATTGTTCAGAGTTCATAATCTGTTTTTCCTTTACATTTTAAAAAATGCCTTTGAGGGATTAAGAAGCTGCTGAATCTGATGTAAATCTGTGAAAACAGATAATGTGAGTGGCAACAGCAGTACGTACTACTCTGCTAATTAGAGAACACCTGATCTTTGTAAATTGTGATGGGAAATGGTGTTTTAGCACAAATTCTGGATCGAAATGCAGATTTATTTCTGTGGTATACTTGCATATCCTGAAAAATTTCTCAATTGTGTTGTTTGTTTTTGTGAAATCACTCCAAATACTAAAGACAAGACAGAATAAAGAAAATACTTTTAATTAAGTTTCTGCTATGCTTAGATAGATTTTTCCATTTTTGCTGTAAAAATAATTGAAGATGAAGTTTAGATATCTCCAGTCATTTGTATTTTCACTATTACTTTCTCCCATTCATAAATTAGATCTTAACTCTGGAAAGACTTATATAAAGTTTTATTCAATGAAGTCAACAAAATTAACAAATATAAAAGTACATGAGCGTGAGCCTTGGCAAAAATGAGACGTTACTCTGTAGATTAATTCTCATTTCATGTTATTTGCAGCAGTGTTTTGTTGGAGTTTTTAATTGTTCCTTGCAAGATTTTCCAGATTAAAAAAAACAATTTATGTTGACTTACTGTGGTTCTTTTTGAAAGCTGTAATCAGAATGGATTTAGTTTCTTTTTTATAATATTAAAAATCAAACTCCTAGGGGAAAAATTTGGATTAGGTAAGTATTTGCACTGGTTTCTTTGACAGTAGCTCAGGGTGGGGGCTTACACACAGCATTTGGAGTGTTTTCTTGCTTTATGCACAGTCTAAACAATCTGTCTTTTAGACTAGGAAGACAGTTGGATGTCTCCAGAAGATCTATAAGCAGTACTGATTTTTTCTCCAAGCATTTTCTAACAGCAATTGCACTATTGAAAAGGATTTTCTCAGACAACTTCTTTCAAGTGTTTTGTATTTCAAAGCAGTTGGAAAAAATCTGTTGTTTTGTTGGGGTTTTTTTTTCTTACTCCATTAGTCTTGTTCTTTTATGCTAGAAAGAAAGTGGTGAAATACTTCTGCTTCTCTCAGGAATGTGTTAAAATCTAACTAAAAATACATGTTACTAAATATTTTCCGGCAATATAGTATGCTTCAAGGTGAAAATAAAAGTAAAAGGTCTGAGAATTCTAAATATTTTCCAAAATGAAACTTAAAATAAAGACTATCTCAATATGTACAGAAATTCAATATCTAAAAGAAATGAACATGTGGAAAAAACAAAAGTTTTTTAAATAAATAGTGAGCTGATAAAACAGCATGTGCATTTAGAACAGAGATACAACAGGAAATGGTTTGGACCCTGAAATTCAGTGGTGAGATTCCCTTTTGTGAAACCATAAAAGATCATTTTCAACTGTAGAATATAAAGAGGTTTCAGAAGGCAGGGAACTCATCAGCTGAAGGTCAGTTGTACACAGATTCTCCTGTATCTCTTCCTCGAAAACAAATGTAAGATGTCATTCCAGCTCCACTGATAAATAGGAATTCCCTGGTTTTAGCCTCCTGGTATCTGCTTTCGGACCAAAAAGTAAGCAACATATTGCAAAGGCAATGTTATTGCATGTGTATAGCAATTTGGAATATTCCTTTAAAATACGCATAAAAGAAAAACCCCTCTGTTGATTGGCATATTTCTGTTTATTAATAGAGATATGAATAATGTGCATGCAATATTTCACTCTTAGGTTTTAGTCTTTGGAATCTGAATCTCAGTGTAGTGCCATATTTGTCCTATAAAAAAGAAAGATTACTGACAGGCTCTGAGGTCTGCTGTTTGCCTGCTTCGCCTTTCGATTCTGTCAGCACTAGGACAGTGCAGCTTTGGGACTGTAAGATTTCATTAAATAAATTTAGTTTTAGTATGTAGGAGAAGTTTCTATCTTTCAGCTTTTACTTTGTCACATTTAACATTATTTCTTAACTATGCCTGTGACAATGGCAATATTTCTATATTTCTGCCTATGTCTTCTTTTTTTTTTTTTTTTTTTTTTGCCAAAACTAAGCTGTCTGGGCTTAGACAGGAAAGTAGTAACTGTTGAAGGAGAAAGACATAGAGTGTCAGGGAATCTGAACATTTGTGAACCTGAAAACCTTATAATTTCCTTTTGAAGATAAATCTCTGAGGGAAACTATGGCAGTACTAAATGGCTTAGACAGAAGTCATGCACGACTCATGCTTCTTTTCAATGTCGTGTTAAATCTGATGAGAATTTAGTACTTGAGCGTGTTTGTGTGGGCTTGTGATGACTTGTATTGAGATAAATACATTTTTATTCTGTTGCACTTCATTTTTATTTATTCTCTGTTAGAATGCAAGCAAAAAGATGCTCTCACCTGCTGTTACATGCAGCACAGGATATATATATCACAAATCTGAAGTGGTCCTAAGGGAGTAAAAATTTTCCAGTAACCTAATATATTTGGAATAATAGAGGGCAGAAGAAGAGAGCTACTGGGTGGCACGGGGAGAGGTTTTAGGAAAGGTCTGGAGAGATTGCCATCTTCCATAAACATTTTTTTCTTAAGTATTGTTAGGCTCTGAACTTTTCAAATAGCAATATTAATGGGATGCTTTGCAGTTCACCACCTAAGTTGAGTGTATTTACTCTTGTATAATTCATAGAAAAGACCTGATGTTCCTTCTTGCAGCAAAATAAACCTGAACTCTGACACTGTCTTGTGTCTCCCTCTGGTATATTCACATCTGGAGCAGCTTTGCAATTAGATTATCATCTTTCATTAAGATACAAGTTTTGATTCCATCATCATCTCAGATTAATTAAGAGACTTTTAATCATCATATTCAAACTCTAGGATCATTCTGTTTTCCTTGATCCTTAAAATTGCCTTTGTCTTAATTGTCAGGCTGGAATTTCAAAGCAGGACTGTACAGTTCTTGGTAAAACTTGAACTGTTACGTATGAAACCATTTTATGAAGTGCTGGTTCTCCCCATTCTGGTTTAGGTGGGATTTGTTTTAGAAATGGCTTTTAAGGAAACTTTCTTTCTTTCTTTAAATGATGAGACTGCTTTCATTTTTTCACCCAATCTTTATTGTTTTTCTTTGCATGTAATACATGAAAGCTTTGATTTCAGTCTCACTTTCTTAGTATGTAATTATTTTTTTTTCAATCTGCATGTGCATTTCTAAGATCATTTTGCATTCTGCCTGGGTCATAGTACGTTAGTTGGAGCATCTAGTAAAAGGGCAGAATTAATGGAAGGTGCTGAATTTGATAAGTAGAGAATTGGAAGAGGTTTAAATGACTGAAAATGTGCTCCAAATTTAGGCATACTAATGAGAAAGAAAATAGGATCACACGAAGGGAGGTACAAAACAAAGGAAAAACAGGCACATGATGTTCACAGACTGTGGGATATATGTGGAGGAACATAAATGAAGGTACAGTATAGGCAAATTAGGCCTATATCATGGGTTTTTGAAGAGAAGAGCTGAAGACGATTCTGAGAGCTAGAAGGGCTATCAGACTGGAGGGCATTTTCAGACTTGTTCCTTTCCATAGCATATTAATGATCTTTTATGAAACTTTACAGCCTGTTTTTCAACCTAACTTTTGTCCAGTTTGTCTGACCTCTAAATCAGAGACACTGCAGATGGAAAAGATCAATTTTCCTTTTCTGCTGTTACAGTAGTATCACCAAAGAAAGTACAGAAATGTGACTAGAAAACTCACCATATTTTTTTACTCCAATGGGAGATGATGGAATTTTTTCCTCAATTTAGCTTGCTCCTAGTAGCATCTATTCTGTTTCCCTGTATTAGCCTGTTTCCCCATGTGACTCATACTACTTATCCTTGGTGTTCAAAAATAATCTGCACCAATGCTAAGAGCTAAAAATATTTTAAAAGAATTTATAATATTGGTATCTACATCTGCTGCTACCTTTTGTTCTGCCTGCGTATTTTTGTCTGATACTTGTCTCGATCCTTGCCTTTTTTTACAGTGTAATACATATATATATGATTCATAGAATCACAGAATGGTTTTTGGGTTGGAAGGTACCTTAAAGATCATCTAGTTCCAACCCCCCTGCCATGGGCATGGACACCTCCCACTAGACCAGGTTGCTCAAAGCCCCATCCAACCTGGCCTTGAACACCTTTAGGTATGGGGCATCCACAGCTTCCCTGGGCAACCTGTTCCAGTGTCTCACCACCCTCACAGTCAAGAATTTCTTCCTAAGAATGTAATCTAAATCTACCCTCTTCCAGTTTAAAGCCATTACCCCTCATCCTATCACTACATGGTCTTGCAAAAAGTCCCTCTCCAGCTTTCTTGCAGGCCCCTTCTGGTACTGGAAGGTGCTATAAGGTGTTCCCAGAGCCTTCTCTTCTCCAGGCTGAACAACACCAACTCTCTCAGCCTGTCTTCATAGCAGAGGTGCTCCAGCCCTCTGATCATCTTCATGGCCTCCTCTGGACTTGCTCCGACATCTCCATGTCCTTCTTATGTTGGGAGCCCCAGAACTGGATGCAGTACTCCAGGTGGGGTCTCACAAGAGCAGAGTAGATGGGGGAGCAACACCACCTTCGACCTGCTGGCCATGCTTCTTTTGATGAAGCCCAGGTCATGGTTGGCTTTCTTGGCTGCAAGTGTACATTGCTGGATCATGTTGAGCTTCTCATCAACCAACACCCCCACGTCCTTTTTCTCAGGGCTGCTCTCTATCCATTCGCTGCCTACCCTGTGTTTGTGCTTGGGATTGCCCCAACCCAGGTGCAGGACCTTGCACTTGGCCTTGGTGAACTTCATGCCATTTGCATAGTCCCACCTCTCAAGCCTGTCAAGGTCCCTCTGGATGGCATCCTTTCCCTCCAGCATGTTGACCACACCGCAGAACTTAGTGTTGTTGGTGAGTTTGCTGAGGGTGTACTCAATCCTACTGTCCATGTCACTGACAAAGCTGTTAAACAACACTGGTCCCAATATCAGTCCTTGAGGAACGCCACTCATCACTGATCTCCACTTGGACATCAAGTCGTTGACCGCAACTCTTTGAGTATGTAATTGTACCAGATACAACTGCTTGCTGATCTTGGTATTTGATTACTCAAGGTCTAATATGATCTTGGCTTGCAAGAGAAGGGGAAACATAAACATTGCATGTTTATGACTCTATATGAAAACTACATGCAACACAGGATGTAGAGTGTTCAGCAGCTGGTGAGTGATGCAGTATATTCACATCACGGTGATTTCAGAGCTATGCCTGGATGCAGCTTTTGCACCTTTGTGTAGCCATTACTTCTGCATAGGCTAGAAATCATACAAATCCATATCAATGCATTCATCTCTTAGATTCACATTAAAGATCTATGACCTATTGATGTTTTTCTATTCTCCCTGTTGTGTCTCTTTCAATGTAATCTGACTCTCACAGGCATATTAACTTCACTGCTGTGCGTGTTCCCCTCACTAGATAAAAGTGTCTCTGCAGAAAAGCGGGCTATTGAATGGTAAGTACTTCTTTGAAGTGAATCAGCCTATGTCCATCAGGTAACTTTACTGCTGAAACTTGAATTGCAACAGGTGAATCACTGAGAAGATTGGTGTATGCTGTGGGTTAAATACAGCTATCAGTGAATGGAGGTTTTATCAAGAAGCACTGTGAGGTATGTCTCTTCTCTTTGAGTGTGAACCTGAAAGGTCAAAAGAGAGTTCTGCAGAACTCGGCTACTGTATTCAAGAAGGAGACTGGTTAACAGAATCAAATCATCAGGGAAGGAGATGTAATGCAGACATAGCTGGTACTTTAGAGCTTTGATTGGGAGTGCATTGCAACCTGCTAAGCATCTTGGTAAAAATGGTTTTAGTGTAATGAAAGGGGAAGTGCAATGCCAGCCACCATAAAAATAATTGAGAAGACCCCCAGAAAATTATTTTAAATGTTGTTATTCTGTTCATGGATAATTTCAATCACACCTTTATTTTATAAATGTTGTAGAGAAGGAGGAACATTTACTATTTGTCAGCAATATCTGTGAACAAGTACCAAACAGAGGACAGAAGACAGCTAATGTGCATGCTTCCTGAGTCAGTGAAGTTCTGCATCTTCCAGACAGTTGTTCTACTGTCTAACTCAAATCAAGCTAAAATATATGGATTTACAGAAATCATTTAAATTCTTTCCTTGAGAGCAAACTGTTATACTGAAAGAGGAGTCAATTAGAACTACACTATGCAATGTTGGCTTTGTTCTAGTAAAACACAGGTTCTTCTTTTTTACTATGGCAACTATTCTGTGTTTTGGTCTTTTGTGGTTTCTTTTTGTCTGTGTGTGTGTGCATGTTTTTTTGGTTTTTTTTTTGGTTTGTTTTTTCAACCCCCAAAAGACTGTAGTGAATAACTTTTGCACAGTGTGTTGCACTCAGCTTGACGCTTTTGTGAAATAAAACAGCTTTTGAGGACAGGAACCACTGTGCAGCATGAACTTTTAAACAAGGAATGACCTATTTTCTTGCTTCTATGCTCTCTGCTACTTCTTTTTTACTGCCTAGAGACACAAAAAGAGACTTAGGGAGGGAGTTATTGGGAAATCTTTCCTGAGGTGGAGTAGCTTTTGTTACTTTTCCTGTTAAGGCACAGGGTGAACACTTTCTTACTGAAGACCTGCTTTTACACCAGGAATCCTCTTTCCATTTTCAGCTGTTTAGGTTAAACAGACATTACTTTATGAAAGGAATGAAGATACAAATGAAATGTGTTACCTTCCTTATACATCAGCATTTGGTGTTTGTGGGGACAATCAAATTTACCTTCTGTTATTTCTGGTCTTTGTTTGGATGAGGTAGTGGGGAAAGAGAAATGAAACTAACATGTCAGAAATGAGATTGTGGATGTGAAAGTAACGGTTCATAACAGCGAGCAAGACAGGACAAAAACTCCAAGGCATACAATAAATTAGTATGTTTACGAGATCGAAAGGATAAATCTCCACATCACAAAATATGACTTGGAGATATGAATATAGTTAATGACGAGAAATAAATGTGGGCATTTAGACAGAAAAAACCTAGATCAAAGGAAATGTGTTGTGGATCAGATTCTCACAGCCAATCTGTGTCTTTGCACTGCTCCAGAGATGGAATCTCACACTCAGCTTCCCTTTAAAGCTGGATTACATTGGCTCTGCAGTACAGAGGAGCCAGGATTTGTGTAGCTCAGGCTCCTTGGCCCTGGAGGGCCAATGATAAGCAAAATGTTGGCACAGGAAAGAGGTATTGTAGGATTATTTTGGAGGCTAAAGAACTTAGAGTTTCAATGGTGTTATGCAACCTGAAACAGTTTAGTTAGTCTAAATATTAGCTTATATTTGGGGAAATGAAAACAAAAAATAAAAGGGAAAAAAAGTGAAACAATCATTTAATAAACAATAGAAGTGCAGGAAACCTTTATTGACCTGCTGCCATAATTTTATGTGACAGCAGGACACAAAGAAATCAAAATTAACAGTTAAGCACTGTAAATACCCACAAAACCAGAACACTTCATATACAAAAGAAAATATTTTTCTGTAGGTACCTTTTTAGTTTAAACAACCTGAAAATCTCACCCACACACTCACACCCCAGGACCCTCCCTTTATCAGTATAGATCCATATTTTTTACACTAAATAAATACATGCAAGTCTTTTCAACTAGTATCTTGAAATTTCACACACCTTTTGCTTTAGAAAATCCTAAATCAGTAAATTTGAAATAAATATATAGTTGATATTTTGCTGGTTTTGTAGCTTTATTCTGGCAAAAAACTATTTCAAGTGGAAATGTCCTTACCAGTTTAAGGATGTCTCAAAAGAACAAATGCATTCATCTCTATAGATTTGAATGAAAGTGATATATAGAGTTGGAAGTAAACCGAAGGTGATATTAAATTAGTATAAATTGCAAGCAATTATACTTAAGTAAATCAAATTAAACCAATTCACTCTGATGCAAGTGAGCAATGACTGAGATCTTAGGTTGCAGATTGCAAATTTAGATCAAAAGCTAACAGAAATAGTAACCAATTTAATTTTGCACAGCATGTGTATCTTTCCAGTGAGTCACATTGCAAATTGTGATTTGAGTCCATTTTTTAATGGCAGGTATCTATGGTCGCATCCCTGTAAGCAGTAAAACATTTTAAAACATTTGTCATAGCTCAGAAAGATGCAGATGTAGGCTTCCCTAAAATCTCAGGGTGTCTTCAGGAGTAAGCACTATGATTGCCATGCTCTTTCAGAAATACACAGAAATATGGTTTTGTATTGGATGGTATGATTGTTGTAGTGAAAGGGCTTCAGTGGTGGTCTGTGTGGGAAGAGGTCAGGGACTTCCCCATGCTGGACACAGCTGGCTCTGCAATGGACCCTCTGCAGGACACAGCTGAGCCCATGAGTGAAGTTGGTGGTGTCTCTGGGAAAACGTGTTTAAGAAAAGGCAGAAAACACAGGACAGAGAGAAAGGAGTGGGAAGGGGGGAAGAGTGAGAAACAGCAAAGGGAACACCATGGTCAGAGAAGGAAAACTCTAGATCAAGCTCCTCAAAGCACAGGGCAGTCTGTTCCAACATACAGGAAATCAAGTGGCGGAAGGCAAGCATGGATGAATAAGGTACTTCTCATTGAGCTCTTTCCTGGTAAAGTCTGCTTACAGGTTCCTGTGTGAGGTGGAAGAATGACCAAGAGGAAAGCTGTGCCTTTCAGAACAAAGGGAAACATGACTGAGGTAGAGGAACTAGAGACACTTTTCCTTTGGTTTGTGACAAGGGGAATTAACTTGGGAGTATTGTTGATCAATACTTCTGTAAGTAATTAAATCACTAAAAGTTCTTCCATTACTGTTCGGGTTTTTTTTACTGAATCAAAAAGTAGACTAATATGCAATATAAAAGTGAACTTATTTTTGAATCCTTTTTGTAATATAAAATCATTTTTAGTGACACAGATTTACTTATGGTTTTAAAAGTATTTTACTAATTTATTCTTAAATTTTTGTATTAAATGTTTAAAGCATAAATATAACAAATTTACAAAATTCTCCAATGATATAATTTTAAAATAATTATTTTCCAGCCCAAATACTATATTGAACACTGTCATACTGTATTTCAGAGGAAAGCCACTATATACTACTTAAGCGCAGCTCTTTATACATTTCACTTGATAAGAAATTGTAAGGTTTTCTGAGTTCAGGAACAGTTCCTTTATATTATTTTAATACCACTTTAATGAATGAATTAATACTGAAAGCACACATGCTGGACAATGTTCTTAGTTCCAATGAAAATACAAGAAGTAATTTCCAAAAACATGAATATTTTTATTCTTCTCTAGGAAAAAAGCAAGTGCTCATTTTCTGCTTTAATTTTTTTCATATAATGGTAAGATCCCAAGATCATAGGATTAAAGTATGCATTACTCAGGCATGTGTCTGGAATGGATAGTACAAATAGTTCTACACTGGTTCCTTCAAAGTATGCCCACAGTCACAAATGTTGACTTTCCTTTTTTTTTTTAATCATCTGCTCCCAAACACTAATAGCTAGAAATAGAAAATTATTTGCTAATAATGACTTTGTAGCAATATTAAGCAGCGAATGAGAGAGTAGTATAAGCTCTAAAGAACCGATGGAAATCATGTGGTCCAGCTGCTACTCAGAGCAGGCCCAGCTTGGTGCATAGGCTGTACCTTTAATGTGTACTGTGCCTTTAATGAGATGTGGGTAGTTATATTCTGATCGATAATCCTGTGTCAGATGGCACTGTATCGAAACATAGCATTCTAAGTGTATCTTCAGAATTAAGCGTATATGTTTGACCAACCTAAAGAACAGTGTGCATACATCTTGCTGATTTATTCATGATTGGTCCCATTTCAGTAAAGTGTACAAAAGAAAATGTAAAAGAAATTTGCTACAGATTTTGCTTAGGAATTAACAACTAATTTAAAAACAAATTTGTTCACCCACTGTTTGAAATTGTGGAGTAAAACACTTCTGTGCAAAAGTATCATGCAGTGCTCAGATAACTTTGCTGATTGGAGTAAGCAGTTTTAATCCCTTATCACTTCTTAGAAAACTGGCTGAGAAGAGAATTCTGTGGAGAAAAGTATAAGAGATCCCCCCAGTCCTGCATACGTGAAGTTAATGAATTACGTGCAGTTAACTTCAGCTGATGCAAGTTCTGACTTAAAGAATAAATGGAAGAGAAGGAAGGTAAATACGGGGAAAAAGAGAATAAATATTTAAATTCTATTCTATGTTAACAATGCTTCAAACACTGTATCGTTCAAAAACAGAGGAAGATAATACAAACCTCCCACAGTGTTAACTATGTATATAGGTCTGAATTTAAATACGTGTAGTATTTTCTGCAAGACCATGAGTTTTTCAGCTGCCATAACAATCTGTTTTTCTCCTGTGTAAAGATTTATTTCTACTCTACAAACTAAACAAACATAGTTTTTGGTTCACAAATAACTAGACTTATGCTAAAATATAATTGCTGCTGCTTACATAATGACTATTCTCTGAAGTGTATTCTCTGCAGCTTTGTGCATTTCTTACTCTCTCAGATGCTTCAAGCTTCTTCCATCTCTCAATATAGAAAGCATAAAACATGTTATAAAAATGCACTAAAAAAACTAAGAGTTTGACATATGCTGCTTTTACCATATGACTAACGATTTTACACCAATATGCAGCATGAAAGTGTCTATTACTGAAAACTAAAGCGAAAAAAACCAGTTAATTTTTCACTTGTAAAATATCCACTTCAGATCTTTTTGAAATCAAAGGATTTTTGGACAGCCATTTATGTGAAGCAGAAATGGATCAAGGTTTTCAGTAGGATTCTGTAAGGTTTTAGTGCAAGGCAGAGCTCTCCCACAATTAAGGCCCCTGGCTGAAACTCAGAATAGGACAGAAGAGTGTGTGAGAGGAGTGTGGGATTTGTTATTTTCAGTTCTGCCACAGTTTGCTATCTGGCCTTGAGCAAATCACCTAGTTTCACTGTTTCATTGAATATATTTATAAGTTGGAATAGTTTCTATGCGCAGTAACTAATCCATCAGGTACCAAACTTAAATTTGTTTGCGGTATTGTATCCAATGTTAACTCTATATTCACTGTGCTGTCACCAGCCTTCTTTGACTGCAAAATATATCCTAAAATAGGGCTCCTAATTGCTTGTTTCCTGTAGCTTGTCTTTGTCAGAAATAGCTCTTTCGATTGAGCCCTCTCCTGTTGTTCCCTAGAATGGATCTCTAGTCCTCAGCATGGAAACATAAGTCCAGAAAGAGACTACTAGGAAGATCAGCATCAACAAGTACATCAACAGGCTTGGCTTTTCCCAAATTTTGTACCCAGTCTTTAGACTTCTACTCTAGGATAGAAATTGTTGGATTTTTTTTTATTTTTTTTTTTAATACGCACCAGGGCATCACTTACAGAAAGGTCTGTATAGCCTTTGATAGTTTATAAATCTTTTGGTGGTGCTCAAGGTATTCTTCATTTTTGAGGTTGCCAATAGCAAATCAAATCAGGAGAGTGTGTGCAAATACATGCACTAAGCCTACTTGTTCATATTTAAGAGGCATAGTCACTGCAACCAAGATACACTAGACGTGTTTTTGTATTACTTTTATTGTATTAAGAGTAAAAGAGACAAAAAAGAGCACAGGTCTATGACTAACTGGGTCTTGAGAAGCTCAGAGTAGAGAGGCTAATTTCTCCTTCTCAGCATTTTATACACCCATACACAAGGAAGCCACAACCTGCTAAATTTCTTGGGGCAAGGGTCTGTCATTTTCATTTGTTTGAAATATAATAAATGCTTCCCTGGCAAAATTTCATTGTCTTTCACTGTGTGTAATAAATCATATTACTCCATGTGAGATTTCAAAGCAACTTTTTAAAATTAAAATTTGCTATCAGTTTCCATGGTAGTTATTAGTCTCAGTGAGCATCTGTTAATGCTGCCACACACAAATATAAAATACACATTAGAAACTTTCACTTTTTTTTCCCTAACACTTCTAACTTCTGAAACATCTGCTTGAGCTATTTTTCTTCTTCCATCTCAACTGATTCGTTGAAGTAGAGAGAGGTGAGCAAGCAGCTTGAGACTTCAGTTTGAAATATATTAAATAGGAAAAGCTCAAAGGGGAAACATCTGCTGAAGTGAAAATGTCTGTGCAGGGTTGGAAGAGAGGATTTAAAGGCTGAGGAATAAGAGAAAGAAGATTTCAAATAGTATTTAAAATATTATATAACTGATTTTTATAATTCTCTTACATTGTTCAGCTTTGGTGCCTGAGTCAGACAGCTACATTTACACAAGGTAGTTTAGATTCCTTTTCCTGTATCTGTGTCTGAATTACTTCTGACTTGAAAGCAAACATCATCTAAATTGAATAGCATCCAGTTGGCTTTAGAGCTATCATTCAATATTGCTGTGGCACATGAGGGAGAAACCATGAGATAATCTCGTACAAGAAATCAAACTGCCTACTCTTCTAATCAAATCTGTTACACTTCAGAGCATCTGTACATCAAGCAGTCCCATAGCATTTCACCAAGTCATCCACCTGAATCTGAAAAGGGGCCGTACAGAAGATAGGCATGATAGTCTGTGTGAATTCCCACAGTGTAGCAAATGTTCACTGAGCATATACAGAGGAAAAAATACCTGGGTTTTTTATAAGTTCTTGATATATAAAAGAAGAGGTTACTCTTCTGTGTTGAGTGCATGATTGAAAGATTATGGATCCTTGTAGTATGGAAGAAATTCTATGATAGATTCCCAGGCAAAGTGTTTTTATTTTTACAGTAAAAAAAATTTAAAAGTGCTTACCCTAGAGCCCCTGCAGCTGACCCTAGCCAGATATTTTAATTTTAGAGGACTGATCTGTGAAAGATCCTTTTTTTTTTTTTTGGTCATTGTCAGTAAGGTGACAGCACAGTGACAGCACTCCTGTTCAGAGGACAGAGAGTTACAGAATCTGGTGACAAACAACATGAAAACAACATGACATGAGAAAATTGTGGCTGGAGAGCTAATTCCACTTGCTTTACACTGGAGGAAATTAGGAGTATTACATCCAGATAAATGCATGGGCAGTGTTATAAATCAGAAAATTGGCTAGATTGACTGCCTTCAAGACAATAAAATAATCTACTGTATGTCTTAGTCAAGGATTCACTCAAGTATCTTTGAGCCTAGTGTTCCTGAACATAGTAAAACGCAGTCATCTTTAGCAAAACAGGGGTGGAATATATTTGGAGTCATCTGTAATATCTTAGATTGCCATTAACTTGCTTTTTCCACCTTTTCTTTGAGAGATTAAAAAACTGCAGTGATTCTTTCTGGCTCTTTTAGAGATCAGATGAGGGAGTCAGGGAGAAGAAACCACAACTGACACAGGTAATGTCAAATTCCATTAGCAGCAGTACCTGTAGTCTGTGGACTGTGAAGATGTTGTTAGATATTATCAGAAGCCATTAGATTAACTGAGATGGGCAAGAAGAGAACATATGTTGCCCTCCTGTATTTCCTTTGAAGTGTTATCTGTAGAGTTCTGGAGATGACTAATTTTCAGAAATTCATGATCTTTGCAAAAAATTTAAGAAAACTGGAAAAAAAAGCAAAATATATATGCAGACTATGTCACTATTCATACATTCAGAAAAAAATTAGGATAGATTTACTGAGCATCTGAGAACAGAATTACTTGTAGAATTCAAAATTAGTAAACAATTCCAGTGATTTATAATACTTATGATACTAGCAGCCAGCTGGTGCTTGTCTCCTGCAGAATAATTACCCTGACAAGAGGTAGTGACTCTATAGACGAGGGGTGCACAATGCACGTGAGGAGCTAGAGATTGGGGGCACTCTGTAGGAGAATTTTTGGAAGCAGAGCAAGAAACTCGGGGAGGACGTTGCTGGGGCAGCATGAAGGAGAGACAAGGAAGTGCAGAGAAAGTCTTGTTTAGGAGCATTGTCCCAGGAGGGCCTGAAAGAAGAGGCTGAGGCAGGTGTGGGAATGATGCAGGGCTCAGATGATAGACCTCTACTTGCAGTCATCCCAGTCTTCACGCTCTCACCTCATCATCCCACAGTCTGAGAAGTCCTAGAGTCCTTACTGTCAGGAACTCTCAGACTAACAGGGAGTGGAGGAGGTAATGAGATCATGAAATGTAGAGATGGAGAGAAAGTAGGCTATCAGTGTGGAGAACTACAGATGAATATTGCAGTAGTTCATAGATTCATTACGGCGATGTGAGAAGTTTCCCTATGGCCAAGGAAAGGTACTTGTTTTGACCCCACTTTTGATTTAGGTTCAGCAGGGTTATGTTTAGAGGGGAGCTTGAACAGAGGAGCAGTATTCACACCTCACCAGGACTAACCCTGCAAGGCAAGCCACCTTGGAAACTCATATCTGCTAGAGTAATTACTCGTGTTTGACAGCAGCAGGAGGAAGTCGGATACAAGCGTTCCCATGCCTTTGCAGTATGAGGAGAGGGTGATATCATGGCTCTGCCCTTTATTAACTCATCTTCCTTCCTGATTTAAGCTTTTTTCCCGGGGTACAGTAAAAACAGTTCCAGGGACCTGATGTGAGTGAAACCTTCTTCCTGTGAGTGGCCTTACAAGATAAGTGGTGAACCTGGCTAGAGTTGTGTTCAGAGCCTATGACAAGTCCTTTGCTTAAAGACATTGGAAACAGTGTCTTTGCTGTGATCAATTCAGTAATGACTAAATCAGAACATTTATAATAAAGGAACAGAACTTGCAACCCCGTTAATAACTCTGCCTTCTGCTACCAGTGTGGAAATGAAACCAAAACCAAAATGGGCAGCTCTTTAGTAGGGTTAGTTTTCTAATAAACTACTCATTGGAAAATGGGCTAATATCTTTGCATGTCCTATCACTTTTAAAGTGCCCTTTTTTTAGAAGAATTAAACCATTTTAATTTATTTATGAACAATTTACCATCTAAAATAAACAGTCTTCCTTCCTTGAGGTATGTGTATGCTTCTCTGTCACCAAAGGATGTGCTAATTTTGAGAAGAGCTTGCTTGTTTTGATGATTTAAATTCAGTAATATTTTCATTGCCTGTACAAGTGTTTAGAGTTTCTAGCACTCGTTTCAGTTAGATAATGCTACAGTGCCAGCAGCCATCTGCTTAATTTTACAATACATTTGGATTAAAATTTAAGCCAAGCTTTTTAAGCTCTTCACAAAAATACAGTTACCACTACACTTCTAGACTGATGAAGCAAGCTTCATTTATCCCATTCTCCTAAACATATTGTATATTAAAAATATCATACAGAAATCAAAACAGTGGAGCTACATAAAAGCAGGGATGTTTAGAGAACACATTATGCTAAAGAATGATTAGCCATAGAAACAGCCAAATAAAACTATTTTTCAAAACTTAGTTATTTCTCCGGGTTAGTAAAAACAATTTGAATTTGATTTTAAGAACACTTGATGTTATTTTTTTGTGAAAAATAGTGACATAATTGCTATACATGGGAGTTTTTATTTTGCCTTACCTTTCAAGCCCTCGTAAGGCTCAAGGGATTTGTTAAAGTGTTGGATTCCCCTCCCTTGCTTCTAGTTGAGATAATTTTGAACTCAATTCAGACACGAAAGAAATACTAATCAGTCTTTTAGACCAGAGAGAAAGTCCCAGGAGTATAGTATACATGTTAACTCTCCTATAAATGTGAATATCATAACCTCTGAGCAAAAAGCTACATGAGGTAGGGAAGTTTTATTTATTTTTCTTCAAATGTGAAGATGAACAACAGATTTTTGCCTGAAATATAGAGATTGCATAAACTTTGGAAAAGTGATTTTATAATCTAATCTTGAGATGCTGATCATAGGATACATCTATCTATTGTTTGTGGCTGAAAGGTGATTGTCTTAAAACTCCCCTGTCCCCTCACATGGGTTTTTCTTTCTGAGGTAATGGAAGGTTTTTTTCTCTGCTCTCACAGGAGAGAGGTTTAGTCAGACGGACCAGAGAGGGGAAGGCAGCAAGAGACAAAGCAAAATGTTCCCTAGAATATTTTAGTATAGCATGTGGACAACTTTTTTCTCCAGATAAACAGGACTGTTCATTTTTCTAAAATCAAAGGCAATGATATTAACAATATATCTTCTGTCTGTCTTCGTTCATTGTAACCAGTAAATGCTTAATAAATAATCCTCGTAGAAACAGTAGCTGCACAGGGGCAGGGAATGCAGGTCTCTGCTTCACAGCTCGCTGTAGTATCCTGCTCTGCTCACCACCCACACGTCCTTTGGTAAATGTTGGTGCAGCTTCAGCAGAAATGCATAGTTGCTCTGCTCAAATAGACTAATTTACTCTTATTTACTCTATTATTTCTATTCCTTTTTCAAGAATGTAACTTTGCTGCAGCACTGGTTTTAAACACATAAATCCTTTATTGTGTGCAGTCCTAGGTACCTGATAATAAAAAAGGAAGTACTGAGACAAAGAGAACACAAAATATGTATTATATTTCACCTAATTTGCATTCAGAAAACAGAAGTACTAATAATATACGTGTCAAATTAGTGATGGAAATCGCTGTGCAATGAAATGATATAATGACGGTATGTAAGTGAAGGTGACCTACTAATGAATAATGTGGGAAAGAAAGACTGACAAAGTGTTAATTGGTATGTCAAACCAGTAGTGTCAGTCAGTTGCATGGAGGAAGAGAAATTAGTCAGTGTAAATTACGTAGTGACCATCAAAACATGACAAAAACAACTTCACATTACTCAAAGAAGTTGACAGATAACGTATAAGAACAAATTACAGAAAAAAAAGTAAATATACCATATCTGATTTTCTGCTTGCTCCAGATAGCCAGTAATGGTTCATCCAGCAATGCCTTTTAATGTCTTTTATAAGAAAAAATATTTGTAGTATCTGTGTACTACAATAATCCTCAATTTAATCTGTGAAGTTTTCACAGCTTCTCTTTAGAGAAAACCAATAAAATCTATAATGTCTGATCCATATCTGCTGACACTGAATGGCTAGTGAGTAGCTGAAGTGAGATAAAAAATGTGTGTGTATGAATCTGAGTTCAGCAGAAGCTGGGAACCAGTGGTTCTCTGTAAAAAGATAATAGAATATTTAAATAGTAACCTTACTTTGCAGTTTCATATAAAGTACATTACAAAAAAAAAAAAAATAGATTACAATTTTCTAGGCTGAGTTTTTGCTTAGCTTGCATTTCAGAGGGACTTTTGTGCTTTTAATGTCAAAACTCCGAAAAGCTGACAACCATTACCTTGGGACTAAACAGTCAGAAAATGAAATTGCGGTAGGTCATTCCAACCAACGAGAGAGAAAAGAAACCTGTTATGTGGCTTTGGTCACACAGTTTACTCTAGAAGCAAAATGAAATGTTAAAAATATATGTAATCTATATATATCCATTCTATCTCTTTTGGATCATAGCTGCCTTAGAAATTTTCATATCCTTTCTAAACTTGAAACCGCTCTTTTTCACTGGTTTGAAATACATGCACAAATTCTCATTTTTGGATGATAACATATAAAGTTATATGTTATTTTGCCCACTAGAGGGTACCCAACATATTTCCAGTCTTGCAGTAGGATGCATCAGAGGCTAAGAAAATAATTAAAATAAAGTCAAATTAATGTTACCATATTTTCATAAAATACCAATGCTTATCTTTGATATGATACTTTGTGAAAATGAAATTAATTTTAATTTTATGGAACAAATAACTTCCTCCAGCTATATTCCTCCTAGATATATTTTTGCATGACAGACTATCTGTATACAATTTTGATTCCTCTTAATATTATCATGAGAGAGAGGCCATGCTGCACTGAAATATTGAATGATGTTTCTTGTGATGTGGGATTTCTACTCCTGAATTGGAGCCAAAAGTAAGATCCAATTTTGGAGTTAATCTCCAAAAAATTGTGGTGTAGGATTTAATCTAATTTAAATATCCTGGTTCTGAATTTGCAGAGGTTTGTATTTCAATATTTAATTTGTGATGATCCCTAAGAGTAAATAAACAAAAAAAAAGTCTCAAAATGTTATCAAAAAAATACTTTGTGTTTTATACTAGTTCTACATGTAACAGTTTTGTTGCTGCATAGCTCGGTTTTAAGGTTTTTGCCTTTGATTTTAAAAGAAGGAATTGAAAAGGCTTCTTCCCTTGAACTCAAAACATTTAATAGGCCTTTTCTTGATAATAATTACCAGTGTTGTTTTTCAGCACTACTGGAGCAAAATCTGTCCTTCTTGTGAGACTTAAAAGTGGACTAGTTATGAAACAGAAATGCTTTCAAAATTGATTATTCTTGCTATTTTGAAGCATTTCGTGTTGAAATAAGATTAAGCAAATTCAAGCAGGAACTGAAGTAAAACTTCTTTAACATTTATTTAGTTACCACTAAAATCAACCAAGGAAAGCTGTGAATTTATCAACACTTGAAATTTTTACCAAGGTGTGGATTAAAGAGATGGATGTGTTTTCTTGTTTAACCAGAAGGTAGCCAGAATGATGCATAAATTAGTGAATGGGAGTAGAATTCTTCAGTATACAATATCATGAGGTCTGTGATCTGAGTGATCCCTTGTGGCTGTAGTATACACTATATGTGATACATGAGAGTGAGTACGTGTTTTGCATTGACCTGGAGAAACTAGTCTATGGGATCCCAGAGAATACATCACACATGCACCGACCCTCTAGATTCTGCCAATTGTCTAGAACAGATGTACTTCTAAAAAATAGATCCTGTCAAATTATTTATATTTTTATTTGTCTCTGGGTTTTACTATCCTTAACAATATCATAGAAAACCAAAATTCTTTGGAATAGAAGCAATAATGAATTTATAGCAGGTTTTCTTTTGCTCCTGACTTCAGTAGCTAAGGTTGTTGCATACTGCTTTAAAGACACTGAGATAATTTGCCCTACAAAAGCAAAAGAATAAAAAAAAAAATCTCAACAGTTAAACTTCCTGTGAAACTCCTTCAAAAACAAGCTTACAGTACACTGCAAGTTTAGCTCAGATGATTTCTGTTGAGTTTAAGACATTCAAGTGTTCAAAGTACTTTCTTACCCAAGAAGTTAAAGAAGGAGTCACTAATAACTATCAGAGTCCACCACTACCAAGGAAACAGCAACTGAACATCAACCTGGACATACCTCTCTCTCTTTTAGTCTCACACTGTACTGAATAATGTACGTGCACAGAAGGAAAATGTACTTCACTCTTCTTCATCTAAAAAGAAAATGACTTATATTCTTTGTTCCTAATGAACGTCATTATATACTCTCATTGCTAACTTGTCTGAATTGACCTCCAGTAATTCAGTATACCTCAGTGCAACACATTAGCACACTGCATTCAGATTATCTTCTGAAACACACACATTAGGAAATGTTTGTCATTTGCATTATCATATAATAGCAATTAGTCTTACAATGAGGGTTTATTTTGGGTGTATCAGTTGCATCAATGAACAGAGCCTTGTGTTCCTTACATGATGATCAATGACAAAAGATCTAATCCATGGTAACTAGAAGGCAACAAGAAGATTGTCTTTGGCTTTTGTGAGAATTGGATTAAGCTTTACAGGTTTTACTGAATAGAGGAAAGCCCTGCAATTGTTAATTCTTGAAATTCACTAACTCCCTGGCAAACATTGCTGAGTTTTATAAGTGTGATCTTATAGTCCTCATTCAGGTTTTATATACATGAAATCAAAGACTGAGTGAAACTCCAGATCATGTGTTTCAGCCTACTTACTGTCATCTCCTTTATGCAGAAGCACTTGTGAGACACGATTTTAAAATGGGCTCAGTGTTGGCTTAATTATAATTTTCCAAAACCTTTCTAGTTAAAGATACAAAATGTTACTTTTGTTGTTTTTTAACCTTCTGTCAGGTCTCTAAAATAAGAAAGATGTTTCTAAAATGCATAAAAATGAGAACAGCTATTAGATATTCCTGCAATGAGAGAGAGAATTGCACACAGATTTTTTGCACGTAGACATTTTATGTCTGTTTTATGCCGACATGCCTATGCACACATTTTGATATTCTGCTTTTTGAGCATAATGAAGACATCTGAGACCCAAATTATTCCCTGTAAATATTTTACACTCCATCCCTTCTGGCTGCTTGTTCGTGTTCATATTCAAAGGGGATCACATTCCACTGCAACCAAGAATATTAAGAGCTTGGTCCTGAGTAGCACTCATCTAGGCACACTGCTAGGATTAGAGAAATGTAATTTTCTAGTGTCTATGTTAGTTGTACTTACTTATTCTTCTAAGATCTGTTAGTCATACTTTAGTAGATAAATGTATTTTCATTATGTAAATATGTATATACATACACACAGGAATAGCAGTACAAAAATTCCTCTTTACTTAGTTCCTAACAAAAAATAATTTTTTTCCTGCTTTCTAGGAGGAAAATGACAACTACTGGGTAACATTTTGTTCTCCTGTCCATTTATTGATTTGTTAGCCAAGTCTCAGCACTGCTGTTCTGATACTCACTTCCAGGAAGGAGCAAATTTGCTTTTAATCTAAGCACTCTGCCCTTTCACGGATATGCCTGGGATTTCTGCTTTGTGCTTTGCCAAACTCCACCCAAACTTTCTTTCCTTTCAGGAAGAGCCCTGAAGGGTGTATCCTGTGAGTTTTCCTGACACCTGGCATGGAGACAGCATAATATTGTTTTTTAGAAATCCATCTAATTTCACCTTCAACATTTCTTTATTTTCACATTAACCTCTTCCTGCTGATGGAAGCAATAAGTACTATGGTAGCGGGGGGTTGATTCAGACAGGTTTTTCTTCTTGTAGGAAATTCACTTCCTGCAATGTAATGCTTCAATGTGTATACACTACAATGGCTAACTTTATTCTACCTTAAACTCTGATTCTCATGTATGTGTATAAATCTTAATATGCCTTTTTTAGCTACCAAATTCAAGTTCTCTTCCTCACATTCAATTGTGGTGGGTTAACCTTGGCTGACTGCCAAGTGCCCACCAAGCTGGTCTGTCACTCCCTCTTCTCAACAGGACGGGGAGAAAATAAGATGAATAAACTAGTGGACTGAGATAAGGATAGGGAGATTGCTCACCAATTACTATCATAGACAAAACAGTCTTGACTTTGGGAAGATTAACTTAATTTATTACCAATTAAAGTTAGACTAGGATAGTGAGAAATAAAAAAACTGCCTTCCCTCCACCTCTTTCCCCCCTGTTTTCAGACTCCCCTTCTTCACTCCTGACCTCTCTACTTTCCCTTCTCCAAGTGGTGTTGGGGAGGTGGGGAATAACATGACACTTACCCTCTGCCACTCCTTCCTCCTTCCACTCTTCCCCTGCTCCAGCGTGGGGTCCATCCTACAGAGTATAGTCCTTCATGAACTGCTCCAACATGGGTCCTTCCCATGAACTTGCAGTCCTTCAAGAACTGCTCCAGCACAGATCCCTTCCATGTAGGCACAATCCTTCAGGAACAGACTTCTCCAGTGTGGGTCCCCCATGGGCCACAGGTCCTGCCAGAAAACTTAATTCCTCATGAACTCCCCTCCACAGGCTGCAGCTCCCTTCAGGGCATCTCTCCCTGCTGCAGCATGAGTTCCTCCATGGGTTGCAGTGTGGATATCTGCTCCACCATTGCCCTCCATGGGGAAACCTGTGTCACCATGGTCTTTACCATGGGCTGCAGGGGATGTCTGCTCCGGTGCCTGGAGCACCTCCTCTCCCTCCTTCTTCATGAGGGCCACTCCCGATCTCTTCTCACCTCTAAAGGCCACCTCTACAGCCTCCCAACTACCAAAACCTTGCCACGTGAACACAATACATCAATTCATGCCTTTTTTTACTAACTCATACCATATTCCCCTCAAAATATGTATATGCCACTTATATGTATATGCAACTTCCAAATCATATGCACTACTATAAATCCGAAAAATGTTGGGTTGCTTCAGGCATCTCATGAACCAGGGGGTGTTTTAAGCTTTCTAGACTTTCTTAATCCCTATCATTTGGGACATAAATAATCAGAGTATCAGGTAATTTTGCTCTAATGTACTTTAATTATTCTTTTCTCATCCTTCTTTTCTATCCTTTCCCATCTCATCCCAACCTGTTTCATCCCATCTTGTCTCATCCCATGCTTGCCCTAAAGGTTTCTGCTGTGCAGACTTAGTTTCACCTCAAACACTTGAGCTTTCTTTTGAGATTACTCACCTTTCAGTCTTGAACTTTGCTTTCTCTCAGTCCCACAAGATCTTCCTATTGTTCATCTCCTTTGTTGTAACCCTGAGTTCCACCTGAACCTCCAGTATATTTTTATAAATAAAACAGTGTTTACTCATGTAGATGTAAGGTGACAGAGTAAACATGGCAATTTCTAGATGCCAAACTTCTACTTTACTCTTTCTTAATTTTTTTTTTGGTAATTATACATTGTATGTATTCCTTCTGGTTCTGTTTTTTTGTTGTTGTTTGTTTGGGTTTGGTGTTTGTTTTTTGTTGTTGTTTTAATTTAAATTGTTAGAGGAAGGTTGATTGTTTCTATATGGAAAGAGAGCACTTGACACTTTTATGCCACAGCTCTTATAATGACTTATTGAAAATAAATGTATTTGATGATATAAAAGAAGTGGGAGAGGTTCTAAACCAGTTGCAATATTTTTCTTGATGATGGCTGATGCCAGTCTCTTCTGATTTTTTAGATTTTTGTACTTTCTGGTTTTATTTTTGCTTTATTATCTTGTTCATTAAGAATGTTTGAGCAAAGCAAAACAAATACAGTAATACATGATCTTCCAAATCTGCTATCTTTGTTTTAACAGAACATCCTTCCAAATTAAAAATATCCTGACTGGTATTTGTCCCTTATCCAGGAGAAAAGTCTATTTCTTAACTGATTTCATGCACAAAGTATGTGCAAATAATACTTTCAGTGCTTAATATATTGTTGTTTAGAGTGTGATTTTAGATTTAGAGTTTCTCTTGATTTCATGGTGAGGAAAAAGGATTTTGTTTATCTTTCTGATTACAAATAAATAAATAGGGAGTTGTCCTCATCAGTGTTTTCATGGGACTTGTCTCATATGCTGCACATTAAATCAGAGGTATTATAGAAGTACAATGCCAGAACATGGAGATAGTTCAGCAAATTAAACTTTTACCAGTGAAATGGCTGTTCCTCATTTACATTGCACACATATAAGTGCAGAAAAAGAACTCGTTACCACTAATTATTAAGAGAAGATAAGTGGTCTGAATGTGGAAACAACCATAGAATTGAAGTAATAGTCAAATGCTTTGGAAAGGATAATAAAAATAAGCATTCTTTTTTTTCAAAATACTGTGTATGCCTGAAGACTTGAATTTCACAAAAGGTGATAAGTGCTGTAATTGCATTAAAATATTCTAATGGAGATAGTGAACTGTGAACATTTTCTCTGAAATGAATGAAAAATAGGTGCATTCAATTTCACTATTTGTAATTCATTGGAAAACATCATTAAAAACATCTGTTACTTAAAGCTGCATCAGCTTTAACTGGATACTATTTTTAACCCTCTCCCACTCTGTATTTTTCTTATCAGTGATTTCACTGATTACTGATTTCTGTGTGTAGTAACTCAGTAATAGATGATATTACTATAGATTGCTGCATTTTTAGAAGTGTGTAGGTGTTTTGTCATTCATAGCTTGCAAAGCAAAATCTGTACATGCACATGAGGGTCTTGGCCAGATATATTAGCACAGATGATCTCTCAGAAGTTTGAGGGCTTAATCCCTTACCTGAGATCATGCAAAGACTGAGCCAGAAGCCTGAGATCTTTAGCAGGATCTCCACTTACTCTGACTGCTAATGGAATTGAGAAAATACTTACTTTCTCTTTTTGCTATCTGGTGTGGCAGAAGCTGCAATATGTCCTCTCCTCATTTCTTTTACAGGGATTGGGACAATGACTTTTTCATGGTGGCATGTTGTCACACTGTGAGTTTGCTTGTAATGCACTCCTTTGAGAGGAGAGTTGAGTACTGAGCTTCAATCCTCAGCACCCAGAGACAATGGAGGGTTAAACAGTTTATTTACAGGTCCTAACAATTATTTCAATCTATTAATAAGCGATGTCCATAAAAAATTTCACAACTTAAGCTTAAATAAGTTCACGATTTAAGCACAAGATAATTGCATGCAGTTAGTTCACTCAACATTATTTCTAACTCAGCCACTGGAGAGTAACTATGTTAGGAATCCCTGAACATAGGGGAGGAAAGAGCCGATCAACAATCGATACTCATAGTGACCAGCCAGAGAGGATTCAGGTTGAGATGTAGTCAAAATTCCTGGTTCTCCTCTTCTCTGAAACTAAGCCTTTTGCCACCTTATTTTGTACTCTTATTTGGAGATTTCCAGTGACTTTAGTCATCAATTTACATCAATTTAGTAATCAATTTACATGAGGATAGTTTCTCATTTTCTGACATGGTTTTTTCCCTTTTCTGTGCTTGTGTGAGAGGGGGAAGGGTAGCATTTACCCTTTTGCTCCTTTCAAGTCGGAGGTCATGCGGACTCTTGTCAGAATTACCTTTGGCTGTCGGGTTTTTTTTTGAGACACACACTAGCGGTTTGAGCAATCTTAGGGTTTGGGATTGTTATGGTTTGGAAGCAGGGCCATGCACCCTCTGGTACATTCCATTCTCCCTTATCTCCCAGGCTGAACTGGTCTTCAGTCTCACAGCCAGTTTCTTGGTTCCTTATCTGAGTTCCCTCTCACAGTAGGCACCCTTAGAGATGCCACACATGTTCATAGGTATGCTATAAGGAGATCATTCAGCTAAGATTCATGAAGAACAGTCATCTGTGTCAAGGCAGGAGACCAAAGAGGTCAGTCCCTGAGCAAGACACTGTAAAGTAAGATCATTTATAAAATGAGATGGAGAGGCTATGTGACAGGTTCTGTGCATAGTTTCTTACCTTCCCAGAGCGATATTATTACATATCTTTATGCTTCTCTAAGGTTGCATTGCTAGTAGCTTCTTCTCTGAATTTTGATTTCTTCATCCTTTTTTTTTCTCTATCTTGTTCTACCTTCAAGAAAATCTATAGTGTTTATCAGTGAATGAATTGTCCAGGGTTTTGTGTTCATGTCCATGCCTATGCCCTGCAGGTTTTATTAAGCTACATTTTGCAAGGGCTCTCTGCTTCTTAATGTTTCACAGTGCAAGCTCTAATTCAACAGCTTTATTTTACTCCTAGCTATGTTTCCCTCCCTTTAGTTCTACTTGCCCACATCTTTTCTTTCTGAAACTATATTCTCTCATCAGCAGTTCTACTGTTAGTAAGGTAGCTGAAATGATGGCCTTAGGTTTTTTTTGTCTGTCCTGTTTTCTGTTTGTCCCTGTGCAAAAGATAGCTTTTCTGATATACCACCAAAACTACTGTTGCGTTTCAGGAGGAGGGCAACATCATCTGATGCAGCTGCTGCCTTCAAGTCTCTTCAGATTAAATCACATTAATTTACTGCAGGATCATTATAAAGCCATTCACGGATGCTTGCATACTCAGAAATCACATTTACCAGCTAACTGAATGGATGAATGAAGAGGAAATTACAACTTTCTTCTCTGAAATCATAGGCCTCTTCCACTTGAACAACAAGAAAATTTCTACTAGCTGAGTGCTATTAGAAGGCATACATTGGACCTCTGCATCATTTTTATAATGACCTCATATCATGTAAAATACACTGATTTAAAATTTTATTATAAATCTAATTCCTGGAGGAGATTCCTATGGAAAATTACAAACAATATCACATTATCACAAAGAAGAAGGGGTACATTGAACACCAGTAACAAACAATAGAGATTAGAGAGGAAGGATCAAAGGAAGAATAAAAGAGCCAAATATATGCTATTTCAGTAAAAAGGGATTTCATGATTTCATGATTGTTCTCTACAGTTATCTGAAGGGCTTCAGGAGTAGAAAATTAATTTTACACAGTACAGAGGGAGTACGTATAGGAGCAGTTAGAAAAATAAAAAAAACCACCACCAAAGTGTAGTTTAAATGTTGTAAACCTTTTTCTAGCAGCAAAAGATCCATTAAAATGAGATATATACTCTGCCAAAGAAGTTCAGGAAGCATCTTTTTTCTACTCATAATTATATTTTATTCAGTGATTTTGATGAAACCTTGAAATGTTTTCACAATTATTATGTAGGACTTTGAAAACAAGACTGAATAAAGCACCAAAAATAGTAAGGATAGATCACATACTGTCAGTGTGCTAGGCTATATGATTTAATAAATCTATTCCACCATTGATTTCCATTGAGCAATGATTTCTTAAGGAATTTGAGTTGTTTTGTAGTTTTGAAATCTCATATGACTTCATTGGGAAGTCAGCCAAAACCTGCAATTAAGAATTTCACTGGCTTTTTGGCTGTGTTTGGACTCAAAGAATGAACTGATGATGAGAAAAGCACCATAGAATCATAGAATGGTTTGAGTTGGAAGGGACCTTAAAGATCATCTAGTTCCAACTGCCCTGCCATGGGCAGGGACACCTCCCACTAGACCAGGTTGCTCAAAACCCCATCCATCCTGGCCTTGAACACTTTTAGGTATGGGGCATCCACAACTTCTCTGGGCAACCTGTTCCAGTGTCTCACCACCCTCACAGTAAAGAATTTCTTCCTAGGAGTGAAATCTAAATCTACCATCTTGCAGTTTGAAACCATTACCCCTCATCCTATCACTACATGCTCTTGTAAAAAGTCCCTCCCCAGTTTTCTTCTAAGCCCCTTCAGGTACTGGAAAGTGCTATAAGGTGTTCCCAGAGCCTTCTCTTCTCCAGGCTGAACAACCTCAGCTCTCTCAGCCTGTTTTCGTAGGAGAGATGCTCCAGCCATCTGATCATGTTTGTGGCCCTCCTCTGGAGTCACTCACAGAATCACCTCCCTCGACCCGCTGACCACACTTCTTTTGATGCAGCCGAGGATATGATCGGCTTTCTAGGCTGTGACTGCACATTGTCAACTCATGTCCAGTTTTTATCCACCAGTACCCCAAAGTCCTCTGCAGGGCTGCTCTCAATCCCTTCATCTCTCAGCCTGTATTGATACTGGGGGTTGCCCCAACCTATGTGCAGGACTTTGCATTTGGCCTTGTTGAATCTCATGAAGTTCTCAGGGACCCACTTCTCGAGCTTGTCCAGGTCCCTCTGGATGGCATCCCATCCATCAGGCATGTCAACCACACCGCTCAGCTTGGTGTTTTCTGCAAACTTGGTGAAGGTGCACTTGATCCCACTATGTCACTGATTGTGTGAGCCACCACAGGCAAGTCGCAGGAACAACCACAAAACCGTGGATAAAAATGCAAAGAGAAAATTTATTGTTGTTATCTCATGAACTGGTGGTTCTCTGTAGTAGCGGGAATGCAGGACAATGGAGCTCAGTCCTTGCTAGAGTCAGTGAGAGATTCTGAACCTGCTGCTTTTGCCTGTATACCAAGGATTTTTCACAGGCAGTAGTTTTCCACTGTGCTTTGGTCTTTCCCACAGCAGGGCAGGAATCTCAAGCATTCTGGACATTAAGCTGTTGACTACTAGTCTCTGAACACGACCATCTGAAGTGCTGGGGTCTGAACCCCGAGCCCTAAATTAAGGTTGACGTATAGGTGGTTCCCATGGTCCTTTAAAAGGAGGGGATGAGTTTGCCTTTTGGCTTTCCTCCAAGGTGCAGCCGGCCTTGTAAGGAAAGCCTTTGGGTAAACAAGCCCCAGGTGCCCTGCATTGGGTAAATGAGTGCCAGGTGTCCTGCTTTGGGGATAAAAGCTGGGACCACTTGCAGGAAGGGTGGAGTGTCTGTCTGTGAGGTGGATGCACTTTGCAGCTTCCCTGTTGGGGAAGGACCTTCTGACTTTTGCTGTAACTGGGCCCTGGTCAGGTTTGGTGCTTGTGAATGTGGGCTTTGTGAGGACAACATGTGGCTACCTCTCCCCTGTATTACCTGTCTATTGGCTTGGCTGTCTCCCATCTCTGCCATGGGAGACTTTGTTGCTTTGTTTATTCCACTGATTGTTGGCCGTACTGTATCATTCCTGGGGTCGCTGGGGTTGATGTCTGTTATGTGTAATCTGATTGACTTGTTTGTACCCCCAGTGATCACCCATATACTGACTTTTTTGTGTGCAATAGAATCTGGTTACTGGTTTGTTTTGCTGCTGGCTGCATCCTTTGTGCTAGGCCTAGTGATTGGCAAAACACCATCCAACCAATTTCTTATCCACTGAACAGTCCATGTATCAAATTCATCTCTCACCAATTCTGGATGAAAGATATTGTGGGGGACTGTCAAAGGCCTTACAAAAGTCCAGATAGATGATATCCATAGCTCTTCCCTTGTCCACTGATATACTCAGTCCATCATAACTTGTATTGATGTGTCTGACTGAAGGAGTGGCACTCAAGGATTCATTATACAGCCATATCGCAAAAATAACCATCTCTTTTCAAGGTATAGAATATAATTGGTTTCTAGGATGTAAGAGGTAGAACAAAATACACAGTGTTCTGGGACAAGGTAGTAATTTTAAAAGAAGCAGAGGCTGGCAGAAATGCAGAAGTCACATGTCAGCATTTGTCTAACTAATGCAAGAGAGGAGTGAACTGTTGACTCACAACAGTGATAGGGATTGAGAAAGAACCCAGAGGTGGCTTGAGAAATTGATGCTGATCTTTTTTCCATGCAAGAGGGTAGAATGGGAAAGTCATAGAGGGACTAGTAGGGAAAGTGAAAAGCTGACTGAACATGAAGTACTTGATAAAGAAAAACTGGGGATATGAAAAAAACATATGCACACACCCCAATCCAGAAAGGAAGAATAATAAAGAACATAGCATCGTAGCACCAGTTGCAGAACAGCAAGGAGATGTCTTTTAACTTAGACGTAAAACCCACCAGACTGATTGCATAGAAATATTGTTAAGGAAGCTGCTGAAGAAGTACATTTCTTTT
Source organism: Podargus strigoides (assembly GCA_028020825.1). Classification (NCBI taxonomy): domain Eukaryota; kingdom Metazoa; phylum Chordata; class Aves; order Caprimulgiformes; family Podargidae; genus Podargus; species Podargus strigoides. Next base: position 14,570,640 of record CM051621.1, read on the forward strand.
TATATGTATGAGTAGCTTTATTATAAATCCTGTAGGATTATTTGGATTCATTAAGAGAGAGGATCTGTAGATCTTCTTAAAGACCATCTGTTTTGATTCTGGGATCATCACCTTGTCAGGTCGTGAGGAACACTGTGTTCAGTAGAAAATAACAAATACAGTATTAAAATTCGTAAGATGTGTTTTTCTGATTAATAATGCATATGTCTTACTTTCCTCATTTTAAAATCTGTTTCAGGAAGCATTTGAAGTCTTTTATTCCATTTTGAAGGCTTTTGTTTCTTTGAAGAATGGTGTCCTGAAACCAGGAATAGTTTTTCCACAGATCTAAGCTCTTGTTATTTTTTTTTCTCTAAATCAGGGGTCCCCCTACCTGCTGTTTGATGTATTATTTGTCTCTTTAGAAATCTGACTTGAACACCTCACAAAACAATATTTACAGAACTGTCATCACTTTGTGATTTGTACAATGTACATTATGTGATATGTGCAAAATACATTGACATTATTTGGGGTTTTTTCAAACTGCAGAAACATAAAAGACCTTGATGTTGTTGCAAAACATTACTGAAGCAATTATATTTTGTTGCTATTCATTTTTATTAAGGCAGAATAAACAAAAAACTTTGAAACTCTTCAAGTCAAAATGTGCTTTAAATGTAACAGTTCAGTATTTGAATCATACAAAGAAATCTTGGAGGGGCAGTAGGGGGGTCTCAGCTCATGGTTTGTATATGGGTGCAACACATTTCTCATTAATGTTAATTGGATTTATAAGCCTGCATCAAAGGAAGCATACAAGCTTAAAAGTAACCTTCAATCATGCTCAGATCTCACTCCTCCTTTGGCATTTTGTGCATTTTCCTGGAGTTTTTCTGAAGCTCTGTTTTGAACTAAATGTAAGTTTACTGTGGAGCATAATGATACATGGCTTAATCACTTTATCAAGGTCAGCATAATCAGTCCACTTACATAGAGACTCTTGTTCTTTCCTAACCACATTCTGCATGCTCTGTTACGATTCACCTGTAGGCATTTTTCTGAATTATATTAAGAAAGAAAAATATTTCTGTGCATTTGCCCCAAAAACACTGTCATTCTAGTTTGTTCATAAGAAAACCAAAACAGACAGGTGGTTTCCTTAGCATCTTGTAGCCCACCATTCCATCCCCTTCACTCTTCTTTCAATAGCAGGATTGGGGAAAAGATTTTGGTAATTAGTTCCTCTCACACAATAACGCAGTTCTTCTACTGCATGTGTCTTCAAACAAATGATATAAAGCAGCAACACATCTGATGGGAAATATAGCCGGTGCTCCATTTCATACACCTCTATCTATAATTCCATAAGCACAGCATAATTCCATGGCAGTAGCCAGGATCATATCAATATTTGTATTGATATTTATTGTCATCCCATTGTCATCCTGATGCCAGGAGCAGAATGAAACAATGATGGTCGCTGGTGCTCCCACAAGCACTCAGTTGTACCATGAAAGTGAGAGAATTCTTTGCTGGCAGCTGCTGACCCACAGCTGCAATTGTGGCTTTGCAGTATTAGATGGTATTAAACAGAGGGCTATAGCCCTTATGTGCCCTGCCATCCAGTAAGTAAGAGTCTGTTCATAACACAGACTCCTTATCTATGGAGGTAGTTGTAGAAGTAACTGCACTTCTGCAGATGCAAACATCAGTTCCAGATGTATCGTGTAGGTAACACAATTTCCTCAACAGGTGAGGACTTAAGGCAGAATGAAAAATATGAAAAAAAGAAATCACACTTCATGCACTGTCTGTGGTTTTTGGATTGCAAATCCATTTCAATTGTAAACTCTCTTGTCAACACCCGACAGCCTACTAAACCTTCCATAGTTACAAATGCATTCTATAGCATTGTTGAACTTCTATTAAATGGATCTGGAGTATACACTGAGCTCTTCTTCTCTAGACCTCCTTACACCTTCCTAAGTTTAAAATCACTGGGCAGATTTTTCCTCTCAAATGGTTCTGGCTATTTAGATCCTCTGTGTGTGACCTCTTACCATTCTGTTGAAATCAGGAGAAACTTTCCCCTCTACAGTGAGTAAATAGCATCCCCAACAAGCAGTACATCAGTGGTCTATCTGGGGCTTCTAAGGCTTTATAAATCTTTTAAGCAGTGTGATACCTTTTGATTTATTGTTCTAAAATACAAACTGATCTTCCAATGTATTTCGTGCAAAATATTGTCTTGAACTACAGACATTTGTCCAAACAGAGGAGGAGAAAGTACAGGTAATACATTGCATCTGTTGTAGAATGCAACACAGTTGTGTAAATAGACATGTTCAAAATTATTGCTGTACCATGCAGTACTCTATTCCTATGTTGGTGATTAGCAAAAGGATCAGACCTTTTCCTTTCAGCTGCAGACAGTTTTGATTAATTTATGCTTTCAGCTTGTCTGGAGTGTAGTCAATCAAGGACTAAATACAAAGCCACCATTTATTTGATTCAGCCCGCATTCTTTATGTACCATAATCAAATGAATACATGCCATACTTCTTTCTGGCAATCCTGTAAACTGATAAGCACCTCAGCTTGTCTTACTCTGATAACAATTGACTCTTGAATCTTCGATGGCTTTGGGTCTGAGCCTTCATTACAGCTTGTGCTTTAAGGGCTGAGTTTGTAGGACAACAGATTAAATTCCCAGCTAGGATTTGGACAGTCTTCATGGGAACTTCAGTGATACTAGAATTAATGATTCTCAAATTTTTCCATATTAAATGTTCCATTGCCAGGAGGGTTTCTATGGAATTGTGTGGTTTTGGTGTGTTTTTTTTTTTTTGTTTGTTTTGTTTTGGTTTGGTTTGGTTTGGTTTTTGTTATTTTTTGTTGTTGTTGTTGTTTTGTTTTATTTTTTGTTTTTGTTTGTTTGTTTTTGTTGGTTTGTTTGTTTTTTGTTTTTTTTTTTTGTTGTTGTTTGTTTGTTTGTTTGTGGTTTTTTATTATTTTTTTATTATTTTTTTTCTGGTGAGAGTTTCAATTTTTCTTTGTTTACTTATCAACCCAGTACCAAGATTCTTTTTAAAAATTCAAATAAATTCCATGCTGTCCTGGTTTCCCAGGAACAGAACCATAGGCCAGACATGGCAGAAGGGCCATGAGTAGCCCCAAGTCAGCTGGGAGATTCAGTCAGGGCAGCTGCCCCAAGCTGACTCACAGGTGTGTCCCACACCACTGACATCAAGCTCATTATAAAAGGAGGGAGTTCAGGGAGGGGGGGCAGTTTCTCTTTCTGGGGCTCTTCCCTGTTGGCTTCATGCTCCTGCTGCTGCTTCCCAAGGACCAGGCTGAGTATAAGCTTGTATACTTCATGTTGATATTTGTAATAGTTTTGTTATTTCATTAAATCTATTTTAACCCATGGGGCTTTTGCCTTTCCCCCCCCCCCTCTCAATTCCACTTCTCAGCTGGGGAGGGGTCTTTGGATGGTAGAGCAACTGCTACAGTTTAACACTGGATAAAGGCTATACAGTCTAAACATAGACAAATGTGAACTTGGCTGTTCAATTTATTATTTTTACCTTTCTCTCCCATTCCTCCCATAGGATTTTATATGAGTTTATTATTTTTTTTTTCCCACACTTACATTTATAAAGAAGCAGAACTTCGAATCTGTGCAAAACAGTTGTCACAGTTATGATCAGGAAGTGGGGATGAGGTAGGATAGGACCCTCTATATAAAGGCGAAGCACAACATTAAAGTGATGATGGCACAGATGTGCACTTCAAGATCAAAAAGAAAAAAATATGATGGGAAGAGGAGAGTCATTGGTTTTATGTCCATGAAGAATCTTTCCCAAGGTGCGCTGGTGCATCTGTTCTAGATTTGCCTGTATTTATACTGACAGCTATATAGATATTTATGCAGGTGAGCATCTGTAGATAAAAGATCCTAGCAGGCAGCTGTGAGGTGAAACAAGGTGGTGATATGCTCCTATCATAGTTACATATTTAATATAATAAGAAATAACATAGAAAATGAAAGGAGTTTTTCAGATATTAGGCAGCAGGCTCTCTCCATCCCCCACAGGACTTTGATAACATTTACTTTCAAAATGCCCCAATTTTTGCAGTAGTCTATAAAACAAACTTTGGCAAGGTTCTTTCCATCTGTGTAGAAGATATCTATGACAAAATGGGTTTTCTTTTTCAAGCTTGTTATTAATTTTATTGGTGAAACGCTAAAAATATATAAATTATGAAATATCATCCTAACATTAGGTTTGGACAGACATGATGATGTTTTTATTTTTAGCTGATGTAAAATGAATAATAATGTATCACTCTCTTGATATGATAATCTGATTTGTTTTGTGGGGAGGGAAAGGGAATCTTTTAAACCACAGAGCAATGGAAGTTCATTCAGTTTATTTTCTGTTTTTCAAGGATGACAGAAACTTATATAATTTCATCACATACTTCTGCAGTCAACAGCATCTTTACTACTGAAAACTGACCTTCATTTCTCTCACATAACACCATCATAAATCCATTTCACTGTTTGATATGGTTGGTTGAATTACAAATTATTGCTTTAGCTACAGTCTGATTACAGGCAACACTATAGTCAGCCTAGGCACCATCACTGGGCACCTCTGCCTCACAGGTGGCTGTCACAATAAATCCAGAATGATTAAATAGGTTGTTTAAAGTTTACAGTTCATTTTATGTGCACTGACCTACCATATAATAATAATGTAATAAAATGTATTACAAGCTGAGCTTTAGACCTGTGTCCATATCATGGTATTATTTAATAAAAAATGTGAACAAATGTAAACAATGTAAGAATGTGACCTATAGGTCTAGTTCAGCAAAATCTCTCCATGAGTTGGTGCTTTGCTCCTGTCATTGTTGTACTTTCTGGAGCACACATACCAATTGGGGTGGGGGGGAGAGGGCTGACAGCATCACATCACCACATGCCGTTCGTCACAAGCCTGTTGCTGATGTCACTAATGTTAGGTATGCTTTGGCATATTTTCATCAGTGTGACTAAATTTATTCCCATTTTAGACCAATGATAGCCAGGTCACAGTTGGTTTCCACACTACTGCACTGTTTCCAATATTCTCCACATAGAAAATATGGTACTGGGGTTTTATAATTGCCATAATGATCTCATAATTCCATAAGACATCTACCTTACTATTTAGGGGCTCCAGAATTATCATTTTGGTGAAAAAGAAAGGCAAGACTTGCTGAGCTAAAGTGTGTCTAATTTTTACCAACCTGATAGACATTTGCAAGTTGAAAAAATTTTAGTGCTATTTTGGGTTTTTTTTTGGCAGAGATTAAAAAGGAAAATATTTGTTCAACACATCTAAGATTTATTTTTTTTTTTTTTTATTCAATGATTTTTACATCTGTTTTCCTGGAATTCAGAGAGGAGTGACGAAGATTCTTCAAACTGACAGACTCCCTGACATTTCACTCTGGGCTAGAGAAATAAAACATGCCTGCAGCAAACTCTGATAACCTCAACAAGCCAACTGGAAATTCATACCTCATGTGTGTTAGAATGTCAAGCCCTGAAACTCCCTTCCATTTCATCACCAATGATTGATTCAGCCTCCATCTGAACCTCCAAGATGCCAGCCTTTTGATACACCAGAAACCTCTGAAGCAGTCTCAGTAGCAACTCACAAGAAGTGAAAATTATCTCCCCCAAAATAAGTATGAAACATAGACGTACTGGATGCTCAAGAGAGAGCAAGGTGTCTATTGTTAGTGTTATAAGTATTGAGTAGATAGTCCAAGAATTTTGGTGACTGAATTGCTGCTTAGATGCTTTGAAGGTTGTAGAGTATTCCAGAAGTAAATTCCAGTAACTCTGCAATTTAGAATACATAGTGACTGTGAACATTCTGTACCTTATCATTGATAAATCTGCTACTTTGTACATCTCTGGAAATAACAAAGCTTTGGCTGAAGAAAAATCTTTAAGAAATCAATTTTAAATATCTTTTGACCAAAAGAGCACGGATTTTAAACTGGTAAGTCATTGGAAGTCTGTATAAAATGCTGTGTGTGTTGTCTATATATTTGAGAACAAATTTGAGTCAAATCCAAGAAAGTCTGAGCTTCTTTACTGGAAATGTTACCCACATACAACTACCATAACTTGCAGCTAGGCTATGAGAACACAGGTGGAATGTCTTAGTCTTATCCAGTCAGAGCAAGGCCACAAGTATCAACTTCTCTCTTTCGAGGTCAGAGGTCTGCTTTTCAGGCTACTGATCTCATTTCTTCTGATCAGAAATTCATGGTAAATCCAAGATAGCTTTCCAAAAGTGTTGAAAAGTTCTGGAAGATGAGCTAATAAGTTGGTATTTTGCAGCACTCAGTTTCTGTCAGTTCGAGGACTGAATATGACTTATCTCAATATCTTTAGTGAAACTGAATGCTCACGGCATCTGTTAGTTCCTAAAATGCTTTTATCTGTGAAAGGTAGAAATCACAGGGGATATTTCTGAGGATTGTGCCTTGGTCTGCCCTTTTGGGGTGGTGGAAGTTATTTCCTTTGTGATGGAAGTTCTAGTACTTTTTGACAGAGAGGAGATCAATTGGAGAACTACCTTCACAATATCAAAATTACTTAGACTTGTTCCACTATTGACACTAGTTTGTACCCATCCATCCCTAGCTAAAGGACTACAAGGACACAGAGGTATGTGTGGGTAGGCTTCTTCAACTTCCATTTCTATGTTTCTCGTTAAGACCTAAGTACAGTTTGGTCCTTGTAGGGTGATGTAGTGTGTCAAAAAGACTTGAATTCAGAAACACATACTGAAAATACCATTCTGTATGAGTCAGATGCATTTTTACCCTCAATTGTATGTAGTATCAGACTAATTTAATATCAAAGTATTTAATAACTGGTGATTAAAGAAAGGTAAAAAGGATTTGTCACATTTCTACTCTGTATAGCATATTTAAATAACAGCTGTGCAAAACGTCACCCTTTTCACTTTCCTGTCTCTCCTCAATAAAAATTCCCCTGTTCCTCAGGAATTCTGGAAGCGCTCTCTGTTTGGTTTTTAATTTTTAAATAAACCAGCAGATCTTTGATTAAATAAGCAATGTTTTAATGCAACCAGAAAGAATAAGACTGTTTACAAACAATAAAACTATCCCCCCAAAATACCAACATGTTTTATGGATTAATATCTGGGATATGTTAATTAATGTACTCTCTTGTGGATTTCAAGAACATGCAGATTATTCTATCTAAAATGAAAATGTGTCACTATCTCCAAGAGTTCCTAGAAGCCCAGTAACAGTGCTAAATGATAGCACAGTGTGAATGTGTAGCAGCTGTGAATAGCTGTTTAATACTATCACTCTAGGTGAACAACATAACAAGAACTAGCTTGACTCAGAAAATGTCCATTGCATTTTCTGTTTATTTTTCTGAGTCATTAAAAATAATAACAATAGTAATAAAAACCTCCAAACCCCTCACCTCTCTTCTTGCATCCTGGCATTACATGGCTTTTGTCATGTGCTGTTTTCATGTTGCAGAAATAATTCATCTTGTTCTTTTATGTCTTGCTGATGCAAGCAAGTATGTGTGCTACATTATTAAACCAGTTGTCTCACCTGAACGGACTTTAAGACAGAGTTTACTTGTAGCAAAGTGAAAAATATTTCACTTCAAAGGGGAAGACCTGTCCACTTGGCTGTGTGTAAAATATGTGCTGGAATACATGCAGCTTCTGAGACTACCTAGCTGGCTTTCCTTTGTGCTGCTGTTTTATGCTTGTACTGCCTACCAAAGTACTGGAAACCTTCCTAAGGTCAAACAAGTGTCATGGAAAGTAGGAAAGGGTAATCTTACTGTTGACAGATTCTTCTTTCTGAACTGGTTCTCAAATACATTATCTCTCTACCTGAAAGCTGCCTCTTGTTGACTGCTTTATGCCCCTTGCTGTTGGTTGTGGTCAATGCAGCATGGTGACAGGAGCAGGATGGAGCATGCCAAAGAACTGAAGAAGGGCCAAATGGAACTCTAGAAAGAGTAGGTGACTGAGTGAGGGTGGTATCACATTGCTTAACGTATTAGGGGTACTTACCCTCCATTTCCAGACAGTTATATATTGCTTTAAGTACCACTCAGAAAACACTAAAAATGTTTCAGAGATAGATGAATGTTTTTGAAGACATATAAATGATGGATACAGAAACAGTATTATTACCTTGACCACCAAATTTTACATCTACTTGTTTGGGAAGAGTCACTCTTTGCCTACCTACTGAATTCCTGCTCTTAAGTTTGCTCAGAGGTTTGCATCAGTCTTTACAAGTTGACTTCTTTGTCCTCTTCATTTCATGTAGCATAGAAAAATGAAATGAAGAACAATATATTTTTTTTCTTTCATATTAAGTGCACTAAAAGGAAATGAGGAGACGTACTGTGCATATTGATTAGTAAATATTCCTGCAAGACATTTTATGGCAAGATAATGTGGAGGGATAAATGAAGATCCAAGCATGCCTTTTCCCTTGTTTTAATAGAAAGCTGGAGATATACTAATCTATCAGCATTGACAGACAGGTGAGTATTTTTCCACATGTAAAGACTTGAACGGTTGCTTCTGGTTTTAGATGGCACCAAAAGAATTGTGTGCATTTCTTTGCTGTTTTGCGGTTGTTACCCCATTGCTCTGGGCTAGTGGAATGTGGTGTGGTCCTGCTGTGACTAGAATTGCAGAGGAAAGACAGCCTGAACCCCAAGCGGTGGCTCCCCACTTGGCTTTACTTCATCTTGCAGCTCACGCAGAGTGTAGCTAAGACTCACGCTCTCCTACTATTATAGTGATAGGATAAGAATACGTATCTTCTAGTGAAAGCCCTACTAAACAGAAGGCAAATATTCTGCACCAAAGTTTGCATGTTCTGTTCCTGGAACTTAGAATTCTTATTGGAAAGTTCGCCTTTAGGGATATACAGAAACAGGGAAGTTCATCCCCATCCTGCTTTGAATAAAGATACGCTGAAGTTGTGGCTGGTACCAGAGAACATTCATGTTTGGGTCAGTGTGGAGCTCAGTTGATTTTGGTTGTGATCGGAAGTGTGTTAGTAAAAAATGTGGGGTTTATATGTCTCTCTTCAGCTTTTATGCTGTCATTCATCATAGTAAATTTTAAATAACTGCAATCACTGAATATGTCGATCTTTATTAGCAAGGCCTAAGGCTTCCCCCAAGAGCTGGCTTCAGGCCATTCAGGCAGTGACTTAGAAGAAAGGCTTAGCCCTGGCCAGAAGCCCCCTTCCAAGTGATTCCCGGCTGTTCTCTGAGGAGTGAAGTACCAAACACCACTGTACAACCAAAATATGCTATGATACCACCACACCACTGGTGGAATGTGAGAAGAACAGAGTTCACTCGCAAGCCTCTCAAAACCATTCTTTCAGACAGTCATTGACATGTTTTTCATGCTTTTCACATGAGTGGTCCATGGAATCTCTGGTATTTCTTGGGTTTGGGATAGGATTTCCTGAACTTAACTGATGCACTATTTAGAATTTGGTTTTACTTTCCTTTATTAGACTGTTAGATGTGACATATAACATTGCATATTCTCCAAGAGTAGATATATGTTTAGGAGCTTCTATTCCTTGCTGTTTTCCCTGTCTTTTGATTATTCTGCCTGTACTGATGGGAGGTAAAATAGATGTTAGTTCAGCGGATCTGTCAGGCATTTAGCACATTAACCTGGAAAAAGAATCCAAAGAGCTCTACTAATCTGGGCAGAAGAGAATTTCTCTACTGCTATCCCAAGAGTTTGATCCCATAACATTTGCTCTGCAGGAGTGTTGGGCATAACACTGATGGAAAACTGGTCTTCTTGGAGCTACTCTCCAAGACAAAGCAGAGTGAACTACTTCAAGTCACAGTGCATGTTTTTGGTCCTGGAAAGTAGTCTTTGTAGGGTCATTTTCATACCTATTCAGTCCTCAGAACAACCAAGCTGTTGATTAAAGAATGTTGATTATAGTTCTAAAAAGGGAAACCAGCAGTGTTGTGAGCTGTTATTGCTCAAGATGATGCAGAATGAGACCTTCAACCAGACAAGCTGAAACTTACTGGTGGTGATTTCCTAAGGCATGTCCTAAGCAGAATTCTGTGGCGTTAGAAAGGACCCGTAGGTAGCTGAGGATGCCATTAGCTGTAGTCCTGCACTGAATTTACAGCTTTGGTAAGCTGCTCTAATTGATTTTTTTCTTTTTAAAAATTGTGTTACAGTTGGATTGATTGTGATGAATAAGGAGTTTATGCGAAAAAATCTGCAAATGCTGACAACTGTATGTCTTTAAATCATTGTTTTTCTCAATAAGTGTGGGCAGTTTTTTTGGCCTCTGACAAAGACACATAGCATCTCTGAACACCCTGCCAGTACGAAGCCCTTTCTGAATACTTGTAGAACTGGCTTAGTAATAGAAACCTAAATAATACATGTGCAAATTATGACACCACACCATCATTTGGGTAAGCAGTTATTGACAAAAAAATGGCAAAGCAGGTATGTGTTCCCCACTATCTACCTGTAATTAGAGTTAAGTGAGAAGTAGAACCATGTTATTTCAAATAACATTGATTTGATAATATTAATTGTTCATTTGTGTTCCCCAGATAAGAACAATAGCAAGCTCTTTCTGTTCTTACTAGCCTGAATTATTTAAAAATAATATTTTTTTCTATAATAATGAGCATATTCATGTGTGTTTCAGATCCTGTTAGAGGCTACTTAGCATACAGAAGAATAACTTACAATAATTAAGAGGAACAGTGCTGCGAATCTAAAAGGAGAATAATAGCGAGAGACTGAAGTGTTGTACTGGGTCTGGCTGAGCCGGAATTGATTTTCCCTTATAGCAGCCCTCATGGTGCTATGTTTTATGTTGGGAGCTAGAAGGGTGTTGATAACACCCTTGTGTTGTGGCTACTGCTGAGTAGTGCTTACACAGCACCAAGGCTCTTTCCAACATTTCCCCCCAGTGGGATGGGGTGGGCAAGATCTTGGGAGGGGACACAACCAGGACAGCTGCCCCGAACTGACCGAAGGGATATTCCATACCATGTGACATCTGCTCAAGTATAAAGCTGGGAAGAAGGAGGAAGGGGCGTGGGGTCACCCTTGGTCCTCCGAGGCAACCGCTACACGTATCACAGCCCTGCTTCCTGAGAAGGCCCCACATTGCCTGCTAATGGGAAGTAGAGAATAAATCTGTTTTCTCTTTTATGCTTCCGTGCATGGACCTTGCTGTGCTTTGCTTACCTTAAAACTACTTTTGTTTTACCCACAAGGGCTGTTTTTTTTCTATCTTATTTTCTTTCCCCCTTTTTGCCCTGCTGAGAGAAGGGGGGGAAGTGATAGAGCGGCTTGCTGGGTACCTGATGTTTAGCCAAGGTCAAACCACCACAAGTGTTTATTTAATTTAGGTTACCTGCCCGCTTAGGAGAGAATTTGGCTGTCATGTTTGTGTCTAGGTGTGGAATTTGGGTTATGAGGACAGCCTTGCCCTGCACATAACAGAACTCTAAAGAATGACTTTGCTAAATCTTGTGTAACCCAGGGGAGTAACAGCTTGCTTGTTTTATCACAAGATACAGCTGAGTAGGGGGCTCTGTGGAGACAGCAGCCCAGCTCTGGCCAGCAAGATAAGAGAATCTTACATAGCTCTTTGTTTCCTCAAAGAAAAACATGTCTGACCTTTACCTCATTACCTGCGAAAAGCATATTAAAGTTGATACCCTTGAATATGCTAATGAAGATTATAGAGATCTTGCTATACATCTGTGAACATCTCTCCACCCAAATAATCATACACCCCACCTGAGGGATGGAGCCTCACAGCTTAGGGGATAAAAGACATAGTATAAAGAATAATAAAACTGGGAGAGAAGTGACCTCGAAGCTGGCAGACATGGTCAAGGGGCTGTGTCTCTTCCTCCACCCCAAACAAGGACGCCTCTCTGGGTAAGAATTGCGCCTTTCACCTTATAGGTTAAAGTACCCCCGGGTGTATTTTGTAGTAGTATTATTATTATTAGCAGTATTAACATTAATTGGTAGCGCTATTGTAGTTAGCAGTTTTATCAATGGCTATTCTGAACTAATAGACCACCTATTTTTGCAACTTGGTGCATCTGTCCCATGGCAGTTCTCAGGGGGAGGACAGTGGAACAGACCCATGTTGATAGGTGGCCACAAACACACATATAATCCTTAGTCATAAACCGTTGATTAAGCCTAGGACTAAGATGAAATCCAGCTTCCCCTAGCCTACTTTGAGAAGTAGGTTAGAAAGCAAAGGGGTTCCATCTAAAATCCTGTGATGTCAATGGTAGGGTCTCCCTCAGTCACTTATCTATCTCATTCCAAATTTGTTTCTCATAACACTAGGAGGCAAACTTAATAGGTAGGGTTCTTAACTAATAGAACAATTTACAAGGGTATGAAGCAGATTGTCTGTTATTCCAAGACCTACAAAATAAAAATATATTCTAAAATGTATTCTGTGGCACAGTTGGATTCAAGGAGAGAATGGCTGAGGTTCTGTGGGGTGTGTCATGCTGTCTGATCAGATAGACTATATATTGCCTTCTATCCTTTGAACTGTGCATAAAAAATACTTATGGAGAATAAATGTACTACTGCAGTGTTCAGTACAAATGATTTGTATGATAGAGTATTTCCCATGGCTACCTATAAAGGGAGAAGAAGCACACATGAAGTTAATATGAATGAGGAAATACTGCTGGAGCATCATAACCCCCTACAAGTTCTTTCCAGCTAACAGATGCTACTTTAGCCAGAGAAATACCATGTGTTTTTCAAAAAAGGAAGACAGTCTGAACCTTCACAAGAATTTTATAAGCTTAGTCCAAGAATAATTTACTATGTGTTACTTGGCTGACTAATGTATATTATATGAAGGTATGGTCTGAGCCTACTTCTGTCGTATCAGTATTCTGATTCCAAAAAATGGTTGTCTTGCATTTGATGAGTCTTCCATTCAAATTTACATCATTGGTCTTTAGCATGGGGCCTGTGTTGTACAAGATGCTACTGAGGAATGTTGTTTCATATTAGGATGCGACTTACCCCTCTTTAACGCTGGAAATGGTGTGCAAATGCTGATGCCAGAACAGTAAAACTGATAATGATGAGCTCTGTAGCAAAATATACCTAGCACAGAGTTGTTTTGAGCCACTATGCTCTCATTTACAAGCTCATCCTGCACCACTCCTTTGACAGGGAAAGCATGAAGAGATGTAGGAGTAAAGGAGGTCAGGGTAAACGTGATTATGTATATCTTGGAGCTCAGTTTTATTGCATTTGTGATGTCTCCCAGAGTCTTTTGAAGTTACAGTGAATCTCATGGTTTACTGAGGAGTGGCTCAAGCATACGTCTAGTCTGATAGCTCTGACTGTTTTCCCAGGTATTTTTTACAGGTTTGACTTAGATTTTTGGATATAAAATCTACTTTCTGATTTTTCATACCACTGAGGAAGAGACTTTGTATTTCATACAGCTCTTTTGAGCTATATGTCTGGCTTGGGTGATTTTGTTGAGGATTTGTTTTGGTTTAGTTTTTGGTTTTGTTGTTTTTTTTTTTTTCTCCAGTGATCGGAAGAGGGAAGATCTTGTGCTTTGGATGGAATTTCAGTCCAGTATTTCATACCTGGTTTGCTCAACTGACAAAACAGTTTATATCTTGTTAATACAGAGATACTTAACAGACTTAAGTAGAAAAAGACTTTGTACATAATTAAAATAAACAGTTTTAAAATGTTGTATGACAAAAATAAAAGAGGTTGTCTGTTCCCATATAGCTATAGGAAAAATATCTATAGGAGGCTAATAAATTGTATATAGACATGTATCAAGATAGCACTTGATAATATGATATGGAAACTACATGCACCATGTATGTTTACTGTCATTTTTTAGTTATGCCTTTTTTTTTTTTTTTTTCCCCTTCCTGTGCTGCATGCATACAGGAGCTAATATTGGTTTCTGATTAAAAAAAACATGGGGTTAGTGACATTCCACTAAATTTCAGCAGTATTTCAAAGGTCCAAACAGTACCATTTTTTACCATTTTTCTAAAATCTTCTGCCTGTGTATTACATCTGCGACCTAAGTTGTTATTATTAGCTCAGTGTAAAACTAGAAAAAATGAGGTTAGCATGTAGATGAGTGTAAATGCATACAGTTGCTGAGAATATAAAAAATGGTAGTATAGTAAACTTTTGAAAAGATTAAATTTTTTCAGTACATTCTTTGTCATCTTACTAAAGAGACTAAAAATTCAAAGCACAGTTAACAAAAATTTGGATGGTCTCTTCAAGATGAGACAGTTAATTCTAGAGAGGGTACAAATCCCATCATACATTTATGTGAATAATAAATAAAAGGTAATGGCCCATTATCAGAAATACACTTTGAGAACAAAGAATGGTTTATTAGGTTTACCTTGTTCTGTCATTACAGCTTTTTTTTTTTGTGAGGGCCATTCAAGCATGTAACTATTGGTGGCTTTATAAAAGATAATAAAGTTTATTAGTATAATAATAGGCAATGAATAATACTTTAGAAATAGCAAATAGGCTATAAAAAATGGGATAAGGTCAAAACTGTGTTATCAAAAGCTATTGTGGCTTCTTTAAAAGAAAAGGGGATTCTGTGGTCCAGTCTTTTTACCTAGCACAATACTTAAGCAGTGGAAAAAGTAAAAAGACAGATAAATTAAAACAAACAAATAAACAAAATTAAAGAAAATGACATTTGGATCATTATCCTGTAGGGGTTTGCTGATAACTTTGTCTGTTTCTCTGCTTGATGGCTTTCTCTCATATCCCTGAAAGTAGTCTAGAACTTTCTATGTTTTATGGGGGCCAGAGAAAGCACATTTTTGACACAATGAAAATATCTGAACGGCGTTATTATACGTCTGTGCTTTCTTCTTGAATGGTTCATATTCTTTCACATAATTCCTTGCTCATTATGAAGAAGTCCACTGCAGTCAATGAAAAGCATACTGTAAGACTGTATTTTTTCATTTCATGTTTTTCTGTGGTGAAGTGACTTTGAAGTTAGTGTTGCCTCCACCAAGGGGAGAATTCCATGCTTTTGGAAGAACTGTCAGGACTTTCAAAGACCAGATTATCTCTCATTTTTTTTTTCTCCCAGCATGTGGGAACACCTCCACAGAATAAGAAAGAGTTCTACACTGGTCAGAGTTAGCAAATGAATATAACGGGTGCACATGCACATCCATCAGTTGCAGCTTGGGCAGAGTAAGATAAGCTTTATTTTTATCAGTTATGAAAGATTTTTTTTGTTTGGTTCAGGTAACACTTCGGGAAATACCTGTGAAAGTTCCTGCGAAAATCATATACTCTCATGAAAATTGTAGTGGCTACCATAGCAGCATCCAAGCCAGGCAAGTTACCAAGTAGAGGCCAGTGGCCACAGATGTGATTAGGCTGGCAACTGAAAAGAAAGAGAAGGCAAAAAAGCACAGGTTTTTATGCTAACAGCAAGTTCAAATTCCGTCCACTTGAACTGGCTTTCAAAAGTAACACCAGCCTCTAAGATTTTAGAGAAATTCTCTCTTGGTTGAAGGAGAGGTATGTAGGAAACAGGAAATCTTATTACGAGCAGCAGGTAGCAGAAAATATCTTCACTTCTCTTTAAGACTTACCTTGCTGGCCTGTTTTCAATAGCTTATCTTGTCCTGTATTGTGGTATCATAAAACTTGCCAGATTTCACATCTGGACTAACTGTACTTAGTACACATCCCCTCCTCCCCATTATTTCTTCTGAAATGTCATATTTTGGGTGCTTACTGCAGAAGGCTAGATAATGGATTTCTTGCACCAGTAGGTTTTGCCATTACAGTATGGGCTGCCACTTTTCCTGTTGCATACATGGTTCTGTTTTAGAGCAGTCAGTTTATAAAAACTGTCCCTTACATGGATAGGAATAGTGCTAATTGAAAGAGTGGCAATAAATGAATAGTAAAATCATTATATGGTTAAAACCATAAAATAGATACTACACACTTCAGAAAACATAGGAGAGCATGATAATAGCTCCCATCTTGTCTCAGAGCTCCACGGTGAAATACAAAGATGGTGTAGCAGGGGTCCCTTGACTAGCTGCCTATAAAAAGTTCAGTTCTGAACAGGCTCAGCTCTTCCCATAGTATTTAGGTGTATAACAGTTTTATGCCAGATGTGTATGCATCCTTAGAGTAGGAGCCTCTTTCATCCTGTTATCATTGTTCTAGGCAGCCTGTTCTCAGTTTTTTATTACCTAAAGTAGCAGGAAAAAAGTGAGAATTATGTGGCATCTAGCATGTCTTGCAACCTTTTTAGTTTGCAGATATTTTAATGCTTTCCAGATCTGTTCAGCTAGTATAATGGTACTGAGACCTGGTGGTTCCTGTTCCGTGAGGTAACCATCAGTAGCTCTTTTGCCTCAAATCAAAATACAGAAGAAACGAGATGATCACCAGAAACATCCACGTCAACTATTAGTTTTGTGCCTTTTTTCGGTTGGGTAAAATTTAGATTGTTGGATTGGGCTGGCAGTGTGTTATTTGCATTTTATCTAAATGGCAGCTGATCAAAATAATTATCACACTTATGAAAATAGGATAATAATAATAATAATAACAATAATAATATCATCTGGTGATTCTGGTTTTGTGATTCTGTATAAAACATCATTAGCAATGCAGATAATTTCAGGGCAATGGTAGAAGAGTGACAGAACAGTGGCAGAACATCTCTTTTTGATTACTTTTTTTCTGCTAAGTTCCTCAACACTGAAAACTAAGCCTGCACTTCAGCTCCCAGTTTGTATAGCAGTATCACATCTGCCTGCATTGTTGGCCTGTTTTAAAAATACATTAGATACTCAAATACTGTTGTGTGATAAGTAGGTGGCTGCTTGGTTTTCTTTTTTTGTTTTTCTTGGCAAAAGTAGTGGCTGAGACCTTCTTAGCTCCCTGAAGTACCATTCTGCAGTACCTTGAGACAGAATAACCAGCAATAGAATAATCTAGCAAGAGAGACAGATTGACATTTCTCTGTGAAGCACCTGAAAGTTGTGGTGGCATAGACAGCTGACCTCAATAAAGAAATAAATGTCTTAGAAATAATACAGTATGTCCTCATTCTGGTAGCTTTATTCAGACAGGGGAAAAAAAATCAACAAAACCAAAAAGTTCTTTGATATATTAAAGCCAAACTAACTTCATCCTACATTTTAATCTCATTTTGATAACTACTTCTATGAAAAAAGGCTGTGCTGAGTTTTCTACTGGTGATGTACAAACTTTCATAAAAAATGTATGGAAATGTTTAATGAAAACACAACTAGATTTCAACATGTTTCATTAGCAGCCCAACATTTGACCTAGATCTCCCTACTAATAGACAAACTTCATAACGATTCAAGACAAATTTTCATAATGGATGATGTTCACTTTTGCACTGAGGACTGAATACCACCTATATCCTTCTTAAATTCTGTCTTTCCAGACTTAAACAGTATTTGATTCAACTGATGGCCTGAAGTTGATTCCTTTATGTGGAGCTGAATTTGCTTAATGTGAAGAAAGCTGGTAGAGTTTTTTTGTTTGCTATTTTGTTTTGGTTTTATTTATTTCCTATTTGATAAAGATACAGTAAACTTTCTGTAGAGTGTACACAGAATTTCTAATAGATGGAGACTCGGAATGAGAAAAACTTTAACAGGTGTTCAGAGATTCATATGAACAAAGTTTTTTCAGTCAAACCATGTTCCAAACTGGAGATAGAAAAAAATCTGTTGTGTGGACCTGAATGAATAAGGAATGCATGGAAACAAATAACAAGGCTGTTTATCACCACTGGAGAGATGCTTGTGCTTGGTGGAAATTCACTCCCTGGTAGAAAATCAGGTAGGTAGATGTGCTCTATCTGCAATACCACTTTGGGAAGTAGATTAGATGGTAAACACTTTTGAAACAGCTCATTTAAAATTCTTCTGACTCTCTCTTGTCTGTGACAACAGCACGTTGTCTACATGCAGACTGACTGACTGGCAGTCAGAGCTTGGTTTGCTAATAAAATAAATGATAATGAAAAATGTACAGGTAAGTAGCACAAAGCATAGGCCTGGGGGAGGGCCTTTGCTGTGTGTGCTGACAAGGGAATGCTGCATAATTACTGCCATATCTGCCAGTGAGGAGCAGTTTCAGTACTGTCATCTTAAAAATGTTTTTAAAAAATAGTCATTAAAAAAATGAGTTCAAAGTTAGTGTTTATCTGTCTTCGTGGCTCAAAGACTAAATTATGATTTGATGCCACTTTTATGGCAGTGGAACTAGAGTTTCCTAAAAGGAATGAATTCCAAATTAGGACTTTGGGGGAGATGAGGCTGGTGCAGGGCTGGGGATTGGTTTACATACAATGGGGTTCATTCTGTATATTCTTGGTTTTGTCAAAAAGGGACTACTGGGGCAATTTAATGAACCACGGGATTCAAAATCATTTGTTTTAGAGGATATCACAGGGAACGAACAAGCAAACAAAACCCTGCATACAAAATATTTGTGAGTGCAGGCAGGGAAAGGAATGAGGATTTAAAGAAGGAAAGATGCCTGATTCTAAGTGAATAGAAAGATATGAAGGCTAGCTTAGAAATGTGATCTACAGTAGAACTCTAATCTTAAAAGGCGCATCAGAGAGTTCTAACAGTACAAAAACCAGAGAATACTAGGAATGTGTACACTGAAGTGAAATCTTATGAAAGAAGAGAACTTAAGAGGTAAGTGAATAATCTATTTCAGTGAAACATCATAGAACTTATTTTTTTTTCCTCTCATGTGTAGACTGACTCACAGCTAACAAGTGGGTTTGCACTGGTTGCAGTTTAGTTTGCTGTTGTCTTCATTGTGTTTTCATGGGGAAAAAAAAAAAAAAAGAGAAAAGAACTGGCCTACCAGCTAAGGCAGTTAAGAGATGGAACTGTCTTTTCATGCTCAGGTATTCTCAAAACAGAATACCTGTTCTCATATTGTAAACCCTGAAGCACATGCTAAGAGCTACTTTATCCCAAGATCCAGGTCTTCCTTAAGAAAGGATCTGGAAAGATTTGGCTTTTTTCTTAGAATTGTAGAATAATTTAGAATGAAAAGGATCCCTGGCATTCATCTAGCTCTGTTGGAAGCAGATTCATCTAGGTTGGACTTCTCAAAGCTTGTTCCATCCATGTTCTGAATATCTCTGAGGATGGAGATTATGCATCCTCTGTGGAAAACCTGGTCCAGTATTTGGCCAGCCTTCTGGTGCAGAAGTTCTTCCTTGTGAGTAAACAGAATTTCCTGCTTTCCAGTCTGTTTCCTTTGCCTCTTTTCCTATCATTGGATAATCAGAGAAGAACTCCTACTGATTTTGACAAGAGCTGAGATAACTTTGCAAGTTGTAGGATAAAAACTAGAAAGTTCAATCCGTTAGACATAAACCTGTATGAGCAGTTTTAAAAACTGGTATCACAGATGTTAGAAAAGAATGAAGTATCTTTCAGTAACCACCAATAACCAGTACAGCAGAGATGGCAAACCTGATTATGCAGGTCAATAAACCAAGTTACATATCCCAGAAAAACTTCTGGCACTTAGTTAAGTCCATCTGAGGATCAGGTAGTCTGGAAAACTTTAAAGCCCCATTTCCTTCTAGGAAACAAGACAGAGCTCTCATTTGTTATCACTGAGCAGAAAGTTCTGACTGAATTTGTTTTGCCATTAAGAGATCATAGAGGTTTGAGGTGGTGGTATCAGAACCCTATAGGTTCTAATTCTGCAGCAGCCAGCAAAACAACTCAGCTGAGGGAAAAGCAGACAGTCTCTGACAGATTTGACACACCAGGTGCGTTACTGCAGTTGTTCAATTTCAGCAAATTGGCATTCTCCAAAGGAAAACCATTGATTCGGAACATTGCCGGATACTACTAATTAATGGAATGCTGTCTTCAAAGCTAATATTTGCACCTTTAAAGAGAGGCTGAAAAACCTGAAAGGGTTCAGGAAAGAGCTATACAAATTAGTCAAGATCTGAAATACTCTGCTTATCGCATGAGATTAAAACTCACTCTATTTTACTTGGGAACAAGGAGTTCAAGAGGTGTCTTGCTATAAAAGTACCTAGAGAAGGAAGAAAAATTCTGATAGCAGATGCTTTTGTTAATTTAGCAGACAAAGCAAATTGTTGGACACTGAAGGGAGAAATTCAAACTACTAACATTATGTGACTTTTTTTTTTTTTCTTTTTTTTTTTAAACAGGTGAGTAATAAATCACTGGAGCAACTTATTTTGAGTTAGGGAGGTTTCTCCATCACTTGGATCCTATAAAGGCTGTCTCTGTTCCTGATGCATTAATGCATTAGAAATATCTCCAAGTGAAGGAAGAGCTCCCTCTTCCCTAACTCCCTACCTCCAAATCCAGCACCCGTTGTAGAACGGGTTGTTTGCTATGACATGACATTTTTGTTGGGTCTCCGCATATCATAGCTGACAGCTCTGAGCTGGGAACTGAACAGAGCTGCCACTGCTTCATTGACATGAGAGACTGGGCTTGCCTCTCCACAGCACTGGGCTGGCTGTGGTAGCATGCTGTGTAGCATATGCTGTATCAAACTGGAACTCTTTCCAAGTTCATTCACTTTTCAAGATAAAAGTCAGAGTGTGGCTTTGTGCTACATCTTATCCCAAGAATGGGCGCATTCTTATCCCTGATGGGCGCATTAACAGAAGAATAGTCCCGGGGGCGTGGGGGGCAAGGAACACCAGCGCCAGGCTCCAACGGCTCATGATAATAGAATACATTGCAACCCAGGACACCAAGTGGTGTCATTGTATGCTACAGTTGAGCCTTAAAAGCCGGTAGACATGCGAGAAACAGAGAATAGAATCAATCTTGACTTCTTTCATCATGAATGATGTTTTGGTGTATACAAAATTACTAGAGCCAGCAATGTGCCCTTATGGCCAAGAAGGCCAATGGCATCCTGGGGTGTATTAGAAGGGGTGTGGTTAGTAGGTCGAGAGAGGTTCTCCTACCCCTCTACTCTGCCCTGGTGAGGCCGCATCTGGAATATTGTGTCCAGTTCTGGGCCCCCCAGTTCAAGAAGGACAGGGAGCTGCTTGAGAGAGTCCAGCGCAGAGCCACAAAGATGATGAAGGGAGTGGAACATCTCCCTTATGAGGAAAGGCTGAGGGAGCTGGGTCTCTTTAGCTTGGAGAAGAGGAGACTGAGGGGTGACCTTACTAATATCTATAAATATGTAAAGGGTGAGTGTCATGAGGATGGAGCCAGGCTCTTCTCAGTGACATCCAATGATAGGACAAGGGGCAATGGGTACAAGTTGGAACATAGGAGGTTCCACATAAATGTGAGGAAGAACTTCTTCACAGTGAGGGTGACAGAGCACTGGCACAGGCTGCCCAGAGAGGTTGTGGAGTCTCCTTCTCTGGAGACTTTCAAAACCCGCCTGGAT
This sequence comes from Podargus strigoides, assembly GCA_028020825.1. Classification (NCBI taxonomy): domain Eukaryota; kingdom Metazoa; phylum Chordata; class Aves; order Caprimulgiformes; family Podargidae; genus Podargus; species Podargus strigoides. The sequence goes on from CM051621.1 coordinate 14,592,251, forward strand.
GTGTTCCTGTGTGACCTGATGTAGGTATTCCTGCTCTGGCAGGGGGACTGGACTAGATGATCTTTTGAGGTCCCTTCCAGTCCCTATCATTCTGTGATTCTGTGATACTAGGTGTTGGGAATGGCCTTATCTGTCAACTTCAGTAAGTTTTGCTGATTTACTGTAGATGAGGAACTGTTCCTTCTGTTTGTGTATGTATTTGCTTCTGTGGTGTGCAATCTCATTAGAAAAAAAAAACAAACAAGAAAAGCAGCATGGGTGAAAAGTATACTTACAACTCTGAATCCAGTTAAGTGAAAAGATTGAATGGCTGAGATGTGAGAGATCAATGGAAGGAGACTAGTCTTATTTGAACTTCTATTAATGTTTTGGGAACTTGCAGCTTCTTAATGAAATATCCAGGGAATAAATTAAAAGTGATAGGAGAAAGAGCACAAAGAAGTAGTCCTCCTTCTAGAATAATATTTATCCAGGACAGTGCTGGCTGACACTTCCGGGGATGTATGGGACTATATTTAGTCAGTGAAGGAAAACTGAAAAGAATCAAGACACATTGATCCTCAACGAACTTGAAAAGGAAATGGGTTGCAAATTAGTTCCAACTTTTCAAATAGATGAGAATAAAAAGCAAACAACTGAATTGTGTTGATCCAGTAGCTAAGTAGAAATTCACCAGCTGAATAGCGTTTTGTGTTTTCAGATGGCCGGATTGAGTTATTTTATGTATAATTCTAATAATTCTATTTCCACCCCCCCGCCCCCTTCATTCTAATTTATACAAAAGTAGGAAATTTCTCAGAGGCCTGAATTTCAGGCGATTTTTTGCTGGTCGTTATCTCTTTAATTTTTTCCTACTATATTTTGAGGAAGGTATATCTAAACTTGTAATGTCACATGTGGTATTCTGTTTGCTGAAGGCAATCATTCTCGTGATGAATTTGTATGTGTAGGATGAAAATATGCACATCAGCTTCATCAAGTGTTCCATTAAAATTAGACCACAGAGCTCAGCAACACACAGCAAGGTGCAGTGGTGAATTTATGTTGGATTGCACAAATATTTGGATTTAGATGCATGTTGTCAAGCAATCAATTAATTTTATAAACTGAAAGCATCTCTGTACCAAAGGAATAGGAAAGGGTCTCTCCTCTCACCATACTGGGAAGAAAAATTACACAGTGAACCTGGTGAAGCTGAAACAGTTTTGTAACCAACCTGAAGAATGTGAGGGGTGGCTAGGAGCCAACCATGCTGTTTTGTAGCAACTCATTAGATTTTAAAATTTGGTTTAATTCTGTGTTAGAATCAACTCAAAACTTCAATTTTTTAGAATAAAATAGCATTTAATTTTTTTTTTTTTTTTTTGAGTGAGTGAGGCAGGTCAGGTTTTGGCTCATTTCTTCTTCACAGACCTTAGATTAGAACAAGTTAGAACTAACAACTTTGCTGAAACAGATTTGTCAGCTTTTCATTTTCTTAAAATGTTCTAGCAGCTCTACTATGTAGGTGGTTAGTTATTGAATGTACCTTTCCTACATGGATACTCCAAGGAGACTTCAAGAATTCACTTAAAAGGAGGGGCCTCTCTTCTCCTGTGTCTTCTTCAGGGATCGTCAACATGAGAAAAAGCAACTGCTGCATTTACAAAAGGCAATAGAAAGAAAATGAGATACAGTGATGACCCAAGATGTCAAACTGCAATTTTGGATTCTTCACTTTTAAAAATAATTATCCCTTCCCTTCTGTGTTTACAAGTTGTATGCTCAGCTACAGTTGATAGAAATGTAACCGTACTGTAATATGCAGAACTGTCTTTATCTGCACTGGCTGGAGTTCACTATACTTCCACTTTTATGGTGTCCTGTCTGTTTCTGCCTTGTCTCTCCTTTCTTTCTCTGGGCTACGATTTTCTTTTTACCTCTTCCTGCTCCCTTTCTTCCTCCTCATAACCCAGCTTTTAGGTTGCCTTTGGCCATCTGTATTTTCTTGCTTTCCCAAATGTGGCGTTCTCCCTGAAAATCCTGTATGCTCTGCTTTGAGTGCTGGCAGTAAAGCAGAATTTGCTCGCATTCTGCTCAGTGGTGCACCAGCTCCACACGGCTATCAGGATTTGAGTAAATTTCACTTTGCTGCCAGCACTCAGGGCAAAAAGCTGCACCAAGAGAAAACAACAAAAGCTGTAAGCTCTAAAAGGATTTTCTGAACAAGAATTAGTTCATTTATAGAATGTACCTTACATAATATCAAAAGAAACAAAATGGCTGCTGGGCTATTAGGTCTATGATTCTTCCTATTCTTCATAACTGTTATAGAAGCTATTGCCCTGACTCTACCTCATGCTGCTTTATTGGTATGAAACAATTCAGCTTATAACACTAGAGCATTAAAACTTTTTTATTATGGTCCTTCTGTGATAGATAGATAGATATGTTAGTTAATGGTGTAGCTTCATTTTTCCTCATGTAGATGAGCATACATAATTTTAATATACTGATAGTATTCAAGGATTTTACTGCATGGAGAACATGATTGCAGCTGGTATGGACGTGTCTGAAGTGGAAAAACCCACTCTCATTGCAACAAAAATCTATGGTGGCAGCATAGGTATCATGCTCCCGTTTGCAGCCCTGGGAAAAAATTGGTGGTGGAAATCTACCTTACATAGCTACAGTGCTGTCAGTACTGTCAGGACTGAATTAATGTGAAGCCAAACTACCTGAGTTACAAACAGAAAGTGGGGTTTACAAATCTCTTGGATTCCAATGACACTCATAACCCCTGATTCTGCCTTATAAATCAGGAGTCCTTCTTGGGATTACTCATGTCAGTCAGAGAATATTTTTTCTGTCATGTAACTGAGTAACTGCAGGTACTTCTGGCATAAATACGGTAGCTTTTGGGCTAAATAGAAAATACATTCTCCACTCACATCCCCAAGAGTCTTCTTCAACTCAGTGTCCATACAGAATTTTCATAGACTGCAACTTGGGATCAAATCACAGCCAAAGCAAATTTGTTTCCCAAACAAGATGAAAATCCATGTAAATACTTCTCTGATGTTTTCTAGTCCTTATTATGCGAGTGACTCCCTGAGAGATAATGCAGTCTGCAAAAGGAAACTGGGAACTTCTGTCATATAGGCAGGATAAAAAAGTAATTGGCAGAAAGATTCTCTGCAGATGTATGCACAACTTTGGCAGCTGCCTCAGTTTTCAGCTCCCTTTTCCATTCATTGCTTCAAAGCAACAGAAGAAATAGCCTTTTCTCTTGTGCATTTTCAGTGATATAATTCTGCTATGATGGTGGAAGAAAAGAAAAATCAGACTGGTATAACCACCTAGGAAATGCAATTCCTGAATTACTTAGTAACTGAATGTGTGAGGTTTACAATGAATATAAATGTAATTTCTTATTATTTCTTCTTTTTTTTTTTTTTTTAACTGTATGATACCCAAACCCAAATATCTAGAGTTTTGAAGCTGAGTCTTTTCAGATTCAATAGCATACAAATGCAGTCCTGAGTGTGAAGACAATGTACCTTAAGAACTAGTTGATGGTATAAATCTTTGTTACTATTCCTAGTGCAGTACCTTTAGAACATTCTTACTCCATCCTCCAATGGCATACCATTCAATAAGTCACTGCAATGAAGGAAAAAGCCTTCTAGTGAAATCTAAAGTGCCAAAATAAGATTTGAAAGAAAAGAATAATGACTGTCCCCATTTATTGTCAGGGATAAGAGACACAAGTCCTGATGTACAATTTAAGCATGAACATGATAGGTTCATAACATTGTGAAAAACCCTTCCTTCGTTCCCTGTTTCCTGTACCTAACTCATTGAAGGCGTTTAAGCTTCTGATGATGTCTGCAGGTTCACAAGGTCTTGGCTGAGCTAAGCATCAAAGTGCCTTTGTCACATCTAAACAGGTTTGAATCCATAAGGAGGTATTCATAACCTGTGGTAATCAGTTACTAAGAACATTAGGAGTTCAAAGAGAACAGAGAGAATCTTTTGAATGACCACCTTGTGGAGATGTGTGTTGTGAGCCTGCCTCAAACTCAGGGTGGCTGAACCAACACTCCAAACAGTCCTCCAAATAGCAAGTTTCAGATATTAGTGGAGAAGGTTATGAAGAGCCCAACTCTAAGCTGTTGAGAAAGTGGGGAACACTACCATATTGTGTGACTAGCATCATATAGTCTCTTACCGGGCATACTGGGACTCTTAAATTAGTGCTCAGCCCTGGCCAAGGAAAGAATCTGTTGCACAAAGGATATTGAGATAGAATCACTTACACAAAAACCTGTTAGCAGACTCCATAGCTGATGGCATATACTAACTAAAATGGTGAAAGTAACTTTAGGGAGAAAAAGAAAACAAAACAAACAAAAAAAAGAAGCACAAAAGAGAACAAAGAGAGAGTAAAGCTTCTTCAGTCCTAGGACATCTAGCATAAAAGAAAAAGGGGGAGGGAGCTGTTTGCAGATGTGCATCCTCTCCTGGTTGTCCTTTAGAGTGCAGCAGGGTCCCCATGTAATACTTTCCCCATAGTAATCATGTAGTTGTCATTATAACACACTGACTCCTTTTTGGTAGTGCCTGCTTGTGATGCTGTTAGTAGTGATTGGAGCATACTTTGACAGGGGCAACTACTGCATGCTGCTTAATCGTTAAGGGTTTTGCAGGCAACGTAGCAGGTCCCCTAGTGTGAACCAAAAACTATAATCAAAAGGCAGGAAAAGAAGGGGGCAGAAGAGATGATTCTCAGCCAGTGGCAATTGGACAAGTTCTCTTCCTAGCTGAGAGATCTAAACACTAGGCTGCAGAGTTAGACTCCAGCTTGCTGGCTGCATTGACTCAAGACACCTGCAAAGGTCTGTAGTAGACATTTTGTCTCAAAGAGTCACTAGAACTTAGGCTAAACTGTCATTTAGGGGTCTGTAAAGGAATCATGGTCATTTGGCCTCATTACACATACACATAATTAATTTATTCCATGCAAGCAATGCAAAGCCTCTTTTGCAGAAACAGTACTGAATTCTTTCTAGATAGGTCCAGGTAAGCAGCAGGTGGACAAGGTAAAGACAACCACTAAACTTTGTCAGGTTTTTGTATACAGAATGAAGTGATGCGAAATGATGACACCATAAACATCAGCAGGTACCTACAGCCATCTGAATGCAAAGAAAGGCATCTGTAATTATTACCATAAGTATACCTGAAACAGTGATAAATTAGACAGAAAGTATTTATTTTCTTTATAAATTAGTTGTGCAAACAATACTTCCAATAGTCCTGATGGCACTAAATTTCTACTTAAATTTCCCTTGAGACTGATCCCTTCCTTCTGTTCTCAGAACCAAATTTGTTTAGAACTCCCAGTCTTTGATGTTTTAAGTTTTCCGATCTTTAAATTTGTTCAACCAGTAAGAAGTGCCCTTGCTATCACAAAAGCCTCAAAAATTGTGGATAAAATAAAAATGTTGTAGTATTGAGCAGGAAAATAGTCTATGGCGCCTATTAAAGTCAGTGGAAAATATAGAAATAATTTTATTCCCTACAAAATAGTGTCTGTGTTTTTAGGCTAAATATCCAAAGATACTATTTTCCAAATATTAAATGGAGTGTGAAAACATTGCATTTTCTTAAAGAGACATGATTGATGGAAAGACTTATTAAGCCATGTCCAATATTCCTTGTCAAATGCTTAATTTTTAGTATCCCATCCTTCACTCAATACCCTAAATAGAAGCACTTTCACCTGTGTAGTTGATTAATGGATCATATTATGAGAGAGTTTTCCTTGACACTCAACCTAAACATTCTTTTTATTCTTTCTCCTCTCTCTTTGTATCTCCAAAGCCCATCACTTTACATACTATCTGTGTTACTATGCTAAATAATTCCTGTTCATCCTTATTACATACATTTCATGTTGAAATGCTTTCCTAAACTAAACTGGAAATTGTTATTGGGACTGTGTGATTAAAAATTATAATAAATCTATTCTGCTTTCCCCAAAGTCTACTCAACACAAACCCAAGAGGAATCAAAAGCACAGAACCAGTGGGTACAACAGCAGAGCCTTTCCAAAAGTCCAGCCCAATGTCTGATATGAACAAGCTGTCAGGAGAGGGATCTTTTGGAGCCTGCACCTTCCTCTCGGAGCCTGTTTCCAGCCCCATGCCAACTGCAGCTCTGTGCTTTGATTCTCTATCAAGCCTAATCCTAACCCTAGAGCCACACTAAGCCTGAGACCAAGGTTCCCAGCCAAACAGGAAGAAATTCTCAGGAGGGAGTTGCTTGTGCAATCCATTGCTTCTTCCACTCCTTCCAACTGCCATTTTATTCTTTTTCCCTTTCCCAACCCTAACATTACACCTTAACACTATACATAGGACACTGCCTTGGCTTACTTTAAGCCCATGTCACCAATTCCCATCACATTCCAGCTGCTGCTCTAGGTTCTGTCTCTGTCATGACTCCTGAGCTGGTTAGGGTCGTTTTTGCATTTATTGTTGGGAGAATGAAGAAGCATAGAGCTGGAATTTGAATGGGATCGGGAAGGGGCTGTTCAAAGCACTCAAAGTGACAGTATGAAGGAGCTTTCAGAGGACAGGCATATGGAAGGATTCAGGAAATGTATGGAAAATACAGAGATGGAAATTTTTCTGAAATCTTTATACTTGCATTTTGGTATAGCATGAATTCTTGTGTACCTGAATATGTATATAGTATTTTGACTGAAAGATGTATCTTAGATGCGAGAGGTGTCCCTGCTTATGTTATCTTTGACTGCAAGATATTCCCGTCTCACTATCAGTCTCTTACTGAAACAAACAGGGTGTATATCAATACATATGCTCCTGACAGAAAAATAATCAAAGTAATGGAAGCAGTTTATATCCCAGAAGAGGTCTTTCTGTCTGAGAGATTCCAGACCATGGTAATGGACATTTATCATCTTTGCAGAAGCTCTGAAATATTTCTTGTTGCAGTCTTTCTTTTTTTTTTTTCTTCTCTTGTCATGTCTCCTATTGAAAGTGCATCTAATCAGGAAGAGATTTTGCAATATAATGAGCTGCAGTGCCACCAATAATTAATGCCATTCAACTTTGCAGCCACAATTTTCTATTTCCTTTCATCTTTGGTAGTTATTTACCCCAGTGCAAAGCGAATATAACACTAACAAATCAGAATGCTTCTCAATTTACATATATACAATGTCATTGCTTAGGAAAACAGTACTTACATGAGTAAATGAACAGTTAAACATCTGACTTACCATTTGCATCTGCAACCATAATAATGGCTTGCATAAACTAACTGTGCAATTGTACATGTGCTTTTGTGTATGCACCTGCCTTACAGTTCTCGTCACCTCTGTTACTCATATATTTATGAAAATTTACATCTAATGTGTTCTGGTCCCCATTTCTGTTTTTTATTTAAAAGATGGCACCTCTATCAACAACAAGTTCCCAATTATCTCGGGTCATTTATTCAATCAGTGTATAGTCTGAAATAAAGATACCATCTAACAGTTTGTCACATCTTTTCTCACAAAAAAAACCCAAACCAAATCAAAACCCAAGGAATTTGTTTGGATTTCTCTCAGCCAGTTACTGAAAAAGAATAATGTACAACGGTACAGTAAAGCATAACTAGCTGGCAAAATTGTATAGAAACTGACATAGAACTGTGTTATTGTAGATTAACTCTAAGGACCGATTCTCACTTAACTGTAAACTCTTCCATCATCTGCCAGTTACCTCATTAAACAGTAATATTCCATGCAGTCACTCTGTGAATTGCATGCATTAGAGAAAAAACTACTCTTCAGGGTACTGTGATTTAGCTTAAGCTACAGTTAGTTGTTTAAGCGTGTTACAAATATCTACCACAGAAAGAGCCCTTACTTTTGTGACCAGCTGTGGGCCTTCATCAAGACTGATGAAATCAGACTCCCAGCAAGTTCAGTGTATTACTCCTAGTAGACATCACTAGCAGAGTATAGAAACAGACCTCTGATTGTGGAATGATAAAAACAACCCTGTTTAAATATAACATTAAATGTTGCTACTCATAAAGCTTTTGGAGGGTGAACACTTCAACAGATTAACTTAGTTAAGCATTTCACAAAGATATGCATTTTTGGCATAATTCAGGCATAATGTACCTATAGTTATTGCCTATAGTTATTCACCTTTAGTTATTTTTCACATCCAAGTATTTGCTCTTGAAATGTAGCGAAAAGTGGAATTCAGTCAAGAGGCACATGGCTCTAGCAGATGTCTTGTGTTCCCTTACAATAAGGGAAAGGCCTTTTCATCTGTTGTCATTGACCAGTAAGAATAGGCATGTAATAATTCAGGTTTTGCCACAGAGAGGAGATTCATTGCTCTTGGATCAGCACATTTTATCCAAAAAAGTTCCTTTTACAATTTTTTTTAATTCAACAAAAAAACCCCTAATACCACAAGTAATTTTTTGGGGGGGAGGAGGGAAAAACAGAAAAAAAAGTCACTTGCTTCCTAGAGAAAGTTGGCCATCAAAGATGGTATAAGAAGGTGTCCTGATTCCCTAGGCACAGACCCATGGGCCAGCCAGGCTGGCAGGCAGGCCATGAGTAGCCCCGAGTCAGCTGGGAGATCCAATTAAGGCAGCTGACTCACAGGTGTATCCCATACCACTTCATCATGCTCATTATAAAAGGAGGTTGCTCACTGAGGGTGGAGTTTTTCTTCCTGGGATTCTTCTGTCTTGGCCCTCTGCTCCTGCTGCTGACCCCCAAGGACCAGGCTGAGTAGAACCTTGTACACATCATGTTGGTAACTGTATTAGTTTTGTTATTTCATTAAATCTGTTTCTACTTCAACACACGGGGCTTCTCCCTTTTTTTCCTGATTCCCCTTCTCAGATGGGGAGGGGTCATTGGGTCGCAGGACAACTGCTACAGTTTAGCCCCAAGTACAGGCTAAACGTAGACAGAAGGGGGCTGAATCTGAGAAAAGAAGAGAGAGAGAGAGAGAGAAAGAAAAAAAGAATGAATGAATGTGCGTAGATAAAAATGTGGAATAGTATTGGCTGGAAGAGGCCTCTAAGATCATCAAGTCCAACCATTAACCCAGCACTGCCAAGTCACCACTAAAGCATGTTCCTCAGCACCTCATTTACACGTTTGTTAAATACCTCCAGGGATGGGGACTCCACCACTGCCCTGGGCAGCCTGTTCCTGATAACCCTTTCAGTGAAAATTTTTTTCCTAGTATTTAATTTAAACTCTAAAATCTTGCCTAGGTCAGACAAACAACCCTGGGCAGGAGACTGGGCTTCAGGAAGTTGCACTGTCACTGTTACCTCAGAGAGGTACTATTTAAGAATCTATGATTAGAATGCTGGTGGTTGAGAAGGACTGCAGTTGAACTACAGCATGTGATGAGACCAAAGTAGAGGCCAGCAAGAAGGCTTAAACTAGTAGATGTCATACAAAGCTTTTGAGATCTTATCCTAAGTAAAAGAGAAGGGACTACTTGTCTTCTAGTATGGACAGAACTGTCTTCGCCCAGAGGAATGATAGGAAATGGTGGGGTTTGGCCATTGTGTTTACTGTATCTCCTGTGGCTTTGAAGAATGGCGGAAGGAAGCAGGAGCTGTTGTTTGAACAGGGTTCTTTGGCGTAAAGGGAGGAGAGTGACAGACAGCAGGTATGTTAAGTGACCCACAATAATTTGGTCACAAATTGGTCACACATTAGAAAACTGGGAATGGCTACAAAATCTTCTGTGAGGTTACTTCTGCAGGCTCTGGAGAAGTCCTCTTACTGGAAAAAAAGTAGTGATGAAAGTTGCTTAGTGGAGAGCAGGTGGTTCACTGATCATAAATGCTGGATGTAGTGATCTTTCTGCATTTCTGGGGAAAGGTCTGTTCTTTCAGAAACTATAAAGATCCAGTGGGAAGCAACTAGAGTGAATAATCTTTGAGCCATGGATTCCCTCTGTAGCCAACTCACCATTTTGATTGTCTGGCATGGAGAGCATTGTAACTCGTCTCCTTTAAGGATTATCCCCTTTAAGGAATCCTGTTCTCAGAATTAATGGATTGTGTCACTATGTTGTCCTACTATGTAACTGTGGGAAGGTTTTTCCTATCACCTCTTCCCTGTACGTTGCACAAAACCAATGGTCTGTCTAGCTTGGGTTGTGGTTCAGCATATGGATCACAAAGTGGCACTAGTTGGATTTTCATAAGTTAGGATTTCAGGATAAAACTCAGTATTGATGACAAAAGCTTACTCATGAGTGGTTTTAAGCAAACAGTCGTGGTCTTAAGCATGCACATCGTTAACTGTGCAAGGCACATACATAGCTGACTAAATGCTCTGTTTATTTGGACTTAAGAAATACAGTCAATGGAAGAAATTGACCTTTCAGGGGTCTTCTATGTATCATCTGGGTCTGTTATGCATTGCAAAACAATTGTCAAGATGAATGCTGTGTGCTTTTCCTGAATCTAAGCATGCGTGTTAAATCAATTCAAAGATATAAATTATTTGTTCCAAAAGCAATATCCTTGCTTTTGCCTTCCTGGCTGAAAAGCAACTGAAATAACACAGCTTTTTAGACTCATGTGGGGATTATATGGTACATTAACTTTGTTCTTATCCTCTGCAGCAAGGTGAATTTAATCCTTTTAGGGTGTATATGAGGGATGCTTTTTGACCTACCGTGTGTTACTTCATCATTGTCGCTAATAATAATGTTATCTACAGTAGGTAGATGGTCAGTTCACATCTCCTGCACCTTGTCTGTCTTTGTGGAAAAGAAATTTGAAGATCTGTCTCAGATATTTTAATTCCCACAAGAATCCATCAAACTCACCTATTCTAATGTTATTGTGATTTCAGCCATGCAAGACACTTGACAAATTATGTTTACTTTTGGATACATCTGGACTTAAAGTACAGTTCTTCAAAGAGGAGTCAGAGGTAACACCTGGCAGCCTCCTCTATTTTACACATTACTGTTCTAATAACTTCAGTCAGTGCTGATGTCATCATTCACAATGGCAAAACCATAAAACACTAGTTAACTTTATCACAAAATTTCCATCACATGATAGTGTCCTTTTAAGCCACATCCAATTATGTTAACTGGAGCAACAAGTTATTAAATTTTTACTAAAAAGAGTTCAAAACTGAGTGCTAATGGCAGAGGTTTTCCTTATGCAGACAATACTGAGTATGAACACTACCCAAATAATATCATGTACTGCATTCATTTACTGAATAGAGAAACTAACTCAACATGGAGTGCACTTACTGTAGATGCCTTCCCATTGAGAGATGAGCCATGCTGCATTTCACAGTTTTGCTGAATGTTCTAGTTTCAAATTAATAATAAAGGGGGACAAAGAAGTCCATCTAAAGCAAAAAGAGCCCACTGTTACGAAGACTTACTCTTAGGTAGTGGCAGCTCCATTTGAAAGAGTAATCACTGATTCCTTTGGGGATATAGTAACTCTTGCCAAGAGATGTAGCAGGCCTCAAGGAAGCTGACAGGACAAACTGTGAAATGCAGTGGCTGCTTATATAAATCGAAAAATCTTGAGATTCTTAAGGATTATATAAATGTTAGAGGACTTAATTCAGACATAATCAGTGAATTTGAATGCAACTTAAAACATACACTGACTGTAACTGTTTTTGTCTTTGTTTTCCCATAGGAAAAAAAAAAAAAAAAGACCAAAAACTTATTTTCCATAGAGAATATATGATGTTATACTAGAATGCTCAGAATATAGCAATTCCAGGCAATTGGAAACAGTGTTGGTTAGTGACTTGGGCAATGGACTGATATTCAGGGAATCTAGGTCTGAGTCCAAGATAAATTGGTGTCTTGTCAGTTGATTTAGAATTGGTGTCTCAGTTCCTTCTATTTCAAAGAGAGAAATAATAGATTATCTTGTAAAGTTCTTTGGATCCATGAAAGAAAGCAAGCTATCCATGAGCTTAGTATTGTTATTGAGTTTTTGCATGCAGATTTTAGTAATTTTTTTTGTATTATCAAGCACAGATTGACACAGTGGTCACTCAGTCAGATGGGTCTTTTAAAGCAAAGGGATTTCATCCTCCCTGAGTCCCCCAAAATACAAATTACTTATTAGCTTTAGACTGAAGACTGCTTTTATTTGGCATCTGATTCTCCAGACCTCAATTCGTGCAGCTTTTAGCAGGGAAATTCTTTCCTCCCAGGACAGGCTTATTGCTTCTAAGTGAGGCTTTTGCAGCTTCTTCACTGTTGGATCTTATGTCCTTGTTTGTCTTGCTGATACACTTGAAAATACACTTCAGCAATCATTAAACACTTGTCATTTCTCAAAATCCCTCATCTCCACATACATTGTCTGGGATAAAGTGTAATGTCTGTGTCTCAGTGTGAAAATGAGAATTCTAGAAGAATATAAAATAGTAAGCTAGTTCATAATTTTAATATTAATAATCAGTTCATAATTTTAGAGATCCTCTTTTTTTGGCCCTGTTACGACAGTGTCTGAGAACAGAAGATTCTCACCGATTGAAGAAGTTGTCCATTGCCTCTTGTCCTTTCACTGTGAACCTTTGTGAAGGGACTGTGCCTTTATCTTCTTTACATCCTTGCATTAGGTAGTTGTGCATAGCAATAAGATCTCTCCTAAGCCTTCTCTTCATAATGCTGAACAAACACAACTCAGCTTCTTTACATAAACCATGTACTCCAACTCCCCATCTATCTTAATGGCTTATCTATCTCCTGAACTTGTTGAAGCATGTCAACATCTTTCCTATCTCGGGGAACCTAAAACTGGATTGCATTACTGCAGATGCAGCCTCACTAGTGTCAAATAAATGAGAATTGTTAATTCCCTTGGCTGTTGTCTACACTTGAAAACACAGTCAGTTGGACTTCTCTTTTTGTTCCATTTTCATGTTGTGTGTTACAGAACTGAAGCTTAAAGACCCAAACTCTCATAAGCTGCACATTTATTTCAGAATAAACTCAAACCCTCCCCCAAAGAATCCAACAGAAAAAGCCCACAATCTTTGATAAGCCCTAGACTGCAGGGTGTCTACTGTATAAGGATATAATGATATCTTGCTATTTGCAGACTGTTTGAGATGAGTGGGAAGTAAATGCCATGTTTTAAAAATGTCAGATGAAATTAGATGTAACTAAGAGTCTGTTTTTTGTGTTTCATGTGTTAGTAATCTCAGGACAAAATGTCATCTGTTTGTTCATGTCAACTACTTAAGAATAGCTGAATCAAAATCTCTGGGTTAGTCAGTCCAACATGTTATTCTATTCCTGACCACAGCACTAGCAAGTTCACTTTTGAGATGCAATCTGAAACAGAAAACCTGAGATGCTACAACATCACACAGACATTTTTAGCCCTGTATTTTACAGTACTGCTCAAGCAGTTATGACTTGAAAATGTCAAGTATTAAGTCAAGCCTGAAGTTGAGAGTTCGTCTTGACATAACTCAAGGAATTTGGCAACCAGCAATAAATTCAGTTTACAGAATGCCTATCTGTAACAAATATATTTAAATTTAGTATTTTAACAACCTTAGAATTTACTGCTCAGCTTCCAGTACAAATAAAATTCAGAATAACTCACCAGCTTTTTATCACAGACGCCTGATTCACATGGCTACTTTAGTCTACTCTTTAAATAACTGCCCTGTGACTACATTCTTGGCCTCTTTTTGTTTATTGTTTAAAATTTGTCCAAGGGACATGTCCAAGAGACTGCATAACCCTAATTCCCCCTATACTTGTTTGGCATCTTCCCATTCATTTTTTCTAATAACAAAAAAAAAAGTTACTAAAATTATTTGAGTAACAAGCTGTACATTTTCTCTGAACATTTATTTATTTCTTACATTTGCAGTGTTTACACTGGAACATATTCATCGTATCAGACCAGAAGTCCATCTCATCAAGTATCTTTTCTCTAGGTCACTATATATTACACTGCCTTGTGTAAAGATCAGTTACACAGGATTTTGTTCTGATCAAATTTTTATCCTAAATCTGGACAGTAAACTAAAAGTTTTCATTGTATGAGGGATCATATGTTATACCATCAAATTTTGTGGTAATTGGACCCTGAATCCCTATTGTCTTTTTGGCTACCTTTGTTAAAGCCATCTAAATTTTCTTCAGTTTTAACTTTTCTAAATCTAATCAATGTAAATTTTTGTCTTCTGTAAGCTTTATTTACTCCCTTCTTAGACTATTTGTAAACAAACTACATCATTGAATCTTTCCAGCACTATTAACACCTGCTGTGCTAACCACTAATCTTTTCTGCACATAATCTGTTAGTACAGTCCCATGGGAAAGCTATATCAAGGCAGTTTAATTTCTTGGACATCTCCCAGACTTTTCAAAAATCCAAGTAGATGTTTTTTCCTTTCTGTTTTGTACTTTCAGCTGATAATTCTTCAAAAGTTCTAAATAATTATGAGAGACATTGGTTTCCACTAGCATATTCATCTGACTTCAGGAGAAGTTATCTTATTCTACATGTTTAATACTTAGAAACATGATGTCAAGCATTTATACAATACTGAAGTAACAGACACAGATCTGCAATTCTAGGTATTAGTCATATGTCAGATGTGAGAGACATGTGACTATACCTATCTGATGTGGAATCAGATTTTGAAAACACAGATCACATTGCAGATTTGCGTGTATCACTTTTAATGCCATTATATTTGGGGTTTGTGTATTCGCAGTAAAAGTCCGTAGGGCAGCCTCTTGTTGTAGCAAGGTGTGTTTGTGTACATACTCTTTTGCACTGTATACAAGCATCTACATGTCTTAGTCATATAGGTAGCCCAGTAAAATTAATGTTTGCCATTACTAGTAAGAAGTAACAGGCTTTTTATTGACCTAGCGATGCAGGGTCTTAAAAGTTGTCTGGTCTTAGCCTGAGCTGATTTTAGCTTGTTTTAGAAGTATGCAGATGTAGTTGGTAACAAACATCAGCCTTTTCTATTAATCAGGACAAAGAAATAAGGTTATTTTCAAGTTCTTTTGAGTAAGGCTCCCCTGCCCTCTTCTTCCAGAAGCCTAGAGCTGTTGACTTTAGGATCTAGACAAGCATTAAATGAGTGGGAGTAGCATTAGAGAAAAGGGGCAGCTACTAGGAAGATAGTATATAATTTCCTGTAGTATTAAGAGGGTTTTTTTTTGTAATGCTTAGATAATTCAAGACATATGCATTGGTATAATTGTACCTAGGGAAAAAATAACTGGATGTTGTATTTTGTTTACACGCTAAAATATTAATTGGACTCACAATAATTTCTTAACTGTGTATCTAAGGTGTGTTCCCTTTTTTTTCTGATAACAAGATTTTAGTATAAAACATGAGCAAGCTTGTCAAAAGCTCAAGCCTATGTACATACCACGCCTTCAAACCCTAAGTATTTTCATTGACGTGAAAAGGGACAGTTCATGTTCAGTTACACAGATGCTCAAGTTTGGATTTTTTTTTAACCGAGTCTTAAGAGGATGTATCTTCATTCTCGATGGAGATACATCTTCCTCTTAATGGAAAATACACCTCTACTTTTGGCAAGTGCCAAATGTTATTGTTCAGAAAGCTGGAGTCTCCCTAATGAGTATTATCTGAGCTTAATCACTTGATAAATTGCAAGTGCTGTTTTTCGTCTAATGCCCTAGCAACTCTATCAGTGTGTTTGCCTCTTTTTATCTTTATTTCTTTATTCTTCTGTCTTTGTTTCAGTTATTATAGCCTCATTTACACTCCCTTCCCTGGCATCCTTTGATATACAATCATTATAAATCATGGGCAGTTTTGTAAAGTTCAGACATTTTTTGTCCATTATACTACAGCTTATACCTCGTCACAAATGTTATTTCAGATCTCTTGTGTTTGTAAAGGATGACCTCATTTAATCTACAGAAATGGTAGGTGTGGAAGGAACTTTTCATCGTCAGTCAGAAAGAAAGAGCCCAAATTACATCATGGTATTGTATCAGTAAGCAAAGCTGTCTTACTGTGATTTTTATTTTGCTGCGGTGACTGAACCCTATTTGAGGATCGGGGCACAGTTATGTGAAGTACCACATGGACGTACAACAGATGTTTAGACATCTCATATGATGTACTGTGACCCAACAGCAAAATACGTGTGCTGCTTTGTCTAAAATCACGGGGAAGGGAGGGGCTGCAAGCACCACTTCAGGTTTGTTTTTTCTTTGTTAAAGGGGCAACTTTTGCTATCACGAGGAATTTCAGCAGTGATTATTTTTCATCCTAAGGATGTTCAATGTTTTGCATATGCCCAGTTTCTTCCTTGCTTACAAACTGTTTCCCAGTGAGACCATTTGCCAGGCAGATAAATGTAATCAAAAAAGATAAGCAGGAAATGTGATGGTGAAATTGAGGTTAAATTGCACTGAGTATCTGCATGTTGGATTTAGAATTGTTGCACAGTGAGCATGATGTGGTTGTTGTGGCAGCTTTCTTCTATGTAAATTGTTGCTATTGTAAGGGAATCCAGTGATGCTGCAAGATATAACTTCCCCTTTTTATCAGTGTTATGTGCATGTTGTGTTTACATGGAGCACACAGATCACATTGAACTTAAACAAAGGAAATACGGCAGCATACAGACCATTGGCTCAAGAAGACTTCTTGTGAATGCTGTTACCTAAACAACCAGGAACAGCTGCTTGTATTACTGAACTTTTTGGTCTCCAGCTGGTTTAGAAACTTCCTACCAGTACTGAAGATTGACTTCCTTTTATGCCCAAGTGCATCTCATATGACTTCACAGTTCCTGAATAAATTTTTTTGGTAGATTCTTCATAATTTAAATGAAGCTGCCTTAGTTTTAGTACTTGAAGTTGTCAAAATGTAGTGAAAAACTAGTGTATGTCTCCAAAATTGTGACCAAAACCAAAATCTCCATACAGCATCATCAGCATAGGAAATCTTGTGTGTGCTCTTCCACATGGGTGTTGAGTCTCTTGTTCTATCATTATACTGTGGTACAGATTTCTCTTCTTCAGTGCTTTTGAGTTTTCTCAGCTTGCCTAGCTGTTGGTAGATTTTGCTGTGCTCAGTAGTTGTTGCTGTCATGTGGTTTATTTGCTGATTTCTCCTTAGATGGAGTTGCTGGCTTCCAAAAGGCTATGGGTTTCAAAAGACTCTTTATTTTTTGACAAATTGTAGGTAGAAGACAGCAAATGAGGTAAAATATATTTTAAAATGTCACAGATATATTCACTATACACACTAGGAGCTGTAATTTTAGATTTGAATAAACTTTCCTAATATTAAGCCTCCAGAGGAATCCTATGATAAAAGTAAACTGAGAAATAAGCACCTTCTAAGTATGGAGGTTTTTGCTTATAATGGAAGTCATCAATGGATCAATTTTTGTACCTATTTAGGTAACGGCAGAGCTTGAGAATCTGTTCATAGGGAAAGGGTTTCAGAGCTGGAAATGAAGTTTAAAATAAATCAGGTCAGGAGATTATATGTCTGTTCCCCAGGACCTTTCTCTTTTTTTAATGGTCTTACTAACTTAAGGAGAAAATAAGAAATATGAGATTGCCTGTTCAGTGGAAGGATTTGAAGCACTGCATTTTAGGAAACTCCAACAAGGAGCTCTTAAGATATTTCTGACCACTCTCTCTCAGCCTTGTTATGGGTCTCTCTGTGGGGTGACAGAGTTAGCAGGGCTCATTGAGAGGGCTTTAAACTAGATTTGAAGGGGGAGAGGAGTAAAACCAGGCTAGCTGAGGATGAGCCTGGTCTTCCTACACCTTCTAGGGTGATAGCTGTGAGCTCAACTCTCTCTCTTAAATGTCTTTACACCAACACACGTAGCATGGGGAATAAACAAGAGGAACTAGAGATCTGTGTGTGGTCAAAGGGCTATGATTTGATTGCTATTAGGGAGACATGGTGGGATAGCTCACATGACTGGAATGCTGTTATGGTTGGTTATGTGTTTTTCAGGAAAGACAGACCAACAAAGCGTGGAGGTGGAGTTGCTTTTGATGTGAAGGAGCAATTAGAATGTATTGAGTTTTTCCCAGTGGTGGCTGATGAGCGAGTTGAGAGTTTGTAGGTAAAAATTAAGGGGCAGATTAACATGGTAGACACTATTGCAGCTGTCTATTATAGGCCACCTGATCAGGATGAGGAAGCTGACAAGGCCAACTACAGACAACTGGAAGTGGCCTCAAAATCACAGGCTCTGGTTGTCATAGGGGACTTCAACCATCCTGACATTTGCTGGAAAGGCTACACAGCCAGGCATGCACAGTCCAGGAGGTTCCTGCAGTGCATTATGACAACTTCCTGATACAGGTGGTGGAGGAACCAACAAGGAGAGGAGCACTGCTAGACCTTGTATTGATAAACAAGGAGGGACTGGTCAAAGATGTGAAGGTAGGGGGCAGCCTTGGATGTAGTGACCATGAGATGGTGGAGTTCAAGATCATGTGCAGTAGGCACAGAGCAACAAGTGGGATCATAACCCTGGACTTCAGGAGGGCTAGCTTTGGCCTCTTCAAGAAACTCCTTGGAGAAATCCCATGGGAGAGGGCACTGGCTGGTAGGGGGGTCCAAGAGACCTGGTCAATATTCAAGCATCATTTCCTCCAAGCTCAGGATCATAGCATCCCGAAGAGTAGTAAATCGTGTAAGGGAGCCAGGAGACCTGCATGGTTGAGCAGGGAGCTACAAAATAAACTCCAATGGAAGAAGAAAATTTATGGAACATGGAAGAAGGGGCTTACCACTTGGGAGGAATACAAAGGTGTGGTCAGAGAATGTAGAGATGCAATAAGGAAAGCTAAGGCCTCCTTAGAATTAAACCTAGCAAAGGTGGACAAGGATAATGAGAAAGGATTCTTCAAATACATTGGAAGCAAAAGGAAGACTGGAGGAAATGTAAGCCCTCTGCTGAATGAAGTGGGTGCCCTGGTGACGGAGGATACAGAGAAGGCAGAATTACTGAATGCTTTCTTTGCCTCGGTCTTTACTGCTAAGGCAGACCCTCAGGAGTCCCAGACCTTTGAGACTGCAGAATAAGTCAGGAGAGAAGAAGGCTGTTCCCTGGTTGAAGAGGATTGGGTTAGGGAAAAGCTAGGTGAACTGGACACCCACAAATCCACGGGTCCTGATGAGATGTATCCATGAGTACTGAGGGAGCTGGCAGAAGTCATTGCTAGACCGCTCTCCATCATCTTTGAAAAGTCCTGGAGAACAGGAGAGGTGCCTGAGGGCTGGAGGAAGGCCAGTGTTGCTCCAATCTATAAAAAAAGGCAAGAAGAAGGACCCAGGTAACTACAGACCTGTCAGCCTGGAAAGACGATGGAACGGCTTGTTCTTGGCACCATCTCAAAGAATATTGAGGAAAAGGTGTTATCAGGAGTAGTCAACATGGGTTCACCAAGGGGAAGTCATGCTTGACCAACCTGATAGCCTTCTGTGAGGACATAACTAGATGGATGGATGAGGGGAGGGCAGTCAACGTGGGCTACCTTGACTTTAGCAAGGCTTTTGACACTGTCTCCCATGGCATTCTCGCAACCAAACTTAACAAGTGTGGACTGGATGATGGGGCAGTAAGGTTTGTGGGAAACAACTTGTGTTTTTGCAGTGTTGTGAGTATCATATTTTTGTAGAACCAAGAAAAACACCACGGCCTTGTACATCCAGGTGCCTGATAGCATGGAAGGATGTAAGAACTGACTGATGTTTTTTTGTGCAGCACTACAGAAAGAAAAACACCAAGGCCTTGTACAAAAATACCAAACTGGAAAGGAGCCCAGGATAAAGACCGTCTTGTTCAGTACATCCTGGTACCAGATAATGTAGAAGGACAAGAGCTACGCATAACAACCTTTTCTTAGAATGTTGTGTCTTACAGGGATCAGGAGATAGGGTGTGCCTGAGAAAATATTGCCATCATTGCACAACTATGCATAAACAGCCGGCTGGTAAAAGAAAAACCTATTATGGAAACCGGAAAAACCTCTTATGGAAACTTATTGTAATAGAATGCGTCAGATAGGTTGTGAGCCTGGAGTATCCAACCAATGGAGAAACAGGAGAGGATAACCCGTGTCAGGATAAAATACTATAAAAATGCTTCCTTTTCTTTGTAACGGTGCGTGTTTCTACTCCGGCCATGGGGTGGCGCGTCCGCGATTGCACTCGTGACTAAACGGAGCTGCTTCACCATGATCCTCACCTGAGCAAACTTTTTCGGCATAAAACTTCGTTTCTCACAGGTGGATTGGGAACTGGCTGAAGGACAGAGCCCAGACAGTAGTGGTCAGTGGGGCAGTCTAGTTGGAGGCCTGTGACTAGTGGTGTCCCCAGGGGTCAGTACTGGGTCTGGTCCTATTCAATATGTTCATTAACGACCTGGACGAAGGGACAGAGTGTGTCCTCAGCAAGTTTGCTGATGATACAAAGCTGGGAGGAGTGGCTGACACGCCAGAGGGCTGTGCTGCCACCCAGCGTGACCTGGACAGGCTGGAGAGCTGGGCAGGGAGAAACTTAATGAAATTCAACAAGAGCAAGTGTAGAGTCCTGCATCTGGGGAAGAACAACCCCATGGATCAGTACAGGCTGGGGGCTGAGCTGCTGGAGAGCAGCTCTGGGGAAAAGGACCTGGGAGTCCTGGTAGACAGCAGGATGACCATGAGCCAGCAATGTGCCCTTGTGGCCAAGAAGGCCAATGGTATCCTGGGGTGCATTAAGAGGAGTGTGACCAGCAGGTCCAGGGAGGTTCTCCTCCCCCTCTACTCTGCCCTGGTGAGGCCTCATCTGGAGTACTGTGTCCAGTTCTGGGCTCCCCAGTTCAAGAGGGACATGGAGCTACTGGAAAGAGTCTGGCACAGGGCCACTAAGATGATGAAGGGATTGGAGCATCTCCTGTATGAGGAGAGGCTGAGGGAGCTGGGTCTGTTTAGCTTGGAGAAGAGGAGGCTGAGGGGGGATCTCATTAATGCTTATAAATATCTCAAGGGCAGGTGTCAGGAAGATGGTGCCAGACTCTTCTGGGTGGTGTCCAGTGACAGGACAAGGGGCAATGTGCACAAACTGGAACACAGGAGGTTCAGTCTTAACATAAAACACTTCTTTACTGTGAGGGTGACAGAGCACTGGAACTGCCCAGAGAGGTCGTGGAGTCTCCATCTCTGGAGACATTTCAAACCCATCTGGACGTGTTCCTGCGTGATCTACTCCAGGATCCTGCTCTGGCAGGGGGGTTGGACTAGATGATCTTCAGAGGTCACCTCCAACCCTGACCATTCTGTGATTCTGTGACTGCATGTGCAGGCAGCTCCCACTTGAGACATAGGGAGCCTAGCAGGAATTGACATCCTGGCAGCTGAAGTCCCTGAACTGTCTGCTGGCTGGACTGATGTGAGATGGAGAACTTCATAGTGGAATAACTTGAAAATCTGCAACAAACATTTTCTCTGGGAAAAATGAGAATTTATTCAAATGACAGTTCTTGAAGGAAGTGTACAATTTTGAGCAACTTTCCCCCTCCAGAAATAAAATTTTGTGTTAAAAAAATCAAACACCTGGCCCTCTGTATTCTCAAGTGTGTGATCTATGTGCTGGACTATTTAGTAGTCCGATGTACAATAAATATTTAATTTTTTACATAAAGTAGAAGATCTTCATGTGGAGATGGTAAGAGAGAATCCCTCATGAAATGCCAGTTCTCAGGGAGTCAGAAGGAGACAGTTGTCCCATGCATGAAAGGAAGAAGAGCAGATCAAGCATTCAGAATGAAATATTTTCTATACTGAGTAGGTCCCCTAGATTTAATGATCTGAGCAGTTCTAAACAACTCTTGTTCAATTCCATGACTTTATTTTATTCAGAGGTTTGGGGTTTTTCTTTCTTTTTTTTTTTTCTTTTCCCAGGAATTTTTTTCAAGAGCTTGCTCTTTGTAACCATCCATGGACTGCAGGAGACATAGATGTTAATGAAGGAGATTGATGCTTTGCATCATGTGCAGTTCCAACACCTTGATCCAGTCCCAGAACTTTGTTGTATAAAAGTTCCCATTGAAACAGCAGAGTTGAATATATATATTAACTTCTGCAGGCTAACAATTTGCCTGTTTGCACTTTCTGGGTTTCCTATAGATGTTTCTCCAAGAGATTAATTTTTTGAAGCTATTTTAGGGCCCAGACCAGCAAAGATATTGAAGCCTCTCAGCATTCTCAGGATGCCTAATGATACAGTTGGGTGCACATGAACCAAGGCTCACTGCGATATGTAATTACATTCAGTAGGAGATTTAGAATGTTTATAAAATGTTTCTACATTTGAAAAAAAATGACATTTCTATTAGAAAGGAATGAATTGAACTTTTGTCAGTATAAAGAAATGAAAACACAAAGAATTATTTATATAGTTTTCTCAAAAGTGAAATGTTGATGAACTTCCTTAAGCACTGACATCTTTTCAGTGGGATGGGCTTCAACTCAGCTCACTCTTCCAGTAATTCGCAGGGGTGGACACTAAGTCAGGGTTTCTCCTTTGGCCAAACTAAAAGGAAAAAAAAGCAAATTTCTGGACGGAGCCCCTAGTGTAGGGCCACTTTCAGGCTTAAACAGAGTTTAAATCTCTCACATCTGGAGTTTCAAGGACCCACTGCATCAGTCACCATGATTGTTTAGCCAGTGAAAGTTAGCTGAGACTTGAGGAATATGTTTAAGTGCACTAACATTTTAAAGAAAATCTTGTTTTTCCTGAACATGTTTGTGTTCCTCAGATATCTGGTCAGGACTGGTCCTTTCTCAGTGTTTATACTCACTGTATACATGTAGAAACATTAGTGAGATTACTAGCAGTGGTATTGTTTCTGCAAGGAGAATGAAGAGCTGTTTCTCATAAAATGAACTTCCTCCAACTGCTCTGCAGTGCTTGTTTCATCACCCACTTTCTGAGCTGCCACAGTCAGAGTTATTTTAAGTTTATCCCAAACTAACAGTGAACTGTGCTCCCCCTTGTTCGTATGGAAACTAATGGATCAGGCCAGGTTCTGTGCTGGTGTTCATTGCTCCATCTCTATTTGAAGTCAATGGCACTAAATTGTTTCCTGCAAACAGAGGACTTGACCTTTCATTTTTCTTTTGACACACAGTCACTGGCTATGCTGAGTTGGAAAACTCATTTTTGATGTTTTATAGACTTGGGCTGAGGCGCTCTGTATGCTAACCCTAGAGCTCTTAGCTTGCATCCTTTTCTGTGGCTTTCACCCCAAAGTATAACCTCCCCTTTCTATTTTAGCCTGATACAGTTTTCAAAAAAAAATAAAAATCAGCAAGTCGTTCAGAAAGGAGGGGATGTCTCTTTCCCTCATCTTTTGTCTCCAACCTCCACGTGTAGTTTTCCCCATCTCACCTCTATTTCTAGTGTGCAGTCTTTTGTACTCCTATTCAAATTTTCCGTGTTCTTTATTTTCCTCTTTCTCTAATTCTGTTCCAGGCATCTTAACAGCTACTGCATTCTCTACTTTGCTGCTGTATGGTTAGATTTTTATTTCTAGCTATTATCTTGCTATGTGAATCTTTCTGAGAATATCTATCATCTAGAACTGCATCTAGTCATTTAAGATATTTCCATTTCTGTACCCTCCTTTCTATCGTATTTCCACCTATCCTTGCCCTAAAGATTCAGAATAGTTTGTTGATAAGAATTAAATCTTTCTTCTACTTGTGCATATCCAGTTAGAAGCCTTTGCTTTAAACAGGGCAGGCATTTCACTGATAACTGATTATTGAATGTATATTTTTCATTTATTGTATGGCTATGAATTCATGAAGAATGTATTATTTCATTTGCTATCTACATGTAGATCATTTCTGCCTTTAAAACTGAGGTTTAATTATGAAACTTCTTTTTATGTGCTGAATTCTTGTGTTGAAGGGTGCTGCACCTGCGGAAAAAGAATGCCAGGCACCAGTATAGGTTAGGGGGGGACCTTCTGGAAAGCACTTCCAAGAAGAAGGATCTGGAGTCCTGGTAGACAGTAAATTATCAATGAGCCGGCAACGTGCCCTTGCCACCAAGAAGGCCAATGCCACCCTGGGCTGCATAGGGCAGTGTGTGGCCAGTAGGTCGAGGGAGGTCATTCCCCCCCTCTACTCTGCCCTGGTGAGGCCACAACTGGAATACTGCGTCCAGTTCTGGGCTCCCCAGTTGAAGAGAGACAGGGACCTACTGGAAAGAGTCCAGCGGAGAGCAACAAGGATGACTGGGGGACTGGAGCATCTCCCCTGTGAGAAAAGGCTGAGAGAGCTGCGACTCTTGAGCCTGGAGAAGAGAAGGCTGAGGGGTGATTTAATTAATGTTTATAAATAGCTAAAGGGTGGGTTGAGGGAGGATGGAGCCAGACTCTTTTCAGTGGTTCCCAGTGACAGGACAAAGGGTAACAGGCACAAGCTGGAACATAGGAGGTTCCATTTAAATATGAGGAAGAACTTTTTTTCAGTGAGAGTGCCCGAGCACTGGGACAGGCTGCCCAGAGAGGCTGTGGAGTCTCCTTCTCTGGAGATTTTCAAGACTCGCCTGGATGCAGTCCTGAGTGATGTGCTCTAGGGAATCCTGCTTTTAAGCAGGGGAGTTGGACTAGATGATCTCAAGGTCCCTTCCAACTCTGAATATTCTGTGAATCCGTGATTCTTTAAAGATTAATAGTTGGCCAATTATAATAATGGTGTTAATACATGCAGTTTTCTAAAGGCACTGAAGAACAGGATCTCTGTGAGGGTTTCGGTAGAACAGCCTTATCTAGGGCTCTGAACTGTCACTTGCTTCATGAAAATGTGCTGGGTTTAAAATACATGACAGAAAAATATACTTCCAGGGGAAGATAAAAATTTTAGATCATTTTACTGATCTAATGCATAGAAAAGGCCTGCGACCAATTTTATTGGCACACACTAAGTGAGGATAAAGGAGGAGGCCCCTGAAGGAAGAATAAACTTCAGTGCAGGGGTAAGGACAAGAGCTTTAAGTGGCAGAGGGACATACGCATGGAAATTCCTTAAGTTTGCATAATTTTCAACACAGCGTATAAATATACCCTGAACCTGTAAACATACTCCTACCATGTCTATACTGCCTTGAAATATAACCATAAAAATGATCTGTTCAGTGATAACTAGGATTTCTTCAAAGAAAATGCTAGGCCGAATAATTGTTTTATTCTCATCTCTTTTCTTAAGATGTACAAAGAATTTGGAAAGGGTGTAGGTGAATGCAGACATGGGGTTTAGAGGCACATATGAGGGAATCATCTTTGTTATTCAGCCATGCAGAGGTTAAAATATGACACGTTATAGTGAAGAAGTACACAACTCATAAAAGAGTTGGTAGCAATGTCTCAGTAATGACAGCTTCATTCTTAGATAAGCATGTCTTCCTAAGGGAAACATACTTATTTTTCCTCATGTTTTCAAATTTATGAATTTATGAACTGGTTGCTTATTTGTAAGAAATATTTATCATCCAGATTCCTGCATCAAGCCTCACCTTGTCATTTATGGTCTAATTTTAGAGGAAAACCTGTCATCTAACAGTGAATGAAGATTACTTCATTTTAAAGTTGTTGTTTTCATATGTTGTGATCCAAGAAAGATGTGCGTCAATGATATTGGTCATGAGTCCCCAAAAGGAGGAAAAAAACCTTCCATTTTGTAACTCTAGATAGGAGATGGAGTTGCAACTAGAGCAGTGAGCGTCTAGAAGATGAGTTGTACCTATTGCACAGTGTTGAGAAGAGAACAGTCTTGAGCAGAATATTGTGCTTGGGGAAAAAAAAAGTTTATTTTAAAAAAATAGTGCCCCATTTAAATTCCTCTTTGTTTTTTAGTTCGTGTGTCTTTTTGTGTTTTATGGCTAGAGTTCTTCTCTCTTTTCTTATTTTATTATTCACTCCTTGATTTTGCTATTATTTCCGTCTCTAAAATTCAGTAACTTTAAGCAATAGGAAAGGAAAAATGACTTAGTGAAATGAATTTGGTCAATGACTGTGGTAAATCATCCATTGTTCAATCAACCTTAATGCAAAAGTAATAAAAGGTGGCCAATGTGATATCAAACTTTCGGAAGAAACAGACAGGATCCAAAGAAAATAAGGGTCAATGAATCTGGCTCTTATACTAGACAAATGTATAGATTCTACACCATTTTAGAAATATAGAAAATTATATATATATATTTATATTAAAAATATATAGAAAATACCTATATAAAACATATAGATACACATGAAGTATATTTGTGTATGTTTCTATATATTTTTACATATATATAGATGTTTCTCTATATATATAAATATAGAATGTAGAAAGATTAAGTTCATAACTTAACCAGCTAAATACACTTTATATTGAGTGATGAGTATCCTATGTACTAGAGTCTGTAGAGAAATGGTTACATGTTACCTGAAGGAAGAGTCACTCTGTAGGGGGAACTCCTACTTCACAGATCTACTAGGGGTCTTCTAAACTCAATAGAATATCAGTAGTGATGATCAGACTAATATTGTTGAAGAGAGGAAGCTGTCACAGGAAAAAAAGTCCCCTGATAGGTGAGCAACTGTTTAAAAGATATGGAACAAAGGGTAGGAGTACATGCTTGGTTGTGACAATAGAAAAAAGTTAAAAGTGAGAACCAACAACTACATAGCACATTAAAAAAAATCTGCAAAAGGGATGAATAGGGGAATAACAAATTTTTTATATGATTCAAAATTATTTAAAACAGACAAATCTAAAGCTGACTGTCAAGAATTGCAGAAAATCTTCATGCTAACTCGCTGATGGAATGACAAAGATGCAGTGAAAAACACTTTCATAAATGCGAAGCAATGTAAATGAATAAAAATGGTCCATGATAGTACCCAGGTAAGTAGAGCTAAAGCCATTATGAACACCCAAGAAATGGAAGAGTTCTTAAATTTTTTTAGAAAAAGTCTAGAAGATAAAAGAACTGAAGCACAAAGAGCTTCTCATTAAATCTTTCAGTGCTTAAGAGAATCTGAAGTGAAACTTGAACTTCAACTGCATTTCTTTGACTAATCCTAAAGAGGAGTATGCAGCATTTTACAGAGATATTGTCAGTTACTCTTCACAAATGCAGCCATGAAGCTAGAGATGAATTTTGCCTCTATTAGTCGTTCAGCTCCAAGGACAGAGAAGCAGCTTTGCAAAGCTGCATAAGCAGCAGCTGAGCTCCAAACCTCACTGACTTCCAGTAGAAATGAAGTGCCGTATAAACATATGTGTCTTTATTTACCTCCTCCCCCCCCCCACCCACACACAAACTAGCCTGGTTTCTTATCCACACTGTGTAGGCAGAGAAGGGTAAAATAGCTCCTGGGAGCCATTCCTGCTCTCTCCTTGCAAGAAAAGGAGAAGTCTCAATTGTTCCTAAGGTGCTCTGACTGAATAGCAAAAGAAGACTGCTCTGGCAAGAGACTTACACATCCTGCTTCTATCACAATTGACAACCTGGCTCAAATGCCTGGATGCCAGCACAGCCACAAATATCACCCTCTCCTGACAAGACTTGTTATCTTCACTTAACTAATGAGCATAGCTGAGGTTTAGCTCTTTCCCTCTTCCCACCTTATCCCCACCCCCAACCCGTCAGACTTGAAATGGATGAACTAGCTTCCCCTAAACAACTCAGAATTTCAAGTTAAGCATTATCAAAACCTTCGTCAAAGTTTTTCACTAGCTTTCCACAGTATAAAAAAGTGGTTTTACCTATCAAAATGTATTTATACCTATCTAAAGCAGATTGAATAAGAGGGTTTTTTTTAGTTATCTGGAATTTCTTGAAAATAAACATTTCATTTGATTTAAAACAACTGTATTCAGCACCAATTCAAGCTTTTTTTTAAATGATGAAGTGTTATCAATAGGATCAAAGGGCTCTTCAAAACAAAAAATGTTTCATGAAAAGCAGTATTTTCATTTTGAAAATATTTTGCTTTTTTTCCCCCAGATATTTTTAGAATGTGAAAACTGAATGACTATCCGAAGTTATTAAATATTTTGCTCAGGAAAAGAAAGCAGTGGTTGTAAAATCTCACTATATTTCAAACAGCCTCTCTCATCTTCACAATCTACCATTAATAATAATTTTTTAGATGCTGAGACTTTATTCCAAGTTTCCACCTTGAGGGAATTTTCTTTTTATCTTGGCATTGCAAACCTTTGAAAAGAAGCATTTAGAATGGAAGGCATGACAGATCTTCTAAATGGAATATGCAGCTACTGAGCTCCACACTATAATTACTGTCATACTGAAGAAGGTTAAATATTTATGAAGAATGTGCTTTTTATCATTCAGTCTAATTTTTAAACCTGAATTCTGTAATTGCATTGAAATGCCAATAATCAAGGGGGGGTTTCTTTCTTGGCAGGCATACGATTTTTATTAGTCTCATTTATTTGTGAAGCGTGGCCGATGGAGGTTTAAAAATAAAGTCTGTGGAGTTTTTTCATTTTGGACCAAAAATAAATTGAAAATAGCTCTGCCAAATAACTTCTTAGGCATGCTTAACTGACTTTTCCCAGAGATTAGAAACTGGGCTTCTCTCCTTTATGTATATTGAGTTTTATGTTTTTGTGAAATTTTTCCCCCTAAATTTGGTTAGGCTAAATATCAAAGTGAAAATTAATCTTACGTTCTTACTAGCATAGATTACCATACTGAAATCATACAGTAAAATTCTGAAGAGTTTCAAGCCAAAATTTTCTGTGTGATCTAAATTTCACTGATGCTTGATCTTTAGTGAGTTTGTTGAAAACCAGATCCAAATTCTGGTTTTAATGATGTTATTACAAATACCTTTCACCTCCTTATACAGTTCTATAATCAAAATACTAATAAAAAATACGGAAAAATATTTCTGTTTAATTATTTGATTGATGCACACCAAGCCCTACCATTTTCATATGATAGTTCTATGTAAGTTAAACTAGAATAATTATCTGAAGAGATTTACTAGAAAATTTATCCTAAAGGATGTATAGACTGTGATTTTATAGTTAATGAGGCTTTCAAAAACTTTTAATCTTTAATTTTAAACATTGGTTTGGCATTGGAAACATTTGGAAAAAAAAAATCACAGTCATCTAAAGTGGTCTCCAGACAGGAATCTGACACCTAAATCTAAATTATGATCCAAATTCTGCTCCCAGAACAACTGCTTAAACCAAGAGGCATTTAGATGCTTTGCCATCACTTCATAGTTCCTCAGGTATGATTCATAAAATCCTGTCACTTTTGCATGCACAGAATGGACAAGCTAGTTCCCACCTACGCTAGGAAATCAGAAGTGAAGCAGCACAATCTCAAAGTCTTCAGCTTGGCAGAGGATGAGGAAATGAATGCTGCCTACTGGTGTTCATAGGAACACCACCACAGCACAGCTTTGTTCTAAAAGAAACCAAGTCCTCCAAGTTGGGTGGAAGGTTTGCCCTTGTCCTCAAGAGGAGATTCTGAACCTTCCAGAAGAGATGGAAGGACCTTCCCCAGAGTCACAGAAGTGAGCACTCCATAGTGTGGTGTTTTCTGGTGGGTAACTTTCTATTAACAGTGCAGGGCAGGCCTTCTGAGAGACCTAAATCTTCTTGTGCATTAGACAGAGAATGTCAGGGCCCAAATTCAGGTGTGAGTGCTATTCAGGGAAGCGAGGTAAGTGTTTACATCCTAAGTAGACCTGGCTTTTCACAGCTTCCAGAAAATGTTCTAAGGGTTATAAGCATTTTAATGGTGTCAATAAATCTGAGTCACGGAGTTTCTTGTATTTTAAAATATTGTTGCTCTGCTTCATTTGATTACAATTTAAGTAACTACTTAGAATTGAATAAAAATATATTAATTGGCATTTACAGAACACATTTTCTTCTATCCAAGCTATAAAGCTGGGAATATATACTTGTGCATTTGTTATGAATCTAGTATTGACTATCTATGGCTCTTTCTGGGTTCAGTTTTGTTCTGTTGCCAACCTGAATGCATAGAGTTAAATCATGGGAAATGGCAACAAGGTTGTTAAGAAGTGAGTGAGAAGGTAGAACAATGATAAGGCAGCCTAAAGTATATAACTTCAAAGAATTTTAGATATGAGTGGCTGCTGGGCTATTGGGAGACAAATTGGCTCTGTGTAGGCTGGAATGGGGTACTCTTCCTAGGGCTATGCCTGGGTTCAGCAGAGATCTGAAACTTCAAAAGCTTTAGAAAAGGGGAGGGGGGCATGAATAGATTTAGAAAGGCTATGAGGGATGAATCAGTGAAAAGCTGACAGTCAGACTGCAGGAGATATGGGGAAAATACATGTATGGTGAGCTGAGTGGAGTACGGGGTTTGGGGTTTTTTTTTTTGTTTTGTGTTACCTCTAGAAGTGAGGTTAGCTTAGTTCAGGGGAATATAGAAAGAATCAAAGCTGTCATACAGTTCTGTAGACATTCCTACCATTCAGGAATTCATATTTTGCTACTTATCTTGCAGGTGTGATCTCTGTGTCATCATACAGCTATACATCTGTAGCTGTGTTTGAGAAAATAGTCATGACCAACGTCTTATTGTGACTCAGATCAAGCTTGGGAAAGGGTAAACTGTGGAATCCCACCAAGGAAGATGGAATTAAGGTCTAGCAACTTAGATGTATATTCAGGAAGATCCAAAAGAGAGAGAGATTCAGATATCTGTTAGCTGTGACACTGACATTCATAACAGCTTCTCTAGCATTATGTTAAAAGAAAAAGCATATAAGTCTGGATGCTTCTAGGGTTTAGACTCAAAAAAGACAGTCTGAGGACTGGCAAGATGATAATAGACAATTTGGATTGTGTCTATTTTGTCCCGAGTGACCTTGTACAGTAGTTAGGTAGTAGTCAGGTAACAGTAGTCAGTTAGTACAGTAGTCAGGTAACAGAAAACAAAAACATTACATCCTGTTTAACCATTGTTATCTTTGTTTCTATGCATTTGATTTTTTTCTGTTCTTTTAATTTGGTTTCTTGCAAAGCTATTCTTCTGCATCCTTTGCTGCTTTGTATTCACGAGTGCATAAAGGATTAACTTCAAACTCTGTTTATAGTGTGTTAATAGTATTGTATTACATTTGTTGCTGTTCAGCTTCTAGGAAGCACAAATGCCTTTAGAAGAACACATGTGTCTCTTTTTGGCTCCCTTAATTTTGAGTAGAACAAGAGTTGAAGGGGCAATAAATGTTGAACCACATTGCTATATTCCAAAAAGTATAGTCAGAATAAAAGAGGTTATATTAACTCTAATAAGCCACTAATAATTTTGCTTAAAATGTGCTACCCTAGTCTCTTTTTTCTTCAAAACAATTTCAGTGTCCTTGAAACTGCAAGCATTATAGGAAAACTGTAGAACATCTGAGGAATTCAGAAGAGAAAAACCATTAAATATGAGTTTTAGCATTTGAGTGGAGTCCCTCTTCTATCTCTCACAAGCAGCTTATTCAGGCTTTTTAATTCCAGTTACACTGCTTCAAACATCACTGATTTGAAAGGCATTGGGAGATAGGGGCAAATTGGAGTAGTGATAAATGTTAAAATGATATGATTTAAGGGGTCTAATTTACAAGATCTGGAGAAAAGCTGTTTACTTCCCAAAACGTGTTCACAGTGACCCGTAGGGGAAATCTGTAAATCTGTAAATATTTTTGTTATACATCATCCGGCCATCTGAAGTAATGTTGGCAAGGACTTTCAGACATTGTATAAATTCTGTATATCTTTCTTACAGCCAATCAGGGAGACCAGCAATGGAATGAAATTTTTGCAAACACTACTGTAAATGGTATGACACATTGTATTGGTTACTTTTTGTAAGAAGACATGAGTTACATCTTGCTAGAAAGTGTATAAGCTTTTAATTGATTTGATGCCAGTCTATTTAGGTGAAAAATTAATTTTCATTCTGACACTCATCTAGAAAAGTCATGCAGAAAATACTTTGTTTATTTTATGGTACCATTAACTATAGAATGGTGACTTACATTTCCTATATTTAATCCTCAGAACAGCAAACAACCTGCAGCAAGATCTGTTCAATTACTCTCAGTGATTTAAAGGAACACTGTTACCTCCTGCAAATTAAATATCAATATAAGCACTTCAAAAATACTGAAAAGCTTGATCCTTTCAGCAGTTTCTTATTTTATTTACAAACATTATAAATTACTATATTTTATGTATCTGTTTTCTTTCTTTGTTGGCTTTGTTAGAAAAGAATGTAGTCCTATCTCTAGCTTAACTTAGCTAAATCTGTAAATCTAATAAAAATAATCATTGATGTCACTGCTGCAGCACTTTTTTCTTCCTGCCTGCTATTTTCTTCTCCTTTTCATGATTCCTACAGAAGCAGGCAGAAGGGCAGTACAGCCCCTTTTGTCCTTACATCAAGATTCACCTAAAGCTACATTTTGCTTTACTGATTTTTTTCCTCAGTCGACAATCAAGACAAGCGGCCTTAGCACACACTCAGCAAGAAATACACCACCATGTCTCAGTGGGACCATATCCCCATGATTTTGAGATAAAATCTCTACTGAGGTATGCAGCAAATCAAGCCGTGTCAGGAAAGGAATGAATCAAAACGTCAGTTTGTTGTGGCTGCTAATGACCAATTCTGAAGTTTGTGTTAACTTTCACCTTTTCCCCTTGAGCTAACCTACATTTGATGGTAACATCGTGTCAGGAGACAGCCCTTTTGAGGACACCTTTTGATCTAGAACAAATTGAGGGAACATAGAGATTCCACAGTATTCCTCTGGGGATGTGATAGACAGAGCTGGTTCTCTTTCTTCCATATCTATATGAATTAAATAATGAGAAGAAAGAGAAAAAAAAATTAGGAACTCCACATTTGTATGTCCTTGTATCTGGACTACAGCTGGCATCTGAGCATAGTTATGGCCTTGCTCTGCAGTTCATGAAAGTCTTTCCTGATTCACTGTGTCCATCATGTGAGAGACCTCTCTTAAGAGATCAAAATGATCCTTCAGACATGTTTCATTCAATAAAGGGCAGTGGCTGCTGTTGCTTCTGCTTTTCAAATTAGCATTTAAACCTGCACAGTCAGATTAGAAGTCATTGCTTTTTCTGAGATTGTCCATAGAGGCTAAAAAGTTGTTAGGAGATGATTAATAGGGGCCTTTCAAAGGAATGATGACTGTTCTTGTGGTCCACATCTCATAAACCAATCTGCAGCTGTCTGCTTTGTCTTATTGCTAAATTGCTTGCCTGCATGAGCAAATTGGCGGGTGTGTCAGCAACAACTCCTGCATATTCTTTTTGTTTTGTTCTGAAGTATGAAGTGGAATGAAGGAAACTGATATTTCCTTTGCATGAGACATTCCCTTAATATACTAGGAAAAGAAAAAAGAACACGACAACTTTACTGATAGACAAGCTACAAGAAAGCCAGAAGAAAAATCTGTTTTCACTCATAAGATGTCTCTTCCTTATGCTTGAGCTACAGGTGTCAGAGTATGGGTAATTCAGTAGACTTTTCTTGGGATATAAAAGAAAAACAACTTGACCTACTACAAATCTTTAGGTTGGGCTGCAGAACAAACTATCAATGAACCATAGCTGCTGGGACTGTCTGCATCCTTCTGCTGCATTTAACTTCATTGTAATTTCTTTTGTGATAAACTGTAAAGCAACATATCAAGTTAGCAGATTATTGACTGTCCTGCTGGAAAATTCATAGAGCAGGCATGGTTTTAAATTAGCTCTCTAAAAGAGTGAACAAGTCAAATCTGTGCTAGGCAAGTTTACATAGCCTGCATTGGAGTGACAGGCAGTAACTAAAAACTGAAATGTGCTTATTTGGGTGAACGGGATTTTACAAGACATGAGTTGTTTTCATGATTACTTTGAATCTAGCTAATTTCTACATGGTTTCTTGTTCTTTGAAAGATATCTGGCTCTATTCAACTCTGCTGTGGAATTTTCCCTGTCCTTCTTGAACTGAGTGGCCCAGAACTGGACACAATATTCCAGATGCGGCCTCACCAGGGCAGAGTAGAGGGGAAGGAGAACCTCTCTCCACCTACTAACCATACCCCTTCTCATACACCCCAGGATGCCATTGGCCTTCTTGGCCACAAGGGCACATTGCTGGCTCATGGTCATCCTGCTGTCCACCAGGACCCCCAGGTCCCTTTCCCCTACACTGCTCTCCAACAGGTCAGTCCCCAACTTATACTGGCACATGGGGTTGTTCTGACCCAGATGCAAGACTCTACACTTGCCCTTGTTCTATTTCATTACATTTCTCGCCACCCAACTCTCCAGCCTGTCTAGGTCTCTCTGAATGGCAGCACAGCCTTTCTGGTGTGTCAGCCACTCCTCCGAGTTTTGTGTCATCAGCAAACTTGCTGACAGAGCACTCTATTCCCTCATCCAAGTCGCTGAGGAAAATACTGAATAGTATTGGTCCCAGTACCGACCCCTGAGGGACTCCACTAGATACAGGCCTCCAACTAGACCCTGTCCCATTGATCACAACTCTCTGGTTTCTTTCCTTCAGCCAGTTCACAGTCCACCCCACTATCCCATCATCCAGACCATGCTCCCTCAGTTTAGCTGCGAGGATGCTGTGGGAGACTGTGTCAAATGCTTTACTGAAATCAAGACAGACCACATCCACTGCTTTACCATCATCTGTCCAACTGGGTTATGTCCTCATAAAAGGCTATCAGGTTGGTCAAGCACGACTTCCCCTTGGTGAAGCCATGCTGACTGCCCCTAATGACCCTCTTATCCTTGATATGCCTAGAGACAGCACCAAGGATAAGTTGTTCCATCACCTTTCCAGGGATGGAGGTGAGGCTGACCGGTCTATAGTTACCCGGGTCTTCCTTCTTGCCCTTTTTGAAGACCGGAGTGACATTTGCTTTCCTCCTGTCCTCAGGCACCTCTCCCATTCCCCACAACTTAACAAAGATGATGGAGAGTGGCCTAGCAATGACCTCTGCCAGCTCCCTCAGCACCCGCAGGTGCATCCCATCAGGACCCATGGATTTATGGATGTTCAGGTTGCTTAATTGATCCCTAACCCAGTCCTCATCAATCAGGACAAACTCCTCCCCTATCCTGACTTTCTATGGAGCCTCAGGGGTCTGGAGCTCCTCAGGACAGCCTCCAGCAGTATAGGCAGAGGCAAAGTAGGCAGTCAGTAACTCCGCCTTCTATTTATCCTCTGTCACCAGGGCACCCACCTCATTCACCAGTGGGCCTACATTGCCTCTAGTGTTAGTTTTATCTGCAATGTATTTGAAGAAGCCCTTTCTGTTGTCCTTGACCTTTCCTGCAAGGTTTAATTCCAACGAGGCCTTGGCTTTCCTAGTTGCTGCCCTGCATCCTCTGACAACAGACTTATATCCCTCCAAAGTGACCAGCCCCTCCTTCCATGATCTGTACATTCTCTTCTTCCACTTGAGTTTGCCCAGCAGTTCCCTGTTTAACCATGCAGGTCTCCTGGCACCCTTTCTTGACTTCCTACCTGTTGGGATGCACTGATCTTGAGTTCAGAAGAAGAGGTCCTTGAATGCTAACCAACTATCTTGGGCCCCTTTACCTTCTAGTACCCTGTCCCATGGGATTTCCCCTAGCAATTGCTCGAAAAGGCCAAAGTTGGCCTTACTGAAGTCCAGGGTTGTAGTTCTGCTAGGTATTCTGTTTCTGGCACATGAGATCCTGAACTCCACCATCTCATGGTCACTGCAACCAAGGCTATCCTCAACCTTCAGCGCTTCAACCAGACCCTCCTTGTTCATAAGAATAAGATCCAGCAGCACTGCATAACAGAAAACCTGATTCCTTAAAATAGTTGGGTGATGTACGTCACTGATGGGACACAGAGGAACTGACTTGCACACCTCAGTGTTATTCTGCTGTGGTGACTTCAGTGGGGCAGGGAATTTCTGACTTTAACTCAGAATCTACTAGCTTTACATTTTTGTAGGACAACTGTCAATACCACTCTGTAGCAGAAACCAGTGTTGTACAGATACATTTGTCTGTAATTTTTTTAGATAAGTTCCTCACACTTTCCAAGTTAAGAACAAGTTTTCAGACATTGATTTTACAAATAGGAAAGGGAAATTTATCAGGGTGATTAATGGTATTTAAAAAGTTCTAAGTGGAATTCTCCTCTCAGAGGTATAACGCAAACCTGACAGTAAATAAAGTAGAAGCTACATGTTCATCAGCAGGAGGAAAAGGCAGCCTTCCTGCTTTCTTTGTACTTCAGAACATATGGTTGCATACTATAATGTCTATGGACCTGTAGTATTGTCTCTCTTTTCTCAGATGACTGTATGAGTGGCACTAGATTTGTATCAGTGTGTCTGAGAGCAGAACCAGGTAACAATTCTCCTTATTAGAAAAAGATTTTCCCTATTATTAGAATTTTCGTTAAACATGACCAAGAAATGTATATCCTTTCAGAACAGAAAAGACATTTTTTGATAATTCTTTTTTCAGTTTGATTGCATCCGTCAGATATTTAATTATAAATACAAAGCTGTGGCATAGATCCCTTGTGAAATTAGCTGAGTCGTACTAAATGTGTCTCCTTCAGAAACAGAAATTATCTTAGACCCTCTATGCTGGCAGACAGACAAAGAAATTAAGGATTGAATGGAGAAGTAAACAGAAGCTATAGACAGATGAACATTTTGAGAGCTGTGGGGAATTCTGCACGTTTGCTGTTGCAGTGTTCTCACAGACAGATTTGGGGGTCATTTACCCTAGAGTGTTTGAATACTATTATGTCTAACACCAGTCAAGAGGTAAAACCGAGCTCTGGGCATTCATTCCTTTTAAATGCTTTTATCATCAAGAGCATTTGTCAGTTCACAGCTTGGTCTGAACTAGAAGATGGGTGAAGATGGGTTATGCTGCAATGTACACACCAGGGCTGTGACATCCCAGCACAAAGCATCCTGTGGCAAAATTTGTGGGAGCAAAAAAAACCCCACAATGGCCACAGCATGCCACTTCTCCAGTCATCTCTGCGTGACGAGCACTTTAAAGCAAGTGTATAAAAATATACATAAGTTCCCTGATCCAATTCACAGGATAACTGCCCACAAAGTTGTACCAGCCCGAAGGACAGGCAGTACAAATAGAGGGCAGGAATATCTCATTGTGTTGTAGTACCCAAAGATTTCTATAGTCTAATAGGCTGATTTTTGGTGGCAGTGTTGGAATGAAAGGCTGTCTCACACTCAAGTCTGCCCAAGGCTGCCTGTGTTTGCAGAACCACCTGATGATCTGAACCAGAGACCTGATGCAGATGAAAAAACAGGTTTTGTTTGGGTTCTTCTTCAGCTGAATCTACTCCTGTCTTGGCACAGCTCTGACCAGCTTTGGCCAGATTAAGCCAGTCTCTGAGTGTTCAACCGTGGCTTATATCTGCTGAAATCGAATTCCAAATCACTGGTGTGGGGAAAAAACAATTTAGGGGCACCATCCCTCAGCAAGTAGTTATTACTAGACAATCAAACATGAGAGATGATGGCCTGCCTGCCAAAGAAATGGCCACAGTTTTAAAGAGCTGAGATCCTTCAGTTAGTAGGAACAACACCAAAGCCATCTCCTGAATAAGGTAATGAAGAGTTTAGCAGCAATATCAGTGTAATGTATTCCTGCTGTCTGCACTGGGCACATTGTCCTCCCAGCTGATTCAGCACAACCGTTTGTAAGGCAAGCAGTTATGTAGGTGGAGAAGAGAGCTGATTCTACTAAGCCATTTTCTCCTTTATGTTTAAATGGTTATTTCCAGTATACCCATAGCTAAACAGACCAATTCAGAGAGTAACCTGGGGCACAAGAGAAGAAACAAGCATCCTTTGGTGACAGATGAGAGGCACTAAAACTCTCATGCTTGTGATAAGGTGGAGGGAACAGAACTCTGCACGTCCCTACAAAGTCTGTGACACCCATTTCACCCTTGCTCTGAGAACAGAGAAGGCTTTCCTTTTTGCTTTCATGAGCTGTCAATCTTGTTCAACTTCATGAACATTGATTCACTTGCTAAAATCCATTTTTCATGCACTGTCCTATTTGGAAGGGATAGTAAATGCTTTCCTTTACTTATCATGCTTGAAATTTAACTTCTTCCATAAGGCTGCGGAAAAGAAGTTCTTGTATGAGTTACAGAAAAGGACAATTTGAGGCAGTTTAATGTTTACATTACTTTCTTTTCAGTTTATGAATGTCTGAGCATTAGATGAGTTAAGTCTAATAAGTATGAAAAAAATAGGATTTTAACATCATTTGATGTTAAATAATTAACTTAGAAAACTAATGGCAATATCATAAAACATCATCTGCATGATATTCAAAATATAGCTATATTCAATAATAAATATCTTGTGGAATTCATGTAACTGAAGCCCACACAAGAATAAGGAAGCTGCCAAAAGTAGTATCATATCCAGTTGACTTAGTCAGCAAGAAACCAACTGATCCACAGATGCTCTTTTTTTCCTATGAGAAAATATCCTCTTTTGCAAGTCTCCTCTCTGAAAAATGTTTAGCATGAACTCTTCTCCTCCTGCAGGCTGTAAATCATTTATTCATCAAACCCTTTTATTTGTAACAGATGGAAAACTTAGTACAAATTTAAAAACAAAAAAGGGGAAGATTAGACATTTAGGTGAATAATAAGTCTAATTGCATTATACTGCACTGACTTTTAAAACAGGCCTTCAGGCATGGGAATCAACTGATACTCAGATTGATTTGGATGCCTTTTCTCTGTTTGGATGGCACAGACAAGAACTGGGCAAGGAGCTGTTTTACCTAAGAGTGCTTCTTCATCGTGTGTGAGGATGCGAACACAGGGAATGAGGCTGTGATAAGATGTCCCCTTATCCAGTGTTCCCTTACTATCTACTTCCAGTGTCCTTGTCTATTCACATAGCTGTCTAGCCCTGGTCACGGCCAGTGCAACAGTCAAAATGAACTGGCTGTTCTGTTTCTGCAGACCATGTCATTTTTTCCCTCTCTCATTCCCCTTGCACAGGAACACACATATTCAAGCAAGAAAACGATAAGACACTAAAATAAACAAGACATGGTATGGTTCCAATTCCTTTTCTTCCAGCACATGCACACTTATGTTACCTTTGATTTAGCTATATTTCCATAAATGTTTGTTATCTGACTAGATAACTTGCATTCCTGCTCTTTGTACTTTACACAAAGTAACAAGGGGGAAAAAAAAGTCCCATTCCTACATGGATCAAGAGAATGGTTCTCAGACAGTTTCTATTACTTCAAAAGAAATACTGCTACCATTTGTAGCTGGGGTAAAAGTCTCATAATATCGCCAATAACATATCTGTTACTCTAGCAACAAGAAAAATATATTTGATTATACTTTTTGATTTACTAAATGCATTAGATAACTACTCACATGTGACAGTGTGACAATAGTTCCTCCTGTAATGCAATGACATGGACCAAATAAGCTGAATTTTATTCAATTAAAGTTTAAAATATATCAGAGCAAACAAACACAAAGTATGTTTTGGACTCCATAATGCTGTGTTTTCCCATTCATTTAAACAGTATGCTATAAAAATGCCATCAGATCATGGATCTACTTTCTTACAGAGTATTAATACAATAGTTAATTATAAGACAGATGTGATACAGCAGCATACTGGAGAGGAAAGCAGAATTTCACAAAATTCAGTAATAGGAGATACTCTGTCTGGTGTAAGAAATACTTCACAAACTCTTCCTTCTGTAACTGAGTGTTATCTGGACTGAACTGTGTTGAGTCCTGGAAGCTGGCCTGTTTATTATTGTTGAAATACTGCTGACTGATTGAAAACCAAGGAGGGGAGGGCTTGTTTGTTGTTCTGCTGTTGAGCTGTGAATGCATACAGGTTCTTATTTCTGTAACCCTCATGTACACTAAATAAAGAAGATTTTTGCCATTCATTTCAAAACAGTATTTGTTTAAGCCAATGTGCCTTCATAATTGAAGCTGAGTTGTATTATTTTTTTTTTATATATATACTAAGAGATCCCTCATGCATCTGCTATTTGGGGTTTGGATCTTAAACTGTGTTTTGGCAAGGCATAATGTCAATAGCAAGTAAAAAGATGATGTCATTATTATGATATTATTAACTTGGAAGTTAATTGATGACATTGCTTTCATAGACAACACAAAGTGATATCCAAGCCAAAAATTTCATATTCCTTATTATAAAAAAAAGTGTTCTCAGACCAATGAGACCAGCTGTTCCTATGCATCCAGCTGCTCCCCACCCTGACTTGCATATTTTATATATCCCAGAAGGCATTTAAAATCTGCAGCATCACTGTTGAGTTTATTGCACTATTAACTTAAAACCGGCATCAACTGTTGTGTAGTTGTTAAGTAGAAAATTTACTGTAGATGGGTTATTGTTGCTTTCCTCTGCTAATATTCTAGGAGACATAAATATGATTTCATTTATTTTTTGTAAGCAAAAGATTAATAAAAGTTTTTTCACGTCTAAGTTATTTGTATGGCTTCCATCTGTAACTGGCCTTTCCAATGCAATTGCAAAAAGAAGGAATTAGAATTGAACAGACAATCTTTCCAGCGTGACTGGGCACTTAGACAGTCATATAAATTAAAGTTATTGGTTTAATAATGAGAAAATAGTAATGTTACAGCTATAGGGGCAGATACTTGCAACTATTTCAGCTAGTATATACCTAGTAGCAAGTTCAACATGCTTTGTTGACACATTTAATTTTAATTTAATACTTTTGCCTTATTGTACTTTTTATTACTTTATTACTGTGTTAGGGAACATCTACTAAAATACTCCTGTAAAATTTCAAGTCACAGACTTTGAAAAAAAGAGAAATGAAAAGGGATATTGCACTGAGAAGTAGTTTTGATGTACAGCATCTTACTTGTGGGGTGCATATGTGAACTTCCTTAAATGTCTGGTCAGACATGCTAAATAAAGCAGAAGAAAAACGTATGGAAATATGCCTTACCCCAACTTGTTTCTCTTTAAACATTTGAAATTTGTGTGGATGACAACAAGGAATGAGAATCCTGGTTTTCTGTAGAAACTGAGTCTGAAAACGCAGGCAGACAAGGAAGCATGGAATGATCAGCTCCCAGCCCCAAATTAATGAAGTTTCCATCTAAAACATTCTGTGGTGGTCTCACACACTCATCGATGAGTGTAGCACCACCATATTCCCAATGCAAATATGCTCAAGCAAGATTTTAAAAAGGATGGATTTTTTTCTGAGTTGTTCCAAAACAATGTAGATTTATTCAAGCACAGTAGATGGTATTTCACCTACAACGTCAGGAAAAAAGTACAAGGAACAGTAAAGCACATGTAAAAGGATCATACAGCACCAATAGTAGTTGTCACAATATTCTTGATGAAGTAATAACATTTTGGGTTTTTTCCTAGAAGACTTCCTTTCCTTTCCTTACTCTTTCAGCAGTGTTCATGAGATAATCATTGTAGTTTAAACTTTGTCTTCTGCAGGTACAGTATCTGGCTTTCAAAGACTCACACCAATCCATGTTGTGAAGCAAAGGGCAGACTTAGTCCTACAGTGCCACCCTGATTAATGACTTGATTGGCATTTCTTCTTGGACTCAAGAGGAGTGGTAGGCTTTGAATTGGACATTGAATTCTCATAATGTGTTGTATTTATTTTATATTTTCAAGAGTGATCACAGACTTGGCTAGCTGCCCTGAGGAAACAGGATGCTAGAGCAACACCCAAGTGGTTGTACTTTAAACCTGAGATAGTAGAGTTTTACAGAAATGTAAACCTCTGTGTTGCATAACACTGGAAAGGTATTTTCAGGGACTTTTTTCTTCTTTTATGAATACATATGGCATGATTTCAAAGCTCACTATTAATGTTTACAGTCCCAATTGAAATGTGCTTCAGCCTCTTTCTGTCATTCTCTCTTCACTTTCTTCTGTTGGTTTTTCTTGTTTAGCACTTCTTTAGAAATAGTCTGGCAAATATATTTAAATACAGTAATGCATGTGTGGGAAGTGAATGTCGCTCTTGCAAAACTGAAAATTCACACTCAGAATCCTAGTTTTAAGTACTGCAACTCTTGAACTTAGGGCATCTATAGCAGGTAATATTGCCATTATTATTAGTGTGGGTGTGATATATTATTCATTACCGTCATAGCTACCAGACAGATGGCTATGCCACCTCCAGGATAAGGTATTGTACAGTCATGTCATCCCTGCACAACGCATACACATTTGGCATGATATACTGCCTGTGGGCCCCTTTGAACGTAGGATCCAGGGCACTAGTCATGTGAACTTCTGCTTCAGAATGTACCCTTGAAGGGATCACATCATTTCCTGATCCTACAGAAAACATGCTATGAGGTCCTAGCACTAACACAGTAATTGTGACCCAATGGTTCACGCTCTACATATTGTGTGGGATGGGGATGGGGGGAGGACTTGTGCATGTGTCCTGCTTAGTAATATGCAAGATGCTGGTATCAAGTAGCATTATACATCTAAAAGTATTCTCAGTACCAGCATCAGGTGTGAATATTGCCATGGCATCCACAATTCAACACTTATGCCCTGTGCTGCCCTATATGACCTGCTGCAGGTGAACTTGATGCATCTCTGCTTTCTTGTACTCCTCTGGCTCCTGGTCACATACCCTGGTAGTATTTTGTGGTGAGCTTAGTCTGGGACTGTAGGGAGGCATTAGTGGAGGTGGGATTATGCTAAGGTGGGAAGCCTTTCATCTGGGCCAAAATCTCT
The DNA here is from genome assembly GCA_028020825.1 of Podargus strigoides. Taxonomy (NCBI): domain Eukaryota; kingdom Metazoa; phylum Chordata; class Aves; order Caprimulgiformes; family Podargidae; genus Podargus; species Podargus strigoides. The sequence goes on from CM051621.1 coordinate 14,635,197, forward strand.
TAGTTCCAATAGCAAGCATAGTAAAAAATACTGCCGCATCTTACAAAACTCCCTGAATTTCTCTTTTCTAAAACGTTAATAGGAGCATGATAGTACTATAATCCTGTTATTTTTGCCATCTGCCTCATGTAAGATTCAACATTATTGGCACCAGAAATTTCCCCTCCTTCTTGTATATTCTGGGTCAGCAATGGACCGTGCAGGCACAACCCAGTAGCAAACAACTGCTTTCCAATCAATCCAGTAGGCTACAGCTAAATTTTTAACTAACATTTAACTGGAACCTACACTAGAGTTGAACTCTAAATTCAGGTTTTCCAAACTAGAAACTGATGAACAAGAGAAATGAAAAATGCAATTCAGAAAATATTTTATTGAGTACAATACCATTTCATTGTAGGCTTTCGTCAAAGGTCTGCTTTATAAAACACCACCACCAGCCTCTCTGAGGTTGAATACAGCTTGGGCAGGTACACAAGGAATGGGAGCATATGCAAATTCTCATGCAAACAGCATAATATGGATTATTTGCATCCAGACAGTACCTTGTCTTAGTGCCCAAGTTTGCACTATCTCACCAGAAAAAAATTAAACTACATGTAAGTATTGTAAAGAATTGTAACAATCAGTTACAAGTTCAAATTTACAGGGTGTTGCCCTTGCACATTCAATGGCTAAACTCAAGATCATAAAATGAAAACTAGGAGCTCAGAATGAAAGTACTATTGTAAGCCTTCTGTGGAAACAAGATTAACTCTAACTCCAGAAACTGATGGCTAACAAGACAGCATAACTACTGTACACAAGGAGAGCCGTAATTTTTACCAACTTCCAATTTTAGCAGATGGAAGACAATCAAAGTTCTTACAATTGTGGTTAATTCCACAACACACAAGACTGATCAAGACTCAGCCCCATAGTTCTCGGAAATAGATTAAATGAACATTAGTCCACAGGCAATTTTCAGTTTCATGAAGCACCTGCTCAGCTCATAGAGAACAGCTTTTAAATGGCATACAAGTGTGGTAATATTTATATTAACAAAGGTGCTGCTTACTAGAACATAGATCAACTAATTTTTCTGGTGTGCTTGTTTTCAGTGATGGCAAAGCATAAATGTGCTATAAAATGTAGGAACAGTCATAAGCAACCTTGAAAACGTCCCTATGTTGCTTAAATTCTTCTCTCAAATCTCCTTCTTTATAAAGTATATATAAATTCAGAGACTGTAGGAAGTTTTCAGGTTGACTATATTTCTGCAGCTAACTCTGGATTTTATGAGCTGGTCCCCACAGAATCTTTAAGTCTGCCATGAAATCTGCACTGTACTGCCAAAGAATTTGAGAAGCACTTGTTCTAACATTAAATATGAAGATAAGTACAGCAGTAAATACATCTTATTACACAGAGTCTTCCATTGTCCCTTGAGTGTGCATGTCCCAACATGTACAAGTACCACCACTTCATCAGGAAATAATTTTATAAAACAAGATAAACAATTTGCTACCTACATCAATATTTTCAAATTAAAAATAAGCCATCCTTATTTCCATTGTTCTTGTTTTAAAAGTTTAGCATATTCATTAGCAATTAGAGGAGAAAGTCCAGAATAGTCCAGAGGCCAAAGTATTCAAACAATTCTGAAAGGTTCTGTTGAAATGAATTTTTTATTTATTAAAAAGACAATGCATTCTCAAGAGAGCATTTTCTGCAGTGAAATAATTTAGTTCTTCATATAGACACATTATACACAATGTTAACAACCATGAAAAACAATACAAAATGCTTTCAAATTTAACAAGTAGAAAAATATAACTAGTATATATGGCAATTGTGAATCTAATACTGTACAGAAGTATTTATGGATTTTACAAATAAATTATAGCTTAAATGCCCTTTTTAAAATTTCTAAATGTACACTGGAACATAGACTCTGAAGCTTACCACTAACTTGCCACAAATGAGTGCCAGTCAAACGTTCTGCCCACAAGCTCAAAAAACTTCTTGTTGGGTTCATGGAAATATTCATGCAGTTTCTCAAGTAACCGGGTATCGACTTGTGGGTGTGCTCGTCCTTTTGACTCATGTAAACAACGCTCCCTACCACTGTCCCTTAGGCAGTAGAAGCCTTTAGTTTTATTGAAATAAAAGTTTGAAGCATTTATCTGTGGCGATAACTTCAAAAATCTCTCTACCTTCTCTATTTCTGGGAAAGGATCTTTGATTAGTTTATCCCCATCTACAATGTGGATATGATCAAGAGGAAAATACTTCAGCCAGTTTTGCATGTGAATGTAGTATAAGCTTCTGTTTATTGCCTTGTAGTCCACATTGAGTTCACCATCTTTAATCAGGAACTGTTCAATGGATGGATAGGGCTTGTGCTTCTGCATGTGATTATAGAACACTTGGGTGTAATCTGATAGTACTCTCTCACTCGGGTCTCTTAAAATAAGGAGTAGTCTCATTGATTGGTTCATGCTATAAACTCTTTCAGGCACTTTAGGTGATGTGAAATATGCTGGAGTTTTTTCCATGGTGATCTGATGGGGATAAGAGAACGGCATTTGATTAATATACCACTGCAATCCATTTCTGTAATGATCTTCCCAGTCAAAAAAGTGAACTTCACTTTCCGCTGCCGCAATATCTGGATGGAGACTCAACATCTCTAACAAAGCTCTTGTTCCACCTTTTCTCACTCCAATAATGATAGTCTGTGGCAGCTGCTGGCATGATCCATTAGAATGAATGTTTTCCTTGAAGTCATTTTTTGGAGATGTTTTCTTTAAAAGCTCTCTCTGAACAGACTGAGAAGTTGTCTCAGCCTTCAAATTTACAGCCGGTCTGGAAGGCACTATCTGAGGTTGAACAATAAGCAACACAGCTCCCAGCAGAAAAGCTGCCATGACAGAAGTTCTTAGTCTGGTTTCACTCAAGCAGGTAATGAGGCATAGAGCGATTTCCACCACCAACAGCCTTTAAAAGTTGGTTTTGTTTTGCTGAGTGAACATGTATTTCTCAAACAGAAATTTTGCTGAAAGAGGGAAAAGAAAAATAAAAAAAACATTATTTTACACTTAGACATATCACTACTAAAGCTACGCTGCAGGTATCTTTCGCTTTTCACACGTAAACAAACTCCTTTAGCTTTCCCAGCTCTAGGCTCATAGGTCATTTGGCATCATTACATTCTTTAAGACAGGCACATACAATAATGTCATGAGAAAATGATTTCCAGTCATCAGGAGACATGAACATTCTGAATCTTTCTCTTTCACTCAAGAATCATCCAGAGTACTAGCTTTCATTATTTTTTGAAATCTGATTTCATTGAACCACAATCACAAGATAATTCAGTGCTTTCTTTATCTGCAATAATAGGTCTACCTTAGAAACAAAATATAAAAAGAGGTGTAGACTGCAAAAGAGTATTCCTAAAAGCTGAGGGTCTTGTAGGAAGTCTGGGAATGATAGTCTCCTAAGGGACCATATGACAGCAACCAGAAGTAAAGCTGCCAGGGAAAAAGGCTCACACAATGTAGACAGAGCTGTCCAATTGTGGGAAGGTAACGCTGTCCCAGGAAGAAGTCAAGAATTGCTCTGGATGAGTAGAAGACCAAGGAAAAGTTGAATTTCTATGTCATTTTAAGTGAAGTTAATTTTTGGTTTGTGGTTAGACTCTAAGGACAGAGTCAGGTAGTATGAACTCTGGCCCTGCACAAAGGTAGGATAACAAAACCATAGTCTATAGTGTGACTGCATCAACAAAATGCTAAAAGAGCTGAGGTTCCAGTCATGATACGCTGGAAAGAAAATACACAATGAATACTTCTGAAGGCCATTTCCAGTGTTAGCCAGCAAGCTGTTGTGATGTAAGCAACTAACTTTACACTTTGTCAAAAGACTACTAAATACCACTGCTGAACTCCATTTAAAGGTCAGGGTTTTTTAATGCAATGTTTGAAGTGAAGTCTCAATGGCCTCACACACAGCATAGCTGCTAGATCACATTATGAGCAGGCTGTGTCTACAAGTTCCCTAAATTAAGATGCCTTTCAAAGACTTTATAACCTCAGTGGAACGCTGATGTAAGTATGATTTTGGTATTGTCTAACTCCATTTAGAAGTGGAAGCCACGATGGCAGAGCACCTGATTGCTTTGCCTTAGTAGGCTACTGTAATTATGAACTTAAGCTTGGAACAGCACGTACTGTACTGGGTAACAAGGGCTAAAATACAAAATTACATATGAACAACCTGAGGAAATGCAAGGGCTAGGTTCTGGAAATTCTCCAGCGACTCTGAAAAGAAACTAATGACTTTTCCACAATAAGCTAAATCCCAGTGTGACAAGGACTAATGATGTGCTTCTAAGTGATCTAGAAAGTTCTGTTTTATAGCTTTGCATTTAGAGAGGTCATGACTCCATCCTGAATAGAACAGGTCTGCTTCCTGATGTTTGCTACTGATTGTTACTTTTATGCTTTCCCTTCTTCTAACCACTTTTAAAGAGCTACAAGGCAGTGATATTGTTTGGAAGCAGAAATCAAGACTGGGAGGAGAGGGAAAGAAAGAGTCATGATAGATGTGAAGTCAAAAGAGTGTGTGCTTCCCTATATGCTTGCAGGCTTTGAGCTCGTGGCATGCGCTGTCTTGGGCAGAAGGTCATTCCCTGAGCTGTTCTGTGATGTCTGATGTGAGGCAACTTCGCAGAGGAATTAGTTGTTCCATTTTCGGTCACTATTAAGTTTTATCTGGCTGAAAGAGCTCCATTTTGGCTGTTGCCATTAATCTTCTGCTCTCTTTCCCCATCCTCACTATTCCTGTTAATCTTTCTCATCTTAATCTACTTCAGTTTTAACAAGCAATAATCTTAATTATTAGTCCCACACTGAGGATGCTGATGGGGGCACACTGGATGACAGACAATTCAATATAGGTAAAGTCATGGTGGATGTCCCCACTGAGCTATGCTGCCACCACATACAGCAGCAATGTGATCAAATGGTACAGCACTAGACAGATTAGATCAGTGACTGATGGGCAGCTCAGGACATAAGAGCAACAAAACATCAACTCTTCCTGAATTTTAAGGTCACAGATTAAAGGAATAGCCATTTACTCCTGAGTGTATTTTAAGAGTCACTAGCTCCATAAATAGTAAGCCTGAGTTGTTTTCTTAACACCTTACTGGAAAAGCATAATAGGATTCCAGTGAGAAACAGGTTGACCTGCTGTTGAAAGGGGTTAAGTTAAAGCCTAATGGTAGGAATCCTTATTTCTTAGCAGCCAGATTGAAATATGCTATGGTAGTAGCCAAATTCAGCAATAGGCTGTCTCTGGAAGGATTAACTCTCAGCTGCTGGTCTCAGACACTACTGACAACACACTGCTGGGATTTTAATTTTTTTTTTTTAAATGAACTATATATACCAATTCATTGGGACTGTTCATTTTTAATTCCTAGTTTGCATACTACTCAGTTGCCAACTGTTTTTTACTCAAGCCTTCCTGTGGCTGAGTATAGCACAGGAATGTTTTGGGGAAATAAAGACACAGCAATGTGTCTCTTAATGGTAGCTCTACTCATCTTTTGGCTGACATTGCTCTTTGAAATCAGATTTGTGGGATACTACAGCTGTGGGACCAAGGGCCTCACCTCAGGTAGCTTTTTAAGCCTCAGTGGAGCTCTGCCTCAGTCTCTTCCCATTCTTAACTACATTTTCAGGAATAGCTTTTTTTAAATCAACAAAAGCAACTGTTTTCTGTTGCAACATGAAATCTCAGAGTATCTTCTATTTCAGACATACAGAATTTCATTGTTCCCCCCAACTATTTGTTCAGGTGTGCATCACATGTTCTTACACTGCAGAACACTGCTACAATACCTGTAGCATTTATTGTCTTTACGCACACCCGATGAACCACATCAGTAATTATGCCATTCAAAGTACCTACATGCTATTGTTGCTTTACTTGCAAGTAAAAGCTTTGTCTGCCTTTTCTTTCCATTTTGTTTTGCTTCTCTCAAACCATATAGGTTTGATATCTGGATCAATTATTTTGTTATGTTAGACTAATGCAACACAATGGCCATGAACATGCATCTAAATTCAGCACAAACCATATGTTGTGTGGGCAAAGTGGTGTCCAGGAATAAAACAGCATATAAATTGCTTGTCATTCAGCTTTCATCTCTTATGCCCTCTTTAAAGCTTTATGCAGATCTGCAGTTTGGCAGCTAGAATTACAGCAGTTTATATAAAATGATGCAAATGTATATTCCATGGCTTTATAATTTGTGGGTCCAAAAAACTGTTTCAACAATAATAAGCATGCACTGAAGAGTTTATAGCAGCCACTCTGCCAAATTACTTTTCTGCTGTAAGAATTCTCTTCACTGCCTCCACAAGTCATGCAGAGCATACACAACTTCACTCAATGACTTTGTATTCCAGATTAGTACAAAAATTCAACTGACAGTCATTGCTATTGTATTTGCTGCAAGTAAACGAGCAAGTTGGTAAGAGAAACACAGTTTGTGTTAAATGGTGCTTTGAAGATTATACCAAGACTTTTCAAGAAGTCTGATTGCTTTTCCTTAAGCTTTTCTTCAGCTTTCTCCAATTAATTAGCAAAATGTGCCACACTGTTTATTCAATAAGATTCAATGTGGACATTGCCAATCAAATCAGCTTTCATGATTAAAACCTCTTCAAAAGTGATAGTGACTTGGAAATAAATGGAAGCTTTCCTCAGTAAATGCAGTATGAGGGCCACAGCTGCCATATTTCATAGAGTTTTAAGCATATTACAGTGCTCTTTGAAACACTTGTTCCCATTTTATGATTTCTGACTATCTCTTACTCCATTACCAAGGTATTTTAATGTCTCAGTATGTTTATCCTTACTCAATGTCATGGCCGAAACTACCTAGATTATGTATCATTTTTAGTTTTATTAGCATTAGCAAAATAATGTATTTTTTGCCTGGAGTGATAACTTCATTTTTGCTGGGTGTGGGACAGGGGTGGATTTAGCTCTGAACTTTGATACAAACCTTTGCTTTGGCTGCCAAAGCAGGTGAGAGGGAACCAAGAGGGTGTCTGTAGGGCAGTCAAGTGTCAGGTAGAGTCTACTGACAAATCTGATGGGTGTATTTCACAAAAAAAACAACCCAACAAAACAAGCCATAGCAACACACTGAGAGGTTTAGCAGAGCTAACGCGACACAGTTAATATTGCCAGGACAGTGACTGGAGAGAGATGACTACATCATTTTCATGAACCTGCAGGTGATGTCATCTTCATTAAAGAGAAGTTGCACTTTTATGGTTCTCTAGGGACAGAGGATGAACAGGTGAAGTTTCAGAGATCCTCACTTTTCCTCCTTGCAGAGCTGAAGACCTTCACTGGAGATAACTTTGTCCAGGCATCTAAAAAAGCTCAGTATGGCCTGAATGAGAACCATAGATCAGTTACTAAAGTTTGTCTCTAGAGGGAGATTAGAGCTGAAAATGTGAAGGAGACATTCTGTTCTTATAAAGTATAATCAGTTTTGCAGATATGATAGAACCTCAGGACAGTTTGTGGACTTTTTTTTCCTTTGCACATATTTGGGTACTCAATACTGAAAATATAAGATTAACATTGCTGGTTAAAGGTAGCTGTGCAGCACAACCCACATATCTGCTATGCCAGCTTCTGAAATCGGAAAAAAAATCCATAACTGACCTAACCAACTCTATAAACAATGATCTAAACTGATGAAAAGTCAGTGATCTGAACATTTGTATTCAGTGATGTGTTTAAAACAACTGAACTAGATCAACTGTAGTGTACTTGAAATTCTTCAAGAGCTCCTTGAAATGAACAGTATATACCCCTATCCTCTAAGAATAGAGGATGTCTGCCATAGGATATCTTCCTTAGTTGTTTATACAAGCTTTTTCAAGTGACTCTTTGTATCCAGTTAGCATAAAACTCACCTGTACAGATACCACTTAAAGTTCAATCAAGGGCAGGAAAGGAAAGGGAGCAATTTTTAATTTATTTTTCAAATCTAATCCAGTTTATTAAACTTTTTTCCTTGAAAACCTATTCTGCATTTTGCTATTTTTATGTATTAAACTGTCTCATAATGTCCTCTTCATGAAGAAATGCTTCCCACACTTCCCCCCCCACTGTTTTTAATCACATTTTAAACAAGTTTTAAACTACATGTGCCAATGAAATGCTCAAATTCTAGTTTCCAGTAATTAACTACAAGTAATTGCCTACATTAGCAAGTGCTACAGAGACAAGTGAATTGTATTAAATTAAATAGAATATACTACTGCTGTCATAGATCTCTAGGGGCATAAACTATTGATCACCTCATGATAAATAAAAAAAAGCCATCTGTGCAATAAGAAGGGAGGTGAAAAGATAAGTAACTGTGAACCTATACTACAGTGCCTAAGTCATATTGTCTACGTACATTTCCCAAATTATATTAAAAAATGCTGCACAACCAGTACAGATTAAGATGTGGCTTTAACTTTTATAGTCAGCATGTTAAGGAATCAGATCACAATTACCGTGCTGTTAAGATGATATATCGTCTATCAGCTCTACGACTTCAGAAATATACTTTTAAAAGGGGAACTTAACAAGCTGAGAAAGGCTGACCTGGTAGGAAGTATTTTTGGCTGAAATCTGCTATATTTCTGCACCTGCTGTGATAAATATAGTTTATACGAATTAGCTAAGTCACCAGTTCATGACTTCTAAAGGAGTTCAGCTCCAATGTGAGCAATAAAGTAGCAAATTTATAATAGGCTGTGGTTATATATAACATGCGCTCTTTTTCGTAAGGTCAGAAGGGACCATTGCAATCTTTCATGCCAAGAGATCATAAAAATTTTTAGGAGAGAGAATACCCTAGATTTCAGAGCACCTTATGCAGGTAAAAATAAAATGGAACATTACATCAGAATAAAAATAAACTTGAAAAGCTCAGCATGCACAGAAATTTCTGTACTGAATGATGACATGGAATCCCCCTACCACCTTCTAGCAATTTAATACCTTTCAGGACTCAATTTTTTTCATAAATAGAAAGGGTACATGTACCACTGCCTTCTCTATCCCCCCATAAACCAAAAGGTTTAATTTAAAAGTCCAGAAATTACTCCTCGCCCCACTTCCCAAGCAAAATGGGTCACATTCTAATTAGGTAGCAGAAGTCTATTGCACAGTTAATAGAGTTGCTTTGTAATTCACCAAAGCTGTCCCTGAGAAAACAACCTGAGTGAAAGGATGGCTCTGTCCTGTCCTGCTCCCTTTCTGCACAAAGGCTCACCTTAACTGGATGTATTGAAAAGGGAACACAGCAGATTAAGCAATCTCATTCTTATTTCCTCTGCCAACCAATTTCTTATCACTCCCTGTAGCTGTGGGCCCTGTTTCAAATACCAGTAAGACCTTTAAAACAACCCAAAACAACCCCCCCCCAAACCTCCAAATAATCTTTTAGTTCATATTCCAAACTCATTTGTGTTTTCCACCCTCCTGTCTTCAGAGTAACACAGGAGCAGAGTGTGCACCGGTGAGATTGTCACTGTATTAGACTTAGCTAAACCAATCAATTTACTAATTGAAGCACTATGGGCTGACCTGGAGGGAACTCTCATGCTCTGGAGTGAGAGTGAGATGACCCAGCAGGTTCTTCCATTTTGGACTGCCCAGGCATATTTTGAGTTTTTTTCTTCTAATTATCAAAACTCTGCATGGAAATCCATCAGCTTTGACATATTTTTGGGCTCTGACAGCTTCTTGGCTCTGGGTGGCATTTCTGGAGGAGGGAAAGAGCCCATGCTAGTCAGACTAAAAAGAATTTCTGGTTTCCTCTAATGTAAAGCAGAGGAGTTATATGTATCTATACATGCATGTATTCTCGTGCATTGGAAAACTGTTTTCCACCCACTCTGTTTTACTGTAATGTCTGTGGAAGCATATGGCTAATTCAGAATATCCAAGGTAGTATCCTGACAAGGAGGGGACAGACTAGAACCCAACAATGCTGGAGTTGGAATTTGCTCTGTCAAATTAGTGCCTCTCCACTGCAACAGCTGATTTTGCTTCAGAAAATAATATTGCTGCTGACCTACTGGAGGCATTTGTTTGACTATGCAATATTAAAAACCTCTGTGTTTTCCAAAACGGGAAAAAAAAAGTGTGGGTACTGAAAGGGTAGATGTGAAAGAGACAGCTAAAGCTGATGGATGTGCACAGGAGTTAAAGCTGATATCAGCTCTTACTGATAGGTGCTCATTTCTGAGCAACGTGGGAAATGCACTTGTTTGAGAGTACAAGAAATGCTGGCAGATGTAAACTGTAATAATTATTACAGTTATGTATACATATATTTACATATCAAGTTTAAGAGCCAGACAATATATGGGCACACGCTGAATTGAACCTGTCCTACCAAACGTTCCATTTGCCATATACACTGCAGAAGCGCCCAGTAGGAGTGGGCAATGGACGGGTCTCTCCTGCCAGGGGGACGATTCCTGCAGACACCCCATCCCCATGCCATTCAAGCCTGGTATTCATAGGACTTCCCAGATTTTTTTTTCCTCCTCAGTAACCAAAGAGGAATAGTGTTGGAACAGGGGAAGCCCTCAACCTACGGCACTAACACAGAGAGGAAGGGGAGTCATATACTTTAATTCCCGGCCAACTGAGGCGATTGCATTACCTGTACTTGATCTTCTGAACGGCTGGAAGACAAAACCAAACCAGGAGTCTTCAAGCTGGGGACCGCCCCCCCTCCCTCTCCCTTTTACCCCCAAAGGATCTGAACCTCCTACACCCTTATCCCTGAAAAGCACATCGAGAACTGCAGTAACCAAGCCGTCTCTGTACTGCTCTAGTGAGCCAGTCCTTTAAACCAGAAGGGAGCTCGAGGTAAGGCTCTGTGTCTCCCGCCCGCCCCCAGAGACCCCCGTGCCCTGCAGCCCTGCACAGCTTGCCCGGCTCCAGCCCGGCACGCCGCCCCCAGCCGGCTCCAGCGCCCAGCCCGGGGACGCAGCAAGGATGCTCACAGGGGCGCTTCCAGGTTGCTCCGCTGCCAGGTAGGAGCCCTGCGCTCTGCCGCGCCACCTCCACCCCCCCCCGCCAGGCTGCCGTTACATGCCCGTGCCCTTCAGCCACCGGGGGAACGCGGAGGTGCAGAAATGGAGTGCCCGGGGCCGACAGGCTGCGCACGGCGGGTCCGACGCGCTCCCCAGCCCCGCAGCGGCGCTCGCCTCCCGCGGGCGCGGGGCTCCCACCTGCCGGCAGCAGGTGCCGAGCCGAGGGGCGGGCGGCAGCGCAGGGTGCCAGCGCCCGGACACCCCCAGGGGGGCGGCGGACCCTTCGCGATCACTCCCACGCCGGCACCCACCTCCATCGCAAACTTCCCACGCTCCCGCGGGCACCCCCCGCCTCCACCGCGCCCGCATCACTCACCGCCGGGGCGCGGAGCCGTGGGGCAGCGCCCACCCCGCTGTTCCATGGGCGCCCGCGGGTGCCGGCACCGGCGGAGCCGGGGTAAGCGCGCCCGGCGGCGGCGTGCGGTGGAACGAGCGCCCGCTGCCACCCGCTGCCGCCCGCCTGCAAACAGCGCAGCCCGCGCCGGGCGCCAGCTTGTTTGTACGGCCCCGCCCCGCCCCGCGCGTCACGCGAGTCCCCGCCCACGCCCCGCCCCACGGCGCCAGGTTGGGGCGAGCGCGGAGCCGGGGGCTGCGCCTCGGGAGGGGGGGGCGGTGTGTAGGCGGGCCCCGCTGTGTGTACGTACACACACACACACACACATACGTATGTGCGAAACTAATAAATCACACAAATAATGGAAAATAAATTGCTATCGATAGAAAACACCACCACCACCCCCCCCGTTGATTGCCTTCTTCCTGTACCTACAAAAATAACCCCCGTGCGAGGTCGCACCAAGGAGAGACTGATGGCATTTGGAGTCGTATTTACTTCCTGAACTTCTTGTTTTCTGGACTTTACGAGGTGGCTTTGATTTTTTAATTTTTTTTTACTATTATTTTGTTTTCCCCTGAAACGCATTTTGTTCAGCCAAAGAATTTAAAGCAGGGTGGATGTCTGGAGTGACAGAAGTGCTGCTTCCAAAGAGCACTGGGAAAAAGGCTATCCTGGGATTTATTTTAAGTCATAGGGTTAATTTATTGAGGTATGTCCGTATTTGCCAAGAAGGAAAAGGAAGGAAATTGATCTAAGTTTTTTTTTTCAAGACAAAATGCATTAGAAACAGCATTAACATACTTCATCTTCATTCCTTATTTCAGCAGACAAACTCTCCTGAAATTCACTGGGAGTAAAAAGCAGGCCCAAACAACCCAAACTCCTGGTGGGGAAACTCCTTATTTCGTAGCTGATTTGGATCAGTTTACCTCCGCTGCTGTCCCGAGGGGCTCGGTGCAGCCTCACAGCTCCGAAGGAGGTGGGGTGTTCCTGCAGCAGGTGGATTAGCACTGTTTGCACACAGGTTTTAGTACCGTTTGCCGAAGGAGATAACTGGCTTACTCCTCAGTGGGCGCTCCCCTGAGCGAGGCTAGGTGGCAGCCCGGAACCTCCCTGCAGCCCAGGGTCAGTCTAAGACTTCCTGAATTTTTTCTTATTTTTTCTGTTCCAAACTTTTACTTATTTTTCACAGTTTTACTTCTGTAGCTTTGCGTGCAAAGCACAGTTGCGTGTTCATCGGCTTGCTTTGAGAACTGCTGTTCTCCAGTGGCACGTGATTATATCGATTCGGGGTTTGATGTTTGAATTTCCATTAACGTTGGTGGTGCTGTTTGCACAAGCATTGCAGGACCAGCTCCTCACTGTACTTGTATGCCAGCCAGGCTTTTCAGTCCTCCTGGAAACTGTTGTTGTGGCTGCTGTGTGGGGACTGGGAGATTGGCATGAGATGGACCTAAACATCTGAGAGTGGTCTCTTTAAATAAGTAGTGGATGAGAAAGGCTTAAATCACCTCTCCAACCGTTGGCAGGGCACTGGTTAATATTCCCACCGAAAGTGGACTAACGAGAGGTTTGCAGGATACTATGACCATTGGCTGTGACTTTTTCACTGTTTATTCACTCCAGTGCTAGTCAGGTCACACTCGCTTCCTGGCCACAAACCAGCGTAGTGCACTAATGCTATGCAAAAATTCTCATGATGTATATTTTCTTAAATCCTTTTCTTTCAGCCTTGGCCTGCAGTGATATTCTAACAGGAGCCACAGCAATCAATTCTGGAACTCTGTTTTCTAATCTTCTACTGAGGGATGTTGAACAAAGATGCTATGTTTGTTTAAGTATCACCAGCAATTTCACATGCATCACAGGAGTAGGTACGTGTGGGTAGTTATCTTGTTTACAACTGTTTGTCTGCTTCCAGCCTCCAATAAGCATACTTTTGTATGGCCAAATTAATTAGTAAAATAGATATGTAACAGAAAATTTAAGGAATGAAAAGCACTCAATTATGTTTTAAAATTAGTATCTAAAAGTTTTTCAAGAAACAAATGCAACTACTTAAGGAAAAATAGGATGGTATAACTATGAATGTCCTTTATTTTATATTTTTGCATATTTAGTGTTTAAGATGTTTCTTGTATTTGAGCTTACTAAATCATTTTAGTGTAATTTCTTTACCACAAATAGACATGTGCAAATAATTTATTTTTTTTAAGATAAAAAGAGAACATTTCACAAGTGTGCTTACTAAGAAAATAACAATAATACTGTCTTTTTGCTTGTATTCTAATACCTTCCTGCATGTTTTATTGTAAACCTGAGAGTCTAGTAGAGAAATACTTTGACTCGAGATTAGTGTTGCTGTTTAACTCTACTATTTATGGCATGACAGTGGGTTTTGGTTTTCTTGCAAACAGGTTAAAACCAAAAAGCTGAGATGTTGTTCAGCTGCTCCAGACCCACACAAGTCAGTCATAAGGGTTCACTATTTCTGCCATGTGATCCCTAGATCAGATACCGTAGTACCCATTTCATGTTTAGTATTCAGTCTTGATAAAAAAGAGTTGAAAGATGAAAAATTCACCATTTCTTTGGGTAGGTTGTTCCAATCATGAACAATCTTTGGTGTCAAAATAATAACAGAAGATGTCTGTGCACCTTTTAATCTAAAAGTCTCTAACTGTAGCTTCAGACCATTACTTTATATTGCCACCTTCCCAGGCAGATTAAATACATGTTTTGCACATACTTTCTTATTCTAATTAAGTCACTTCCCAGTATTGTGGTTTTTTTTTTTGGTTTTTTTTTTTTTGGATAGACTAAACAAACTGATTTCTTGTAGTATCTCACTGAAAGGCATTTTCTCTAGGCCTAAGGAAGTTTAATTATTTTTCTTCACTTTTCATAAATTTTCATCACTGAGTGCGATACTGATACTTAACATTCACAATGGAAATGTTTTCATGATGATTTGATGATGAATCTCAATTGCCAATAGGGCTTTAAGATCTATCAGTTGCTTGGTTCTTAAGCTATTTCGAGTACGTTTCATTGACATGTAATCCTTACTTTTTAAATTCAGATGTTCTGGGCTACTAAAACCGATGCCTTATGAAAGTCTGGGTCTGGTCTGCCTGCATACTTCTTTTTATCAAGCAAATTTGTAATTTCCTCAAATCAGATTTGTTTGATGTGATGGTGGTAGTGTCTCTTTCAACTGTGGGAAAACTGGTAAGGGAGAGTGACACTAACTGTACATGTGCTGTATTTTTATTGGTTAATTGAGTAATGACTAATTTAGAAAAAGGAAATGAGAATTTCTAAAGCTGAAAGAATACGAAAGGAAATTATAATCATCAATGCAACATTGACAATATTCATTTACAGTTCCCTCGTTAGTTTGAAAAGGAGGATGTGAAAAATGGGATATCTGATTTTACCAAAATTCCATCATATCCTGGATGACTGGCGTGTGTCATACACTCTGAAGTGAGGGGTGTTCTGCCCATGCAGTAAATGACATGGGAGCCTGCTCAGAGGAAACAATTCTGCTGGAGGAGATGCCAACTCATTCATAGCCAGGGTCAGATAATTTTGGGACAGGGCTGGGGACAGGGCCTGTGCTGGAGACAGGAAGGCAACAGGCTGCCCTGAGCCAAGGTGGGATGCCTGCCCAGCAGGGAGGGAGGAGGTGGTGGCTCACCGAAGGCAATGCAGCTCCCAGGAGGGACCACAGCTCCGCATGGATGGCGCTGGAGGTGGGCTTTGCTGCTGGCTTAGCTCTGGAGCCCTGTGAAGCCGTTTCCAGCACAGCCTGGAGAGCATTGGTTTCATGCTGCCATAAGCATCAAGAAGGGAACTCCTTCTCGGTGGCATTTGAAAACTTTCTTTCAAACCCTGTGCCACCACTCCACTGTTTCTCACTGTAGCTGTTTTGGAAATGCAGAGGTGGAAGATAGCTAAATGAGCAAAGAAATGAAAATTACTTAATTGAGGAAATACTTAGAGATTTTTCTGTATGGTCTATGTTGGAGCTGCCTGTTACACGACAAAGTTTACATTTGTCAGGTTGAAGTAATGTGGTTATTACTTAAGCAATTGAGGACAATTCAGGCTCATAGATTTCTTGATTTGTCACTAGGAAATACTCAAGGGAAAGCAGGGAGGAAGCAGTGTTGTAATCCAGTCAGCTAAGGGAATTCAGATGTTGAGTTACAAAAACCATTTAAATAGGTATATATTATAATGCTATCTTAAATTCAGGAAAAAATAGGTGTGTTACTTCAGGTCTAAAATGTAAGGAAGACGGATCTAATTCGAGACTAGAATGTAAAGACATGAGAAATGCACTATTTTGACGTGAAAAGCAAAGTGAAAGGAAAGTATGGAAAGATGTATGTGGTTGGCAGTGTGAGTCTATTAAGCTGGCCTTTGCTCAAGTGAAATACATTTAAAGTTTTCCCCTTTCCTACACATTGTGCTTTTCCTTTGTCCCCAAAGGCAAGCACTTAAAAGGTGTTCAGGCAGCAACGTGGCCACCAGGCAATGTGTCTCTTGATAGAAACAGCAAGTCAATATAAATCCAGGGAGCCATCCGTTCACGCTGGAAGCAGTTTGCTCCCACACTTGCAGAGTAAGACAGTGCTGAGTGCTGGGCCTGATGTCATTGTTGACAGAGCTGTGGCTTAACAGAAACTCTCCAAAATGCATTCTTGGATGGTGAGACCTTGTAGCATAGAAAATATGTGAACAGTCGGATTTGAAAGAAAGGCCTGGGATTTTGCAGTCCACAGGCAGAATTAGATTAGTGTTGGCAGAAGAGACTTTGTGTCTCTGGTCTGGGAAAGGTTATTTTCTGGAAGCGAAGCCTTTCTGGGCTGTCCAGAGAAGACCTGTAACCGGAGGTGGAAGACAGCAACTTGGTTTTCCATGGTAGAAGATTCAGCTGAAATAAGGAAACAAACTGTGGGAATGAGACAGTAATTCCAAATGGACAACAAGATTTGAACAAATGTACAAAAGGATAAACTGTAAACCTTTTGAAAGTTGAGCTTGCTTATGTCAACCGTCCAGTGCTACTGATAATAACCTCTACTATCAAAGCTTTGCAGAAGCAGTGGTAGTGCACTTAGTAATGGCAATATTGAGGAGATGTAATATTGTGGTCCAGGCTGGGATCCACTATTGCCATATATTCTCTCTATGGTCCAGCATTTTTAAATTAAATTCACAACTTAGATTAAGCAATAAAACACAGGGAAAACAAACAAAATGTAGCAGATGGAAAGGAACTGTGTGAGAGGGACCAGACTGGTGTAGGAACAATACTGAAGGAGGTGCAAGGAAAATCTAAAAAGCCTAATCTCATAAAAATATTTTCAGGGAAGATTTATCTGCAGAGAATGAGGGCTTGCTGTATAGGTGAGCTTATGAAAGCTAGGTGGAAGTGAGGCATGCAGGAGGGAACCTTACAGTGAAAAGGGAGGATGTGTGGTAGTTAAATGATAATATTGAACTTTTCCAGATAAATAAATAAAGGATTCATCTGAAGATTCCTCACAGCCCCACCTAGCAGCACAATTTAGATTTCCATTTAAAACCATCTCTGTGAAGCATGCAGTAACGCCATGGCCTTCTAGTATGTTTTCTTTAGGCAAACATTCTCAGGTTGCCACTGTAAGCTCCAGGAGTGGAGCACTGAGGAGCACTGAGGTTTATGGTGCTGTAAGAGGCCTGTCAAAATCCTGTGGTTCAGCATAAACATTTAAGACTTTTGCTTTCCATAACTGAAGTGCTGTTTGTAATAAGAAACCTAAGAAATAAGAAAATAAGAAAATAAGATATTCTTACTTAGTGATGCAGGACATGGGATGATGGGTTTTACCTGATCTGAAGAATGCTGGCTTTAACAAAGTAAAGGAAAAGAAAGATTAGTAATAAATTGACAATGGATGAGATCCAAGTTCCAGAATGTGTCATACTTGTTACAGCTTTTCAAGTAATTAAGCCTTTTCCTTTGAGAATGTAGAGTACTCCTTTCAGGTAAGGTATTGCTATATAAAGAGGAGGGGATAGGTACGAAGTGCTAACTGGTGCACTGTCATCTTCCTGAACAGCTGTGTGGGTGGCAGAAGCTCTGGGCCAGAGTTAGAGGTGAGTCCAGAGTAGTTGCTGCTGCACAGGTTTTCCCACAGTTCTGTTCAAGGTGACATCCTAAGGCTAGCAGAGCCTTGCAAGGAGAGCAGAGCTTGCAGATGCTGAAGAGGCAGGTCTGTCTTTCCCTATCCCCACCTTCCTGCTGCCGGACTTGTTCACAGGGAAGCTGAGTTTACTAAAACAGCAGAAAACCACTGGTGCCACCAGCAAAGAGAATCATTTCCCGTTGGTTTCATGCGAGCTGCCTCACTGAGGCTTTGCCCCAGCACAAGGGCGTGTGACTGAGAGCTGGTGAGAGAAGGTTAAGATCACTATTTTCAGTGATACCTAGCCACTAGAAATGGGAGGAAAAAAGTGAAATGCCATTATATCCCTTGGAAGTTGCTTGCAGCACACAGACCCTTTTGCTCAGGGTAGGTGACAGCGATCCATGTGTCTGAGCCCTGCTATTCAGTTTCAAACCCAGAAAAAAACCCAGAAGATGGTGAAAGGAGGCAGGGTAAGCGGCTGACTGGAGTCGCCTTCCCATTCAAGTGTTATTATGCTTCCAGACTTGTAATTTCAGACATCTCTCAATATCAAAAAGCCTCTTGTGTTATTTAGGTTTATTATACATTCAGCCTGAGAGATAGAAGATTTTTTTCTACTCGCATCCATGTACAAGTATAAGGAAATAGCCAGAAGGTGTCCATAAGACAAGCTAATTCTTTGCTCAGTCTTCTGGCTACTCTAAAGTAGGAATGCCTGGCCTCAGATTATTTTAAGACAAAGATATTCATGCCCTTCAGAATGACAGTTTCCATCTCAGTTTTTAGAGGGCATCACTGAGATTGGAAGGACTGTTCTGCATTTGTTCTTCCCCTCCCTTGTTTTCCTGTACCTGCCACCTGATGGAATATATTATACTAGGGTTTTTTTTGTGTGTGTGTATCGTTATTGCTTTCTTTAGAAGCAAATCCCTGCCATGCCAATGCTATGTGGTCTGTGAGAACTTAATGGTAATAAGCAAGAACTAATCTGCATAGTCTAATTGAAGTGTACTCTACCGGCTCTTTTGTTTAGGTGAAGGAAAACTTTCTGTTGAATTTATACTCTGCAACTCCAACACAAACCTGCATGAGGTAATAAATACAGGCATGTTCTTTTTCTAGTACTGCAGTATATTGTTGAGGGCTAGAGTTTACCCAGCCTTTAGTGTGTGACATGGGCAGGGGACAGAGAATGCAAATGTGTGCTGTACACAGCACTCTCCTAGACAGCCTGATAGCGTTGCAGTGAGAGGCACTTCACTCCCAGTTGAATCATCTGGGATGTCTGCTGCATTTAAAGGGATTAAAAGTAGGTAAGGCCATGACCCACTTTCCTTTCACACAATCAGCAGGAGGTGAAACATACTGTGTGTTTTCAGATGCACTGGGGAATGATGGTACACTTTTGAGCTGTCCTTCCCCGAGTCAGTGTGATGTGTTTATCTGCTCAGGGCCAAGACTGGGACCCACCAGGTGGTCATCTGTCCCCTGGGTTCACACTACAGGAAAAATTTCCCTTGATTGTGAGATCTTTGCTTATTTCAAATAGAACATAGCATTGCTAAATGGAGTGAAAGCCTAAAACAAGCTGTGATTGCTCTTAACACTAAAAAAAGGTTTGAGGTGTTTGCTATAGCTACAGTAGAGTTATGGTTACCTTAGATGAAAAGAACATGTCCAGGCACACAGATGCTTTGTAGTTTTTATTAGGCACAGTGTTCAAGGTTGAATGCTTTCACCTACCAGATGATATCCCAACATAAGTGTGCTCCTTCAAGGGCACTGTTGCTTTTAAAAGGCTTTTATTTTTCTCTTTTTCCTGTGATGGCCTCTAACCTTTAAGGCTCAACTCTTACACTCTGATTCAAAGCATTACCTAAGTTTGCAAGTAATTCCGTGGAAATGAACTGACCTTACAGAAAAAGGTACAGTTAACAGAGAAAAAGAAAGCTTGATCCAGGCTTTCATTAAATACCACTCGTGTAACACAGGCTGGTCTGTCTTTGTCTTTGTTGCACGTAACTAGATGCCACTAACATCATTAGGATTTGCAGGCACAGACAACCGGGTTTTGAAACCCGAGTTGAAGATATAGAGCAAAGTCTGAGGAAATTAGATGGCCCATGTTGCAGACAGAATACAAGTTCAGTGTAAAATATTTATTGCTCCAAATTATTGTTGTAAGAGTAATAAAAAGAAGCCATATTTGTGGGCTTCACAGTGATATATTTTTATGAGTGTAGAGCTGCTCTTTGTGTAAATTCAATAGAAAAGCTGTTTGGACTTGTTTCAGATTTCTTTAGCTACAGGGGAAGAACATTTATTCCCTATTTCACTTGTTAGAAAGAATGAAAAGCAAATCTTTTATCTGTTTACCAGAAAATACAGCTTTAATGAAACTCATTACCTTTCTGAGTCTGACTGTTTGAGTTGTATAGAGATGGAATCAGGTTGCCTAGATATTGAGGGACAGGACTGACACTCCTCTATGGGCCTTTTAAGAAGGTGCAGATGAAAACTGGTTAGATAGATTCAGCTGAAATACCCAAATCATATAGTGAAGTCAGAGTATTTCAACTGAGAATGGGTTTAGCTGGAGACTGAAGGAAATAAATTTATTTGTGAAATCCTGCCTAGCCCTTCCTCATTTCTGGGCTTGACTTTTCCCCAGTTACTCAGCATCAGGAGGGCTAGCTGCATTTGTGGGGTCCCTAGATCATCCTGGATTCCTGGTTGCAAAAGTGTCTATTAGCCAGGAATCCAGCACTCAGAATTTTTAAATGTTGAACTTTAGTTGGTAGAAACTGCATTCTGAAGTATCAAAATAATCAGAAAAATAGAGTAACCCTTATCTGCCTACCTGTGGAGCAGTATGTCTTTCATAGGGCTATCCTGACTGAAAGGCAGCTATACTGAACTGGGTGAAAGAAGTTTTATTATATCCTTAGGACTAGTGTCATGGTGGAGTTCCTTTATGGAGTGGGAGAGGAACCCAAACCCGCTGCTGTTTCATGCTCTTAGAGCAACACTTGATCATTTTGGTCTGAGTCATGTATTGATCTGATTCCCACAGGGACGCATTTCAATGAGGTTTGCGTTGTTACAGGTGGTAGTGCCCTTGGGGTGCACACTGGCTGTATGAGGATCCTCATTGGATCCTCATTGGAGATGTCCCTACGTTCCAGGAGAAGCCATACTGTATGAGACAATTCAGTCATTTCAATGACAGAAAGGAATGTTGATCCACATGTCATCCTTAAAGAGAAAACGTCACATGTTCGGATTTCCTTTTAAAGGAAATTACAAATTTAAAGTACTGTCGTATTGATTAAAAAGAAAAAAAAAAAGTGAAAAAAGAAGAGACTTTTAGTACAAGAATAACCTGTAGCTTTTCTTGAAAACTCTCTTCCTACCCTGAAGTTGTTATCCTTGCTTCTCTGGTGGGGATATGTCTCAATTTGATGATCAGTACAGAAAAAAGGGGAAAAATACATTTGAATTCAAGTATTTGAGTGGGTTTTTTGGATGAAAGGTTTTCCAAAGGAAAAATGGATTGCTTTGTCTCTCCATCTTTTCTTCCTCCCAACTTCTCTTCTTCAATGAAAGAGCAGTAAGATATGTTGCATTTATTATAAGATAGACTTCTCAAATAGCTGTATATGAATAGTAACCAGTTTGCTCCAAGACAATGTTTCATAAAAACTGGCAGGTTTAAAATTCAGCCCCCTATTTAAGCTCCTGTGACTCTGTGTAAACACCCTGTAACCTCTCCTTCCACCCACCATTTCTCCATTACAGGTAAGATAGCAGCATTTCAATTCATCTAATTCAAGAAAAGCAGTGACAAGTGTCTCAGACTCATCATAAGCTTGCCTTAGAAACTACCAGCAATTAAAGGTATCTTCTATGGCTGACTGATACAAACTTTTATATCCCTCAACACAGTTACAGACCTACAGTTTGAAAAATTCTGTGTTAGAATAATTGTTCCATCTGCCATTTTACTCCAGTCTTGCAGTCTGAAGGAACTAATTTTGTCCTTACATTGCAGCAGAGACATAGTAAAGGAATGGTGACAAATGAGGTAAGTATACCCAAACACTGTGAATTGCTGCTTCTGCTGCTATTGCCTCTGAAGAGGAGGGGGTGAGTTTCAGCACTGTGGAATGAGCAGGAGGTGGCACAGCTCAGGGGTGCTGGAAGGAGAGAGCTCAAGAAGAGTGTGGGCATCAGGGATGCTACAGGACCGATCCTTTCAGCAAAGATCTTCCTGGAGTTATCCAAATCTTACTACTACTGAGCATATGAGCTTCTGCCTCTGAAGTTCTGGGGTCTGAACCCCAAGCCCTAAATTAAGATTGATGCATACAGGAGAGGATGTTTGCCTTTTGGCTTTCCTCTAAGGTGTGGACGACTGTGTAGGGAAAGCCCTTGGGTAAACAAGCCCCAGGTGCCCTGCATTGGGTAAATGAGTGCCAGGTGTCCTGTTTGGGCATAAGAGCTGGGACCACTTGCAGGTAGGGTGAAGGGTTTGTTTGTGAGGTGGGTGCAGTTTGCACAGTTTTCCCATTGGGAAAGGATCTCTTGACTCTCCTTGCAACTGGGCCCTGGTCAGGTTTGGTGCTTGTGAGTGTGAGCTCTGTGAGAGCAATATGTGGCTATCTCTATCCTATATTATCTGTCTATTGGCTTGGCTGTTTCCCGTCTCTGCCATGGGAGACTTTGTTGCTTTGTTCTGCAGCTTGTTGGCTGTGTTGTATCATTCTTGGGGTTGCTGGGGTTGATGTCTGTTATGTGTGATCTGACTGACTTTTTTGTACCCCCAGCAATCACCCATGTACTGACCTTTTTGTATACAATAGAATCTGGTTACTGGTTCATTCTACTGCTGGCTGTGTCCTTTGTGCTGGGCCTAATAATTGGCAAAACAACCTCCTGGTAGCTCATCTTCCTAGTCACAAAATGGGTTGTGGAAGGGACTATAAAATAAAGATAAATATGATTTCTATTTAGCAAACAACTTTACAAATACTTTATTTTTTAGTGTATCATCATTAACATGAATTCCTATCTATATCATAGGACAGTTCAGGTTGGGAGGAACCTTAGGTTATCTAGGGCATCAAAGTCAAGGCATGGTCAGCTGCCATGTTCTTCCACAACTTATTGCATGTTTAGTTGTTTGCATACAGTTTTCAGCTATCTAGTCAGTGCAAATCTCTTGGGCAGGGTATGCTGTGTCTACCTTAACTTATTTGGCATTCTATCACCTTGTTTTCTGCGATTTCCTCTCCTTTGAAATATTTTCAGGTGTTGTCAGTTCTCAGCTATGGCTTCACATATTACTAGCCTTTATTATAGGCTCCTCCTTTTCTATCTTCCTTTATTATAGGAAAAGTTTCTGTTAGATCAGCCTGTCATATTTCTTTCTTAAAATCCTGTTTAGACATTATTCAGCAGAAAAGTATTTTATACTTAAAATGTTCATTATTAGGGCTGGTAAATCTTTACCCACGGAGCTAAAACCTACTTCCATTTTCCACTCAAAGTCTGAGATTTTCTAAATAGTTTTAATTGCTTATTTCTGATTTCTAATAAGAATGTGTTTTAGTATTTGTATTTTCTAGGTTGGTGTTTCTGTCCATATGTACTGGTATGTACTGGAGTATATTTCATCACTAAAATTTGCCTGGCTAATACAACTATATAAAACTAATTGTGTATATAAATATTCAGATTTTATGTAAATATCTGCATAGTGAATAATATGATTAGAAATGCATGGGTTTTTTTGAATTAAAAGATTAAATCTCATTTGTTTAAAAAAGTTGTCATAAAAGAATTCTTCCTGTTTGTGAGCATCAGCTCACACAGTCTTTGTTCTAAATCAAATATAAGAGAAAAGTAAGCAGAAATGGAGTTAATTAAAGTGTATTTTTAAGCGGTTTTGCTATAAAAAGCTATTTTAAAAAGCCTCCATTAATGAGTTGCAGCTTGATTAGAAAGTCACTTTAAACCCCTTGCCCATTTTCAGTTCTCTAGGAGAACAGCGGAAAGAATTGTTCGGCTTCATTGTGTAGAAGTCATTAAAATAAGATTGCTAATGCACATTGGCTACCCCAGTAAGCTGTGTCTTATATAAGTCTGATTCAACTAGACAAATGACCTGTTTTTAAAAGGAGATGGAAACATTTTCAGTAAACCTCCGGGCTGTCAGATATACAGAGGGGATATAGCTACTATAGAAAATATGTTTATTCAATTTCTTCAGACACAGAAGGTCAAACAAGCCTAGTTAAAAGCTGAGAAAAGAAATCAGCATTTGGGACTCAATCTTTGTTTCAGTGCATAGGCTAAGTACCCCACCTGTCCTCTTGGGATGTCAGTGGTCTCTGGGTAGCAGTGCTCAATCACTTCTGGAGCGGAGCAGAAGTAGTCTGTGATGACTGTATACCTGCTGTGCAAAATGTTGATCTGTTGGCTCAGACCTGTATGTTTCTTGTTCTAGTGGAATTCAGCTCTGTCTGATAAAAATAAGCTCCTTTTTGTTATGAAATACACACAGGAGAGGAACAGCACAAGAGAAGATTCTGTACTTTTGTTGAAGGGGTGGAAAGACTCCCAGTACACTTCTTTAAACACTGTCACTAGTCGTTGAGGGGGAAAAAAACCCACAATTTTATGCATTAGTGATATCTGTAGACTTGAAAACATGCAAATATCATCATTGATTTACTCAAGAAATTGCTTTACAATTTTTTTTTTTTTTTCCCAACTTGGCTGTCTGTCTGGTATAATGGAACAACCTAGAGCCCAGTTCTGGTCTCTTTTGCCCATGTAGTTCATTGACTGCAGTGGTATTATTTCTAACTTGCTTGCTCCATCAAGCCAAGGTTTTCAAGTGCAGAGTTAAACATAGTTTTCTTTCTAATTTGTCACAATACTTGAGAATTGAAGTGACCTATGGAGGTCATCTGGTCCACCTCCCCTGCTCATGCAGAGCCACCTACAGCCAATTGCCCAGGACCATGTCCAGGTGGCTTTTGAGTATCTCTAAGGATGGAGACTCTCTGGGCAACCTGTACCAGTGTTTGGTCACGCTCACAGTAAAAAAGTGTTTCCTGATGTTCAGAGGGAAGCCCCTGTGATTCAGTTTGTGCCCATTGCCTCTGGTCCTGTCACTGAGCACCACTGAGAAGAACCTGGCTCCATCTTCTTTGCAACCTCCCTTCAGGTATTTATATGCATTGGTAAGATCTCCCTGAGCCTTCTCTTCTCCAGGCTGAACATTCCCAGCTTTCTCAGCCTTTCTTCACAGGATGGATGCTCCAGTCCCTTTGTCATCTTAGAAGTTCCTCTCTGGACTCTATCCATTCTGTCTATGTCTCTTTTGTACTCGGGAGCCTAGAACTGGACACAGTGCTTCAGATGTGGCCTTACCAGCGCTGACTAGAGGGGTAGGATCAAGTCCCTTGACCTTCTGGCAATAGTTTGACCTGATGGCACCCCATAATGGGTGCCTTGTAATCACTTGCTACCTTACTTCTGGGAAGAGGCATAGAAAAATGCTGGTTTCTGTCTTTTTGTACTCAGTTTATGCTCTGCATCTATTGTCTCCCTCGTGCTGATATGTTTCCTTGCATTTCTCATCTTTAAACAATGCTGAAGATAGCAGAGTTTCAGGTTTCATTGAGTCATCCCATATCAAAGGAAAAGCAGAGGAAGAATTTTCTTATACCCTTCTAAAGAAGGGGAAAATAATCAAGTAAGATATTGCAATCTCTTTCTTCTACAAATACCTGCCAATGCTCCTGTTTTCCAAGTTACTCTTACATTACAGAGGAGAGTCCTAATATGTGATCTTAACATTTATGTGGTTCTCCTTCAACTCCAAGCTTATATATACTCATACACTTATGTAAGTTCATGACTATATGAAGTCAAACAATTTAATGTACCTCCTTGGTTAGCCATTTGAGTTGCAGGACATCAGCAGTCCATAGGTTCTGTGTTAAGGTCAAGAGGCTTATCCAGTAATAGAGAGATTTGGGTGGTAAAAGCCCTCTGCTTATCATGTTTCCACTCTCTAGAATCATTCTAGAGCATCTGGGAAAGAGAGACCTTACAGTCTGGCTAAGAGAAGTTTTACCTAAACTTAAGTATTTAAATGTTGCATGCCTGAGCCAGTAATAGTCAATGCAAAAACAGATACTCCTGGAAGAGAGGTCCTTTCTGCACCATAGGCATGCAGCTGTAGAGAGGAATCACCCTGTAGCTGTAGAAGGAACCTATAGAAGGTGTCTATAGTACTGTCTTACTCTGCCTAACCTTTAGGAATTATGCTTAGATGAACTGGATCCTAATAGGGGATGTTACTTTCATTCAGCTCTTAAGATTCCCTATGCTGAACAAGTTGAGCTAACTGCATACCAGAGGATGGAGAGTGCTCCATCCACTTGTGGCTGTAGACAGGCCACCCAAAATATTTCAAAGTGGCTTTTACCTGTACCCAAAGTGATCTTCTCAGCTGCCTGCACAATGCAGGCAATACAGCTTTGGGCATGCAGCGCAAGAGGAAAAGGAGTAGTTCAGTTCTTAAGCTTTGCTCTACTGGGCAAGTTTAGATTATCTCATATAAGAGGATGGAGAGTGCCTGAAGCAGGATAAAATGAATCCGAATCGTAAGTCAATGATCGGTTTATTTTTCTGTACCTCCTTAGTTAAAATCAAGGAATCGCGTTGTCCAGCTAACACTTAAGTTCATATTTCTGAATTGATATGACTCATCAGTGAAGAAATATAGGTCCTTCCTTTTTAGCTGACTGTATTTGACTTAGAGCTCTCCAGCACTGTTTCCCCAGTTCCTGCAGATCACATTGAATACCAGTAGAAGAGCTTGCTGTGATTTGTGCTAGTAGCCATATGAATGTGTGCTACTGTTGTGTGAATATGAATTTGACCTAAAGGCATGAGTCATTCCTTGTGGCTTTTTAGGAATGCAGCATAAAAATGCAAGTATGTGAAGAGTTGCAGTAGACAGTGCAATTTACTGAGAGGAGATGGTACAGAGTGTTGTGAAATCCTCTTAGCCTAGTTTAATCTTTCTCCTGTGTTCTCCCACGCAGTGTTCAGAACCAGTTAAGTGACATGAATAATGTTACATGTTTTTTATAACAGATGGGGGACATTACTTTTATGGATTTGAACAAGTCATTAAAAGTCAGGTTCTGTTAAGATTCATCATGCTGTGATTTTTCTCACATCTTGTCTAGTCTCCTTAGTCCAAGTTGATCCTAGTCTAAGTAGGGGAAAAAGGGAGTCCTCTCACTGGTCCACTGTCTGGAGTACCCTCTCCTCAGCAGAGAAATAAGAAGAAAGACAACATAAGTTGTGCTCTGTGCCCAATGCAGCTGCCAATGCCTGAAGGTGAAAATGGGCCACATCCATTCAAGTGTTGCAGAAGTGTGTTTTCATCCTGAACATTCCACACATTAATGGGCAGATTTGTGAAAAATGGATTAGTACATTTGCTTTTTAGACAGTGAAAACTGTCTCTGGAAGGACTTAAAAGGCTTGGTAGGGGCTAGGAAGGACTGTCAGGTGGACTGTGGATGGGGAACCACAAGCCAGATGTGCCAGTCTGAAGAATTTGTTCCTGACTGCCCTCTTCTATGACACACTCTCTCACCAGAGACCTTTCCTGTATAACCAGTCCTTTCCACTATGTAGCCAACTATATATTCATAGCATTTTCAGAATGTTATGATGCATACTTGACAAGGCATGTGTTCTGTGTGTGTATGCATGTAAGTTTAGGTGACCTGAGGCTGTTTACATGCCCCATTATATGAATAGGGACATGTCTATTTCATGATAGCGGAACACGTGCTTTTGGGGAAAGTGACAGGTACATAAAAGTAGACACTGTTTATGTGACTTTGCACATAGTTGCAAACAGATGTGCATGATGGCAGGCATCTACAGTTTGATTACATGTTGGGTGCATATTTGCTTATATGACAGGGATGAACCATAGCGTACAGGAGTCACATACCTTCATGAGAGCTTTATTAGCATGAAAAATTGGACATCCTTAGGTTACTCATGACATCACATCACAATGTAGTGGTTCCAGCTGTGTGGTACATAGTCATGGGGCAGGGCTGTGAGTTCCCTTTCCATTCTTGAGTAACTCTGAATGTCAATAGTTATAGCATTGGGTAGAAAATTTAATTCTTGGTTGTCTTGTTCAAATTCCCTCAACACCCAACAACTAGCTGGCGCTGGTGCTCACAATCAGCCATCTCAAAGGCTTTCCACAAAGACACTCTCACAGTGCTGGGCAGGTTGTTTACACTCAATGTATTCCTCTATTTTTAGAACTAAATTACTCGCCTATCCTATAGGATTAACTAAAGTTTTTATGCTAACAGCTCTTGTCAACTGAAGTTGGTGAGAGCTGTTCCGTTGTCTGATCCAAAGAATCAGTGCCTCAATCTGATGTCCTTTAATACTTGCCCTAAAATTCCACCAGAGTACAGCAAATCCAAATGCGATGTCTGCAAGTATATTTCCCAGTTTATTAGTTACTAATATATGTGCATATATATGCACCACACATATTTGTATTGCTGTAAAGAAATACAGCTGGACAACTAGATTCAATTTGCACACTGATTTTATTTTCCTTGGACTTTATTTTCCTTGTGTCTCTCCTGATCAGCATGATGTTTAGCTCCATGCAGTATTATATTTTATCTTGGCTCCAAATACATTCTCAAATTAACAGGATGATACAGATGGATTCTTGTCTCAGAGCCATATGATTGATTTCATCTCTGATATTCTGATCCATCAACATGCAAGGAATTAGTCCTGACATCAAAGGGCAATCTGTTTATATTGGGAGTGCAAAATAACAGCACTAAGCAATGCAAGACAGATTAAAAAAGAGAATGGCATTGCCATTACATTTTGAAACAAAACACAAAACTTATTAGGAAAGCCATCCACTCCCTCTCTAAAGCAATTATCTTGAATGTTGAGAACATAAGAACATCTGTAATGAGTCAAACCAAAGGTCTGTTTAGACTGCTGTGCATGTACACTGGTGGTCAGTTTAGGATGCTAGAGATATGAATGGGGTAAGCAGATACTTTCCCCCTTGCAGCCTTTCCGAAACAAAGATTCTAGAGCATTTCCAGGAAGTGGACCAGCAATAATCACAGTAAATTTAGATGGGTTATAATTTCTCAGACACTCAGAAGAAATTTTAAAAGATACTAGCAGTACCACGTAATACAAAATATTACCAAAAATTGCACTACAGCTTGTAAATTAATACATTTCTTCAAGTAAGAAAAATTCTGACAAAGATTTTTACCCTGTATTTTGTTTTAGAACATAAATAGTGTTGTATTTATTTTGATTCAGCAATTGTCTTTTGTATTTGTCAATGTAAAGGATTGACAGTTTATTTGGCACCCAGTGTGGGGCTCAATGGCCTGGCACGTTGCTACCACAAAAATAGAAGGCTCTGGTGGACACTGGTGCACGCTGCACCATCATACCATCAAATCCATTTCTATTGTCAGTGTGATGGGAGGATCCCAGGAACTGACTGTAGTTGAAGCTGAAGTCAGCCTGACTGGATGCGAGTGGCAGAAGCACTGTATTGTGACTGGCCCTGATGCCCAATGCGCTGTTGGTGCGGCTTACCTTAGAATGGGATACTTCAAGGACCCAAGGGGGTACCCCTGGGCGTTCGGTGTAGCAGTAGTTGAGATGGATGAAATTGAACTGCTGTCTACTCTGCCTGGCTTATCAGAGGACCCTTCTATTGTGGGGCTGCTGAGGGTTGAGGACGAGAAGGTGCCATTCGCTACTATAACAGTGCACCGGTGACAATACCAGACTAATCGAGACTCCCTGAATGCCATCCAGAAGCCAATTTGCCAACTAGAGAGCCAAGGGGTGATTAGCTGGTCATTCTCACCCTTTAATAGTCCTATTTGGCCAGTGTGGAAGTCCAATGGAGAGTGGAGACTGACTGTGGACTATCGTGGCCTGAATGAAGCCTTACCACCATTGAGTGCTGCCATGCCAGACATGTTAGAACTCCATTATGAAGGCTGCCAAGTGGTACGCCGTGGTTGACTTTGCCAATGTATTTTTCTTGATTCTGTTGGCAGTGGAGTGCAGGCCACAGTTTGCTTTCACCTGGAGGGGTGTCCAGTACACCTGGAATTGACTGCCCTAGGGGTGGAAGCACAGTCCCACGATTTGCCATGGACTGATCCACTCTGCACTAGAAAAGGGTGAAGTGTCCCAGCATCTGCAGTATATTGATGACATCATTGTATGGGGTAACACAGCAGAAGAAGTTTTTGAGAGAGGGGAAAGAATAATTCAAATTCTACTAAAAAAAAGTTTTGCCACCAAAAGAGGCAAGGTCAAGGGACCTGCTGGAGAAATACAGTTCCTGGGAATTAAACAGCAGGATGGACCTTCTCAGATCCTGAAAGACGTAATCAACAAAATAATAGTAATGTCTCAACTTGTGTCTCTTTTTTGTCAGTTGATATTCTTAGGTGTTGTGGGTTGCTGGCAAATGCATATCCCAGACTGCAGTCAGATTGTGGGCCCTCTGTATAAAGAACAAACTTCAGCACCTGGCACCCAGTGACTGCCCCAACATCAACATCCTCACCACAGTTGTGAATAGGGACTGAACCAAGCATACCAGATGAGAGCTCCAGACCAGATGAGGTCAGCCATGTTGACCTACCCTAAAGGTCTCTCATGACATGGACCCCACAGCTTTAGACTAAATGAATTCAATGAACTTTAAGAAAGATAACTAATGACTAGAAGGACTAATACCTATCTATATATATGTGTAAATGTACTGAGAAATGGAAAAAGTAGGGATTTGGTCATGATGTAAATGGTATGGGATAAGGGTGGTATGGTGTCCTGGTTTCCCAGGAACAGAGCTATGGGCCAGCCATGGCAGGCAGGCCATGAGTATCCCTGAGTCAGCTGGGAGTTTCAGTCAGGGCAGCTGCCCCAAGCTGACTCACGGGTGTATCCCACAACACTTATGTTAAGCTCATTATAAAAGCAGGGAGTTCACTAAGGGTAAGGAGTTCCTCTTCATGGACCTCCTTGCTCCTGTGTTCCTGCTTGTTCTACTGCTCCCCAAGACCAGGCTGAGTATAAACTTGTGTGTTTATGTTAGTATTTGTATTAGTTTTGTTATTTCATTAAATTTGTTTCTATTTCAACCCATGGAGCTTCTCTTTTTTTCCCTGATTCCCCTTCTCAGCTGGGGAGGGGACACCGTATGATAGAGCAACTACTACAGTTTAGCTCCAGATACAGGCTAAACACAGGCAAGAATGAAAATCTGGTTTGGTTATTTAATTCTGACTGTGACACTTCAAGTTTCTTTTTTTTTTTTTTTTTTTTTTTTTTTTCATTTTTTGAGTCAGAAAACATTTCTTGACCTAAAGTTACTTACTGTTACACTGTTATTTTTATGTAACTCATATTAGTATCTTTTGATTGCTCTGAAATAATAATACCATCCCTTGAAAAAAACCCTGAGACTAAAATGGTGTATGTGAACTAGACTGACAGAGAAAGAATGCAGCAATAGTCTGGGCAATGCATAATTCCTCAGGGTAATATATAGCCCTCTCTTCCGCCCATCACTTATTTTGCATTGAAGATCTTTCTTTTGTGTTTGCATTCCACACAAATAATGAAGTATCATCTGGTTTAGTCATCTTTTGGTACTGAATTGTTAAAGAAAATTGAGTTTCTGAAGTATAAATGTTGTAGAGGGAAATTATTCTCTAGCAGAAACAAGTGAAGTAGCTTGTCAGACTGTGTTTCTTTGTGTGTACTGGCTCCATCTTCCCTGAGAAGCTAAGTTGGTCTTAGAGACTGGGGAAAGAGATTCAGAAAATGTTTAAATTTAAAACAAAAATTAAAACAAGTTCATATTTAGATAGAGGAATGATGGAAATAATATTGCATTTTGTTGGACTTGCATTAGTTGCATGTAATTTCTGTCAGGATGGATTTCCTCTGAAAGAAGTTTCAGTTTATCTTTGATTTGGAGTGAGA
Organism: Podargus strigoides; assembly: GCA_028020825.1. NCBI lineage: Eukaryota > Metazoa > Chordata > Aves > Caprimulgiformes > Podargidae > Podargus > Podargus strigoides. The sequence goes on from CM051621.1 coordinate 14,667,035, forward strand.
ATGTGTAAGGCTTTGCCCAAAGGCGGCTGCAACTGTTCCCCAGTACACGATCGTGGGGTGTGCACTGCAGGTGTAGCAAATGAAGGAACATGCTGCACAGCTGCAGTGAGGCCAGCAACTCCCAGAAATGTGGCCTGTACAGAGAAAAATGGCTTGGTGAGCACTTCTGCCAGCTCCCTCAGTACCCTTGGGTAGATCCCACCTGGCCCCATAGACTTGTGTGTGTCTAAGTGGTGTAGCAGGTTGCTAACCACTTCCTCTTGGATTATGGGGGCTTCATTCTGCTCCCTGTCCCTGTCTTCCAGCTCAGGGGGCTGAGTACCCAAAGAATAACTTGTCTTGCTATTAAAAACCAAGGCAAAGAAGATGGTAAGTACCTCAGGCTTTTTGTCATCCTTTGTTACTATGTATCCCCTGCATTCAACAAAGGATAGAGAATCTCCTTAGTCCTCTTTTTGTTGTTAATGTATTTATAGAAACATTTTTATTGTCTTTTACTGCAGTAGCCAGATTGAGTTCTAGTTGGGCTTTGGCCCTTCTGATTTTCTCCCTGCATAGCCTCACAACATCTTTGTAGTCCTCTTGAGTGGCTGGTCCCCTTTTCCAAAGGCCGTAAACTCTCCTTTTGTTCCTGAGTTCCAAGCCAAAACTCTGTTTAGCCAGGCTGGTGGTCTTTTGGCATGTGGGGACAGCCTGCTCCTGTGCCTTAAAGTTTTCCTTTTTGAAGTGTCCAGCCTTCCTGGACCCCTCTGCCCTTCAGGCCTGCCTCCCAAGGGACTCTCCTGTGGGGCTGATGGTGTCTATCCCTGTGGTGGGATGGGGCCTCCCCTTGGCAAGGTCTCTGCTCTTGCTGTGCTGGTGAGAGATGAGTGTTCCAAAAGAAACTCTATTTCTGAAGGGTGATGAGGGAGTGCAGGAGGGGAGGTGCCTGGTGCTACAGGACACTCCTCCCTCCTGCATCTGCCCTAGCTGTGCCTCCCTGTCTTGAGCTCCTGCTGCTCTGCATTTACTTATGCCCAAGTCTCCCACCGGTGCAGCAATGAGAGCATCCAGAGCCTTGTTCCACACTCATGGTGCTTTTTCCCCATACAGAGGGCTCCCCACTTGGAGACTGTGATGTCCAATTCCCCAGAGGTCATCCTGGGGCACTGCTGTTGGGCTCCCAGTGACAGGTTTGCCCCGAGTTCATCTGGTGCAATGCCCCTGCTCAAGCACAGTCACCTAAAGCAGGCTGCCCAGGGCCATACCTAAGAAGTAAAAGATGCAAGATTATCTTTTAGACTGCCATGATTGGACAAAGAACAGAGGAAAAACAAAGAGTAAAGGGGGAAGAAAAAGATAAATGAAAAGAGATGAGATGAGACAAGAAGAGAAGAAAAAAGGAAATAAGAAAATGAAAAGGGAAATGGATCCAATTGAAAGGTATCTCCATCTCCTGACCAGAAAAAAAAAACATTTGTCTCAGTGAGGACAGGTATACCTCCATTTCTTTACTACCTCTTTAAGAGTGATTACATTTAACAGTTGGCTAGTAGTGTCATATTTGCTTATGTAATGTGTGCATGCATGTGCATGTACGGAAGTAACTTTTTGTCTTTAGAAAAATCTGATTTTGAGAGCAGCAAGAAGCAAAGGTGAATGAGTTTACTGTGGCCATATTTCCTGTGGTAAATTGTGCTTGAACAGACCATACACCATGAAATACCCTCTTCACTCTCCCATAATATGGCAGTTTTTCTAAGTTTGCCCAAATGCCCAAGAAAAATCTCAGCTTTCTGGTACACCAAGCCAGAAAGCCAGTAGGAGCTCTGCTGGCTGACTGGGATTGCCCTTTCTGACAGCAAGGTCATGAACAGAGTTTGCAGCAGAGTTTCTGGGAGCTGATGCTGAGGGTGTTTGCGTTTTCCTGAGACACCCTCCATCTACCATACATACCGCTGCTTTGCAGCAGAGTGGTTCCTTCCTTACGCATGCAAACACATCTGAACTGTACCTTTAAAGCCCTTGCATTAAAACAAGGTCTCCTACTCAGAGTAGCTAACAGTTCAGATCATAATGTGATTAGTCAAACAATTTTTAAAAGCTTTCCTGTATAATGTGACCTGGGGAAGTGCATTAGCTGAGTAAATATATTGTTGATTTGTTTTTCCATCAACAATGAGTGATTTCTCTAAGTGACCTACAGTACTACTTTCTGGGAATAAAGGAATATTGATAGAGAGGGGAATCTAAAGGGAATATTTTTATCTTTCAAGAAAACTTGTACCCAAAACCAGGGCACTCAGGTTTCTCTGGTTTTACATTGTTTAGAGTGATGTGCCTTTGTTGCTTTGTCTTCCTTTATCTCTGGGTCAAAGCAGTCATGCTGTACATTATAACAGCAGTACTGTTTTCATTTTCTCAACAGCTATGTTCAGGCTATGCCTTTAAAAATGTCAAATTCATCTTGTGACTGTCCGCTCTGTGACATGTTATATAATTTGATGTATATTTATTTATACCCTTCCATTGCAAAGAATGACTGTTTTCACCAAAACAAAACAAGACATTCATTCTCATTTGTTTGAGGATCCAAGATGTATCTGAGCAATTTGCCTGCACTGTTTGCTTCTAGATTGAGAACAGGAAATATAGATCTGGGATGGGGAATATGACAAAGCATGTGGCACTGGAGCCGATATTTTATAATCAAGGTTGTCCCATGATAGACTGTGCCTGAAATTTTCATACATTTCTACTTTTCTGATGTGTTAAGAAGTAAGTATACATCCATTTAAAATTGATATTGAGCAGATTTGCTAGTATGCAAAACTTTGCAAGATAATGAAAAGAGCGCTTAGGAAATATTGCAATAATAAATTTCTCAGAGCAGATGTTCCTTAGCAGATTTTATCTGTATCATTTCAGTGATAAATCCTTCTGACTTCTTAACCTTTAACTACAGTTATGTGTACCTTTGGTTGTGAGAAATAAAAGGAATTGATAAATCACACTCATTTTATAAAATTCTTATCAGTGGAGGTCACAGAGTCTATGATAATGAAAAAAATTACTCCTGAAATTTACCATTAGGAGGAGAAAAGGTTAGAAATTGTGCAAAACTATTAGTAAAAGGTTTGCATCTTATATTGTAAAGTCTCCAAGTTCTTGCTTCAAGTTCTTCTAAAGTATTAAGCCAAATGTCTAAATCTAACCTTCCTAAGACAGATTGTCCTCTGTAAACTCTTTATTCAGGTATGGTTTTAGTCTCGCAGATGAATTAAATTTGAGATTCATCTCGCATAATTTTGACCTTCTAAAATTAAGATATATACACCAAAGCAGTCATCAAGGAGGTCTTCATAATTAGAGAAGATCTATACTAAAGGGAAACTTTATATACTTCAGACAGCTGCCTTAGCATGGGATGGGCCATATCTGAAGCTGCTTAGGTGTCACGTTTACTGTGGCTTAGTGGTGGCAGAACTACAGGGTTGGTTTTGGCATTAATCCTAGCTGCAGGCTTTGTCCACAAAAAGAAAATTTGTTCCATTTGCTTGCATTTTAACTTACAGTTAAAGCCCTTTCTGCCCTTGGATGTCCTTGGTGAATAAGGCTAGACCTACCTCAGTCTTTGAAGTTGTGGGAATTGCACACCTAAATGCTGTTGAAAAAGTCAGCATTACTCAATTTGTGCCTTTGCCAAGTATAATTTGTATCAATATTTATTCCCTTCTTCCCACCTTAAGCTGAAGCTCAGTAGATTAAGTATTAGGAGATACTGTTACTAGGTTTTTACTAGAAAATTAAACAATGTCAGGGAATATTTTTAGCCTTCATGCCAAGTGATATGGTCTAGCCATGATCTTAAGGTTAATCTCCTTCCCTCTTAAACAGAGTGGCAAACTGCCTGTTGGAAAATATCCTTGGCTTGTGTTAATACCCAGCCTTTACTGAGAATTACTTGAGAGACTGCTAGTTAGTCCTGGTCAAAACCATGCTAGAGATTATTCAAATGGCATGAAAAAATGTCATTTACATGTCAAGAACATCCCCTGATATTGTTTATTTTTCTTATGCAATTATTGTCTGTGGTGACAGAGAACATATAAGTACTTTAATAAGAGGTGTTTGTTTAGACTTGCCTTGGCAAGTAGAGCTGTATGACCCTCTTATTTGCAAAACAAAACTCTGAGGAGCATCATCTAAATGATGAGATATTGATGAAACTTTCTTCCTGCTTTACTAGGGCACCAGAAATCATTAAGCACAGCTTGTAGTGCTCCACAGACTGGAAGTTTTTCCACTGTACAATGTGACAAGGGTCTTTAAAACAGTGGAAAAATAAGCAGAAAGATGTGTGGTGTTACTGCTTCCACCACTCAAATGATGATGCACCAATGATGAAGAAAGTGGAGACAGTAGAAAATTGTGTTTTCCAGGCTTCTGCCCCTCTTTAGCTTAGAGGATCCTTGGAGTGAACAGGAGATGGACTACAGCCATTATAGAGTAGTGATGATGCTAGAAGGATATACAGCTGCCAAGCCATTATTGAAGTTATCTAGTCTGCGTGCTACACTGAGCTGAGCCAATGTGAAATGTATACCTTTTAGTCTTTGTTCTTTCCCAGTAAAAGTATATATCAGGAAACTTAGGACTGGGAAATAGGGTTTCCTTGGGAAAATCCATTAAAACCATCATAACTGTTTTTTAATGATGATTCAAGAAAGATACATGTAAGGAGGACATTGGGGGTTGGCCTAGATGACCTCTAAAGGTCCTTTCCAACCCAAAGCATTCTGTGATTCTATGGCAAGTTCATATCTGTCCCTTCCTCAGAAAGTATTTAAGACACCCAAGGCTGATAAGGATATAGACATGCCTGAAGTTGTTTAGTGGCTCTTACTGGATTTTTCAAGGTTTCGCTCTGAATGAACCTGAAATGCAGTCAGAACTTGTTTGTAATCAAAACCGACAACAAGCCCTGCCAACAGCCAGAGCTGCCTCAAACAGCACCGGTTTATAGGTTCATAAATATCAGATGCAGTGCTTTGAAAACTGTATTGAGCAGTCCCAAATGCCATGGTGGCAGCTGAGTAAAGATTAAAAGAGTAATGGGGGAAAAAATTCCAACTGCTTGTGTTTGTGGGGAAGAATCTCTCAGGCAGAAAAAACAGAAGACAATAGAAGCACAGTTTGTCTATAGTACATTAAAGTACAATTTACCCCACACCTGAATTTCTTTTGTTCTGAGAGAATGCGGTGACTCCCTGATCATAACGCTCCTTATAGCTATGAAATAGAGGAGGCAGCCAACACATTAGGGTGTCAATAAGTACTTATCCCAAGAATGAATACATTTTTCACAGGCTCAGTGTTTATTTTCAGTGTTGTTAATAACAAAAGCAATAGGCCTTTTGTTGGCTGTGCAGCAGAGCTGAAATAAGAGCAGATTGTGCATCAAGGCACAATTCAAAGTAGGAGGGGTAGAGGAATGGTTGGGTTATGCCTATTTTTGAATATTGCTTTAGCAGGCTATGCTTCTGTGACTGGTGCTGCTGTCACTTTAGTGTGGCCTTTTCTTCTGGCTTGATGCTGGAGATAGTGGATTAGAGTATCAGGAGACTAGGAAGAGCCTTCTTTCTCTGTCATGACCATGCTGAATTATAGTTATCTGGCTACTTCCATGTCTAACAGCTTTCAAATCATGTTTTTTGTAGGCAGAACTTTTACAGGCTCATCTAAGAAGAGTTTAGAACTGCAAGAGGAATTTTTTAGTTGCTATGAAGTTTTCCTGCAAAATTTTGTGCAGTAATTTTCACTGATTTTATTATCTGTGGTTCTCTGTAGTTTACATTCTCAATCTAAGTGCATTGCTCTGCAAATAAACACTTTGCTGGTCATGTTTAAAACAGAAGAAGGTAGGGGACAGAGAACTGTGATAAACTGATAATGTGAAGTCTTTGGGATACAAACGTCTTTAGTCTCAGGTTAACTTTAGGATTAGTTGTGCATGGGCTTGTATTAGAAGTCTGAAACGACATTGGAGTTCAAAGATGTGACTGGGTTCTGATGTGTTTTCCTGAATAGTTCTCAGTACATTTTTGTGGAGTTTTTTTTTGTTTTGTTTTGTTTTTTTTTTTAAATTTTATTTACATGGTAATAAGGCTCACCCAAGTTTCATAGCTATGCCAGAGCTATGGGGTAGACTTTGGATCTTGGCATCCAGTTGAATTTCTGTTAATCCTGAAATCTGAATAACCTCAGATCTAAGGTCTCTGTTTACAAATAGTTCTTTGTAGGTACATGTTTTCTTAATACTGCATTTAGAAGAGAAGGTGCATACATTTTTTGGCATTTATGATACTCTTATACTTGAGTCATTCAGTTTATTGGGAATCAACACAGCATCCTGAAACATTGGGAACTGTCGTGAAATGGGTTAACTTTAGAGACAGAGAGTCTGAGGAAGGGTGAGGTAGAAGTCGTGTCCTGTTTTGCAGAGATGGTGGAAGTTACTCTCTCAATCACTTCCCCTTTTAAAGTTCTTCAGTCCGAGATTAATGTGTGTCATAAACTGAAATATGCTGTGCTCAGCATGCCTTCACTGCAGTCTATGGGGCTATTCAGTTTGAATAAAGGCAAGTGACTAATTTTGTGTAACTCATAAGCAATTACAGCAGTGAAGGTAAGAGTGGGACTGTAAATAATGAAAGTAAATGAGAAGGCATAATGCTCTTGAGCTTTTCTCACCTAACAACGCAAAAGTGAGAGGCAAGGATAAAGCAGTTTGCACTGCTTGAGGAAACTTCTTAACTTATTCATTGAGAAGCAAAAGCAACTGGAAGGGCACCTTCCACATCAGTATTTGAAGCAGGTTGTAATAGCATTTTTAATTAGGATGAGACCTATGCAGAAAGAAGGCTTCATCTTTCTTGAGAAATTATCAAGCAGGATTGCATGGCTCATCACAGTGCAAAGACAGTCCTTCAGGCAGGAGGTAAGATGATATGACTCCTTGCAGAGATACAGGCACTGGTGCCAGGCACATCTCTGTCACTGTGCTGCATGTCACTGCCTCCTTTTAACAAGTTGATCTTAGCAGGAGATAACATTTGCCCATCTAAAGTAGGACTGCTATTTTGGGCAGCACTTAGACCCTACCCTGGGTCATGTAGTTGTGTCCTAGTCCAGCCTGCCAACTCTGATGTGGTCCTGCCAGTGTCTTGCAGTGTGATTGATCCAAGAGCACTCTGGCAGTCTGTATTGAACTCTGAGCTGCCTGTAAAATATAGATAATGTAACTTATCTACTGTATAGTCAATCATTCATGTTGTTAAAATATTACCTAAATATTGTTAATGGCAGTACATATAGCAAAAGTTTGAATAAAAATAATCTCCTGATAAGTACTAGTTCCTGTTCGAGTGGTGGTTTCAAGCTTCACTACTGTGAATCTGTGTTTGGAAGTGTTTGTTTGCATTCCTGTGTGAGTCAGAATTCGGGAAGGGTCAGAGTTTGGCTCAGCAGCTCATTGTTGCCACATGCATAAACAAGAAAGGATGTGAGGGGAAAGGGAGAGTGGGAGATTGTGAGTTAGGAAGATAACTATCAACAAACACATGACATCAAATGGGTAGTTCAGAGGTTCCTAAGTTATGGTGCCTCAATCACAAGTGGACTTTGAGTCCGTTATAATATCTCAAAAAAACCCCAACCAATAATGCAATAGAAATACTGGAGTGAACATTATGGAAATAATGCACTTTAAATTTCTTAAAAACAAGCAGTTAAGATTTTCCCTGAAATACAACTATTTTCATCCCTTTGTTGTTTTCTTCCCATCTGATTTAGTTGTGAGTGACCGAATGATGTAATCAAATACCCAATTCTTCAATATTTTGTTAAGACTAGATACCTGGCTCTAGTAATACCTTCTGAAGAAAAGCTCAGCTAGCTAATTAAACACGCTATTAAGAAGTGTCCAAGATATTTTTTGGATTTGCAAGGTGTTTGTCCCAAAAAAGGCAAATAATAGGACAAAGTAATGAGCTTGGATTGTATGAGAATTTGGATTTTGCAGTTTGTTTGTAAGCTGAGTAAAAATATTTCCAAACAAAAGGCATATAGGTACATATATAGATGACTGTCTTTATTATATATATATATATATATGTTTTATGAAAGACTGTGGGGACTGCTTATGCCAGTCTGCATCTCAGCTGTGGAGTGATGTGTGGGACAATGAAGTGAATGCAATCCAGAATGCGTACAGAGATGATCTATGAAGATAATCTTATGAGGAAGAACTAACAGAGATTGCCTGGTTTGACAGCAAAATGAAGGGTGAACATAACAGTGAATATTTCAGGATTAGGAGAGGAGGAGGTAAATGCAGGAAGGGAGGTAAGTTACTTAAAGGGCAAATTTTGGCGTTAAATCTAATGAGTCCGAATGGTTGTGAATGGCCATTTAGTCTGTAAGTAAGATAGTTTGTAACCATCAGAGAAAGAAAAGCCTGAAATAGAAAATATCTAATTATTTTTGAAGATGGGAAGTTAGGGGGAAGATTATAGGGTGTGGATACTTGGGAACTGAGGGAATGGGCTTGAAGTATGAGGAGATTGCTTCTGATTGTCTGTTCCTGTATGGTGGTTAGTTAGCCCATTTCAGCTTTTTTAAGTGGCTGAGCAGGAAACAGAACAGCTGGAATATCTGGGGCCAATGAAAAGATCACCTGTGTTTCTACCTTGAAAGCAACTGTTTAAAGTGGTGTAACTTTGTGATAGTATCCTAATTCATGCCAGATGAGAATCTGGCCGTGGGCATCACATTGGATTAATGAAAATAAATAAATTTTTCTATTTGGAAACTCTGACCTGTAAAGCCCCCAGTGCAAGTAGCTCCCTGGCAATGGCAGATGTTCTTATATAGTGCAGCTAATGCTATGTGAGGATGCTAGAACTGGGCCAAAAATTATTACGAGAGAAAGTAATGGTTGATGCATAACTTTTGTTAGAAGAGAAAAACTCACTTCTTATTACTTCAGAAGTAAACCCACTACTAGAAAATCAGTACATATTTACCAGCTTTCTACCTAATTTTCATTCATTTGTTGTTATCCCTTCTTGAAGCTGAGAGTTTTCCTTTTAGGTAATAGTTTGTGTTCTTGCATTTACTAGAAAAAAAATGGGAGAAATATAACGTTTTCAACTTAATTGCCTAATGGATAAATACATTGCATAGAAATTCTCTTTCAACTTCAAGTTCTGTAGAAAAGTAAAGTCTGATGGCTGTGGTCATATACCTATGATCTTGCTGGCCAGTATTGATGCATGATAACAACAAAACAGGAATCGTTCATGAGTGCTGAAAATCATTGTGCGGACTTGTGACTTTATGGGATACAGTGTCAGAAACTTATTTAAATTGTAGTTCCAAAATCACTGAATCAAAGGTTTAATTGTGTTCCTTGATGAATTTTAAAGTTATCAGACATTGTTTTTATTGTAAATCTTTTGCACCAAACATTAAAAAAAAACCCCAATAACTCTTAAAAAGAAAATAATAATCAGTATATCTAAAAAAGTAACATTTCTTCTTTTCAGGTGCTCTGTGATAAAACACCTGCTGTTACTCTGCTACTACAGCACAACTTGTTCATTCCTGTTCTATTTCTCCACCTTCCCCCCCCCAACCCCCCCCAGCCAACATTATGCAACAATCGAGTATCTAACAAACAAGGTGGCTGCTTCAGGGTACGTGACTGAATTAAACCCTCTGTGGCCTCACCTTTATATCTGAAATTACTTTAAGCTTTTCAGTGGTAGTTCACACACATCCCAGGAAGAGATTTGTTTAAGTTGTCTTTCATGTAAACTCACAGATACAGCGCACGTCGGGATTCACGGGGCATTTATCATTTCCTGTACACCTTAAGGAAAGATAATGCAACACTGCTAAGGAGTGTTCATTATACAGTAAACTTTCCAGCTTGCATTGAGTCAGATTAGTCTATACAGTTTCACTAGATTTCAATCTGGGTTTCTTGCATAATGAAAAAAAATTGCTCAATGAAACAATCCAGTGGTGGATCTGTATACAGACTTCCATGCCCAAATTAATTTCTGATTTAATTCCACTGACATTTTCAGACTCACACTACGGATGAATTTTGCTTCTTCAGTGTAGCCTGTCAGTATTTTCCATGTTAATTTTAATGGAATTGCCACAATATCTTGCTTTGTCTTTTGATTTTAACTGTGCACTCAAAGAATAAAATATAGCATTACAGGGATGAACAACTGAGATTTGCGTGTGCATCCAGTGCGTGTAGAAAATGTTGGCATTTCACTCTGATTACTTGGGGATAATTTTATAATATATGAGTAACTGCAGGATTTCATTCTTTAATTGCGCTTTTGGCTTTTTGTATGAATTCATGTGAAAAAAAATTCTTTACTACAGAAAAAACTTAGTTCTACAGATTTGAGCAAATTTAGAATACAAAAAGGAAAGTCATGTTTATATTTTAACAAATATGTTTTTTCTGGGGACAAAACACAAAGAGCTGTCAAACATAACATTGGCAAAACTCTGAGACACTCCCACTGTGAGCTCTGCAAAATAGTGTCTTTTATAGGTCACGAGGGCATGGAGAACAGGAAGAAAACTCCCCGGTGTAGCCTCTTCAGTTTCCCTCAACTCAAGGGTGAGGACTGTGCTCTGTGCTCAGCCTTGCCTTTTTTTGAATCATTACACTGACAACTTTTAAAACTCTTTCAGAGGAGTAAATGGAAGGTGATGAATAATCTGGCCAGTTTCCTATAGGCTTTAGATCAATTCTGGAGTCAGATGGACTACAAATACCTTTCTCATGGGAACTGCAATTTTATGGCTATAGGACAGCAACAGCTATCACACAACCACCATTTTAATTCAATAGCTGGATAATCGTTTCTGCCATTAAAACTGTCCACTTCCTTCTAAGCCATCTTCTGAATTTTATTTCCACAGGTTCATTCCAGGACCATGTAACAGTTTAGCTGCAACAGCTTGCCAGGTAATCAGGGTTGGCAGACAGTCACTTGGTCCAAAAGTCTGTCAGTGCTCTCTACTAATGAGTGCTACAAATTGCATTGTATTAGTGAAATACACTTATTAGCTTTAAGGTCTTTTTTAGTAAAAATTTTATCAGTTTTTTATTTGATTTTTCTTTTATGGAATTCATAGAAATGCTGGCAAAAGGCCAAGGTAGTGCATGAGCATAGGGAGGCTGATTTCATATTTTGAATTGAGAAGTATGGATGTTTTTATGCAGCCATATGTATTATACCATCCTCCTTATGAAAAAGGTGCAATAGTACAGAATGACTAATTGCAGAGAAACCAGTGTACTGTCATCCTTCTCCCAAGAGGGACTTTACGTGGTTTGTGCAATACAGCATTCAAAACCAAACTATCAGTGTTTATTTTCCAGTATCTCACCTGACGGCTGAATGAATAACCATCACATGAACAAAGAGAAATCCGTTTGCTTTATGAAGGACGCAGTTTAAGGCACTTGTGAAATAATGAAAACTAACACCTAACAGCAAGGTTAAATGAACATGATGAGCTAAGCTTTTGAGCAGTATGTGAGAAGGAAAAAGTAAGCTGTAGATTGCACGTTGATTCCTATTGTAAGGTTGAATACTATTTGTTTAGCAGTGATGATTCATGAGACCCTAGTGTTGTATACACCTGAGATGTGACACTTACACAGACTTTCTGCAATTAAATGAGGCGTGAGGTTTTTTTCAGTCCTCCTTTTCTGTTCTTCTCTGTGTCTGGTCTGTTCTCTGTTAGCTTGCAAAGGCAGCACACACTGTATGTCATCCTGTGGGCTCAGGTACTGCATAAAATACAACACATACTCCATTTGTATCAATCTACTTCTTTTTCTCTCTTAAAGCAAATACTTACATAGCTAATCCTATTGTGGTTTTTTTGTTTTTTTTTTTTTTTCTTTTTTTGTGGAGTGAGCTTGTTACTGACATCTTGACATTTCAGAGTCTTCCTTTCAGTATGTCTTGTGCCTTCCTCTGTTTTTCATGCAGGGTATTACACTGCTCATTCCCATTCCTTTCTCTGTTGCAACCTCTAAAAATAATCAGCCATAAAAGTAGCTGTTGAGCTTTATTGTTACCAGCACAGTGAAATTAATAGTGGTGAATATACTGTACCTCACTAAAAGGGTGCCTTAAATTGACACATCTCCCAGGACTATCAGGGACTTCTGAGAAACCCCAGTGTTTCCTGTTACTCCTTCCACGATAGTATGGGCCTGCATTGATTTTTCCAGTAGTCTGTGCCAAACAGGAACAATTTAGCTCATAGGGAGGTAATAAAATAATCTTTACAAGCAATGGATATAGTAAAGAGGGTCAGAAACTGCCTTGTGTTCGTGGGAGAGAGAGGATCTGATAGTTTAGTATCTTTCAGTGAAATTCTAAATTAAAAAAAATCTGATTACTGTGATTTGGGGCCACTGAAGGATTTAATTTTTATATAACGCACGCTTTCATTTCAAGAGGGTATACTTTATTATTTTAATGTGATTCATATATTTCTGTTTAACCTTTTCCTTTGCTTATCTATGATTTTCAGTGGAATACAACACAACATAATAGAGATTAACAAGGACATCAGCATGAAATGTTTTAAACATTGCCAAAATAAAATTATTTCCCATTTTGGGAGTGCTTTGAGAAAGTTGAGATGATTTTTTTTCAACTTCTTTCTATTAAACATGTGATATAAACAAACCTGTTCTTAGGAAAATTTTCAGAATAGTAGTTTTCTCAGTGAAACTAATTTCCTTGAAAATGGCTGTGATCAATGTTGGAGATTATCCAAGGAATCTAGGATTTGAAATGTAGCTTCTAGGTCCCAGGCTATACCACTGTTTTCCTTGAGCACAATATTAGTCTTAAATTAGGTGTACATGCTATAATAATCTTTTTTGCTCCCAACCTTTGCATCAGGAAAATATACACTGAAAAGATAACACGCATGAGCTAGGCTTATATCATTAGTGCTGCAGTGGCTATGTGAGTATCTGTGCTGTTTATTTTTCTTGGCTTATTATCAAGAGGAAAATGCATCAAAATTGCTAGTAAGTGAAAAGTTTGTCTTCTGTTCCAGAGCTGCCTTTTCTTTTTCCTGTTTGTGAAGGGTCAGGACTTCTCAAAATAGTTGTAGGTCATTTTAAAACAGAGAGTGATAAGTGAAAAGCATTCAGGTGAACAATTAATTTGCTAAGAAATATGATCATCTTCAGACATTAACTAATAAAAGCAATAAATCCATTTGTTTGCTCTAGATATGGTTAAGGCTAGTTTTATTGATGGTGATAGCAGTCAATTATTACAGGATTCCTGTGACTTTGCTCTTTATTAGCACCTTCAGTTGTATTCATTCCTCTGCTGTTGTAAAAGTATATTTATATAAGAGAAGACTGCAGTGCCTCTGTCAGTGTAATTGTCATGGTCAGATGAAGTGTGAATTTGTGGCGTTGAAAAGGAGTAAGAGTCAGTCAACTCAAGAAGTCTCATGGTGAAGAAGGAACAGAACATTAATCAATTTTCTGAATTTTCTTTTTTAATGCCAATATAAACTACTCTCTGAATGCAATGCCTAGAAAATTGTATGTCAAGCCTCCCAAAGGAAAAGTCTGTGTGACGTAAATATCTTCTCCATATCTTACACCTTATTAAGGCTTTTGAGTGTCCAGTCGTCATGGGAGACCCAGTGCAGCCACCTTCTGAGATGCTTCAGAATCAGAAAGGGGGAAAAAGATAACACAGAGAAATGGGTGTTTTGCAAAGAATTTTCCACTGGTTATTGATCTGTGCATAGTTCCTGGGTTGTGCCTTCCACAAGTAGCTAATCCTGCTCCAGGGGTATAATTTGCTAGGCTCCCTTAATGGACTCTGAAGGGGTTTTTGGGTTTTTTTGGTTTGTGTTTTTTTAAAGCAACTTAGTTTGAGTCCTCCATTGAAAGGATTCATTAGCTTTGTTATTGAATTGCATAGCTCTAGACCCAATTACAGCTAGACTTAAAGATATGGCCGAAAAAGCATACTGTTGTTTTGGTTTATTATGAGTAATGTGCTGTTGGAGTGCACTAAATACCTGAACTTCTCAAGTAAATTGAAAAAAAAATTATAACTCTTTTTAGGAATAGAAGCTATTAAGAGACAAGATATGTGTGAAAGGCAGCTCTCCTACAAACAAACATGCAGTACTCCTGACATGTTTTTTCCATCTAAACACAAAATCCTTCTACAGCACAAAGCCCTTAGAGATCAATTTAGCTGTGGAAATGACTAAGCAAAATCATTTTAACCCTCCTTAGTCTATATCAATCGCCTGATTACAAAAAATACCTTGTATTAAGTTGTCCATGCTTTAGCTGACAAATGTTCAGTTTGAGATCAGAGCTTCAGCTGCTACACGTAGCCATGATTACATTTAATCTACTGAATATGCATTGTTTTACTTCAGTAGAAGCCTGTTTCAAGTATCTGAAAGCACACTGGAGCCTGCAGAAGAGGCATAAAATTGTCGTTACTTTTTCTTCTGTGAGACATTTTCTGATAATATTGCAGTCTGAGACCTATGAAGCCACCTACTGGTAAGTTTTTTATAATGACCTTGTTATTGCTATTCTCACTCTGATGAAGTCATGACAAAATGCTTGGGACAAATTTTAAAAAGCCTTTTACACTTGTGAGTATTATTGGCTTATGCAAGTAGCAAGGCCTTGAAGGTCCTGGTTCATCAAGAATTTCTGTGGTACTGATGTCCCTTCTGAGCTGAAGGGTGGATTCCATCCAAATACTTCTGAGGAAAAATGAATTACATTCAAATCAAATTATTCCACAGCTAGTTCATGCCCTGCTGAGTTAGGTGGCAGTGATTCATAGGCTGCTGTTGGTGTATGACAGTAAAGTCTATTACACCACTCAATAGTAAGATAAATGCAAATAATGATGATGATAGAATTTGCGGGTGGCTTTTTATCAGAGCACCTCTGTACATTTTGCGAATGTTGCTTCAAGCCTGGCAATGAATTGACTACGTATGAACAAGCCGTGATAAAAGGGAGGGGACACAGGAGGTTGGCAGCATGCTTCACAGGAGCCTTCAGGTGTTTGAACTTCTGGTTATCATTTCCAAAGTCTCCATCCAGCACTATGACAGCTGGTGAGAAACTTTCTGTATCTTCAGAGCTGAGGTGGTACTACTGACTGATTGCACAACAAGGTCTGCCCTTAGCCTTATTGCCCAAAGGATGGATGTATAACAAACCTATCAATGCTTTTGTAAAATATTTTAATAACTTAATACCTTTGTTTTAAAAAAAAAAAGTGTATATATGTGTGTAAGAAATTGTGCACATACCCTGATGTGAAGTCATGCATGGGCTTTTTGGTTTTATTCTAGGGTAATTCTTTAATCAACTGAAGATTAATAATTAGCTGGAGAACAGGCACCTCTTTCAGGAATCCTGTCAAAATTAGTTGTTCTAATCAACACAGAATTCACAGCAGTCTTTTAGAAGTAATGATAGACATTTAAAAAAATTTTAGAAGTAGTAATAGAAATTTAAATACAATAATACGCATAACATGAAAAGAACAAACAAATTCCTCTTACTTGAGAACCATTCTCTTATCTGGCAAATAAACTGATGAAGTCAGCACTCAATTTACATATTTTTTGCCAAATTAAAGAAAATTTGCCTCATATAAAATGAAGTGGTTCCATGGAAATCCACTGAAATGGCACCACTGATGTCAGATGGATGTCTCAGTGTTCAGATGAAGGTACAGATTACGAAAAATCCTCTTCTCCCATGGATGACACTAAATGATCTCCTGCCTCATACCTCTTTCTGCTAACCTCTCCTCTTCACCCATCAGTTTGTCTTGCAATACTTGACCTGTGATTCTGAAGAGTTTTGTCAGGGGGACTGTTACATGAGAAGTGTTTAAGTGGTGTGTTTCTGTATTTCAAATTTTTAAAAATCAATTGTATTTCCCAATTGGCAGAATTTACCTTTGCTTTAATCTAACTAGTTCTTGATGTGCTTGGAAAGTGGTGGCTGATGTGGGGCTGATGTTTCTGAAGGAAAGAACAACAGAGCTGTGGGAAGGCCCATGCTGGGCTGCTGCCAGAAACAATATCACCACGTTACCACTGCACTCTGTATAGATTAATTAGCTCTGCTGAGAAGCAAGTGTCACACTGTGCTTACATGGCTAATTTTGTTCTGTAGTTTAAACTAACTCATTTAGTCCTGACTTAGGTACCTTTATGTAAGTGTGGTTTCTTTATCCTTGGACTAGTAAAATGACTCATTCTACAGTGCTAATCATTTCTGGCAAGTTATGGTCAGTGTTAATCACTGACACGTAGCAGATGCTCTGTGATGGTATTATCTAGCTCTTACTTGTATCCACCTGTTCAGAGGAAAACAGATGACCTGTAAAGCCATCTCCCAGCTCTGTCAAAGCACATATGGAGCATTGCCCTGAGCTGTTCATTTCTCAACTAGAACATGTCCAACAGCGGTGTAACTCTTTCAGTCTCAGCAGATGTTAGCAAAAACCAGGCTAAGTGCTAAGCCACTAAATCAAACCTGATCTCCCTGGGCTGGAACTGCTGTCTTGTCCCTGAGAACTGGAACAGGACCACTGCAGTTTTATATATATACTTGTAAACTTGCACAGTATACAGGAAGTATTGGCTCACTTTGTCCTTTCTTGAATTGTCCTGTGTTGGTCTTTCTAATGTCAGAAGGACTATTACAGTCCTTTAAATATTTGGCTTCAGAACTAAACTGGTTTTGGGCATAAGCACTGTGGAAACCAGGGGCACATGGGGACTGTACAGTTGTCTTGGGTGCGTGCGTGATGAAGCTTGTTAAGTATGTCTCTGTATTGCTATACATGTAAAAAGTCTGTACGTATGATCTTGATACAAGGACAAAATTTGTGATGCTGTGCCAGAAAATGCCAGTAATATCTGTGCAGGGGAGAAAGAGCATGTCACTTGGCAAGACACAGTTAGGCAGTGAACTCTGATAGTAAAATGGTAACTGCTAATTGGATATAATGAGATAAATGCCTAAGGGAAGATACTGTCACCAAACAAGTAAGTCGAGAGGCCAGTCCTTGTTGGCAGGGAAGTTCTGAGCATATTAGTACTCACGTAAAACTGCTGTAGGGAAATGAATCATACAACTGAAGGTTGTTTGAAAATGTCCTGTCACTGGGTGTGCTGCTTGGAGTTCATGTGAAGCACGGTGAGCTAAATTCATGTCAAGTTACTAAAATAAGAGGAAATTTTTAAATAATCGTCACGATATAATGACCTAGATGACAATGGTAGGTTAAAAATAAGAAATGTATTTTTGCATTTCAGGGAAATGAGTGTGGCCTTCCTCTGGGAATTGGGGAAAAAATTGAATGCGAAGAAGACAATTTCCAATTTTAGACCTGATTATCCTCTCCTCTTGCAACCTTGCACAGTCATTAACACTTCTTCATAGGATGTGAAGTGCTATCATTCAGATTTGGTAAGGCTACCACTCATGCCCTGATTGCCCTGGTGTGAGCTTGCCCTGGTGTGAGCTTGCCCTGGTGTGAGCTTGCCCTGGTCAGCATAACACAGACTCCAGTTCTGACATTTCTGGCTTTAGATTTCTTTTTAATTGTCTGTGTTTTGGGGGAGAACATGAAACAGCCAGTGTCAAGAGGACCACAGCTTCACACCTGACTGAGAAGTGCTGCATGATAGAGAATTGGATTCATGGGGTTTCCATAACACTAGTTTTAGAGATTGTTTAGAATATTTGCAAGGAAAACTGCTTATGCATTACAAAATATAAATGACAGTTTCCAGCATATTCTATGATCTCTGTCTCCATGAATGACATAGAAATATACTGTTTACCCAGACAAATGACATTAGAAAGACTCAGAAGTCTCTGACCAGTAGGAATATGTAGAGTTACAAGGAGTCTGAATTTTTCTTCTCATGGTTTCAGAACTCTGTGGGCAGCCAGAGAAAGAGAGAGAGAGAGAGGGGGAGGCAGTGAAAGAGGCTCTTAGGGTTCCCTGATTGTTCCTATTATCTTGACAGTGCCAATGCACTCCCCAGTCTGCAGACTTAGAATGAGAGGTGAATTTTCTGCTATTGTCAAATTGTGATTGCTGAAAATATTATATTAGTAATGTTTCTCGAAGCTGGTGAAGGGTATGGAGCATGAGTCTTATGAGGAGTGGCTGAGGGAACTGGGGTTGTCTAGTCTGGAGGAGTCTGAGGGGAGACCTAATTCCTCTCTGCAACTACCTGAAAGGAGGTTGTAGCGAGGTGAGGGTCGGTGTCTTCTCCCAGGTAACTAGTGATAGGATGAGGGGTAATGGCCACCTCAAGTTGTGCCAGGGGAGGTTTAGATTAGATATTAAGAAAAAAATTTTCACTGAAAGGGTTGTCAGGCATTGAAACAAGCTGTCCAGGGCACTGTTGGAGTCCCCATCCCTGGAGGTAGATGAGAAACATGTAGATGAGGTGCTGAGGGACATGGTGTAGTGAGGAATTGACAGTACTGGGTTAATGGTTGACTTTTATCATAGAGGTCTCTTCCAACCAAGGCTACTCTGTGATTTTGTTGCAGTATTTTTGTATGAAAGTATGTGCTGGTTATCCAAAGCAGCAGGTTGGATTTGTCACTTCTTGGCATTCTGTTCATGTGAATGGACATCCCACTGAAATGAGGCTGAGTTCTTAAGTATACAGATGAATATTCTTCTGGACATTGGAATAATAGAGAAGGTTTCTTCTGCCACTCACTGAAATGGATTTTTATTAGTTTCACAAGCTGAAGCATGATGAGGCAGCTGTGAGTCCATCTTTTGTGAAGTCTGATATCTCCAATATCACATAGTTTGGTAAACTTAGGAAAATATTTACCCAAAATAGCAACTGGAAGCGAAAACTTAGTGCTTTTGAAGATTTTGATGCTTTTTGCCTTTGGCATTGTTTCTGCAGGATTGAGAGGTACCCACCATGCTGGGAAAGGGACCCTTGATTGCATAGTTGAACAGCTTTCAAAGAACTGCAGAACACAACAATAATGATAAATGGAGGATCAAACTGCTCCAATAGGATTTATATCAGTGAACCTGTAGAATCTGACCCAATGTTTTAAAAATCTTTCTATAATTAGTAAAAATATTGTTAAAAGTCTTCAAGCTGTTAATGTATACCTTTCCTGTCCTCAGCTTTCACAGTAACATAAATAATTCCCCTCTTTGTTTTTTCACTGTTTCCATTTTCTGCTTTTCAAAAGCTGTTCCCCACCCAGCTTTTGTTATTTATGGAGATTGATCATGTTTATTCCTTATACTTAGCTTAATGACACCAGCACACTTAACCTGTGAACCTGGGCTATTTTGGCTGCATGGTAATTTGGCTGAAGTTGTCATTAAGGTGTCAGAGTGAATTGTAGGACAGATAATCTGTACTGCGCTGTTGTAGCTACTGAAGGCTGAGGGAGGGTCCTGGCTGTGCTGTCTGTCACTCTTATGAGAAAGCTGCCACTAAAGCACAGGAAGAGTTGTCCCATGGCTTCTCACCTCTTCAGTCTTTTAGTTTTCTGCATGGAAATGTTGATTTTATCCGATTACAATCCCTTAAATTTCAGTTTATGTGGATGTGCCTTGCCTTCACCCAGACATGTCTGAAGCTTTTGTTCAGGCATACGTTACATCGAGTAATTCCATCTAATCACTGACTTCCTACAAGCCCGTCATGTGCAGCTGTTCTTTAATGACCCTTGCTTAATATGATTGAAGTGTCAACCAGGGGAATTTTGTCCTTCAAGAGATGCGTTTAAAATTCACAGTTATCCCAGGAAAACTTCAAGCTCAGCAAGGTTCACATCTGACACCTTCAAGAATCTGCCACATCCCTGTCTGACTGCGAGCCTGTGATGAAATTTATTGGATTAAAATAAGAGCAAGAAAGCCATTGAGAGAAAAGATTTCTCTTAGATTGTGAACAGGCTGAATTGAACATAAGATATCTGACAGTCCAATAATTACATGAGTAATCATAATAACCCTAGCCTTGCTAACATCTATGCACATTTAGTCACTAAGTTTAAAGGGGCCAGGATTTCACCCAATGTCTGCCAAAGACCTTTTAAACTAACATTGCATTTAGTCTGCTTGTCCGATACAGATCCTGGGAAAGGCATACTGTAATAATGTGTGTGCAGTTGATTTCCTCCAGAAAAAACAATTTTCCCTGAATCCATATGGCTGTTAGCAAAATGCATTGTTAGTGGAATTACTGTATACAGTGGCTGTGATAACACATGCTACAAGTTGTCATTTGCAATCATAACTGTTTCAACTGACTGTCTGCTCCAGGCTCATGTGTTGAAAGAGGGTAAGGAAAAAAAGAAAATCACCTGCTGTCTTGCTTTATCCTCAAAAGGACAGGACAGTGTCATCTAGCAATTACAGGAGTTTGACTTCTTTTCCATTGTAAGCAATTTTTGCAAGTTCAAAACCTACTAATATAGGAGTGAGAAAAATCCGTACAGAATTACAAAACAGCAAAATAATTGAAAACCAACATCTCTTCAAGGAATGTGAAGTGACCTTTATCTGCAAATACGTATGTTCCAAAATTAGTACTACATGTTGAATTTTTAATATATAATAAGAGATTTGTCCTGAATGGAGATTTTGATATATTGAATTAAGAAAAAAGGTTACCAGGGGGAAAAAATTGTTGTCTACTGTTAGCCCCTGCTCTCCTTTTGCGTATCCCTTCCTTTCCTTTGAGCAGCTTCTCTCTTATGCTGTTTTATCACAGTCTATCAGTAGACATTCTCTTGAGATAGACCTAGACACCATCTACCTGTCACAGCAGTTGTAAGCATCACCACTCTGAGGAGAAATGCTGCAATTGTGTCCCTTTCTTGTTCTGGTCACAGACTAACAGAGGTGAGTGGGACGTGCAGAACACAGGATGGGGATGGTGTGATGTTGGGTACACTCCCACACAAAAGTTAAGTCAGTCCCTAAACTATACAGATATATCTATGCATATCATAGATACAAAATATGCTATTTTCTCTTAAGTAAAAATATAGGAAGAGATTAGGTATTATATAATAAACATACATTAAAATTTATTTCTTCTCAATGATGTTTACCAGTTTGCAGATAATCCCAAATCCAATTCATATCTTAGCCCTTTTATATCCTGCAGTGTAAACATATTTATCAAAATAAATGCATTTATGCTGCAAGGCCATGTTTATAGCTGTGTATAACTTTGCTAAATTTAAAGTGTTTGGGCACACATTTGTCATGCTGAATACTTGACTCAGGAAATTATTTTTCTAATGGTATGGCCATTTCTAAGAATGAAGTTAAGGAAAAATACTGTTTCTTCTTCGCATCAGACAAAAAAAAAAATCTTTGGACCTTTTTGTTGAGAAGTTTGAGTGCTTTCAATCGATTTAATTATTTGGAATATCTGTGAAGGTGGTAGACAGATGTGTTCACTATCTGTGAAAAATCATCTTGCTTTTGTCAGTTCGAAGAATCTAAAAAGAGTTTGATTTCTTATATGCTGGGCAAAGTCCAGGACAGTGGGATGGTTTGAAGAACTCCGCTTGGACTGAGCACACACAAGCTCATATAACTTCTGCATGGTGACTGAATAGGTTGTGTAACATCCCTAAAGCACAACAGACCTTTTTTTCTTACTGTACTTCAAAAACAAGTCTGAAATATGGTGAGAACAGTACAACAAGCTGTAGAGAAAATTGACTGTCCATTCAGTGCAGTTAAGAACAGGCTAATACCCAACTACCTAATGGTGAACACCAGAAGAGGAGGTCAGTGTTTGCCCACTGCTGTGCAAACCTGAATGGGTGAAGAAGCAGAAGCCCTCTGAAGAAGCACCAACATTCCTGTGCTTCTTGTGCGAAGCAGATCTTTTAGAAGATATTGTGTTATCATGTCACTAAATACTGTATCATAAAGGGTGTGAACAAGTTAGCAAAATGCTCAAATTGCCTTGTGTTGCAGCACTTGACTGTACAACCTTACCTTTACAGCTTTATGTGATTTATTTTTTTACAGTTGCTTCTGTGTGGGCATAATATAAATAGTAAAATGTTCCAATTTTTTGATACATTGAAATATAATATGCCACAATGTTTAATTTGCATTAGTCATAATTCCTCAGGAAAATCAAAGAATAAAAGTTTTTTATGAAAACACATATTTAGGTCTTTATCAGTTTCCCAGAACTGAGTTTTCTCTGTAATTCTGAAAGCCTTTATAGTGTACAGCAAATCCTTTTCTTACACAAGAAGTAAGGAACTTTTTCATAAATAAGAATGAATAAATCTTCAGATTTTTCATGCTGATAAACATGGCACTGGCCACAGTGTAAATAGAAGTACTTTGTAAGCCTTTTCAGCTAATGAGTGCAGTTCAACAAGGTCTCTGCAAAGTGGATGAGGGGAGCCAAGAAGAAACTTCTGCACAGCACTCAGAGCCAAACCTGCCAACAGCTTCACCGAGTTCATGTCTCGCTTGTATCACTGTAAATGAAAGCAGTTGTGGTCTGTCAGCACTTTGAGTGGACTGTCATTTTCTGTTTTGATCCTGGAGTGCCAAATGTTGGCTTGTTTCCACTGGCATTCCAAAGTCTTCAGCTGAGTTTTGTGGGGTTACTCTAGGTTAATACTAATGTGGTCTTGAGGTCTCCTTCCCTGCCAGTGAAGTCAGTGTGAAAAGCCTGGATGACACACTCGGGACAAGCTGGTTTCCTTGCCTTTGCATGGAACTGTGCAAAAAGGCCCACATCTTTGAGAATGAATGTGGCAGTATTGCATGGAAATCTTTAAAAGTCATCTCTCATTTTTTTTCTTATTTTTTTGCATTCTTAGACTGTAGCAGAAAACAAAGTTACTTCTTTGTGTTTGAAGTCAGATTCTACCTCTGTCTCTCAATCTTGCTGTGGCAAATTCACGTGTAGAAACGCTACAGGTTTAC
This sequence comes from Podargus strigoides, assembly GCA_028020825.1. Lineage (NCBI taxonomy): Eukaryota > Metazoa > Chordata > Aves > Caprimulgiformes > Podargidae > Podargus > Podargus strigoides. Next base: position 14,690,152 of record CM051621.1, read on the forward strand.
ATACTTTATCATTTTAGAGCTTTTTTCCCCAGTAACATGGGTAAGAAAAAGCCAAGTCTGCCACCAGAACTAACCAAAATCTTGCATGATACTTAGCAAATGTATGTTTGGTAGTGCTGTACTGCTGGTTTATGTAATACAGATCTGTATGCAGATAAGTAATATACCATATGTCATACAATTGATCTATGCTAACTGTTATAGCAAAGTAGGCATATTTTAAGGTGTAAAATTAGTACTGCAGGCCAAGCCATAATAAATAAATAGTACAACTGCAATAATGCCACAGCAATGCCTCAGCAACTCATTGGCATAGATGGACCTAGACGTAAATTGCTATAATAGCTAATTTACAGAGCTCTGTACATAGCCAGACTAAATAAAGGCCATGCTTTTGAAATTGATATGCAGATAAAACTAGTGGAACTGTATTTGAGAACAGTTACAAATATATTTTTTAGGGGGAAAAAACCCACGACCCATACTTCCCTGGACAGTAGTTGCTTGATTTCCGATTTCTGTTTCATCAGTTCAAGATGAAAGTTTAGAAGGCATGAACACACAACTGCAACTGGTCTGCATCTTTGTCTTCTGTCAGCCTCTGATTGTAGTGGTCATCTTAATAAATGAGTGTTATTATCTCTGTAGAAAGGATTGTGGTGAGTTTGTGAGTCTCTGTATCAGTTATCTGAGAGTGACTAATTCAAAGGTTGAACTGTACCACATTGTAATTCACTGAAACCAGCCAAAATTCATCACCCTCCAGTATTCTTTGATTATAGCATGTTCTACCAGAGGGGAAAAAAAAAAGGCAGGAAAGGTTATAATTTAAGAAATACATTTTCAGCACTTTTAATAACATTGAAAAGAGAGTGTTTGCTCTCATAGTTGTTCTTGTGATGCATTTTGCTGCTGGGTTCAGACTTGCACATCAGCAAAACTTTGGACAGAATAAATTTTCTTTCTTCTGTTGACTCCGCTGGAGCGGGGGAGTTGCACATACTTGGGATGTTTCTGTGACCCTGAGCAGGAAGTGGATAATACCAAATCTATTGTTCTCTGTGAATAAAGCCAGGTAAATAAGTAATGCTACTGGCTTTAATCATGCAGAAAGAATTCAAATGAACAGGGAACTTATGTGTTGGGAAAAAGCAGAGAAATTTCCAAAGTGCTATACTGACAAGGGAGGTGAATGATTGGAGAAATAAATGTTAATAGCCACATTTGGAAAGTACTGAGAACCAATGTTCAGGGTCAAATTCTGCTGGAACTTTTAAGTATCAGATCAGCAGATTACTGGACTCATGCCAGTACAGTAGGAATATGGCCAACTGAAAGTCACACAGCAATAAGATGTTGACACTTGGCACAGGGAAAAGACTGTGCTGTGCAGGAGTTATAAGGGACTGATGCAAATTCCCTTTTCAACCAGACGGAGGGTTGTGTATATATAAAGGTAACACATTCTCTTACAGCAATTCTTACTAAGAGAAGGGATCCACTTTCCTAGGTGCTGTGCGAAGGCACAGCTGAATGACTGTCAGCTCTCAGTAAAAATGAGACTTTACAGACAGAGCAGGTCATTGTGTAGAACTAGCCATAAGGTGACTATATTCTTTACTCTCGTAGAGAGTAAACTTAAGGTTTGTGTTAAGGTACTGAACAAAAGACAAATTCTGAAATTCTGATTTCTGTTACATTAGTGCAAATCTGGGATAACTTTGTCATTATCTAAAGTGTTTGGCCTAGGAGTGTTCCTGAAGGACATAGACATACATCCTGACCTCATTCCAGCCACAAACAGGGGTGTGCGGTCAACCTGTTTCCATGAGAAGGAAATCTGTATGCATAGGCCAAAAAGGACCCTGGCTCACTCTCACTCAGTCCCTAATCTGGATGGCTGGGGACAAGGATCTCACAGGATTTTCCAATATATTCCAATGCTTAGCATCAACCAAGACTTTTTTTCATTGTCAGCTCTTTCTATTAGGGCAATGTGAGCTCAACAGTTTGCTGAGATCCTTGTAATTGTGAGAATTTAAATAGCAAGATTGCTTTGATTGCAAGAATTTTCTTGTGAAATTTCCTCACTGTCAAACCACCTTACTAATCTTTGCTTTAACCACCAGTGCCTCAGGTTCAACCTTTACCATATAAGTTCTACAGAAAAATGTACCATGTGCTAGAGTCGAGACAGAGGAAAAAAAAAATCCAAAAGTCCACCTAATCCTCAGTTTGTTCTAAGCAAATCTCATCTGGTCTAGGTAAATGAAAAACCCTGAGCAGGGACTGTTTTTTACCAGCTGAAAATTTGGATGTATGCAGCTTTTTATAATTTCAAACTTATGTTGCTTTCTCACAAGGATTCTTTTTATGTTCTCCTACAGGTACCTGTTTTCAACAAGGCTGTGCATTTTTTTAGTTTGTTTAGAGCATTTCTACTGATCATGGCTCACTGTGCTGCTGTGCCTCCCACAGTGTATTAAACTGATGAATTAGATTGTGTTACACCTTCTTGTTCTTTCGCATTTAAGAGGTATCTGCTAATCCTTTCTGATCTTGGCCCTTGCCTCTGAGAGACCCACTTTTGCTGTATGTTCTTGCTTTTGGCTTAGTTTACAGCTCCTTCACTGGACACTCTAGCTTTTCAAGAAGGGCAAGAATGACACCCACAAGAGGTTACAACACTGTCCTGACTTTGCTTTTCTGCCTAATTCGGGTATGAGTTAGCTTTGCACCACCATGCATGGATCACATCACCCACTGTCAGTTGGAGCTATGCTGTGCTTGGATTTTGGCTCTGTACTTGGCAATTGATCAAGGAGAGTTAAACAAGGTTCTCTGAGTGGCTCTGGTCTTAGTTTGTAATTGCTCATGTCTACAACTCTGATGCCTTAATTAAACTTTCAGCGTAATATTCCATCTTTCATGGACTTACTGTTTCATTAGCTCAGCTGCTAATTAGCCAGTATTATACCCATCTTCTGCTTAACGCTAAATTGTATGTGCTTTTCCCATGTTAGTTTCCTTCTGCAAGGCTATATCACTGAGCCTTTGAATTTATTTTGTCTTCCTGAACTCCCTGGCTGGATTTTGGGATTTTCATTCCTTTTCTTTGATGTATATAGTGGTACTCAATGGAGTCTTTCTGGTGAACTCATTGGTTATGATGTTAAAAATTTGCAAGTTTCTAGATTTTATAGCATCTCACAATCTATTAATTGGACTGTTTCTAAGTATTTGCTTCTAAGTATTTTAAAATCTCTAGGAGGTATAGTTTGGATGATATTATTGTACCTTACTATTACTACTAAAGATAGTTTTTTGCATAATTATGGTAAAACTTGAACCAGTGAGGCAAGTAGTTAGCTCCCTGGTATTACATCTTCATAGCCTGGATGCAAAAAATGTCTGTTATAGATTTGTCCTCCTATTTTACTTTATTTTCCCAAAAACTCTAAAATAATTTCAACCAAAACTTCAAATAACACTGCAGCAATTGTTTCCAGTGCAAGTCTTCACCTTTTGCCATCCAGGTTTCTATGGCATTAATCAGAAAACATTGTCTAATATACTAACTTTTTAAAAGTCATTATCCCCTTCCTAGAAATGTTTATTTCTACATATATATGCATATATCTTGATAAAAGAACTGCCACAAAAGAAAATTTTAATAATAGATAGTTGAATAGGAGCAAAGGGTGCTTGAGAAGAACAGTTATTAGATTTGTTCAGTTAATGGGTTTTCTTCGTTTATTCTCTCATACTAATTTCATTCTGACAAATCTGAAAGTTCTCTAAGAATTAAGTGTCTCCAGTCAGTCAGAGCTCATAAATAGTGTTCCTGTGGTTCAGCTTGTTATTTTGAAGTCACCTTTTGAAGTTGGCTTTTGTAATACTCATATTCCCTGTAAGTCTTTTTTCTCTTTTCAAAAAAACTAACAAAAAAATAATTCTCTCTGGTTAGTTGAAAGTATTGCATGTGCTTATTGGAACTTCTTGTGAACTACTTCACAACTTAGTATGAGGGAGAAGTACAAAACAGATTTCAATGTTTTTCCCCACAGTTGCATTTTAACTGAAAGTAGCTGTCTTGTGACTTGATGTTTTGTGCCATCTCTGAGGCAGAAGGTTGAGTTGAATGCTCTCAGTCAGATGAAATAATTTATCTAGCATGGAACTAAAATGATCTTCATTATTTTAGCTAATGGCTCTGACTATATTACTGTTGTAACAAAAGGGGATCTTATTTCATTGCTTTGTGTTTTAAGGTATTTTGGCCCTGTTTTTGAAATAAAATGTGTAGGTTCCTTCTTTTATCATGTGCTCCACTCAAGTGAGAAGACTCTGAGTGAAAGGTCAAAGAGCAGAGAATTTTAAAATGTGACTGCTCAGACACAGATGCTTAGGTGGACAGTTCTAAGGATTAGTACATTGCTTGTATTATCATTAGCCAACTTGATATTGGAGATGATGACTCTTCTGGGCCTCTTTGGGATGCCTAACTCATGCCATGGACTCTATTGAGGATGTGACTCTGCAACTCATGTTTTGGATTTCAGTGCTGGGAAAACCTATGTATTAGGTGAAGAAATATTTCTTTGGATCTGGCCTCTAATATTTGGTTTGAACTAGGGATTGCTTACATTGGTGTTATTCAACATGAATGTCTGGTCAGTTCCTCGTTGATTTATTGCTGGAACAACTGTAGAAGCTATCAGTGATTTTTGAGCATGCTCTGAAGGTGTCAAAAATGAGCAGAGACACTCAGGTGCTGGAATCAATAAAAGAGAAGGAATTTTGTATGGAACAGGAGAAGAGAAAGTCTGCATTCAGAAACTTTCAAGCACAAAGTTTAAGGTCTGTCATTTACTGAAAGAGTTATATTAGATTCAGGTTAAAAAAGATCGTTCTTTATTTGCCTAAGGTCAAAACAAAACAAGAACACCCTAGAATACAAATAAATTTGTCTTTATATAGCATGAAGTGCTCTAGAAATAGGAAATCCATTAATTCAATTGTGCTTTGATTTCTACATTATATGGAAAGAATATCCAGCACTGTAAGCCACAGCAATGCAAAGGAAGGTTCAGGTTTGCTGAGTTGCTAAAGAAAGTGTGATTGCTTAACTCTCCGATCAGATAATATACGAGCTTTCAGAAATGTCATTACTTCTTTTGGTGTAATTAAAACTCATTAATATTTCTGTTAGAAGTTATATAACATGACTGGGAGGACTGTAATTAAATAATCAGAAAGGCTTTGTTTAACATTTGTGAGAAAACAAGGTGTTAGTTAATACAAAAGCTACAGAAAATTCCCTGAGTAAAATAGAATTTGAGTCAATCGGAAATAATATAAAAAATACCCCACTGCAATTTCTGTTCATTCTGTCAAGGAGCTGGTAAATTTAAAGGCTATCTAATTATTATTATTTGGTTTTGGTAATGTAATTAGAGCTACTGGATAATAATTGTGTTATTATGATTAGCCTGAATTGAAAGAATGGAAACACTAATACCCTTACTTGGAAAATACTTTCATTGTTTAGGGTTTCTTGCTATTCACAAGTTTTGAAAGAACAGATTTTCACAGGAATGCTGTGTTTAAGAGTTTAAAAGCCTTTCCAAGCTGTTCCTGGACAGTGGAAACCAGGGATACTTCTTAATCCCACAGCCCTGGAGTAAAGTTCAGCTCTATCTTCACTCCAGGTGAGGATGTAGGTGTGCACAAACCCTTTGGCATACATTTTGCTTCATGGTTTCTGTAGAAGCGAAGTTGTGTGTCTGCTTTACATGTATGCTCCAACAGGTGTCTGACCTGAAGTACTAAGGGAGCAGGAGCCTGGAGTAGGTGGGTCTCCATACAGCTATTCTTACTCCAGTCCACTGAGCAACTCCACTGTACACCAATGAACTGCCAGCAAGTGCAAATATATGTATGTAAGGAAACTCCAGAAGGTAATCCAAAAGTAGCAATTATGTGTAAAATTGAGATCTCTTCATGTTAGTTTGATGTGTTAGGATCACATACAGTTTTCTGGTTTGGATTGCACTTTGTCCCTTTATTGACAGACTTCTTCAGCAATTATTTTATTGTTCCTGTCCTTGAAAGTGCTCCTTAATTTGCAAAAAGCTACATATAACTTTGTGTTTGTAGATAGCAACCACAATCAAAACATTTTTCTGCTGATACATTATCAGCATTTTTATTATGTGTTTTTATTTTCTTAGCCAGAAATAATAAAGTTAACATCCTGAAAATGAAATTGCTTTTGCCAGTAGCTCAGGAAATGAAGGGGAAAGGGCTTTGTTGACTGTATGTTCTCATGGGCTGGAAAGATCCTATCATGATATGCTAAGGTAAAAAAACTGGAACACATTTGGCACAATTTTAGAGAATTAGAGTCAGGAAGTAGATAGCCCTGTGGAGCTGAATAGAAGTGAAAGGAAGTAAAGCAAATCGGCTGTATTTGAGAGAGACTGTGCCTTTTCTACTGCCACTAGATTAACTTTTAAAGTATTGTGTTCTCTGTTATCTATGGCACTTGGTTCAGGTGTAGTACCAGTGGTATGAATGGATTTGAGTTCCACAATTATGTTTGCTTTTCCTTCACAACCGAGGATGGATAAAATTTGACAGTCATATGTGTACACAGACACACATACACACAATACACAGAATCACAGAATCATCTAGGTTAGAAAAGGCCTTGAAGATCATGAAAAGCTGGACATGAGCCACAGTGTGCAGCTGTGGTCCAGAAGGCCGATCGCACCCTGGGCTGCATCGAAAGAAGTGTGGCCAGCAGATCGAGAGAGGTTTCTGCCCCTCTGCTCTGGTGAGACCTCACCTGGAGTGCTACATCCAACTTTGGAGCCCTCAACATAAGAAGGATGTGAACTTGTTGGAGCACGTCCAGAGGAGGGTCACAAAAATGATCAAATGGCTGGAGCACCTCTCCTATGAAGACAGGCTGAGAGAGTTGGGGTTGTTCAGCCTGGAGAAGAGAAGACTCCAGGGAGACCTCATAGCACCTTCCAATATCTGAAAGGTGCCTATAATAAAGCAGGGGAGGGACTGTTCATGAGGGCATGTAGTGATAGGATGAGGGGTAATGGCTTTAAACTAGAAAATGGTAGATTAGGTTAGATGTAAGGAAAAAGCTTTTCAATATGAGGTTGGTGGATCACTGGAATAGGTTGCCCAGGGAGGTAGTGGAGGCCCCATCCCTGGAGACATTCAAGGTCAGGCTTGATGGAGCTCTGAGCAACCTGATCTAGTAAAGATGTCCCTGCTGACGGCAGGGGGGTTGGACTAGATGACCCTTGAAGGTCCCTTCCAACCCAATGCATTCTATGATTCTATGATCAACCTAACACTGACAATCCTCAACTACACCATATCCCTGAGCATCATGTCAACGCGACTCTTAAACACCCCCAGGGATGGGGACTCCACCACTGCCCTGGGCAGCCTGTGCCAATGTCTGACAACCCGTTCTGTAAAGAAATACTTCCTAATATCCAGTTTAAACCTTTCCTGATGCAACTTGAGGCCATTACCCCTTGTCCTATTGCTTGTTACTTGGCTGAAGAGACTCATCCCCACCTCTCCACAACCTCCTTTCAGGTAGTTGTAGAGGGCGATGAGGTCTCCCTTCAGCCTCCTCTTCTCCAGACTAAACAACTCCAGTTCACTGGGGTTCACCCACTCCCCCTCCATGTGTGTATAAAGGTTCTCTTCATCGTCTTTCCCCATTTTCACATGAAGTTTCTTTACCTATTCTCTAAAATGTCAAATGTCTCAAAAAGAAGTATTTCTGGCTAGGACATATCAGAAATTTCATGTGACTCTATTCTGTATATAATGTATCTTTGAGAAATAGATATATTTTTCTTGTCATTTGACGTTCTAGATGTCCTATTTTCCAGTTTTTCTGAAGCAGAATTTACATGAACACATCAGTATTTTGATCACTGAAAGTCAAAGACTGTTTTGAGCTTCCTTACTTGTAACTGGTGGCTGGTCAAATATTGCTGCTAGCTCAAAGACAAACATAGCACTGACTTTCTTACTCTTACTTTCCTCCTGAATCTGAGAGCATCTTGGGAATACTCTGGCCTTTGTTCAGAAGTTTGAAACCTTGTGGCAGAAGCCAAATAAATAGGTTTGGATAGCCTCTGAGTGCAGAGAGCTCTGAATCTAGGACAGTAACTTCCTTTGTGACTTTTCTAGCAGTAAGAAATTATGCATAACCCGAGACCTATCTCTGGCTTCTTCAGCCTTGTGTTGACTGCGTCTGGCAGTTAAGTGCTGTTGGGGCATGTTAGCCTTTCTCAGAACATGCTTCCAGGACTGAGTGCCTGTGGCAACCTAGGTGTGAAGAGACTGTGTGGGTTGCAAACAGCTTTAGTCGCCTACATGTTCATCACTGTCTAGGTGGTGACAAATTTAGTTGAAGTCAGTGGTAAAACTTTAGGTCCATAAAAAGTTTTCAGCTCAAATTTAGTTCCTTCTTAAGAGACACAATCTGTTTCTTATATTCAAATGTTTAATTCAACCCAAGATGCAAAGCAAAAAAGGTCTATTTTAGACCTTGCTTGACACCTGCTTGACCGCTGATAACTCCGTTGGTGTTACAGTCACAGTCACTGCATGTAGAAAGGTGAAGATGTTACAGCCATCATCAGACACAGCTCTGAGTTGCTCTGCAAAAACTATGCCCAAATGGAAGTCTCTCCTGCCCTTTCTGCTCCTGACTTTACTCCAAGTCATTTACCTATGAAGGGAGGAAGAGTGTTCTCTTTTCCTTTTACCCAGCTCAGGAATCAGGTTATTTAAAAGATGAGGCTGTAGTTTAACAGGATTTTGTATTCAGTGATGATACTGGCCTCTTCATGCCCAGTCCCCCTGTTCTTTATGCTTGGTCCCATCCACATGCCAAAGTGCCCTCCTGTAAGCGGTACTTACAAAAGCTACTGTGAACAGCCTCAGAGATCTGGCTTGGTGATTTGGTTTGTAGCACAGCTGTGCAAACAAGTTGGCACAGTTGAAGGATCCCATGCTGCCATCAAACTTGTAGATGAGTTGCTGAGGGACATGGTGTGGTGGTGAATTGGCAGTGTTAGGTTAATGGTTGGACTTGATGAACTTAGAGGTCTCTTCCAACTAAGGCTGTTCTGTGATTCTGTGATTCTGAGCAACCTGGTGTAGTGGGAAGTGTTTCTGCCCATTGCAGGGGGGTTGGAATTAAATGATCTTAAAGGTCCTTTCCAACCCAAACCATTCTATTATTCTATAAGGGAGATGAGGAGGAGACCACCTAGTACTGAGGTGGTAGGGAGGGCATTCCTTAAGCAGATAATGCTGTGAAGGCCACCATGTCACAGCACAGCATCTGACCACAGTCTGAGGGACACTTAGGAAAATCTCTCTGAAGCAGTGCTTTGGGTTGTGTGGTGCCAACTGCTTCCTATGCAAACTGCGTCTCGCCCCACCAGGTGCTATCCACACCAGTATCTAGACTGGGGACACTGTGGCCTTCAGTTAGGCTTTTCTGAACTTCAGTGCGAAAACACAGCACATTTTAAGCAGAGTTCAATTCTGAGTCTAAAATAGAGTGAATATGGCACAGGCAATGAGGCACCCATGAGGGAGATGAAGCACTGTTGAACCAAGTTCCCTTTGCCATCCTGCATCTGCATTTGAAGTGGTAGTTGATTTCCATGGGGTTGGATCAAGGCTTGTCTGCTGAGGCACTCCTCATGTTGAATGTCACATACCTAGAAGGTTATGGTCCTTGCTTTAGAAATAAAGATCTTCCTACAGTAAAGGGACTTCTGTCAACTAAAGAGTCATCGGCAGTTCCACATTGGGTCTTTTAAATTTTTAAGATTTAAAGGATTGGGGAATATACTCTCACATTCCTGTGTTACAAAACCTTAACAAGGCTGTGGTTACAAATAGACACCTGCTGTCATCTTGGAACAGCGCACAGTGTCAGGCCTTCGTTCTCTAAATCTATCCCAGCCTCTTCAGTTTTTCAATTCCACCTTCCACAAATATTGCAATAACACAAGTAAGTTCTCAGCCCCTGAGCAGGAAACTCTCCTCCACTGTATTGAACAGAAGGGGTTGGTTTTCCTTTTCCTGCTTTCCTCCTTTCAAGGCCATGTCAAGCCACTGACTCCCAGCTTGCAGTCCACCTCTGATGCCAGTTTCCTTTGCACACTTGTTATATTTGCAAGCATGAACCTACATGTCCCAGACAACCCTCTCCCATCCTTGAGCATTGACAGAAATACCTCCTTATCATTTCTGAGATCACTCCTTCAGCACTTTGTGTTCTTCAGCAAAGAAAACTGTGATGCTTAAAATCTTGTGAACGATTGGCTGCAAGCAGACTGCTTATCATGCTGGCCATTATTATCTCACTGTTTCCTGGTACCCGGTCATCTGAGCCTCTCTTATCTTCTGTATTTGGCTATGACTGTCAGCCCCTATAGACAGGACACACTGTTCTCGTTTTGCACAGGGTGAAAAAGCTGATATGAGGAGAAATGTTGCAGAACTGGGACTACACTAGATTATGATAATTTAAGCAATAAGTACAGGGGTGACCTTAATGAATCTGGCCCAGCATTTATACTGCTGCCATTGAATGCTAGGTCAAGAGAATGAGTGATTAGGAGTTTTTTGAGACACACGTGCTAGTGAAGTTGGTTGATTAATGGGTTTGATGCAAAGTGTGAATTTCCTTCCTGTACTGTTATGCAGGATAAACCTGTGGTTCTCATGCTCCAAAGTAACTTACAGCCTTCTGGCAGATCCTCCATTATATACTCGGTGATGCACTGTGTTCTTACCTTGTGACATATACACAAAGGAATGAAACATTTGTGAACCCGATTTTAAAACTGTTACTATCTTTTTGCATTGTAGTAGCAAACTTTTGAGATCCCAGCTTAGATTTAGATCCTGAACATAAACTGTAACAAAATCTCTGCCTCCTGCAAGATCAACATTCAGTAAAGATAAGACAATTAAGGGTCACTAAAGCTAGGCTCCCTTCAAATGAAACATGAAAAATTACTGATTCTGAACCTCTCAGCCTTCAGGCTGATAGTGTAATCACCAACCTTGCCCCTTCGACTACCCTCCAGAGAGAATTGGTCTGATACTGAATATGAATTTTCTTTCCAAAGGTTTAATATTTTGTTTTCAAAGTGGAATTAGCTAATTTTAAATGCTTATTGCTAATGTTGAGCTATACTGAATATGTGAAATGCATTTCCATGAGTAGTATGATCAGTGACTTATGTTTTAAGTCAGATATAGTGCTGGATGAACATATTGATTAGCTAATTAAACAGAAGACCTGTGCCATTCAACAGTAGATTGTGTGTAACAATGCTGATGTATAAACAGGCGTAATATTGTTTATTGACGTACACAGATGAGTGTCGTGGATGAGGGCGTGGACCCAACCGTGCTGGCGTGTCTGGGATGAGAGATGTCACAGGCAGACCCAGCTGCTGCCCTGCCCTTTCCTGTGGGGAGCAGCTCCCCCAGCACAGCTGCTGAATGGTATCTGAAGCAGCTCCCACACTGCCGCAGTTTGCACCCAGCAGTGCGTACACTGAGATAGCTCAGCTGTTCCTACATAGCCCTGTAGCAGCTGCTCCAGGAAGAGCAGAAGCAGGGAGGGGAGGCTGTGTCATGCCAGCTGTGCACCACCACACACGGCTCGAGAACCTCAGCATTGGCCCCATAGAGCCTCTTTGCTCCACTGCAATAGCTCTGCAGTGATAAGGGTACTTCTGTCTGTTTCATTTTAAAGTCTGGATTCAGATTTTGACAGAAACTTCAACTAATGTGCATGAAACAGTCACACATTACACAACTGGAACAGTGGGATAGTCCTCGGTCTAGTTTGTTTGGAGGTTTTTTGTTCTTTTTTCTGAGAGCAGAGCAAATCAAGACGTGATAGGCTTATTCCAGATGACTCAATCCTGCTAGATCCAGCTCCTGTGAAGGTCTGGCATACCATCTTTGATCTCAAGATCAGTCTGTCCTGAAATTACATGGCTTTCACAAGTTCTTACAATTTATACAAAAATCTGTTGAAAATACCAGTAATGCCCCATGGAGCACTATTCACTGAAAAAAATCACTTGTCTCTTTGTAAACAAGTATCGTCAATAAAAATAATTTACAAGCATGAAGGCCGATGAGATGTGGTTTCTTAGCTAAGCGTTCAGCTGGGTGATGGAAAGAGAAAGATACCCACCAGCTAAAGCCAGTAGAGGGTCATATATTACCCAAAATTTCTTAAAATAAATACCAATGTGATTTTAATAGGACCATTAGAAGTGGGAGTCGAATTTTAACATCACTAGTATTATTCTTTCTTTCTTAAACTAAGAGAATGTAGTCTAGAAGAAAGCAAGTGTTGCAGCTGAGGCTTACATTACAACCAAACTAGGCAGTTACCTAAATCATATGGAAATCCTTTGGGATTTAAAAATTTTGATCATTTAGGTATCCTTGAAAATGATGGTCTAAGACCCTTTCCTTTGGATTATAATGCCATGTCTGCGACTGTTTTGTTTCCTCCCGCAGAGCAGTTGGTAGATAACAAAGGTGACTTGCGTAGTTATTCGTATGAAATGAAATGAGTCTCTGCAGATCTATCATCCCCATGACATTAATTAAGGCCTAAAGACTTTGGTCTGTCACTAAATTCCTCCCCCTCATGAATTTACAACATACAGCAACCTAGAACTCTGACCTAACACATAGGATTACTTAGATTATTTTCTGTGTTTTTTCTTCTACCCACTGCTTTATTCTTTTCATATATGATGTCATTATCAGGATGTACTGTGCATTTAAAATTATTTATCACCAACTGTTTGTTTATATTGTGGTTGAAATCTGTGAACCTGGTCACAACAAGCTTTCTTAACTGTGTTCAGAATATGTATACATACAAATATGAAAATTGCATATGCAAGTATATTTGCAAGTGAGCAGTTTGCACCAGACCTAATGTACCTCTGAGCAGGAGTGAGGACTGGGCTCGGCGGCTGTGCTCAAATCTAGCTGAGCCAGTCTCTATCCAGCCTTACTAGTAATTATACACAGGAGGAAAATAACTCAGGAGGCAGTGGGATCAGATGTAGAATTGGGGTTGCTGCCTTAAATCTCATGTCTGAACATAGGATAATTGCCTATATGCACAATACTTGTATGGCAGATGCTGCACCAAATCTCCCATTTTCCTGTAGTGAACATAGTAGACAAAGTTTGAGACCAGAGGCCTTGGGGACAGTGTCTTTACATTCAGGTACAGATCTACAGTGTTCTTCTGGGATCTCTAAGAGATTGTTCAGATTAAAGTCATCTTGGCATCTCCACACTGAATTGTTTCTTTTCTGAATATAGGACTGAAATCTTGGCAGCAGTAGCTGTCAAGTTCAAAATATCACAAACTGGTATAAAGTAGTAGGTGAGGATATACCATGGACAGTTCATGTACATTAAAGGTGATTTTTTGTGGTTGGGTTTGATTTCCTTGCAAAACTCTCAAATTAATTGCCAGCATCTGTTTTCACATGGTGATCTTCTGCTTTTCTTTTTGCTAAGCCTTTAAAGAGATATTGATTAGTTGTTAGCACTAGATGTAGTAAATATTCTTGTTTTGAGTAAGAGTATTTATTCTCTTCTGTATAAATACATTTTCACATGCTTGCCAGTCTAACAGATTTATTATTACTACATGATATATTTAAACATTTAAAGGGTTTAAAAAATAGGCCATCTTCTAGGAGGCTAGGACACCTTAAAAAAAAAGAGAAGGCATCAAGAAAATGTAATTGCCATGCTCCAAACATGTTTAGTTTAATATAGCCAATGAAGACTATGTCACCAATGGAAGAAAAGCTCTTGTAGATCTAATTCCCAAATGAAATAAAATCAATTGAAGAGTATCCTTTAAAACATAAATCTGGAAAAAAAAAAAAAAAGAATTATGTAGAAAAATAGTTGAGAACACCTACTTCTAGGTAGTAAATTTCCAAGTAATTCCCAAGTGGAAATTTAATGTTATGAAAGAATACATTGTTTTTCTCCATTCCACAATGCAAATGCAAAGTCAGTGGTTTTCATTGGGAAGAGAAATTTGGATGAGAGTCACAAGCCAGAAACATTTACATTTTTGATGGTAAAAGAGAGGGTTTTTTTTTTTCCTTCCATGGAGCTAAAAGCATAAATCAAAATGACACTGCTCCTTATGAAAATTAGGGCCTCAGATTTCTGTGGACCTGCTTGATGTGAGGTGGAAACAAATTTCAGAGTTAAGAATATTCTGTTTCAGAAGGATTTAGGTCCAGGCATTTTTAATGCTGTTTCCCAGGCCAATTATTACTTTTGCCACAAATTGTAATCCTCTTCATTTCACAACCCACTTTATGCTCTGATTACTGTCGTGTTTTATCTTTTACCTGCAGAGTTTTTCCAGTTTTGTTTGGATAAGATCTTACTCTTCTTCAAAGAAAAAACAGATGCCCTAGGAGATATCTCCTTATAACTTTGGTTGTATTTTCCACCAGCTCAGCATTTGCTGGGTTCCGTAGGACGTTTGTCTTGAGTGTATGTTTTGATGATTTCAGTTTGATATTTTTACTTATTTCCTTCTGTTCTGTTCTTGTGGTCTTCTGTTCAGATCATTATCCATCAAAGGGTACCAGTTCATCCTGATTTGAATTAATGAGAATTTGTACAGAGACCTTTTTTATTCTTCATTGGTCTTATCATACAAGTGGATTTGCCTCAGTTTTTGCTTTCAGTTTGCTTTGGTCTGAATATTCTCAGATGCAGCTTCATGCTTGTCTTTAAATTGCTGGAAATTCTTAAGTGAAAATTTGTTATTTGTATTCAGAACTTTACCCGATTCTCTTCCTGTTTGTTTTAGCATAACAGACCAAAGAAACCAGTTCTATTAATAAAGCAACGTCCTATTTATGCCAAGGTTAATGGATGACTATTAGCTCATTATATATCATTCCACACTCACTGTTCTTCTTGTAATTTCCTTATTAGAGATTACCAGGAAAAATCATTAGCAAAAACTCTGTATGGAATTTGGAAAAAAAAATGCTCTCTCAGTTAAAATTTTGACACCAAAACTTACTTTTCTGCTATGAGAGTCATGTAAGTGTTTGCATTATATGCAAAGTTTTCTTGAAGGGAAAATGTATTATCTCAATTTTTTCCATTTATTATAAAAAAAATAATTCCAGGAACACACCATTCCCTTGCCCACAGCAAGCAGCTTTCTTAAGAATTAAGAACTATTCATTGAGCCAGATCCATTTCAGCAGCTGGTGCTGTCTCATTTCACCTTATTTCAGTATAGGACTGTTTCTTCGGGAACAATTCAACATCTGGATGGATGCCAGATTCTGGCCCATTTTGATTCAAGGTTTAGATAATGAAACTCATGCTTTTTTTTTTTTTCCCCTTTCCCTGTTGTTTTGCTTCTATCCAGTGAACTCCTTTCACTGATACAGTCATTGCCCTAGAAAATGCTCATTCTATTCCCTCTATATTATTTTAAAACCTAAATCCATTTACTCACCTTATTTGAAGAGAACGGAAGGGAAAGAGCCTCTTTTCTACAGAGAATATTATTTTTTTCTGCCTTGTGATTTCTCTTTTGAGAAGAAAATAAAGTAGTAATGTGTTAGAGAAACTAATCCCAAGTATCTTGGAGATATTGACTGAACTGAACCTTTAATTGAGCAAAAGGAGTTCTCTCTCTTCCAACTCCTTGCTCTACCCCACTGCACAAAGTGGTGCTCTGACTTTGATCAACACGCTGGTCTCCTGTGTTGATGTATGTCATGAGATATATTATTCAAAAGAAAGAAAAAGTGGCTGCAGTTCCCAATTTTTTTTTTTTTTTTTTTTTTTTTTGTGTTTGGTTTTTCGCTTTGTTCTTGGGTTTGGTTTTTTAAATATTTTTCCTCCAAATGCAATACAATGGTGTTCTTACTATAGTCCTTTTCAGACTGCAGATAGATGCAGCTCCTCCTGGAAATGCTCCTCCCAGGAAAAATCGTGACTTTTGCTTCTGCCCTGTGTAGAAAGCAGCTCCTGTGTTCATGACCTCAGGGTGGATTGGCTCTGTGTTCCTGCTTCTTTCAGCTTTGTTGTAGTGCTGGAGGGAAGATTTTTCTGCTGGACAAAACCTACCCATGTGATGGTTCTCACCTTGTCCCTCTCTGTCCTCCCTGTTCTCAGGGAGAACAACAAGGTGGAGAGACAATATTCTTCTCTGGTAGTGCAAGAAGCATCAGTGGAAGACGCCTCTATGTAAATGAGCAGGAGAGCTTATTCCCTGCCAACACTACATTATTACTTAATTGAATCTTTAGGTAAAAGACTTCAAGGCTGTTTTGTAACTCTCAGAAATTTATAGTGGAAGGAATGTTTTAAATTGGTTTTCTTTACCTTTATGTGAAATGTTCAGATGCAATTTTATTTTGTTCCCCACTCGGTTTTGAGCCTGATTACATTTATTTTTAATCTCATACTGGAAACCTCTGCCATATTTTTAATGTAACCTAAGATGCCTTATATGACTTAAAAATTAAAAGCATGAAGTTAAAATACATCTTCAAAAGGGTATTCTCAGGAAATCATGACAGGTTTTCTTAAATGCCTTTTTTAAAACACACTATAGCTGGAATGAATGTAAAAATACTTATTTTCTGTTTACACTGACAAATCCACCCTTAAATGTCCTTTTTTACTGACTATTCTCTCTTTCACTGACCTCTGTGCGATGACTGCATTAATGGGATCAAGTAATTCCACATCTTCTGAACATGGGTGTTCCTAAAACCTTTATCCAAATTTTTGCTGAGGAAAACTGCATATAATGGGACAGGAATGTCAACACACGACAGGAATTGCCAGTTCTGCAAATGCCAAGAGCATTTCACCCCTGTGTCAGTGGAATATTTTGCTCTTCCGAGTTATTTAACCACTTTCTTTTCACTTTCTTGATTGCCCTTTGTCTTCTCCAAGTCTGTTTTCTTCCCTGAATTTCTGTGCAGAGTTCCTGAAGTTATTCTCCCCAGCCCCCAAAGCTTTGTTGGTCTGTAATGTACTGACTTGGGACAGTGCATAGTGAGGTTAGTGTGATCTCCAGAGAGCTGGCCGTCCCCAGTGACTCTGTCTTCATTACAGTTTTTGGTCCCCATGGAGTTACTTTAAGTTGCTAAAGGCTAGCTGTGAAAAATGTTGTTGCTTCGTTCTCATGCTCATATGCCTGAAATTGCATCTACTCGAAGTCACACTGTGTTGAGTCTTGAAATATATTCCCAATTTGTCTCTGAGTGTGTTGAGCTGTTAAGTTAGAGAAAATGTTAAGCGTTAGAGAAAGATAATATAGCTACTAAAAAAGTACATTAGCAACTGATTTGTAATTGTCCTGAAGTGGCTTTTTCTTATTGCTGAAGAGATTTTTAAGAGAAATTACAGAGCCAAAATCACATCTTGCAGAAGAAAGGTAGATATTAACATTATTTTGTTCAAGCTGTTGACCTAAGCTAGGAACCTGATAGGATGTGCCTCAGGGTATACTCATCCACAATAGCCATCACCCAGAGCGTGGCACTTGAAAACTGAACATTTGTAATTGTGCCATATAATTACAAAATTCTGGCCCCTGGGCACCCCCGCCCCCCCCTTTTTTTTTTCTTTTTAAATTTTTTTGTCTAGTCGTGTGTGGTATAGACAGGCATGATCCTTCAAGAAAAGAAATTGTTATAGCCATGATCTGATGGTCTGAAGCTCATATTTAACACCCCATCCTTTCTTATCCTTTCTCATTGTTTAAGTTCACCACAGCAGTTCTCTGTATTTACAGATATCAGCTCTGCCATGTTGCTGTTAGTTCTCTGCACTTCTTACATAGCTCTCACAGGTCTGGAGACATTGCCAGCTTCCTTTCCCCGTTTTTTCCTGGGATAGGCATCTAAACCCAGCAGCTCTCTAAGACAATTAATCCTGAATATTTGTCACCATTACTCTGAAGTAAGGTTAGATACCTGTTTTTTTGACTAGACACCTAACTTTTAGATATCTGAGCCGTTGTGTATACCTGAAAGTGAAGGCCTAAAGCTGCATTCTTTTGGCTGGTGAAATACTTCACCAGCAGCTGATTTATATATCTGCTGAAGTGGCTTGCTGTCATTGGTGAAGAGACTGTTCCTTTAAAATTACAGAGCCAAATCCTCAGTGAGCAGCAATCATGTAATGTCAAGATATCAGTTTGTTACAGTTGAGGATACAGCCATGAATGAAGTGTATAAACCATCCATATAGTTTTTAAAAAAACAAACTGTTACATTTGAGTTAGACTAATGCAAATTCACAGAAGTCATGTAACATCAAATGCTAAATTAAATGGAATGAAAAAAATCAGATTCTTCTGAGCCATACTCTTAATATGTATTAAAACCAAATCAAAATTTTTCTGCTTTGAATCAGTCTGCTGGGGAAATAATTTCATTGTAGGAAATAAGATTAGATCAAAAATTAGAAGAAAAGATGTAAACACTCTAAGTCTAATTCAGTACTTCACATGCTGAGTAATTGCACACAACCATGCAAAGTATATGAAAATAAAATCTTTTCACATCACGAGGAGGAAACATTTTACATCAGTTTTGCATCCATAAATGACAGTGAAATGAAGAGAACAATGGCAGTTCCTTCAGCAGTTCTGATGGCGTGGCTCCTGGAAGCAGGGCAGGTCACAGTTACGTCAGATTTGACTTTGCTGCTAACTAGCTTAATAAGGGTAAAATGAATTAAGAGGATAACATAATCTTCATTTTGTATTCAGAAGAGAAGATAAATTACCGTATGCTTTCAGAGAACAGCCATGTTTCAAACTGAAAGTGCAGGTAGAAGCCAAGCAACAAGCTGGGGGCTCCCTCATCCATTACACAGGGTACAGCAGGTAAGTGTCTTCCCAGGGGAGAGATTTTATGTGTAGATGTGACGCACAGCCCTCCTGGCCCCAAGAGAACAGGGCTGTTCTGAACTAAGACAAGCTGAACAGGAGCAGTTAGGAGAGTCAGAGAGGTTTACAAATGAGGCCCATGGGGACATCCCTGCTTCCGCTCAGAGTGTCATGTTGCTGAGGAGGATGCAAGTCTCAGGGCAAGAGGGCTCTCGGAGCAGATCCAGCACCCAGCTGATGCCACAATGTCTTCCTGTGCTGTGGGTGCTCTTGCACTAGGGAGAGAGGTGGGTCTTCAGGTCTGGGAGGAGCAGCTGGTGGGAGAGGGAGACTTGCTTCATAGGCATGTGGATAGCCCAGTTTGCAGCACTGGAGAAGGTCACATAGTATTTTGTCTGTGGGGTGCAAAGACAGTAGAACTCACAAGGGCTTAGTTTACTTTGATTAGGTTGGTTTGAAGAGCAAGAAAAGAGCCACTGGTCTTGGTCTGTGTTGGTGTGTTCCCCATGACATGGGGAAGTGCACTGAAATGCTTCCAGTTCCAGTGTAAGGCCCATGAGATGGGCAAAAGTCCAGAGCCTCAGGGCGTGGTTGACTCAAAGGTGTCGAAGACAGAAATTCATTTGTATTGAGAACTGGTAAATGTTTTTGGAATGTTGTATCCTAGAAAAATAGGCTTTACTTTAACCAAGATAAAGCCTGGATGCTGGCACAGAAAATGAAAAATATCAGAGAGCATTATAAAAACTAGAAGCAGAGGGAAAGCTGACAGGCATTGAAGGGCACTTGGTTCAGTCTGATGCAATCCTCAAAGAGGATGTGGCTAACATTCAATACACCTCCAAAAAGGCCAGGAGGGCCATAAGTAAAGAACTGTGATAAATGGACAATGCAAATCAGACTGCTTGCAGGGCCAGTTGAGTAGCATGTGCAATACCAAACAAGGCCAAAATTATAGATGCTTCTACAGCAATAGTAGAAGCCTGAAAAACAAGATAGAAAATCTGGAGTAGTTAGCACCAGTGTCAAACCTAGCAGAAGACACATCACAGAGACTGGTTGAAGGGAAGTAAACAAGGTTATCATGATGCTAGGGCATCAATTTTATACAAAGAACGAATAGGATATTAGGGTGTGGGAGAGGCACAGTACAGGAAGGATAATACAACATAATATTGTGGGAAAAGAAAAGCACTGAGGAATCTATGTGGGTGAAATCCAGCAATTTAGTAGTAAAAATGTAGCATTAGGATTATATTACCAAGCCCTCCAATCCAATCACAACAAAAAAAAGTAAAACTGAAGAAACTGCAGTTAAGATAGGTAAAATGATAGTAGTTTTTAACTATCTAGATATAGTTCAGTGCTTCATCAGGATGAGATGTAGAAAGAAAAGAAAATTAATGCAATAAAAAACTCCTTACTATATCAGCTTGTCTCAAAGCCTGGAGAAAAGACCCAGATGTTATCCAGAACTCAGTCTTGAGTGGTGCACAGGACCTCACTCAAGAGTTACTAGTGGGTGAGCCATTCTGTAACAGTGATCATAATATAGTTGGTCTTTGTATCATGAGAGAAAGACAAATAAATCCAGCAGACAGATATTTAGTTTCAAGAAAGACCACTAGATTAAAAAAAGAGATAGGTAGTAAAAATAACCCAACCAATAAAAAATTCATCCAGCCAACCAAAAAATCCTGTGCGGAACAGCTCAACAAGCAAGAACCTGGAGTACATATTGCAAGCCCAGTTAAACTGTGTACTGCAATTCCAGGAGAAAATGAAGTCATCAAATGAAATCTCTGCAAGGCTCAAGGGAAAAGCTATCATAGAAAATGATAGGAAATGGAAAAGGTTACTATCTTAGGGAAAAGAATAACAGTTAAAACATGGGAGGCCTGAACAAAGGAAAAGAAAGCAAAGCCTGTAATACATATCAAGTAGAAAAATAAACCAAAAATTAAGAGGAGTGCATTATAAAGGTGTGCAGCCTACTGTGCAGAGAAGTGGTGGTTTAGCAATCCCATCCTCAAAGAGGGGACTGAATAGGCAGGTCCTGGGACCTACAATCTGCTGAATCCACCCTCCACCCCTGACAAGGCTGTAGAGTCTGTGAGAAATAAAAGGTCATTCAGTACATGAATAAAGATGGTTTACCACGAAGGTTCCAGTAAGGGTAAGTGCTGCCTCACTGGTTGGATGGGGTTCTCATCATTCTGATTTACTGGGTGTGCCAGTGAATGTATGGATAAGGCTGATCAAATGGACTGAGTGTGTTTGATTTTGTAGAAGCCACGAGCTGGTAGAAGGGTCCCTAATGAGTCAGTATTGGGACCAGTTTTATTCAAGGACCTCATCAGTAACACGGAAAAGGGAGTGAGTTTTGAAAACTCCAGTTTCACAGATGATAGTTATTTTGGGTAGTCAAATATGCTGGTGGTGGGGTTCATCAGAAAGACCTCAGTGAATGAGTAGGAAAAAAAGCAACATATAAGTTTCAGAGTAGATAACTAACGCAGGAAAAATAATCCAAATCACATTTACATGATGCTGAACTCAGAAATCACAGGTACAACTCAGGAGAGAGATTCCATTCATCAGTGGCAGCTGCCTGCAATTATCTGTTTGACAAGGAATGTCATAATGAAGAAAAGTATTGAGAACAAAACACGAAGTATTATTTTACTACTGTTTGAAACATTGCTGTTCCTGTATCCTGAATACTATGTGTATTTCTGGTCTCTGCATCTCAGAAAAGTCAGCGGAGTTATAAAAAGTATGGAGAAGGACAACTAAAATGATTAAGGAGGTAAAGCAATTGCCTTACAAGGAGACATTAAGGAGCCTGGGACTCTTCAGTCTGGAGAGAATAAAACAGCGTATGATCAAGGTTTGCAAAATCTACAAGATGGTGAATAAGTTGTGTGTGGAACTGTTATTCACCAAACCCCACTGTACTAGATAAGTGAGCAGTAACTGAAACCAGCAGAAGATAAGTTTAAACCGGACAATAGAAAGTGCTTTTTAACACAGTGGATAGAGGACTTGGTTTTTTGGTGAAACCAACAGAATTTCTCAAAAAGAAGGATATGGAGACAAATATCAGCAGGATCATAAATGAATCATAAGAAAAGTGATGGCAATCTGGTCTAGAGACAGAGACTAAAAGGAATAGGCAGGAACATGCTCTCTAACTTCACTAATACAGAGATTTGGGATGCTGGAAGTCACTAAGAGAAAGGGACTGAAGCTAGTCACCATGCTCTCCCTAAATAGCACCTCTCATTACCTCCGTTAGAGACAGAGTACTGGCCTGAATGGGCTAATGGTCTGACTCAGCACAGCATTTCTTCTACCCTTATATTTTGTAAATTTACTCAAGTTTGAAGTGAAGGTTCTTTCAAAAATATTCTTGATCTTTTAAGATTTCTTCCCCTTCTTTTCAATAACCACTTCAAACCTTCACTAATAGAACCTGAGCCAAGAATAGAGATTATTTCCACATAATAAAATAAAAAAAAAGATCTGAAATTTATCTGAAAAGTGGTGGAATGGAACTGAAGGAAAGGCAGAAAGTAAAACCGCCCTACTTATTTCAGGAGCATTAGTCATGTTTTGCTGTTACTTTATCAGGCTGTAAATATCTGTGCTATTTAACACAATGTTCTCAATAGGCTCAGTAGAACAGTACCAAGAGTATCTTTACCCATTAACTGTCCTCACTTCCTGCCAACAGGTCTCCAGCCAACCTCTACACATTACAAGAGCCTGTGTTTTGTAGCTGATCAGCATAGATAGGTTTTAGTAGTTCCTCGTTCAATTACCTCTACAGCTGGAATTAAGTAAGATCAAGTATATTTTGAGCCAGGCTCAGAAATATTTCAAAAATAATGATCCAGTTTAAAAGGACGTGAGATTTTTAGTGAAAGAAAATATGCTGGTTCTTATGTCTTCCTGTTGGTGTTTTTGAATCTGGTCAGGTTAAGTCTTTAAACTTTACAACAATACTTGTGGCACTGGGCACTTCCTTTTTAAGGAAAATGAAGCTTCTTATTTCTTCAGGAAGTGAGACTACAAAGAACATGACAAAAGCCTAGGGATGTGGCAACAAAGATGCTACTATATGACACCTTAAACAGTAAGAAATGTCTCATGAGCACCTGCTCTCAGCCAGTCAGAGAGGAACTCTGAGTTTTTAAATACGATCAGCTCTGCTAATAACCTATCTATTGATCTGCAGGGCAGCAGAAGGAACAGAGGCTGCACAGCCTGCATTCTAGTTAGCCTTTCTCAGAGAATAAGTTTGCTAATACTTTGTTCCATGCTTTAATGCAAACCTGCACAGACTCACAGCCTGGGTATATTTGCATATGCAAATCTTTAAGCTCTTAGCTGTATTTTTGGTTTCTTTACATGCACACATATGCCTAGTTCCCATGTTTTGTACTGCTTCTATGCATAGTTTTCTTAAATCTTCTTAGTTATTCAGATTCCTACTGTAAGAGAAAAGAACAGGAAATAAATTTTGAAGTAGGGCAGACTGGTATGACCTTCAGCTGCACAGGTACAATTATCTTTCACAAATATATTAGCAAATGAAATGTTGCAATTTTCCTTTTGATTCACTGGTTTCACAGGAATGCCAATGAAGTGACTCATGATTTACATCAATGGAAGACAACCGTGACTTTTACTTTTTCCTCTATTTACACTGAACCACAGAATAGGATTTAAAGACAGGCTTATTTCTTAAACCAACCCCTTCCCACTCCTCCTTTTACGCATGTTTATACATGCATAAAATCTCCCTAGACAATTATTTGCTACCTTTCTTGTCTTTAATTGCACACAATCTTCAGATTAAAGAGAAGAATGTTTTCCGAAATGTACCTTATTATTCCATAGTGACTAAGTGCAATTTCTGTGAAACCTAAAAGTTGCCAGGACAAATTAAAGACTAACACCAAAATGAATAGCGCTTTCTCCTAACAGTGGGTTCAGGGACACAAAACAATGACTAGTGTTTATGCAAATTGCTTTTAGGAGCCGTTGCAAGAAATTAAACTGCATAAGTTTTCATTCAAATGACAAAAATAAAAAGATGCAAGGCCTGATTTTCCTTTGATTTCCGCTGCTTGGACATTAATGGGCTGTACCACCGTGGAAAACCTAAAAACGGGGGGAGAATTACAGCTTTTATCTTCACACACTGTCAGGAAGAAGTTGCAATTTCACTTGACTTTGATACAATACTATCTTTTGAATCATCATTGCAAACATTGCCACTCATTCCGTATGGTGTATAGACCAGACAAACACGTCAAGTCTCAAAAGTCCTGTTGAAGTCAGTGATACATCTTAGATTCACTCAAGGATTGTCCCTCGTGCATTGAATATAAACACTCTTCATTCAATCCTGATTTTTATGAATAGCTGATAAACTTTTAGCTCATATAACACTACCACAGTGTTACAATTTCCTCAATCACATTTTCAAAATGAATTCCATTTGTCAGAAATACTGCATTGTCTTGAGAGAAGATATAAACTAGGAAGGAAAAGGGGGAAATAAGCATATTTAAGCATGTCTCAGCTATCTTGTAATAAGAATCAGAGTCATTTACAGAAAAAAAAAAAATCCTGATATTTCTCAGTTACTGTTACACAAGATGGCTTCCATTCTGTGCTACATTCCTGGAGATCTCCCAGCTGAAGTGCCTGAAAAGTGAATGCAAAAGAAAGTATGTCTATTTAAAGAAATCATGTATGCTTTTAGGGGAAAACAAGTCGTGTGTGTGCAAGATGGGTATCATTAACCGACTGCAGTGTTTGACAAGGGAGGAGACAAAGCAGACAGTACTAGGGAGGCAGAAGGGCTAAGTCAAGATAAGAGCTGAGGCGTAAAAGAAGAGCCACTGGCAGGCTCAAAAAGGAGGATAGTGTTCAAGGTCAGGTTGTATAGGGCTTTGAACAGTCTAATCTAGTGGAAGATGTCCCTCCCCATGGCAGGGGAGTAGGAACTAGATGATATTTAGAGGTCCTTTCCAACACAAACCATTCTGTACAATTCTATGTTATTCCAAGTTGCATGCAAGGACTAACCTTCTAAAACTGGTGAGGGGTTATGTGTATGCCCAGGACACAAGAGAAAAAGAAGTTTCAGTAGTTAGCATGAGAAAGGATGACTGGAGAAACAGTGACATGTGTCACAGAGTCACACAAAAATATTCCAGCTGATTATTGGAAGTGTTTCAGCAGAAGCCAGTAACACGATGTTACACAAACATCAGCTGTATTATGACCAAATACTACGGGTAATATAACCAGTTACCAGTGTTACGAGAAAAGAGATGAGATAGATCTGGAAAATATTACAGATTCTGAAATTAACTTTTTAGATAAGGATCATAAGATTATCCTAAATGTTACAATTCTTACTGATAATTTAGGGAGGACTGTGTTTGCATGTACATTTGTAAATAAAATCACATACTTTCAAAGTATCAACTAGGAAATATTTTATTTCATGTTGTGGTGTATTGACTCTGGCTGGACACCGGGTGCTTACCAGAGCCACTCTATCACTCCCCTTCTCAGCTGGACAGGGGAGAGAAAATATAATGAAAGGCTCATGGGCCAAGATAAGGACAGGGAGATCACTCAGCAATTACTATCGTGGGAAATATTTCAGTGGGGAAATTAATTTATTGTCAACCAAATCAGAGTAAGGTAATGAGAAATAAACCCAAATCTTAAAATACCTCCCCCCCACCTCTCCCTTCTTTCAAGGCTCAACTTCACTCCCAAATTCTCTCCTTCCTAGCACCCAGTGACACAGGGGGACAGGGAATGTGGGGCTTGTGGTCAGTTCATCACATACCTCAGCCACTCCTTTCTCCTCAGAGGGAGGACTCCTCACTCTCTTCCCCTGCTCCAGCATGGGGTCCCTCCCACGGGAGACAGTTCTCCATGAACTTCAACATGAGTCTTTCCCATGAGCTACAGTTCTTCATGAACTGCTCCAGTGTGAGTCCCTTCCACAGCATGCAGTCCTTCAGGAACAGACGGCTCCAGTGTGGATCCCCCACAGAGTCCCAGGTCCTGCCAGCAAACCTGCTCCAGCATGGGTGCCTCTCTCCGTGGAGCCACAGGTCCTGCCCAGAGTCTGCTCCAGCATGGGTTTCCCATGGAGCCACAGCCTCCTTTGGGCATCCACCTGCTCTGGTGTGGGGTCCTCCACTGCTGCAGGTGGATATCTGCTCCACCATTAACCTCCATGGGCTTCAAGGGCACAGCCTGCCTCAACATGGTCTTCACCACCAGCTGCAGAGGAACCTCTGCTCCAGCACCTGGAGAGCCTTCTCTCCCCTTCTTCTTCACTGACCATGGGGTCTGCAGAGTTTCTCTCCTGTATTCTCACTACTCTCTCCAGCTGCAGTTACACAGCAACTTTTTTCCCCTTAAATATGTTATCCCAGAGGTGCATCCACTATCACTGATGGGCCCAGCCTTGGCCAGCAGTGGGTCTGTCTTGGAGCCAACCAACATTGGTTCTGTCAGACATGGGGGAAGCCTCTAGAAGCTTCTCACAGAAGCCACCACTGTAGCATACACCCCCACCCCGCTACCAAAACCTTGCAACACAAATGCAATACAATGTCTACTCTTTCTCTTGTTTAGGTATAATAATAGGTAGTAATCAAATGTACCAAAGAAAATTCAATTTTTAACAGTGTTTATTGAAGAAATGACTACTCCATTAAGTGAAGTAACCTGAGCTAGTAGCCAGAAATTTGTAATTTCATTCACAC
Source organism: Podargus strigoides (assembly GCA_028020825.1). Taxonomy (NCBI): domain Eukaryota; kingdom Metazoa; phylum Chordata; class Aves; order Caprimulgiformes; family Podargidae; genus Podargus; species Podargus strigoides. The sequence goes on from CM051621.1 coordinate 14,717,005, forward strand.
TAGGATTGTGTTGGTCTTTGTGCTCCCTTAGGTTTTCCACATATGGAATTGATTCTCCTCTTACATCAGTGTATTCAGGAGAGACTTCAGAAAGTCCATGGAGTTATGCAGTTGTAAGGGAGGAGAGGAAGAGCAAGGCCAGCTGACTCTGTGAGTTGTTAGATCTATGTGAAATAAAAATCTCCAGTCCATGGGGAAACTGCAGCATCTCAACACTCATTGTCATAACAGATGAACATAATCAAAAGAACATAGTACTTTTAACTGAAAACTCTTCTGAAAAATCTAACATTTAGCATCCCAGTGCAAGCAGCTGTAAGATGAAAACTTGAGAATCTGGCCCTTGTTTTAATACCCTGATGAGAACCAAGAGTTTTGGGAAAATCTAGCCTACGTTTTCGTTCTGAATACTAAACATATGGCTTTATACGTGCAATTCACGTCACTTCTGTATTTAACAGTACCCAGTGCAGCAATGCCACCATATGGTGTAGTCCTCTTAGTTATATCAGTATTTAAATGACAACACCAACAGGAGCTCATGGAAATACAGTGCTCGTGAGTCAGTATGTGGGTAACAGTGCCAGCTACAGACATCCTCAGAGGGAGAGTGGGAAATGCCTGAGGGAATTCATTAGTTTCTAACATCCTTCCCCATTACTTTCAAGCCCCTAAATCCTGTCTGTAGGATTCACAAGTAGTTTCTTGTCTCCTGTCTTTTGAACACTGCAGGATGCAATTTTTATCCTCCATCTTGGAATAAGACAGGCTACATGCAACTGAGCAGGCAAGAAACATTTAAGACTGACTCTAGTTTGCACTGAGTTTTGTCTGAACTATTTGCACATGTAACTGTTTACAAAAAGTGAGCCTGATAGCAGACACAAAAATTCCTTAAAGTTTTGGCATTCAGAAAGGGTATCCTTTGCACCGGAAGCTGACCTGTTAATGTACTGTAGCAGTTATCATGGACTTCTTCCAAAATACATTAATGTCAATGGAAGACTCACAATAAACTCAGTGAAATCCAGATCAGAGCCAGTTTCCTTATTATTACTGTATGCACGGACACCAATAGACTGTTCTCATAGGTGCCATACTACTTCTTTGTGCTGAAAGGTATATATCAAATAGTGTCTTAGTACCACTGGCAACTGCCATATTCTTTCCCACAGAGAAAACACTATATCACCACATACTCAATTTTCTCTCTAAAAACATATTGAGGTGCCAAAGTGTAAATGAGTAAAAAAATGTAACCTGTTCCCTTTATTTTAAAGGGATCCAAGCATGAAAATTTTACCTTTGATAGCATACTACTCTAACCACATAGAATGTGAAAAAAAAAAAAAAATAATTAAAAAAAATCAGTATCAACAGTCTAACAGCCTAATAAAGCCATGGATTGATTCCAGGTCTGTTTCTAGAGACTTGTGCAAAATAAAGCTCTGAAAAGATTTCATCCTTGCTAATCCCAGTATCATTACAGTGAATATTTTTCAAAAATCCCCTTTGCATGTGTACCAAGGCCTTAAAAGATTGTTTGGTTTTTGATACAGAGCATTCACCAGCAATTGGAACAAAAATATTAGAGGAAGAACAGATGCTCTCATGAGTAGTTAATATTAATATCTTTCATATCCTTAATCTAGAATTACTGCTCTGTGATTGGCCTTCCATAACAGTTGAATCAAGTATTAGTTTATTCCTGCAGTAACATTGCAATAACATTTATAATTTTTTTTCCCGATACTTACTTATTAATACAAAAAGAATCAAAAAAAATTATCAGTACCTTTTGATTCCTATTGTTTTTTCTATACTTTACCTAAAGCTTTTTAAATTTAATGGGAAAATACCTGTTGACTTCAGCAAGTTGTATATTGAGCCTTAAGATACTTAATCTTGAACAAGGTAAGTGTCTATGTTTTGCCTGTACCCAGGGGTAAACCACAGCAGTTGTTCTACCACCTGTTGACCTCTCCCCAGCTGAGAAGAGGAATTGGGGAAAAAAGGGAGAAGCCCTGTGAGTTGAAGTAGAAACCGATTTAACAAAACAACAAAACTAATAAAGCAACCAACATAAAGTACACAAGATTGTACTCAGCCTGGTCCCTAAGGTTACCTGCAGGAGCAGAAGACCAAGAAGGAGGAGCACCAGGAAAAGGAACTCCACCCTCATTGAACTCCCTCCTTTTATAATGAGCATGATGAAGTGGTATGGGATACACCTGTGAGTCAGCTGCCTTGATTGGATCTCCCAGCTGACTTGGGGCTACTCATGGCCTGCCCGCATGGCTGGCCCAGGGGTCTGTTCCTAGGGAACCAGGACAGTAAGCTGTAGCATATATCCCAGAATCTTCCAATCTCACATTGCAGACAATACAGCACATCCAGCTTTAATAATGGGGAACCAGTATTATCTTTTGCTGCATTTAATAATTTTACTCTGTAAAAAGTTTTCAATTCTGACTGGGCTCAAGGAATAAGAACAAGAGCAGAAGCCCACCAAGAGTTCTTAGGCAGATTTAAATGATCAAGAAAGCATTTACTACTAAAAAAAAGTACATAGACTGAAAATAGTATAATAACTTCACAGCATTATTTTGGTATTTTCAAAACCACTAGAGTACAGGATGTGCTATTTACATTGGCTGTGGAAGAACAGATGGTGCTTATTCCAGTGTATAGTGGAAGAGGCAAACTACAGTTGATCCATTGTAAAGCCTACTGTTACAAAGCAACCTGCCTGTAGCTTTCAGGCAGATTTGAAAGTGGGCAGTGAGTTTAAAGTATTGATGGTAAGTCTTTAGGAGACTGTAGTTTTCAGAAGGTGAATTTTGTTACACAAAGTCAGAGAAAAACATTAAATATGAAAGCTGAATCTTTCAAGGTGATCTAGAAAGGTTAGGCATTTAGATCTCATTAAAGTTTTGCTGGTGCTTTCAGGGATTTGAAGGTGCGGAGAGGACTTGTTTTTCTGGATAGTTCCTACTCCTTATTACAAACTAGAGCCCTGAGAGGTCATAGTTCCTACATCCTAGGGCTGCTCGCAGATTCTGGTTTCTTTAGTCCTAGCTATACAGAACTGGTGTTGACTGGACACTCTAAAGTTGAAGATATTCAGGTTAAAATCTCAGAAAGATTCTTACTTTTATACTTTGCAGACACTAGGCACTTATATTCTTTTCAACCTTGAGTTGCAAACATATTTCTGCCAGTTAATTTTTAAAATCTAGATTTTAGCCATTCAACATGCCAATGATAAATTCAGTCCTATCTATGTTTCACCTGTACCCAGGAGTAAACTGGAGCAGTTGTTCTACAACCCGGTGACCCTTCCCCAGCTGAGAAGGGAAATCAGGAAAAAAAAAAGGAGAAGCCCCATGGGTTGAAGTAGAAATAAAATAAATAAAACTAATACAATCACCAGCATAAAGTGTACAAGCTTATAGTTATCCTTAGGATCAGGAGCAGAAGGCCAAGAGGGAGGAGTCCTAGGAAAAGAAACCCTTCACCCTCACTGATCTCCCTCCTTTTATAATGAGCTTGCTGTCAGTGGTGTGGGATACACCTGTGAGTCAGCTTGGGGCAGCTGCCCTGACTGAATCTCCCAGCTGACTTGGGGCTACTCATGGCCTGCCTGCCATGGCTGTTCCTGAGAAACCAGGACAAGTCCATATGCTTGAACACTTTTAAAAGGTTTTGGGGTTAACTTCGTCATGTCAGCTTGAACTAACAATGACATGACAAAGGCATCAAGCCTATACAAACACTGTATCATGTTCTATGGGTAATGTAAAATAAATGTGTCAGATTTATACTTCTGGGTGGCAAGGTTGGTGCACAGATGTGATACTAATGATAATGGAATTATTTTCTAAGACACAAGCTAACTTATTAAGTCCAAAGAAGAATGATTACCTGTTGATGGTCCTGTATGGAAAGATTTACTGGGAGGTTTTCAAAATTTACATCCAGGATGCTAAATTCTGGGCCAGGAATGGTTTTAAACAGAGCTCCAGTTCTGTCTTGTTCAGAAATGAGAATAAACACAGGATTGCCTGATGTGTCCAAACATGAAGAAATGCAAGGAGGTTGAGGCTGCTTTGATAAGGGGGCCTTGTGCCAGCGTATTGGCCTTGTCTGTCAATAAAAAACACAATATAAATGTCTCAATAATAACAGAATTGCAAAAGGCATGGCAGAAAGTTTTTGCTAGGCTTTTGTAATTGCAGAAAACTGATTATTTCTGTTAATTTATCAGTAATTTGATTAAGCTATGTGTATGGTGCCTTGTGACTCCACAGTGGTTACTAAAAGGGTCTGATACAGACCACAGAACTGTGAAATAAAACTGGGTGGATATAGACAGCCTGTGAATGTGAACATTAAAATTCAAATGGCATTTTCCTGGGAGCAATGGAGGGTTCAGATAAAGTTTATTTTCTGAATGCCTTAGCCTCCTTAAGATGGCTTAACTGCTAATGTTGAAAGTGGTGACTGAAGGCAGTTAGGCTCAGCTGGTGTCACACAGCTATGTACAAAACGATTACTTAAAGCTGTGCTTTAGCTCAGATGATTGAACCCAATAATTTATACTGCAATATCCTAGACTTTGCATGATCATTATGGATAAGCAATTTTCAAAGAGCTCTGAATGTTCACATCTTGCGGTGATACACCACCACTTCATAACACAGTCATATCTTGAGACAACTATCAGTGAGACTATCTTGAATGAAGTAATTAGTGACTATCTATGAAACAGAACTGCCCATTTGTGTAATTTCTGTATTTTCCTATATTTAAGGGGTTAATAATATGTCAGAAGCCTAATTTGATTTTTGAATGATTTTTAAAAGTGTTTGCTTAATTTTAATGCATATTAATATCTTATTAGTTTTTGGAAGATTTTATCCCCAATTTTTTATTTCCCAGGAGTTTACCAATATCATAAATCTGGTGTTTATTCAACCTTCAGTCAGCACTGCCTTAGAGGATTATAAAGCTGAATAAACTAAACTGTTATGCCTTTCATTATTACAGCTTTGAACCCAATAAGCTTGTTGCTATCCAAAAAAATGATAAATACTCCTTAGAAAGATTAAGAAGAGTTTGGATAAGGCATCTAGTTTGCAGATAGTCCTAAAGTATTGATTTAAAATATTAAATTCATCCTCACAATCAAAAGAAGAAAACATAAAATTTATGGTTTCATGTCTGGAAAGAGATCAGCAAGCTTCAGTTATTTGAGAATAGCTTTTACAACTTCCTAAGCCAAATAAACTTGATTAACAAAATAAACAAAGAAAGACAGAGAGATGTGACTACAAACATCAGAAACTGTTAATGTAAAACAGCTCTTGTTGGAACGACTCACTCTGCAGTCAGGGAGGAGTGATGGGGCTGCTGCAAGTGATCTCATAATGTAGCATGATGTTTGGTGCTTCATCATACTGAGCACTTGGGCTGTGACCCAACAAAGCTCTTGAGTGGTCCTTAAACACATACACAGTGAGCTTGGGACAAGTCTGAAGTTTCAATACAGAGAGCTGAAATTTTTCAACACGACCATTGTGAAGTCAGGTACTGACTATTTCTCCAACTAGAGTAATAGTAGACTCTCAAAATGATGTAACTAGTTTGTGCTGTTACTTTCAAGAAGATAATCTATCATAAACTATCCATCCATTACACATTTAGACAGGTAGCTGATGTATATAAAAATACATATATATAAAATTCGATTGATATTATGACAACTCTGAAGCTGAACTTAAGATTTGTACATGTTAATGCAAAGCCCTCTATTCCTAAGGCAAAAGGCATGCTTTTAATTGCCATGCTGTTAACAGAGCCATCAACCTCTAAACATGATCTGCCTATCGTTTTGGAAGAGTAATGTATGATGCTAAATAGTTCAAACTTATTCTATGATCCATAAAACTCAAATTCTTGAATACACTGTCACTTGCAATAATGTTTTGGACTCCATCCAAAGAGCTTTCTTCAATGACTACTCCAAGATGACCTTTGACTCTGTGTTTATTGTCACAGAATAAGTGTGGGTTTTGTTCAATACAAAGCCACTTTAAGATTTTTTTGAATTATTTGTATGTGTAATTTGCCATGAAATTTTCTATGTTAATATATTTTTTGGTCATTTTTGTAGCAAAAATAGACTACTTTTTGCTAACTTTTGCGATACTGTTTTAAGGAGTTTTAACAAGCTACACAGTTGAGGAAGCCATTATTAAAATATACAAGATAACAGTGGCATGTTCCAAAGTGTACCCTTATTATCATTTGTTAAGTGATCAGAAAGCCTAATATTTTCCCTGGAACATTGCTAGTATTACGTACTTTACAACTGTGATAAGGTTCTTTAGCTATTGTATGTGCTGAAAACTGTTGCAAAAAATCACTTCTGGGTTAATTTTGCCAACATGAAAACAAAGAAACTAATGATTTTAACTGTACCTCTCATTTGCTTATTGAAAATAAGTTCTGTTGTACCTTGGATTACTGACCACGACTAAATTATACACATCTAAAATAGTATTGTTTACTTCTTGTACTTGGGTTTTTTTTGGTTGGTTTGTGGGGGTTTTTTGTTGTTGTTTGGGGTGGGGTTTTTAAGGAAAATTTCTGTGTGCTTTTGAAGTATTTAATGTAGAAATAAATTCAGAAGGTTAGTCTGTGAGTACTCTAATTTTCTTCAGAAGAGATACTGTCTACTTACAATGGATAGAGAGACAATCTTCTCATCCCTAAAAGTATACAAAATAATAATAATGGAGTAAATCAGTTATACCAGTCACATGTGCTGTAGAGATAATAATAGTGGTGTTGTACATAGAAAGATTTCTTTAATCTTAATTTAAAAGTATTATTTCTATTTTTTTAAAGAAAGGAAGAAAAGAGGAAAGTGATAATATTTGATTAAAAAATCAGGAACATATTAATTTGTTTTTACTGAAGAAAAAGCAACTTCTAGAGATTAAAGAGTTCCAATATTTTTCAAGATTTTTGTAGTTGCTTTCTGCAGTTCGTTAGGAATATACACTTTATGTTAGCTGAAATAAAAGTGTGAAAAAGATTCAGAGGAGGAAGTCTCAGTTTGGGAACTAGCAAAAGTAAAGAAATGAAAAGAACTGAGGAGTGCCATGCAGCTTTGATGCAGAGGTGAATTGTTTGCAGGAGAGAAAACAGAAAGCAGTCATAAACCAGAGCAGGAGCCATCCTCCTTCCTGGCTATGCTGGTTCAGTGGCAAAGGGAGCGGGTTCCTCTCTCACAGCTCCTCGGGGCTGTGGCGGGTCAGATAGCAATGTAAGTACAACGCTGGTGGCGTCAGTCTGACGGTAGAGACTAAACGATTGAACTTGGTACAAAACCAAAAAGATGCCAATGAAAGGGCTGGGAGGAAGATTAAATAGCCGAACTGCACAAAAGGGAATTTTATTCTCTTTAGCACTGGAAGTCCTGGTTGCACCTCTCTGCCCGCAGCCAACACAGCTGCCATTACCTTTGCCTGGCACGTCAGCAAAAGGAAGGAAATAGAGCTGCCGAGGTGGCACAGGTTGCACCCAAATCGCAGTCTCCATGCTTCCTATGTAGGAAATTTCTGTTTCTGATGGGATGGATGATCTTTTTAAACATTATCTGCTACCTTCCAAATACATTATTTCCTCAGCATCAGATGGACTGCCTTGTGATATTTTCTTGAGAATAAATACAAAATGTAACCATCTGTGTCTGGACTCTTCCCCAACACCTTCCCACAGCTCTTTCTTCTATGACTTCTTTTAGCTTATTTTTTTTTTTTCCTTTGTATGTACACGTGTATTAATATATAAGCTATAAGTTCTAGCTGAAAAAATAATTTCTTTTTTCAAAAATGTCTAATCCAATTTGCTCTTAATCACATGAATGTTCAGTGCCACTTTCTGACAGTTGATGTTTGAATGCGTATATTCTGTCTGATAGGTTGTAATTATTCACTTCCTTTCTACAGTGCAAAGGTGTTATCACAGTATCTGCATTGTCTAAGCATGCTGGGTGGTGTAAGAGCAACTGTCATTTTGTGGATAATAAATGTACAGAATCTGTTTTTATAAATATGCAATAAAAATAAGGGAACCATTTTTCTAAGAGCAATAATATGAATTCCTAACTTGATCTTTGACTTATTTAAGAGATGATCTGTGCTTAACACCAGTTCCTGAAGCCAGTTCTCATAATTTCCTATAAAAGTGTCCTACCTTTGGAGGAAGTTTTGCCCAATATTTCAGAATATTTTGAAAAATACTTTGCATTAATTGATAAGCAGTATCTGAGAAAAACTATCAATTCCATCATAGGCTTGGGGTTTTTTTCCAGATGAAGTCTGTAGGAAAAGTTGTTGCCAGATTGATATGAGGAGCTTTAGGCTTGTACTTTCACCAGCATCTGCACTAGTCAATGCATCTTCCTGATCCACACTATGTAAACGATTAACTACTGGCTTAAATATTTGAGAGCTAACTATGTACTATGTCTTCCAATTAGTTTCCTCAGTAACTACTTCTCACACACAACAATTGTCTCTTCCACACACAGAGAAACAAAAAATGAACAAAACCGTATTGCTTAAATAAACTCTGTCTCCTGTAGTCTGGAAGAAAAGGGAGTGATTTTATCAGTAACATGATTATTACTATCTTTATGGTACCAAACCAGTCAGTAGATACTACTGTACTTGTGGAGGCAAAATCAATTATATATTCAAAATAGGAGGAAATGGAGGTTCAGATCTGGCACTGGCATATCCTACTTCAGGTCAATTGACTTACAATTGCTGAACATAAAACTGTTTGTACCAGGTTATAGGAATGGTGAATTTATCCCAAGAATTTTCTGGAGTGTTTGTGAATAACATGGTGTTAGCCTTTTTAATTTCACACTCCTGATAGTGTGGAAAAAGGTGACAATAATGGTGGTGTGATTTGACCCAGATTCATCTTGCAGTCTCAGAACAAAGGAATTTACAAGGAAAGTGTATGGTTTGCAAAATAGTGCCACAAGTGAAAAAGTCCCCGATCTGCTCCAAATTCACCCTGCTCCAAAACCCACAATGACTAATCCTGTATCAGCAGAATCGTTCCCAGGCACTGACCGCTCTCCTCCCAGGTCTGACACAGCGCTGGACACTGTTGGAGACCAGCTTTTCCCAGGGCAGGAGGAGCAGCCCCTCAGGCACACACTGAGCACAGAGGACCAGAGGTCATCTACAGCCCAGGAGCTTCCCTGCCTGTCACGGCTGGGCAGATCTGCCAGCCCTGGTGGAGGCAAGGACACATGCCCTCTGCTCCTCCCCACTCTTCACAAATCTCCTGATGGAGCTGCCACACTCTGGAGTCCAAGTGCTGCACTCACACCATTGCTTTAGTGAGTGAAAGATATAAGACCACCACTGACTCCTAAGCTCTTGTTGTCTGAATGAACCGTATTTTTGCCACATCCTCCACGGGGTAGTAGGATGCTGAGAAACCATTTTTTTTCTTGCAGTGTCCTTCTCTTTATACTTATCCCAATGTGCTGCAGGCTGGTTTTTGCAAGCTCTCTGCTCACATGTCAGCAGCACCAGCCATCAGCCCCACTTTGTCTTCCAAAATCCCACCCTACATTTTGCCTGCATGACTTGTATGCATGTTCCCTGCTCACTGCAGGGGGGTTGGACTAGAAGACCCTTGAGGGTCCCTTCCAACCCAATGCATTCTATGATTCCATGGTTCTAATATTTTTTTCAGTGTTGTAGGCTGTTTATCATACACATAATCTAAAAATATAGGCAGTAACCGATATATATGGTACATAAGTTTTCTTCTGTGTTAATGCTTTCTTAACAGGAGCAAGAGGTTTGATGCAACCAACATGTTTCCATATATTAAACTCCTGGAGACAAGGATAATTTTTTGTCTTGAACATGAATTGTGTGAATTTGGTTTAACAGGAAGTCTGTTAAGTACTTCCACAGTATGCATAGCAAATTATAATGCAGTACTGTTCACATTTGGAAAATTCTCTATTTGTACAAATGAGGTGGATGAACAGTTCAAAAGCCCTAATTTTTGTGTAAACTATATCATCCACAACCTTACTAGAAAACAAGATGACAAACTGAAATAAATTTGATACATTTGCTATATAGCATGCTAAATTGTATGGTCTGATACTTTAAAATAATTGAATTAGGGAAGGAGAGCATTTCAGAATTGCTTTTTATTAAAGGTATTAAAACCTGAAAAAGAAGGGAAAAATTACTTACAAATTTCTGTGGATAAATTCAGAAATAAAATCTACCAGAATATTGTGTCACAAATCTATTTTATCTTCACTATCTTACTGTAATTACCTGTTATGTACTTACCCTTCAATCTCAAAGAGTTATTCCCACTACTTTTTTTTCAGAAAGGTTTTCTAATTGTCCTTTATAATTTGCACAATGGAAGTGCTACAGTCCTTAAGTAGTCATTTTACAGCTAACTTTTACTTTCTGTATCTCTTCAGCTAGTTCATGAGTGTTATTAACATTTGATATTCTTTTTCTTCTGTCTTTTTAAGAAAGAAAAGTGGAACATTTATATGGGCTCACCTTGACTTAGTAATACTTAAGATTCTGAATTATGTTCTTCATGTTTATGATGAGAAAAAAGCTATGCACATGAAACTATTGAATTTTAGAGAAAAGTTATGGAGAGGTAATTCTTTTTGATTAAAAGTAAGACTTTCTGACAGGAAGCCCTTTTATAAGAACATCTCAAGCCTCTACAGAAGTTTCCTCTTCCTCCTATACGTTTAGGCAACACATTAGTCAGCCTCAAAGGCTGAGTGTCGTCGTCTTACCTGCTTACTCATCAGCTGTCACTAATGCAGCTCTAAACATCTCAGGCATTTGAGGTAGATCAAGGCTGTTCCTCTCTAAAGTGTGCTTTATAGTGCTGGTAGGGTACTCAGCCATTGCTGCTGCCACTCCTGTTGCTCCTGCTGTTCAAAGCAACCACCTACTTTGTCATTCCTCAAGCTACCTGTCGAAAAGGCTCATGCCCTCCATTGTGTCTATACATTGTCTAATACTGTCTACTCTATAATAGTAATAATCTCAGCTAAGCACTGTTTAAGAAATAAAGGCTAGTGGAGTTCTGGATGGGAGAGAAGACTTTCATATTCATTTATTAACTGTATCTGCACAGAAACTAAACAATGGTTATGTTATGAAAAGTGTTCTGTACAATGTTCTTGTGTGTACTTGTCTTGAGAAGGAAAGTAACTGCTTGCAAAGAAACTCATAGTTAATATTTGGAACAAATATTTTGCAGCCATCCTTTGCACTTTTTTGCTGTCTCTGATTATAAAGAGAAAAGACAACAGAAAAAATACTCATCTAAAACCCTCAGAAGCTGAAAAAAACCCAACACTGTTATTTGAGAATTATGTTATCAAGTATTGTCATATGTAAATCTGTGCAAAATATCTTGTTGAATATTTTACGTTCCAGTTTAATGTCCTAGTCTTACATGATTTGGATTTATTTACAAATGCAGGAAAAACTATCCTGTATAACTTTATTTTTTATAAATTTATTTTTTCATGGTCAAGTGGTTAGAACACCCAATAGGAAGCTACAGAATGAAGTTAAAATCTATGTTTTTTCTAATTCAGTACAGGTTGAGTTCACTTCTCAGACAGTTGTTATTAATGTGAGGCTTTGTGAGTTGATCACCTTCAGACTCCTCAGCTGATGCAATTTCTCACTGAATGAAGTGTTTATCTGTTTTTTGACATAAAATAAGTGTGAAGATATGACTAATCAAGAGTCTAGTCATTTGGAGATTCAGTAGAAAGGGTGCAATACTCTGTTTTCAAACCACGCATCAATATATTATTTCTGATACTGCAGAGCTTGGAAGCATCTTCCTTCAAAGTATATATAGCATAATTGTTTGACCACTGCCCGGGCGAGCCTTATGAAGAGAGTAATGAAAGGCAAGCCTCATCACATTTCTACAGGATATGACAACCCTCCAGAATGATACTTTTGTGTCCTTCCATTTTAATTGGTGTTTTCTGGTATTTCTGAACTAATTTTTTTTCAGAAACATGTCTTTGAAGTGATGGGAATAGAGATTCTTCTTTTTTTTTTTTTTTTTTTTTAATTCAGTGAGTGACAATAAACAGGCTATTAACATTTCCTAAATTCAAATGCAACAGAAAGGAAGCAACTAAACTGAATATCAGAACAGGGCTAGATCTGGTATCTTAACTTCCATTTTATTCTAGTCACCATATGAATGTTTTGTGTTGGTCGGAATTTTTTACATTTGAGATCAAAGCTTCATATGGCTAAAGTTTTGACTGAAGCAGAAGAAACTTTTTCTTGGACAAGAATCCTAAGTAAGTAGTAAAAAGACTCAAAATATCCCCATTGGAGTCATGAGAGTCATGTTCACACTTCATTTGACTTCTGAAGTCAAAAGCAATCTATTTAAAACAATGTCACTATAGTTCAGATGCTCTGCTGTTAAATTTTCATGTGAGGGTCCCATGCTAGAATAGTTAGTATGGTCAAAGACATCTTGGTTTTATAATTTTACTGCTTAAATGTGGTGAAAATGTGTCAGGATTTCTTTCACAGCAGTAACAGTATCTGCTCCGAGTTAACAGATAAAAAGCCCAAAAAATTGCAGACCAGTGTTTTCTTTGGACAGCATCAGACTGCTTTTACACATGGATAAATCTTGCTTTGGTATGGCTGAGGTGAGTCTTTTAACAGAACTCGATTGCTGACAGTAAAGAGCAAGATTTTACAGCCTGAAGCCGGTGGGAGTTCTGCCTTTGACCAGTCAAAAGTGTAACAGAGCACAGGTTATATTCAGTGCCCTAAGAGACTGTCAGATCTGAGATGCAGTCCTTGTTTGGGAATCTTTTGGTTCAAATCTTCTTTTGCTTTCACAAAACCAGAGGTCTTTGACTCAGAATGTCTTAAACAATAGCTCACTGAAGACTAGCTAGGCATGTGGCTCTGATTCACTTTCTGAATTCCAGCTAAATTTTGTTTCAATAATTACATTACAAACCTGTAGTGACACCACAGATCCAATATGTTTGCAGAGCATCTTTAAGTAAATGGAGACATATGTAAAAAGTGATTCTGTATTTATGAACTGGAGACTGCTGCAGTTGAGATTAAAAAAAGATATGACTCATAAAAAGCTACTAGCAAGGGCTGCATTGTAAATTTCTGTGAAACCTGGTTATACTGAATAGTAATAATCCACTACACTGGAAGCGTAGAGCTAAAATCATGAGCCTTCCATTTCTGAGCCTAATATTTAGTTATGAACATTGGAAATTTTGTTTTAAACCCTTTTCAAGGATATCTTTTTGACCAAAATGAACATATGCTTAAATTTCTTCTCCTACCCTCCCCAAAAAAAAAAATTCTTGGGAAAATTATGTTGAAGACAATCAGAGAACTCTCATTTTTTTGTGATCGTCATTTCCCTTTGAGTGTTTATGTTGACGGGACTCCGGCATGCAAAATCCTGCAGGCTGGAAATATGGAAAATGCAATTGATGAAGCACTAATTCGTGTGCATTTGTTGGCAATTTAAACTCATTTGCACAGTGAAGAGCCTTTTATCATAGCTTTCTAGTAAATGGCAGAGGAAAAAGTAGTTCACTGTACTTCATCAGAAATCACATCTTTCATCCAGGGTTTTCAAAGTACTTCCCAAATTAAGCTTTCTGACCCTCTTTTGAGTTAAATATTAGGCAGGTGAACTGAACATTTTATTTCAGCACTTCTGTGTGAAACATATGCACACAAAAGGGCTGATCCTGCAGAGAGGTGAATGGTGCTCCACGGGATGCACGGAGCTCTGTTCAGGCCTGGGTCCTGCAGACAAACGGTGCTTCTGAAGCAAGTGACTACAGCCACAGCATTGCACATCATCTCCTGCCCTTCTGGCTGCTGGTGTCAGGCTCATGCTGCCTGCAGCCGCTCAACAAGACTGTTATGCTGCTTCCATTGTACCTCAAGTACCTATGTGTGCCTTACCTGCCATTTGATTCCTTTTCTATCATCTGAAAATATAGGCAAGATTTTGCCCTATATCATTAAGCTTGCTTTTATATGTTGTACAAAGTTTTAATATCAGGTATTTGTCCTACAAATATATACATATATTTATATCTATATGTAAACACATGTGCATATATATATGTACGTATATATATATATATATATATAACTGTAGTCCTTTTATCTGTTAGCTGTGAAAAGGTATTGGATATCATACTTTAGAAAAATTTTGGCTATACCTGGGGAAAACATGCTGGGGTTTGCCAGATGTGCATTTAGAGTCAGGGTAATTAAAGCAGCTGGGTTTGCAGGTGGTAAGGGGACAATATTTCTTGAGGACTTTAGCCAATATCCAGGGCCATATAGTTGAGTAAGAGGAGAAATAGAATTACTCTTGTTTATCAAGACTGCAGAAAACCTGCTTTCATTTACAGAAGATTTCTAACAGGAAAGTTAATTTTTTTCATGGTTTCCAGCTCCTTTTCAGACAGTGCTCAGCCCAAAAATTCTCTCACAGCTTTTCTCAAGGTCATTTTACAGTACTCGATCAAACCTGATTTTCTGCTCTTTCCCTCTCAAGCAGTTCAGTTATTATTTCTTTTTCTTTCTGAGGTGGTAAGTTTCTATCACCAAACAGTGCTTTTAGTCAGTCCCTTCCAAACCCACATATGAACCTCTGTTCTGGTAAAGGTTACAATCTTTTAATCTCTTTGTTTCTATATCCAGTTCTATGTCCAGTTGTTCTTATATTTTTGGGCAATTATAAGCAGTTGTTTCACAAAAGCATTACCAAAAAAATGTTCAGCCCAAATGGTAACACTTGAAATGGCTATGGTAATGTAGAATGTGACTTATACCATGAAGTAAATCACATAGTGTTAGGATAAACATTTTATGTACTCTTGTTTAGGGTAACTTGAGACAGTCATGGTGAAATAATACAGACAGATCAAGCTCATGCTGTGAAAACCTTTAACCCAAGCTGTACATGTACGTATATCTCCTGTCCAGACTTTGCATATAGAAAAGCTCTGGTAAGAGTGATTCACATGGCAGAAGGAGGAGAGAACAGATCACATGTCGGTTACAATTTCCGTATTCATTGCAATCTATGAAATATCCCTGGCATACAGCAAAAGCAGACTACTGGGCCAGATGTCAGGAATATTAATGTATGTCTTTAAGGTCATATTTCATTTTCTTTCTTTTTCAAAATAATTGAGTTCGGTTTCTGGTGTTTTGGGAGGGAATAAAGAGATTTTCATTACCCAATAATAATCAGCCTGAATGCAAGAAGCATGTTTTAAGGAATTCTCAGTATAGCACCATAGTTGTTGCTGTAGCTGCCTCTACACAGCTCCCTCTGTAACAGTTAATCACTACAAACCTTTTAAGGGTATAAACCATCATATCAACCATCAATATATCAATTTTTCAGTAGTTTAATTGAAGTTTACAAAGGATGAAGTTGGTTAATATCCTCCCCTCCTGTTTCTGAATTTTCTAAAGAGAGAAGGCTTTAGAAATATTTTGTAAATAACGGTTGTTCTGTTCACATGCTAAGTTGAATTCATCCATTCGTTTACACTGGTGCAGTATTTTAAAATTCATAAAGAGTATAAGATATGTCTTGCCAAAGAAGGAGTTTTCCCTTTTGTTAAACATACATGTTAGATTAAATGCCTCTCTTCATACACTGCTTATCATGTTAGACAGAATTCATTCTGTTGTAAGAGCAGATGGCTTGGTTTGATGGAATGTGCTTCATTCAAGGGAGAGGATTGAATAGTTTGACAAAATGCATTTTGTGGATGGATTAGGCACAGAAGAGCGAATTGTGGTGCGTTGTCTATGGAAAACACCGATGAATTGATTTTAAGATGTTGCGTGTAGAATGGATTGGAGTGGTTTAAAAAAATTCGCTTTATTGATCAAACAGATTGAGAAGCCTGACAAAAAGTAAAATGTGCCCACAGAACTCATTCTGTCAATGGGGATGTTTTTCATCTACCTGCACCTTCAACAAATTGTATTTTGTTATATACTTCATACGCTCTTATCAGCACAATGCCACTTTCTCCTGATTTCTCTTTCCTCTGACAATAAAAAGTGTTTGGTGAAATTTCCTGCTGTGACGGATCTCATCAGCAATGCACAGCTCACCTGCTCCTATGTGGTACATGCTGCTTTGGCCTAGAGAAGGGTCAGTGGTAGAGCTCAGGCAGCTGGGCATTTAGGTTCAAACCCCTCTGCTGCAGTTCCTTCCATTGAAGTAGGTGAGTAATGTTCAGGTAGAAACCCAGCAAGACATATGCTTGGTGCTTAAATGACTGACTCAGTGCAGTGCAGTTCACAACCCTAGAATGTCTGATGTTAATTACACACCTAATAATGCTGTTCACAAAATCCCAAATGCTCAGAGAAGACGAAAGTTAGCGAGAGCATAGTGAGAGCAGTTGGAGGCTGGGACACAGCTCCCATCCACAGAGCCGTGTTAACTGATGCTCAATAACTTTCCAGCATAGATGCCTGTGTCAGGCGAGTCCTTTCCTCTTTGGGAAAGGTAGTCTAGCAGCTCAGATGTTTAATGCTTAGGTGGTAGAAAAATTTGATTCATACCCATAGCATGTGTACTTGCTTTATGAGTGATCTTAAGGAGCTTTGCCCTTCTTCTCTAGAACAGAACTAGCCATGTTTGACTCCTGCAGGTGTTGAGGAGGTAACTACAATAAGAGCACAAGGGACATGGATACAGCTGAGTCATCAGAAAACCATACAAAGAGCTTCCACAGGCTGAATGGATTGTGCCTGAAACCTCTATGCAGACCTAAAGTTAAAGAAGAATAAATGCTTTTTTTTTTTCTTTACTCTTTTAATAAGGAGTACTTTTGCAAGGCAGGTCCCAACTCAGTTTTACCAAGAAAAATCCAAGGCCATTAAGTGATAAGAAGAGAATTACGTTTTCCAAAACGAATGAATGAACTTAATTGAACCACAATCCCAGACTGCATTTTACAGTGGGGCTCCTTTAGGTGAATTCAATAACTCTGACATGGGATTATTTCCAGATGGAGACAGTAGCACTGCAGTTAGACATAACTAGGTCCTTGCAGACCCACTTGAATAATATCTATGAGCCTGTTGAAAGTTTAATTTGAGAAAAGTGTGTTATTGGCATATACAGAAGCTTTTGAACCAGCAGACAGTCTATGGATTTTTATTTTTTTTGTTCCCTATTTCAAAATTGTTATCATGCGTGTTTTGTATCAAACGCTCTCATAAGAGTTCATAATGCTGCATATTAGGGCTGGGTTGAAGTGTTTATAAATTGTTAATGAATAATGTTAACTGACCAAAGTTAATAAAGTTTCATTAAAATTCATAAAATGGTTCATGTATATTTCATTGCAAACATAAAATGAGATTCTTCTCCAAACATGGATATTTCCTGAAACTTAAAATTAGGAATTTTCAGAAGCATTAATTAGTAGAAAGCTGAAGGAAAAGGTTATGATGAATGTACAATTTGAGCTATTTTGAATAACTCTTCTGTATAAATTCATAAATTATTCAATACAAACCACTTATGTAATAGTTCTTAAAAGGTAAAAGAAGTGTCCTTTCAGACTTGGTTGCCCTTTCCTTAAAGCAAAATAACTCTGCTACTTTAGTGGAACCAAATAACAGAAATAAATTGATTTTTTCCTCCAGGGCAGGCGTCTGTTACTTTCTAAAGTAAAGAAATACCCAAGGAACATATGGTTGAAAGGATTTGGCAGGGTACTGTTTCAGAAGAAGAGGTGTCTATGGAACTAAAGCAGGAAGCAGGAAAGTATCAGATTCAGCCAATAGCCTGCCAGCATCTCTTTATCTAAAATTAAGTGAGTTTTTGAGTAAAGTACTGGCTGAATTAGGGTGGAGTTAAGAGCAATTCGGCTTCTGAACAGAGAAGGAAGTCAGGCCTTATCTTCTGTGTAACAAAATTTGCTTAAACTTAATTCTTCATAGCTGGCCAGCTTAGATGGTCTTAGTCAGATGTTCAGTTTCGTTAAACAAATGCCTTGGGTGTGGGGGTAAAGGTTACTTTAAACCAGGGTGCACGTGAATAAAAATTTCAGAACTGCACATATAAGATTCAGAAAGGCTACTAAAATGGCGTGTAAAAGCCAATGAAAACTAGATATCTGGGCTCAGCATTTGAAGTCTGCAATTAATTTTGAAAGAAAGTCACCAACAGTAATAAAATGAGCATTTATCTTCCTTTAAAACTGAATGTGATCAGAATTTAAAAGTGCTAATTAAAACATTGTGCATTTTATATAGGCTGGAGCCTTCCTATTTTAGATTATTTCCAATTACTGTTCATTTTTGAACTCTAGGAATACAGATGGAGGGAATGCTGTAGCCATGTTGCCCAGTCAATTAATAGAGCTTGGGTTTCATGGCGAGACTTACTGGAACGGTTGCTCTTAAAAAAAACAGAGTGGGTTTTTTATATTTCTCTGGATCTGTCAAGCTAGATGCAATACAGTTTCCGCTCTCATTCATTTGTACCCTTTGTGGTAAGGGTTATGACATTTGCGATTTCTGTCCTTTTTTAGATATGGTGACACTTGCATTTGTTTGGAGGAGAGAGGAGCCACAGAGCTGCTACATACTTTGCTTTTTCTCCCCTGTGCACGTTGATGAATAAATCTATTCTGCAACTAAAAGTGAGATGCTAAACTTCCATATTCATTTGCCAGGGCACTGTTGAATGATTACCAGGAAAATATTTATGAGGAAAAAAGCTAGGCTCCAGTGGAATGAAGATGCTATTTCCAAGAAGGTATCAGTGAGTTGTAGTCCATACTGCTTTCCTGCACCCATCTTGCTGTTTGGAAGTATCTGGTCTCTTTAATAATGCTGTAATCCTGTGTTTTCAACCCAAGGCATATTACTAAGAACCTCTGAATGTTATTGCTGGGAGGGCCCCTCCCAAAATGTGCCTTTTTACCCTGTAGAATTGTCTGCATCATGACTCGTGCATTTGTTTTCATGCAATATTGAATGTTTGAGTAGTATCTTCACTCTGTCAAGCTGCAAGGGAATGGGGCTGGCAGGCACTCGAATGGCTCACATCGAGCTGAATGTCCTCAAGAGAATGGGTGTGCTACAGTGAGAGGGGTCAAGATTTCCTGCCAGCTGAGAGCAAATAAGCTGTCAGTCAAGGGAAGCTGCAAGATACATGTGAGGTAAAGGTTTCAGTGAACAGAATACTGTGGTTTTTTAAAACACTTTTAATCAGCAGATTTCAAAAGTACTCAACGTCTTTATTTTACTGAAGACACAGAGATGTGAGCTGAAGCCAATGAAATAATTCAGAATTAGATCATGAGTCCCCCAAATCTCAACTTGCACTTTATCTCCTAACCACACCACCTTCCTTTGTCTCAGGGTAAGCTTAAAGAAGTGTGAGACAACAGACTGAAAGGTTTTCCTGCCTTCCCATGCTGGATCAGTTGCAGCTTGGAATGACTTCAGGTTGTTTTCTTGTGAGTGGTTTGGGGATCTCCTTCCCCAGAGTCACAGTAAATGTTTTCTACTTTCTTCCTTTGAAGCACACATTTATTTTCTTCTGTTCACATCACAGAATTTCAGCCACTGGCTGTCAACAGTTTTTGTGTTTTTCTATTGTCCTGGTTCCCCAGGCACAGACCCACAGCCCAGCCATGCGGGCAGGCCATGAGTAGCCCGAGACAACCGAGAGTTCCAATCAAGGCAGCTGACTCACAGGTGTATCCCATACCAGTGACATCATGCTCATTATAAAAGGAGGGAGTTTACAGAGGGTGGCATTCCTCTTCTTGGGGCTCCTCCTTCTTGGCCTTCTGTTCCTGCTGCTGATGCCAAGGTTCAGGCTGAGTAGAACCTTGTGTACTTTATGTTGGTGGTTTTCATATTTCACTAAATCTCTTTCTACTTTAGCCCATGGGGCTTTACCCTTTTTTCCCTGATTCCCCTTCTCAACTAGGGGGGAGGTCATCGGGTGATAGAACAACTGCTACAGTTTAGTCCTGGATACAGGCTAAACATAGACATCCATATATGTATATTATCTGTATCTTTATTAACATTTCATTGACCTTGTTGACTAACCATTGTTAAAAGATTTTTTTTAATCAGTATTTGGCCTTCCACTGAGGCAATTGGCCTCATTTGCATGTTGAATGACTTGGCAATGTCTGGAGGAAGAACTGGATGTATTTGGACAGTCATTTAACACTGCCATGTGCTATGACATTTAGTGTGGTGAGTAAGATTGGAGTTAAGGGGATGTTTGGACTATAGAGTCCAGTCTAACTGCAGGAGCAAGAATCACGTCCTCTGATGACACAAACTATCAGGAGCATCAGCAACAAAAAGAGTGATGTAAGAGATTTTGTCTGACATACAGCAAATGCAAGAATTATTTGGATATTTCTACTAATATTCATGCCAATACAGCTGAGTAAAACTTGATGTCATTTATGAGTCACAGTTTTACGTGATACAGTGAGTGTAAGGTGTACCTTTTGAGTTAGGAAGTTTTGAAGTTAAGGGTGTGGTTTTGTGTCAATTTTCATCTCCTGTTCTCATCATATGAGAAATACTCTATACTGCTACAGAGGCCTTCTCAAAAGCTGTTTTCCTAAAGCAAAATGGCAGGGTCAGCAAAAGAAAGCTCTCTTTGCAGGTCTGAGTGAATGTCTAAGCATTCAGATTTCATTCTGTTTGAAACAAGCAGATCATTTCTAAGATTTTAAATTTACTAGCTAAGACCTACCCTTTATCCGAGTACTTTGAAGAGAGGCCCCTAGCTACTGAAGACTTAAATTATGATAAGTCTTATCACTACAAAAAAGATTTTCTTTAACTGGGAGCTGATCAGCATTCAGAACCACATTGCTCCAGGCTCCTGTATGTACTTGTAGAAGCAGGAGGAAGTGAGCAGTAAGGCAATATTTCCAACTTTTGATTTCTCAAGTCATAATTCTGTGCTTCCACTCAAATTGTCTTCACATATTACAAATACAGAGCTCATATCTGTAGCACATCAGAACTCTCTGGGTGATTGTATCAATATATGGAATATCATACTATTAACGGGAACATCAAGAGCTGAGAATGAGGCAAATCCTACATTTTTCTTATGAAAATAGTAGGAGAGTAAACAGATCTGTTTGATTTTTTGCACTGCTTTTGACATGATAAGAAGGAACTGAACTTTTTTGAAAAATGCTGGAAATAAAGCTTAGATGATAAAGAGCATTGAGACATGTGTGTGTATAGGTGAAAAAGAGATGTAATTTCTCGTTAACTAGTGAGATGCCCTGACACATGACAGAAGTAGAGGCCTGCATTAGCTTTGGTACCAAACAAGGTATGAGAAAGTGAGGTGAGTTTTAAAGATTGCAGAGGCCAGGAGAAAAGTAATGATCTGTGGAGAAAAGACCATTGAATGCCATGAGCCGAAAGGATCTTGGTGTGAGGGAAATATTGAAGAGGGTCTCGTAGGATTCTCTGCACTAGGAAGTTGCATACAGCGGTGTATGAATCCTGTGTGGAGCCAACAATCCGTACCTATAGACGCTTCACAAAAAAAAGAGATTATCCACCAGAAGCTCCTGCTTTCAGTATTGATATGTGAGGAAAAGTGAGTTTAACCCATTGAGAGATTTCAGGAAGGGGACTAAGAACAAAATAAGGAGTAGAGATGTAAGTTGTGGTCTCAGATCACCCCATTATTATATGAGGAAATACACCTTGAAAGAAATAGTATTGGAGACAACTAAGACACAGGGAAAGACAGTTCATGGCTCTAAGAATTTGAATTTGATACATTTTTCTGAGTAGTCAGAGATGCTTAATGCAAACTTTACTGTCATCCTTCATGACCTGAGTGAGCATATATGCTATCAGCATTAACCACTATGTTCTCATGCAAGGATCTATTAATACTGGAGTATTGCTACTCTTGAAATGATGCTCCTTCAGATGCCACTGAGATCTGAATAAGGTTTCTGCTTTACACAGTTTAAGAATAGCATTAAATGAACATATCTACCTGAATGAATGTCTTCTGTACACTTCTCTCTTTGCACACCTATGATTTGGTTGCATTTGAGTAATTTTATGTGTACGACAATATGAAGCTGAGCACTACTGTTAGTTGTACAGGAAAATAGAAAAACGATTATTTTACTTATAATATTGCCACATCTCAAACAATTTGAAAACTTTGGAGCCATGTCTGCAATTTATGTTTTTCACCCTTAGATCCTCAAAATGTTTTCCATTGTATTCAGTTTTAGATGATATTTAAAATTGCAAAGTTATCAGTAGTCCCGTTGAATTCCATGTTTTTCTTAATACATTTGTAAATGTTATGTAGTATTCATCCCACATGAGTGCATTCAGCATCCAGTTGACAGTTGAAATCACACATTCTTTTGATCTTTCTGAAACTTTTGAACTATACTAGACATCCACCAATCCTCTTGTGCTTCCTCTGCCTGCAATGAGCTATCCATAAGATTTGCCAAAGGCTTTCCTGCTTCCCCTGCTGCTTACTTCATAACGATGGAATATTATTCGTCTAGATCTGCTGTCTTGTCATCTTTTATTACTTCTAGTTGCATGACTTTATACCATCTTGTAATCATAAAATCTTAGTGCATTTTACTCTTTTCTTCAGAAAACTCTGCTCCAGTCTCCAGTGTGTGATCTTACTTTGTTTTTATTTTTCAGCACTAAAGCAAAGCTGCATTTACACTTAGAGTGATGTGTGCTATGTTTGTCTTATGAATCCCTGACTCACTTTACCCCAAACTTTCATGTCATGATTAAGGGTATTTGAAAATTAGGTAGTGACATTGCTTAAGAGAGGTTTTATTTATTTTTTTACATTCTAGAAAAATGTCTTCAGTTGGAGTACTGATGTTGAAAAGATGACATTTCCTTTAAAAAATCTCAGGGAACATCCGTGCTAGAAAATCTCATCTCATAAGGGACTGTGAAATGGTTTAGAAAGATTTCATCTCAGAAGGAAAGAGGCAAAGGTGAATGATGCATGAGTGAACATGTGGACGGAAAATCGGATTTGTCATGAAAACATTCATATTATGGACCTGCCTTGCTGAAGGGCTGGAAGAACAAGTCCATCTTGACTCCTATGGGAAGGCTGACTTTTTGTATTGACTCTAAGCAAAAAAAAAAAGTGCTGCCAGCATCACAGCCATCACAGCTTTTCAGCTGCTTGGAGGACTGCAGATACCTATGGAGAGAAGGAAATTTTTAACAGGTGGTTATCCACCTTGAAGCGGATAAAGGGCAAAATGCTGAGGATGAACATTCTTCAGCTGATCATCATATGAAGATGCAGATACTAAACCAGAAAATATTAGCACAGGCAAAATCATATCAGTCTGTCTGCATTTTAAAGCAGAAGTTTTCAAATACGTATGTTCTTGATCCCAGTGCAAACTTTTCTTCCTAAAACAGGACTTTTGTTTACAGGTGAGTATCCATTATCCATGGCTAGACTGAAAACTAATACTAAAAATATGTACATATATGCAAAACTTCCAGTTCCCCTTTGAACATTTTGAATTGACTTTGAACTACTAAGCTATTAGTAGTTTTCATTATATTATAATGTAAAGGAGAAACAAAGATAAATGATATTTAGTAGAATTTAACACTGTTAATGAAGCTTTACATTTTCAAACTCCAACCAAGTCTTTTTCAAAAAAAACCACCTCTCCTTGTCCTTTTTTTGTCATTGACCAAAATATTGTATGCCTGACTGGAGCAGGTGAACCCATGGCAAAACTTTAGATCTCTACAAACTTATATTTACACTATGCATGCTGAAACGTGCCTGAATGCATTGGTGCAGGAAGTAAAACTTTTTCGTTCTTACCAGAACTTAAAAAAATAACTGTCCTTCCTGGACGTTTATATTCATTGTTTTAAATGCTTTTTCTTGTTTTCACTGAAGCTCTTCTTCATGCCTTAGGTCCTATTTAAAAAAAAAAAAGAAAATAAAGAAAATTTTTAGGCTGACAGGCCACTAGCAAGTAGAGTTGTTAAAAATAATGTTAGGCAATTTTAAGAAATAACAGATGACACATGAACTTTTTAATGGGCTAGTTCTAGTTAAAGTGAGTCCAGATGTGACCTGTATTTCCTAAGAAGTTGCTGATGTCCCCGGAAGAATTCAGTAACATTGAATTTCCTACCTGAAAAACAACTTCTAGTGTAGATGGAAACCAACAGGAAAAAGAATGAGGAAACAATGCAAATGTCTTCAGGTTCTATTATTTTATTTAATCTTGGGAAAGAATGATTGCTGTTTTCTTTTTAGATATAGTTATACAAATACTCTTGAAAGACTTCTCCATTTCATTGGAAGTTTTCTTGCCATACATCTTACAAGGATGTATGTCTAATTGTACAATGAATATACAGTCTGTTCCTTGTCGATCATCTACTGTGTATTCTGTTTGCCATCTTCCTTATTAGTAAGTCGTCTTGATTAAACTGTATTTTTTGTCTCACCTTTGCTCATATAAAAGTCTGAATCTCTGTAATTAATGTTTCTCTAAGCTGTTGACTTAAGCCCCTTCCAATCAGAAAAAGCAAGATATACTTGAGTTTAGAAGCTGGTGTAGCTGAATACAGTCTGCTGCTGCTGAAGCATCCAGCTTTCTACTGATTCCTCAGCTCATAACTGTAGTTTCATTCATAGGTGAGTCGACTGAGAACAGCCTTTGGAAAGATCTCATGGATCTTCAGAGTCATGCTAAAATACCACAAAGCCACTACATTCAGAAAGGCCTGAGGCATCTAGAACAGGAATTGAATGTCAAATTCCAACACAGTGACTAAGTAAGTAAACTCTGGCTGGCTGCCATGTATCTTTTCTGGCTGTATGGCTCCTTACTTAATGGGAAACTCCAGTAGTTACCTGACTTGTTTCACTGAAGACCAACACATTCCTGAAACTTGTCAGAGCAGAAAGGTCTGATGAGTGTGCTCTGAGCATGCCTAATATGTGCCAGGAGCTGGTTCCTAACCACCACCACAATGGAAGATTTTGGTCTCCTTTCTATTTTTTTAAGGCTTCCAGTCACCATATTAATCAATTATCAATTTAGTATATGAAGCAGTTCACCCAGGAAAAGGTCTAGAACTGGCATCTTCTTTCTCAGCCTCAGCCTTGCCCAAGTCCCCAGCACCCACCTTTTCCTAGTGCATTTTCTCTGAGGCTAGTACTGAAGTGTGGGAAAGCAGAGGGAACCTCCCCTGTCTTTCTGGTGGAGTTGCCTCATTGTGCAGGAAGGAATACTAGATTTGGGAGGTCAAGAGGACAGAGATTAAGGAAAAGCTTGGTTGTGTACCAGAAGTTAGGAAATTAATTTCAAAGCAGAAAGTCTGGACTGTGTTCTCACACCCACATCCACTTACTCATCTTGTACAGAAAGTTCACAATAGAGAAATAAGACCCTTCTCCCAGGTGAGGACCCTACCTTCTGTACCAGAGCCGTGTGCTCTCCTTGGATCGTTCATCTCTTGGTTCAGTGGATAGTGGCAAATAGTGGTGCTATTGCAGAAGGAAGAGAGGAATGGCTCCACTCTCCAAACTGGTGCTGTTACTTGTTAGAGACAGGGTTTTCCTGCTTCTTGGAGGAACATACCAGCTACTAGACAATTTCCAAAAAAATGAAGGAAAAAAAAAAAAAAAAAAAAGAAAAGAGAAAGTGGGGAGTATCTTTCTTTTTCTGCATACATTTTTAAGTACCATCTGCACTTCAAAAGAGGGAAAAGGAAAGCTATCTTCATTTCATTCAAAGAATAGCTGTTGTCTTAAAAAGCAGTTTCTGACCTTTTGGTTGCACAGACGAGGGCAGTCAGGCTCTGGAAAGACATGACAGTTCAGGCTGCATATACTGTTCTCAGAATTTATTAGTTCTACTTTCTCAGAATGCCATATTTTTAAAATCAGCCTAGAGTGTATATGGTACCTAGGAAACATAGCAAAACTATTTCCACTTTTGTGTCTTATGTCTGGCTTTTCCTATTGACAACTATAGGCCAAGAATGCACTGTTAGGAATGCAAGGCTCATGGGTGAAAGCTGGCAACTGAGAGCCTACACACCTTAATGTGAGCCCAGGACTTCACCTGGGCCAAAATCCTATGCTCCCATGTCCTTATTGAATTTAGCCTCAAGTATTTTTTCCAGAGGCACAAAGTGAGTCTGAGGTGGAGGAGGGGTATGAACCCTTACTTTTCATTGTGGGCTGTACAACTGATGAAGTTAATAGCACCGTAATTTTTTTCTGAAATGATTTCCATTGTGTTCTTCAAGTGAGGCATTATATTGCATGACCCTATTCATCAATGAGAACGGAATGATTATTATGAAACAAAATGCTTTGTGCTGGACATAATTATACAGAGAACCTAGAAATAATACTAAAATATGTCTGTTATTTACCACCTTTCTCATTTAGCAATGTCATTAAGAAATTGATTAAAACAAACTCCACTTAAGATCCTTGATTTTTCTTAAATAAGTTGTGCCAGTTTGTCCCTTTTGTCACACTACATATTCCTCTAGGACTTTTATAACCCTTGTTTTTAATTTCCTTTTTATCCATCTTATCTCGTACAAAAGTGAATTTTATGGCCAGCAACATAAAGAATATGCCAAGGACCTCTCTAAAGATGTTGAAAAATACTTATTTGCCCTGTAATGTAGAAGATGGATTTTATGAAACTATATATTTTTGTCACATAAGCAATTGCTTTGCTGTAAACATATTCACTCGCATAGAGCTTTCAGTTGTCAAAGTGTTTCGAAGGCTTTTAGTACAATTAGATTGATGCTGAATCTTGTGTATGTTATGATAATTGTAATGGCACTATTATTAGAAGAAGGTTCTTTGGGGTTGATAGCTTAGAGGTGATTTCAAAATAGTAACTGTTTATCATTCCTGTATCATTGTATTCTTATGTGAAGTACAAATTGCAAGACAAGACTTGAAGTTTGCTTATAACATGCTTATTTTATTACTGGAGGATATTATGGTTCAAGAAATTCATCTTACTCTCTACAGGTGACATTTCTAATGGTTCTGCTATTGATTCTGGTTTGGCATAACCTTTTGTTTTCATTGCCAGTAAAATACTGCTTTTGTGCCACTCTGTACTTGGTCACTGCATGCTTGCATGAGAGAGGAAGGACAAAGCAGGTGAAGTTCTGTGGGGTTACGCTGACATGGGGAGATGCAGGAAGTGGACAAAAGGCTGTGACAAGGTGATAGGATTTCTTTTTCTGGAACTGTATACATGCTCTTGTTTTTCAGCCAGGTGTTTGTAGAGTCATTTTTTTTATTTGACCTTCTCATGGCAGTTCAGGGACAAGTAGAAATGCTGACACTTTGGGTGAAGGTGAACAAAACGAGTCCAAGATCTTTGGAGCTCCTAAACACCCATGTTTAAGCACTCTTTAGAAGTTAAAGGAGGCATCCTGGACTACAAGAGAAAGGCCCTTCACAGGGGAGGCCAGAAACTCAGAAATGATGGAAAACAATAAGAGAGTAAGAATAGGAGTAAAATACTACCCTTTCATAAGAAAATTTTTGCTACTAAAATGTTTTGCTACCAAAAACCAGCAAAGAATATTAAAGAGGGAGAAACTTTTCCTATTTGAAGTATCTCATTAATAAACTCGATAAAACTTGACATTATACCACTTACTGAGCTGTTTCATAAAATCATTATTTTTATCTATTAGGAAGAAAGCTGTAAATGTTTTATTGACTAAAATTCTTTGTAAATATAATTTTTCAGAAGCTGTCTAGAAAACCAAGAAAAAAAGTGGGCATGTTAACTGCAGTTCGGAAAAGGTTCCTCACCTTGACCCTGTAAATGATTATTTTTTGAGTAAGTTTAAGGTTATGGGTTAAACCATTTGATCTTTCTCTTGGGTTTAAGGCAGAGAAAGATGAAAACATCTGTGCAGAAACTCAAGATGTTTGCAATAGCAATGCTTTACAAGGTTGACATAGAGCTCTTCACAAGATGCTTGTTTGTATTGAAAATTTCACCTCAAAAACCTGTTTTTTTTTCTACAGAATTTTCTGACTTTTGGATGAAATGAAACCCCAGAATGTTCACCTGAGCCCTGGTAACCACTCAGCACCTCATGAGCATTGAGGGTTGCATGCCATGTCTGACAACATGATGGCTGGTCTCACTAGACAGAAGTGAACTGTGGTCTCCCTTCTTTTCAAGATTCCACAATGCATCCTGAGATGTTTGATCTTTTGATGTTTGTTTTATATTTATGTTTATTCCACTGCTCATAGCAAGCAAAGCAAGGGACTATATTTTCTTATGGCTAGCAAAGAAAAGTCAGAGGAATTTTTTTGGCAGAGTCTTTAGCCAATTTTACATGCAAATGCACTCAGCGAAATGATAAAGGAAAAGGGCAGCTTTAAGCACAGGCAGAGGAGATTGGGAGATAGTGGCTGTAAGACGATGTGTGGAGGAAATCAGGATCCCAAAATGAGAATTCTGTCCTAAAATGGGACAATTCTTAGAAAGAGAGCAGTTCAGATGAGAGAATCTGTTTTAGCCACAGCTATGTCTGTCCCCTAAGCCACAATTGTTGGTGTCTGTGCAAGTGTGAAGAATGATCGTATGTTCCCCTCTCTGTTCTAGAGGAGAAGATCCTAGATGTATGCTTTAGCCATGTTTGGAAGTAGGACACTGGGCTGGATGGACCTTCGGTCTGATAGCCCAGGCTTTGCTGTTCAGTCTGCTCTCTTTCCTGTATTTCTCCATGAATTCCACCATCACCTCTTTTACCATCCTAAAGCCTCATTATCCTTTCCTGGTCTTCCGTCTCATCCTTGCCCCCAAAAACTCGCTCATGTCTGACATTTCTCCCCGAGTTCCCTACTGTTCTCTTGTTGTCTCGCCTCCTGGCCGGTGCCCTCTCTGCTGTCAGCACATAAATCAGTTTTCAACGTGTCTCCATAGAGGCTGAAGGTACACACAATATTACTACCAAGTTCCCTTTCCTTACAGTGAGCAGAGCTTACGAGAGCCTTGTATCCCTTTGCATGATTCCATGCTCAATGAGATCAATGGTAACAGGAATCATTGGACTGAGTCTATGGACACCTGTCTCTTTTGGTTTACTCTAATGATTTCTGCAAAGCAGCTATGAAGTTTTTGTCTCTCCACCAAGTTCCATTTTCAAGTAAGGAGCACATTTGAATTCAGATAACTTGAAAATAGGTTGCTTTGCTTGCCCAACTCTGTATTTGGGCATTCTCAAACCTCTCAGCGCAGGAAGTTCTCAATGTACTTTTCCCAGAACTCTGCACAGAACACAGTGATCCAGGTTGACTTTTTGTTTTGTGACAGAGAAATGTAAAAAATATTTTACTGTAATTGTCTAGGAAGTTCTGAAGAAACATCTCTTGTCCTAGAAAACAGGGAAATCATCTTTCCCAAAGTCCTTATTAGCCTGGTGGTAGTGCAGTCAGATTTATGAGAGGGCAATACTCCAGGCTCTGACTTGGGTCAAATACAGCAGCAAGAGGAGCAGTGCTTTCCTGTATCAGCATCCAAGCAAATAGGCTACTGGTTATTTTGGATTATGGATCTTTTTTTATTTATTTTTCTCAGGAGTTGTTTTTTTTCTGGTCTGAAGACCAGATCAGAATTATTTTTAACTCAAGCATTAAAAAGAAAAAGTGTAAATATTTTTGAAATCTTGAAAATTTTCCCTAAGTGGGAAAATGACCTAGTGTAATTGCAAATAGTCCATAGCCCTGTGGAATACAAAACCTGAGTTTCTGGAATCTATTTACCCCTAAAGATCGAAGAATATAGAGACAGACTTTTACATAAGTCTATGTGATACTACACAAAGGCTTAGATTCACATTTCCTTATCGATTCATCTTTCTATCTGGCAACATTTATGAGTTCCTTACTAGACTGCAGAATTTTAGAGTATGTCAATTTGACTACTCTAACATATAAACTATTCTCTGTCATTAGTAGCGATCCAATGTAATGAGTATATGAACTACAGATTTTCTATGATTTGTACTTTGTTAATTTATCTGTAAGTATTGAAAATTCAAGCTTCTTATAGATTTCAAATTTATGGAGGACACTGCCCTACATCCACTAATCCCACCAGGATTTAGTTTATAGATATTTCATTTTGGAAGCTCAAGCAGTGAGAAATTTACAGCAACACGTCATTCAGCAGGACTGTTGTTTTGTTCGAAGTTTAGACATGGTATTAAATACAAGTCTGAAGGGATGTTAACTGCTGTGAAAAATACAGCAGATGATTACTTAATTCAATATTTCAAATTGGCATGTTGGTTACATGTAAAAAATTTTGCAGCTCTGATGGCTGACATCTATTTGTCTATAGATGCTGTGCAACATACAATAAAATCTCAGCACCTTATGGATAATTTTGAATTAATGCTTACCTGGATAGGTACTATCCAGATAGTTTTTCAGGATCTTTGGCTTCTGTAAAAGATGGTGATTGCTTTGTTAGCCCTCTGAGTAGGGTGATGTATACTTATGTTGTGAGTGTGCTGTCCCCCCAAAGTCAAAGTGAGAACACCTATCCATTGTGCATAATGGTCTGCACATGGAATATTGTTGTAGAGTCAAGGCTTAGAAAGGTTTAATGTATTGACTATGTGAATGAACATGGTCTACTGGAACTTGGCATTATTTCCTATGGTAGGGAGTCAGCCTCTAGTTCAGGTTCTTCAGTGAAGAAGTTATTACGAAAATAAGTGTGGCAACTCATGCAACTGTGACTACCCTCCTGGTAAGACAGTTTGTTACTAAACTTCAGTTGAAGACCAAAGACAGGGCAAAACATACTAAATATAGGAAAGTAAAGCAAATGGCTAGCTTCCTCAAAACTTGCCGACTCTTACAGGAAGATACAAGCAGTTGAGACAGGCTGGCATGTGACAACGCGGCCAGAGAGAAGGCCATGACACGGCACTACCACTTAGGCTGTGGCTATGTCTACGTTCCTGAATGGTTTCATAGTACCTTGCTTTAGCAGAGCAAACTACCTAAATTGCCATGACTTATACTTCAACTCAGAATGTTGCATACTGTGATGTGGTGTCATTTAATGCTTTATTATGTGACCCTCTGATCACTTATGGCACAGCTATGTCAAACTATAATATTCCTGTATAGAGGCTATAAGGGCTGTGCAGCTTTCATGCTGAGTCAGCATTTAGACCAATAACTCCTACTGGGCCTTTTGAATCAGCAGTTGGTTTTTGCATTTACTTTAGAGACTAACTAATGTTGTAAAAGGATGACTGTAATCAAAATGGGCATCTATGGGTTAAGACTCCATAGCCCAGTGAAAAACACAAATACGAACAGTCAAAAATAGAGCTTTGATTGTTACTATTTCTCCCCATTTTTAAATGTATATTTTTTTAAAGCAAATAAATGATTTGGCTTTATAATTCTCAGAAATATAAAAATTCTGTGAAATCTTAGCAGTGTGCCAGCTCAGCTATGCAGATCTTTATCCATACATGTACATGTAGCAAATATTGACCTCAAAAGAATAAAACTCAACCATCATCCATAAATAAAATGATTTGACAGCAAGTTCACATAGTGCTGCAGGCAACATCTTGAAACAGGTTTGCCTGTAGTGAAATCTGAAGGTCTGGAAGAACGCAGTGTGAAAACAACACCTACGGTTTCATTGGGTTGGAAATGTCAGCATATCACAGATAAGACAAGCACTCGGTACTTTCTATGTTGGGCCATGGAGGAGGGTTAGAGATGGAATAACATGCAGGGGCTGAAGTGCAGTATGAATCTTTCTTCACATTCCTAGAGAAAGGTCGTTTGGTTACACGATATCATCCTTTTGGGCAATATTTTTTGTTTAAACTTAATTCTGTATTAGCATTAAATAAAACACAGACTTTTGATTTTGACTCTCTTTCTTGCAAGATAGCATACAGTAAGGAATTGCTAGTTCTGTATTGCAGACCCTATTCTATATTAAAGAATGCTGCGTCAGACTTCCTCTATTGTCTTTGACAACTTAGTCTTTGTCTTTAACTGTAAAACTGGGGTGAGATAATTTCCTCTAAAACATTCTGCAGTTTATAAACTCTTTCAGTGAGAGACACTTGCATGCATGTGTCCTGCATCGACCTTAGTAGGTCCTTTTGTAATTGAAGGTCCTAAGACATGCTGTAACAAAGATAAACACTGTGCAGAAGGTGCCATTTGGTAAAAAAAACTGCACCAGAAAATGTTTAGACAAAACGAACATCTTAACCAAGCTCAAAAGAATTGTTAATGACACTTCCACAAGGGATTTTTCTTGTTTGGGAACAAGTTTTTCAAAGAACGTTCTCATAAGACATTTAGCATACACATATTTTGAAGAAGCAATATTTAAATTTTCATTTTGGGTGAAATTTTGAATGAATGTTTTTCTTCCAAATCAAGGAACAAAGATACTAAAATGTCACAATATCATTAAACTGGAGAAAACCAGCACTTACAAGCTGAAAATACTCCTCCAAATGTTATTGAAATCAATGGGTCTTGTTCAGCACTATTAATATTCATGCCATTTATTAAATTCAAGAATTTTTCTGACTTACTTATATTTTGAATCAAGAGATGGAGAGGGTAAAAAATATTATGGGCTTAAAAGCAATCGGTTTAACTATCTCCAGCATTCTGGAAATAAAGACACCTCCTAAGAGTCTGTGTTTTAATTTGTAGTGGAAAAACTCTCAAAATCTTTAGCAGATGTATTTGTGAGAAATTTTATTACTGTAATATTTGATTTTACTGAAAATTCAGCTAAGATTCCTTTTGTTCTGCAAAATTTAATTCTAAAATATTTACAATATTTCGACTTCATTATGCTTTGTCTGCTTTTATGCTAATGTTGATGTATTTTCATTAATTTTCAGTTTTCTTCAGTGCACACACTTTGTAGTAGCCACCTGAAAATTCGGAAGTATTTACAAGAATAAAAGAACAAGTCACAATTGGGTTTCTTATTGCAGGATTATCTTTATGATGCAGAGCTGTGCCTGCTCTAACAAAGCATTTTCACTGTGATTTATGAACATTGTATGCAGAGCAGTTGCTGTTGAAGTCGTATGAAGGGAAATTAAGTTTGTAAGGATATCTGCTGCGGTAAAACGTTAGTGAATCCCAGGTAATCCAAAGATGATAGTATGTCCTGTTTCCTTTATATTACCTTCTACAATCTAATCTTTGGGATGATTCTTTTTTCTGTTATAATATCTGTTTGGTTTGCCTAGTTCTACATGAACAGTTTTGAGACATTCTTAGCTTTAAAACTGGCACTGAAATTTTATTTGCTTTGCTTTTGGAACTTAAAATTTTACAATGCAGGGATTGAAAAGACAGCAATGTCATGCATATCATTCCTCCTAACAATGAGGCAATGATGAGAAAGTAATAATTTGAGTGCTTCTTCTGAATCTTAACATCTCTAAATCTAGAAAATTCAGGGAAAAGGGAGGAATGTGTTGCTTAACACAGTCTTCAGACTGGATAATATTTTTCCAATGGACAACATTTTAAAAAAAATTTTTCCTTTGGGGTAGATATTCATTGGCAATGAGCAAAGACCTGGAAAAAATTCATAGTCCTGAGCAATATTTCGCGTGTTTTGGAAATGTTATGAGCTGTTGATAATTTTACCAAGAAAAAAAGCAAAGGTCAGGGAATTATGACAAAAAAGCTTGCTGAAAAACAAGAGGCAAATCATTAATCCTCAAGTTAGCTCATGCCCAGGCAAATAAAAAAGCATTTGACACTTTTGGTTTGTTTTTTTTTGTTGTTGTTGTCGGGTGGGTGGGATTTTGTGGAGACGAGGAGTAGGTGGTGGTTGCTTGCTTTTAAGATCAAGACATGGATTCAAAAGAGGACCTGTTAAAACTTCCACTGGTATTTCTATAAAATGCATCCTTTCATTCCACCACCCACAAATGTCTTTAGTTATAAGGTCTCAAGTATATAGGTTCTTAATTTGCCTTCAGTCATTGGAACAGAAATAATGGGACTCTTCTTTCCTAATTCAAGGGGAAAAGCTTTACGAAATTTCATTTGTTTGCTTTTGTTTCTGATGAACTAAATGAAAGTCAAGGATGACTCTTGCATTTAAATCTGGAAGTGACAGTAATCATAATAGTGTTTTCCTGTAGAAGAAAACCCCGTAGCTTAAATATAGTTCCTTGTGACAAGTATGTCACCTACAATTATCTATCTTCCTCTTCTGAAACAATGACAATAAGAACATCCCTTAAAAGACTTATCAGTAAGATGCTAAACTTATGTATGTTCAATGGAAATTCAAAGCAGAGAGAAGCTCCAATATTTCAGAGTTCTTATGAAGGAAAATATTTAAGTCAAATATGTAAGTGGCCATTGTGTTCCTATATCATGTAAATCAAAATCTTTGCATAGTAAGATGGCTAATTCATACTTCTGAAGAGAAATTTTGTGTTAAAAATCTGGATGGAAATTATGCCTGAAGGAATAGATTTCCTTTTCATCTAATATTATGCTGGTACAAATGTGTTATCAATGAAATATGTTTTCCATATTCAACTTTGCTGTGAAAACAGCTTCTAAAGCAGCAAAAATTTATTTCTGTGCTTACTTGGTGCACAAGGAAGTATTCTCCTTGGATAAAATGGGATTACTCATGGGAATGATATTGAATGATGTAGGAGAGGTTGTGCTGACCAGAACAAAGTGTCAGAGAGCAAAATCTTCTCATACATCTCAATTCTATGGAGCACAAGAAGACCAAGGATTTCCCAGCATTCATAGAAAATCAGAAATGTAAAGAGTTAAATTAAATTCCACTGACTCAGCAGCAACTTCTCAGAGTTAAATGGAATTCCACTGCGTCAATAGCAACTTCTTTATTTATTTTAGTGGAGACAGAGCTTTGCCACAGGACTTTTCTGATACATTTTGGCATAACATCTAAAACCAGTTCATTGTCTCCAATGAAGCACAAAGGTTGTGAATGAAAATGCTCTATTATTTAGCTGCTCTTGCACAAGTATTTATTTCTTCTTGTATACTTGTCATAGAAGTATTTTTCTTCTGTGTAGTGGTACTTGCTTTATGTAACTGTAACATCTTTTCCTCTTCCCTCTTACAGTACTGTATGTTACACTGCACTTTTTCTCCTGTAAGCTTCCTTTTTAACCTGTGAAACCTATATCAGCACATATGAAAAAAAAGAGAAGGAAAAAAAAATAAAAAAGAAAAGAACCTGATGAGAAACAGACTAATAAGGATTATTGCAATATTGCTGAGAAAGAGGTATTTCTGCCTTTGTTTTTCCTCTATCTGTCAGTACGTGGGCCCTGAAGGGCTGATTGCCTGTGACATGTCAAAGAAAACACAATTTCTCTTTCTGTAGCTGATCTACCAGATGCAAAAGCAGCACTAGAAATCCAGTTTTAGTGGGAGGCCTCTAAGCATAATTTAGATGTTATTTCTCAGAAATTTTCTTTTGATGTTTGCAAAACCTCAGTCCAACCGACTGCAAGTAAGTCGGTTTTCTTCCAGAGCATGTTTTACATTTCTCTAGCCTTCTCCCTCCTTCCTCACGCTGACTGGCACTCCCTCCCTCCATGCCTGATTGCAATCTCACCACCGGCTTCAAAACACAGGAGTTCTTCTACCACCTTGCGAGGAGGTGAGCTGTGGGGTAACACTGCTCTGTAAGAGAAGGGGAATGTGGAAACGAAGCCATTTGATGCATTTTCTCACTGACTAATAATAGTTTTCAGGCTTTGCCTTGCCAAATGTCACAAGATCAGGAGTCTGGAGAACACAGAATTGATGAGAAAGAGGCTTTAAAATATCACCTAAAGACATAAGTGCTGGTTTCCTTTTATTTCTCTTCCTGTTATGCCCTGCTGCATCTTGCAAATCTAGGAATCATATTTATGAGCATTTTGTACAGAAAGACATAGAAAAACTTATTTTCTTTTTTTATTTAACAAAAATTAAGATTTCTGGAGATTTTTCTGAGATTTGGGGGGTTTTAAGAAAAACATAGAATAAGATGCTACTCATTACAAAATTCTAATAGCAGTGAGAATAATGAAATTGTAGCCTAACTCCTTTAATTTAAGATGGGGGTTTTTTGTTGTTTCTTTTCCTTTAAAATATCATAATTGGAAATTACTTTTCTGACTCATCTTTTTCTTCCAGTCGGTGGCAGGATATAATATGCTTCTGTAGCAGATAATGTAGTAAATGACTTCACATTCACCTTTGCAAGTGATTTTAGATTTTCCTACATTTTTACAACATTTTCACAACATTTTCTCTTTTAAGACAGCTTGTGTACAAACAGATTTCTAACAGATTGGATGTGAACATCGTGTAAGGCAGGATACCCCTGGAGGCTCAACTCGGCGATGGGTGGTGGCTTTGCTGAGCAAAGGTGCACGTTCTGCAGTCAGGCACAAAGCATAAATCACAAGCCATAATCCCACATAACTGTATGTGGCATTAGTGAAACAGGATGTGATCAAGCATGTAAATCACAGAGCACTCAAGGAACTGAATATATAAACTATTACCTTATAGGTTACTCAGTATGTGGTAGAAACCAAGTCCTCCTGGTGAGGATGTGAGTGGGCTGACTCAAACGCCGGTGCACTCCCTTGCAGCAAGTAGAATAAATACTTTTTATACTTCACTGCTTAAAATTAGTCAGTCATCTAGAAGTTGTGTCCTGATGCTGCAAGGACTTGTGCTTGTGAGTAACCGTAGTGCCATGAGCATGGCTGTTGTAAGCAATGCAGCAGTTTGTTGTCGACCAGTTTCCTTAGACTTGCAGGATTATGGGTTTAGTAATTTTTGTAAGATCACGTGATTCATGGTTTTCAATGTTTATTTGTAACATTTCTATTCCAGCTGAGCATGGAAACTGTTAATTTATTCCTTTCCTGTGTCTCTTGTTCTTGAGAAGCCATATCCACAGCTCTTCACAGCTGTAACGCATTCTTAATGCTGCTGAGGGGAACTCTGGCCTTGAATAATTGTAATTTCCATGTTGTTGTCACTTTCCTGTCCCTGGCACTGAGAGGCTTTCAGTGTTTTGACACATCCCCTGTGTTTTCTCCAGCTTGAGGTTTTTATTTGTCTCTTGCATAGTGCATTTTAATTCCAGGGTGTGTAATTGCTAATGTATTATTGCAGTCAGCATTGAAGCTCTGGAAAAACAAACTGGTAGAACTGGGAAAGAGTTTGGAAAACAGAACCAACATATTTACTGTATGTGTTCTAGCCTTCTCATCTTAAAACAATGCAGAGGAAAGCAAGAAAATAATTAAACTATGAAAAGCTTTACTCCAACTATAACTTTTTAATTTTGAAAAAAATGCAGCGTATATGATAAAAGTCGGTAACACACATGAATAGCACAAAGTGGTTGTTCTGTGCTACAGTCAGGAACAAGGAGAAAGTGAAATAATAAAAGCAGCACTTTAAATGTATGAAAGCACTTTTTTCGCCTTTATATGTAATTTAAATAGTGACTCAATTTGTGAGGAGGTCAAAATTATAAATTGGTTCAAAAAGGTATTAAGCAAATTTATGAATAATAGCTGTATGAAACACAATAGCACAGAAGTAGCCTCCAGCTTGAGGAGTCTCTGAACTACTGATTGCTGTCATCTGTCAAGGGAAGGGTCATACCATATGTACCTTATTCTTTCACAAGCATCAGCTACTGTCCACAGTTAGAAAAAGGGACTGATCTGGAACAACAAAAATATGCCCATTGCTTTTGTTTAAAATGGAAGATTGATACCCAAAAGTTTTTAAATAGCATAGAAGAAATGGGAATGCAACTACAAATGCATTAATATCAAGAAGTATGAATAATTATTTACAATGCTACAATGAAGCATAATTAGGAACAATAGATTGAACTGAAAACTCAGCTAATGTGAAATTCTGAACAAAACAAAGTGTATTTATATTAGGAACACTGTCTTCCTAGAGCTACTAGAAACGAAAACCACTTGGAAATGTACACTCTTTGAGAGAGAAGCTTGAACTGTCATCCAGATGATGTAAATTAAATGCCACAAGAGATGAGTTTACTTTAGTGGGCTGCTGTCTCTATCACAGCACATACATCTGGTGTGTAGCTGTGTATTGCACCATAACAGCACACTTTAGAAAGTATGGGTCAAGTATGCTCTGAATTGCACCTAATGTGACTTCATAGAACTGATGACAGATTTTTTTACATCAGATAAATCTATTCTTGGTAATGGTATAAAACTGGAGTAAGTTAGCCTCAGGGATTTTTCCTTGGTTTGCTGAGAACAGATCTGGGCCCGATACCTCAAATCTGAAAGACCACTCCAGGAAAATGTTGTTTCTGTTTTAGAACTTCTGGAATGGTAAATAAATAGTATTATAAAGAAGTCTGAGAAATCTTAAAAGGCTGTTGAAAGCTTTTAATGACTACCGGCATCTCCATAAAGGGAAACGTTATTTAGCAGAAACATTGTGTTTTAAAACCTTGTCTATATTGGGCAATGCCATTTTCTGTTTCTCCCTGGAAAGCAGAATCACTGGGAGGCTGAAGAGCAAACAGATCAGGCAGAAGAGACCGTGAGGTGAGGAGCCAGGTGGAGAGAGACAGACATTACTCAGACTTGTGAGAGGCAGCTAGACTCATCCTCATTTTTTCTCACCTGGCAAACACAGGTATTGATGCAACCACAAGATCTTTCCCCAAATTCTGTCAATGAAGTTGAGAAACTAAAAAATAACTTATACACTTGTTGTCTGTTAGACTGAAATACCTGCAGGCTGACCTCAGCTCTAACTGTGTGTTACGGAGTGGAATTCTCTTCTTTCACCGCAGTCTGTTTTCAACAAGGTGGATATTTATGGACATGTGAATGATTCTATAAGCAGTGACTTAGAGGCTAAATTGGAGCACATTTGAAATATTACTTTATGAATTTCTTATCTATATTTGCTGAATTCTTTCTAGTGATTTTTTTTTTATGAGTGTGAAGGTGGTAATGTATAATTTCTATTGTCTTCTAACAATATTTTAGGTCATCTCTACGGAGTACACTTGAAGCTGCTTCCATTAGTATTACATCAAATATAATATATTATTTTTATTAAAATTAACTCTTCTGGCCGAAGATGGCTTGAATTTTTAATGCTATGTGCAATTCTTGAAGACTGGGCAGACTGAAAGTCTAACTCATTAAACCAAATGGTGTGTGGAAGTTCCAAAGAAAACATGAACCCTAAAACTAACAAGTATGACATAAATGTAATGGCACAATTGCTTGGTTAATAGATCATACTTTTTGATCAATGATGTATGTTGTGATTAATGAAATACCTTTGTGTAAGCTAAACGTTACAGAGATTTAAGACTGAAGTTTAAGAATGATGAGCATTTAAATATCCCAGATCACTATAATGCATAATGGATGTAAATTAATATAACTGTGAAGGATTTCAAATATAAAAAGTGATGATTCCAAAAAGAAATGTATCTAGAAAAGAGCTCCTGCCACCACTTATGGGACTGACAAACATTTAGAAAGGCTCACTTAATTTTTACTTCGTGCAGCTTCATTCTAACTTAGTGAAGCTGCGGATTGCTTTCCCCTAAATTTGCCTTGTATAACTAAGAGACAATTACTACAGATATTAAAATTACTGGGGAAAAAACTTTCCAAATGCTAGCTAAGACTGACATATCTTAGGAAACTGTACAAGTCTGTATGTGCATATGTTTCTTTTTCCTTATTCTCTACATGCCCACATGAGATATGCGTGCTTTATGCTGGCTGCTATTCAGACCATGGAATTGAAACACCAGCTAGAAATCCTACACAGGATGGAGAAATACCATGACCTTTCCAGCTTTCTTCCAGCCATGCATTCTTCTCTGGAGACATTCAAAACACACCTGGATGCCATCCTGTGCAACCTGCTCTAGTTGAACCTGATCTGGCAGAGGGGGTGGACTAGATGGTCTCCAGAGGTCCCTTCCAACCCCTGACATTCTGTGATTCTGCGATCATCCCACTCTATTCAGCACTTTTCAGGATGCACCTGGAGAACTGTGTCCAGTTCTGGTCCCCACAATTCAAGAAAGATGCAGACAGATAAGAGAGGGTCCAAAGGAGGGCCATGAAGATGATCAAAGAGCTGGAGAACACGTTCTTCAGCAAAAGATGGCATTTGAAAGCAGCTCACTATTCTTTAACTGTATAATAAAATACTAAACAATTCAATTTCTTGGTGAATAGAAGTTGAAGTGTTTTGAGGAATGAGTGCCACCTTTTCAGCTACTTTCCCCCCCCCCCCAATTTCTATCCCATTTCCAATTAATGAGTTTTAAATATGTCAGTTACCAGCAGCAGTAATAAAATATCTCCCATCATATGGGACTGATAATCATGATTTTCTTAAACTTATCACATTATGGGATTCTGTGCCACTGTATCTATCCAGCAGTACACAGTGTTCATCTGAGCAACCCAGATGACATAATGAAGTATAATTATACTTTTCAATTCTTCATTTTAAATGTAATTGTATTTTTAAATTGCTGTGCAATTTAATAAAATCATGGAATATAATTACCTTCTTTCAACATGTATATGTTATAGAATATTATCATTTTCTGAACTACCATGCATTCTTCTGTCTTCACTTTAAGCTTACGGTTAGCATAATATGAATTAATATCTAGTTATTGTTCATTCTGAGTCATCTTGCTAATTTATTGACTGTTCTGGGCAAAACCTGTAGTCTTTAAATTTGACATAATTTCTGAAGTAATCCAGTTTAAAGTCATGTGGACCTCCTATCAATTTCCTAAATCTTCATGGATTAAACATAGAAGCTTACTTGACTGTGAGGTGACAGTGTTCCCCAAAAGACAGCACAGAGCTGCACCACAAAGGGAGAATACTGAAGAAACTGAGAGAAGAGTCACAAGCATTTCCTGGCTCAAAATATTTTTATAGATGAGAAACAGACTGCTTAGCTTCTGGGCTGACCTGTCTCAAGTGAATGGCAGTTTTAACTGTGGAGCTTAAACTGAGTGTCAGTTCCTGTTGATGTTTGCCTGTGGCTGTAGAGATGGTGAAGTCTGTTCAGGTGAAGTCTGTGCAGATTTACCAAAATACCCATGGACAGAAGCAAGGGAAAGCCCTAAATTCTCAAATTTCTTTTACTTTATGCAGTGAAGCAGGATTAGCAACAGAATTGCTTTATCAGATACTGATCTATTGTTCTCAGTGCATTTTTCTTAAAGTGGACAAAACCCACATAAATCCATAGTGATTCCTGCTTCAGAGTTTTTACAGTAGAGGAATGGAGCTTGCTATTAAGGAACTGAACTTGTAAATTTTACATTCACTAAACATAAAGATTTATGCCTTGAAACTCAGCTAGTCAAGAACCAACATCCAGAAAGCAGAATTTTTGAAAGAACAAGTGTTTTGTTTTGTTTTCAAGATGACCTTAAGAATATCATCTTGGAGTTATTTCCCACAGATTGAAGTGGAGCCAATTTCTTTTCTTCACAGCCCCATGTCCTGGCAGTAGCACTAAATCCTTGAATACTCCAGATTTCTTGGATGGTTCTCTCCTCTAGCAAAATTATCCTCTCTGTAATCTGTAAGAAAAAAAAGTGGTCCCCTTTCTGCAAAATGGGGAAGAATCACGACTGTGATGCTTCTGCACCAGCTCAAGCAACGTCCATCTGGCATGACTTTTAAGATCCTCATCTCTGTAGTGCATAAGTCCTGCATGAAGATCAATTAATTAATCTTCATAATACTCCAGGTGTTTTGTCATCTCTACTTTACTCAGGCCCTAGGAGAATAATAAAGATCAGTGAAAAAATGATTTATGTATTGAACCACATTTTTAGAGGTCTGTGCTAATGATTTAACCAAGTTATCTGTCCTATCTCCCTGTATTCTCTCAATTTCTGATTTATTAAAAGGAAAAAAAAGCAACCTTGTGATCTTTCTACAAATGTCAAGTATCAAACACTTAATGCAATCCTTTTAGCGAGAGAATGAGAGAACTGCAGGAATTACTTTTTTTTTAATTACATGCTTTTAGATTCCCTTTTTCATACAATACTTTCTGAATTCAAGGAGTTAGATAAAAATAAGCTGCTAAAGGACAAACCAAACAGGCAGGGAATAGACAAAAGCCTTGAAAACAGGAAGGCTCCCTGTGGGGAAATATCCTCTGTCTCCATCAGGCTGGGAGTTTATTCTTCCCAAGTTTTAGACGAAGGATAAGGGAATCTTCAAGAACAGGGTGGGATGGGTTCTCCATCAGAAATGCAAAGCAGAAGGAATATGCTGTGAGCAAAACAAGCGTCATCCTCTCCCAGAAACAACTGGGACTCTTGTAGGCATTAATTGAAGCTTGAATTTAGGCACAGAACTATGAGTCTGTCTCTTTTGTTCTATAAACCTATTGTTGCAAATACTTGAGAAAAGAGAAATCTGAAGAAAGCATTGTTCTGAAAATGCTATTTCTATACCTTTTGGAGGAAACACCAATTC
Source organism: Podargus strigoides (assembly GCA_028020825.1). Lineage (NCBI taxonomy): Eukaryota > Metazoa > Chordata > Aves > Caprimulgiformes > Podargidae > Podargus > Podargus strigoides. The sequence continues at coordinate 14,759,874 of CM051621.1, forward strand.
CTGAAGGAAAGCTCTTAAACATGTAAACAGTAATCTGGGATTTCATTGTTAATATGATTAAAAACCAGAGCACTACAAAGAAGGAACATGGTCTTGAGCGTTTGCCCACAAATTTTGACTTAACAGTCAAGTGCAGAAATGCATGCATGAATTCTGGAAAGCTGTGAGTAGAGCTGTCAGCTTGATGTTTTCTATCCCTGACAGAAAAATAATTTTCTGAAATAAATATTGGTGCAATATGTATCACCAAATTCTAGAGCTTAAAGCTGGAAGCTTCATCTTGCTGAAGGAGCGTTAACATGTACCCCCTTTACTGCATCCAACCCTTGTGCAGTTCAGACTTGGCTTCCCTGGGAGGGGCATGTCCCACAGCAAGGTTCCATGGTGCAGGCACTCCGAGGCCCCACACATAGGCAGCCCTGCATCATGGGGGAAAGTGTATCCAGAGGCCCTCCCTGCTCTTGATAAGATAAACTCTGGGTTTGTTAGTGCAGTTGGCCTTATGAAGACTTATCACCCAGCTTGGGAAGGCTGAAGGGATTGGCTTCTGCTTATGCAGTTTGATCCCCCTTATCCATACCACTTTTCCATTACATTTTTAACCTAGGAACTTCTATACTGAATGCAAAGCTGCTGGACATTTGGCCTGAATAATGTGATGTTCAGTCACCAGGAGAGTTAAGTGTTGTGTGCCACTGGCAAAGAGACAAGAGAGACCAAGGTGCGAGGGGTGCTTGAGGCCTCTGCAGTGGCAGGGAACTGATTAAGAGAGATATGCTCAGGTGATCATAGCAGAAAATTCATGACCCGTGCTGTGCAGAAAGATGAAAAAATCCGAGGTTTCCCGCCTCCCCTTGAAGTTTCTTTTTAAAGTGTACAAGAACTTCTTGCCACAGCTTTGTGTTGTAAACTCAGGTTGAGACAATTACCTATGATGACCTCTAAGTCCCTTTTTGAATTACTTATTTCCAAGACAGAAACTTGTACAACCTGCACTCTGTGTTCCCAGCTATCTTACGTTTGATGAAATGTGCTTTTATTGCTTTGTAATCATTTACCAAGTGATTCAGGTCTTCCTGTAACAGCAACCTGACTATTAAGTATACTCTTTGATCTTATCACTTACTGTGCTAGTAAAATTTTGGTAGCTTTAGCACTGTTACTTATAAAAATTTGGCTCGAGAATCAGTTCCCTGTGGCCTTATGGCTAAAGCTCCGTTCTTATTTTCTCAATATGAACTGCATTTTGAGATTCATCAGGGGACCAAGTTTTAATTCATTGTACTGTCTTTTAGATCCAAGATCTCGAGATTTAAAATCAGAAAGTGAATGGTACCGAGTCCAGGAGAAAACCAAATATATAACAACATAACTTGACTCTATCAGTTACACCTGAAATCCTGACATGATTCTGTGATTCTGGGATTTGAAAAGACCTCCTTTCTGTGAAATCAGACTGACTGATGCTGAACATTTCTATAGTGTCTAAATTTAATTGGCAGTCTCAAATTGGTTCCATATTTTTTTCCCAGAATTAATATCTAATTCCTCTACAAATGCCAGAGCTTCTGCTTTTATTCAGTTTTTTAATCCTGGTACTCCTCCAGTCTTTTGAAATGTCTATAGTTTTCAAATGTTTGTTAATTATAAACAGTAATGGATATGCTCAGAGAGAAAGTTTGTCAGCAGTTTCCTCTAAGACAACTGGATTTAAGTTACTCTCTCCTATTCAATTCAGTGTTACTGATAAAACTTTCATTTAACTGCAGTTGCTTTCCATTTTTCCATTGAAAATGTGAATGTTCTGTGCCCTTCACAGCCATATAAGGGATAGATTTCCATAGCTTGCTAATAAGAAAATTGACCAATTATTGCTTTTCCTCTAGTTTTTCTTACTCACTTGTTGTTTCTAAAATCCTTGTTATTTAGTTTTGTCCTTATGTGTACTTTAAACTTTAAATATGTTATATTATATTACTGCTTCTGTACATCTTTTTAAAACATTAGGACTAGAGTCTTTTGCTTTGTTTGGGCACAGATACCCCCACAGCCATTGCAGGTTGATGGGTCTAGGAAATACATTATACCAGAAGAGCAAACAGTGCATCTCAGTGAACCTGTAACAAATCTGATCCTATCCAGGCACAAGCTGAAGTTTTTTTGTTAAGCACAACTTTTTATTAATTTCTATTGATTATGTAACTGGGTTGCTATAAATTTCTTGTTTAACACATCCCACTTGGTTTACCAGTCAGTTAACCTTGCAGTGTTTTAAGACCACCTTTTTCAAAGTCTTCTAAATACATATAAGAATGGTCAGTCCTGTATTCTTCATGCCTTATGTAAACCAGGTATCCAGGTCATACAGCTGATGCTTGGGAAACTACTAATTTTAGGTCCAGTTTGGGTGACGGATAAACAAAAGTGATTGTTCTTAGAATCTCTAAGGAAATCTTGGTCCTGATTCTTTCAAGGATGAGAAAACATCTTTGGGTCTTTCTATCTATTTATTTATTTATTATATTTAGGAAATAACTTTGGAATAGCTTGAGTCTAAATAGTTTTTCGAGATAGTGGATCTTAAATTCACTTAAAGCTTCATCCAATATTGCTAGGCCAGTGCATTAATCAAATAGCAGGCTTGGAAAACACACAATAAAAATTCTAATCATAAACTCTTGGTGCCAGTGGGTCGGAAGCACCCACTGTTAAGTGCTGCTGCATTTGGCATCACTGCTGAGGAGTCAGCCTCCAGGTTCCACAAAAGCTTATTAACTTAAAATATCCAACTGCTCTCTTTCTCAGCTGTAGTGCTGCAGCCTTTAAGCTAGGACTTTTGCCTTCCTCAAACCCTTGATTTCCCCCTTTATATATTCAGTGAGGGTATAAGGAAAATACAGGACCATCTCTACATGGATTTGCTGCTGTATTTTCTGTATTTTCTCTCAATTAAAATGGCTTTAGGCCTAATGCTTATTTATCACCCCTCTTCTATTTTTCATTTTCACTTTGTCCCTTTTTTTTGCCCAGCTGGGATCACAACACCCTTGTCTCGTCCCACAGTGGGAGCACTCTCCTCAACACAGCAAACTTAACATTACAGATCCCTCTGCTGTCTCCAGGATGCACGTACAAGAGGCATTGATATCACATCAGACAAAAGCAGTGGGGCATCTAGGCATCAATCACAGTTTGAGATTCTTGTGATACCAAACTCGCAGATGCTGTTGTACCTGGAAAAGCCTGAGGGGGGTTTGACTCAAGCCCCAGGAGGAAATATAGCAGATGCTAGGGGATGAGGGGTTGACCAGCCCTGCATGGGGGTGTGTGTGAGGCTGCACCCTTCGTGACTGTCCCTCCAGAACAGGGAACAGGCCAAGCTTTTAGACTGCCATTTTGTGGGCAGTTGATTCCTTTTCTGCTTCTTGATAAACAAGCAGATTTCACAGCGAAATCTGGACTCTGTCCAGCTATATAGCATGAGTTACCTAGGGCTGCATTTGTCTCATGTATATGAAAAATAAAAAAGACTGGGTCTTGGTAAAGGTTGGAGAACAGAGGAAGGGGAGACAGTTTTAATGCTGAAAAACTGACTGAGCATCCAGAAGTCCAGTGTTCAATCCTCTGGAGATGTTTGAGTCCTTAACTTTACATGTATAGCTGACTTTGCATACAGGTGACTTTATGTGTACAGGTGAATAGTGGTCTCAGCTGGTCACAGCAAAGTAAAGTGCAGCTGTGGGGATTTCTGTGTGGTGCCACAGGCATCACACAGCCTCACTGTGTTCCTTTGTTCTCCATTGAGCTCCTCTGTTTCCCATCAGTCTTGAATTAGCTGTCAGAATCCATGAGGTCACTGAGGAGGTATTATTCTTGTTCTCAGTAGGGTAATAAGTTTTTTTATAATTAATATTTAATGAAAATGTTTTTGGAATCTCCAGGAAGTCATTAATAGTTGATCTTCTTAAAGGGGGAGTTATTTGGGTTCATCCCATCTACAATAATTATGATATGCATAAGCTTCTGGGCAGCAACCACGAAGGGTACTGGAATTTGAACCCTGAGGGGAGAAACAGCCTCTCTGAATGAGGAACAGGTGTTTGTGATTCATACAGAATGGGAAGTGTACTCTCTGAGAAGAAGTATAATGTATAAAATCATACCTAAAGCTATTAATATTTGTGTTTAAATGTTTTAAAAGGAAATTTTTTTTGAACAAAAATTCATTTATACATGTTTTCATTTCCACTTTCTGAAGCACAAATTGGGTACAAAGCTCAAGCAAAACTCACCCATAATACAGATCATCAGACTCCAAAACTATTCCAAGAGCCAATATTACAGGTAACCATATCACTAGAAAGCAAAGCAAACAAATATAAAAAAAGCCTTCTTACCCTCAGCCTTAAACAATCAGTAGACAACAGTGACAGGTACATTTTTTTAAAAAGACAAATAGCTTGTTTTTCTAAAATTGCATTTTTTGATTGACTGTAGCTATTTGTGATGCCATGCCAAATTTGGCAAATAGATCCACCCCGCCATAAATTTTATTTTCCAAAAGGAAATAGTTCATTTTGACAGTTTCTAAACTAAGTAGTTTGACTTTTTTGTTTTGAATCAACATTCTAAAACTAAATATATATATATATAGTAAATATTTATAGATTTTCTTTAGAAGTTATTAAAGCTGAAATGTTTCACTTAGGGTGGAACAAAATAGAGTTTTTTATTATTTTTTATGAAGACAACTAGTGGAGCTTTAGTTGTATTTTTTTCTAACAACCATGGGATGATGAGATACTCTGATGGACCAGCAAAAATCATCACTTCACTCTAGATAAAGAAAAAATTGTCATCCTACAGCTTACAGTAGGATGAGACAGACACAGACTAAGAATTGTAGTTTTTAATATTTTAAAAATAAATTTAGCCAGCTATGAAGATCCCAGGATATTGCTTTCTTATGGCTATACTATCTGTTGGTATATTGGTTTTGCATCTTAAATTTTCACTGTTACACCTTCACTAATTGGAATTTGTGGACCTGATATTTCCCCACTGAGTCATGACAATTTTGCAGTGTGTATTATTAGCTACCTTTGCCACCATTTGCTGTAATGGAGAACCTGCTTTTGTATTTTGAAGGAAGAAATAAGTGAAAATATACAAGTATTGTTGCTCATAGAAATCGAGCTTTGTGCTATGTGTTTTCTGAAGACCTTCAGTTTTGAAGCTGTGAGCACTGAGAACCACAGGCTTCGGCTGAAGTTTCATCTGGATTACAAGAAAATCTGCTGACTTGTGTCAGTGTGCAGTATATGGGAAGTGTTAGAAAATGGCAGGAACTGCTGTGAATGACACAGTCTGACAAAAAACTAGTGAAACAAAAGAAAAATGACTGTGGAAGATGCTAGTAAGTACTATGGCACTATATATAATACATGCTTTTTGATGTTCTGAGTGTACCTGGTAAATGTATCAGACACAAAGTCTCTAATTGAAAAGAACAACAACAATGTGACCTTGAATTCATTAGAACTATGCATTTTCCTGGGTAATACCTGTAGATCCTTTAAGTAAGGTCCTAATGCAGTGGCACGCTTTCACATTTGTAAGCTTTTCAGTTGTAGTGTTTTGAAAAGGAAAAAGTAAAACCAGAGATGGTATTGATTGGTGTTACATTGTCTCTAAAGCACCTTTCCCATAGAGTTGGAAGTTTTATTTCCATGGCAGAGCTGCTTTAGTGCTGAAGATATGAATCTTGGGTTCCCCCTTTGTACAAGTATGCTGTAACCACCGTACTCCCACTTCAGCTCCTGGAGCGTGCTCTACGTACTATGGAGACACATTTTTGAAGAGAAGCTGTTTGCTGCTCTTCAGAGATGAGAACTCTGTGTTTGAACACTCCCCTCTGCACTCCCAATGGAGGTGGGGAGGCCTGATTCCTTGTTTACCCTTCTCTAAACTGACATTAAGTCAGGGATAGTTTCAGCAACACCACCCATTTTATAGGCTTTGTTTCAAAAAATATTTCTGAAGACCTCGAGTCTGGAGATGATTCCTCAGGGTAGTTAAAGCATGTCCACAGCACTGTTGCCTCTCCAGGCTTCCCTGATGCTCCCTCCAGGGGCAGGGCAGGATCAGCCCATGCAGCTCTTTGGGCAAGGCATTTTCTTGACTGCAATGCCATTCTGTAGGTTTGTAGTGAATTTTGCATCCAGAAGAGATGCAGAGCAAACAGGCCAAGAGTTCTCCAGCTTGTGAGCTCAGATTTTCCTTTCTTATTTTCTGTAAGCCTTTGGACACCTAGGGAGCTGATTTCTCACATCTCTCTGCTCTTGGGTGCACATTTCAGTCCCTCAGTCTCCCCTTCTTGCCCTTCCAAGGACAACCCATCACCAGTCCCGTCTAGGTGAATGTGAACAAAGCTTTTTAGGTTGTCTTTTTGGATTTAGTACTCCTAGCATCCTCCTAAATCATGTTTTATATTCCTATGTCCTTATTTGACACTAAATCAAAAGAGAGTATATACTTTAGCTTTAAAGGTTAAAGAATCTGATACTTTCCCCTGGCAGTGAACAAAATCTTTAGGTGATGCGCAAGTCATATTTAAGTGTCTCTTATTTAACAGGTTAATGTTTCATTGGCCTTTGGTTTTCATGATTATTTTGGCATTTACATGTTAATTTTTCCTCAGTTCCATAGGATTAGAAATATTTCTTCCATAGGATTAAATGAAGAAGCAACCGAGTAGTATCTGAAATAGAGACCAAATTCAGAAGGAACATGTATTTTAAAGTAAGACTCTGTCTTAGCCCTAGTGACCAGATAGAATCTGAGTGTTGAGGCTTTTAAAATTTAATTTGCTGATAGTTCAGCGGTTGTGAAAACCTGATCTCCACATTCATAATGCAAGTTTTGCCCACTGGAGAAAAGGCTTGAGACTTAGCTCTCATCGTTTGCAGTTTGTTGTATGGGAAGGGTGGTGTTTGCATCATGATGTAATGCTATGGAAATAAATACTCTTTCCTAGAGACAATTACTCAGAGTAACTGACTGAGAACAATTGATAGCAGTTATAATGTGAGAGATGCCAAAAATATACAGTGGATTTTTATATCTGTAAGAGTTGAATTGATATTATGTGAAGAACACAGCTATTAAAGATGATTGGTAGGGAATTTTCTCCATAACTTGTAATTTTGTTTTATCCTTTCGTTTCCACATCATTTTCATGGTACTGGAGCTCTTCTTAAGTGGTGTCATCTACTGTATTATAATGATGTTAAAAAACAAAAGAGAAAATTAAATGTGTAAGAATTAGACCAACAGAGAAAAACGGCCCTCAGTGCATTACTGCCATTGGGTTTAGATTTCAGGTTTTAGATTTCTTGTTGACATGGCTATGTAAAATTGACTTGCTGTGTTAATAGCTGAAGTTATCTAGATCGTTCTTTAGATATTTGGTGCTGGAAATAGTCCTTGTAAGTGGAAAAAAGTGCATCTATTTTCCTCCCTCAGATATATCTGTATCCATTTCTGTTTCGATCATGTCACCAAAGCAATGCCAGAAGGCAAGCACAGCATCTTTTCTCATGTCTATTGCCTCAGGATGGGGAGGCTGAATTGGTAATGGAGTGATCTGTGCTGACTTAAGCAGACTCCTGTAGCTGACTCCCTGATGCTTTCCCTGGCTCCCTGTGCCCACTGTCTCTAGAGGATCCCAATGTGCAAAGGCAAAGGTGAGAGAAAGTTTTACATGAATGCTTTCCTACTTTCTCTGGAAACACAGGTTATGCTGAAGTGCTACTGCCACTGGGTTTTTTTTCGTTTGCTTGCTTTTCACTTTTCTGTTATTGTTCTTTGTTTTTAGGTGGAAGACAAGTCTGACTTACCCTAAATCAAAGCTCTTCTGCCTATCAAATTCCATGAAAGGGAGGAGTCAATCCCAAGTGCAGAAGAATGGAAATTGTCATTGTTGACATTTGTAATCACTGAGTTTGTCCATTTCCCTTTCTTTTTACTCTGTTTTATTTGCTGGCATTTGGTTTTAGCTTTATTTTCTTTCAATGTTATTTTCCCTCCTAAGTCACTAAGACCTTCTGAAGGGTCAATAAAACCCTTTGAACATCAATAAAAGCCTTACAAATATATTACTCCATTTTTAAGAAACTACCAACACAGAAAATTAGAAATGCCTCTGTAGAATGTTAAAAAAGGTTGATGGAAATAAATGAAGGCAGATTTGTTCAGGGGATTAATAGCTGAATCTGCCTGCATGGCGTTCCCCTAATTTATGATGTAAGCATTTAGTGAAAGCAGAATGTAACAGTATCTATTCTACCACTGAATAAATACTGGGCAGTATTATATGACAAAATGACAACCTTTTGTAACAATGACCTTTATAACAAAACTGACGCAAGGAAATTGATAATACCTTTTACCAGTCCTCATTTATCATGCCCATATCATATGCTCCGAGGGAGTTTCCACAGAATGAAAATGTTGTTTTATTTGCTTGTCTAGTGGGCAGTTTTGGTTTTATTTGAACATTTGAAGAATCAGTTAGAATTTCCGTCACTGGAATTACAGACAAAAATATGTGTAGCAGAGATAGAGGATCATAAGAAAAATAAAATAGTAGAGTGGGGGTGAGGAGGGAGAAGATAGGGCCATGAAAAGTGGTGCTGCCTTATTTGAATAGCTAAATGAATTCCCTAAGTAAAGTAGCCAGCAACAAAAAACCTTTCATCTACCCAGCAGCAATAGCTGCAATTATTACATGAATAAATGCAAAATGAATAAAAATTTTGTTTTGTTTTATTTTTTTTTAATTTTCCATTATTCAGTAATATGCTTCAATGCTTCATTGACTCTGATAATATAATCTAGTTTTGATTAGCCAGGATATGAAGCATGTGCTTTTAAATGTTGCTGCTCTTTGAAAAATTCTCTTCTCAACCACAGAAGTACCATCTCAAGGCAGCAAATATCTCAACCGTTAAAGGTAGTCCCGAAGAACTGGGATTTAACACATCAAGAACTTTACACTTTTGTTTCTTTGTGCATCATAAACACTGATGAAAAAATTGGACAGACAAATGAAAACACTTCTATTTGTTTAGGTGAAGACAGTATCGTGCATGCAAGTGCTCTCTTTAGCCTGAAAAATAGGCATTATGAGCTTCTTGGCTTCCAAAGCATCCAGGAGTAAAACATCAAAGAAATTACACACTTCTTAGATCAACACAGTCAGTTCATACTTCAAATTCTGCCCAGCCTGCTTAGTTGTTCCGTTAGCTTTAACTGAATTCAAATCATAATGTTTTTATTGTTATCACAAGCATTTCCCTACTCAAATCTTTCTCCAAGCATATTTCTCTAAACGACATACTCAAGTCACTCAATATCTAATAATGAAGACACTTATGTTTGTTTTGTCTCTTTGAGCTTCTCTTTTGAAGTGTTATGAGGATGGGTTTTACTATAGCATTTTTTTTATTGTGTTTTGTAATTCTGTTGTTGTAAGACTGAGCTGCATCTTCATTGACTTAGTGGGGAGACTTTATGAATATATTTATTACTCTTCTCTACAAGATAGTTTGACTCAGGTCTTGTTCTCATTGTTTTTTGTATCCCTCTAAAAACAGAGAGTTTAAGTTGTTCTTTTCATGTTAGTCATTCTCCGTGTGACATCAGGAAAAAAAAATGTACTGGTGTGTTCACAACTTGTTCTAACGTTGGGAAACTTTCAATTATTTACAGTCACAACATTTACACTGGGAAGCACCAGAAGACCACTGTGTTGTTCAGATATAAACATATGTCCCTGCTCCAGGAGAGCTGCAGTCTGCTCATAGAGTGAGGTATCATGAAAGCAGAAAACATAGGCAGGAGAGCAGATGATACTGGCAAAGAAGTTATTATGAAGGGAAAGGTAAATGTTTTTTATGACCTCCCGCTTATCTAAAAGTGTATTTTGATTTTCCCCCAAGCTGTATGCGAATTCCAAGGAAAGGGTTGGACAAAGATGCTTTGGTACATTTACACATCCTGCCCTGCCCTGTTGTAGGATCTTGCTGGAAACCTCCTTGTGTACCTCGCTCACTGGGCTCTCCTGGCTAAGGCCAATTCAGTGCCCAGGGCAGTAGGGATGCGGGAGCAGGACTCTTTATCAATACAGAATTATTTTATTCCTAATGGGAATAAAAGATAGCCTGCAGTAAGTTTGTCATAATCAAGGTCCTTTTTTTAAAAAAAAAAAAAAAAAGTATAACTTCTTATTATTAACTTTGCATTTGAGTAAGAGAATGTGCAAATGTCTTCATGGAAATTACCTTTCTTAAAAACAGCAGGCAGCTGAAACTGGAACAAGCTCTGAAATCTTTAGGCATGCTGAGGTCTGATATTTCTAAAAATCCTCTGTTGTTCACTTTGTTTCTGTTTGTTTTCAATAGCAAATACTTCTTGAAGCAAGCGTATAGATCCTGCACCCTTGGTACAGAACCTAAAATGTAATATTCAAGTGAAGCACAGAAACCATAGCAAAAGTGTCTTTTTTATTCTATTCTATGATTTATTAAAGTATGAGTATATGTGATCTTACCATCTGTAGTGTCCATAAATCTTTCAAATGAATTAGAGAGGAAACAGGTATGAACGGGCTACAAAGTCTGTCAATACAATCTCCTTTCTTTGGGAACTGTAGTCAAAGACCAGTATGAGAGCAGAATTCAGATTTTTGGTTAGACCAGTAGGTCTGATTTTGCCTTTGAAGATACTGTCCTGCGGTCTGTGAGGTCAGTTTATGTGTTTTGCAGTGTTCAGCTATATTTTGAGCCTAGCATGACTTCTCTCACAGTTAAATTTGTTCAGTTCCCTTTTCACTAAAAGCTTGCTCTGTCATTTTGCATTATTTCCTACGGAGCTGCTTATGATGACACAAATATTATGACTTGAGAACTCAGAATTTCCATAAATAATTAGAGAACTTGGTAAAAAGAAACATTGTTATCATTTTTCTCTAACATGGAACCAAGAGAGGAAAAGAAAAATAAATCAAATGACACATCCACAGAAGACCAGAAGCCAATGGCTACAGTGTGTGCCCAGAGAACAGCACGGTATTTGGGCAAAGCATTGCAGAGGCAATGGGGGGCTACAACTAACCCAGGGGTGTTAAACTACTACCAGAGTAAAACAGTTACACAAGTCCATACACACGGTCTTACAACCCAACCAGCACCCTCTGCTTCCCAGACTCTCCTAGATCTTCACTTGTTTACTGCCACACCGTCCCCATGTCTATAAAAACACAATCATTTCAGTAGCTATCTAGGTCATTAGACATTCACTGCAGCACATTCCTCTGTTCTCTGTGTTTCTTGATATCGATGTTTCTTCTGGCCTAGTGAGTTAGGTCTCTCCCTATGTCTGCTTGCACTATTGTGCTCTTCTGCTTTTCTCCTGCCTGGAGATGCATGCCTGCACTGCATACCCTCTTCTGCATGTGCCATTGAACTGCTAGAGTAGGTTTGTCATCAAGCTACCTTTGACTAGCCTGAGTCAGGTAACACTGGAAGTGAGTTGGGAACAGTGACTCTTGGTCTTCTGGTGAAGTTGCTGCTAGGGACAGAAGTCCATCCTAAAGCACAGTAACAAGTAAAGCCTTGGTTGGTCCATAACATTTGATTGAAGAACACTATTGAGGAAAGTACATGGGATTGGAGTATATTTTGTTCAGTTTAATGCAAACATCTACTCATCTACCACTTACTACTACACTCAGTGCATAAAACTATATTCATACTCACCTACTTCCCTGATTAAAGTGTTTTCCTAAGTTGGACCCTCACCTGACTTTCTGTAGACTCAGCTTCCCATTTGCTCCTGTGGGTTTGGTGACATTTTCTACTTATTATTTTGAATTCATGCTCTTCTCCAGCACAATCTCTCCCAGCTCCACAAGCACATTCAGATCTACCAGGTTTCCCCTTTCTTAACTTTGTGCTTTGGTTGATGTCACCTCTGGAGAAATTCTGTCTTGGCCATGATAGTCGTTTTATTTAAGCTTTGTAAATTTCCTCCTTTACATCTCCCTTACAAAACAGGTCCTATGCTCATTTGCTTAGAACTAGCACCTCTCTATTCTTGTTTATGACAGAGCAGTATGCCCTCTCTAGATTTTTTTGTGTTACAGTATAGGATTTTCAGGAGTAATGTTTTTCCTTTTTTTTTTTTTTTTTTACTGTGATGGTCCATTGCATGAGAAAATTTAGGAAGCTTTGGCTGACATTTGACAAATGGATCTATCTAGGGAGAAAAAAGTCACAGAAGCATTATTCAGGATTATACTTAGCTAAGGAATTTTCTAGTTCTTATACAGACATGAAGAAGGGCTCATGAGAACTTGCTATTTTTTTCTTATTAATTAGTTGAATAAATGGTATATTCACTCCCTACAAACCTTTAATTTAAGGATGTTCTATGCAGACATAATGATATTTTTTTGTTTGTTAAGAAACTTACAGAGTTACTAGACTCATCCCATCTCACTGTTACTTTTGCCAAGAGGTGTTTTGTTTCATTTTGGGATAAATTGCCTGTAAATGTTTTGTGGCATACAAAATATTTCTTTGAGAATCTCAGGTCAGCATACAGCTGTATCATTAGGAAAATTATTAGGATGGCCAGACATTTTGCACATAATTGCTATTCATTGAAAAACAAAACCCCCCAAAATTTTGCAATTATAAACATTTTCAACTTTCATAAATTTATAAGGGAATTTCATGTGCTGATATTTTCTGTCTTCATAACATTTTTATTGAAATTTCCTTCAACTAGTCCTTATTGACAAGAATTTATATTTTCTTACTACTTTTTGTAAAAAGAATATAATTAAGTACATGAGAATTCAAAGAATTGTAAAGACAACAGATATTATATTGCTAAAAAATGATGACTAAAACTATTGTGTATCTAAAAATATTTCTGTGTCGCATCTCAGGGAGATAAAATTTTTCTTTTGTTGGCAGATAAAGTCACATCTGTAACTAAATGAGGAAAAAAAAGTCATGTACTTAAAAGTTTTCTGTCTGTTTTTATTATAAAGCCAACTGAATGTATTTTTGAGTACATTATTTTTGGTTGCAGTTTCCACTAACATTTTATTGTTGAAAAGCTATTGTCAATGTGCTGAGATAAGGCTAAAAAGAGCTGGTGATTATTTTTTTTGGCTTTTACAAAGCTTTAGAAAAGGAAATAATATTTCAGGAGTTTCTGAGTGAATATACCAAGCAGGATGAGATGTTTCCTGAGTAAGCAGGGATCTGTAGCCCACACCTGCAGGAACTGGCTCTGTGGCTTGGTATGGCTGAGGACTGGATTTTCTACTTTTCAAAGTTCAGTTTCCCTAGTGAAAGTTCAGTTCCTGCAGTGCTCAGTATTGCAAGTTCCCTGTCTCTGATGGCATGAAGCACCCCTTAATGGAACAGGACATAATGTTTTAGGATTATTAGGTGCACAAGCTGCCTGCCAAAACTTGTTCTGAAGTCAAAATGCCTGCTGAATCAGCTTCAGAGCATTGTTCTACTTCTCCTGTAAGTTTTATGCAACACTGTGTTTTTCCCTTCTTCCTTTTCTGCACTCTGCCTATATCGATCTCACGTGGTTTCTTAAATCTGAGCTAATATCAGAGGATTAAAATATTACAATTAATTAAAATTATCACTATTAGTACAGACATATGTAGTGCATTAATGAATTAAAACCAGTAGTTTGATCCTTGGTTCAGTGGTGCAATACACTCACAAATCCAACACACTCTGATGTTTGCCAGGTGGCAGCCTTCCCCGGAAAGAAGCAAGCAGAGCTTGATGAGCACCCAGCCTTTGGGGTCCTGCAGCCCCGAAGCCCAGCATGGCAGGGACTACCCAGCCCAGGGATGAGAAAATGCAAAGGAAACTCTAGCCCTGGCTCTAAGACCTGCAGAACTGCTGAACTGGGAAAGGGGGACTAAGGCTTTTATGGTTTTCTCTTTCTGACCAAGACATCTGTAAAAACTCCAGCACTCTGCATGACTTAAAAAAAACAACAAACCTTCAAGTACACATGTAAATAAATAAAATGACAAAGCTGATGTCATGCTAAGCAGACCAAACTGGTTGTGAAATGCATTCTCACACAGAAAGAAACATTGAGCTATGGTTAAAAATTTGAGTAGAAGCAGCTAGCTTAAATTGGGGCTCACTTTGTAAAAATATAATCTCAGATCTTTAAACATTTAGGCCCTTTACTTAAATCTTACTTAATGGGGATTTGGCACCTAAATACCGCTGAGGATTTAAACCATGGTCAATATTCCCTTAATCACTCACAAAATATTTACCCTCTTTAGAGAAACAATGTCTCAGAAAGTCCCTGTTCAGGTTCCTATGCCAAGTCTAATGCTATCATAAAGCTGCAGAGGTTTTTGAAGTGTCTAAAAGCTCCAGATGTTGAAGCCAAAATTACATTTTATGTGACTCACAGACCAATACATCACTTTCTTTTCTCCGTGCTGTTATTTCCAGAATAACCCTGTTAAAGCAGAATTGTGCTGGGAAGAATGAGATACAAGACCGGTGGAGAGGTTATATATTGTAAATAAGAAGGATAAGCTTTTTATTTTAAGAGTATTCTGTTATTTTTTTAATAATCCCTTTGTATAGAAATTCAGCATACTCTTTTTATTGCCTTCACATACTTATTACTGAGAGCTCTTTTTTTTTTCTATAATTTATGTTAAATTCTGAGGAAAGAAGTTGTCTTTGAAAGGCACCTGGAAGTTTAATAGGCTGTGACTTTAAGCTCCAAACCACTCAGAAATGAAGCAGCAACTCATTACAAGCACTTGTCACTTTTCTGTCTTATCTGAAGTTTCTGTTCTCTTAAGTGACTTTTAACAGGATTAAATCAACACCATCTATTCAAGAGTTGCCAGTCTAGTACTTTTTTGCCAGATGATCTTTCTTTTAATCTGATTCTGTGGAAAGCAGCAGAGTATTCCAGCTCTACAGTTTATCTGCAATAACAACAATCAAAGCTGTTATTTTCCTTATTCTGTAACAGAGATCTGCTTTATCTCGTATTTTCCCTCCCTAACTGGCAGCAGTGGCTCAGGCCAAAATCTGTGACAATGACAGTAACGCAGAGGAGAATGGCCACTTCTGATGGCATTCTCTGAATGTGCTGACCGTACCGTCGGAGAAACATAATAATACTCTATGATAACAGACTGTGGCCATCTAGCACCTGACATTTGGCAATCTCCTGAACATTTTGGTTCATCAAAAGTTTGTGTTAGTGGCTGTGTTTCTTTTGCTTAGAATCAGCTGAAGGAAAATCCTCTAAGCTGTAGATTCACTGAATTTTTGGATGTGGTGGCAGCAGAGGCTGTGCATGAGCCAGAGCTTCAGGACATCAATAGTCAAGGTAAGTATAGCTGTAGTAAATTAAAATACTTCTGCCAGCAGCTGGCTGTCCTCCCTCTCTGCTCTAGTTACTGCCCTAAGGGTAGAAGCAGTAGAACAGAGCTTAGATTTGCATCTCACTGCTCCCATTCCTATTTCAGGGTATTGGCTTAAGCCACTGAGGAGAAGCTGTAGAAAACCCTTAAAACAACACTAATACAGTGGACGGGAGCTGTGATTCTGCCACCCTGACACAGGGATAACTGAATTACAGAGAAAAGGGAGAGCAGATATCTCAGGACAGACAGGTCTTAGGCAGCTACAGCTAGATTTGACATATTCCAGAAACTGTTCTGGGCATCACAGGTGGAAAGAGTTAGTCTGCTGGCTGGGGTTTATAACCATGAGCTGGCTTTGTGAATTTTCATCTGAACTGTGTAACTGAGGATGCCTCAGCCAGCCAGCCAGCTAGGAGGAAAGGCTGAAGGCAGAGAGAAATTCTTACTTCTCTTCCAGCTTTCAGCAGCTTGGAAAACTTCTAAAGCTGGTGTTTATGAAAGCCTGGCATTCACAAAGGCTTCAGTGCTCTAGCTGCCACTTTGTGTTTGGATACTGTCTTGTAGTTCTCTTTTAAAATTCAACTGAAAAGGTAGGTATCACTGTTGCTGTCCACCTCTTCTTTAACAGAGGACTTTCAGAGGAAGGACAAAACTGGTTTCTTTGCCCTCTTTATCTGTAAGTGGGTCAAACACACATGTCACATATCCCAGATATTGTGCCTTCACCTCCTGGTTTAAGGCAAGGATGATAAAAGTTTATTCACTGCTTTTCTGTTGAAGCTGTGCCACTGTGCAGAAGGAAAAACAAGACTGAGAAGACCAGAGGGGGAGAACAAAGTAAACAACTGGGAATGTAGCTCACAGCCCCATAACATGCAGCCTTGCCCAGGAAGATGTCAGTTCATATACCACTTCTGTATTTTATCTGTGGATTCTTCAATGCAAAAGTGCATAAACAATCCTTTGGAAAAGGAGAAGAGCCCACGGGAGAAACAACATCAGATCACTGAAGAACCTCTTTGTGTTCCCTTTGTTTATTGTTTCCATGGCTTCTGAATCTTGTGCTTTTTCTACAGCCATTAAGTCTACGTGGTATATTGTGTGCTGAAATCAATATGGCCTGCCTACACTGTGAGAGAGATAGGAACTATGAGATCAAGACAATGAACCCATGAGCTACTTTTCTCATCAGTATGTACTAAGCTGCACTCTGGCTCCTGCATGATTTTAGCATTACATGTATCTCCAAAGCTTTTCAGAACCCAAGAACTAGCTGTCACATCAAAATTCATATTGGCAGTATGCTCCCAGTGTTGTCAAAGTTGTTAAGAGTTAAAAATAGCATAAAGTTGTCTTAATAATATTTCAGCTCACCTGTTATTAGATAAGTTTCTATTCAGAGATCTGCATCATCTGTGAAGGCTTCCTCATTGTGTATATAAACTATGTGATCACTATGACTTCAAAGCCAGAAATTTGCAGCACCAGAGAACAGTAATATCTTGCTTTCCAATGTCTGTTCCCAGAGACCTCTGAGGCAGTGACAGAAGTATCTGATAAACCAGGAATAGGCTGTCCAAATACTACAAGGTAGTAACAAGGACAGCCTGGTAACAGCAGTCTTCTTTTGTGAACTAGCCCTAGAATCTGTCTACTGATTGTGATATTGGTTACCAAGTCGTTGCTAGCTCTGCAAAGTGATACCAGACTAATCATTACAGTTAATAACAAGGACATAAGGTACAAACCACCTCAAATACATTCAACATTGTTGTGCTTTGTGTGGTTGTAGCAAATGTCTTATGGGGCCAGAGCAGATTTGATGCATAGCTTCTTCAAAGCTCCTAAATGCTTGAACTCTCAGATTTTTGCACCTTTTGCACCAAATTGTTGAAGAATATGATGAATTTATTTCAGTTGATGCAGTGATGTCTCTCTATGTGATCAACATCTGAACTTTAAGTTTAGTTAAGTGCCCAACATATTTATGCAGGGTTTTTAGTTACTACTCATTCTGGCAGAGGTGATTCCATTCCACAGAGCACCCACTTCTGCAGCTTAGTCACCTGAGTGAGTTTCTTCTCCTCAGGAGAATGTTGGCACCTCTTAACGGTGAAATAGCCACCTAAAACTCTGCATTGCTGAGCTCTTTCCACTAACTGTAGAGATTGCTTTTTATGTCTAATTTTCTAACTTAAATGTTTCACTTAAGTGACTAAAGTTAGGCAGGATGATTCCAGGCTCAAGTGTATTTTTGTTTAACATCTTAGCCACTACTAACTACCAACTAGTTCCTAGTAATGTCTCAGTTACTATCCTGCTAACACGTAGTTGAGTTGTCTAATTCTATCTGTACACAAAGATAACAGTATTTAAAACATGATGGAAGTTTTCCTTCAGGCTCTTACCGACATCTGTGGGTTTTCTCCATAGTATATTTCAACTGTTTAGGTAATATGGCAGCATTGTTGGTTTGAAAGACTGCACTTAATGAACTTTTGAAATTAAGGGAGAAGGTATAATTTAACATAATATTCTTTGAATACAGTAAATTCTAATTTACTATGATCTCATAGAGAAAACAATAGTGCTGTATCTGTTGTACTTTTTATATTTGAGGAGACATGCTCACAGCAAACAAAAGAACAACACGACCTTTCTATAGAAAGTTATAATTAAAGCATGCCTGAGTTTTGCTATTCTTCAATGATTGTCATTTATTTCAGTGGGTGATGTATAATAAAGCATGCTACTGAATTGCTGTCAGTTAGAATGGAGCTCATCACAGCCTCAGAACCAGGACTTTGTGAAATCCTCTGAGTGCACCTTCTGGGCTGGCACTACATTATCCATGAGGCAGGTAGCTTGGGGTTCTCCTGACATGGTACATCCATTTTTCAGAAGAGATCAGCCTGCAAAATATGCAACCATAGAAGAAGGTGTCTGTCTGAGCAGAATGAGAACATGTCACCTCACAGGTGCAATCCCATGGCAAAATACAGCTAAGCACCATGGAGCATTGAAACAGGTTGTAATTTTAATGATTTCCAAATTAAGAAGGTGAAGTTCGTAAAAAAACTATCCAAATCATGAAATTGTGGCCTGTGGTGAAAGGAGGGAATTAATGCTGAAACCTTAATCTCTGTTTATGGCAGGGCCAGGTCCCAATTTTAACTCTTAAAAAAAAAACAAACCTCCTGCTCCCCCTACAATTGTATCAAAGGGTAGTAGTGACATGACCAGCAGAATTAAATCTTTGAAAAAAAGATTTAGGAGAATGAAGACTTCAGTGTTCTTACCATTTTCTGCTGGGCAGAATGAAGAATCAATTAGCATGCTGACTCTTTTTAGACACCATTTTGAGGGTGTTGCATTCCAAATATATTAGGAATACAGTACAGTGAGCCTAGATACCGATGAGAAGGTGCTTTCCAGTTTATTTGCCAGCTATTGAGAATGGTTTCCTAAGTTCTTTACATGACCTATCTCTTATTCAAGAAAGTAGTTCAAGGATAATACTTTATGTAGGCAAATCAATGCATATAGAGAATTGTTCGTTTCCGTTAAGACCCTTTTATCCTGTTTACAACTGTTACTTCAATTACTTATTGTAGATTTAAGACATTCAAGTGTTTTGCAGGAGAACTTATCGTTATTTTGAATCTCAATGTTATTCAATATAAATTACAATTACTTCAAAATAGAATAAAATTTTAACTTTGTGTAATAATTAATAACTTTGTCTCATCTCATCTATATTGATATAATCCCCATGAGGTCACCATGCTGCAGATACTGTGTGACATGGGCAGTTGCTTCCAAGCTGAATTTTAGACTTCTGCATGCTGTGTTTGTAGCTGGCATTTTTATAGTGGGAAGCTCTGATGAGTTCTGTAAAGCCAAGGAAGGGAGTGGCATCTGTTATTGCTTGTTTGCTGCAGCTAGCTTTTAAAGCACCCCACTGTTTCACTAGTTTCATGGAAAAAGGAAAATATGCCTGCTTCAGGCTTGGTTGGATTCAAAATTAGTGTCTGTTATTCTTTTATTAGCTCAGCTCTCTCTTGGTAGCAGTTTTGCACCGTGAAGGGAGCCTGGTATTACACATGCAGGGTTGCAATTTTCATCAGCTTGGTGATTATACTGCTTTTGTGGTAAAAAGTTCTCAACATCTTCTGAGTTCTAAATTGTCTTCTGCTTGACCTGCCTGATGTCATATTTCTTTGGTTTCAGCAAACAATAAGAGTTTCCGTTCCGATTCAAATCTCACTTCTTATGCAGCTTCTCTGTTTTCAAAATAGTCTTTCTAAATATAACTTATTTTTAAAAATGTCTTTAAATTTAAGCAGTCAGCCCAAAAGACACTGAATCCTATTAATAGTGCTTGGAGGGACAGCTCTTGTCTTTCTGAATTTGGCATAGAAATGGTGTAAGTATTGTCAGATAACAACTTCCCCAATTAACATAAATAGCATATGCTCAACTGGCTATTGTTCCTGGTAAGGAACCCACCAAGGTCATTTGATTTTTTGAATACAGGAAACATTTTACTAGTCATCCAATATGGGAATCTGGAAGTTGTTATTTCCAGATTTATTAACGTAAATAGTATTGGCAATTGCAGTTCTGAAAAGGGTTTTGTTATCTTAAGCATTTCAAGAAAAAGGCATGAGTACTGCACGGAATTGAGACAAGAGTCAGCTGAAGGCAAGCTTCAGGTTATGCAAAACATTTTCCTGCCATTACTGGTTTCCTCTAAGTCTCTAGAGAATTATTAGTCTATGTACATATTTTTTTATATATATATATATAACTTTTCATGAGATTAACCTAAGAAAGTTTTGGGGTTTGGTTGTTTACTACTTCTGGTGGTTTAGACCCTGCCTAGACCTGAGACTACATTGCCGCTGCCCCTCCCCCACCCTCGGATGGGGACAGGAGTAAAATGCAAATCCCGGGGTTGAGATAAGGAAGATATAATACAACAGTGTAACAACAACCCAAACAGCAACAATAACAACAATAAAAATAACAGTGATAATAACGTACAGAGCAAGTGATATACAGCACGGACACAGCACGAGGGTACAGAGCAGGACAAAAGCCATTCCACACTGCCTGCACCTGGTGGGTTTGCCTTTGCCTGGCTCAGGACTAACCCAATCCGTTTTCCCTAATACATCCCCCATGCGCACTGCAGGGACTTTATCCTCGTCTACTGTACGTGGAAGTTTTGACTGAGCCGGGCCAGCTCAATTGGCAGATCCTCTTGTGTTGACTAATGAGGTGGCCTATGCCAGATGTGAGTCCCAGTGTTTGAAGGTTCCACCTCCCATTGTTTTCAATGTAGTTTTTAGCAGTCCATTATAGCGTTCAATTTTTCTAGAGGCTGGTGTGTGGTAGGGGATGTGGTAGACCCACTCGATGCTGTGTTCTTCTGCCCAGGTGTCTATGAGGTTGTTTTGGAAGTGAGTCTTGTTGTCTGACTCACTTCTCTCTGGGGTGCCGTGTCACCACAGGACTTGCTTCTCAAGGCCCAGGATGGTGTTCCGGGTGGTGGCATGGGGCACTGGATACATTTCCAGCCATCCAGTGGTTGCTTCCACCATTGTGAGCACATGGCGCTTGCCTTGGCGGGTCTGTGGCAGTGTGATGTAGTCCATCTGCCAGGCCTCTCCGTATTTATAGTTCAGCCATCGTTCTCCATTCCGCTGGGGCTTTACCCACTTGGCTTGTTTGATTGCAGCACAAGTTTCACACTCGTGGATGACCTCTGTGATGGTGTCAATGGTGAGGTCCACCCCTCGATCTCAAGCCCACCTGTATGTTGCATCTCTGCCTTGGTGGCCCAAGGTCTCATGGGCCCATCAGGCTATGAACAATTCACCTTTACGCTGCCAGACCAAATCCACCTGAACCACTCTGATCTTAGCAGCCTGGTCTGCCTGGTGGTTGTTTTGATGCTCATCAGTGGCCCGACTTTTGGGCATGTGGGCATCCACATGGTGCACTTTCATGACGACGTTCTCCACCCGAGCTGCAATATCCTGCCATACTTCAGTGGCCCAGGTGGGTTTACCTCTGCATTGGCAGTTGCTCTGTTTCCACTGCTGCAACCACCCCCACAGGGCATTTGCCACCACCCATGAGTCAGTGTAGAGACAGAGCCTTGGCCACTTTTCTTGCTCAGCAATATCCAAAGCCAGCTGGGTGTCTTTCACCTTTGCGAACTGAATTTCCCACTGTCCGTGGGAAATGGTGGAGCTGTGGTTCCACCCCTGGGGCAATCGATTCCAGGTACACTGGATGCCCCAAGTGAACGCCCACAAGTGAACGCAAACTGTGGCCTGCACTCTGGAGCTATCAGAATGGAGAAAAACGCATTAGCAATGTTGATTATGGCGTGCCACTTGGCTGCCTTCGACTCCAGTTCATATTGGAGCTCTAGCATGTCCGGCACTGCAGCACTCACTGCTGGCGTGACTTCATTCAGGCCACGGTGGTCCACAGATAGTCTCCATTCGCCATTAGACTTTTTCACTGGCTATATAGGGCTGTTGAAGGGTGAATTAGTTTTGCTAATCACCTTCTGGCTCTCTAGTTGACGGATCAGCTGATGGATGGGGACCAGGGAGTCTCGGTTGGTGCGGTACTACCGCCGGTGCACCGTCTTGGTAGCAGCTGGCACTCGCTGCTCTTCAACCTTCAGCAACCCCACCACTGAAGGGTCCTCTGAGAGGCTGGGTAAGGTGGACAATTGTTCAGTTTCCTCCAGGGCAGCTATACCAAAGGCCCACTGGTACCCTTTTGGGTCTTTAAAGTACCCTCTCCTGAGATAATTTATGCCCAGGTTGCACTGGGCTTCTGGACCAGTCACAATGGGGTGTTTAAGCCAGTTCTCCCCAGTTAGGCTCACTTCAGCTTCCAATAGGGTCAGCTGTTGGGATCCCCCTGTCACTCCGGAGATACAGGTGTGCTCAACCCCACTATAGCTTGATAGCATCAGAGTGCACAGTGCACTAGTGTCCACCAAGGCCTTATATTCTTGTGGGTCTGATGTGCCAGGCCATGGGACCCACACCGTCCAGTAAATCTGATTATCCCTTTCCTCTATCTGGCTGGAAGCAGGGCCCCTCTAATCCTGCTGAGCATCACTCACTTGTTCTACAAATGACTCTTGTTGTAGGAATGTCTCAGAGGTCCCCTCAAGAGGGTCAGGCATGAGACTGGACATTCTATTCTGTCTGGGGGACTTCCGACTGGAAACTGGAGCGATGTTTTTCTTGGACGATTCCCCTTTCAGCTTCTGTACTCATGCAGCTAGGGTGGAAGTGGGTTTTCCATCCCACCTCCTCATGTCTTCTCCATGGTCACGGAGGAAGAACCACAGGGTACCCTGTGGTGTGTACCTTCCACTGTCTTTTTCTTGGGTGGGGAAACATCTGCTTCTAATGGCTGAGACATCGGCCCGTGCAGGTGGAGTGTAGGACATGTTCTCTTCCATTCTCTGGAGCCTCTAAAACAGTTCCCTTACAGCTGAAACAGAGGCATGTTGAGAGGAAGGGAAACTTCCTTCATATTGCTGGAGCTGGCCAGCCACTTCATCCACTGTTTGAACCTGGCCGTATCTCCAAGACACCACTGCCAGTGCACTGGCATGTGATTGTGGTGCACTTTGCAGGAACTTCCGCCACATGGAGGGTGTGCAGTGGGCCTGATCTGGGTCCATGGGTGATCGCTCATCATTCAGATCACCATAAATCATATCAAACACAGCTAATTCCCTGAGATACTGAATACCTCTCTCCATGTTGGTCCACTTGTTTAACTGACATAGGATGTCATCCTTGTAGGGGTACCTTTCCCTTACACTGTACAGGAGTCGCCTCCAAAGGCTGAGGGGTTGGACCTGTCTCCCTACTACCTTGTCAATGCCAGCTTCCCTGGACAAGGATCCCAGTTGCCTGACCTCTTTTCCCTCTAATTCCAAAACACCAGCTCCACTGTCCCAGCATCAGAGCAGCCAGGTGAGCCAGGGCAGCTGAAATACTTCCTCATATCTCACAACTCACTCAGGGATAGAGATTGGGTGATCACCTCTGGCTCTTCCTCCTGTTCTCGTGGTGGGCCTGGCTCATCTCAGTCCCTCACTATATGGGCTGATTTTTTGGTATATTTCGTTTTCTGTATAGGGGCGACTGATACTGGCACTGTCTGTCCTTCTGCCCAGCTGCCATACTAGTTGGTTAGTTTTCAGGTCCTGAGAACCTTTCTTCCCCTTGAGGGCACTGAGTAGTGTTAAGAAGGACACAGTAGGCATGGGGAAGTCCCCAACACATTGCAGTGAGTCGTGTCTCCCGGGGTTTGTCAGACTGGCGAGACACCTTTTCTAAATGCTCCATTATTTTATCAGGACTCTGCACTTGTTCGGGATTGAAATTCCAAAGCGCTGGGGGTGACCACTCACCTAGGCACTTGCCCATTTTTTCCCACACACTTTGCCACTCATAACTGTCTGGCCTCGGGGCAGGTCTCCGTGTGATATTATTGGAGAAGTACTGTATAACCCAAAACAGGATTTGACAGACATTCAGAAAACACAGCACCGTAAGCATGCTGTCCTGGATGCTCCAAGGACAGCTAAAACTCTCAACAACTGGGCAGGTCTCTTCCCCTGGCTCATCCATAGATGGGCTGAGACCACTAACAAATGCCCAGGCCACATACAGGTACTGGTTCACCACCACAAGCAGTGATGTAACCACATCATAAGTAGTCAGTATCCAGTACAGCAAAGCAAGACTCCTGACACACTTCCCACCGACAACAAAACAGTGCTGGGAACACACAGAGGATGTAAGGGTTAATACAGCCCCACCACGCAGGCAAATTGGCCAGCATTGTAAATATACCTTATTCAAACAATACAAATATATGAACAGAAAATTGCGCCTAACAGATTGTTTTAACACACCTTGGTCAGGTTTTTTGTCCTTTTCTCAACCCTCTCGTGCCCCACATTGGGAGCCAAAAAGGCTGTGGTGGTTTAGAACCTGCCGGGACCCAAGACCACCATACCACTGCCCCTCCCCCACCCTCGGATGGGGACAGGAGTAAAATGCAAATCCTGGGGTTGACATAAGGAAGATTTAATACAACAGTGTAACAACAACAGCCTGAAAACAACAATAACAACAATAACAATAACAGTGATAACAATGTACAGAGCAAGAGCTGTACCGCAGGGACACAGCACGAGGGACAGACCTGGCCAAAAGCTGCTCCCGCACTGCCCGCGCCCTGGCACCAGGACGTGATGTCAGCATGGGATGGAATAGCACGGCTATAGCTCCCTCCCAACTGCTGGGGAAAACTAACCCCATCATAGCTGAACCAGGACACTGCTTCATTTTATTGTTCTGATAACACACCCCTGCATTGCTCTTTGCTCTTCAGAGGTAATGCCCTGACGTTACTTTTGATACAGCACCATATCTTTCTAAAACATACATTGCTTTCAAATCTTTTCTTCCGAGATAACAATCATGTCTTCAAAACAAATATTTGTTACTAGGGAAAGGAATGCTGTTGGCTAAAGAAGCTGTTTCAAATGTTGGTGAAATGGATGTAAGACTTTCCAAAAGTCTTGTACTTTTTATCTAAAGACTTCTAATATATACTTTGTATGTTAAAATGCAAGTCTCAATAGTTAACTAATATACTTATAAGAACATAACATAAAATATTGTAAAAAGTGAAGACAAGAGAGAAATTACTTCATTTTAGTCATTTTACATGTGTGTATTGGCTTTGTATTATCCCACAGAAGTGCTAGCTCCTGGGCAGTGGTGTTAGCCAAGCAGATGATAGAAAACAAAAACCTGATGGAATTTCTTTAATTAGTTTGAATTAATTCCTTAGCAAGAAAAGCAGACAAAACCAAGGCATCTTGGTACAAAAATATTGTCTTGAAATAAGTAGGTGTGGAGGTACATTTATAGCAACCTGACTTTCTGAGAATAAACCATAAAAACATTGTTATCCATTTTTTATGTCAGTCTTGAGTCTCCTTCTCTTGCTAGTACCATGTAGACTATACAGATGGCCAGACAATTTCCTAGGAGCAGTTTACAGAAGGGACGTGACTTTGACAAGCAAAGATCCTCCTTCCCCTAACCCTATTATCAGGCTGCCTACTTGCTCTTAATTGCTACTTAATTGATTTTGAAGGAATATGCTGCTTCTCTATTGAATAGGTTTCTGAGAGTACTAAAACTAGACTGGTAAAACTTTAGATGGTAACTGAAAAGTAGATTGAATTGAGAACTGACATCAAGTGCCCTGGCATCTCCTGGAGCCTAACTGAAGCAAATGGTGCTCTCATGCACTAAAATGCAGTGAGAGAACCTCGGCCTGATGTTTTCCTGTCCACTCTTGGCTCCTGTGGTAGTTTTCATTCTGAACATTTTTTACTGAGATAATATTTTGCTGGAGTTTTTTACATACAGAGGTGGTACCTCCATCTGATATGGGGGAGTTACAGCTAGCTCACATTGCTGTTACACATATTTGTATAGGAAACTTGGCCCTCAGAGTGCATGGTGGTATGTATAGTCTCCTCCACATACAGTGGCCTGGGAAGCGATGCATCAAACAACACCTACTGCAGGTATTTATTTCGCAATTAATATCCATTAGTTCTCCTCACACTATTTTGGTGTTTCTCTCTCTTGTAATACTGGTCATCATAAGTGAGTAAAGACAAATAATTTCACATTCTTTGTAAATTCATTACTTATGTGCATTACTCACCTATTATCATTCAAAAATACCTCTGCTGTATTTTTCTCATGTTGCCCAGCAGTATTTTCAATTTCAGAGTGCTGCCTCTGCTATAAATGGGTATTTTGTTTCCTAATGTAACAGAACACAAATGTGTAATTAAGAGTGGGGAGAACGATTTGGAGCTTATCCTTGGGCAGGTTTCTACTAATTTAATTTGTTATTGCAGTTGTTGGAATATAGTATTAAAACACAGCTCAGTCTGTGGCATGCTCAAAAACTTTTGGATAGTGTTTGAGCAGCTGCTGAAGCTATGTGCTGCTTCTGCTCTCTATAACTGACTGATGCTCCTGGAAACATGGGTAGGTTCTTGCAACAGGGACAGCAAATGGCCTTGTACACACAAATAACCTCTCCTCAAAGATGAATTATTTATTTCTATGATGAAGAGCTCTTTTATCAATATTTGTATTACTCCATACCCATTTTTTTCTTTACATAGTTTATTTAGAATATAACAACTGAAATCTTCACATGATTCCTCATCTGATAACTGTATGACCTGAAAAGATTGCACAAAGTATCATGAAAACACCAACACATGAAGGAAGGATTATTATTAATTCAAATGAGTTTTAATTGTCATATGTATTTTTGCTTTTGAAGTAGAAATACTACACTGCTGTGTCACTCTCAGTTCCACTCCACTCCCTGCACTTTCCCCTGTGCCGTCTTATTTAGAAGAGAATGCATTAATCTGCATTAAAAAAGAGTAGCCTTTATTTCCAGTGATTTTCTGCAATTTTCCTTTAGATTCAAACCTCTAAATTATATAGGGAAATATGGTGCCACATTCACATGCAAACTATTTTTAGAGAACATGAATAATTACACCAGATGGTTGTTTAATTCTCTTGGCATTATCTCTACTGTACACTTATGGCTTAAAGTAATATTTCCTTACACTTTTCAATATCTGCAGAAGGTCATGGGTAAGTCCCGTTTCATTATTTACATCTGAACCCTTTTATAGACATATTTCAATGCTACAGCTGTCGGAAGGCTACAAAGATGCGAATCTGCAGACTTCTTACTAAACTATTCATCTCATAGAGCCAAAGAAGTATATTCGTAAGAAAACATTGCATCTTTGACAGCAGATTGTTGTTAGTGTTTTATATACAAAGGAGCACTACTTATATTCTATGATTGCCTCCATTTAGTCCTCCGAGATTTACTAAAATTACCCTTTTCAATTGCCTCTTCATTTTATGCAGCAGTGAAAACAGGAGAGGTGTTTCTTCACATTCTGCATACCTTGACTGCTTTGTGAATTGCAGAGGAAATTTCAGTCTGTTCGGTTGCGTAGAGAAATTATCTAGGCAATTACTCCCTTCCAAATTCTCAAACATTTGAACCGGTGTAAAAGATTTATTCTTTAAGTGTTATTTCTGAAAGTCACAGATTGTTATGTGTCAAAGTTAATTCAACTGAAGTAGAAAGTTTAAGAGTACATATTCTCAGGGAGTATCTGGCACTAGACTGTGGAGGATGAAAATTTTGTATCAGGAGAACTTTCGAAATATATTTTTGTTCTGCTCTGGAACAAAAATAAAATCTTTCAAACATTTACATGGGAATGGAAATATACCAAAGTATCTGTCTTTGGCTCCAAAACTCAAGTACTTCTGTTTAATAAGTATATTTATAACCCATGATGCCTAGAGAGCTGTCCTTAGTCATGGAAGCCATCTGCTGTGCTTAATTCCTAAATTTTTGATCCAACATTTCTCTGGAAATGGTAGAATAAGCCTTTACTTTTACCCTCCTCATCCCCACTCCCCCCCCCCCCCCCCAACTAGTGTCCTACCTGTGGGTTATAGAAACATTTCAGATCTAATGAATATGTTGGTGTATTTTCATTTTGCTATAAAGGTTCTGATCAGCTCAGCTAAGGCTCCGCGATGGAGGCATGTGAGAAACCAGAGAAATCCTCATGATTTTTGACTCCCTGAAACTGGAAGTGTCTGAGCAGCCCAGTAACTGGCTCCCACTTAGAAAAACTTGGCTATATTCAGCATAAAAAAATGCATTTAACTGATTTCTCCTTCTATATATATCCATACACCTGCAAGGTATGTGCAACAAGCAAAAATACTTTGCAGTCCAAGCAGCAATTGACCTTTTATTATCCTCACTCAGAACAGGATGTCTATGAAAAGAAACCTAGTTATAGGACAGTTTAGGGTGGGAAAGGAAGGGAAGAGAAGGGAAGGGAAGGAACTTTTGAAAGAGACTTTGAAGCTCAGTAGCACTAAGACAAATGGGATAGTAGAGGAAAAACAGATGTATTTATTCTATTCTGAGTAAAACACAAACACAATGACCTTCTTCCTTTCTGAAAATATACTCTCCCTTTCTTTCTATACAGGTATTGAGTTCAGTGGCAGGATAAATCAAAAATCTGAAGCAAACTCAGTGAAAGTGTAATCCCCAGGAGACCAGAAGGCAGCAGCAGGTCTTTGGTGGACAGAACAGTTTTGGGACAAGTCAAGGGAAAGTTCTGCAGCTGAATGCCAGCTATATAAATTGACTACCTGACTTCCCTTGCACTTCCTGTGTTTGTAAGATATAAGTGCGATTCCTCTAAGTTTGTTCTTTTTCTCATCCTGGTTGGGAGGCATTGCTTCCACTCCAACCTACTGTAACTTCTTAGCTCCCACCAAACCTGTCTGGTTTATGCAGTTGAGAATATTAGAAAAAGACAAAATGTGGCAACATGCATCAAGCTCATCAATTCTGAACTAATCATAAATATACTGAGTAAGTGTGACATGTTGATGCAAAAGGACCTTGTTCTTGGCATATGGAGAAGAGAAATGCAGGACTCGACTGCAAATGTTGATGTGCAACACAGAAAAACTGCTGCTAGGAAATTATACCTGTCTCTCAAATGATAAATTCTCACCATCACTCAAAGCTAAAAAAAATTCCACATCTTTTCATTACTGTTCCCACATATATGACTTTTTTATAACCTTATCTAAGAGAAGCTGTCATTTTAAATAGAAACATGGCATATCCAGATAGATTATCTAATTAAGTTTGTAACTGCAATATAAGCTACAATGTAGAAGTGAGAAATATGAGCTAAAAAGCAGAGTTCATTGGTGTTTAGAGCTCTAAGGTAACACAGATGAACTGTTTGCTTCACAGGGTTGTTTTAGCTTGCTGAGAGCTAACAAAAGCCTCTGTGCTATATGTTGTGGCCTGCACTGTCAGGCTGGTTGTTAATACCCTGTACACAGAAACCACTAGTGGAACTGTAATAAAACCTTTTTTTAAAATCAAAATTATGAACTTTTGACAAACAGCAAACTTGACTTTTAACTCTTTTTCAGCACTTCTTAGCAGGATTATCAGGAATCAGATAAGCATCAGTACTAATACATTATGACAGAATAATGGAGAGTAATTCACAGACTTCCTTTTTTTTTGTGTAGACAAGGTGAGGGGGGTTTTGGGGGTTTTTTTACTAAGAAAATAAAGTTTACAAAAAAATTTTGAAGGTGCTGAGAAACTTATTACCACAGATATACCACCAGCTCAGTTATACTGGCAATTGTGCTCATTGTTGTGTTCCAGTAGAACTTCTCCCTCCACCTGAGTTCGACCAGGAATATATCATGATGAAAACACATTTGGCAACAACATTTGAAAGAATAAGTCTTGTAGTCTCTTCTTCAGTGGGAAATTCTAGATAAGTAGTGTATTAAATGCTTGTGCCCTTTTAATAGTGCTACTGATTAAAGTATAAATACTTCAGCCAGTGCTCTCTACCCGATTGCTGTCTACCACCTTTAGACTCTTTGTCTGGAGGCAGAATCCTTGGATGGCAGATCTCTGTCTTAACCTATGGAAGAGTCATTCCTCTTCCTCGTATGTTGTTTTGACTATTACACCAGCTCAAAGAAACTTTTCTGTGTGTCATGAGATTTGAGAAGCTCAGGTGCAGAGATTTCCTACCTACAAAGCACTACGTTGTGCACATTTATCCTACTTTCTGCTTAACGATGGAGAACTATCTCAAAATAAACTGGGAAGTAGCTATAGAGTAGCTTAATGCTGGAGGTTGAAAGTGCTGTAAATGTGTCACAGCACAGTAATATTATTGCCTAACAATAAACAACAGAGCTTAAAAGACACTATAATTTTCTTCTTATAAAGCACCTTTAATCATAGTTTTATTGTACCTTCAGTGTTTATTAAGGCAATAATATGATTAATAATAATTTAAGCATGACTTCAGAGTAAAAGCTGTAATAACAGGTGTACTGACACCAGAGCCACCTAGTTCAAACGGAGCATGCATCTCCCACAGTAGGAGGATAGCTATGCACTATCCCCAAATTGTCAAAGTTAGTAGGGTAGCAAATGATTTTCTACAGGTAGTGCCAAATTCAGCTCTCCATATCACTCCAGACAATTTAGGAAAAGTTTCAGATAGCTATATCAGATTAAAAATTGGATCAAATGATACTGTGGGCAGGTGTCACTATCTTTTTTTAAAATAAATTTATTCAGCTTTCCTAAAATTCATTTGAACAAAATCTGTCAATCTGCCTTGTCGGTAATGTCTGACAATTTGATGGATGGATCACATTTTCTGATATTAGTAGAAGAGCACTTCTCTCCACAGAAAAGGGCTATAAGATTTGTGTGAAAAGTACCTTCTTCCTTTGTCAAGGCAATTGAAAGATTACTATAATAATAACACATAATGCTAGACCAGAGGCAAAAGATTAAAAAGTTCATCCTTGACCCTCCATTCTCACTCATGCTGAAACACCAAAACTGTTGCAAAAGGGGATCATGTTACTGACCCACACTAACTCCAGTACTGCCCAGTGCAATAGGGATCCTCTGCAAAAACAATTACAAAATAAAGTAGAAAAATCCTCTTCCTGGTAGATACTACTATATTCCTTCTGGGACATCTTTCTCTGTAATTGGTGATACATGACCTTGCATAAACACTTCTAATTTTAAATTGGTTTACTAGTTTGGCGCTGACACAGAAACCTGATTTCTAAAGGAATATACAGTATTCTAAAATTGTAACACAAGACTTTCTAACTTTATCAAGGATTAAAATGAGTAAGTTATCTAACCAGGTTTCATCTGTGTGCCTGATTTCTTCCACAAAGACTCTTGTGCCTGCAGCACAGTCCTCAAGCAAGGGTGCAGCAATGAGCAGCCCAACAAATATGCATACAGGCTGCAGCAGCAGAAAGTTTTTACATTGCAGGACTATTTCAGACTGTTGCCAGCATTTCTCCAAATCTCAGCTAGCCTTCTCCAAGGGTTAGCTAAACCAAGCACAGTATCACCCCAACTGATTTTATTTTTTTTTCTGTAACATCATATCTAGCCTCTGTCAAGGTCTATTTACCAGGCATATTCATTGTTCTCATTTTTGGGTTTGCATGATGAACATGCAGCTTTCTGAAAAAAAGATGCTTAAATCTGAAGATACAATCTGGAAAGATCCATTTATCTGCCAGGATATGCTGTACTGCATCTATAACTAGGCAGATTTACAGTCAAAAACACATTCAGACTGGTGAAGCCTCACTTGTAGAGTGGAGCATTTCAAAGGCTTTTTTACATGGAATGAAATGGGGAATTTCTGTAAAACAAAACTATATTCCTGCAGGAGACAGGAGTTAAGAAATGAGCAGTAGGCTTAATTAAATCAGTCATCAGAACTGGAGATTCCAGAAAGCTTTGCAGGAGAATATGCACTTACTGGTGTAATTCTCCCTAAGAAAGAAAATGTAAAATCAATACCGTCATTTCAGCTTGTATTTACTTCAGAGAAGAAAAGCCAAGGACAGGGTATGCCAATGATTGGGGTCCACTTAGAGAAAGCATGCCAGAAGGTTGTTTAACATGACTGTCACTAACAACCAGAAAATCCCAGGAACCAAAGCTGACTTTGTCATTATCACACTATTGTTTGGTTTATCTGTACCTGTTTCCAAATATAGTTAGGAATTCGTTAAAGAATTCTGTTTTCTCTTTCTTATCTTATAATTTAAGTGTTGTTGAATTATTTCAGAGAGGCTGCAAACTCTCTCTGTGTGTCATGATGAGGACTGACCCTGAAGGTTTGGCAGTTGCCTCTTAACTTCCATGGCCTAACAATCAACCAGAGGTGTCAGTCTCAGGAAGACATCTTCCTGACAGATGTTAAGCATGGCAGGACAGTGAGGAAAGAAGCTGAACCTGACACATTATTGAGTGCACCATGTTGAGAACAAGGGAAGAGGACAGTCACAATGTTCCAGAGGCAGGGTCATGCTATGCATCACCAGAATCTCCTACTGAGGCTCCTCTGAAATCCTAGGTCTATGCTAAAAGCTTTTCCCACTTGACAGATATTCTACCCCTGATGACACAGCAATGCTGTTTACACAGGTTTTTTGGTGAAATTCAAGTGACTGAAGATAATGGAATTGTAAGAAATGTTATATATATATATATATATACGTATATACACACAGTTACAGAGGAATCTATTAGAGAATTAAGTATCTTGAATCCTACTTCATGGCAAATCAAACTGGAAGGGGTGAAATGATTCATGTCCTCAGATGTCCAGTCTTCTCGGCCTCCAGACTTTGTCTCCTTTTCACGTGAACAACTGAATGGAATATGAATAAGTTCCCATATACTCAGCTTAGATATCACCATAACAAGAAAAACAAAATTGTCACCGTTTTTTTTTAACATGCAACATTTGTAAACTGAGCCTGTTCAGATGTTGCTATATATCCTGTCTGAAAGAACAGAGTAACCCTTCCAGCCGTCAAAGATTAACTGGACACAAATGCCTTATAACATGTCATTAGTACCAAGATTGCATTTAGGACAAAAAGAAAATACTTTGAACTTCACAAACTGATCACTGCCAAGAAGTTACCCACTGTTT
The DNA here is from genome assembly GCA_028020825.1 of Podargus strigoides. Classification (NCBI taxonomy): domain Eukaryota; kingdom Metazoa; phylum Chordata; class Aves; order Caprimulgiformes; family Podargidae; genus Podargus; species Podargus strigoides. The sequence continues at coordinate 14,793,164 of CM051621.1, forward strand.
ATGAACAAAGGTTCATCTCCACACACACTAAGTTGCAGAGAGGCACAATGGCACGTGATGGAATCCCAATAACCTCATCAGAGAAGGTTTGAAGACTGAATCAGGTACTGGGAAGACCAGTTTGTATGTGTTTATGTCTGCATGCATGAGGCAGCTGGGAGACCACAGGGTCCAGGAGGCAGCTAATGCATAGGTCATCTAAGGACACTTACTGGAGGTATCCATAGTGCTTATGTGTGGTGGGGTGGGGGGTGGGTTTTGTTGTGGATGTGCAAAGACAGGGTGCTTTCTGTACCAATAACTGCAGCGGGGCTGCAGACTTCAAGGACTCTTGTGTCCAGGTGCCAACACCTAGGGAGACCTGGGATCCATGGACAGCTACTGTGTAGACTGTGTATTTAAGACCCACTACTGGAGAGATCCACATTGTGTATGTCTACATGTATATATATATATAACTTTCACTATTAGGCTTTCATCCTGAGCAGTCAGGGGGAAAGATGAGGCCACTGGTGCTGTTTGTGTTTGCATGAGTGCAGAGTTTTATGTCCATGTTTACCTGTGTGGCTGGCCATATGTATATGTATGTGTATTGCATGTAAGTGTGTACATATGTGTACATGTACATGCGCAGCCTCACTATGGCTGTACATGGGGACACAGAGCCATGGCAGCGTCAACACTGTTGGGCTACTGGGTTTGGCAAGTCCTAATGTCTGAAGCTACCAAGCAGCTAAAAAGAGCTTTACTGCCCAGAAGTTCAGTGCTTCTGAGACCATCACAGATTACTTCAAGCAGGTATTAGCCAAGTTTAACTAACATAGTTCTGGAACAAAATAAAAATCAAAATAAAAAAGAGAGTGATATATTATACTGTCCCACTGAGACAGGATATATAAATTCTCCTTGCTCTCTAATGAATGTTAAATTGGCACATGAGATCAAGAGCAATGCATTTTATACCAAGGAACAAAGCTTATATTATCAGCAAATAGAAAAAACGTCTTTCTGCTAAGCTATACAGTGTTTTGTCTCTACGTAGTACACTCCCCTGTGGTGAACTCATGTAGCACTGGATGTTTTGGAGCAAAATAAAGAAGGATTAGAAATAGAAGTTGATGGTTACTATTTTGTAACTACAATGTTGGGGGTTCTATGCAAATTATGTGCATTATCATCATCAGTGTTGTGCAATTTCAATGGGTAATCATATGCCCTTGTTACTCTCATGGCCAAAATAATATATTTTTTTAAAAAGTGGAAAATTGCCTCAAATTAATGTATTCTTGTGACAAAATAGTGATGAGAACTGGAAGTTATTCACAAGACAAGCGAAAATCTGTTTTTTTTTTCTGATGCCTTATAAGGAGTAATCACAGAAATTGATTAAATAGTTTGAACTGAAATATCAGAAAGAAAGGAGCTGTATCTCTTCATAAAGCAATCAATCCAATGATCCCTTGAAACTGTCGATCATAAAAGGAAATGCTTGCAGCCTTCGAGAAAACCAGTCTCATTTAAACGACTACACGAGTGAGACCAAGTCCTTCAAAGGCTTTGTCTCCATTATAAAGTTCTATTGGCACAACTTTGTCAGTTTGTAATGAGTCAGACATACCAATGCAGTAATGCCTGTAAAATCTCAAAAAGAGGCAGTTATTGCAAGTAGAATAAATCCTTTGGTGAGGTGAGATTTAGTGGGGGAAGACTGGAGGTTGTAGCAGGGTAGTGGTCAGTCTCTTCTTGCAAGTAACAAGCAATAGAACAAAAGGAAATGGCCTCAAGTTGTGTCAGGGAAGGTTTAGATTGGATATTAGGAAAAATTTCTTCACTGAAGGGTTGTCAAGCACTGGAACAGGCTGCCCAGGGCAGTGGTGGAGTCCCTATTCCAGGAAGTATTTAAGAGATGCGTAGATGTGGTGCCTGGGGACATGGTTTAGTGGTAGACTTGGCAGTGCTGGGATAATGGTTGGAACTGATGATCTTAAAGGTCTTTTCAAACCAAAATGGTTCTATGGTTCCATGATTTGTCTTCCCTGCATTAAGCCTTCACCTGAAAATGCTGATAAATTCACATAACTCAGATTTTGTAGCATAGTGTAAACGTACCTGTTGTATCCCAGTGGGGTGTTCTTCCAAGATAGCTATGGTGGAAATATAGATGTGTAACAGAACTGTATCCAGAGGAAATAAGTCACCTTCAAAGTCAGTATAAATGTAGAGGAGTTAACCCATTTCTTGTTCCAGTCAGAGACCCCACGCATCCTCCCAGAATAATACTTGAATCATTAAGAGTATAGATGCCCATCTCTCATTTCTAGTGTGCACTGGAAGAGACACATCATAAGGAAGGCATGGAAAGCACTATGTCCTTTTTTTTCCTTCTTCAGGGATCAAACAGTTTTTTTCACAGGTGGTTGCATTGCATATTTTCTTCATTTTTCTGGGCACACAGTATGAAACTCTGGAGTCTGATTTGCACAGGTGCAGAGTACACACAGCTGCAAGTGAAGTCAATGAAAGCTGCAGTGTGAACACATGAAATGTTCTATAATTCTAAGTTGGAATGCATTTTTAACAGTGTAAAGCCATATATTGAACTACTTCACTGAATTTTTCAGGGGTAAGGAAATGAGCCATAGGCAGACATCGGGAGTAAAATCTTTCAAGTCAAATTGTTGAAATTTGGCAAAATTATATGAAAGTGAAAATCCAGTCTGTATGAGTGTAAAGTGTTAAACAAACTTAAGAGAAGGTGACACAGACGCAGTCAGATTTATAACTGTTTTCAAAATCCTTATTGTTCATTATAAAAACCTTTCCGCTCTGGCAAAAAAAGTTTAGAATCAACTAACAGAAGCTCATTTTGAATTCAAAATGAATGGCTGAGATGTTTTTCTTCCAAATACTAAAAGCACTTACAACATAAGAGAGGCTAATTGCCTGTCAAATTTACATCAGTTAATGGTATTTTGCAGGTACTTAAGTTTAAAGAGATCTACATTCATTTTGCTTTGTCCAACTCTTTGGGAGCCTTATATTCTCTGTTAATGGAAATTGCATTAATTGAAGAGAGAAGAATATAACCTTTTGTAAGGTAAGAAGCAATTAGCATTACGTTTAAACTATGGAATGGATTTTTTATTTTCAAGTTTAATTACAATTTATACTTTTGATGGTACATCATCTGGTCTGTGTAACATTACCTTGCGAGCTGAGCAGAACAACTGGGAGAAAATCCTTATGCATGCTGTAAGATTTGAACATATGAAATATATTTTCACATAATGTCATCATTCCAACATTGCTAGTCATTGCTAAAAGAGAATGGATACTGATAGAACATGGCTTTGGGGAAAGAGGGTGTTACCAAAATGAACTCTTGCAGAAATGATTGCACAAGGGCTTTTCTTTTAGTTTACATAGTTACTTTACAGTCTGTGGAGAATTAATTAGTACGGAAGAAGTATGGAATTATGGGACAAAGAAGTATGGAATCCAAAGATCTGAATTTCATAACTCAAAATCACAGTCTAAGCTCCCTTGAGGTTGTAACTGAAATTGAGGCTCTATTTCTGTATTAAATGGAGAGTTGCTTAGATTTCAGAGGATAAACTCACAAAGTAGGCACAGCTGGATCATAATGGCTGACCTTATAGCTATATTGCTCCATAATAAATTGTATGGCAGGTATTCTTCAAATAATGCTCTAGACAATGGACAAAAAAAAAGGGTGGAAGGAGGATAAAAATGTCAGAGGAAAAATAGACTAGCTAATGCAAATTAGTACCAGTGGAACAAACTAGAAGTAGCTACAGTGCAGTAGGCATACATAGCATTACTATAGTGGCACAGAATCCTGAAAGGCATCTTTTATACATCTGTGTCCAGAAGGAAATTAAACCTAATAAAAAGATGCCTGTTTGGGAGCTTTTTAAATCCAAAGATTCAAGGCTGGATTGGACATACAAGATCCTTCAAGCCATACCCTTTAGTCACTTGTATGTAAACATGAAACTTTTGTGCTATGTGTAAGTATAATGATTTGGGAGCACATACTTTTAATAGGAATAATGCTCTGTTGCTGTTTGGAGTGACATAAATTTCAATCAAATTTCACTGTAAAAAATGTCAGAGAATCATCTATTTAAAGCTGCTTTTGGAGATAGCAAAGTCACTACGTAGACAAATGAAAAGCTATTTGCTACTCTTTCCAGTGTAATTCCTCTTTCTTTTAAAATTTGGTCAAATTTCATGTCAGTGAAGGTCATGTAATCACATAATCAATGTAGCAAATACAGGAGAGAGAAGGAATTACAGTGGGAAGGGAAGAAAATGGCTTTAATTTGTTCATAGAGTCACTTCACTGACATGGAATATTGGGTAGCGGTTTCTCCATTTTGAAAAATTGTTAAACTGGTCTCAAAAAATATCTTCCTAGAACAAGAAACGTGGTTTGGTGTAGCCTGGATGTTTCTTAAAAGGAAATAAGGCATTGCCAGATCTCTTGGTGAAAATGTTTAAGCAGATATTTGAACATATTGGAGTATCAGTGAAAAATACACACAAAAATTATTTTTTTTTCTTCTGTTTCTTTCCTGATTTTTTTTTAGACAGGTTTGTTTAAAGGCAGTAAATTTCAGTAGTGCTTAAGGCAGCTGTGACAAGAATAAGGGCAATGCACAGCACAGATATTGGGAATGGTAAACTATAGGATGCTCTTATCTCAATTGATTTTCAGTTGATATAGTAGTAGAAACATTATTCTTTGAATAGAATCTAAAGTTACTGAGTTCTTAGTTTAACTTTACTTTGTGCTTGCTTACGATCTCTGACAAGTAATAGTGGAGCATCAGTTGGGATAACTACACCCACTTTAGCTAAAATCCCCATTGAGTTCATTTTAGCAGGTGTGGTTTTGGTGCTAAATCATAACACTGCCCTTCTGTGAGACTTGTAATTTTTGCTGGAAGTCTAAGAATCACAGGATCCCCCTCTATTCTGCCTTGGTGAGGCCACATCTGGAGTATTGTGTCCAGTTCTGGGCCCCCCAGTTCAAGAAGGACAGGGAACTGCTTGAGAGAGTCCAGCGTAGAGCCACAAAGATGATTCAGGGAGTGGAACATCTCCCTTATGAGGAAAGGCTGAGGGAGCTGGGTCTCTTTAGCTTGGAGAAGAGGAGACTGAGGGGTGACCTCATTAATGTCTATAAATATGTCAAGGGTGAGTGTCAGGACAATGGAGCCAAGCTTTTTTCAGTGATGACTGATGATAGGACAAGGGGCAATGGATGTAAACTGGAGCACAGGAGGTTCCATGTGAATATCAGGAAGAACTTCTTTACTGTGAGAGTGACAGAGCACTGGAACAGGCTGCCCAGAGAGGTTGTGGAGTCTCCTTCGCTGGAGACATTCAAAACCCACCTGGATGCGTTCCTGTGTGATGCATTCTAGGTGACCCTGCTCTGGCAGGGGGGTTGGACTAGATGATCTTTCAAGGTCCCTTCCAACCCCTAGGATTCTGTGATTCTGTGATTCTGGTTCCACAAGCACTGGTCTGGTTCATGGTTTAAGAGTACCTATGTGCTCATTCCATGTATGAGACTAAGAGCAGAAAGATCAGTTCTTTGCCTTTCCTTGTCCTCCTTTGCTACCAAAAGCATCTTAAGAATCAGTTGGGCAGAAGCAGTACACACAGGGTGAGGACTCCCTGTAAGATAGGGTACCTGCTTTGGCAGGTGACTTCACCTACTTAGTTTTTTTTCCACCTAGCCCAGAGCAACCTTACTCCTTCCTTTGGCAGAAGTTCTGGGAAGCTCTCGTGAGGCAGCACTGAGTGATGAGCTTCTTGAAAAGCCCAAGAAGTCTCTTTCCCCAGTTCTTGTTTGCTCAGTCTCAGTCCACCCCCACCCTACTCCCCACCACAGACCATGACATCATCTGTCCAGGTTTGACAAGATGGGAAGTCAGGCTGGGATACATCAGCTCATGGGAAGTAGCTCTGAACTCTATATTACTCAGTTAGTGCCCCCATTTAGGAATATGCCCTGGGAATATAATTCCGGAAGGCCTGTTCTTTCTGTATGTCCTCTATTGAGAGAGTTGTACTCTACATTGCATCCTTCAGCTTGTTGCTCTATAAAGGTACCAACTTGTTTTTGTCTAATGCCACCACTTGCAGCCAGAACCCCTGGGTCTTTATGAGACCTATAATGATCCTTACGAATTTTGAGCAGTAGAACCTGAGAAGATCATTCTCTGAAATCTAAAAAGCAAGAATTCTTTTGAAGTGAAAATAAAGGGAATAAATTTGGTTTTTTTTCAAAAGTGGTTGAACAGTGGACTCTGTTCCTCATGAAATTATTGAGACCAAAAATGTGACAAGATAAGAAAAAAAGTTGCAAAATTACAACAGCTATAAGAACTATCTGAAGTTTGCATAATTAATATCAACAAAATTTGGAAGGGGCGTTAAACATTGTGCTTGTATTCTGCAGCCACTCTAGGACAAGTGGTAACTCATATATACGTGTTGGAGACTACCCTACATTTTACTTTTGTGGGGATGATTGCTTCATGTTTGGTGGCAATTGTTATGTATCTTTGATGTGGACTTTGCTAGGACTTAGCTGTTCTCTTTTCCCTGTCATTTTGGATTGGTTTTAATGCTTCCTTTAGTCTTTTTAAGCAATCAGGAGAGAGGTGCTGTTACTTTCAGTAACTACTGTTACTTTTCAATGTTTGGAAGAAAGGACCCAGAGGATGAAGTGACTAATGAGAAGAAGAGGTGGAGCTTATTTTGTTTGGTTTTTTACCACCCGTTAGTCCTGAACTCATCTTTTATGCATATTAACATCTGCTCTTCTCTCTTTAGAAAATGTTGATACTTTGACACATATTTGAGTGACAAACTGAATATTTCTTCAAGTGTAAACATTGTGTTAAATTGAAAGGGACTACCCTTCAATTGGTTTTGACTCTTTAATATTTGAAAATGCCACAGAATTAAAAACAAACAAACAAAAAGATACACCCTCACTGTAAGCATTTCACTGAGCAGTTTTTCAAATTAATGCAGTTTAACTATTACATTAACTTAATGGCTATTTTCCCCTACTTTAACCATGTTAAATGTGCCAGCAATAATGAGCTTCTAATGCTGTCTCTTTGAAGTCTCAGAGGCATCTTTAGAGCTCTGCTTATCTCCTGGATCATAAAGCTGCATAATTTAGTATTCAAACAATTCATTTAAAACTGAAACACTTTGAATTACCGTAAAACTAATCAGAAAAAAAAGAAATCTTAATGTGCCCATTCTGTTTATCTCTATTTAGCAAATTTGAAAGTGTAAGATAAATAAAACTTTACAATGTTCTGTTTTCTACTTATGAATAAACTGCTATATGCATAAATATGTCTAAAACTCTAAGGGACATTTTCAAAACCTTCTGCAAAAAAGTTCCTCATGGCTAGTAAACTAAGATGATTATTTTGATGGAACAAACCTTTTAGATTTTTCCATACCATTAACTTAAGTAGAAACACCTTTAAAATAAATTGGCATCTCTAACTTATTTCCAGATTTGCAATACACAGAGGTAGTTGATGTACATTATCAGAACTGCTGCCCCATTAAGTGGCTATATTCTAATTATTGTGCAACCCAGAGCACTGTATCACTTAAAATTTTAAAAATTTCTGCACCTAAGATGTGTTTCTTTTTATTTGTTCTGCTTCTGAGTGCATTCGTTTCTTGTAGGCTGGAGTATTGCTAACCAAGGAAGAAAATTATAAGAAACTGGAATTAGTGATTGTCTATGTCAGTAGGGCCTGGATCTAATAAAAGGCTGACATGCCTAATGTAGCAGAGTATCTTATCTGAGTATCCAAATGTCAACTGTAAGCCCCAGATTTGGGCACCTAGTGTCACCACAATTTCCTGGGGACAGCTAGTTACCGAAGGAACTTCTCCCATCTTGGTTGAGATGTCTTTATCTGACCTAGTGTCCATCTATAATCTAGAGAGTTGTGGGATTCAATTCATCTAATCTATTTTAGGATGATTATATGTGTCTACATGTGGTCAAGTGAACCTCTGTCCAGAAAACTTTTTTTCTCCATTAGGGGAGCTGCTTAGTTACCAGCATCCATAGGGATATAAATGAAATCCAGTCCCTGTCCCTAAGGTAAGCTCTGGTACTCGTGGCAAAAGCAGCTCTGTCCACTCTGAATCAGGGTCTGGATTTTCCTTTTCTGACTAGTTTTTTGAAGACTTGAGTAGGACTTCTGCTGTTTTGCCTTATTTCTTGTCAAATTTATCCAACAGATGGTTGATACAACACAAGGAATCCAAATTCCTGGTTTTCCAGCTGAACGTCCTTCATAGCACTAAGCTGCAAAATCATGTTTCCTTCATATCTTGCATGTGTGATTCCTTCTGCCTCATGCATTATTTGCTGTCACTTTCACAGGATAGGTGGAGGATGCTTCTTTCCCAGGCCAAACCATCCTTCCGGGGAGAGCTGGGCACTGGAAACCCTTCTGAGTTAGGTGGGCACAGATCTTTGGCTTTCCCATTTCATAGATGATTGCCCTAATCATTAGACAGCTATACACTTAGTATCAGCACAATACTCCTTTCTGTGCATTTTAAAAAGAAAGCATATGTGCATTTTGTTAGTGGCCTGATGCCGGTGATTTCTGTAGGTGCACATTTACCAGTTACTCTTCCAAATCCAGTATGTGCAATCACTTACCCTACATTTCAGCTCTCAGGTGGGCATAGGTAGGAACATATTCTCCAGATGCTCTGAGGTAGGATATAGAAGCTGGATGTGGACACACGAAAAAGATGCATCTCTTGCTAAAGAACATAGAGGTAAAGACACTCTAGCTCTCAGGCCAAGTAGCAAAGACTGCTTACATTCACCCTGCATAATTAGCTCTGGGATCTAAACAATGCTGTTTTGACACAATTACTATTTCATATGGAGAAATTTTTTTTAGTTCCAAACATTTAAAATAATTTGAGAGCCATGTTACAGCCCAGGAAAGTGGTGTTTTAAACTGTGAACATTTATTGCATGCCCTACTGTGATGTATGAAGACCCACTCCCCCCAGACTTCTTCTATATGTAGAAAGGTATTGGAGTTTAGAGTTACCAAACCATTATGGGATAGTGTTGGAAGATGGTGAAAAGTAGAGATATCCAAACTTAGGCTAATCTTTTCTATATTGTTTGCTGGGAATAGTATCTGTTAGATCTCATGTTCAAGCATACATCATGTTCAGGCATTGTCTGGGTGACTGCTAGTTGGCATGGGCTAGCATTACAACTTGCAGCATGAAGCCAGTGAAGTAGTATGGGCAATTGGCCATCCTGGGGTCAATCTTGGGCCGTGGCCAAGGTGGAGGGGGCCCTGATTCTGCTTTAGTCAGCAGAGTAAATACAAGCATGGCAAAGTTTCTGATTAAAATGCAACACCTATTTAACTCCTGCAGGCTTAGTTAATAGCTGAGCAAATATGGATTTCAATTTTGTATGTTTTCTAGCAAATAGTATTAATCATAGTACATTTTAGGCACCCAAAATTTTGGTATCTGACCTAAGATAAACATCTGTTCCTCTATCATCCCATTTGTCTTAGTGCTACTGAGCTTCAAAATCTCTTTCAAAAATAGTAATAGTTAATCTAAAGATCATCATTTTAGAGCTCATGCATACTGGTTTTCCTAAAAGATCATCTTTTTAACGTGTTAATTTCTGAGCTCTTTAGTTTCCCATAAAGAAATGAAGCAGAACTATTTCATGATAGATGCCATCTGAAACATTATGATTTGCTGGTTTACATGTGCTCACATAGCTGCTGGAGGGCTACTGTGTTATCTAGCTGCTTTCTCTGGATTAAAATGTATCACCTGCGATCCCCTATGGACCTTCCCTTCTCAAACTGCTGTAATACAGAAGTCTTACACTTGTGGTGCAATTGTTACAAATGAGATCATGAGCACATGAACTACTGCCATCAACTTGTAGGCAGTAACATCTGACTGTGTTTAAACTAGCATTTTAGTGGAGAACAATACTGGAGTTTTGAAGTTCTTCTCTTTGTTGTCCCCACTTACTACACATTGCTTTGAGACAGAGAAAGGTTTCAGTACACAGAAGACAGACTTCTTCCAGAGGTCAGAGTTCTGTTCCAGGGGTGTACAGATGTGCTTCAGCACCTTCTGGGGTTCTGCAGCACTGTTTCTCTAGACAGCTTCAAAGAAAGGGTGCAGTGGGAACACTAGGGGTGTGTGTAACCTGATAAAATTCAGTCATAGTAAAACTCTCTAGCCACATACAGTGTGGATGTGAGGTCCTGAGTACCAACTGCTTTGATTTATTGATCTCTTCTTTCTGCATCAAATTACTTGCTTATACAGAAGTAGCCACAGGGAAATCTCAATAACAAAAGAAAACCAAACACGATGTTTCAATTTGGTGCAACAATACAAAGCAAAAGACTTCTTTGCTTTATAGGTTCTCACAGTGCCCCCACTGTTATCATGTGAGAGCAGATTCCAGAAGTGCATTAAGCACTCTGACTAATTTCACTCATGTCTTATCCATTCTCTCTGTCATTTCTTCCTTAGGCAAAGAACTGTATATGCAGTGATTTGTTTTGACTTCTTTTTTAGTTAGCTAATTTATTTTATTTAATTGCCTATTCCACATTGTGTTTGTATTGGAGTGAGAAGGTCAAAGAAACTATATTTTGGTTTTTGGAAAAGAAATACCAAACTTTTTATGGACTTTAGCTCATGTGGGAATTTTTGACACTTTTTTTCATAATCAGAAGATAAGGTTTTAAAAATTAAAAACAGGTATTTGAAAAATTTCTATTCTGTGAAAACCTGAATGTATTTTGACTTTTATTTCTACCTAGGACAAAACAAAGATAGAAATATTGAAATGTATGATAGCGTTGAAATCCCAATTCACATTCATCTTTAGTAACCAGGAAATATTGTTTATGTAATTCACGTGTTCTTTTCTGTTCGACACTAATATTCCTAAAGTCCTTTGCCTTCAGCTTATTTGTACAGATAGAAAGTTAGAGATAATGAGAAAAGCTAGCTACACCAAAGTGAAAAATGGGTCATTTTCTTAAAGCTGAGATTCAGAATATTAGTGAGGAGGACAGGCAGCAGTTCACCCACAACAGCCACTTTATTTTTTTTTTATGAATACATATTACCTTTCAATGTAAAATAAGGAACCTCACTTCTTTCTTTGTCATACAGACCCACAATTAAAATGATGCTTTAAATTCAAACAATACAGAAAAAGGAAGGTAGCTAGAAACTGCAGGAGACAAACAAAACAAAACAAAACAGAAAATAGAATTTTTTCTTATGGTTTGTTGCATGTGAGTAACGCCAGTATGCTGAAGTTGACTGCAAGCATCCTGAGTCTCAAATGTCTGATTATATAAAACTATGTGGTTCCTCTAAAATTGATGCTCCTAGCTGAAGGATGCAGTTCCTCTGAAATTGATGTCCTTAGCTGTTCTTCTAATTAAAAAAAGAGATACAATTCAGCTTGAATCCAACTATCTTTACAATTAGTATTTAACTGTCCATAAAAAGTATTGATTCCCTTAATGAACCTGCTGCTACCATTGTTTACTACCTCAAATTTAAGGGGAAAAAAACACCACAATCACCAAGCAAATCTCATGTTACTCTTTTTACCGCCTCTATAGTCCCATTATCATTTCTAATTACATATAATTAATCACTGCCAGTCTTTGAAAAAAAGCTTATTGAATGGAACAGGATGAAATAGATGATACTTCCATGGTCAAACCACAACAGAGATCTAATATAACTCCTTGTAAAAAGTTACAGTATGAAGTTTACATTTAAATCAACCAAATGTCACACCCTAGAATGTGCAGACCATCAAAATATTTCTTAATGTGGGTAATTAATCAGTTGCCCAGATATTCATGCTTGATTTAGAATAACTAAAACATGAGACAGAAAAACAGTGAGAGGAATATTTGCTAAATGCATGGTCTGTTGAGAGCATGTTTAACGTGCATGGTGACTAAACTGCTTGCAGTTCTGTATGGGAAGGTCTTCATCACAAGTTTCATACCTTTTATTTTTAGAAACATCAATCAAGTTTGTCTCTCAATCCCTCCCAGGTAGCAGATGTAAAGAGTCAAGTATGGTAAATCCTAAGTAACACAAAAAGAACAAGGTGGGATTGGGATTTTATTTCCCCCCACCAGTATCTTTTGTAATCAGCAAATTAGTCATAAGTGTTTGCAGGAAAGTGCCCATTGTGACAAGTTCCCATTTCATTTTTTCATACCTACACATTTCAAAATTGCTGACGTGTTCCACTTTGGCTTGTGATTGCCAGGACATTGCTATTGCAGGCTGCTTCCACAGTGGAGCTGAGTGCTGCAGGTGACAGGTGGGTGGCCAGGCAAGGTCCTCACCAGCATGGGTGCTGTCCCACCATTCCTGAGCAGGGAAGGTCCTGTGATGGAAACCAAGGTCAATCAAGGTCAGGGATCACCAGGCACCAGTGACAGTTCAGGAGCAAGGTTAAGAAAGGATATAAAGATAGGGTCAAGGTCAGGGTGAAGTTGGTGTAAGACCAGGCACCACAACACTTACCTACAGCAAATTGCAGGTCCTGAGCTTGCATACAGCCCCCACTGTGCAGGGGAAGACCAGGAGGATGTCTCTCACAGCTTGTTCACAGCAGCCTGATCCAAGGTCACACAGCTATGACACATCAGGGCTGACCTCCAGCATAGGCAGCTAAAGCCCTTGGCAGGGGCGACTGTGTTGCAGAAAATGATTGCAGATAAAAATGGGTTTGGGCTGATCAGGGCAATTGGAACATGTTGGTGTGCTCAAGGCAGCAAAGAAACAAAAGATAATGTTTCAATCTTTGTCCAAAATGCCTAACCTTTTGAAATATAATTGAGTATGTTGAAAAATGTAAAAACATGTTTCGAGATGAAAAATTAAAGAAGAACTTTTGCTTGATATACTTGGCTGAAAGTTATGTTTTGAATTTTTAATTAACTTTTTCAAGGTTTTGAATTTTCTTTCATATTCAGAATGGGTACTGTTCTGGTTTGGGGGTTTGTGTTTGGGTTTTTTGTTTGTTTGTTTGTTTGTTTGTTTTAAATAACAAAAACTCTATTTGAACAAGGAAATTTTCTGTCCTGGCTTACCCTGACTTCTGCTCAGTCTGCCTGGAGGTTTGAATGAATTCAGAACAATTCTTCCAGGAAAGTTCTCCTCAAGAAATTTGACTCAAAGCACCACACACTAAAATACGTTTCAAACATTTGCATCCACACATAACTGATAACTACCATTTTACTGTTTCTTTACCAAACTCTTTATAAACTGAGGGGAATTTTATCTCATCAGGATAATTACACAGAAAATTCTGGATGTACTTATTTTATCATAATAGAGTTGTTTTATTTCTAGCAGTTGATGTGAACTTATTGAATGAGTGAATTTCTGTAAAACTTTCAACCAAGGTAACTTTGCTGTGACTCACAAACTGGAATGCTGACTCAGGCTTTGAGTGTCTTAATTGATACACTTATAATTGTAGAGCAAGTAATACAGTTATGGACTGCATTCTCATCCACGACTCCTTTGTGACTGTAATAACTGTGTAGAGGGATGTTCTTTCTCTTTAAAAAAAGATTTTTCAGAGCAGTTTCAAAGTCTCTTTAGACAAGACTGCAGTATAATAAAACTTAGAACCAAAAGATAAATAGATATTTGGAAGCTGTAGTATGTGTTTATTTCTGACCTTTTCAAGGTAAACACAAACAATTTTCATCAAATGAAAAGTATGAAAACTCTTCAAGATTGTTTTTGATACCACAAAGAGACTACTAAGAACTATGAGCACAATTTGGCTCTAATAATTGGGTTCACTGTGTATTTACAACATAAAAGGTCTACTTTTCTGGTTTTGACTCTTTTGACTCTGTATTTATTTTTATATGCACATAAACACATATATATTAACTGTTTTGGTGACATTTTGCTTAAATCTGAAACTCAGAGAGAAAAGTTGGTAGGTTCTGGTTCTTCTGATTGGTAAGAGCTGGATAAGCCAGAATAAAGACTACAGAAGCAGAAATCTTTGTTTCACAGAATTAGCCCTCCACTTCAAGAGAAAGTCTGCCCACATCCTGAGCACTGTGTTGCAGCCCATGCTATCTATTCCTAACAGGGAAATTTGTTTACTAGCTTCAGGACTTGAGCCTACATGAGAGGTTTTTCTAGTGTTCCAGAAATGTTATGTCCATCCAATGCAAACCAAGTGAGAAAGGCAGAAACCGTCACTACAAAAAGAAAGCTGCTGCAGGTTTTCTAAATAACACAAAGCAAAACAAGTAGCTGAAGACTAAATAGACAAGGTTATCTGGGTCTTCATGATATAAAACTACATGTTGCAAGGACAACTGCATATAGTGGCAAGGACTGCATCCTTTTTCTGGCACTACTGAAGACAAATATATTTAGCACTCTTACTGAGGGAAAATTGTTTTAAATTTGGGGTTAGTGTGAAGGGAGGTCTAGCTGACAAACGTTATAACATAGATGCTTAGAGCATGTCCATTAGCAGGCAGTGAAACAGAGCTCAGTAAATAGCATCTTTCCCTGTGTGACAGGAGAGAAGGAGAGGGAATAAGGGGGCAGCAATGAAGGTTTTCCAACTCCTTCATGCCATGTATCATCTCACCAACCAGGTGTTCTCTGTCTGCGGGATGGACTGTAGAGGGTATTTCTCCCAACACTTGTGTCTCTTTGAGAGTGGTACTACATTCAAAGAACAATTGCCCACATTGCAGACGCCTCTTACAAGACTTGAAAAACTCTGCTTCCACAGCTCCCACAGTCCTCAGCTGGTTTATACTCTTCTCTGCTACTCTGTTCCCAGACTCCAGGCTTCAGTGTTGTTTGTCTCAGAGAAGAAATGAGGCTTCAAACCCCCCACTCTCTTCACTCCCCCCAGCTCACAGAGTCCTAATGGAAGCAAACTGAAACAATCTTCAGTTGCTGTAGTTTGAAAACTTTAGAAAGACATTATTATGGCAAGGCAAAAATGCCAGAAAGTTGATAACCTACACACTCAGCCTCAGCCCAGCGTGAATCAAAATGACAGTTATGAAGTCTTGGAAAATGGCAATTGTAATGAAAACATGTACTGACCCTTGACTAATAGTGTCAGCAACCCAACAGCGCTTAATTATTAAAATCAACACATGTCCTGCATTGACAGCCCAGTGTTTGGAACTGCACAGTTCTAGTGAAGAGGAGGAAACAATAAATAGTAACAACAAACCTCCCTTCCTTATTCATTCTTATCTCTTCTCTCTTTTTGCTGATTCCTTTCCACAGCAGAGTTAGAAAGGTCAGCAGGACTGTTTTCCACAAGTTTGTTAAGAATCAGCATTTCCCCTAACAAACAAAATATAAACTGCAACAACTAAAACCAATGAGGATGTATTTGTGTAAGCCCTAACTTAGAAAGGGATGGAATGTTGTAGCACAGTATGTTGAACTCTGTAATTATAATAGTCATAGGATCATAGCAAAATTCAGACTAGTAGGGACAGCAGAAGGTCATTAGTCCAACCTCTAAGGACATAAATTGAACCTTTATAGCCTGATGTTCAAATTCTTCAGGAGAAGTTGTCTTTATTTCCACTGCTGATAGGAATGTGATCAGGTAGGAAAAACACTTGTCCTGTGACAAACCTGTCAGATGGCAATTAGCTTCAGAAACTGCTCTGTGTGGTATTACAGACTCCAAGCCTATTCTTCTGCCAGAATATTTCTCCTTTTTTTTTTCCCCCCTAACTTTTGTTTAAAAGTTTTTCTCCCCACTCCCCTTTTTATTTAAGAAGAAAGGTGGCAGAATCCTGCTGCAAAACTGTTGTGATCAGAGCACTGGCAGGTCTGAGAAATTGATATCGGTATTCCTGAGCATCTAATAAAACGCTCACAAAGTAATCCAGAAATGCTCAGTTATCTGCTCTAAGTGATAAACTAGGTTAAGCAGGATGGGTAGACCTCTTTGTACACTTAACATGAAACTGTTAAAAGAGAAGCTCACATTATATTTTCAATATGGGACATTTAAGCACATAAAAAAAGTGTGTGTTGAGTAAAATGATGTGCTCATAAAGATCTTCAAATTTTATTGATATGGTCATTTCATTCCAGGTAATTTACACACAAGTGTTTATAAATAAATATTCATATGTTTTCATGTGTGTGCACATCTGTACATGCATGATGCCAGAACTCCAAAGGTGTTGGAAAATGTTCAGATGGATGTTAGGAATGCTCTAAAACAGAGCAAAAATCTCATCTGGTAACATTGCTCTCCTAGTAGTAAAACACCGGAAAGAGTTGGCCCTATCAACGTGAAGCTGTGCTAAGCCTGGTTAGCTTTCTCCTTGCTAAGGGTCCTTCAAGTATTTACTGAGACTAACATGGAAGTGCTGGATCCAGTGTGAGAGCAGCAGAGACGTGTGGGTGTTAAGGCCAGGGTATATCCAGGAAGCACCAAAGCAGTCACGCTTGGGCAGTAGTTATAAGGACACTTCTGTCATGAACAAGGGAAGAGGAAGCTGGATCAGTGTTCCCTAAAGCAGGAGGCATGCTCCAGAGCAAGTGCGTTTGGGAGGAGACCACCCTAACACCAGCTCTGCACTATAGGTATCCACACTTCTGATCACTTCTCTTTTAGGTTCCAATCCTCAAAAACTGTTCCACAAGTTTAACTTAAATATATTAATTGTCTCAATGAGGCTCATGAAAAATCAAACTAAAGTCAAATTCCTGCAGGTTTGAGGTATATGTGGCAAATGAAATGCCAGCTCTGTTCATCCCTTATTCTGCTATGATGTGGCTTCCTCATGACAGCAATTTGAGGATGAGACCTATATGGTCACTAATCTTCTTGTGATCTGTTTTGCTTTAATGGAAACCTGGCAAGGGTTCACTCAGATCATCCAGTAACACCCTGGACTTGGTGATCAGCTCTGAAGAGAACGATTGTTTTGCAGTACAGATGCAACTCTTGAAATGAAGGCCTAAGATGTCTAGAAGCTTCTAAAAATGTGACCATAGATTTGGGAAAATGCTAGTAATACTATTCTGTGTCTTCCTGCTTCTCTTGTAAAGTAGAAGTCAAAATTCCCTTGTAATTTCACTGTTAGTTTTTGAATATCCTTCTGTATTTAAAATATTGAATACTAATCTGAATAAGTAAAATATCAATGTGAAAAATAATAATCAATTTTCTGATATCAGTAAAATGTATTCACTTATTATTCTATTAGAAAATACATAAACTTCCTTGTTGGTAAAGAAAATCAGAAATAATTTATGCTACATCAAGTACAAAAGAATACATTGTGAGAAATATTGTAATTGTTATAAAACTGGAGATAACTACAGCTCACAGATGCTTTTCATGCTACCTGTACTCTCCTTACATCATGGCAATGCTCTGAGGTCTCATTTAGTTCTGTCTTTTCCCATCAGAGCACAGCATGGCTTTTCAGCAGTGTGCTTTTTGGTGAGGGGAACACTCTAACAGTGATTTCTGTTTTAATAAAGAATGGGCTTCTATTTCTAAACTTGTGCTCGATCTAATACCATAATCTGCATTAGTATTGCAATGAATATACTTATCGAAGTCCATTAATTCCAGTGTGAGAATTTCTTCTTATTGAAAGGTCATGCAATACTCTCATATTTAGAGCAATATATAAAATGAAAGGATATCACTTTATCTTGTTTTAGCATTTATTTTAATATGTTATTGACAACCTGTATGTAATAGCAACATCGTAGAGAGCAAGTATCTCCCCTTCAATTTTGTTTAAAAGATGCAAAGCACAAGGTGCCTAATTTACCGGTTTTGTAACTACTCTGACTTCAGTGTTTTACTCCACTGCTGAATTTGGTCCATTTGGAAAGCTCTGCGATTTGTTACCGTAGAGCTGAATCTCCTTCTTTAAACACTCTCCTACAGTTGACTTGCATGCTAAGTAATACAACTGCAGCCATCTGTAAAAGCTTGGAATTAATTTTCCTTTTTATTGCTGCAGCTTATTTCATTCCGCCTTTGCCTTTATAATACAGAAAAATTTCTTATTCTTTGAGAAAGCATTGCATTAAGTTTCCTTCCTTTCTATATTACTTGTCAGTAAAGTAATCAATGCAACTGTTCTTATCGGTATACACACTAACTACAGTATGAACATTGTCAGAAAAAATTTACTGAAATGGTAAATTAAATCAAGACATAAAACAAATCTTTCCCATTTTGCTGAAGAAAATCTGAGCCTAGAAAATCAAAATGAAAGAGGCAGAACTTTACAGATGAGCATGTGGAGTAAAGGGATGAATATGAAGAGCAAGCTAAGGAAAATGAAAGGATAAGCAGAAGTCTTGGGGGGGGGGGAAACAAATGTCTTTTTTGTTATCCTACTATGTTTTAAAATGCATGTGTCACTACTGGGCAAAACTCATCTTTTCAAGGGAAAAAGCCACAGATGGGAAACAGTTATGTTAAAGAAAGCTGTGAAAAAATGATGAAAATGCAAGGTTTTATGTTTTGTTTTTTTAAATCCCGATTTAGGGCTAAAATGTCCATGCTGCAAATACTACTTCCTCTGGACTTCAGAATAAGAATATGTCTAGAACAGGGAAGGGGCTTAAGTTTACAATTAAAAGCTTTTTTTATGAATCAAGCATTTCATCCTTATTTGTGCTTATATTAGTGTGGTGACTGAGTGGAGGGACCATTTGTGGATCAAGTTGTGTTTTGGAGATCACATTCACCACACAGGTGAATTCCATGGAGAAGTCTTCCCTACATATATATGTATCAGTGCATATATGCGTATATTGTCCAGTATCTATTTCACAGGAAGTTGACTGTCCTTCACCTGATTGATGCTGTATCCTTCTTCTGCTCTGACACTCACAGAATCACAGAATCACAGAGTGGTAGGGGTTGGATGGGACCTCTGAAGATCATCTAGTCCAACCCCCCTGTTAGAGCAGCATCCTAGAGCTCATCACACAGGAACATGTCCAGATGGGTTTTAAATGTCTCCAGAGATGGAGACTCCACAGCCTCTCTGGGCAGTTCCAGTGCTCTGTCACCCTCACAGTAAAGAAGTGTTTTCTTATGTTAAGATTGAACCTTCTGTTTTCCAGTTTGTGCCCACTGCCCCTTGTCCTGTCACTGGACACCACCGAAAAGAGTCTGGCCCTGTCTCCCTGACACCTGCCCTTGAGATATTTATAAGCATTAATGAGATCCCCCCTCCACCTCCTCTTCTCCAAGCTAAACAGACCCAGCTCCCTCAGCCTCTCCTCATATGGGAGATGCTCCAATCCCTTCACCATCTTTGTGGCCCTGTGCTGGACTCTTTCCAGTAGCTCCATGTCCCTCTTGAACTGGGGAGCCCAGAACTGGACACAGTACTCCAGATGAGGCCTCACCAGGGTGGAGGAGAGGGGGAGGAGAACCTCTCTTGACCTGCTGGTCACACTCCTCTTAATGCACCCCAGGATGCCATTGGCCTTCTTGGCCACAAGGGCACATTGCTGGCTCATGGTCATCCTGCTGTCCACCAGGACTCCCAGGTCCTTTTCCCCAGAGCTGCTCTCCAGCAGTTCAGCCCCCAGCCTGTACTGATCCATGGGGTTGTTCTTCCCCAGATGCAGGACTCTACACTTGCTCTGATTGAATTACACCTTCTGTGCTGCAGAACAATAAGAATCACACAGAATGTGCTTCATGACTATTTCTGTTCATTGTAGCTGTTCATATTCCTCCAGCCTTCATAGCATCCTTTACTGTACGTTGTTATATCAGCCTGACGAGGTACAGAGTATGGCTGTGGATATTTTTAGGCTCTTTTCCTAGCATGATGGCATCACCGAATCCAATTATTTAAGTGAATAATTCTTGCTTGTCCTTGTGTAAGGAGACTTGGTATGGGATTACCCCCTAAACTAGCAGAATGATACCTAAAACGTGAGTGTTGCTGTGATGTTTGTGAGTCCTAAGTGAACTCACATATGAAGTCTTTAACAAAGCAGAGAACTGAGTCAACTCTTAATTCTGTGTCTCTACCTCATCTCCATTTCTACAGACATACCCCTGTGGCCTCATGCAGGCTGCTTGGTAGTATGAAATGTAGGCACTGCTCTCTCCATTGCTGCACATGCTTCACTGAGTGAGCATTACCCTTTCTGTGCCCAGACCTGAAAGAAGGCTTTTTCTGTAACACAACACATTTCCTTATCAGATTTAAACTTCATAATAATTTAGTATTAAATATTTAATCTTAGGGCTGCTGGAAGAAGGGTTTCCTTGGGGCAGAGGTTCAAAATTATGTCTAAACTGTTCTTCCTTTCTGTGTTATGTGGAGAATCATTATTCTCGTTTCATTCTCCACCTAATGTTTTTTACACAACCAAGAGTGAGTGAATTAATGGTGACTACATTTTCTGGAACATATACATCTGCTGCTTGATGCAGCATTGTAAATAATGAATCTATTGAACATGTTTACACCATGCTTTTCAAAGAAGAATAAAAATTGTCTCTAGATTTTAATGCTGAGATACCTCAGAGTACTTCCCGTGAAATAGAAGGCTGTTCTTTTTATTTATTTATTTTATTTTTTCACTCCTTTACAAGTGAAATCTCTCCAAGTGCTAAGAAATTTGAAACTAAATGTTTCTTCACTAAAATTATCATTGCAATGTGTATCGCCGCATGTGCTGTACCTGTGGTGCTGTGGTAGGACTGTTTGAGGAGAGAAGGGAAAATGCCACAAATGGGATCAATAAACTGGACCAGGACAAAAGCAAACAAGCCTGCTGAACAGGCCTATATAATCCAGTGCTCCCACTGATGTCTTCACGTCAGGAAATCCTGTCCAGTTCAGTGTGCCACTCACAGATTGTGCTTGGCAAGAACAAGGAGCTGGGGTTTGAGCCTCAGGACAAAGGAAATCAGAGACTGATTACCAGACACTTCTTCCCAAAGTATATATATCAGCCTATTGCTATGCTAGGCTTTTCTGTGCTGGTTGATGCCTTTAGCAGTGCCTTCCATTGTTTTAGCTATCACGAAACTAAAAGATATTTAATTCCCTCATTATCTAACAGAAGTAGAAAGTGGCACTTGTATCTCTCAGTTCAAGCTGATAATTACCCCTTCTCTCCACTTCTGCTTGTCCAATGGGGGTAAGCAATTCTATCATCTCCCTTTTTGCTAACCTACCCTTCTGCTCTGCTCATGCCCATCACATTTTGTCTCAAATTGTCTGACTGTTTAACACAATCAAGTGAAACTCAGAGCAGTTGTCTGCAGTGAGTATTTAGCCTGAGGTTGCTGTGTCTGTTCCAGATCTGCAGCAGGGCTTGTAAGCCTGAAAAAGCATTTGTTTCTTACCAGCTGTATCAGTTGGTCTAATAAAGATTATTACAGTTCCCTACAAATATAACTTCATTTATATTCTTAGGCAGTCTTGGCAACAGCAGAGCCACTCATCAATAAATATATACATAAACATGTGGAAAATTTGATGATTCACACAATCACTTGTATACATATCTGAAACTAGCATTTTCAATAATGGATCAATCCAGAAAAAATCACTAAAGTTCATATTTTTTTGTTTAATTTTCTGATTGAATAAAATTTATTTAAAATATTTTAATTTATTTTTGGTTTTTTTTACTCTTTCAAAATAAAATTAGTTAAACTCTCCAAAAAAAGCTTAACTGTTTTGAAGTAAACGTATCAACGTTTTACAGTGAAAATTGTCAGGCCTTCCTGAGTCTTTTGTGCCTGAAACTAGCTGATGAATGTTATCCAAATCAGGTTATTTGAATACAGGTTTTCCAAAGAAACAAAACCTAGTTGCAATCTAACAGAGAGCTTTGGCATCCTCACTGACGTTAAGAGAAAACTCAGAACTTCTGCTGATGTGTGTATTAAAAATGTTAGGAAAAGGTAGGGAGATCGCAAAACCTTATCATCAAAACAATATCTAGTTTGTAGGATGAGATTTTCCTGCCTCAATACCCAGAAGCTGAGCTTGAATTAACCCTTTTTTAAGGAAACAAGACCTTGTTTTCCATTTTGTCAACACTGAGCATGATTTTCTGCCACTGGTTTACAGATGGCATTTGTCCTCACATTTTTTAACTTTGTTCTAAAATAAGCATTTATCAAATAAGTTAGTGGTAGCTTCTGGTAGCTTTATGTAAAGGTGCTATGAACGGCTGTATTCTGGAATCCCCAGTATGAAATATTAGCTATCGATGTTGCCATCTGCACTAGTAAAAATCACATATATGGCCACAGCAAATGCATTTAAGGAGCATGGAGCTGGAGAAAAACTGAGTTGCTGAGATCACAGAAGTCTGTCGTTAGACTAAGGTCATGGTAATGAGGATTTAACAGTGAAGAGCAGTGACATTTGGCACTGATATTTTCAAGGAAATTACTTTTTTTATCCAAGATTTTAGGCAGAGTCTCAAATTCTTTGTCCTAGTTAAGTAGCAGACATAAATGACAGCCAATTCCCATGACATACAAGACATATTCAGCAAGTTCTGACACTATGTTCATTCATGCTTGGTTTTCTGACCAAGCAAGCTTATAATATTTATACTCATTTCTTATATGTAGTTTACTGCAGTGAGCTTGGTAATGGAACAAACAAAAACAATATAGTGAAAACAATAGATACTAGATGGTTTTTAACAACTTAGAACTCTCTGGAAGTTAGAAAAAATATGATTCATACTGTCTTTTGATCCTTGTTCTCTTTTAGCATCTGAGAAGCTATGAGCAAAACAGTGACTGGATACCTGCCACTCTAAAGAAAGCAAGTAGGAGTATGAAAAATAACACATGTATTTAAATATTTGTATTACATTATGTTCTGTCATTTTTCAGGACAGCCCACAAAGACAGGGATGTGTGTATGGCTGTTCAAAGTCATGAAGAATTTATGGCAATAGGGCTTGTGAAGTACTCCATACTTAAGACCACAATACACATTTAATAATTATTAGAAGTATCCTTCAGTGAAATAAGATATTCTGATTTCAAAATACACTAATGGCATATGAGAGAAAGCTGAGTAAGGTGCTTGGCTTTTGGCCTGGAGTGATGACATCAAGCTTGCCTTCATCCTGACCCATAGTAGGCAGGAATGAGCAAGTAAAGATCAGCAGGTGAGACCTTCCTAAAGTGGCTTTCTACCTAATCCAGTGCCTCACTGTGTCCTTATGCACTGCTGGGAGCATGGGCGCGGAACTGGCATTTTAGACCCCAAAGACACTGCTTAGCCTATTCCCTGCAGGAAAACTCTAGTTACTCAGTCATTTCTGGTTGTGAATACAGAATGGAGAGCTGAAAGTCCTAGCTGTCTAACTACAGTCTCTGTAGCATGCTATAGAATAGAATAGAATAGAATAGAATAGAATAGAATAGAATAGAATAGAATAGAATAGAATAGAATCTTTTCAGTTGGAAGGAACCTACAACAATCATCTAGTCCATCTGCCTGACCAGTTCAGGGCTGACCAAATGTTAATGCTTGGAACATTCACCACTTCTCTAGGAGCCCTGTTCCAGTGTCTGACCACCCTCTCGGTAAAGAAATGCTTCCTGAAGTCCAGTCTAAACCTCCCTTGGTGCAGCTTTGAACCATTCCCATGTGTCCTATCACTGGATCCCAGGGAGAAGAGCTCAGCACATCCCTCTCCACTTCCCCTCCTGTCTCCAAACTCTCCCCTCCCCTCCTCAGCCTCCTTTTCTCCAAACTAGATAAGCGCAGAGTCCTCAGCCGCTCCTCATAGGATATTCCTTCCAGCCCTTCATCAGCTTTGTTGCCATCCTCTGGATGAATTCAGTTACCTGAACATCCTGCTTAAATTGTGGGGCCCAGAATTGCACACAGTACCCCAGCTGACGCTGCACCAATGCTGAAAACAGTGGGACAATCCCTTCTTTTGACTGTCTGGTGATGCTGTGTATGATGCACCCCAGGATGCAGTTCTCCCTCTGGGCTGCCAGGGCACACTGCTGACTCCTATTGCACCTGTGATCAGCCAGCACCCCAGATCCCTTTCTACAGAGCTGCTCTCCAGTCACTGCTCTCACAATCTGTACTTGTACCCAGCAGTACTCCATCCTAGGTGCAGAATCCTGCATTTGTTCTTGATAAAAGTCATGCCATTGACGCACTTAGTTGATGCTCTGCTATGTTTTGATGCAAAGCACCTCAGTAATATAAAGGCAGAATATTTGTGGCTGATTTGCTGATCACTCTTCTATCTGCAAGTGTTGCATATTGCATGTTCAAACCAGCAACCTTGACCAATAGTGCATAAAATGCCCAGAAAGGACAGTCAGAACAACATGGCAGACCTCTGCAAAAATGTCTGCCAAGTCTGATGCCAGATGAACACATAATGATGTGGTCCAATATGGACCCAAAATAAATATGCCATCTGACACTGAGTCTGCAATTCCACAGTAAGCCTCAGGCTTGCAGCACGTATGGGTCTAAATTGCTGCAGAAACTGTTAACCAGACTTCCCCTCAGACTATGACTGACATTGTTAATTCAGCTGAGAGTTGTGAGTGTGTTATACGAGAGGCTGTTCTTCCTCTTTGGTTGGAAAATTTTTCATGGGAGCACTGTTAAAGGGTGAATACCTAGATGCAATTTTGAAAGGATCTAAAATAACAAATTAAAAAGTGAAACGAAGTCTGCTGACTTGACATTAATTTCTCTAAGCATTTGAATGAGAAGACCACAGTGCAAGGGAAGAAAACTTCTCAGGAAATATTATTCACCATTTTCTCTGTTGTGTGTTGTGCGTTTAGACCTTTATTTAAAAGTAAAGAAAATGCTAAATTAAATTGAAAATTCTGTCCTTCCTCTAGAGAAAAAAAGTTAAATTCAATTATATTAATCTTTTAAGGCCAGGAATGTACATCTTACACATTAAAGGTGATTGTTTTATATTACAGAAAAGGTCAGACTTAGCTATGAAAAACATCAGCTGCCTTTCTCTTTCATTAATATAAAATATCTTTGTTACCTTTGAAAATATAACATCAAATTCTCAATCTCCTAAACCTCATTTGGGTTTGCTTGTGTTCCAGACAGACTTTTAGCAAGATCATACTGGATTGATAAGGAAAGCAAGAGATACACTTTCCAGTCACATGAAGAGAAATGGGTTTTGGAAGGGAATGCTTCAAACTATCACTGCCTTGCCATAAATTTTCTTTTTTTCAGTCTATCACAGCACATTATAAAGGAACTAGTGTTTAGAGAAAAAGAAAGTACCTCCTTTTTGCTGTATGTGTGTCTTCACACTGCCGTATTAGACTGACTACTTTTTACAGAATCGCAGAATCACAGAATAGTTTCAGCTGGAAGAGACCTTCAGGATCATCAAGTCCAACCTTATTCCTAGCCCTATCAACACCACTAAACCATGTCCCTAAGCTCAACATCTACCCACCTCTTAAACATTTCCAGGGATGGTGACTCCATCACCTCTCTGGGCAGGCTGTTTCAATGTCTGACTACCCTTTCAGTAAAGAAATTCTTCCTGATATCAAGCCTGAACCTCCCCTGGTTCAACTTCAGGCCATTTCCTCTTGTTCTATTGCTTGTCACTATGGAAAACAGACCAGCTTCTGTGAATCTCTTGAGCTGCCTGCAAATCAGGATGTAAAAGTACACAGTAGTGTACTTTGTTCTTTGAAAACCTAAGAATGAAGATGTTTTCACTATGGATATTGTCCTTTCTGGCATATTATGGGACAAGCGGGCATCAAGTTACCATCCAGAAACACTTAATCCATGCTTCCCTGATGATTGCAGCCCTATCCTGATCCCCTGGATGCTGACAAGGAGCTCAGGCACAACCAGGGCTGTTGACAGGCTCGGCTTGCTGTGCGAGGACTCCACATGTGACAGCACTGTTCCTGTCTGTGCCTTGAAACTTTGATGTGGTGTAAAAGACAGAAGATTGCACAGCCTATGAAGTATGACATTGGGGTGACATACTTTATAATAGAGGTCACTGTATGACATGAACTCCATGGTCCAAATGATCAAAATTGCTCACAGAAGGTGAAGAGGAAATGGGTACTATAAGGGTCAATTGCTCCCCCAAATTTCCCCTCTCATGGTGCTCTCAAGGCTATGAGCTGGCTTCTCCAACATAGGGGATGTTATAGCAGTAAACAGTATTTGCCGAGTTCCACCCTCTCCTGCAAGGAATGTTGGCTCTTCCACGAGCAGAAAGAAATACCATAGTGCAGGTTAATTACTCTGCCTTTTCAGTTAGCCTTGTTGACCTAGATATGAGATTTTCAGCTTTCCAGAATGTTGTCCTTCTCATCTGTAACAAATGCAACAGAACTGCAGCACATGATTCTGGGTGGAAGCATGCACACAGATATTGGTAGCTGTAGAAGGTATAAATATACAAGTTTTCTTTTAAATGAAAAATGCCAATATTCTGAATCAGAATTGCTTGCTGTAAAATACAAGTTCATCATCACTAAAAGCAGCTGAAACAGTCCAAATGAAACATCTGTCTTTCTTCTTGATTTTAAAAGATTTTTCTTTTTCATAATATTTTTTGGTTTTAACATTTTAAGATATTACGTTTCTTTCTGACTCAGGACAAAATATATTTCACTTTAAGAAAAATATGAGGAGCCAGAAAGATGATTCTCGTCTTCATGTAGTTTTGATGGTCTTCTGGAATGGCATTTTATTCACCACTGCATAACTACAGTTACCATGGATGTGCCTGAATTCAAATTTATGGAATTGCACAAATATAAAACTGAATCACTCTAGTGATTAATTAAACCCACTGAATTACAATGAAAGCCAAATCTAGGACTGTGGATAGGACTTTTGTTCAGGAATGTTGGCAGAAACACATTTAAAGTAAAGATAGGTTTCACCTTCTAAGTGCATTATTTGAATTGAATGTGTCACACTAACAAAGGAGAAAGGACTTTACATTTCAAGTTATCGGTGACAATGCTCATAAGTTAAAGAATGGTACACCCAGACTGAACTATACTTATATCCCTATTCACTCACATATGCTGTTCCTTATGACAAGTTATATGACAATGTTCTGAATATTGCATTCGTTGCTGGCATGTTAGAAATAAATTTACCCAAGTACTTAATCTTTGTTATAAGTCCTGGACAGATTTTTGTTGGTGAGGTTTTCTTTTTGTGGGTTTTTTTTTACAAAGCTATGCAATATTCTTAATTTCTTTCTGCTACCAACAGGAGATAATTACCTTCTAGCGTTGCTATTTTATTCACTGAAAACTGACACTTCCTTCTGTTTTAACATCAGTTCATTGTGCAGAATTCTTTGTAGTGCTTTAATTAACCTGGCATGATGATCTCAGTACAGCCCCAAATAAAATTAACATCAAACACTCATATGAAATTACTCTATGAGATAGCTTGGGTGATGAACATATACCATATGGTAATCTTTAAAAATAAAACCTGCCAAATAGCATATTCAATGTGACTACTCTGGCATACTCATAAGGATTGTAAAAATCAAAAATAATTCTGAGCACTGCTCACTTCAAAGGACCCCAAAATATTTTATATAAACTATCTATCTTTCTAAAATCAGCTCACCTACCACTTAAAAGCAGCCTCTTCTGCAGTGAAATGCAGCAGCTATTGCAGTAAAGCACAGCAAATCGGAACAGCAATTTTAGGCCAGGTAATGAAGACAAATGGTGTATCTTGTTTAAACTGCAGGGGCAGAAGGTAATTACCCAAATTTGGAGCTGGCTGAGATACCAGATCTAACACCTCTCTTGCAGAAAAGTGTCAGTCATGATTTTATAGCTGAGTAATGCTAAGCAGAACACAAGTAAATCCTGGTATTTAACACTGAATGAGTAAACAAGTTGGATTTTGGAGAGAAGAGTTCCTGCCTGCATTTATGTGTGCAATAAAATCAGTCATGTCTCTGCTGTACCTCATTGCTGGTTACATGGGAATTTAGAATTCATTTTATGGGTATGATCTAAAATCCACTGAAACCAGTAGAAAAACATTGACTGGCTTTGGATTAGGTCTTCTGTCAGCTCAAGGTTGTTGGAAAGGAGAATTGTACTCTGGTTTATTACCTCATAGCAGTGTGTTGTATACTGAAGTATGCAAATGGTAGATTTGCAAGAGCAACATATCCAATCAAGGCAGGAGCTTTTTCTTTAATGACAGTCATTGTACTTTCCTAGCATCTTGCTGGGACAGCTGCCTGGCTGGACTATTCCAAATGTTTTTTGGCTCTGCAGCCCACATACTGCTAGGCTGAGGATCCAACTTACAAGTGTTTTTGCTCTTTCAAACTTCAGTAAAGAGAGAGAAAAGTGATTCATCCTATGTAGGGTCTAAATTACTCCTTGGAGCTGCTCCTTTGTACTCACAAAAGAAGGACCCTGTGTGATCTACTCTAGGATCCTGCTCTAGCAGGGGGGTTAGACTAGATGATCTTCAGAGGTCACCTCCAACCCCTACCACTCTGTGAGTCTGTGATTCTGTGATCCACCATTGCCCCTTGTCCTAACTCAGCTTCTCAGTTAACTGCCTGCTGTTACATGGGGTAGATACAGTCTTCAGATCTTTCAGTGGTAAGAAAGTTCATTCACTTTACCTTACTTTGCAATGCAAGAAATTTACACTATCTCACCACTTTTGCTTGCATTGTCATGACACAGTAGTAGCATTACAGCTACTGTTGGCAGTTTATCACCCAACGTATCGCACATTTATTCGATTCTGAGTAAAACATGAACACAATTACCTTCTTCCTTTCTGAAAATATACTCCCCCTTTCAGCTTTTTAAATATGCTGACCTCCAGGAAAAAAAAAAAAAAAAGCTTATCCATTGCAAAACTAGCTTTTGTAGCGTGTTATAGTCCACTTTATGGAGATTCAT
Source organism: Podargus strigoides (assembly GCA_028020825.1). Classification (NCBI taxonomy): domain Eukaryota; kingdom Metazoa; phylum Chordata; class Aves; order Caprimulgiformes; family Podargidae; genus Podargus; species Podargus strigoides. Next base: position 14,822,298 of record CM051621.1, read on the forward strand.
ATTTATCTCACTGTTACATATCATTGGAGTCACCTGCCTTAGCATCCTTCCATTTACCTGAAGCAGCATATTTTTTAACAAATCTTTCTAATTGGTGCAGCCAACTTCCTGGCTGGCTTTGAATAACCAAGGCAGGAGCAAAATTTAGTGGGAATTTATTACTATTTTCCATCTGAACTTGCCTCTAATTATAACTGAAGGAAAAAAATATGGTAAAAAATCATCTCAACAAATTATCTTAGCAATTGCAATTGTCCTCCTAAAGCAGAATGCCTACTCAGCAGGGGGAAATCCCCTCTTGTGTTCCCTGAGGTTAGCCTCATTAAAGTTGCTTTGCTGATTATTCAGGGTTTCTGTAAGTACTTTCAACTTCCTTAAACATTTGAAGATCCTTGTAGCTGTCAAGAGTCTGAAAGCTTTACTGATGTTCACCCCCATGGAGAACTTATCTGTTTTCTTTCTTTTCAAATTCAAATGGCATTTCATAGCCAGACAGGATTCACCTTTAGTCGTTTCCTTCTTTTATTTTAAAATCCAAAATACATAGACTGACACATGCATCTTCACAGAGCCTCACTAATACCATGGGGCTATGCCGATGTGGAGCTTCACTTGCAAGGAATTGGATCAGAATTGATCCATTGCTGTCTTTAACTGCTCTCATTTATATGCCATAGGTAATGCCAGAGCACATAATATCTTTTCCCCACCTGTTCTAAATGCCATCTATTTAAGCCTGGTTACACTGAGATTTCTGGTCTAGTTCTGTCTCTAACATGAACGCAAGAGCAATGCAAAGAAGATCATCCTTCTGAGGACTGTATCGGGCTTTTACATTAATTAGAGCAGCTGACATCAGTGTTAATTCATTGTCCAAATATTTTAACAAACCTTCTAGTCATTTAAACGCACACACAAATTTTTAGAGTATAGCACAAGTTTGATCATCTGGTAGGAGGATATCAATGACAGCAAATGTCACATCAAGCCTCAAAAAAGTAAGGTTTGGGGTTTTAGCTGAGTTTTGTTTTACTTTATGTTAATGACTGTGCTTTCAAACCTTTCTGATTTCCAAGATGGAGAACTATCAACCTCTAATTTGTTTGTGTTCACATTCCAAGGAACCAGGAAAGGATACCCCAGATTTTAGGGGTTGTCTAAATTTTGTCACTTCTAAGCAGTTTGAGTCTAAATCTCAGCCATACAGAAGTTTGAAAGAGGACAGGTTGTGATTCTGTGTGTGACTTATAACAATAAGGTGTGAAATTAATGCCTGACAGGAGCTGGGATCCCTTAGGTAGGGGACTCCCCAAATCCGAAATATAGTATGTACACAGCCTTTGCCAAGTGGGGCTTTAGCCTCAGTCTCTTTTGTTAAATAGAAAGTATGCTTCTATTAAGCAGCAACTTACTTTCTTGTATAAATTTGGGAACTTAAACATTTAGTGTCCATGAAAGACTCAAACTTACTTTTTCAGAATGTAATGGTAAACAAGAAAGGATCAGGTCTAGTGAAGATGCTCGGGGATAGTATCTCTCCTATTAATGTCATCTAACTGGTGCATAATCCAGATAACATGATGTGGGAAATACTGCTTTGCTTTACAATTCCCCAAATAATGAAAGCAGTTGTCTTGGATCCTACAGGAGTCTATTCAACATTGATTCACTACTGCCTGTTACTCTTGACCTAAGCAGCAGGCCCTTGAGGCAATCCAGGGCTTGTCAACATTTGGTTGAAATTAATAGGTCAGTTGTTTGAGCTTTGAACCTGATGCAGCTTTTCAGCTTCATATCATTCATCCTTGTATCAGTACATGTAAATATTCCACTCCCAGTGTAGGTAAAGTATCTTCACATTTTCTTGTATTTCCATAGTAGATAATGGAAAAGGGAAAAAAAGCCCAAATATGTGGTGGAAAAGAACAGACAGTGTAGCAGGCTTGCTAAAGAAAAACGTGAAACAAACAGCCTGAAGTGCAAACACAGCCTGTATCTGATGAGGAAAGGGCCAGGTATAGCCATAAAGCAAACAAAATTAAACTCTTTTCTTCCTTGTTCTTTAACTAACTAAATCTAATCATGCTCTGGGTTATAATATAGAATGATAAATTAATTCCAAATTATTTCCTGTGCTAGCTTTTTGTCATTTTACATTTTTTTCATGAGTACTGTACTTATATCTCTGACTAGAAATATAGCTACCTAGTTCGGGCTTATTTTCAACTAGCTTTCAGGTGACAATGAATATACTCACATATTCTAAGATTTCCTAGTTTTGATTTTCAGCCTTAGCATATGTATAACCAGAAAAAAAGACATAGAGCTGCTTACACTTCATTGTAACTGACATAATTCTCATAGGATTTACATCTGGCATAATAAAAATTAAAATGTAGGGCAAGATGGTTGATGATTTTCAGATCAACATATGCTGATCTAAATCAGGACTGCCATGGCCAAGACCTACCATTTATCAGTGGCCATCTGGTTCTGGCAGCAGCACTCCTGCAGCAACACATTCAGCCGTCTTAGGCAGTAGATTTGGCTAAACACAGTCCTGCTGCTGCAGGAATTGCCATGCAAAATGGATCTTCAAAAGAAGATCCTCTGAGAGGTGCAATGCCCAGCTGCCACAGCTGCAAGCCAGAGCATGGATTTGTGGGAGCTTTCCAGTGGTGGTTGCTGGTGAGGAAGGTTCTGGAGACCAAAGTGCTGGTCCTTGCTCCCAGGTCTCCTTCTGTGCACGGCCATAAGGGACACTGGGAAATGAAGCTATCATGGCCTGCTCCTTTGTGGAAGTTTTATGAGCTCTCATATAAAATCAGTCCAACAAAAGACGTCATCCTTAAAGAACTGCACCAGTCTGGTCATGGACTGGTTTTTGCACAATAGAAGAACTGTGTTCACGCCCTACAAATAATTCTTAAACTGTGTAAACTCAACAAGAGATATCTGTCTTTGGAGTTTTTTGACAAGTAGGTGTTTTTTAAATGCTTATGTTTTTTCTGACATGGTATCAAATACTTAAATTGCTTGATGAAATATTTTGTATGTTTGCTTTTTTAGATAGCTGATAGTCATCTAAAGAAGACAGAAAAAAGAAACCTCTCTTCCTTTTTACAAGGTTTTAGAAAATTATAACCCAGTTTATATAAGACTAATGGCCTCCAGTTCCCTCAGAGGAAGCCCAATAACAGGTGCAGCTGCATAAATTCATAATATGCATATTAATTGTACTAATATAAAAATAACGTATCATTGCATAGCACAATGTTTATATGTACAAAAATAAACATACATATTTTATGTATGTTGTTTTATGATGTATATTATATGATTCATCATCTTATTTTATATGTAGACTTTACATTAATTATAGTATTAATAATAATATATAGCATAATATTAAATAAATATATGCATATATTTCCTGTACAAAACAGGCAATTAGAAATCTCTTTACTCTTTTTTACCTCTTACCACAATCATCAAGCCTTGGGACCTGGTTAAATTTTTTTCATAAAGAAGTACATTTGAGTTAAGAAAAGAGATGAGCCCATAGGGAACAGCCAAAATACAACTCCAGTGATAAACAGCAGTAGCCCATATGAATTGAAATATTTTCATTTTCTAACTGAACATTTTATTTAGAGAAATTTTTACCAAATCCCGACCTCCAACCACACATGCATTTTTCTGAATAAATAGGAAATTGTTACAAAAATCACTTATTAACATCCCAAACCTTCCTCCAAAAATCATATTAAATGATGAATGGCATAGTGTTCTTAATCCATCAGGTGTTAGGGAAGAATATATGGGGTGGTGCAGGCTGACTGAGACAGAATGAGTCTGTGATCTTGATCTTCCATTTTGTAATCAGTCATGGAAAACAGAGCGATAAGAAGGAGAATGATTCACCACGTCGGACTGGGCTTCTGTAAAGCATCTTGAGGAATTTTGGTCGTGTTATGAAAGGCTGTCTTGCCTTCTGCAGCCTGGACAAATTATAATTTAAAAGCCCCATATCCACCCTAACTAAGAGTGGGAGATAAGTAGTTTTAAATATCTCTTCTTTAAACTGCTGGTGATTAAACAGCATCAATGACAAGAAAGTAAGATGCCTTTATCCTAACCAAACACAAGTGTAAGGCCTATGTTCTTTCAATAACAAGAATATGGAAGCATTAGGTCTGTTCCTCATCTGCTTGAAAAAAACCCACATGCAATTACATGTCAGAACTTCACAGAGTAAGTAAAAAATTCACTTCCACTGCATGGGCCCTCTAAATGCATTGTCAAAATAAAAAAATTAAGACAAAGCAACTGACACAAATCATTCCAAAGTTGGAATTGCCATGTAGCATTCTCAGTTTCGCTTATAAGTAAACAAAACATGGTTAGTCCAGTGACATATATATGGTCTAATTTAGAGAAAGTTTTTGTAAAAGCTTTTAATAAAATTCCAGTCAATGAAATATTGAAACCATATGGAGATTGGTGATGTATTTATATGCCAATTTTTTATGCAGCACAACAGAAAATAAAACAAAAAAGCTGAAGGAGGAAAGGAATGCCAAATAATTTATTTAAACATCAGTCTGTATGAAGGCAGGGTCTTTACTATTTATATTAAAAGTTTATTTTTTTTTTAAATTTTTGTGTGTGTACAAAATTGGTTGTGGCTAAATGGACTGCAAGAAAACCGTAAATAAAATTATGATGGTCAGAAAAACTCAGGATGGTTCTTCGCAAGCAGTAACTGTTTCACATCAGTAACCTTCAGGACAAGAGGTTATATGTGCATAGTAGTCAGGACCGACTATAGGAAGCATTGTGTGATCCTACATGATTATGTATGTGGTCAAGGTAATGCCCTTTCCAGTTCTACTGCTGCCTGTACACAAGTATTTCTGGAGTTCGGCGATGGACCTTCATCTTTCCCAAGAAGATGATGTTCCTTGAAAGAGGTGGATTACCTGTGCACATGAAGAACAGTTATGTTACTCATTCACTGTCAACTGAGAACTCCAAGCTGTTAGGTTGACTGTTTATACAGCAAGTCACCATACAGTGCTTTCTTGCTGAATGCCCTCAGTACTCTTTGGGTCTTTAGGGCACATTGAGGACAGTGAGGTTTTGTGGGTGTATGAAAATTTTGATACTGCTGCAGAAGGTGCACAAAACCACAACTTGCTGTTGGGATCATAACCTGAACAGACTTTCTGTGTAGGACATATCAGAAAGAAGAGAGAAGTGTGGTAGCCTTATATCTAAAAAGCGTTTTATAAAGTTCCATTGTTTCCTGGCAGTTCAGTTGTTAGAAAATATTTTCCCATCTTTTTTTAATACCTTTTTCATATGGAAGGCATTACTGGGCCCCAAGTGTGATCTTTAAATCTGCCAGTTCATAATCTTGATAATTCAGAGTAACAGCTTATCACAAGTTATGAAAGAATTAAACCTAGAAATTCTGCTGCTATTGCACCAACTTGTCAGTGCAAATAGAATGATGGATTTCAGTGCACTTCCTTGATAGAAACTTAAATACATAAAATTGGTATCAATTATCTCTGTTTGACACCATCGTATTAATCTTCTTACTGACTACCGAAATGGGCCATCCTAGGCAAGTTATACCTTTGTACTCCTTTCAAGTACATGCATTGCGCAAGAGCTTTCATTAACATTATCATGCCCCTTCAGCCCACTTCTCAATAACTCAATGCCACCCAATTACTGACATAAAAGTCTGTCACTTTATTTACAACTCAGGAGTCTCTGGAAAGGCAGTATTAGTTGTGCATAATGGAAACAATCTCAGTTCTAAATTAATAGGAATGTTGAACTGACCTTGTGGATATACAGTTCTCTCAAACTATTCATATACCTGTATTTCACCACGAGAGACTCTAATTACTCCTTTCTTTTTTTTCTCTTTTTGAGACATAAAAATTCCCTGCTCAGGGAGTATGAAAAGTAACACTTATCATTCACAGGCCTAAGAATATTCTTTGTAAAGGTTTCTCAGCCCTTCCATTAATTTGAGGAGATCTGCCCCATTTCCTTTGAAATGTCAAAGGAAAATTAAATGAAAAACCTTGCAAGTTTCCATTTACCAGATGTCCACTTACTTCATAGTTTGGCTAAGGCATGCACTTACTTGATCTGTAAAGTAAGTCTCTCAGAGAACACAAGCAGTAGAATGAATTGCATCTTTATCCTTTTCAGATCAATAGGTAATGTTTGGATTGAATAAGCCAATGCTGTGTTATAACTATGGAGTTGCCCAGAAAGGCAAAAAAAAATATATAAATTAAATGGCAGTTGTGCTTCTGGGTGGTTCAGAGAGAGCAACAGATAACATTGATAAATGGCAGAATATGTTGAAAAAAAATAATCTGGATAAATACAGAAATTTGGTAGAGCACTCTTTTAAAGGTAGAAATATTCCAGCAACTCAGGACACTGTCAGATTTGATTATGAGTTGCTGAAAATTTTATATAGAAAGACAATATTTCAGCTCTCAACCTAGAAGTCCTCTATTTATCCAAGAATACTGTTATTCTCCATAGTCGCTTGTTCCATTTCTCTCTTATCTCCAGCCAAAACTATTAAACTTCCTTTGTCTTTTTGCATGTCATGCCTCTTCCAGTTCTTACTGTAACTTGTAGGGCAAAAAGAACTGATACTTTGCATGATATAAAGAGTAAGCAGCATGCAGGTTTTAGGTTGCTGGTGTGTTAGTTTTCTTTTTCCCTCTCCAGTGTCATACTTCTCATTACATTCAAAGATATAAAAATCATACGAACTCAACCATCCCAGTTTTGTCTCAAGCATATCTTGTTCCTCTTCACTTATCACCAGATCTAACAGCGTCTCATTTCTATTTTGAGTCCCAATGTTTTATAATACACTTTATCTTCAGATTGCTTGAACACTTGGGTGAACATGCTCTGTTAAGTATGCTATCCAGTGATCATGCATTCCTTACCCACTCCAAATAGATTTTCCTAACTTTTTCCTTTTTTTTTGTGATAACTCATGTGGTATATTGGTATATTATGATTTGAGGTGGTCTTCCTTACTCAGGTCACAACTAAGGAATACTGTCTTTCATTTTACCCTTTCCCGTTTTGTCTGCCATAGGGAACTGTATCCTCCAGCCTGGGTATTGCAATCAGATCCCTCCTTCTCATCATTTTTGTATTTGTAAAACTCACTAAATCTTGGGTTTTGATCCAAACCTCAGTAAAGCCAATGCTTCAGTGGACTTAGTCTTAAATGACAATCTCCTTTCTTCTGAAATAGGGAAAGGAAGAAAATTGGTCTCAATTAATGATGAATTAATTTATTTGCTTGCTTGACAATTTTCAACTCAGAATGTGTAAGATGTGTTGGTCTGTATACGTGGTTAAAACCTGTATGTATCTAGACAAGAGGTTATATTTTCTTTTTCAGCTCTCTCCATTTTATTTTTTTTTCATCTGGCTTTGTGTTCTTTATGCTTCATCAGCTCTACAGTTAAGTTGCTAATAATAAGAATCTTCCCTTTAAATGATGTACTAGACCATTCAGGCATTACAAGAACAATTAAAACCCAATAAATCAGAAGGAATCATTCTGAAAAAAAACACAGCTATTGTAAAGGCACTGTGAAAGCAGGTTGTTTGATGCACAAAATGAAGACTGTAGACTCCAAGCATCTCCTAGAGTCTGTATAATGAAAGGCAGTTGTAGTGCAGGGTGATTAGCTACCGGATATTGATCTCTGTTCAGAAGGGACCCCTGTATTTTCAGATCTGCTGAATTCATACTTCTATGGCACTGTCTCTTTCATACTTTTCTCAGTGCACTAGGTAAGTTAATACAGGCCAGTGGGACTCTGGAACTCTCTCAAAGCTTCCTCTCCCCTGGGGCATGGAGGTTTCATTCCCATCACAGACGAGGAAAAGCCAGAGGAAAAACTGAAGCTGGATGATGGTGCCAAATCAAGAGCTTCTCTTTCTTATGGAAAAGGTGGGGTCCATGATTGAGGCTGAAAGGGGCTCTCTCCACCTTCCAGGACTAACCACCACATATCTCAAGCTCTTGTTTGGCAGTAACACTAGCTGGGGACCTCATGTAGAGGGGAGTGGAGACAGACTTCTCATCTTGCCTCCTCAGTATGTGGTAGATTCAAGGCACTGCCTTGCAGTGGCCCACATGACCCATGTGGGAATGCAGATGACCTGATCCCTCTACGAGTCTATAACCTTGTTCCACAGACCATGCAAAAATATGCATTACCTAGAATTTATAGCAAAGCCATGGTCTAACCCATAAGAACTGCTGGCCTCAGTGTAGTGGTGTGTTGGGAAAATGTAATGTCCTCTAATGTTGGTCAGTTAAATGATCTAAGGGTCCTTTTGGCCTTAGACTCTATGAGTATATTATATCACACTCTTCACTGCCATAGACCTAAAATATGTGAGTGCCCTACCATTGATAGATGTACTGAATGTTTTTATAACCTTGCACAAAGCATTTCAATTGCAGACAATTTGTGATTTTATTCCCTGTTAGTTCTGTTTCCATCAAATCGACTTTCGTCTGACAAAATAGCTCTATTTATGTTGAAGGTCACCCCTTCATAAGCAGTGATTAGTGGAATCTTTTTTACAGTTAATCCGTCAAAGACCTTTATTTACTATTTTCTTGACTTTGCATCTTCAAAACTATTTATGAGTTTCATCATTTAAAAGCTCAGAACCAAATCCTGCTGTCCTTAATCCAGTAAAGCTGTCTTTTAAAAGACTGAGCTCTTTTAGAACCTCAGAATTTGGTACTTAGATTTCTTCTTTCTCAGTAAACATTAAATCCGTAAACAGTTTCTTGTCAAATGGTAACCTGCATAGAAAAAACAATCATCCTACTCTTGCTCCTTTCAGTTAACACCTACAAAAGTCAATTGTAAAAAATGTTACTAACTTGATTGTTGACTGCTCTTGCATAACAAATATAGTTGCATTGGCTTTTATCTTTCCAGTTCTTCACAGCGTGATCACTCTGCCTGTCAGTGTAGTAGGTTTTAATACTGGATAAACAAAGCACAGAGGGGTTAATCTCAGTATTTATGTAACACCTAATAATGCATTCGGCAAAGATTCCTTAGAGCAAGAAAGCTCTTCTTTTTTGTTTACTTAATAAAAGGATGCGTGACAATATATCCTTACAGTTTTGCCCAGGTATTAACAATTCAAAGATAATACATGATAACAAGAACATGAGCTCTGTTTACGTGTGATCTGAACGTGATTCCAATTTATTTTAAGGATTTTAAGGATTAAAACAACTCTTCTGCACTTGCTGTATCTTGTGACTAACTGCAAACATTTTACTTCCCTGGCCAGACCACCTACATCAAGGGCTCTGTTCCTGGGGTAGAGACAGCCAGCCTCTTATATGGGACAGACAGTGGGACAGAACTCCTGCAGGAGCAGGCAGGAATAGCTCAGGAGCTGTGGATCAGGACTAAATCTGTCCCCATTCCCCATGCCCCCTCAACAAGTGCTGTCAGAAACGGAAGTACAACTTAACCCCAGTTGAGTCCTGGCCTCTTCTGGGACAGAATCACTAAATGCATCTCCTTGTGCTAGACCTGAGATAATGCCACAAGACATCCTATAGATGTGTGACATAATTGATTGTTATCACATAAAAAATATACCTAACTCCACTTATTTCCTTCAAGATCATTTAGCTATTCAAATTACAAAGCTTTTATTCCCAGAAATTCAATTAAAGGAGTAAAAACTCCTATGTGATAATAAACTTTAGTATTTGAAATAGCTTAATAAAATGAACTTCATCTCAGAAGTGTTTCTTACCCTTTAATGTGTAACTTTTAATTATTTCATTCTGAATTAGCAGAACTTGTTAAAAATGTTTAATTGTTATTTACAAGAGTGAGGTATCAGGGTTTCTGGGCACTCTCTGCACTCTCTGAAAATGCATTCAACTTGCTGTTATAAGCATTCCTTGGAGGAACTGAAGATGCTTTACAACTATTAGTCCCTTAAAGATGATTGAACACAGAAGTGAATGCTTTGCTATTCAGAACAGCGGATTTTACTTAGCCAACAGAATTGAAAAATCACCGCAGCAGATGAAAAAAAAACCCAGCCCTACTGCATCTGCCTTATAAAAGCTGTTCTCCTCAGGCAGTGCAAGCAAAAGAAAAACATGGCTTACATGGTCACTTCACCTCTAGCAGTGCTTTAGTTTTCCTCTCTGTAAATAAATGGAAACATAGTGAACATTATGTAAACTAATTACTTTAAATGACTGCATGAAAAACATGAGTTGTTTGTTGGGTTTTTTTTTGCAGCAGGTACAAATCCAGTGCTTAGATCCCTGGTGTCATTCCTTTCTCCATCCCTAACAAAAACGGAGTGAGGTATAGAGTAGTGACGTGAAAGGTGAACCTTCTTGAAGTCTCGCTGAGATACAGTTCAAGACGTCAACCACCTGCTCAAACCCAGCCCAGAGCAGGGTCAGCCAAACTCAGGCTGCTCAGAGTCTTGTCCATTCAAGTCCTCTAGACCTCCAAGGATCTCCTCCAAAACAGACCCAGCCTGACACCAATGCCACCACTACAGGTCTGCTTCTTAGTCTCTGCATTTGCCTTTTTCACCCACACTCACTTCAATTCTGCTACAAATAGTCACATGAAAAGTTATAGCTAGAGCCTGGGGATTATTGGAACGGGATGAGATGGGCAAGAGAAATGGCTGGTATAAGTGCTAGAGCTCAGACCGAGAACCTGCCCCTGATGTGAAGGTTGTGTCTGCAGAGAGCAGCATGCGGCAGGACAGAGGTGCTCAGGAATAGCCTCCACATTTCTTGTTTCTGAGCTCATCGACTTCTTTCTCTGTCGTATGCCAGTCTCACCGTGATCATGGAGCTTGTTTCCTTGACACCCTTGGCTCAATGCTGTGGTGTCCTAGCCAGAAATTCAAGAGAGAGTCCTTTATCTGCTGAAGCACATTTACACAAATATATATGCACATATAACTACTTCCCTCTGGCTTTTTGCACAGCCATCCTCTGCTGTTGAGGTGCAACGACCTGCAGAATAGATTTCGATGACACAAGTCTTTTCTGCCTTTTCCTCTCAGTAGATTCTCTCTACCTCACAACTCCCAAAAGACCATTTCTGAGTTTGTGAATTTTTTTTATGACTTTGAAAGTTCTTAGAGATGTTTTGAAATAGCCAAGCTTCAAACTATTCGTTTTGGGAAAAAATGTCATAAATTTAAAGATTTTTTTTTGAATATTGAGTAGGAAAGGAAAACATATGTATGGTGTTACAGTTTTTATTGGTTTGGGTTTTTTTTTTGTGGAGAGGGGAGAGTTTGATTTTGGTTTTGGTTTTGTTTTTTTTTTTCAGATTCTTAGCTGGGCTGGCCATGTGCCCATATTACTTTCACTGGCCAACAATACCTGGCATCTTCAGGAAGGACAGAAGTAATTTGGATCCATTTCCCTCAAGTGTCTCCATGCATTGCTGTCTGTAGCTTTACATTTATCACCTTTTTAATGGTCCGTTCCTCAGAGACCCCAGAGTGAAGATCAGGTCATTCACTGAAGACAAGCAATAATCTGTTATCAAATTTCTTATTGAAAAACCATGTGGAGCTCAGCAGAATATTATGCTCCAGAGGATAGTTATGTCATGCTCCAGTGGCGGTGGGAGAGATTCAAGGAAGCAGGCAAAGAGGCTAGCAAAATGTCAATCCTTCTCTGTCTTCCAGTCACCTCAGGAAAGCCTCAGCAAAACTGGGTTACCTCTAAATGCAGAAGCAAGTAGTCTGTGGTAATCTGTGCGTGCAAGTACTAAAAAGCATGACCGGGAGCATGGGTGGGAGTTAATCCCTGTGGGCTGCACCGGAGGAGGAGGTGGTGGTGGGGCCTCTGCAAACTGGAGGATGCTCCATGGTGGCTGAACACACCATTTTTCGTGGCAATCTGAAAAGAGCTTAGGCGCATACAAAGCCTTTGTCTCTCTCTATCAGTTTTGTGCCTCAGACTTTGTGCTAATGTAAAAATGTAAATCCCCAGCAATTAACAGCCTTTTCTACATTAGCAGAGCTCCCAAGCTTCTGCTATCTCCATTTGTCTTTAAACATTTTATTAGAAATTTGACACCAGTGATGTTCTAATTAAAGTCCATTTCCTAGCATGAAGTACTTCTATATACAGCACTGCAGATTTATTCCTTTGAGACTGCCTCCAATTTCATGCTTGCTTACAGCAAGTGTTACAAATACTGTTATTTTTGTTGAGAGAATCATCATTGACATGGTTCTTAGGCTGCATTTCTGGAGCGTGTTGATTGTTGATTCCTTTTAAGATCTAGTAATTCTCAGCAGACCTCATTTAGACATCAGTGGTAACTGCATGTCCAAATTTGTTTCTGAGTTTGCATGGAGAAGTTATGTTCAGATCCAGTAGACAGACACTGAAACTAACCGATGCTGCTGAAAAGATAATTTGTCATAAAATGAAACAAGAAAGCAGCTTGTATCTCCTGCATAACAGAGAAATAAAAATAAAACCCAAAACCAAACCAAACCAAACTTTCTTTAAATGAGTTAGGCATTGTTCTCAGGCAGGAGCAAAATAATTACTTAAGTGAAGGAAAGAATAACATCTTGCTTTTAAAAATGTCTTTGGGGCTAAAGGATACTTTCTATAATCTGAACTACATTAGAATAGAATGAGAGGCATTCTTGACTAAATTTGCAATTAAAACAATTTAGAAGCAGACTATCTATTCATCAGAATCTGGGATGCAAACTTTTTATCAGAAAAGCGTTGTCTATACATTTCAGTAAATTTGAAGTTATGAGCTATGTGAGCAATGGCTTTCTCCTGAGCTTGTTAAGCGTAAATAATTTAAGATGGAAAAAAAAAGTACCTACTTTTAAAGAACATATAAGTAACTGCAACAACCCTTGAGACCTATACTTTGTGGTCCCTAATCCAGAACTGAAGATATTTTCCGCTATTCAGTAAACAAATTTGAAAGACATTATAACAGTCTGTATCTCTTAATAGATTTAGCTATAATTTATCTCAAAGCTCCTCTATAATGAGGCTGCTGTGTGTTTTTTTTAGGTAAGACGTTTCACAACAAAGGGGCTCAATAGTCCACCAGGCCCTTTTACATGCTTCACTGAGCACTAAACAGATGCCAGATTCTGCACTGTGTCACTATGGTATAATTCCTCAAATTGTTTTGAGCTGAAACATTATTTTGCTTTTTGGTAATATCTTCATTGCTAGGAATGTCTGGGATACTGACAAAATCCTTCTGTCTGCTGTGTCCAGGAGTTTGCACTGGTTCCTTCTGGTTTGCTGTGAGAGGTCCACCTTTCAATAATGGCTGTGTTTTTCCAGCATTTTAGCAGTCTGTGCTGTCCTTCCAGAAATCAGGCTAGGAATTAAGCATACAGATATCATGGAAGCCCTCTGTCTGGATATTTTACCTCCTCACTGGGATATCCAAATGAAGCATATTGTTTTGGGTCTGGTAGAAATGGATCTGCATGAATTCAAGTGCTTTATAGATGTTCTCGTGCAGTAGGCTGAGGTCTCTGCATGTATGACATCTTGATGTGTGATGCAGTCTCCCCCATGGATGAAACACTGCCAGGTGCCAGGGCAGTTGTCCATGGTCCTTACTGTAGGAGCACATTTTATGTGTATTGCAAAACAATACATATGGTGGTCTTGGACAATTTTTCTGGCTCTCCCACACCATTCTCCTAGAGAAGCTGGCTGCTCATGCCTTAGACAGGTGTACTCTTTGCTGGGTTAAAAACTGGATGACTGACCGGGTCCAGAGAGTTCTGGTGAATGGAGTTAAATACAGTTGGAAGCCGGTAACAAGTGGTGTTCCCCAGGGCTCAGTGCTGGGACCAGTCTTGTTTAATGTCTTTATCAATGATCTGGATGAGGGGATTGAGTGCACCCTCAGTAAGTTTGCAGACAACAGCAAGTTGGGCAGGAGTGTTGATCTGCCTGAGGGTAGGAAGGCTCTGCAGAGGGATCTGAACAGGCTGGATCGATGGGCCGAGGCCAATTGTATGAGGATTAATAAGGCCAAGTGTCAGATCCTGCACTTGGGTCTTAACAACCCCATGCAATGCCATGGGCTTGGGGAAGAGTGGCTGGAAAGCTGCCTGGTGGAAAAGGACCTGGGGATGCTGGTTGACAGCCAGCTGAACATGAGCCAGCAGTGTGCCCAGGTGGCCAAGAAGACCAACAGCATCCTGGCTTGTATCAGAAATAGTGTGACCAGCAGGACTAGGGAGGTGATTATCCCCCTGTACTCAGCACTGGTGAGGCCACACCTCGAATACTGTGTTCAGTTTTGGGCACCTCACTACAAGAAGGGCATTGAGGTTCTAGAGTGTGTCAAAAGAAGGACAATGAAGTTGGTGAAGGGTCTGGAGAACAAGTCTTATGAGGAGTGGCTGAAGGAACTGGGGTTGTTTGGTCTGGAGAAGAGGAGGCTGAAGGGGGAACTCATTTTTCTCTACGACTACCTGAAAGGAGGCTGTAGCGAGGTGGGGGTCGGTCTCTCCTTCCAAGTAACTAGCAATAAGATGAGAGGAAATGGCCTCAAGCTGCACCAGGGGAGGTTTAGATTGGATATTTTGAAAAATTTCTTTACTTAAATAGTAGCCAAGCATTGGAACAGGCTGCCCAGGGAGGTGGTGGAGTCAGCATCCCTGGAGGTGTTCAAAAAATGTGTAGATGTGGTAATTTGGGACATGGTTTAGTGAGAATGGTGGTGTTGGGTTGACAGTCGGACTTGATGATCTTGGAGGTCCTTTCCAATGTTAATAATTCTACGATTCTATGATTCTATTGTAATCATTTTTATTATGTGACTTTCCTTGATCCCAGCCTTGCTCACTCTAGTGGGTTATCTACTTCTGGACTTTTTAATATATGAAGAGTTGTTTTTCTCTTCATTTTGCTGTGTTTTTGAGACCCGTGAGAATGCTACAAGGCGTCAGTCTCCTCCTGCACACAGGCCTTAGTTCAGAGCATCCTGCCTTGAGGGACAGAGTTCTTCTAATTTAGTTGGAGTAAATAGCCTACCTCATGTTAATTAGACTATTCTGCTGTATTTTACATTTCTTTTTAGGCATGAATATGAATGAAGTCTTTTATACAGTTGTTAGGAGTGTAGAAGGCTTTTTCTCTTCTTTTTTTTTTTTTTTTTCCCATTTAAATCTGAACATCGAGTAATAAAATACTGTTGGACAAGTTGTTATTCAATCTAGCCTACATCAGCAGATGTGTGACTGCTTTCAGTGTTCTCCTTGGTTCCTGTGTACTACCTGATTTGGGGGATTCTCTTTGTTTATATCTTTATGCGATTTTTGTAGTCTAGTTTTAACAGAAAGGTGAACCTTTGAGCTCCCAAAATGATGTACATAACATATGATTTAGGAAAAAAAATTGCTAAAATTTTCTGTAGATAAATCTTGAGCAGATAAAGAATTGCTGTATTATTTCTTGTTGAGCATTTGTTCTTTACTCGCATCCATTTTCTTCATGCGTAGCTGAGCTGCTGCAAATATATTTTCTTTCAGGTTAGTTATTATTACTTAGCACATTGATTTTTTTGAAGATGAATGTTGGTTTTAGTACACAGATTTCTATACTTGGTGCTTTCTGTAACATCATCTATAATGCTGAATGATGAATGACATTTCATTATATCAGTATTCTATTTTACCACATGTTTGTTTGTCCAAAGGAGTTGAAATATTGGGCAACTGAAATGCTGCTGTGTGTGGAGAACCTCTAAATATGTCTATCGTGTACTCTACCACCATGATACTAATGATGTATACTCCCTTAGAAAAGTCAAAAGGTTTGTGTGATTTTTTTTCCAGAACATTAAAGCAAAGGATAAGATACTGGCTCTACTGCATTCAACACAAGCTTTGGTGCTGCCTAAAATGAGTCTAGGATTTCAGCCCAAAGGAAGGAAAGGGGCTGAGAGGATGGGATGATAGGTAACAGGATGAAAAGGCTTGCTGTAAATCCTTGCTGTGATCCAGAGCAATCTTCCCTCTGCAGAACAGCAGACTGTGAGAGACAATATGATCCACAGTGCAGTGCATTGCAGTGGCAGATTAAATATTTATTGTGCTAGAGAGAGAAAACAAGCAAGAGGGAACACGCATTATAGACAAGTCCCTAATCATCTGGCCTGAGAGCCAAGCTTCCCTTTGCTCCCTTCTTGTTTTCCTAGGGAGCGAGTCAACTGCTGAGTTTCAGTTTGTCAGTCATTACGTCATAGTGCCTGGTGAGCTGCTCTGAGACATCAACCTTCTCATTTTTTTTACATTTCATTTCCCATATTTTTTTTTCAATTCTACATACATTTGGTCAATTGTAATCCTAAAAATTATTTCCCTCAGAAATATTAGATCATGAAAATTAGGAAGTAACAGTTTAAAATTCTCAGCATTATTTTTTTATGAGGGGAGGGATTGATTTCCTACCAAATTTAAGTGTTTGTGGTCTAAGTCCTGGACAGTATTACAGGACTACACAACAGGACAGTATTACACAATTATGTTGTGGGTGTGTAAAGGGTTCTTGCTGTAACTATTGCCTGTGCTTTGTGTTTTGCGAAGTGCCAATCATAAGCCTGGAAATGTTCTCTTATTAGACATTTTTGCTTGTCTGTCTTGTCAACTGGGAAGCTTTAACATGCTCAGAATTCACCCTTATGCAAATTATTTTATTTTAAGTTGATATCTGAGTACAGCAAATATGAGGTTCTCTGCACACCTTGCCTACGCTATTTTAATATAGAGGGTTACTTCTCATTATAAAGATTGTGGATATGCTCAGACAATGCAGAAAGCTCCATATTCATATTTGCATGTTAATTCTTAGACTGTTCTCCTCATATATATTTCTTACTTATGCCGAAAATTAATATTGGATGAATGAGATGAATGACTGGGAGGGGGGGGAAGTTGTTTGTTTTGCTTTGTTGGCTTTTTTTTTTTAAATGTCACTTTAGTGCAGTTCTCAATGTTTTTTTCATCAGCCTTGATTGCTTTGAACTTTTGAGCTTTACTTTTTTATATGAGTTTTATCTGAATATGATTTGTAGATGTTTCTGAAAAAGTTTAGGTAAAACACCACTAAAACTAACACCTGTAATTGTTCACTGCACATTGTATATAAAAGAGCTAAGCTCTGTTATGATGTAAGGCACCAAAACAACAGCAGCTTTCTTCCAAAACACATATTACTGTCAAAAATGCATGTTAGTAGATTTTGCTTGGCTGAGAAAGGAGTAACAGGCTGTTCCAATACATTGGGTAGCATCAAAACCAGCATTCTAGTATGTAATCATAACTTTATGCTCTTTTGCTCCAAGTCAAAGCATTCTAGTAAACTCCAGCTGTTACAACAGAAAAGAGAAAAATACAGACGCAAAAAAATAATGCTCCCCAGATTTCCATGCTAAAGACTCACATGCTGAGAAGATCAAGGAAGTCAGAGCAGAAACAATATTTTCTTTAAATGTTTTGACCAAAAATTAAATTTCTTGGAGCTAACAAAATGCCCTAGCACTAACCCCTCCACTGCATGGTCTCTGATGCTGAGCATGCAAGGGCGACCTTAGACCCTTGCAGGTCTCCTCTTGCTCTGCAGGTCTTCATGCTTGAAGTTTCTCCACTGCAGGATAAAAAATCTGGCATAATGTTGGCCAGTTCGCTTCTAGCATGCAAAAGCCTTCCCATGGGAAGAAATGTTTGTCATCAAGGTCTGTCCAGCCAGATTTGTCTGGCCCAAAGTAAGAGAGAGAATGGTGTGACTCTTTGATGGGGAAGGACAGGAAATGACTGCGTGAAATCCCATCTCAAAGTGTAAGACATCAGAGAACTGACATTTCTAAATGTGTAGTGGGCAACACAAAACCCCTGAGTTCTAGACCCAGACAGTCAATTGGCTGGAAGATTGTAAGAAAAATTTACACTGAAATCAACACTCTCCCTTGAAAAGCTTTATTTACAACATACTGAGAAAAAAAAAGGAATTTTTTTCACTGTAAAATTTTGGACTAATTCAATATAAATTGGTCACTCTCATCCAGATTTAACTCACTAGAAAATATATTTTCCTGCCACTTAGACATGTTATTAAAAATGGGCATAAGGAATGTCCTCATACGAAAACTCACAGACATATCTACTAAAAAATAACATCGACAGTTTGTAAAACACTGTTTAGAAATAACATATGATTAAAAGTGGATGTCTTAATATTTTTTCCTTCCTTTTCTCTTTCTGCAAAAGTTTATTTAGCAAATTACAGTTGTAGAGGTAATAATAGCACACACACCTGGTAGCTTTGTAGTCTGCCTGCCCAGTCCCTCCTGTGAACGTGTTCTACCAGTTCTAGCAGCCCTTGTGCCAGGCTGATGTTAACTACTTAATTCCCTTCTCCTACCACAGATATGGGTGTTCAGTTTTGTTTACGTGCAAGCTTTATAGAAGTCATTTCTGCAAATGATGACATTTTGTGTGGGTTTGACTCTGCAGCTCAAATGTACTCAGTTTTCTTTCTAGAAGAAAGCAAATTAGAACAAATCAGAAAGAACATACTGATTTCCTGACATACTGAAAATCTTACTGAAAAACCGTATTATAAATCTATTACAACTCAGAAACAAATCGATCTTTATTAGGACTACTCTAACCTCAGGAGTCACAGAAAATAGTCAGTTCTGCTGGAAAGAAAAGTTTGGGGTTTTTTAACACAGAGAAACAGACAGCTTTTGTACTGTCTGTCAATAATGATCATAGCAAAAGCAGTGCTTAAACATAGTAAATGCAGAGTGCTGTTGCACTGTGGCAGTTGTAACACAAGCAGTTTGATTGTGCATATATATGGTCACACAGTGCCAGCAGCTACAGCTGCCATCTCAGTATTACTGTGGTTATACATGCAAGTTCATAATTAGAACGGAAGAAGTAGTGGGAGAAAATTTAATGCATTTGATTTGATCGCTTGTCATCTTATCAAGTCCTCTTTTCATGAACATTGAAGTGTTTGAGCTAGTATCAATACTCAGAACAAGTAAATATTACAGCCCAATATTCTCTTCTAGCACATTTTTGAATAGTTCATTTAGGAGAACAGTTTGTGATTTAGGTTGTTTTCCTTTCTTATAGAGGTTGCCTACTAAAGAAGCAAAAAAACCAAAGGTGTGCTTACTGTAACTGATGCACTGTAACAACATACTCCACAGTGCAAATCGTCACTGTGCTCTCTTTCCATCATCTTCAGACTGAGAGTTAGTCAAAACTGACTTAAAGTATGGATCTCAGAATGATATGATCTGCTCAAACAAGTCAGGTTTCACATAAGTTCCTAATTGTAAATCATTAATTTGTTCTATGCTACTACTGTCATCAGATACCATTTCCTCATTTGTCTTCTGCTTCAAAGCTTTTATTAACTGAAGCTATGGACAAAAGCAAAGCCTGCTTATCTGTATGCAGTGACTACAGTGTGAATTGTTCTGACTTCGTGCCTTGAATTTAATCTCTCCACTCATGAGTCTGTAGCTTGATGCTCAGGTCCTTGTGGATGTCAGCCTCAGACTCCTTTTTCCACACATTAATACCGCAGCAGGATAAAGGCCTACAGCATTTCATTTCTTGTTGCTTTTGTTTATTTTTATTACACTAAGCAGAGAAACCTTGACTGCACAAAGACGTCTGTATCTTGTTATATGATCATATGTGAAAGATAATCTCTGTGTCAAAGAACTTGAGTTATAAGGTAAGATGGAAACAGCAAGTATAAAGGAAATACAAGCAAAGTGATGTACCCGAGGTCAAAAATGTTTCTGTAGACCTCACTGCCTCTCTTCTTGAGTCTTAACTAAGGTAACTACTGTATAAAACCCGGAATATTGTGTGCTGCACATTACAGTTCCTATATTACAATTACTTTGAAAACAGAGGATGTTTCCACCCACACAGTAGTGAAACATTCTTTCAGAGACACTAATGAGATTTTTTTTGAACCATCTGCTGCTTGCCTTCCATTACATCAAACAGCTTTGAAAACAGGGAAATCCCTTTTAGTAAAATAGAATTGTAATAACAATGATCATATGCGAACTAGAAGCCAAAAGCTGGTGTGGTAGAAAAGTCCAATGTCACTTTTAACATTAACCACTGAAAAACTGTTATATTGAGCAAAGACTTCCAGGTCAAAGGAAGCTGTCTATAATAAAAGATGGAATTGATATAAGGTTGATTTCCATTGTCAAGAGATATGGGATATGTTGTACCCTTTTTATTGTAGACAACTTTGCTGAAGTTTTATACAAGTTCTCCTAAAAGCTCACTGGAACTAATTGTGCAGATTATAATGTTAGACAGTGCCCACTGAAGACCCAGGAAGAAGAAAACTTGACTGCTGAATGAGAGTGAAGTCAAATACCTGCCCCTGTCCAGCAGACCCGTGGAGCTGCCATGGTTTGGGTAGTGCCTGTGGCCAGCAATGTGCAAAGAAGGGACATGACTAGCGATCTTGGCAGCTCTGATGAGCAGGCACCTCTTTGCAGAGGCACTGGGTGTGCAATGCCTTTGGCACGAGCTTGGCCCAGGACTTGAATTCATGTCTGGAATCTATCACAGAATCTGGTAACTACATTAGTTCTGCTTCTAGGTAAATACATTATTGCTGCATTGAAGTTTATTTTCTCATAAATGCTTCTGTTCTCTTTTCTCCTAGCAGAAAGGTAGGAATGTTGTTGCTTTGAATAGCATATGAAATTAGATTATATTAATGAGATTTCATATCAGCTAACTGGTTCTCACATAGGAGTTTATAAGTCTAACATATTTTGGAAAAGGACTGGAATCCTAATTTAGCAGTGGTTTTTTTATAAATATCCAAGCAGCATATTTTATTTTTATGACATTCACCCACTTGGAATATTTCTTTAATTTGCACTTAAACTTAAGCTCTCTTCATAAAATAATGCTAACATTGAAATTATGTCTTTGAACTGCTTTCTGAATAGATCCCTCATTTGCTCAACAATTATTGCTGTAATGATTGTGACTTTAGGAACCCTTGTTCCTGTTTGACATTCTTTCCTTGTGACTAATTATTTTACAGACTATGTTTTAATTACAGGATGTAGGAGGTACTTTCTATAACTGCCAAGTATTAGAAGGGGACATGCTCTGCAGATCATTAAATGTACTACGAGGAATAAGCATACTTCTGAGATTGATAGCATTCGTCAAAATTAGTCAATGTGTTTGTTCAGAGCAAGAGGCCATCTCCAGGAGATGTCTCCTAATAATTGCTGGCGTGGTGAGTGCTGTTAATTATTTAACATGATATGGAGGGCATAGTCTTTCTCAGGAGAAATGGCTTTCTTTTTTCTTTTATTTACAAACAGGATGCATTAAAAACCCTAAGTGAATTAGATTTGCTTTTTAAACAAATCCAGGCTGACAATTTTCTTGGTAGCCTGCAAGCATTGCTAAAGAGGAGAAAAGTTACAGACATCAAAATATTATGCATATTTCATGGCTTCCTATCAGAACACAGAGTGATGTAAAATGAAACTGTTACCAGATTTGAGCATCTATGCTCAACTTAAACTAGGCCAACATCATGGTCTCCTTTTGAAGTCATCCACTAATGAGAGTGTGTATAAAACTTAGGTCAGAGGTACTGCTTTGCAGTGCTGTCTCTTACAGTGCTGTTATGTGCTTTTGTTTTCATTGTATCTGATTTTGACAAAGCAAGGGTTCATGTTCTCCACATGAGTGCCCTAAATCCCAGGTGACAAGAGCATGTCAGGAGTGATCAGAGGTCTAAAAACCTATGAGTAAAGATTGAAGAAATTGGGACTTTTGGCCTAAAGAGAAGAAGATTGAAGAAGGGACCTGGTAGCAACTTTGCCTAGGTAAAAGATAGCCCCAGAGAGTGCTACTTCTCTATGTCCAGGGTAGATAGGACAAGAAATAATGAGATTATATTTGGGGAAGAAAAAAAAAAAAAAGGTTTTGCTCAGAAATAAGGAAAATATTTTTAAACAAATAGCAATGCAATGCACTGGATTGAAGGTTGTCCAGTGTTATTTGGAGTATCTCTTCATAGATGTGATTTAGACATAATGGTTCTTGCCTTGGGGGACTTGGCTTCATCAAACTTTTTTCTAGATATTTTTTACTAGAATTTAACAAGGAAATCCACCTGGGAACAAAAAAAACCCCACAAAACAACACCTTCCCAATGAAAGTTTAATCAAAACAGGTCTGATTCTAGCAGAAAGTTTCGTTTTTGTTATGTTTTGGGTTGGGGTTTTTTGTTTAGAAAAATCCTCATAACCAGCTGAGGACTCTTGTGGCTGGAAGGGTCCAAGACATTTGCTTTAATCATCAGTAAGGATTTTGGCATCATGCAGTAGATTAGCAGTGACATCCTCTAGACAAAAACCTGATAGTTGTGTTTGAGTGCATGATAAAGCAGATTTGATTTTCTTGGCTTGTGGGATTTTCTCCCTCTGTGAATCTTTGTATATACACAGCTCAATTTGAGAGGTAAGGGCTTTCATTTTCTCAGGCACTGAAAACCCAACTCTGAACACATTGAAACAAGACTTTCACTATGCATACAAGCATTTAAAGTTATTTTATCTTGTTTTCCAGGACTTATTTTGTCACTATTGCGTAGTTTCTTTCCTTCTCCTGGAAAATGCAGTTCTAATTTTGAAGGAGCAAAAGAAATCTTTGCTTTTTCTTTTTTTTTTTTTTTTTTTTTTTTGTGTGTGTGTACAGTTGTGCAGAAAGACATTTTGAACTGTGTTGGTGTTCAGTTCTCATTCATTCTCTCAAAAAGTAGTCAAAAAATGTTACTGTACATCAGTGCTACTAGCTGAAAAAACTTCCCCTGTTGCAGTAGTTCTCAAAACTGTGCTCTCTGAGCCACAAGATGATGTCTAGCCTAGAGCCTGAATGTATGTAACTGGAAGGAAATGTCCCACACATCATCACTGGCTAATGCCTGCTTTGAGAAATAGTGGTAAAAAAAGGTGACACAGAGCTATACATAACAGTAAGATTTTATAAGTCTGATTTGCACTAGAAGACAACCAGTGAAAGAATGAGCTTAGTGCAATACACATAACGGTGATCCAGTTTTAACGCTGACCCTCTCTTCTACATTTATTACCAGATAAGAGGACCTTGCATGGTACCACATCAGCACATACCTAACAAATGTGTGTACATATCGGCAAAAGGTGAGTCACAGACCATATACAAATAGTTCTGGAGATAAGGCTTGCCAGGCACCCTGTGGTGCAGTTTGCAACCATGACGTACTTAGGAAATCCTATCTTGATTTGTCCTAGTCCTCTTGGGTATTATTTCCTATTAAAGCATGCTATTTGGCAACATCCATGACTATATGTAGGGAAATTAAAAGCAATAGTCTAGATTTCTGCTTAAAATCATGTGCGTAATGGAAAGCAGGTGGTGATGAGCAGTATCTCAGAGGGTTGCTAGATGGTGCTAAAGCATATACAGAAGTGTATCACACATAACTGCTTCATTGGCTGTTAAGGTTATAATTTAGTGTGGAAGACAGAAAAACTGAAGATGTTTTCTGTCTGTCTGTCCTATTTTCTACATCACCTCCAATGGAAAGAACACCTCAGCTTCCTTGGCTTCTCAGAGAATGTTTTATTCAGATTTGCCCCAATTTACTAAGCTCACATTTTTATGTACTTTCACAGTATTTTCTATTTACAGCAGGACTGACTAAATATATTTTGATGAGGAGACAATTTACCAGAAGCTGGCATTTCGGGAAGACTGACATTATTCAGGGGAAAAAAGAGAACTGTTAAAATACTTTATTTCAACATTTCCAGAAGGATACACATTGACTTTTTTTTTTTTCAAAGAGCATATTCTCTTAGAAATTTATACTTGCTCAACTTCTGTAAATGTTTACTTGACTGGAGGAGGGAGAAAGAAAGTACTTCCCAGTGTGGACTTCTGTCTCACTGACTACAGATTTTATATAAGGAATGTATGTACTTAGATAAGCAAACACTCAGCAGAACAAGGACTAGGACATCATTCTCATTTACTGCTGGCAAGCTTACTACTGCTAGACGAAGAGCGTAGTTTTCATTTAAATACTGAATTTCTATGCCAAACAGACACTTCAGTGAAAGAGAGCCAAGGGCTCTTTTCTATTCCACCCAAGCAGTGGCTAGCTGGGGTATTAGGGTGCTTCCGTAGGTGTCTGGACATGAAGCGAAGCACATTCTTGAGAGACACATTTCAGAAGCAGAGAAACAGATTACACCCCAGTCTGTGTCTTCCTGCATGACTTTACTGACTACAGGGCAAACACCCATCAGTATCATAGAGGGACTACCAGCAGCAGAGGTTGGTGTGCTCCTGCGTGGACAGGCCTGAACCAGCAGCAGCCCAGCAGATGTCTGGCAAGAGCTAGATGCCAACTGCTCATTTGGGCAGATAACGTGCTCATGAGCACCTTCAGAAGCAGGTATTTTACTAATAGTAAGGTGTTAGGCAGAGATGCTGTGGGCTTTGACACTTTCACAGTCAGTGTGCAGTAGCTAGGTTGGCATTCTGAGGATCACAATTTTTGACTGAAGAACTTGAGCTGTGGGTGACTTGTTATGTACCACTCAAGCCTACAAATCTATTCAAATGGTATTTCTACAATGTGAGGAAAAAAAATTTCTTGCTAAATATGATCTATCTCTGGGTGATCTAGACCTTTCTTAAGAAAGATTTTCACTGACCTCAGAAAAGGTTAGTGTTTACGGACTTTCTACTCAACTGAGAAATATGCCTGTAATGGCCTTTAAGAGTACGTGTTTATCAGTCACTCTTTTGTTAGGTGCAAATGGGAGCCTTTGTGAAAAGGCTGCATAATGACTCTTGATATTTACTGTTTCACAAAGGTTCCTGTAAAGCACTCTGCATCTACTTGAAAAGTAAGAGTTCTCATAATAACAATTATTATAAAAGTATCTGCGTTCAGAGTAATGTGCATATGACGAAAGGAGATAAATTCTCTTTTTGACATCCATAAAAATTCAGAATAGGTGGAGTGATAAAATATTGCATAAATTAATAAAAGTCTAAAATTGAGCAGAAATTCCCAGGTTTTGAAACTAAGAAGCCAAACAGAGATTATTGGTGACAGAGGGTTTTGCACAACCAGACCTGTCCTTGAAATCCATATATAAATATATACCTGCCAGAAGTCAGGCTAGGCTACGTATGATTTGCTTAAAAGAAATTTACAGTAATGGTGTACTTCACAGACTGTGAGAAAATCTGTGTTTTCTTTAGGGTTTTTTTGTGTGCCGTTTCCACTACCAACACACTGCAGACGTGTAAGTAGTAGTCAAGACCTCTAGGAGTTTAACTTTCATTATACAAGTTGATGGCTGGAGCACACACAGACACATCTCTCCTGAAAAAAGATCACATAGAATTGAAATCTACTAAACTCATGACTTTTCCAACAGGTTTTTTAGCCCCACACTAAATTTGAAACCTTTAGAAGGACAGGCTTGCTTGATACAGTTTTAGATGCCTTCTGTAGCAGGAAATAATAGTGCTTTTAAAATGCAGTGAGCTGTCTGCAGAGCACACAAACAGTCTACCCAAAGAGCATAATATAAAGCAGTAACATGCCTCATTTCAAAGCTAAATCTATCAAGGTCTGCAGCAAACAGTGCTAAAAAATCCTTCACTGGTAGGAAATGTAATCACGTCTGAAAGCATGAGCCCCCAGAGCTGCTGAGACAAGGGAATTTCAGACCTTGATTGTAATCTCATTACGAACAAGACACATTATCTGTGGTATTTGGAAAGTGAGCCCAGTGCCTTGCATTTGGTTGCAATATTTTCACTTGCATCCTGTCAGAAAAAGAGGAATCAGCAGAGGCACATGAGAGCTAAGCTCTGAGCTGTACCAGAGAAAGCTGTAAAAACTCACAGCTTATTTATATTAAAATATTTTTTGAGTAAGTAATGCAAACAATGGAGTAAAACGGGAAGAAAGTAAATCATGAGCAGGATGTGAGCAGTTTGTGTATGTTTCAGAGCTGTGAAGGAACTGAAGGAATGCCAGGGTTGAATTAATTTCCTATTCACTATAGTCCCTGGCCTAAAAATAGAATAAAAGTACAAAACACATGCATCTCCTTAAAAAGTAGACCTTGGAAAGTAAAACAAAAGCAATCAGTCAAACAGGGAACACTAATATCTGGGAAATACTAAGAGGAACTATTCTACAGAAGAAGGAAAGCATCCTGCAGATGACCTTATACTTGCTTGTGCAGGCCAGAACGGGGTGTGGGAGGGGGCGGGAGAGTGAGGACTGGAAAGGGGGAGGTATGATTACTTTTCTCCTATTGTTTATTCAGTGCAAAGAAAGAATGCTGCTTTAGAGACAATACATGCAAAGTGCTGGCTTCAAAGGGCTAGTCAACAGACAAGGCCAATTCTTGTAAGATGCTAAGCACTTTGCAGCTTGTGTTGGCTGTACACTAGTCAGCAAAGCACAGCCTTTTTTTGCTCATCTCAGGACAACTATGAAAAAGAAAATGACCATCAAACAATATTATAAGATTGTAACCAAACCAGGAAAAAAATCTCAACAGTCATTACATATCTCTTTCACAACTAGACATGTCATCTGCTCCCAATCTGTCCTTAACAAATCAATCTCATCACTTAAGCAGAGAGCTCCTTGAAGACAGGGGTACTTGACTTTGACCCACAGCCGTAAAAACTCAAGTGAAGTTTTCTGCATACTAGAGTTTGTGTTAGAGCTCCATTAGGAAGAAAGGAAGAAAAATCTTCACCATGCTAGTCATCCTAGGGACCTCCTGTTCTGTAAAGACTTTCTTGTAAACCATGTGGTTGAACTGAGAAGTTCATAATCCAGTTTTAGTGAAATCAGCATGACTGTTTGTATAAATGCTTAGCAACAGGAGCAAGGGAAAATCTTGCCAAAAATAAATGGATGGATTTTTTCAGAAAAATTCTGGTGGCCTTTCTATACTTAATGACCACATGGGTCCTTAAGCAGAGACACAGAGGGATACAAAGGTTTATGGGTATTTTTACAAATGCACACACATTTTATAAACAACTTTTTGTCCATGTGCTGCCTGAATGAAGGAGTAGTTTAACTGTGCCAGGACTCATGATGCTCACAAAGAAAGGGGGAAGACAGTGTATGTTCTGAAAGAGTGTTTACCACAGTGATGGTCCAAGTGGCACTCTGCATGCCAGGTTGGGCCTATAAAGACATTTCTGTCTGTATGTGATTTTCACATTCAGCTTACACTACCAAATTAGTTTCCAGTTTATACCTAGAGAGTTCTGGTTCCAGAAGTTTGTATAACTGTATTAAATGTATATGAAACCAACTGCATTGTTCATTTGCAGTTCCCCAAATACTGCCAAGAAGTCGTGACATCCACAATGAATAAGTAAACAAAAGTTCTGGGTGGCAACATCTGCTATTTCAGATCTGGGTTCTTGCTTTGTGTTGGCCCAAAAAGCAATACTCTAAAGACATTTTCACAAAAGCAGAAGTGAAGTGAGATATCTGGTGTGAGGGTTCCTCATTTTAATATGTGCAGTTGTACAAGGCACAGAGCTGTGTGAGGGAGAACTAATTCATTCCTAGTATGGAAAGCTCTTCTTCGAGGTAACTAAGCACAACTGGCCAAAAAAACCCCCAGGGTTCATAGACAACTTTACGTGGACTGCCCCTGGCCAAGGCCATGCCAGCAAAAATGCATGCAGGGTTCTTCTGGAATTTGAAAAATTTTAGATATAAAAAAATTGGGTCTCGAATTTGATGAAAATTTTGTAAAACCAAAATGCTTGAAATAAAACATTTCAAAACAAGAGATACCCTTATCTGTGGCAATTTTACTTCACTGGAAATATTCCTACCATGACATTGGTGATCATGTAAATGAAGAACTTAAACCTTTTCTATCTATGTACAGGAACCAACCTGATACACAGGATGGCCTCTCACGGGCTTTCTCTTTTCTCCAGTTTTCTTCCCCTAGTAGTTGGCTGACTGGAAGAGCTCCAGTTTCATATTTAGCAAATATATTGTGTCAATCAAATGAATTTAATCTAAAATAACTTAGCTTTAACAGCCATGAAATTTCTTTAACGTCTCCACTGTGCATTTTTGCTTATAAGAAATGTAACTATTCTTCACCATATTTTAACTACATTTTTCAATATATAATTATTTTAGTCGGAAATATATAAAATCAATGGCAGTGCTGAAAACCATTCTCATTGATTAGAATGCAATATGTAGTACCTGATCATTAAAATGTGATCAGCAGCTAAACAGAGTGCCTACAAGATGAAATAGGGAATAAAACATGGTGTTTATTTCTGAGTAAGCTCATTATATTAATTATTATTGTTATATTAGTTATTATTGTTATAGAATTCTTTTCTGATAGGAAATTCGTTGTTGCAATACTTTAAAGAAAGGAAAAACAGTTTCCATGTAATGTATGAGTATGTCACTAATGACATAATCAGGAAATAGCACTTGATTCGCTTGCCCTTCACATCCTGCTTTACCAACTTCTACTTCACTCTAGCAATGCCTTATAGGATTTTTTTTTTTCCAACTCCTTTATGCATATATAAGGAACTATATCTACATTTTGAACTTCCTGGCAATAAATTTTGTAATAAAATCAAGTTTGATGGCAAGCTCCCTTTCAGGAATGCATTATAAATTAATTAATCTGTCTGGGTTCCACGTACAGGTTAGGGCTTCAGTGTAAGATGTGTTATGTGTTGCATAAGAGAATTGTAGGCAGCTGACAGAAAAGGTTTTGGAGTTTAGTTTATCTGGAGTTCAAGTTTATGCTTGATTTAACTTTGGAAGCCAAGGATCCTAGCTGGGAAGTCATTGAAATTCAGAGGACTGAGAAGAAAAATCTTTGAGCTCTATGAAACAGAATCCTCTGTTTTACCAACCATAACAGCATGACACTACTAAGCAGTGTCTTTGATCTGCAGTAAGCATATCTAATTTGAATTCACTTGATATTATGGCCAATATCAGCTACGCCTTTGTGCATCTTCCAGATTGCAGGAATATTATTATATAAGGACTATCTTAATCCCAACCAGGAACATTTGAATCATATCCTTTTCCTCTTCAGCAAATGTCACGTGCCATAAACCACAGCACTTCAGTCACTTCACTATCACGAACCGAGAATGAAATCTGTCATTCACTCACTTATTTCAGGGACAAAAAACAGGGGGAAAAAAAAAAAAAAAAAAAAAAGAAGAAGTTTTAAGGACTCCATCTCCCGTGGTATAAAATTTACACAAAAGAAAATATTGCATCTTTAAAATTTCCTCTGGAAGGAATGACCCAAATTTTATATTTTTCCCTGAATATTTGCATCTCCTTAGCATATAAATATTACTGCATAATGAATATTACCTTACCCAGATTGTCAGGATTATTTCAAGATAGTATTGCAACTTAGTAAGTAGTGCGGAAGAAAAGGAAGTAACGGATAGAAACCTCCATACCTTTCTACTATTTTATCATAAAATCTTTATAAAGTCCTTCAGATATGTGCTATACTTTTCTGTTACAAGGTGAACAGAGAACTTGAATAACTCTTTAATATTAACAGACAAGTGGGGTTTTTTCTCCCCCTGATTCTTTTCTCTTTCCAGTAAGGAGACTTTTACTGAGAACTTTGCTTCTTGATCTTGCTGTGACCTGCCATAATCATCTCAGTCTTCTATTTTCAAAATAATTCACTTCCGTCAGTCACTGCGTTAATGATCTGTTTCAAGCTTACCCTTGAAAACAGTGATAACTCTTTGGGGCTCATGTGTAAGAGAAACACACTGTAATGTGGATCCTGATCCAAAGTCTATCTTCTCAACCTCTTCAAAAGATTTGGATTGAGTCCCAGATCTTTTACCTCTGTATAACGTTATGCTGTCCCAACAAACCCACAATATTTCATGTTAATATAACTACTACATTGGTTACTATACAGCAAGCAATGCCAGAGAGGTAAATATGGCGGAACAGCTTAGGTAGTTCATGAATGGTGAGGTCTATCTGTGTGTGCATCTCCTCTGCTTTTGTGAGAAAGAGCAGAAGCCTCATGGAGTCACACCATGAGACAGTGAAGCAGAGGGATTCTCCCCAAGATTGTTCATTATTCCTATTCTGAAATCTACCTTGGAAATAGTCACTCTTTCCTTACATGGCAGGAGAATATGTAATAAATATATTACATGTCCAGTGCTGATGGACATTCCAGATGGATGTGAAAACTTGTCTGAAACATATGCAGTGCATAGTACAAAATCATAAGAATTTTTTTAAAGAGTGATATTGCCCTGGCTGGAAGTGGGGGATGCTGACTGTGAAAAGGTTTTCCATTCTAATGGAAGAAGAAATTTTCCTAAATATAATTTCAGTTTCTGAAATATAATTTCATAAGAAATATAAAATAAGTCTTTTCTATGCAACCAATTTTTATCTAATTATACCCATTTTACAGGTCTTTAGTTGGCTAACTGAGCATCAAGCAGCAGCCTCCCATATCCTGTATTATTCAGAATGGGATATATCAGAACTGGGAGCTTCATTTAAAACATAGACAGAGCAAGGGAAGCTGGCAAGAAGCAATGTCAAAGGAATTGTCTGCTGTGGCTTCAGGCAGGACTGGAGGCTATATAGAGGCATTGAAAAAACACTGTTAGCCAACTAACAAGCCATGGGTCTTCAGAAGGACACAGGAGGACGAAAGATTTCAGTATCGTAGAGAGGATGCTTAGTGGTGGTACAGTACCCCTGAAAAAAAAAAAAAAAAAAAAAAAAAAAAAAAAAGAAGGAAAAAAAAAGAGAGAATAAAAGAGAGAATAGACTCTTTTCTAAAGAAAATTGGTAATCATTGTCCCCTCTCTTCTATCCTTTTATTATGGTTTTCTTTTTCAAGTAGATTTTTTTCCCCTTGAATTTTTAATACAAAGATATTATGAGCTAATTCTGCAAAGGCTGCAGGGAGCAGGTGAAAGGAGCAGACTACTTTTGATACCTAAATTCTGGATGTGATTCAGGCACTAGCTGATTTAAGATTGCATACTTATGAATAATAGCATTTCCAATTTACTTACTGAGGGAATCCATGATCAGACATACTTAATTCCCCAAAGTTTTCTTTACCCTTCTCTTCTCTTCTCTTCTCTTCTCTTCTCTTCTCTTCTCTTCTCTTCTCTTCTCTTCTCTTCTCTTCTCTTCTCTTCTCTTCTCTTCTCTTCTCTTCTCTTCTCTTCTCTTCTCTTCTCCTTTCAAATTTTTAAAAATTATTTTTCTTTCACCATGCAAGCCATGCCATCCTTTAGAAATGATGATAGCACTTTTCCCTCTCTGGACCTGATCAAAGATTTTCCCATAGCAGTTACTGTGTTTGAACATGGACAGGGGTTTTGGCTACTCTTTTAGTGCTGTCCCTCTTCTAAGCCCCCACGGAAACAGGTTCTTTCTGTCTGGTGACTATCCAGCAGGAGGATAGGGAAAGGGGAAAAATAATCTATAATGTCCTTTACTGTCTCTGTCAAGATTCCCAAGGAAAAAACAAATTCCAAGCAGTATATTCCACATGTAGTATGGTATAGCCCACCAGTGAATGAAGCTAAGGAAATTTTCAGTGGATTTCTCTTACTATGGTGGTGGCAGAATTTTGGAGACAGCTCATTGATCCTCTTCAGTGCAGTGAAAAGGCAACTTAGTGGAAAGAAGTGTGAATGACTTGGGTTTTCTTCTAGATATCAGTCTTAGTAAAGTGTATTTTTAAATTTTTCAACCCAAGAGGTGTATTGAGAAATACAAAATATATTTGGTCACCCACTTGGCATTTCAGAAAGGCAGTAAGAGGTGAGTAAATTCAGTACCAGAGATGAACACAATAAGTTCAGATTGAAGATGGTCATACTCCACTCACCTGTTCACTACAGTGCTCCTCTCACAATGAGGCTCCAGACAGGCATAAATAATAGGAAAGATTAAAACTGGTCCATGAGTAGGTGTGTTGTAAAATCAAAGGTCTCATGCTGGTTAAACACAGAGCCAGAGACACAATTTGGCACAAACTCATTTTATGACAACTTCATTCATCGTCTGACTTTGTTCCTCCGTACTTAGAAGGTGGTTAAAGCTTTCCACTGACAGACAGAGCTGCAGCACAAGAAAGCAGCCTGAGGCATGTCAGGGTATTGAGTTGGATGAAGACTGGACAAGTACCAGGTCTCTGGTAGGGTAGGTTGCATGGGGTCTGGCGTCAGCTTTCTGCCATGTCCTTTCCCCTGTGTTGCAGTCCAGCAGCCTTGGAGAGGATCTCTGACCCCATGCAGTCGCCCTTCCCTGCTGCCTACCTGTTTTCTTCCAATATTGTGGGGACTGGCAGCAAACACAACCTGTCACAAGTGCTGCAAGTAATTTATTTATTAAGGAACCACATCCCTCTACCTGTAACTGCCCATCATAAGCAAGGATAAATGGGCAGAAACATAAAATTTATTTTAGACCCATTGAAACTAACAGAAGGAATAATTTTACCAAAACTCCTTCTCAACAAATAAATAGGGAGGAAAAGATAAATCAAGGACCTAAGGAGATCTGGGTAGAGAGAAGGTACATACATTTACCTGTCTTCACCACTCCTATGAAGAGTAATCAAATCTGCAACAAATAAACTTCTGCAGCATTATGAACTGAAAAATGGGAGGTGAATCCCCAACTGATGTTTTCAGAAGAAGACCAATCTGCCTGTAAAATCAGAGACCTCTGTCATTTTTGCTTACTAAGGACTGCAGTATGTGCTAGATATAAATACGGTTTGTGACACATGGAGCTATGCTAACAAGTCCTCCATTGCATGTAGGGTTCTGATATTTGTTTGAATTTTGTGGTATTGTAATTTCAGATGAAAACCCAGGCACTGACAGAAGACTCCAAAGCTGAAAATTTCCAGCCAACTTTAATAACACATAATGAAACCGTTCTCAAGCTACACAGAGACAGCATATTATGCACCATACTTCACAAGATTTTCTTTGCTTAGTAATAGTCTTTACAGGAAGATTTCAAATACAATCAATTCCCCCTGCTTAGAGTGCAGAACCTCTGCAAGCATTGCAGGTGTCTCTTCTTCATGAAGATGAAGTTGAATTTAAGGAATCAAATGATATGTGACATTTTCACCAAAGAGAATAAACGACTTTGGAGAACAGAGG
The DNA here is from genome assembly GCA_028020825.1 of Podargus strigoides. Classification (NCBI taxonomy): domain Eukaryota; kingdom Metazoa; phylum Chordata; class Aves; order Caprimulgiformes; family Podargidae; genus Podargus; species Podargus strigoides. The sequence goes on from CM051621.1 coordinate 14,855,766, forward strand.
CTTTCGATATTCAAAATATTAAGCAAAATCTTTTGTCCCCACAACTTTTACCTCCCATGTCTGTACACAAATAATGATGCAATGACATCTCTGAGGAAGTGGGTACTGAAGCAAGAGATCTCTGAGGCAAGAAGGAAGCAATGCAATGAAGTTCCCTCTTAATTATCCTCTCTGCTGGAGTCCCCCACAAAACTCAGCCAAAGTTGCTCTACCTTGAATGACTTTCCTCTAACAGCAACACTAGAAATTGCCAACAGGGAGAAAAACATCTATATGTGTAAGAGATGCAAAATTTAGTGGAGAAAGCTGCTGAATGTTATCATGAGTGAGTCTGTTGCCAACGGGAATCTACAGGAATATCAAAATAAGAAATAAAGAGGCAATATCTGGAAGGATCTTGACTCCTCAAAAAAAAAAAAAAAAGTGACATTTTGTTTCTAAATATTATTTCTTCACTCTCTTTCCTCTCATGTCTTCTAGTTCTTATCTGAGCCCTACTGAATGGGAGACAACTATAGATCAAAAAAGTTATTACAGGACTTACTTATTGGAAGCATTATTTTTGCTTTTAAGTCAGAGACACAATTCCTTTTTTTTTCTCATGCAGATGAGCCTTACTTCAGCAGAGAAATAAATATATAGTAGTCCAGTAACTTTACTGGAAGAGAGAGGTTATGTATAAATGGGGCAATATTCTTAGGAGTCCTTTCATCTGTAAGGAAATGCTTTCCTCTAGTATTTGCCTGAAAAATAAATTTAGAGATATCTTGTTCCCCAGACCTTCATGGATAAGCCTTCATATGCCAGCTGCAAGCATGAAGGCACTTTTGACTGTTACGAACATTGATGTAAGTAACCTGAGGTCCTAAGGGATCTCTTTCTCTGTGGCATTAATGTCTCTTTGTCCCATGGGGGTACAAGAGTCCTGAAAGGGCTCAGAACTGAGTCCTGAACCACTGCCTTCCCTCCCAGGTGTTAAATTGCCTGAGGGCCTTCACTTCAGTCCCTGTTATTAAGTGCGTGTTGGAGAACTGCCAGAAGCAAACTGCATCAGGGCTGTTCTCTGTTTGCAGGTTCAACAGGAGCTCAGCACCAACCGCACAAACCAAAAGAAATTATAAGCTCAGGAGCAAGAGCCTGGGCCTTCCAGCAATCACCACCAGCTTCTCTTATTCCTATGGCCCTAGGACTAAAGGATGTATTTCTTTATGCAGGTAGAAGTGCAACAGCTCAAGCTGAAGAGATGTTTTCAATACAGGAATATACTGGTGTTTAAAAATCACAGCAGTGAAGGGAGAAATTAGAAAGAAATTTGAAATTGAGTGTTACACATTCCAGGCAAGTGCTCTAAGAAGGACAAGAATCATGGGCACAATTGGGACCTTTTCTTGGGTGTGGGACAAATGAGTCTTGAGAATACTTACTGAGTTAAGGTTTGTGGGACATAACAAGTATATCTGTCCCAATTCCTAACTGTGTGCAAAGTGTAAAGTGCTTTGGCTGCCAAGTCTTTTGCTGTTCCACATGCACCCTGGAACAAAGACACACATACACAAAATCATTGTGCACCTCCAAGATTAAGTAGGAAATAAATAAGAGTTTTAAAGATCTCATCTGCACCTAAAATCAGACTTGAATGTCATAAGTGGGAATTAGGCAAGCAAAGCACTGTGCACACCTGCTTCTAAATAGTTAAAGCAGAAGAACCTCTCTTTTTCATAGAATCATAGAATAGTTTGGGTTGGAAAGGACCTTTAAAAATCATTTAGTTCAAGCCCCCCTGCAGTGAGCAGGGACATCTTCAAATAGGCCAGGTTGCTCAGAGCCCCATCCAACCTGACCTTGGATGTTTCTAGGGATGGGGGAACTACCCCGTCTGGGAAACTTGTGCCAGTGTTTCCCTACACTCATTGTAAAACATTTCTTCCTTATATCTAGTCTAAATCTACCCTCTTTTAGTTTAAAACCATTGCCCCTTGTCCTATCACTACAAGGACCTGCTAAAAAGTTTGTCCCCATCTTTCTTAAGCCCCCATTAAGCACTGAAAGGTCTCAATAAGGTCTCCCTGGAGCCTTCTCTTCTCCAGACTGAACAACCCCAATTCTCTCAGCCTCTGGTCATCTTTGTGGCCCTCCTCTGGACTCACTCCAACAGGTCCATGTCTTTCCTTTTAATACATGCTTGACAAAGTTACTAAAATGGGACCTTGCATAATTCCTTTAAAATGTTCCTAACAGAAGGCACCAAGAGTCATCAGGGCACACACAGCTAGCAACAGTGCAAACCCTCCAGGGATGTCTTACTACTGTGACTCAGTTTGTTCTGGAGCCACTGGTAGGAGGGACACAAACCCTCACAGTGAAGTAGGTGAGGATGAGAATGCACAGTCAACCTGTCCTGCTGTGACAGCTGTGTCTGGGCTCTTCTCCTGATGATGCAATGCCAAGCAGCTGACTCCGCACCAGCAGGCATCCAACCTCACATTCAGCTTACGGGGTAGTTGTGAGCTTTGTTCCTAATCACGCCTTCTGAGTAAGAGTGAAAGAGTTTTGTGAAAATCAGGCTCTAGGGCTCAAGTAATAACTGAAAGTCTTCTGGAATAGCTGCAGGTTGCAAGAACACCACACATGTTCTGTTCTGAATGGGCAATCCATTGAAAATGCTGTCAAGACACAATCACAGCCTAGCAGGAGTGAAAGGACTAAGAAATGGTAACCACAACCATGTGCTTTATATTTATGAATGTGAAGTCTAGTAAAGAAAAGATACATGAGTTTGTAAGATTAATGAAGTTTCCAAGTTCCCATGAGCTCCACAGGTAGGATTAATCTTGCTATTGAATCACAGTGAAGTTTTAATTGACTAAATTTTCTGATATATTTTATTGAAAATGCCAATAACTTTGCAACAAAGCACTACATGGAGCAGGCTGGGAAGGAAGATAAGTCTTTGCTGCCTATTCATTATTTATCGTTTTTATTATTTCTAAACTAAATATAGTGCTATAATAGATCTTGATTATCATCATGCCTTCCATATTCTGTTTACATTAAAAATTAAAAAAGAAATCAATATAAAAAAAATTCAAATACAGTGCACTGAAAGAAAAAGTAAAAACCCTCTTTGTGAAGAAATTATGTTCTTCCTGTAGGAGAAGTGACTTTGCAGGCTATGAATAGCAGTCTTTCAGTAAGCACCTAACAGACTTTGATAGAATTATAATTTATGATGTATTCATTGGGCAAAGCACTATTAATATTTTATCCCAGGAAAGGTTGCATCAAGATTAGCAAGGTAGCATATTTCAACTTTTATTTTGCTCCATTTTTAGTGCCAGGAAAGAAGTCTTGTTTATATTGTAAATTGAAGAATAGCTCCTACCAAGTGAGTTTTCATAGTACACTTCATTTCTTGGGGGAATTTAAACTGATCCACTTTGGAACACATTTGTTAACTATGCTTTCTTATAGGAAATATTTACTATTATATCATTATCTGAAATAGCATTTCAACTTGTATATATGCAAGGATTCTGCTTTCAACCTTCTAACACTTTTACAAGAGATCATTTCTGAACGTGTATATAAGATTTTTAGTAAATTTCCACTTATGATATTTGGCTGAGAAAAAATAACCACATCATTACTAATATTTATTTAACAATTCACACACCACATTAAATGGCACTTTTTAAGTTCCAAAATGTAGATCATACAGATCATTGTATGTACATCACAATTTTTTTACTCAGTGTTGGAATATGTCTTACTTGCCTCTTGGTATAAAAAAACCTCAGCCTATATTTCTTTGTCTTTAAATCACCAAAATCCATTCATTTCAGCATGCCATTAATTGAAACAAAAAAAAAAAGAACAAAACCAACCAGATTTGTTTATACATATATAGCTCTGATAAAACAGACATGGAAAACTATGTGAAGTGCCTAACAGAATACTTTAAAACAAGTTGCCATTATTAAGTCCTGAAATTAAATAAGCATCGTTCAAGTCAGTCTCTTTACAGCGTGCGCAAACCTGTTTATATACTTGAAATACCCCATGAAAACCATCTTTGTAATTAAGTGCATTGGTGGTGTTCATAGGGCACAAGCTTTTTTGAAAGGAAATATATCCCAGGCATAGACATATTTTCCTTTTGCTATGGCTATGCATAGAACTTAAGTTTTCAGCCTTACCTGCCCTGCATACTCAAAAATATAGAGCTAGACCCTGTGAGTATCATAAGGAAGGAATAAAAATATATTTCAAAGACTCACACGCACTTTAAGATTTTGCATTTGCCTTTTGGGTTTTGACCTTCTAGAATTCACAAAGTTTTCACTGTACCACTGAGGACAGACAACTTACTAAAAAGCTATAAAGAAAGCATTATAATCACATGACTTCAGGAACTTTGGGTCTTAGAAATATACCAAATATCTTCACCTTACAATACAATTGGATTGATGGCAATGCCATCAGGACAGCAGAGGATGTAAATAGATATATAAATACAGGGAATGACCTGGCTTCCTTTTTAGCTATTTTAAAGCCCTAATATATTAAATCAGAGAGCTACCAAATCCAGGTGGATCTTCATGCCCTGCCACAGATACATTTGTTTTCACTGAGCCTTACTTCAGTTATGTCCTAAAAATTTAAAGTTATACAGTACTGGCACAATAATAAAATCATAATTATACTGTTAGCCATTTGGCTATACTATTTGTTTCTCCTTCCGCTAAAACCTGAAACAGAGCAAATAATCAATCAAACCCCAAAACTCACAGATGAGTAAAGCCAGCTGTCTTCAATTTGCCCATTGCAGTGTGAAATTGAACAAATTCAGCTTTTTGAGGTGGAGCTCTGTTCTGCAGAAAAAACATTGTATTAACATATTGAGTGCTGAGGAATCATGCAGGGAAGAGAGTCTGTCTTTTTCTCCTGTGATATCAAAGATGTCCATCATGTTTACAAACACCAGTTGTGCACAACCACTTTCTGTAACTGATGAATTGATGAAAACACCTGACAGCATTTAAGGTCCGGGGCATGATTTTCTTTGAAACGCATCATGAAGGTACTCAGTTTCTATCGTGGTTTGTCACCCATCGAGTTTTAAAAGGGCATGGGTTGTTGTTCCTTTAATGTAGCTCCCTCATCATGTAAGGCTTTTGCCTCTGGAAATTTACCTGCTTTCTGATGGCTGATTTTTCTTTCACATCTGTAGGAATCAACTAACCCCCACAGATTTTACATCAGTGTGTGCAGGGTGGATGAGAAGGAGCAGTCAAGTGCTAGGTTTTACATCCCTTGTGTGTGATATCCTCTAATCTAGTTCAGACAAATAAACCGAGATCATTTAACTAGGAGTTACTGCTGCTGCACAAAGTAAAATCTCCTCCCCCACTTCTGCTTTTCCTTCTCTCAAATTGCCATACCTTACTCCTTTCTCAGAGTATATGCTATAAAAATAACACAAATCTTCAAACAATTTCACTTCTCAGCCAGTTGTTAACATGTCCTGTCCTGCTCTGCTGAGGGCTCAGGGTCAGGAAAGTTTCTGTAGGACAAGTAGAGAAAGTTACAGTCTCCCTACACAAGCTGTAGCAGGATCAGGAGATGGAAAAGACATGCCTCGCCAAGCTCCTGGCCACATTTCCAGGGTGACCTGACTCCAGCATTTTGCTTGTTTCCAGCTCAAGGTAGGAAAAATCAGATGTATTTATGTCTTTGCATTCTCCAGCCAGTGTGGTGGAAGACAGAGATAGACAGAGGACTTAGGCTTCATTCAAGCATTGCCTTTATCCTTTGGTTTGCGAGTGCAGTCTTTCCTAGCTGAAAGTCTAGGAAAAAGACCGGTCCATTGATCAGACATTAGCGGGAATGAAAGGCTACATTTACCTAATAAAATTAATTGAGGAGAAATGCATAGGGACTCCTCCAAACCGTCAATTTATATGTTTAATATTGAGGAAATATTATGGCTCTTGGAATGTATTTATCTAGAGATAGCTAAATATCTTTTATATGCTGTTGCTTTTTTCTGTTTTGCACAATAATTTCATTCTGTTCTTTGTAGTCTAAACTAATTTCCTTCACCACAGCATTTTATTATTTGCTGATTTTCCCTAGATAGCTTAATTACTGGTAAGAGGATAATGAAGTAAACCTGGAGCCAATATTTAAGTAGAGTGGAGCTACTCAAGTGTAATGAGCATTTTAATTTTGCCTTTTAGTACTTTATAAAGACCTATAACAAAATACCACCTTCCCTCCTGCCTTGCCTATTAAAAGGTGTCAGGAGTTAGTACACTGCAATCAACACCAAGGGGCAATGTGCCTGCCAGAAGGGGGTGCCTTCTGCTGGGCAGGCTCTTCTGGGGCCCTCATAGCATCTTCACTAAAACAGAAAAACAAGAACACTGGGGTCTTAAAAGATCTCCTGGTGTTTCTTCTTTACCTCTAGGAGACCATTATGAGTTAGTGTTGATGTCCTCATGCATTCTAACAAAATTCATTATTTTACACCTACTTAAATACTTTCCATAATTTCAATTACATCAACTAGACTTCACTCTTAAATGTTTTTCTTTTCTGCTTTTTTTGCAGCAGGCTTCAAACCAGAGTTGATTTCACTTCTAGTGACAAGAAAACTCCCTGTACTCTCTCACACATGGTATGTGTGATGCCCATCCAAGTAACAAGGAACAGCCCAGGCACTGGCCAGCTCTTATGGCTAGATCAAGGGTGCTCCTGGGTAGTTGCCTGCACTGGGATCAGGAGGGACTATATCTCCCCTTTTTGGGCATAAAGGGAAAGGAGGAGAGGATTTACGTCTGTGCATTTAGCCGTGCTTTACTTCTTACCCTTCAATTCAGGAAATGAGTCCTGCCCTGTTTCGTTGACTGGCATAGATGTAGCTCAAAGGACTAGGCTGAAACTTGAGTGATAGCTTCTCTTCTACAATTTCTTTTCTTTGTGATTTGCATGCTGTGACTTAATCACCTAAGGCCCAGTAGATGACAGCAAATAGTGTTTCATTTCCAGCTGATCACATACTATATAATGTACATAACAAAGGCTGAAGCCTCAAACCATACTTATTGGTCTGAGCCTCACGGACCCCTCATGGGGTCTATAAAGATGTGATTCCCTCAGCCACATTTCCTGAGTGTTTGAAGTGTTATCATTTTATAGCCAGGGGAGTTGGTATGTGAAAGGTGCTCTATAGACTGTTGCTTATGGGCAGCCTTCTATGAACTAAATTTGCAGTCTGTTCTTTTAAACCATCAAATTCATTTTGATGCAATTTAGAAAATATGTAGTAATTCAGTCATGAAGAATTTTATTTTAATAAAAGTAATAAGGGATCTTCAAGGGTTATGATTATTACTGGATAACTACATCCTTGGAGAATTAGAACCATTTAGATATTCTTTCTGTCCAATTAAAAATGACACCATGGGATTAAATGTTAGGACATATAACACAAGCAATGATTTCATGCTTTATTAGGTGCAAATAAATGTTAACAGGACAAGGAAGATAATAGGTCAAATTAACTCTTGGGCCAAGTGGGACAAGGCTCTGTTGAATTCTGCACTCTCTCTGCCCGATATGCCATGCCTGGATTCAGCCAAGTATGCTTTTATGGCTGTGATATTTATGGTGCATACTGGTTCTGTTGTAGATGTGTATTGCACCATAATTCAAGATGACTCAGGTCACAGACTGAAGATCCATCTGATGCTGAAAACACTGATCTTGCTTGGGCTTGTTTTGACATGAGTTGGCTGAGCAACGTAGACAGGGGTTAATGGTCCCTCTGCCGTTGTTTGAAGTACAGCATCAGGGACACCTAGTGCACATATCTCTTAATGTCCCAGTGTCAATGGGTTAAATCTGCTATGATTAGCACTGTAGAGCTTCATTTTAGTCACCTTGCTCTCCAACAGCACTCAGTCTTCATTCAGACTCCTTTCTGAGAAAAGGGAAGCACTAAAACTGCACTATAACTGAGTGACAAACCACCTAAATTACCTGGCAGTAAAGGCTGAGGAGAGTAACCAGGATTCATTCTGACCCTGCTGAGGGGTTTCAGCTCCAAAGTCTTGTCTCCGGAGACACAACAAGCCACCAGCAGCCAGGAACTCGCCCTTAAAATCTGCAGTTGTCTGAATCTCACAAGAATGGCTGCGGGGCTGAACTCTTCTCCCCCCTTTAACCAGTAGCTGATGAAAAGCATCAAGAAAGACCAGCTCTGTAGCCCAGGACACACCATGTCACTTGTGTAGGAGAGGGAGATCAGCCTGCAGCGAAACTTTGGAGCATAGACTGGAATTCAGTCTCCCCTTCAGCAGACACGTGGCTTGACAGGCTGTAACACCAGCCTCCCTACTGCTCTTCAGACAAGTTAATACTTCTTTCACCTTTCACAGATTTCTCAGATTCTCTTCATCTCAATAGAATTATGTGTGTGCTTAAAAGCAAGCCTGCAATTAAGCTGATTACTTTATTTAGAGACAAATTTATATAACTATCCTTTATCTGCACATCTATGAATAAGAAATGATTATCATGGTCTTCATATTACCTTTCCCTAAAGTAGGATCATTTCTAAAGCTTGGAATTGATATGTCATGTTACATATGCTCGAATTGTTTAATGCTACTCCCTAGACTATATAAGCGTGACAAATCAGCTGGAGGCAATTTGCTAAGCAGCTTTGCTTTCCTTCAAATCTTTTGGCCTGTCTCAAAGAAGGTGAAAATGGTGACCAATCCACATTATGTTTTAAAATTGATGCATCTAGGAAAAGAGAGGATAAGTAAAGGCTAGCAAACAAATCTCTTAGATTTAGTCGACAGTGTATTTACTGGACAATAGTCCTTGGTTATGTCAAAAAAATACTGAATATCAAATATAAATCTCTGTAAATGAGAAAAGGTTGCTATTTAAAAATAAAATAACCTTCTTGATTCTGCTATTTAATGAAAGAAGGTGTCTTATGATTTATGTCTCACTCTGGTCACATTTCTAATTCTTCATTTTTATTAAGTAGTTACGAATTTCACTATATACCTCAAAGGGCATACTTACACTGATCATGTTGGGCGAAATCCTCCTGCAGATTTTCCTCAAATGACTGTTGTGACATTTTGTAGTTCAGATGGATCACAACTGTGGTTTTGAAGCAAGCTGTGAAAGACTTGAAGTAGTTTTCACTGCTTCACAAATCAATGCTGTCAAGAGCAAATCTTGACCTTTATGCAGTTTTAATTAATTTGATAAAAACCTTTGGCATGGCGAGGCAATTTAGAGATGTATGGAAAAGACTTGGCTGTCTAAGTAGTTTCTGTCAATTTTGACAGTCACTCATGATGGAAAGTGAGTAAAGGTCCATGAGAGTCTATCAGACTTCCCTGCAGCAGTCAGAAGGGTCCTATCTTGTTTATTGCATTTTACAGACCAAAGCCAGGCAAAGGTGAACTGCAATCTAAAGACTAGCATCACGATTTACTTTCAGACTGCCTGAAGATGATTTAACTTTTAGCAGACTATATATGAGGTCTAAGGTTAATGAACGGAGTTGCTGGAACTCTGCTGTGCTAGTAACTTTGTACTGGTTGTGTGCTAGAGTAAGGATTTTTGGCACTTGGAGGATTCATTTTCTGCTTCTGCAGACCTACTTGGACTGACTTGAAATCTAAGAAAAATGTGAAAAAAAATGTGCTAAGAAACTCCCTTCAAGACATAGTTATCCATAGAAATGAACTTGTAGCATAAATTTCATAACTTCAAAGTGTTTTGAATAATATCTTAACATTTCTAGTAAGCTTTCATACCTATCAAGTTAGCATGGTCTCTAGCTGATTTATGAAGTGCATCAGTGAGGTACCCTGGTCAGATCACCCAGTCAAGTGTCATGTTTCACTTTTGTGTCACACACTGCCCAAAGTGCTATGACCAGCTCACAAGTGGTAATATCTTACAGCACACTGACTGTATGTACTGTGGCATTAATATTAGTGACACAAGTGTGATGGGCCTGCTCTGTGATTTAGACACAAAAGACATGAATATCAGCTTCATGTAGTACAGCTAAAATTTCTGCACTCTAAAAGCCATATTTGTTCTGCTTTAAAAAATGTCTTTAATGCGGATATGACTAAGTACAATTCAGAACAGAAAGTTTGTTTGGTATATTGCTGGTATCCATCATCTTTACAATGGGCACAATACAGATGGATAGAAGTATTCAAAGAACACAGAGCTGAAAGAGAAAGCATCAGTACCCATGTACAGAACAGGACACACTTAAGTTCCAGTTGGGAAAGTTAATAATCTGACAATTCCATGATTCTGTGATTCCATGAATAATGATTTAACGTTGTTACCTGCTCTGGTTTAACACAGAGATTCATAAGGAGTAGGATCTTAGCTAGCATTTGACAACCTATCATACAAATTCCAGATCAATGAACACAGGTCTATCATCACTTTTGCTAAGAAGGAACTGAATGCCTGAGGAGACATGGACTTCATTCTTAATGCAAAGACATGTCTGAGCATGGGACTATTCAAGAATATCTATTCCAGTTTAAATTTGCATTTCACCATCCTGAAATGTCAGGTGTTGACATGTCCTAATTTAAGGAACGACAAGTAAAGACTGGAGTTCTTTATAATGACACCATTCAGTGAACAAAGCTGAGAACCTGAAGGTCCAGGACACCAAATTTGGCACAAATTATGGATCCGAGTTTCACTTAGAAACTTACAGAGGAGCTATTTCACTGAGAAAAGTGATCCTAATCACAATACTGGTTTGAGGGGCTTTTTTTATTACACTGTGGAATCTCTAAATTCTCCTTGGCTGCATATAGCAATATAACCATCTAATAAAAGCAAGGTGTGAGACTGCACATATACAGATCAAGTCATCCTAAGCCGAGTACTTCAAGAAGTTTGATTGCATGTACCAGCTCGTAGGTACACATCACGACAGCCCTAGTGGCACTGGTCATGGGCACAGGCTGTGGCTTCCATCACTCACCTGAGAGCTCTGTGCTCCACATATGCAGAAGCAGAGGCTGTTCTCCAATTTGAAAAGCTTTTACCTGACATCTTCAGGCAATAACAGAGGCCACCTACGTGGGGCTTTTTTAGGTTCTTTAGTGAGAGAAAGGAATTTCTGTGTGGAAATCTACTCAAAGTAATCTTTAAAGCTACTTAGAAACAGTTGTTTAATTTAAACTCTCAAATTTTAAAGTACCAAGGGCTCATGGCTAATAAAGAACTTTAAGGCAAGAAAATTTGCTTTCCTGTGTTCTCTGGCACATTTCTGACTTGCATGGGAATGTGTATGTGTGCTCATCTAGGACCAAAATCCAGTGTGAAAACTGGCAGTCTCAGAAAAGGCTAGAACATCTCCTGAAAGGAGCTTTTGAACCTAATGTAGCTGCCCTGAAAGGAAGAAACCCAGCATGTCATTTTAAAAAAGGATTTTAATTTACAGCTCGAGCCTTCAACTCAGAATCAAAACAGGAGAAGGGCACTGATTCTGTGCTAATACATAACTGTGTAAGGTTGCTGTGATCCTACTACAGTCTGTGTGAGTGACATGTGTAAGACTAATAAGGCACATGAAAGTGTAATACCTATCAGAATGCAGTCTTCACTGAGACTTCTTGACACTTCCATAACAATAATATGAAGTAAGGAGATAATTGACTGTTTAGGAATGCATGCAAAAGACAGAATCAGCTGTATTGGATAATACTATGGCTCTGTTTAAGTCAAGGAGAACTTCTCTCTTAAACTTCAGTGGGTCTGGGATTTCATCTTATATTCATCAATAACACAATGCAATTATTTATTTCTGATTTACATTCTTTTGCCACAAAATTCCTCATCTATAATAGCATTTAATAGCTGACTTAGAAATATTGCAATTTGTGATTTCTCAACAATAGACTACTTACAAATATTATGAGTACTGCTACTTTAAAGCATGAAGGCATTTTAATTGGATTACGTAAATACAGTACACAGCACAGCTTCCAAGTAAGATGAGAAGAATGAATATGGAATAGTAATCCTTTATGTAATCATACACATGATAGATTATATCTGGGTTTCTGGGAAGACAAAGGCTGTTTTATACTGCTACTGAAGCTGAACAACACATATTTTTCCCAGCTTTGCAGTTTTTTTGTTTTTTAGGAAAATAAAGTGCAAATTCAGAGAGTCAAAATTTCAACAACTCTCATGAATAAAGAATTTTTTTAAAAATTACTTGGGTCTGCCAAAACATTTTTTTTTGTAAACATTAATTCAAAATTCTTATAACTGACAAGCTAGCTGAAATGTTGAAATTAAAGAGCATGTTGATCTAAGCATATCGTATTTCTCTAAATGTCAAACTTAAAATGTCATGAGTTTCCTTAAAATAAGGAAGAAATTCAGCAAACTCCAGAAAAATATTCTCTTTGAAAAATTATGCAATAAGAAAAAGTGACCAAAATTGTCATTATGTCTAAGGGGCTTCTTGGCAAGAGTATTTAAAAATGGAATAAAATGCAAGACTTTTGTCATTTTCTCATGTAATATCCTCACTGAAAAGCTGATGAAGTACAGACTAAGCAAGTGGACAATGAGATGGACTGAAAACTGGCTGAACAGTCAGCCCAGAGGGTTGTGATCAGCAGTGTGACATCCAGATGGTGGCCAGCCACTAGTGGTGAGCTTCAGGGGTCAGCACTGCAGCTAATACTGTTTAGCATCTTCATTAATGACACAGACACTGGAAGGGAGTGCACCATCAGCAAGTTTGCTAATGATACAAAACAAGGAAGAGTAGCTGATATACTAGTTGGATGTGTTGCCAGCTGGTTGAAGGAGGTAACAATTCTCCTCTACTCCACACTGGTGGAGTGTGGAGCTTTGGGCTAAACAATATAAGACATGGACTTGCTGAAGTGAGTCCAGTGAAGGGCCACAAAGATGGTTAAAGGAGTGAAGCATCTTTCATAAAAGGAGAGCCTGAGGGAGCTGGGACTGTTCAGCCTGAAGATGTGAAGGCTCAGAGAGACCTTGTCCACGTACATACCTGAAATACCTGAAAGGGAGAGTAAAGAAAAGGGAGCCAGGCTTTTCTCAGTGCTGTCCAGTGACAGGACAAGAGGCAGTGAGCACAAATTGAAACACAGGAAATTCTATTTAAACATAAGAAAACACCTTTTTACTGTGAGGGTGGTTGAACAAGTTGCCCAGAGATATTGCGAAGCATCTGTCCTTGGAGATATTCAAAACACAACTGGACATGGCTCTGGGTAACCAGCTCTTGATGACCCTGCTTTTAGCCAGGGCTGGGACCAGAGAATGCTCAGAGGTGTCCTTCCTCCTCAGCTGTTCTGTGATGCTGTTCCATGGTTTGATTTCAAAGCGTAAGCACTACTCTTAAGAAAAATATTTGTCCCATGACTGAGGTCCAAATTCATCAACTCTGCTGGGAAAGATCACAGAAATAGTTTCTGAGTTCACGGTGCCAGGACAGTATCAGTAAAGGAAGACTGTGTAGGAAAAAGATCAATTTTTTGTGCATCTGAAAATGAGGCATTTTTTCTTTCAACAACTTGAAAGCAAAGTGTTGAGACAAGGGAACACAAGGAAACACCTACAAACAGTTATCTACGACATGGTCAGGGTGGGGCACAACAGGCAAAACTACAAAACAGAGGCAGCATCAGCTTCACAACCTTAAAACCAAAAGGTTTATCAAGTGTTTTCTAAACCCGTCTCAGATAATGAAGTACAGCCAAAGTATATTCATGAGAACCAAAACGGCCACATTTTTCTGTAGCAGAAACGCAGATTTCTTCCGATGCTTTTGCGGGAGGCTGATGAATTTTAATGATAACATTGTCATTGGGCTGATTATCCCAGATTTTTTACCAGAAATTGAGATTTAAGCTTAGCTCATTTGTCACAACTCTATTTTATATCTTTAAATTTGCTCCTGGTATTATGTGATGTTTTAATGAAGTCTTATATAGACGGCCAGGTTAATGAACAAACTATGTCATTACACATCTGTATTCTTTTCTGTTATAGACCTCCATGGTCTGTATCTATGCTAAATGCCAAACCTGTGTGAAAAGTGTACTCTGAGACATGGTGCTGTTACTTTTTCCAAATTTCTATTTGGAAATTTGGTCTCATTTCTGAATAAACTTTTCAGCAAAATTGGTTTGCTTCTTTGTAAGAATGTGTTTCAAGTTTGATTTTTAGGCAGAACAATACAAATCTCCATAGTTCCATGCAGTAGTGTTTCCAGGCAACATAAAAGGAGCCTCTAGGGGTTTGTCTGTACATACGCTCCAGTCAAAATTCACAAAATACAGCCTTGCATGAGCTACAGTAAACTTAAAACTCCCTGAAAACTTCATGACTATAAGAAGAAAAAAGTTGCATACATATATGCTAACCTGACCATTTTGTTACATTTCTAGAGACATTTTGTAAACAGAAAGGAAAAATAAAAGATGTCTGCTAGCGTATTTGCAGTGAAAAGTCAGAACATCTGATGTCTTTGTGCTTTCAGTGTTATTCGCTGGGAGTAGCAGATACCTAGGAAGCTGAACATACAGTAAAATCCTTTATTAAAGAATGCCATTATGAATACCACTGTTCTTGATAGTATCAAGATTAATTGACTCAAAAGTTTTTGTGTATGTATATATCTTTTACCATAGCCCCAAGGAGGCAGCAGACTTCCCTGCGGGATGGGTCCCGCCGACCTAACGGGCCCTCTATTCCCCTCAGGAGGGAGTCACCTATGACAATAACCCTCCTTTTTTTCTTAGCAGAGGCAGTCGTGATACCTGTGGTTGATCAGCTCATCCTCAGCATCTCACTGGATGTAACTTCATCAACATCACGTGCTGCCTGACCCTCGAGTTCCAGGACCCCACACCTATAGTGTGAGGGCACCTGGGAGGGCAAGGGAGGCCAGGAGGGGATGAACCTGCCACCCTACACAGGGACCTGTTTCCATACACCCCCATTTCTGAGGTCCCCTCCTGCCTGGTGGCAAGAGGGCAGGGGCTCCACTGTCTCTTGTGAAGCCTCTGATTGCTGCTTTTCCTTCAGGGGTACTGGTGTGTGACTCTCCCAGTCAGTCTCCTTCTCCCACTCCTGACACTCCTCAGCCTTTCCACTGCTTCTCTCAGCTCTGCCCCACGCTGAGCGCTCTCACTGCTGCCCTCCGGCACCAGCCACAGGCTCAGGCACCGCCTGCAGCCCTGGCCTGCACCGCCGATTCCCTGTGAGGGGGCTCTGGCTGGGTGGCCACATTCCTTCTGGCAGCGGCTTCAGCCCGAGCGGCAGCCACAGCTGTGACTGCTCTGGGCGGGCTGTGCCCACCGGCTGGCAGGGACTGGCCGCCCCTCAGGCTGCCGCCCGCGCCCTCTGCTCGCGCTGTCACAGCGCTCCTTGCGGCTCGCGCTGCTCACAAGAGCCCTCAGGCCCGTTCTGGCGAGAGCTGCCGGTTGGTGGCGTGCGCTCTGCTCCTTCCCCGGCTCCGGGAACCGCCTCTGCGCCTCAGCCTAGCAACGAAGCTGCGGAAGGGTCTGGAGCACAAGTCTGACGAGGACCGGCTTAGGGAACTGTTCAGTCTGAAGAAGAGGAGGCTGAGGGGAGACCTCATTGCTCTCTACAGCTCCCTGAAAGGAGGGGGTAGCAAGGCAGGGCTCAGTCTCTTCTCCCGGATAGCAGTGATAGGACGAGGGGTAATGGCCTCAAGTTGTGCCAGGGAAGGTTTAGATTAGCTATTAGGAAACATTTCTTCACAGAAAGGGTTGTCAGGCATTGGCACAGGCTGCCCAGGGCAGTGGTGGAGTCCCCATCCCTGGAGGGATTTCAGAGCCGTGTAATTGAGGTGCTGAGGGACATGGGGCAGTGGTGAACTGGCAGTGCTGGGTTAATGGTTGGGCTTGGTGATTTTAGAGGTCTCTTCCAACCAAGGTGATTCTGTGATTCTGTGTATTTGACAAGAGAACAAAAGAGAGACCATATCAGTTGGTGCCACCCTGTCTGCACAAACCTCCTTTGACTGTCAAAGATATCTGGAGCTATTTTTTCCAATACTAGGCAGAAAGTGTGACCAGAAATATTAGTTCATGTTTATATGCAGCTTGCACTTGTGTACATAATGATCTTGAACTATAAATGCTGGATTTACAGTAAAGAAATGGATGTTGTAATCAAAAGAACATGTCTTAGTTTGAAGGGAAAAAAAAACCCACACAAATACAGCCTGAGGGGGAAAAGACCTATGCCTATCCCAAAGTCAGGAGTAGCTCGAAAACAAGAGAAAGTACTAGAAGACTGAACTTACTTTACTGAGGTAATGGGATCTTTTTTTGCTTGTGACTTCCTGCAGCACTCCCTGTGCTGCTTAGACATCAGTGGTAATGTTAGACTTTGGCCTCTGCATTCAGGAGAAATCCAAATTTATTTAGCCAACCATATTTAGAATTATTTAGCTACAGTTAAAAAGTTAAATTAAGAGTAACAGGATATGTTGCAGAGAATAACTCTTCAGTATAATTAGGATCATGCCATCAAGTGGTAAAAAAGATCTAAAAAACCTGAGGCAATTACTGCTCCAAATTTCAATATAAATCACCACAATGTGAAATGTGAACTGTGAGCTCATGCCAAACACTGTTAGCAAAGCCAAGGCCACTGTTCACTGACCGAAGTACCAAACCAAGGTACGAATAGCCTTCAAAGGTTAACCTTCCCACTGGCCAAAGTATCAAACCAATACAGTAGTAGCCTTTAAGAGTTTCCAGTGACAGCTTTTACAGGTTGAGTTTTAATTTATTTAGTGTATTGTTCAGTTATATTTTATTTAAATACTTCTTTTCTGCCAAGGATCTTGTACCCTCCTGAAATCTGATCTTGACTGACATTCCTAGCACTTCTTTCTGGAAATAAACAAACAAAAAAAACCCCCACATAATGTCAAAAAGAGATTTTTTTATTATTTGTGTCATGTGTGATATTCTGTATGCAGCTCTGTGGGAAACAGCCTCTGAGGAGTCACAAACTATTTATCCTATAGAGCAAAAAGGTGTCCTGACAGCAACCTTCAAGCAAGGAAAGCCAGGTAGCAACCAGCAGTGGCTGCCTGCAACTCTTACACACTCTTGGGTTTCACCAGGGGGAAAAGGGGGACCTGTCCTTGGGGCTGTCCGTGGGAGAGAAGAGGGACCAGAAGCAGTTTATGTGAGTACAGCCATTGAGACCTGGCCCAGCCTCGGAAGGACTGTGGGGAGGGCAGTGCGCTTGCTTCTGCTGAAGGGGCTTGCCCTCCTGGTGGCATCATGACCTACATTTGAACCTCAGAGACAGCAGCATTTGTCTTCCTCTAAATCCTCTCAGGGATGAAACATAAGAAACATTTCACTTGTCAGGACTGTTTGCTACTTGTTGAAGTAAATGTAAATCTGACGTTTCTTTAAGCAGGAACTGACGGCTTTGTTTTGCAATGACGTATCCATAGATTTCTTGGCATTTCATTTTACTATTTTGACACTAGAAGCTCTTTCCTGTGATTTAGTGTCAAAGCAGGAAGGTCACCTTGAGATGTGTAGACACTTTCTAAATAGCAGACTTAAAAATAAGAAGCAATAACACTATAAGAAAAACTAAAAAGTTTAGATATATCTCACCACAGGTACCTGTGACTACTTCTCTTATTTATTAAATATATTACTAGTGATCCACTGAGGATCCTATAGTGAAATTGTGTACATTATTAAGCAACAACTGTTGCCTCTAATGAATTTACAATTCGAATAGGTCAAACATGTAAAATCAAAGCACACAAAGCAACAGAGAATGCAGAATGGCAATTATTACTGATCCTTCCTTGAGCAGTCTCTGCAGTGTTTTAATTCAACCAAGTGACCCCCTCCTTCTCCTTTTTGTGACTTAAGTGGTTGCCCTTCAGACTTCGACAGCACCGTATGGAAAGTTGCTGCCCAGCCAGAAAAGACCAGAAGGTTTCCACAGTCCAAAACAGTTCTGCCTCTTGAAGGACTGTCCTAGTCACCCTGTACAACAGTCCTGCATCTGCTGATTGAACACTGACTTCTATTTTAAAATTCTGCTGGTTTTTTGGCTGATAATGAACTGGTTCAGTTTAATTACATGGTCAATTAGCTATTAACATTTTAATTATAATGACATTGCGAGTTGTCCTTAAGAAATTATGACCCTATGAAGACAATTATGCTTTAAGAGACATTTCACCACCGCATTTGCTGAGGAAAGAAACAGGAAAGTAAAATCTATAATGGGGACTGCATTGCCTAAAAGAATGAAAAGATACCATAAGCTCCTGTGTTCACTTTCTGATTTTGCTAAATTTTCCTATCATTGTGCTTTCCAAAGGTTAAGGTTGACTAGAGCACATTGAACCTCTGAGACAACCAAGAGTAACTTTAGAGCAACTGTGATCTGTATTTGCAGTGGAAAGGTTTGCTGTAGTTCAGCTATAGTGTTTAAGTCAATATATGTCAAAGCTGTGGGACTCCTGTTGAAAGCACAAAAGTTGTCATAGTTGTTTGTGTTCTGATTGATTTGAGATGTTAAGCTATTCTGAAATGATTCAGAGTGTCACAAGGACATCAGTTTAGGAGCTTCTTTGTTGCTGAGTGTTTATGTCATTTTATTATTAATGGACTCTACAGTCTCTACAGTATCTCGTTTACATCTGGTTTGACTCAAATGCCTGCCACATTTACTGGAAAAGCAATGTAAAAAATCAATAATTGTTACAAGTCTTTGTCACCACCACAAACTTTTAATGTTTACTCTCAAAACTTTTTTCCTGTGTGCAGTTTTATCCATCAGTTCATATGGATTTTACTTTAAATCCTGTAACATATATCACACGGCCTTCAACTGAAGTGCGCATTTAAGGAATAATTACAGGATACAAATGAATTTTATGACATCCGGATGTGCCAGTCGCATACTTATGTGTGCACACACGTGTATTTTGTATTCTTTGCTATTGATATTTAGCCTTTACATTCATCAGCTAAGCTGTTTACTTCTAGAGTGGCACACTTCTGTTACTTGCAGCTTCTAGTCCTCTTTTTCTGCATCTCATTTTACAAGTGCTTTCACTATCTGCACATCTCTGTTAACTTTTTGCCATTCCCACTGTTCTGCACATGATAATGATTGTGATTTTACAGTAAACAGCTTCTGTTGGCCAGTACCACTGTTACATTGACTGGAGAAGGAAACTCCTTCCCGTTGCAGCACTCCAGACAAACAGCTCTACACTGCTGTCATGACCAGTAACAGGACATTGCTAGTTGTGTTGTAGAAACACGCAGTGTTCAGCCTCTGTAAGTATCTAAGATAAAAATGTAGAGGAATATTTTGCACATTTACAGAACCTTCTTTATCCTTTCCTGCAAAAAAAATAATACTGCCTCAGCAGTGTTTGGTGATTCAGAGATACTTGAGCATGTTGCTTAGATTTAGCAGACTAGAAATTCTCATATTTGCCAAATGAAGTTGAAAACTCTACATTTCCAAGCTAATGAATGCTGCAATGCCCCAAATCACTGCACAGGTATCAGAAACCTGTGTGCAAGTATGACTAAGCTCCTCTTTTAGTCTGTTTGAAAATGTCTTTGTCCTTCTCCATAGCTGTAGTGATTTCTTCCGAAGTGTTGTCACTGTTAGATGGTTGATTGTTGTAATTTCTGGTGATTAAAGGTTCTCAGTTATAAAACACAGTAAATAAAAAAGGGGCTTGCTACCAATGTGGCAGAGAATTGGTTGCTAGTTACTCAGTACATTATGAATATCCTTCATATTCTGTCAAGATCTCTGCCTTGTATATGATGTGTTCTGCAAGTGTCTTTGAAAGCATCTACCATATAAACAGCAGGCACAATATCAAGCCTTAACACTTTTTAAACTGTTCACTGATGTACAGGATAATCTTGTTTGATGCATAATCTCTGAAAGTCTTATTGATATCTGGGCATACAGTGTTGATATCCATCAAGAACTTCAATAGGAACATCAGGAAGATCACACCATGAGGCAAAGTTCATTTTATTTCCAAGGTATTTTATTAGGGTGGTTACGTTGCCTGATGATAGCTCGTTATTTTTAGAGAGAGATGGAGGATAACATCGTTTCTTTGTGATGAAAGAACTCTTATAAGTCACCTTCTTTCTTCTGAGAGGCAATGAATAATTATGGGAATAAAAGACGACGATTTTTAGAAGGATTACTTGCTGGATATTTCAAGACATATTCTTGAAGGCATCATATATGAAGAAATATTTCTGGATACAAGCTCAAATAATATTTATCTTCAGAAGATTTTGTGGCATAAAATCATTATATAGTGAAAGGTCAGCATACTCGATGACCTTCAGATTTTCTGCAAACATGCAAGGATCACCTGTTAAGAATTTTCAAATAATCCACTGGATGTATTTTAAACATAGTTATGTATTTTCTCATCATATTATTAGCCTAAAAATATGTCCACAGAACAACTTCTGGACCATCAGTGTGCAACCTGAAGCAGATGCTAACCATATATGGTTTTCTCTTTCCAATCACATTAGTCTCTGTTCCAGAACTGTGTCTCTGCTTTGGCAGAGCCACAATGGTGGAAGGAAAAAAATTCTGAATCACTTTCATTATCTGAACCTCTTACAGGGAAGGCTTATTAGCTACACTAGATCATATCAACTTCCTTTCCTCTTTCTCTGCACACTTCTATATCTTCTTCCCTGCTGTTTGATTTTCCTTTGCTCCCCAACATCATCATAATCCTGTGAGCAAGCAGCTGTGGGCCATGTGTGCAGAGCTATAAGAATTGTTGCAGATATATTAGTAGTACCTATTATACGCTTACTATTTAAGGATGGATGGGGGGAATATTCATTACAACAAAAGTCTGAAGCATAAAGAAATTCCTTATTATGTGTTTGCTTTATATTTTTCTCACTCCATTTTTTGTACTGATATTAATTCATCTTAGTCTTATGGATAAAGTATGCACACAGAAGAATTAGAAAAATTATATTTCCTTCAATGTAAGTTTGTTTCTGTACAAGTTTTCCCAAATTGATCCAGTTCTACAGACGACAACCAGTGTTATTCACATCAAAACTTATTCTTCTATTTTGAAATTCAGCACCCTTTTGTTACAGGACAGTGGTAATTTTTCCTAAGCTTGTCTCTTTCTCATGGTGGCATTTTGTTTAAATAAGAAAATCTGTGTAAAGTGGCTTTGTGCCTATGGGTGAATTTATTTGAAGTGTAAAATGTCAAACTGGCAATGGTAATAATCCTGTCAATTAGGTATGTCAAATAATGTACATGTAGACTTTTGATTCATCTAAGAGTGGAAGGATTTCTCTAACTCTATTTTGAGAACCCTGAGTCATGAGCTCCCATTTATTAATTGGTACTCTTGACAAAAATGAGGAATAGGCCAACATTAAAAATTTATAAATCAGAAAATATTGAGATTAGAGTAAAACTAACACCATCTCCCAGTTCAGCAGTTCTCAGAAAGAGAAAAGATATCTCTATAAATGGAACCGAGGTCATCACCAGAACATAATTTTCTAATTGACAATCTGGATTCAGTGTGGAGGTGCTGCAAAGCTATGTCCAAACACATTGCATACAGTGCATATATGAATACACAACTGGGATTGTACAATACAAGCCAATCTAGAAAGTCCACAGTCACTGAGATGATCTCACCACACCCCCTCACCTTGGATACCAGGCACATTCTCACTAGTACAACTGAAAACGCATGGGGAGATCCTAGAGCCAGCAGTAAAGCAGGTGGCTCACGTATGGTGGTGAAAACACAGATTGCCATTTGGCTGCAGCTGTTACAGCTGAAAAACAGCCAGCTCACCCAAGCTGGTCCCCTCTCTCTCATCTTTCCTGCCCCCTTTGCTGGTAGTGCTACCTCCTCGAGTTCTCCGAGTTCAGTGCTTGGATGGGCACTTTCTGCCACCTTTTGGTAAAAATGAGCTAGAATACCAAAGATCTATTTGAACTATTTGAGTTTGGTTTGAAGGAACTGAGCTACAAAGCACTCACTCAAGCAGTTTCCCAGCAAATCTGAAGGGCATTAAGGAGTATTAGTAAGCACCAGGGTACATGATCTTTTGCAACTCTATGATGTCAGCTAGAACATTTTAGAACTAGAGATTTTCTCTGTGAAAGGAGATGTAATTTTGTCTAAGTAATGAATTTAATTGCAGCTGTTTGCTCTAAGTACAGTGTCAATACTTTTCCTTCTTCAGAGACCTGCAATGCTAAAATGGACTGGGGCACAGTTCTGCTCCTGCTGAAGCTTTGCCGCTTCCTACTTTTTAGTTGGTAGAGTCTTCTCCTTGGTGTAATAGTGTCAACATGCATTTAGACACCTACTATGCACTGTATTATTTGCATATGTCATATGTAGAATGCTATTGTATTGTATTACTGTATTATTGTAATATGTACGTACTATTACATTGTACTATGCAACTTTTTTTTTTTGCAGTGTTTTACCTGTCACTCTTTTTGCACTAAAGTGGGATAATCAGCAGCAATTATTCTCTCTTACAGAGAAAGTAATAGCTTTGTTGGATTTACAGGGCACAAGGTAAATTAAAAATGCTACCATCGAAAAAGAAAGGGAAAAAAGGTAAATAATTAAAATTACTATTTATTATATGCCTATCATGTTAATCCTGTGGTACACACAGTAAATGGGAGTTATCACCCCCTTCTTGCATGGAGAGTTACAAATCCTTGTGCCCCCTGAGGGATGACACTGCTTTCAGACATCACTGAGCAGCTATTGCACAGTGAATTCTTGGCATTACTTCTCTGTGGACTTTCTCACAGACTCATGTCATTTTTCTCATTCTCTGCGTTTGAGAAGGCAGGTTAATTATATACACCTAAACTAATTGGGAATTATCTACACTTAGCTACACTGCTACCACTTGGTAATGTCATATCATGTGATAATGTCACATCACATAGGTTAGAAGACACCATGGAGGAAAGTTTTATCCTAAACTGTCTGTACAGTAGGTCTCTGGCCTCAAAAGAGCTTAATTATCTTTTAAAGATGGGGCAGAGAGGATGGAGCATCAGTCCCCAAAACACCAGCATTAGAAGTCCTTAACTGAACCTTATCAATAAATTTTCTCTTTCATCCATCATTTCCTGATGGAAATGTCAGAGATGGAACCAGCCTGTAGTTAGTACATGCTTGAAGAGAACTTCTAGAAAGGAGACCTGAAATAGTATTCTGGCATCTCCAACCCCAGCACCTAAACCAGGACATGCAGGCACCAAAAGAATCTGCCAAAGGAATCAACATATAGGTACTGTACCTCGCTACTTATTGGACACAATGCAAATAATGCTGCAAGTATTTTCTGTATTAACTTGTTCCTCCTAACAGGACTTATAAATGTTAAGTAATTACTTTATCATATATTTTTTAATCATAAAACAAATTTAAAGCAAGTAAAAGGAAAAAATAAACAAACAGGCAAAACCTTGCAAGTAAGTTTCCTGTTATAGGAAGCTGTCCAAATGTATGTTTTCCCTCTCACCTTATAATGAATTAATTGCTTTGCATGGGCTTGTGTCACAGAATTACAGTATCACAGAATGTTAGAAATTGGAAGGGACCTCAAAAGAAAGTTTCTCTTTATTTTCAGTGACAGCGTAAGTTCTCCAAGTCCTGTTAAAACCAAAATATTATCAACAACAGACCTAGAGACTAAGTATATCTTTAGGTCCCCCTGGTTGCCTACCCTTTTTCTTTTGTGTCAAGAAGCTGAAGTATTATTCCGAGATGGCTATTAGCCATGCTGCCTTCATAAAACACTCTGAATTTATTTGTCAGATATTCCTCAGTGTTAAATGGTATAAAGAACATCACATTGTTTGTGAAGAAATCTCACCTTTATGATCCCTTTCATTCCTGCCTAATTGTCTAAGATAAGAATAGCTTACTGTGCCTGAGGGGGAAATTTTCCATTACAACTGAAAAGATAAATGGTAGAAAGCAAAATTAACCTGGCTCATTACAAGCTTCTAAAAAAAAAAAGGAAATTGGTCCTCAGAAATGGTATAATAGAGCTGACACTTTTAATAGTCTAGAGTTCAAATGTGGCATTTTATATTTTTTTTTTCATAAAATATAATACAAACAATTACAGATGCTGGCAATAATGAATGGTACTTAGTTTCTTTTACTAGCTTTACTCTGTAAGTTCTCGGGAGAGGAAAATGGTTTTACCAATACTCATTTTAATTATGAGAGAAAGGTTACATTTAAAGGAACATAACTTTTTTTTCAGTGTGTTTCTAGTCTTAATCTGTATAATAATTGCACTAATGCTTTTTGATCTACTATGAAAGTGCATAAATTGCTTAGAATGGTGGTAGCCAGACGGCTCATTTGATGCTTTAAATATCTGATGAGCTTTGGAGGACAGAGCTTAAAAAAAGATTGATTTCTCAGTACGGAACATGGTTCATAGTAATGACCAGTTTCTTATTTGGATTTGATTTAGATCAGTTGCTTCTAAACATGTTTTCATTAAATGTGTTGTGTATTATTAACGCTTAACAGGTAGGCATTGATTTTCTTGAGTACTGTTTAATATCACACATTTGCATCTGAGAATGGAGGGGTTTCAGTATCCATACAGCAAAACTATGAATCATTTTATTGAGATAATGGATGTTGTTAATCTCAAACACTGTATATCCATTCTGGAAAAAAAGAGAAAGTTTATCTATTCTCTGTGTCACATAAGTTTGCTTTGGTATATTGCTCCAGACTAAGAGAGAACAACTTGCACATATATTAAAAACATGTATATTGCTGTCAATCTATGCAGCAGTTCAGCAAAACCCCTAACTATTTACATTAACTGTCTTGACTTCAGTGGGATTTAAAGTCTGGTTTAGGCAAGGTTTTAAAGCAATGCTGAACAGAGGGCAGGACTTGAGGATATAAGATTAAGACAATTTTTCTGACAGTTTAATTCCATTTGCTCATAGGTCTGCGTCTGACAGACATGTTTATCAATCTCACTTTCCAAAAAATTTAAAACAATCTGGAAAGCACTGTTTGCATGTGATGCTTCTTTGTGTATGATCAAACTTTTTGTATTTTCAATAGGGTTCAGGTTCATAGACCAATGTTTGCCATGAACTTTTTGATCGTATTGATTAGCACATTTTCACTCTGGGAAATGCCTGCATTTGTGTGTAGGCTGAGGAGACCTTAATACATTGCAGGTATTACCTAAACAGAATGCATCAGAATGAAAACAATAATAATAATAATTCACAGATATTCCATTATTGCCTAACACAACATTACACACATTTTTATGGATACTTATAACTAGAACAACACAAGCTCGTTAGCAATGGGAGAAGTATTTTAAATTATTTTTTGAAAATGATTAATGCCACTTTTCAAATCTTATTGAGGTCAAATGTGTGCATGCATGTATGCGAATAAAAATATAGATGAGTTCTGTACAAATGAACTTGTGTATATCACCTTGCTTATTCAATTCCCGTCCTTCCCTACAAGCAACCTTTGTGGTATAGGAGGAACAAGGTCATACCCACTGAGTTGTAAAAACACAATTTTCAATCTTTCTATATACATAGCTCTAGTGGGAAGACGAAAGAGGTCCTGGGGACTGTAGAGTCTATTTCTGGTTTTGTGTTGTGCCAAGTCTCGAAACAAAGCATCCTGGTGCTGCCCAGTGGCTCCCAAGATGCCAGGTGCTGTTTTTCTTTCTCTCATTCCCAGCTTCTAGCCTTTGACCTCAGTCTTCTTTCCCATCTACCTTTCTTTCTCTCTTTGCTGCATTTTTCTGCTCTCCTTTGCTCTTTCTTTTTCTTTCTTTTCAATTTTTCAATTTTTTTTCTGCCCCATAATTACACTTAATTTTTCCACTTTCTGTGTCCTTTCTACTTTCAGGCAGATTTATTTTTTTTTTTTCAAGCTGAGTCTTAATGTTGTCCTACAGTAGAGACACTGGAGCCAGGAGGAGAAAAAAAACCCAACAAGAAACTGTAGCTCCTATGTATATTAAAGGGGAAGTTGTACATGCTCCGCTCTGAAGGTTATGTCAGCACAACCCAAATGCAATTTCTTCAAACACTTCTTGAATTCTTATCCCCTTCAGCAGCAGTGGTTCAGTTATTTAACATCTACCACAGTAAGTCAGCAATCCTGGCCACAGTCCCTAACTGATACTGCAGCACAACTACTCATTAAGTAACTCTGGGTATTGCTTAGCACATTGATCTAGGTATCTTAATATCTGAAAATTTTCTTTCAATAACCATGTTTCTTGCATTTAGTTGACATACCTAATTGACATTTCCCCCTACTGTTACCAGTCTTCTGAAACTCCAAAAGAGTGTGTTACTTTTCAGTCATAACTCAGCTTCTTAGTATTTATGTGCAAAATAAGTGTCCACGCTGCAATGAGATGTGTGACTGAAGCCAGCTTGCATGTCCCCAGGTCAGCTTTCAGCAAACTGCTTTGAAAGAGAGCAGCCCTGTAGCTGCAGGCCAGTCTCAACAGCGTGCCTGGCTAGGTATCTCAGGACAGATCTGCACATCTGCGTACTCACCTGAACTCCCCCTCTCATGCTCCTGACCAGCTGGACAGCAGCCAGCTCTGAGCTGGATAATGTAGCATTTTTAGCACTATATTCTGCCTAAATCCTACATAATTAGTGCAGGATCAATGCTATCCAGTTTTCAGTTCAGAGCTTGCTCCTTACAGCCGGAGGACTTGAGTGTATCTCAACATTTCCATCTATACCTGCCCTAAATGTCTACTCAGCGTTGCTGGCAGGTTTTGCACACTAAATGTTGAACTCTATACTGCCAGCAGCTGCACTGGTATCAGATCTAATTAGTTTACAGCTACCCAGGGTATAACTGCAGGATGATGGTCACACCTTTGGATTTCAGTGTAAACATGCCCTGCGCTGACAGCAGTGAGAAAGGAGGTGGCACATGGCAAAGGCCGAGAGTATTACCTCCTCCAAACCAGCTTTTACAGTGTGTGAAACTCACCTAAAATAAAGTTTATTTTTCAAGGTGAAAGGTATATAAAGTGAACTTTTATGCTGATTCTACAATACCTCCAGTCTTCCTTAAGGCATAGACATCAGTTCAAATGGTTTAGTGATACTATCCATCAGAGGGTTCAGCCTTTGCAATATATTTCACAGTAGTCCCTAGGTTAGACGCAGGCATAATATATCATTTTGATATTGCTTTATAGCCTGTTGCCAGCTGTATATTTATCTTATTTATTTATTTATTTATTTATTGGGAGGTAATGTGTGAAATTTCTATTAATGAATAATATATGGAATGTAACAAATAGAAACAAAGGGGAAAAGGCATACCAGTGAAAGGAATATCATCGAAGTAGTCATCAAGAAGTGCCAAAAATATCTATCAGTCTTAACTCCAGATAACTTCAGGCTAAATGCCAAAGCTAGAAATTGCTTATACACTTACTGGTATTCCTAAGCTTGGAATCATTACCAATACTCAGGGCAGGGAAACTCCACCATTTCCATAACCTTCAGGATCGATGATCTGCATGACAGACTCTCATTTTTCTTTTTGAAATTTCAATCCTTAGCAATATATGTACTACAGTCACTGCTGTGCAGATACACCTGGCACAGCTTTAAAGTATCCTGTCAAGGGACTTGTAGTAGATCAGCTGTAGTAGACAGTAGATGCAGCTGGACCTGTGTGTGCAATATGAACCTATAGGAGAAGCAAGATAAGTTAGCAACAAACCTGGTTCACACTGATGTTCCACCATGTATCCACACCAGGACACTGCAGGTACTGAAATTTTACTAGAATAAATGTAGCTTGGGTGTGCCCACAATGCACTGGACTCCATACTGTGGCACAGAGTCGCTCTCAGAAAGAGTCAAACACTGGGCAGACCCAACAATTACTCTATAGGATCCTGATTCAGTAAGATCTTAAGCAATGAATTAAGCAAGTGAGACCATTGACAAAAGCAATTGTAGGATGAGATGTATGTACTGTGTGGAAACAGATCTACCTTGCTGTGGGGCTATGGAACATCAAGCTTACCAGAGCATCTAGCTGAAGTAAGATGGGTCCCTGGCCAAAGCTGTTTTCTACTCTGATATTATATGAATGGGTTAAGGTGAAGAAAGACACTGAGCTGCCCAGCAGGAATCTCCTTTTCATAGCTAAACAGGAGTAAGTTTGGCAGATCCCCATATAGCAAACTCCAGAGACTTCCTAGTAACCTGATCAAATGAAATTTGAGAAAACCTAGGACTATAACTCAAGAGGTAAAGAATATCTTTGGTTTAGAATCATTAGAGGAATTGTTTTCTAGAAACTGTAACTTAGCTTTGGCCTGTACTCGTAGCTGTGAACAGAGGGTACCACTGACATCCCACAGACCCATGCCAGCATACCTGTAATCTCTGCCCCTTCTCCTCTTCCTCCTTTGAGTCAGCATCCTGTGCAGGAGACTGAACAAGTGTGTGTTCGCACCGTGGAAACAGGATGGAGCAAATCCATGCTCAGAAGGGTCATTTCTTCTAGGGGAATGGCTTCTCACAGCTTAAAACTCAGCTTTTTACATAAAATAACCAATATTAATGCTAAAAAAAAAAACCAGTTAAATTGATCCTCTTTAGTATTAAACAGATGGAAAATACCACAGTTGTTTTTATACTGTTCTTGCATATGGTAAATAACTTTATTGAACTAAACCTAGAAATTTAATAAATCAGTAAATTGTTTCCATCTCAAAAAAATGCATTAAAAATGCTTAAAAGTAAAAATTAAATATTAATTGCAATTACTAATGAAAAAGTGTTTTATTCTAAACAAATTATACTAGATAAGTCCCTTTTTATTTTGACATTCTTAAGCTATTTTTCCTCCATTGTCTATTTTTAACAGCAAGGTCCATCCGTCGAAAAATGCTATGTAAGGAAGGATTCTTCTCTACCAGTATTAAAACCCAGGAAATCTAGTGTTTCTTTCTTTCTTTCCATTGCAGCAACCTGTTGTGAAAGCTGAGATTTGAGGTAATGTCAAATGAAATGTTCCTTTACTAATTAGAAGTTTTTCCTTTTGTAAAAAAGCCTGGTAGAGCATTTCTGATGATGAAAAATGAAGCCTGAGGTGTTAATATCTCCCCAATGCACCTGAACGTGCTTCAGCTGCAACAATTCATGCCCTGGCTTCCCCTCTAAGTCAAGATATGGTCACATAAAGGTGACATGGCTGGTCCTATGCACACCATGTGGTATCTCATATCATATAGAATCTCAGCTGGCCACTTCAACAGCTTTGCATTCCCAGAGAAGTGCAGAGGGACCTTATAATGTTCAATAATTAGAGTCCATCAGTAATTTGAGAAAGTATTCAGAAAGGAATTTTTATTGCACAGAAAGATAGGTCACATTTTAAAGACCAGGATCAGCAAGGGGAATTATGTTACAGTTTTTACCTCAAGTGATTCTCTATTCAGGTAAGTTCTTATATCTGTGTATTTATCATACAGTATTTATGTAACCCCTTGGTCAGTTCAAACCCCTGTAGCAGGAATAAAAAGCAAGAAGGAAGAACAACTTTCCTGATTTCTTGGAAAGCTCTGTAACTAAATTCTCCTACAGTGTCACATAAGCTGTGTGCATTTTTGCATGTTTTCTTAGCAAACCTTGAGACTACCACAAAATGGCTAAAGAGGCAATGTCCTAATACCAGAAAGGGCTTCCTATCATCTTGGACCTTTTTTCTCATCAATACAATAGGACATTTACATTGGGAAACTACAGCTGTTTCTTGAGGTTTTGAAATATCCTTCATTAATTTCCATAGGGAAGTCCCAGCTTTTTCCAGTGGGTGTTGACACTTCTGTTGCCAGAGACAATGATTGTCTGATCTGCTCAGACTTGAACACGTTGGACTGAACTCTGCATTCAGTTAGATTAGGGTGAAAGCAGTAACCGTTTTCAGAGTAAATAATTGAGCAACAAGTAAATATTGTCTATGTATGTCAGCCATGAATGACCTCTTGATTACCCCTCTGAAGACAAAATACACCAGATTTTGTACCAAAGCCCAACCCAGGAGTCCCAGTGTAGGTTGAAAGGCTGCAGATATTCCTGCCTTGGCTTGTCAACATCACAGGACTGGCTTATTCAAAAAATTTCCTTCATAGGAATGCTTCTTGTGAAAACTAGGTGTCATCTGGTCTGGTTTCATCATTAGTCAGAGAACACCTGCCTGTTGTTCATTTTTGGCAGTCTTAACCTCCAACGGGGAGAAAGGACCAAGAGACTTGTAGGTACTTTTTAGTCCTTCCAGAATTAGAAAGCTTGGAGTTATTGCTGTTGAAATTTTACATTTCCTCTTTTTTGTTTTTTTATGTAATAAAAAAATCACATGAATTTATGTAAAAAAGATGTGTATATGTCTTCTGGAATAAAAGTAATGCTTGAAAGGCTATTTCAGTTAGCTAGGTGTTTTTTTTCTTTTTTTTTTAAAAAAAAGGAAGACTTGTCTTTCTATTTATGAAGCAAAATAATGTTACTGAGATCTCAAGCTATTATACTGCCTGCCTTATCTTCTTCCAATATGAAAAACAGATTGACTCTGATGAAGAGTGTTCTCCAGGATAAGAATGTAAGTCATGTGGATATGGTGAAAAAGCTTTGATGGATGATGCAATACATATTTTTATTACTAAAACACAGATAGAAATAAAGTCTCCAGCTTTAGTATACCATAATGTTAGTTCATGGGTAACCTGCTCTCTCACATTAATTTTAAGCTAGCGCACTTCCATTATATAATGTTGACTTTGGAGTGAACTCTTCCTAAAACTCTCCTGAAGGCATTAACATTGAATTTCAAAATTGTTGTAGAGGAAATGAGAGATCAGATCTCCTTGGAATATTTAGGCTACATGGGAAATGTTGTTATTGCTCCTTGGTAAGAAACTATGCTGAGAAAGCTCACAGCCTCTTGGGAATATCCTGCATTTGAACTGAGATGGCAGTATCCTCTACTCGTAAATTGTTATGGAAAATTAACAGGTTGCCAATTATCTTCATCACTAATAAACTGTCTACAGTACTGAAAGTATGGAATGGGAAAAGACTCTTGATGTGCTTACTACCAATAAATCAGTAATTAGAAGCAGAAGCGTGAGGGTTTTGCTTTAAAAATTTACACAATAAGATGATGCAATGGCAATGTCTTTATTTTTGAATCATTTTAGGAAATCCTAATGCAACAGCTAAAGGAAGAGCCCAGAAGTCATCTTTGAGCTCATAAACTGTATTTTGAACCTTTTACTTGGCATATTTGGGGTTTTGCAAAGTAAAGATTGCAGATAGCATAACTGAAACCATACAGAGAAGCATTCAGAATATGTAGGTTCAGTACTGGCCTTACTGCAATTCCTAGACTATGCAATATTGCCTCGAAACTATCTCTAGCCTGTCAGCATTGGGATAAAAGGTTGTACAGAGTTCCAGAGGGTGATGTTAGCTGAACTGGCTGTAGACCAAGAGGCAATAAGACCACACCACTGTCACCTTGCAAACTGCTAATTCGACCTCCCAAGGAAGAGAGTTTCTTAGCGTGGGCTCAGCCCTGTGCTACACAGCTGTGTTACCAGGGCAAACCTGAGCTACTAATACTCATGTATGGTACTACACTATGCACTCTACTAGTTTGGGTCTTTCCTTGCTTGAAGAACTCTTCATCATGCTTTATGACATAAAGTGAATATATTCTGAAATCCCTCCGATTTAAAGGGAGGTTTACAATGCTCACCTTCCTGAGGAAAGTAAAGTGGGATGTGTGGATGAACCATACCATGTGGCAATATAAACTACATAGCAGTTATTATTTCAGGAAACTGTATAGTCAGAAATTGTGCTGTTGTGGGGAGAGAAAGCATTTTGTTGGTTTAAGACTAAGAGTATTTTATTATAATCATGGCAAAAATACATATAAATATCAGTCTTACAATTTTTTTTCTTATTCTTGCTGTCACTGAAGAGGTTCATCTTATATTTGAAGTTATTCAGCATTTATGAAGCTTGAATGAATCTAGTCCATCTCACATCTATGGTATTTTGCTGCCTTATAAACTAATTTCATTGCCTGGGCAATGGTAAGTCCTACCTATTTGCTGAACTGTTTTAACTGACAGACTTTTAGCTGAGATACAGATGTCGAATTTGCAACTGATTCTGATGATCTACTGTTGTTATTAGATCTATCAGATTCGTACTTTTGGGTTACACAGTTGTTTACTTGGCTATTTAGTATTGAGATTAATTTAATCATTTGTGTATGTGTAGTAGACAGAAAAAATGAGCTTTGATGGCATCTCATATATACTTGACACATGTAGAGGCATACGTTTCTAGGCATCAATTTGAGGGCTTTTACAATCAAAGCTCTAGCAAATCTTAGTGTGTTATTTTAAGATATTGTCTTTTCCTTCTGCCTCTGTTGAAGTTCTGCCCTCAGAAAAGTCAACAGAAGAGAAAATGGTCCTCAATCACTCCAACTGGCCATTCATCGTGTAGGCCAAACCTACCTTCATCAGGAGCTTAGTTTAAAAAAATGAGTCTTGTCTTGTAGACCAACTAATCCAGTAGTAATCTCCAGCAGAATAAGGGATAGATTTTTGAAAGGAATAGCATTTTGCATCACTCAGAAGGTTTCATCACACTTCACTTGCCAAAGACCTTCAGATGTCTTATGGTAAACTTGGATGATGTTAATATCCATAATTTTTGACTAAAACTCTTGACATATAACTATGTTAATACTTTCCAAATCCAACTTTCCAAACTTATGTAATAAGCTTTTTTTTCTCTCCCATTACAAGAAATATCAGAAGAAGGTTCCCATACAATCCTGAGTGCCTGGTTATTAGTTTAAGCAATACTATACCACACCCAACAGGACGTTGTAAACCTCAGAAGCTGGACAATGCTTAAACTCAGTAACAATGGCTACCATAATCCTCCCTTAGTATTCTTCCTTTTGTGGTCGTGCTCAAATTTACAGCAAAATTAACCATTAGATAGTTGGAAGATCAGGGAAGCCCCTCCTGAAAATTCTCCGCTTCTGTGCTAATGAATCATCTCAGAGATAAGCACTTTTAACATCTTATGCCACAGAAAGGTGTTACTAACATTATAGGAGTGTACAGTTACTTTTTGCCAATGAAATTTTTCAGAGACTGAGGCTTTCTACCACAAATGCGAAAACTGAGAACAGGCCTGTTGTAGCTTGCCATAAGACAAGTACCAGCTGTCTTCAAGAAACCGTCTGTGTGGCTTCAGCAGTGGTGAGGAGGGATGCCAAGGCTGGGCAGAAGAGGGAAACAAGGGATAGATTCTTACAGAGACTGAGAAAAATGCTATATAAATAAATACTGCAATAAATGGGAACACAGAAAGAAAGGAAAAAGAAAAATCCGGTAGGGCATAGATAGAAAACCTAACACATATTTTAGACAAAATCTGGCAGGAAAGAGAGTACAAATGTGCCAAAAATGAATATACTGCAACAGCATGCCTGTTTTATTCTGCCCATTCATCACTGTGCGTGATTTCATATCCTGTTGATAAAAAATGATCCTTTGTGGGTTCTGTGATATTCTTTGAGAGAAAGTTGCAATGGGGACAGGGAAAGCTGAACAACCAAAACATGGGAGATGAGAAACATTTGCAAAGAACATCTCCCTTGTTCTTGGGGGGACACAACAAACTGCAGGGGAAAACACTGTCAAAAAAAAAGTTGCTCTTAACCGTCTCCAAAGGCTTTACAGACAATCTGGCCGTGTGAAGAGGAAGAGATGGAGCTGTAAATCCCACTTTGTCTTGATCAGTCTATACCTACACTGCTTGCTATATCTTGCTATGTCTTTGAATGTGGTCACATGCCACTCTGGCTCTCCTTCCTTCCCCATTAGACCTCACTGCTCCCTGCAGTCTTTTAGAGCTGCTGTTGTGATTGATGGCTAAGTCATATCTATTAAAATGAGCTGAGTTTGTTTAAATCATTTGAAATAACAGGTCTAGGATAATTCCTCTCTTTATGTCTGTTTCTTCCTAACATGGGTTAGTTAGGAAGCTATCAAACAAGTTCATCAGATGGCAAACACAAGGAGAAAATAACACTGAAAAGGGTTAGACCAGAAAGAGAGAATTAAATTAAAGAAGTCCAAAAGCCACAGTCTCCTCAGCTGCCAGAGGCAGCACAATGTCTTGGACTACATTAGCCCAAGAATTTCCCACCTAGTCAGGCCTTTATGTCCAGCTAGCTCATTCTTTTGTGTGTATCAGCTACCTGCCCTTCAGTTGTACTGAGTTACAACTCAGCGATGGGAAACACATCAAGATTAAAACCAAGATATTTTCTATTTGTTTCTGTTCTCTTACCCTGGCTTTACCACCAAATAGTTCAATGGGTGTAATAAGCCTTTAAGTATGTTGTTTAGAGCCCATGGCATCATCCATCTAAAAGAGTGCCAATCTGAGAAGTCAAACGTAGTGATACACCAGGATTTCATTTCAAGATGGAGAATCTCTATACTTAACTGTTAAAAACTGAAATTTTGGAAGGCAGTATTGAAGACCTTGTTGGTGAAGCACTTTTCTATCATAATTTACTTACTCATAAGAGTTACACAGTTTCAAGCTCAGTTTCAATAAGTCTCTTGAAAATAAGCAGGAACCCAGGGAAAACATCTTGATGATGTTAAATCTAACCTGCCTAAACTACACTACAATTTGGAAGAGACTAAGCTGAAGATACTTTTAAACCATGATTTTGAAACAGAATAACATTAGTTTAGGTATGTCTCATTCCAACACTTATTGTAATGGTGAAGGACTTATATTTTTACAATTGTTCAAAACTTTATGCATTTATAACAAAATTGTGTAAATTAAGAATATGAATTAGTAAAACAAAGTGTGAATTCTATGTTAAAAATAACGCTAGGTTGATCTGTCATGGCTGGTAGGTGATCCATTGCCTTCTCAGAGCTGATCACTTAGCCCATGCTTTAAAATATTATCCCATGGGTATTGCTAGTGGTCAGGCCCATTCTACTCTGACACTATTGCTTTGGTAACCCTTCTGGTGTTCTTACTGTCACTTCACTTACGTGTATTTTGATTCATCTGAAAAGCTAAGGAAAACTATATGAATCTGATTGGCATTTAGCTGCTTTTTAACAACCTGATTAGCATTCATTTTTTCCCCTTCAACAGTAACTATTGAAATCAGAATCTTTTTATTTTAATGGAGTGCTATCAAAGAGATGGAAGATCTTCAGATTACCTCTCCAGAAGCACTTAGAAAAAAAATAAAAATTCACTACTATTGTAGCTAGGTTGCAGAATTAGATACCATCTCATCTGATAGCTTAGCATTATCTGCTACTGCTGTAGCCACTTTTTCTGCTACTTCTTCCACCAAGGCAATAATCTTCAGTGGAAAGGTGCAACAGTGGAGCAGTGAAGTTTGCAACTCATAAGTTAGAATCACCTGTGCCTGTCTCTTGAAACATGAATTAGTTGTCAGAACTAAACAGTGGACCAAGCTGTGTTTGTTGTCTCCAACAGACACAAAGTCTCTAAGTCCTAACCTATAAACCACCAACCTCTAATCCAAAATTTGTATCCTCAAAAGTTTTCTCACCCTCACACTGGCTCTGTGGACACATGCATGCTGTATACAGAGATATTTTTCCCTAAGTGGAACTGTATGTAGGTGCCTAAAGGGAAGCTCCTGTGTGTGACAGTACTAAGCAGACAGTTGTCTAAACCCATCAGGATGCATATACCACATATTCCTCTTTCAGTGATGCACAACTACCGAACTACTTAACTTCCTTGCACAGTTCCTGCACTGGACTTGGCAGTACTTTCTCCTCTTTGCCACTAGTTGATGGCTAGACATTTATCCAAAAACTGAAGAATCAAAATCAATTCTATCTGACAGCATGTACATCTACATCTTTATTTCCAAAGTGACTTATCACACCACCAAGCACCACAGGTCTGACCCACCTAATGTTTCTTGTCCTGCCATAGGACAATTCAATGTGGACTGAGGGAAATAGCAGTGGAGCAACTGGAACCCATAAAAGATAAGTTTCTACTAGCCTAGAAACTCAGACATACTTTCTTAGGCTTTGCACAAAGCACTGAATACATTAGGAGAAAGGGCTGGCAAAAGTACTTCCCAGACTTAGTGAAGTGCTCAACCAGTTCTGATTCTGGATATGATCCCTAGTGTAACAGGCAGCATCAAGCTGAGAGCAGAAATAGGAAAAGAAACATTTCACATCTGATACAAGGTTGTCTTAGGTGGCTCGATAAATATTAATTACTCTGGTTCACCCAGAGCACTGTAATTTCTGTTTGCCTCAGGAAAATCTATAGTCTCCTTTAGGCTGTAAACTAGTCCAAGCTTCTTTGATACGTGCTTGTTAGCAGTTATTTTGCAGGACAAAAAATGTAGTGCTCTCTACCGTGAGAGCGCTGCAGTATTTGTTAGCTCAAGGGCTGCAGTGTGTCCTGGCTGAAACATATTAGTTAAAGGTACAGTCACAAGGAAGAAAGGTGTCTTTGCATAAATTCAGTTATTTTTTTCTAGATGTGCTGTACAGAGAGACTTTGCTATTATAGTCTGTTTTCAATATTCGTCTTTTTTTCCAAAATGTCAAAGTAGAGGGAGGCCTTCATGATTAAGGCGGTAGCTCCATTCTGACTGATTTTAAATGAATAATGGTGAATATGTATCATGTTGTATGGAATAATATTAGAGCTACTGAAAACTAGGTTTCTGGCTCACAAGATTTTTACTGCTGTTATTTGGTGCCAGGAAGACAAAGAACATCTTCCAGTTAAATCTGAGGGATTGAAAAGTCAAATGTGAAAGAGGCTGAAGCTAGGTAAGACAGCTCAGTGCAGCACTATGATCTATTTTTTACAACATTCACTAGAGAACTTCGAGTCTGTATCACCACATCATTCCTGGATTTTTTATTACGAGCCCGGATTACAGTGATCATTGATTTTCCTAACCTGTCTGAGGGTTAACCTACCTTCGGGCTACAAAATTACACTACTAAATCAGAGCACTAAACTCTATACTTGGAAGTCACTTGACCTCTCACATATAAGAATTTTCTAGTCTTTGGGTCAGAAGGTCTTGTGCAGTGATAAAAATTATTTGTTGCCTGAAGAAGGCCCACTTCAAGGTCCTTTCATGGTAGGCATTGTACAGACCCTTGGAAAGAGAGGCTGATCTAGCAAGTTTACAATAAATACATGGGATGAAAAATATTGTTTCTTGATTTGTAGGAATATCTGAGATTTTGGAAGAAATTTCAAAATGAAAAAAAACCTTACTCTGAAAATGGATGTGTTAGGTCCATCATATATCGTATTGATTTTGAGTTACATTATGATTTTGTTTTTAAGTATAAGTTATTAGTGTTTCGGTTACTAATATGTTGAAGCTCAGGTCATTTTCCAGTAAAGAACTGTATCATTTCATTGGAAAATGTCATCATGGACTTCTCAGAAATTTAACAATATTTCTCCATTGTTTATGAATCAGGACATTTACTAACATTAAAATTGTTTCCCAGTCACTTTGGAAAGTTATAAACTGCCTCTGCTTTAATATACTGAATACTCATATCTAGTTAAGAAACTGTCACATCAAGGACTTAATCAGACCACTAGTAGCTCTTACCAACACCACAAGTTCTTGAAAGAAGTATCTATAAACTTTTCCATGAGTCAAGCCCAAACACAAAGTAAAATGAAAACCTGAAAGTGGAATTTAGAACAATTGG
Source organism: Podargus strigoides (assembly GCA_028020825.1). Lineage (NCBI taxonomy): Eukaryota > Metazoa > Chordata > Aves > Caprimulgiformes > Podargidae > Podargus > Podargus strigoides. The sequence goes on from CM051621.1 coordinate 14,893,841, forward strand.
ATAATTTTCTACATCTGGTATCAGGGCTGAGGCTGAGACAGCACTAGGGAATTCAGGGTCATTACATCAGTAATGAAGAACCAGTTTGAGAGACACATGCTTTTGATGACTGCTATTATTTAAAAAGCACAATACTTGAGAATGAGCTTTATTCACAAGAGCTACCATCTGAATCTTTAGAACAGGCCATCTAGGGTGATCAGCATTGTCACATTTCCTGAATAACCATTGCTTAAAATCACCGAGTGCTTCAATAGGCTGTAGAGAGGTCTTGAGTTTTCAGGAAATTAAATGAGATAGATTAATAAGCTTTTCTGTAGATAACTAGCAGAAAGACTGGCATGTCAGACCACTTGTGATAAGAGTAAGGTACAGCCATCACAGCTTGATGAACACTATCATACAAAAAGCAAGAGGGAATGGCATCCTTTGGAGTAACTAATAAAAGAGATCCCATTAGCATTTATAAGCTGTTCCAGTTGCACCCCAACTCATTAATTGTGGCAAACAATAGTTCCAAAATGCCTATGAAATTATATGTTGATCTTAGTGTACCTCCCAGTGTCGGCGTGGGGGTCAGACACTCCATCTTGCCTCCAGGCACATATGGCACTACCTTAGGGTGACACAGGTCCTGAAGGTGAAGCAGGTCCCAAGAGTCATTGATGGCTGAAAAGATAATACATATGTTATTGCCTTTCACAGTCTTTGTCAGACTTTAATGGTATTTTAGCAATCCCATGAGATACATCATATCAGTACTCTTGATCAATCCAGCTTCAAGGAAAGGTTCCTCTTCTTCCAAAACATACAGATTTGTTTACTGCACAGTCTAACCCCTGTACTTTGCAAAATAAATCCTGTTTAGAATGTACATTTGCAAATAGAAAATACACCAGAATTTAGACAACAATCCCTTGCTATGGCTTCATCACTGTATTTAAAACATTCAGAAATAATTTCTGTTATAAATCCTTACTTTAAATAGGTTACATTTAGTGTCAAAGTAAATATTTCTGAAGGGAGTTCTATTTTGACAAACATTCTCAAATAGAGATTATTGTCTTTTCTTTATGAAACAAAAATTTGTGTATTTCCTAAATAACAATAGAAATCTGACTCCAGTTCTCTGTGAAAAACTGTATTACACTCAGTTGCACCTTTGCCTCACATTTGTGGAGCTGTTGAAGAAATCTCAGAAATAATCCAGGAACTGACAAACAGAACTTCTCTTTACATAATAATAATGGATGTGTTCATGCCTAGCTATTGATGTTGCATGTATTAGGTTTCATTTCACTTGCACATGCATGTACTGGCATCTTCAGTGCAGGAGACTGAATATAGTATACATTTAATCAGCTTTTGAAGTGTTTACATCATCATTGTCTAATTTCCTTGAACATCTCTAAAATGTGTAAAGTGGTTGTATGGTGGTCTAGATTCCTAGCAAGGTGGTAAATAATAAAGTAACAGCATTGAGCTAATTTGACTGCAGTCTTTTCTATATTCAAAAGAAATTTAAAAAAAAGTTCTTGTTTTAACTAAACATTTTCCCCTTTATTTAGTTGTGACAATTTCCTATCTATGCAAATATATAGGGACACACCCACATACATTTTTTTTCCAAGTTATTTTATTTCAGTTGAGCTGAAAGATTTCTAAGCAGTTTGAGCTCATTTGAAATAAAATGTCCAAACCAAGCTGAAAAATATTTCCTACCAGCTTTAAAGTGGTTTGAAATCCACGCTTCAGTCTGAGAAGGTGCATCTCTTTCTTGTAGACCAGTCCTGACTCTGAAGATAAGAAACACAATTTTCCATGTAAACAGGGCCCTGGGCACAAATCCTTGAAAGTGTTGTCCTTAAAATTTATTCTAAAGTTCATTGTAGCTGCAGAACAATACATTTACCAACACACTTTAGTACAGTAAATACCTTTTAGGCCATCTCATTCCATTCCATAATTTTTTTCTGGGGAAACCCTTACCCTCTACTTGATTTATGCAATACAGATGGTTGGTAAAACTTGAATTTTTATTGATGCATAGTAATATCTTTCTCAGCACCCTTAAAGAAAATGACATAATTCTTTAAGACATAATATTACGCTTAGGAATTGCTCTAGAGGATCATCAATCTTTTGTGAAACTCTTCCAGCACTCTGCTAGTGTTAAATAAACCATGACTAGAAATGAAATTCAAAATAGTTTGAGTGATTTCTGCAAAACGTTCTCCATTTACCAATTATGTAGCACTATATTTCATCCTATCAGTTATTCGTTATTCTTTACTAAAAGTACAGCAATGGCAAGGGATTTTGGAGAGTTCCAGTAGAATTACAGATGACCCACTTAATGAAAACCACGCGTTTCTTTATAAAATATGACAAAGCTGATGAACTAAGTGATGACGACATGGAATTTGTTTATTAATGTTGTTTTCTCAATATCCAAGCCCAGTTTAGAAAAGTGTTTATTCAAAGCCATGTTCTAAAAGGCTGTCTGAGTCTTCTGAGTTGATGCCTAATTCACACCCCGTTCTGATGGTCCTTAGGTGGTACCAGAGTTGAAAAAAGCAAAGCTCAGAAGGAATAAGCATAATCGAAATATGTTTGTCTTAATATTAAAAAAGGCTATACCCATGTCTACATTCCTCTTCCCAAATCTCCTTGAAATCCTTTCACAGAATCACAGAATCACAGAATGTTAGGGATTGGAAGGGACCTTAAAAGATCATCTAGTCCAACCCCCCTGCCAGAGCAGGAATACCTAGATCAGGTCACACAGGAACATGTCCAGGCGGGTTTTGAATGTCTCCAGAGAAGGAGACTCCACAACCTCTCTGGGCAGCCTGTTCCAGTGTTCTGTCACCCTCACTGTGAAGAAATTCTTCCTCACATTTATGTGGAACCTCCTATGTTCCAGCTTACACCCATTGCCCCTTGTCCTATCATTGGATGTCACTGAGAAGAGCTTGGCTCCATCCTCATGACATTCACCCTTGACATATTTATAAACATTAATGAGGTCACCCCTCAGTCTCCTCTTCTCCAAGCTAAAGAGACCCAGCTCCCTCAGCCTTTCCTCATAAGGGAGATGTTCCACTCCCTTAATCATCTTTGTGGCTCTACGCTGGACTCTCTCGAGCAGTTCCCTGTCCTTCTTGAACTGGGGGGCCCAGAACTGGACACAATACTCCAGGTGTGGCCTCACCAAGGCAGAATAGAGGGGAAGGAGAACCTCTCTCGACCTACTAACCACTCCCTTTCTAATACACCCCAGGATGCCATTGGCCTTCTTGGCCACAAGGGCACATTGCTGGCTCATGGTCATCCTGCTGTCCACCAGGACCCCCAGGTCCCTTTCCCCTACACTGCTCTCCAGCAGGTCAGCTCCCAACCTGTACTGGTACATGGGGTTGTTCTTCCCCAGATGCAAAACTCTACACTTGCCCTTGTTGAAATTCATTAAGTTTCTCCCAGCCCAACTCTCCAGCCTATCAAGGTCTCGTTGAATGGCTGCACAACCCTCTGGTGTGTCAGCCATTCCTCCTAGTTTGGTATCATCAGCAAACTTGCTGAGGATACATTCTGTACCCTCATCCAAGTCATTGATGAAGATATTAAACAACACCGGTCCCAGTACCGACCCCTGAGGGACTCCACTAGTCACAGGCCTCCAACTAGACTCCGTCCCATTAACCACAACTCTCTGGCTTCTTCCCTTCAGCCAGTTCATAATCCACCTCACTACCTGATCACTAAACCCATACTTTATCAGCTTATCTACAAGGATGCTGTGGGAGACAGTGTCAAATGCTTTACTGAAATCAAGATAAACCACATCTACCACTCTATCATCATCTATCCACCTAGTTATTTCCTCATAGAAGGCAATAAGGTTGGTCAAACATGACTTACCCTTGGTAAAACCATGTTGACTGCTCTTAATGATCCCCTCATCCTTGATGTGCCTCGAGATCGTGCCAAGAACAAGCTGTTCCATCACCTTTCCAGGGATGGAGGTGAGGCTGACCGGTCTATAGTTACCCGGGTCCTCCTTCTTGCCCTTCTTATAGATTGGAGTGACATTTGCTATCCTCCAGTCCTCAGGCACCTCTCCTGTTCTCCATGACTTACCAAAGATGATGGAGAGTGGCCTAGCAATGACCTCTGCCAGCTCCCTCAGCACCCTTGGGTGCATTCCATCTGGTCCCATTGATTTATGGATATCCAGATTGCTCAACTGATCCCTAACCCAATCCTCATCTACCAAGGCAAACTCCTCCTTTATCCTGACTTCTTCCGGGGCTACAGGGATCAGGGGCTCCTGGGGAAAGCCTGCAGGAGTAAAGACAGAGGCAAAGAAGGCATTCAGCACCTCTGCCTTCTTTATATCCTCTGTCTCTAGGGCACCCCCCTCATTCATCAGTGGGCCTATATTGCCTCTAGTGTTTGTTTTATTAGCTATGTATTTGAAAAAGCCCTTTCTATTGTCCTTGACCTGGCTTGCAAGGTTAAGTTCTAAGGAGGCCTTAGCTTTCCTAATTGCCTTTCTACATCCTCTGACAACTGTCCTATATTCCTCCCAAGTGACTAGCCCCTCTTTCCATGATCCATAAATTCTTTTTTTCCACCTAAGTTTGCCCAGCAGTTCCTTGTTTAACCACGCTGGTCTCCTAGCTCCCTTACTTGATTTCATACCCATTGGGACACTCTGATCCTGAGCTTGCAAGAAGTGGTCCTTGAATGTTGACCAACTATCTTGAGCCCCTTTACCATCTAGCACCCTGTCCCATGGGACTTCCCTTAACAATTGATTAAGGAGGCTAAAGTTGGCCCTGTGGAAGTCCAGGGTTCTGGTCTTGCTTGGTACTCTATTCCTCCCACACAAGATCCTGAACTCCACCATCTCATGATCACTGCAGCCAAGGCTGCCATCGACCATCACTGCTTCAACAAGACCCTCCTTGTTGGTAAGTACAAGATCCAGCAGCGCTCCTCTCCTAGTCGGCTTATCCACCATTTGCATTAAGTAGTTATCATCAATGCACTGGAGGAACCTCCTAGACTGTGAATGGCTGGCTGTGAAAGTCTCCCAGCAGATATCGGGGTAGTTAAAATCCCCCATGAGGACCAAGGCCTGTAGTTGTGAGGCTGCTTTCAGCTGCCTGTAGAAAGCCTCATCAACTCCCTCGTCCTGATCAGGAGGTCTGTAATAGACCCCCACAACTGTATCGCCCATGCCTGCCTGCCCCTTAATTCTTACCCACAGACTTTCAACTTGCCCCTCATCAGCCCCTGGAGAAAACTCAATACATTCAAGTTGCTCCCTCACATAAAGAGCAACTCCACCACCTCTCTTCACTGACCGATCTTTCCTAAAAACGACATAGCCATCCATGACCACATTCCAGTCATGTGAGCTGTCCCACCATGTCTCTGTAATTGCCACCAGGTCATAACCTTTAGACCGCACACAGACCTCTAACTCCTCCTGTTTATTCCCCATACTGCGTGCATTGGTGTACAGGCATTTCAGGTAGCAAGCAGAGCGCACTGGTGGGACCCCTGGGAGGCAGGTCCTTACTACTATATTCATTGTCTTACTGTCCCTCCTTCCCATGTCAACCTTTCCTTTAGATTTGCCATTTTAGGTCAAATCCTGAGTTGGGACCTTTAAACACATTCTGAGTTCAGCTGGCTAAAGTTAATTTTAAACCATACTAGGTATTTTTATTGCTGGGGGTGTTTTGACTTAGCTTTAAACCTCAAAGGAGCTTCCTTTCAAGTACCATGGCATCAGGAGCTCTGACTCAAGGGTAGTGGTGTTCCCCCTGTAGCTAGGCTGTGCATTTCATCTGACTGAAGGCATCACCTTGAAAAGTTCTTTTTCCATAGAGAAATCTGAGTCAGGAACGTGTTTAAAGCTCCAATGTGATGTTTAACATAGAAAATACAAGCAAGCTCCTAAAATAATAAGGTGGGTGCACTGGGAAGTCAAAGACTTGGTATTACTTTTGCTTTGTCACCACCTTTCCTATACCCACAGGCAACCGTGGACCAGATAAACAAGGAAAACAAATCTTAATGCTGCTCACTGTACGTTGCATACCATCCTTATTGCCAGTGAAAATCAGAAAACACTGACCTAGGAGAAGAAGGTTCTGTTTTGAAATATTTCCATTTTTTTAAGACTTCTCTAACTGGGTGATCTCTCACTCCAGTACAAAGAGATACTAGCAATGAAAGGGAATGTTTTCTGCCTCTAAAGGAAAAGATGGTGAGATTCTACAGAGATGTGATTAGGTGTTGCGCTTTGATTTCCACGCTAGCTGGAAGTTTTGAACCTGTCCTCCCTAACACTAAAGCACTCAAAAATAATGAAGAAAATCTAGCTTGCTAAAATGTGTGTAATATAAGAGAAAATAAATGAAAAAACCATCAGCAGTAACTCTGGGGAGGTGCTTTAAATTATGGAAAGCAAAGTTTATCACAAGTGAAATAAACTTTATTTTCACTTCTTGTATAACTATACAATGTATATCTTGTATAACTATACAACTATGGCAAATCAATTCAAAGTTTATCTTGTGTGACAGTGAATTTCAATTAACAAGGCATATACTAGAAAAAATCCTAAAAGCACTGGCCCTTTGGTCCTTGTTATCTAGGCTTTGATTCCCAGAATGTGTCTAAATCATACAGTGGAAATCACATTAACATTTTAGAACAAATACCAATGCAAGTATTGGTATAGCGCAGTGCTTGGTCAGACTATTCCACCCTGTGCAAATGAAGTGCTTTCAGGACTCAATTGAAAATTCTGCCTATCATTTCATCAAGTAAAGCGCCATCTCAATTATGTCCTAGCTAAGGCATCTTTGCACCAGAGTCCTTTGAAAAACGTACATTCATGCCTTTGCTGGCAGACAGACAGGCACAGAAGAGAATGGCTGTGGCTGGGAAACCATGTCATAAATTCAGGTCTGAGAAGAATCATAGGGAATGAGGTCTCACTGGCAGACCACAGACCCATGGGGAAGACAGATAGGAAGAGCTTTATGATACAGCTTCATAGAGGTACAAAATTTGAGATTAATGTGGTGTTGACCTGAAGCCAAATAATTTTTTTTTACTTTCCCAAAAGAAGATTCCACAAAAATCAAATAATTCAGGTTGGACAAAACCCAAGTTTTAGTGAACTATATTTCAGTTAAAGATATTTGACCAGCTCTAACAGTTTATAAAACTGTTATGGAAACATAAGAATAGGATCGAAACATTTCACCATCTGGTACTGTAAATAAAACCTTTTATCCTAATGATTTAAGCAAATAGGGCATCTGTCATGACATCCCTAACACTTCATTAAATCAAAAGTCTACAGCACCTGTAGAGCTGAAACTTTACTGCAATCCCAACATGTGAGATTTGTGTGTCATTCCATGAGACTGGTGGGTTCTGGAAGTGATAACATTTATTCTTACTGTGAGTAACAGGGGAAGGCATGCCTCGTTTCCAGCACTGCACAGGAGAAATTATAAAAAATGTTCATATGCTAAATGTCTAAGTCAGGGAGAGAGAGAGAGAGAGAAAAAAGGATTTTGCTCATTAGAAGTACAAAAAATTATTAATAACACATTAACCTATTATTCACAAGGGAAAAGCTCCTAGTTCACAGGTGTAATTTCTTTCCTGTTAAGAAAATAAAATATATATTTTTGATATTTCTTTTGAAGCTGAGTTGACTTAAGAAACATTCAGAATCTCCCTTTCATGGATGGACAGTGATTTTTTAAAAGAAGGTATTGAGAAGTCTTTCGAAACTTTTCTCTTGTGCCTCCAAGTAATTCATCTGCTTCACAAAAGAATACCTCTCTTCCCTCAAAATCATCCCCTAATTAAAACTCAAAGTACTATGTCCTTTCTGGACATGGCCGACTTTTTCCAAATCATAAGGAAAAACCTCTCTCACTATATCTGTATAGCAATATAGCAGTGTTTCTTTCCCTGGAGATTTAACATCAAGGAGATGTCTGAGGAACTCATCTCTAGATGAGTGTTCAAAGCCTGTTTGAAATACATGAGGCAACCTGCACTCAGTGGGTTTGGTTTAATGTGGGTGCTCTTCCTTCTTCATAATGTCCTTGATTATTTTCAGCATAACACCAATTTTGATATTACTCTCTTTACAAGAATGTGAATTACTGGTTCAAAACTGAAAACAGTTTTCACACAGATAAGCCTGATATATTAACAGACGACAGGGAAGCTCTTTAAAAACTACACTCAAATTTTCAGGTAAAGACTAATGAACTCATCACAACTGGAACAGATGGCACAGCCCATTTTCTAGTCTATTAACTTTTATAGATCACTGAAGAATCATGAAATAGAGATAATCGAGAACATAGGGAAGATTCCTGAACTAGATTTAAGATGTTTTAGCCATTTTGGTTTGATTTAGAGAATCTCTTAATTTTGTTACACAAATGATAAAGATAAATAAAGATTATATATATATATATATATATAAAATGAATATTTGATTGAAACTAAATAAGTCAGAAAATGCTGTAATGTAGAAAATAGTTGTAAACAGAATATAAAAAATCCTGAGCTGTGTACATTTGACATAATTTGTGGAAGTTACAATTTGTTATTAAATGGTACTTTGAGGTAACTGAATTTCATCAACAAATCACTATAAAGTTATTTAAGCTACTTTATACAAATATGTAAACTACCTCTATAATTCTTTCAGAAAGGTTATTCCATTTTTCATTGGAATCAAGGAAAGAAGATTGCTGAACTTCCTTTTTAAGTTAAGGAAAGAAAATTACTGTTTTCATGTGTGTAAAAATATATGACCAAGAAAAACTAGCTCACAAGAGCCTCACCGTAGCATTTCGTGTCAAGTGTAATTCAATGTCTCATTATTGGTGTTTGACCCAGGGACTGTTGTTTCCATCCATTTGTTATTAATTTACTCAGTGAGTCACCTGAAAGACAGTAATTGAAAAGCTGTGGCAGGATGCCTCTCTGTACACTGTATTGTAAAATTATTTCATTTTGAAGACTCATTCCTTGTTGGTCTCAACAGGAAGAAAAGTTTATATGTAAGAATGTATATTTCTGAGCCAAACACTTCCATTTGTAAGGCAAAAGACATCTTATGAAGCCAATCAAATTGAGCACTCAAATAGAGGAATCATTGTGTAAATAATCAGTTATTTGTAAGTGTTAACTGTCAAAAATATTTTCATAATTTGTTGCAGTATTCAGTCACCAACTCACAGGTTATGGGGAGATTTTCACCTTTCCTATGTCACAACTGGGAGGTAAACGGTGAGAAGCGAGTTGTTTTACATTCACTTTCCATAAACATTACTCTTACTGGTTTTTGGGAAGAGGTGAAAGGAATTATGAGAAGAATGGATGCCTGATCTGAACCAGTGTTGTTGCTCCTCATTTGTAGATTTGTTGAATACCAGGATGTTGATAATATAAGTCTGTGCATTAAAATCACATTCAAAATTACTTTTCTCTTGATACAAAGACATTTTCTAAATACTACTTCCTTCCTAAAAATATGACATATATGGTACCATAGAAAGTAACTTAATTCCAAATTTGTGAATGCAGAAATATAATTCTTCATTCATTCATGGATTTATTTTATGCTTTTTCTACAACACCAGGCTTCATTTGCTCAGTGGATTTCAGAGGAATTTGACCTCTAACTGAAAATTTGACGTCTTGCTTTTGAAACTCATTAGAACCCTGATGTTAAAAAACTATTTTGAAAGGTATTTATTGCACCAGTTGCATACTAATGACACGAGTTAGAAATATGACATATGTTATGACTGACAAAAAAATGACTGACATATTACATTTAAAACCAAAAAATCCTCACAAAAAGTGTGTTTTGAAAGCAAGGTTTCCAAAGTTACAAATAGCCATTATAGTCATTAAATAAATAGCCTTTAAAGTATATTCTCCACTATGACCTCTCAAATTACTTCAAAGTGTGGGTAGTGAGTAGTGGCAGTGAGATGGCAAAATATTCTCACCATCAGCAGGATGTAAGCATGTGGAATATTTTAAAATATCATGTCTTTTATTTCTTTGTGCAGTACTTACAGATTTATCTGTTCATTTCTGTGCAGCGTGTTTACTTTTTGGGGCATCTCAAACAGGTATCAAATAGTTCGTACCCAGTTCTTTACTTGCTTAGAGCAATTTATTGTTAACCATGTTTGAAGAGTATTATGAAGTTTATGAAAAAGAAAATTATTTTTCCTTTGCTGGACAACTACAGGGTGTGTGGAAAGCTGGCTGGAAGTCTCACAAACTGTACTGCACTGTAGTACACTGGCAGGCAGTGGGTACAAGCTGGAAAAAACCTCCAGAAAGACAGATATTGCACTTTCCAACTGCAATGGCCAGGCTGAACAGTTGAAAAAGAAATGAGTCATACTTTAGGCAGATATTTTCAGCAGTTCAACAAGGGAAACTGTTGTATTAGCAGATACATTGGGGCATTCTATACTGCAACACAAGAATGAGAAAAGCAGGAGAGTAAAGTGCATTTCCCATTGGAAAGGAAGGAAACTGAATTCTAACCTCAGAAAACAAAGTAATATTTTTCTTTTCAAGACAGCAAATCTGAAGGAAATGTACCAGCAGCATTGAGTACTTAAGCAAACCAGGGAAATGACAACAAAACAACATGCAGCATGTTGCCAAAGAGATCTACCAAGGCAATCGATCAAGTGCAAAAAGCAATATTGAAGCAGGTGCAGATCCTGAAAAATCACAAGCAATTTAAAGAGATGTGATATTGCTGATGTCACTGGGAAAAAAACCCCAACCAACCAACCAACCAAAACCAAAAACAAACAAACAAACAAAAACACCACACCAAAAAAACCCAAACCAACAACAAAGTGAGTGTAAGGCATCTGCTGCCATAGCAAAGAACTGAACTTTCGAGAGACAGTTACTTGTAAAAAAACAAACTTTTCTTACACTGAACCTCAAGCAGTGGATTGAACTAGTTTGCAAACAAATCATAGAATCATAGAATGTTTTGGGTTGGAAGGGACCTTAAAGTCCATCTAGTTCCAACCACCCCCCTACCGTGTCAGGGACACCTCCCACTAGATCAGGTTGCTGAAGGCTCCATCCAACCTGGCTTTGAACACTTCCGGGGATGGAGCATCCACAAATTCCTTGGGGAACCTGTTCCAGTGCCTCACCACCCTCACAGTAAAGAATTTCTTCCTTATATCTAGTCTAAACCTACCATCTCTCAGCTTCCACCCATTACCCCTTGTCCTATCATTACAGGCCCTTGTAAAAAGTCCCTCCCCAGCTTTCTTGTAGGCCCCTTCAGGTACTGGAAAGCCATTATGAGGTCTCCCCGGAGCCTTCTCTTTTCCAGCTTGAACAAGCCTAATTCTCTCAGCCTGTCCTCATAGCAGAGGTGTTCCAGCCCTCTGACCATCTTGGTAATCCTCCTTTGGATTCACTCCAACAGCTCCCTATCTTTCTTGTGTTGGGGGCTCCAGAGCTGTACACAATGATCAAGTTATATAATCTAATGAACCACAAATGAGTATGTGCCACTCCAGTGGAAACATTTAAATGGGGAAATGGAAGAAAAAAAAAAAGGTTAAATGTCACAAAAAAAAAATATCTTTGGGTGTTTGAGTGTAAAAGGGTGTTGAAGTCATAGCTTTTTGATTGGCAAAAGCAGTCTGAAAGTTGCTTATAGAAAGGAGAAGTTGAACTACATTGTTCTGTAGCTACAAGGAAAAATTGACTGAAATAAGAGTGGCATCTCAGAGTTTCCTGTTTCAGAAATACTACAAGCAGCTTTCAAAACTGTATACAAACGTTACTGCAAAATGGTCTGTAACGTTATGAAAGTTGAATTGTTAACAACAACTCCAAAATGTGGATAAACATCAGAGAGGTGATCAACATTAAGATCCATAAATGGCATAACAAAAAGAGCATGAGAAGTTTGTACCCATTATAACTTTTCATAAAAATTATTATGAATGACTTATACCTAGAGATAGATAAAAATTTTACAAAATTGATTTTTTGCCTTTGCAATCTAAAAATGCATTTGGATTTTGATATGGTAGTACAAAATGAATCAAAGTTTGGGATTCACTGGCATTTTCATTGAGGGAGAAGATAATTTCATGATCAACATTTCTTGAGATTGTTATTGATCTTAATATGTGCCAATCAGTAACTTTCCAGCACTGAACGCTCATTTTCTTTGCTTCAAAATAGAATTGTTAGCATCTTCTGATTGATTTCCCAATTCTTTCATATGCAATCAAGATCAGATGTCAAGCCTAACAAATAAATAGGTTACTGGCAATGTCAACATCATAAATCAATGTTTTTAAAGAATGCAAATATTATATTGGTTGTATTGTATTATTTATAGAATATTAATCTCAGTTTCTACATCAATAACTGTAGAAGAAGAGCAATATGAACCATTCCCAATGTTTACTTTTTTATCATCTTTTTGACTGAGTTACTAGAATGGAAATGTCCTAAAAGCGATTGAGTTATTTAAATGCCGATTTTGAAAATTACACAGCTATTTTGGTGGCTAAACTGTGTACAGTAACAGGTGCAAAAGGCATTAATTACTTTTTGAATATCAAACCTATAAATTCCTCAATAATTCATCCTGTTTTAATGACTTAATTTTTACTCATAATGTATAATCTGAGTATTCTGAATATTATAATTAACTGCTTAGAAATACAAGCTAACTCCATATTCACCTACCCTTCATATTGCTTCAGAACAAATAAATCTACAAATTATTCTCTTCACCTTTTAGTCAAAAATAATTGTCCATTGATCACAATTGAAATATCCCATGGACATCAAATAATTTAGCTAATTGGTATATAATCACTTGTTAGAAGAAAGATAAGCTACACGTGGGGTATACTTCACACTTTCTCATCACTCGATTTTTAAATTCATGCTGGCAGTCTTCCACAAACCTGTTTAGAAATGTGAAGAATGTTCTGGCTGATAAAAATGTGACAAAATGGTGGGTTTCCTCTAAGGTATGTCAAATAAAAAAAAGATAAGTCATGTAGTCTTAACATCAAGGGCAGTCACTGTAATCACTGCTTAAAATTACTGCCACAATATGGCCTTTAGTGCAGAAATTTGTTTTACCTGATGGGCAGGTGTCACTTCAAGAAACTTCTTGACTATACATGGAAGAAATAGTCTAAAGAAAATAATAAGGAGTTTAAAAGTTATGACATTGTCTAGGAAACAAAGACTTGCATTGTACACTATGTATCTGTCTGCTATAGCACATCTTTTGGCTAATTTACACAGTCCTGTGTGGCTGTGTTAATCAACTCCAGCCTATCTGAATATTTCTCAGTGGCATTATTAGTTCTGAAGTCATTGTCAGTCTGCAAGTGCACTCCAGTTCTTTTCCTTTATTCTTAGATAACGTATCATAAAAACAACTCCATTGTTCTAGCTCAATACACTCTGCTTTATTACCTGCTATTAGACATGGTTGGAAAATTTTTATTGAAACAAGCTTTTAGCACAGAAAATAAGAAAACATATTTTCATCAATATTTTAGAGAAAATGCTCTTTCAATTTTCAGCCAGTTCTGTTTTCTGTAATCTAAACACCGGGTGTTATCACCCCTTGTAGACCATGCTGGACACCAAAAACAAAGACTGTAGCAACCATCCCACTTTCAGAAACGAGACCTTCATCTCATTTAGATTCCTTTTCACAGTCCCACTTCACTTTCCCCTTTTTCCTCATAATTCCAGAAGTTTCTTGTGTCTTATCAAATCCTGTTATTAAACTGAAATTTTGCAGGACTTGTAATGCTGTGTCAAATTTGCACCTAGGGAGCTTCCCAATCTGCCACTGTGCTGTTGAATGCAGCTACTCAGAGTTGCAGACATGCACTGAAGTTAGAATTAGGCCTTCCTGGTCTATCAGAGGAGCTCAGTAATATTCCTGATAGCCAGTGGAGATAAGAATGAAATTTATGATTAAAAAATGAGCTGAAAGTGTCTTGAATGCATATTGCATCCATTTTACAAAATTCTGAAGGGCATAAGACCTAATCGATGGCCCTTTGAGAAGAATAATGACAAAAAGGTGGATCTACTATTTCCTGAACATGACAGAAAGTTGCAGTGGTATTGCAGAACATGCTTGGCTAAGGAGGAAAGCAGTTGGCCACTCTTCCAAGAAAACTAGCTGGAGAAGCATGAAGAGCAAAAGCATGTATTGGAGTTAAGAGAGAGCTTGCCAGTGTTTGTGAGAACTGGTAAATGTGAGCCATAGTGTTGGGGAAATGAGGAAATTATTCAAATCTCAGCGCACCTAAATGAGACAAGCATGTCTCCGATTATTTAAACATGCGCACTTCAGAGAGATTTTTCTGCCCGCTGCTTTCTCATTTCTTTTCAGTGATGGAGCATGGATTCTGCCCCCATGCTGGGGTAAATTGTGGATCTGTATGAATGCAGTTAGCATAATTTGTACAACCATGGCAAAGAATCCTAGTGACTGCTTGGTGAAACTTCGAAGTCAGAGTGTTTTATCTGGTATGCAACTCATACCTTGTCATACTTTCTTTTATTTTATTTCCCTGAAGGCCTCCCAGCACACAGTCAGCTATGTACTTAATGCTATAGCAAAATGCACCAGTCCCTATACACCTGCTATGCAGTAAGAGATGCTACTGTTTGCCTCCATGTACTTTCACTTAAAAACTTCATGCTGGAGAAAAGAGGGGAGACAACCTTATACGATCAGGGAGCCCCTTGAAGTTTATCCACAGGCTTGGTGGAGACCAAGGAGGGAAAATCCTAGAACAAAAAGACCATGTCTGTAGGTTTATTTGAGATGTGCTGGGAAGCCTTATCTGTTGTCCTACTTAACAGGTGAAAAATTGGAAAGAACTGAAAATGACATTCAATTCCTCACTGGTTTGATCATGTTGCCAATGACAGAAGACTGGGGGACTCACACAAGGGAAGGGTTGTGCAACGAGTGCCTGCTGGGGGGTTCCTTACAGCAGTGCATGTTATAATGTGGGTTACTGTCACACTGAGGACATTGGACAAGATTTAACATGTTTCCAGTGTTCTGGGCATCCGCATTGGATCTTCCTTGGAAAAAGCCCAAACCCATAAATTTTTTGAAGTTCATTAATTGCAACACTTCAGTTTTGTTAATTACATCACATGAAGCACTGAACACCAACAGAAACCTCTTTAAGAATGGTTGCAACTACTCTTGGAGTCAAGGCTTCCACACACAACGTTTGTGAGCCACTGATACTGCTATAAGCAAGATCAGGGACTTGTGAACACTTGCTGCTTTGTAAAATCCAAGCAAAACCTGGGTATATTCTGAATCCGCTAGAGTTCACAACAGTGTTTTACAAAATGCTTTGAAAATTATTTTGAAACAAAAGAGATTCAAAGACGTTCGAGAAAAGTCCTTCTGAGTGCACAAGCACAACGAAGAGCTTTTGTCCTTTCATATTTTTGTTTGCTTCCGAAGTTTCACAGCCATTAGGAATAGTTTGCCCCCTTGAGGCTTTTGCTGGCTCTTGGCAGACTGGAATTTTCCCTCAGCAGCAGGTGCTGACAGTGACAAGTGAGAGCACTGACTCTCTGCTGCTGGCTACCTGCTGCCTTTCTTCTGTTTCCTCAGGAGCAGAGTCTGATCTATGAAAATAAAGCAAGAGGAAATAATTCTGCAATTAATATTTTAAGCCCTTTGCCTTTATTTTCATTGCATTTTTAATATTTCAGTTTTTTTAATTTAAGAAAAGCCTTTTTTTTTAAATAAGGTACCATCTTACTATTTTTCCTGCAGTGATGGGATGAGTGGTTTCCCAGGGGAGCATGGATAATGAGTTATGACCTTTGTACATTTGCTGAGTGTCTTAAAACTCAGCCTTCATCAGCCAACCGAATGCCTCTGTTTCAGAAGAACAGATTATCAACTTGCAATAATGGGAAGTGCATTTTTCTTCTCAGGGAACAGGCTAGACCAAAAAAAAATCATAGGTCTTTCCCTGGCTGTCCTGGTTTTGCTGAGTTGCGACTGCCCAGAACTCTGATTTATTCTGTCCCTGTCCTAGCGTCAGCCATCACTCCCTTTAAAGCTTGCTGACTTCTCCCAAGAAAATCCTCCATTTATTAAGGTAGGAGTTCACCTTAGTGCAAGCATCTGCAGCCAGCTTTTTGTTTGAAGTTTTGGTGGGTGTTTGCTATTTAGGTTCAATGAGAAATGCAAACACCAGCCACCCAGGAGAGTGCTGTAAGATTCCTTATTCAAGTGATGTGTAAATAAAGAGGGGAAGAGTTATGATATCAAACCAAGACCAAGAGACCTAGCATAATTTTGATTTAAAAAACAGAACCTATTTTTTGCATGTTTCCTAGAGGAGGTCAAGTAACAATCATGAGGATTTATTAAGCAATATGGGAGAGAAGAGTTTTGGTTTGTTGCTGGGAGGGTTTTTTTCTTTCTTTTTTTTTTCCTTGGAATCCTGTTGTTGGGCCTTGGGCCGTTACTACTTAAATCAGCAGAAACACACCTTAGCAAGATTTTATGTCTACTGCCTTTTGAGCACCTGGCCTGTGCATAAAGAGATGACTGACTTTCAAGGGCATCAATATGGCACTTCTGAGTCATATGGTAACAAGATTTTTGAAACCTAGGCAAATTCCTAGTGCTGTCTGATTTAATCTAATTATTAATCACATGAAAAGCAATGGTCAAATTCACATCAGGGGATGAAGGCAAGGCAGGAAATGGTTATCAATTAAATAGTAATAAAAATGCAAGGAAAACATGCATCTGAAAAGTGAAGATAATATCAAATAACTCTTTTACCTTGTTTTTCTGTTTTCAGTGGCTGAAACTGAAAAGTTCGTTTTTTCATGAAATGAACAGGGAGGCTGAGCAAAAGACTGCAGCAGGTATTGAAAAACAAGCAAAGCCGAGAGAAATAGAACAGTGGGAAAGATTTGAAAAGGCAAGGAGTAAAAATCCTTAAATAAGAAATGAAACAAGAAAGAGATATCACAAGGCAATATACAAAGGACACAGTAGGAAAGCCATGACCCTTTCCCTGTATCATTCAAAAATCTATGCAACAAGTTCTCTAGCCCCACATAATGAAACACATCTTCAATTTTGAACAGGTAGCATTCCCTAACATGGACCACATTTCAGCAATGTGCTCATCCATCTGCCTACTCCATCTAACTGTGTTGCTACTTTCTACTTTTTCTCTATTGTCACAAACTGTGTGCTATAACAATAATCCTTCTCTTATAAATTCAGTATAATTACATCCAAATCTTGCTGTGATCTCCAGTTGTCCTGGTTTCCCAGGAACACAACCATGGGCCAGCCATGGCAGGCAGGCCATGAGTAACCCTGAGTCACCTGGGAGATTCAGTCAGGGCAGCTGCCCCAAGCTGACTCACAGGTGTGTCCCACACCACTGACATCAAGCTCATTATAAAAGGAGGGAGTTCACTGAGGGTGGGGACTTTGTTTTCCTGGGGTTCCTCTGTTTTGGTCTTCTGCTCCTTCTGATGATCCTAAGGTTAAGGCTGGGTATAAACTGGTATATTTTATGTTGGTGATTGTATTAGTTTTGTTATTTCATAAAATCCGTTTCTATATCTACCCATGGGGCTTCTCCTTTTTCGCTGATTCCCCTTCTCAGCTGGGGAGGGAACATCAGGTGATAGAGCAATGGTTATAGTTTAGCCCTTGATAGAGACTAAACATAGGCACCAGTTTATTCTGCTCTCTCAGAGCACCCTGTCCACAGCTCATTTTCTTTTTTATATCTGACTTCAGCCTACCCAAATTCCTACCTGCTGTCTCCCCTTATCTCAGAACTTTGGGGGGATTTTCTTGCCCCTGGTTCCCTGCATCTTTCTTCTCCTTCTGTTTTGAAAATATTCTCCTTGTCGAGGGATAATATCTAGTGCTTGGGTCCTTCTTTCCTCTTGCAGCTGTGCTTATCTGGCAGCTCATCCTGGGCTTGTGGTTTCTGACCTCAATAGAAGAACTGACAGCTCTCTGCTTGGTTTGGGAAATAACAGGATTTCTTTATTAGATTCTTCTTCCTAAGGGAACAGGGCTTATGTTATTATGTTGTCTGCATCTATCAGAGTCATCCCTTCCCCCCACTTTTTGAATTGGTATGCCTATTTCAGTCAAATTCCCTATTTCAATCAAATCTGATACAAGGTAGATACGTTTGCAAAAAAACTTTTTTAAGTTTTATGACAGTAGGAATTTTGGGAGGTAAAGAACATCTTAGGCACCTGAACTGTAGGAAATCCTTCAGTGTAACCCTCCTTGCTATTGCACACTTAAGGATCTGTACTGGAGATGATTTAATAAACAGAGGAGCTGTAGAGGTGCTTGAATTAGAACTGGTGCTTTCTTAAACATCCAGGACAATCAATTCTGACACATAAACCCAAGCAGCATCTCGGTTCTTTAAGCTCATCAGTGCTCAAAGAACTGCCTGTCCATTTTTAATGAAAACAGTAACTTTCTAACATCAGTTCTTCCCTTTGACCCCTCATGGGTGAAATTTGTGCATAGGGTAAGAGTCAGCCCAGGTCTCTGCTGTACTGTACGTAAATTTGGGGAAAATGGCCTATGGTTTCAGAGGAACAGATCTAGATCTGGGCTATCTAATTGAATAAAAATAACAGTTGCTTGCAGGAAATAATTGTGCATCTTGGGATTATTTTTTATTTATTTTTTTAGCTTATGAAGTAGAAGTAGCTCCGCATATCTGTAAGCAAAACAAATTACAAAGGTTCTCCCTGCAGCACATATTTCACTTTCCTTTCAAAAATGTATAATATGTTTATGAAATTAAGGTAGTCTCCCAAAGGGCCTTGAATAATGATAAGATATATGAAATAACTGCTGTAGGCTTTGAAATCAATGTTGCAGAAGATAAGGATTTAGCCAGGATGTAGCTCAGTCAAACCTGATTAATTTGTGCCTGGTTGTGCCTAAGCAGCCAAAACATTTCACTGGCAGGCAGTTCAAGTGACAAGCACTGTACGGACCACTGCTTTGTTAGTCTGGAGTGGATTCTTTTTAATATTTATAAAAATGATCTGCAAACTGATTCAGCCTAACTAGGTCTGTCTCTACAGCCGTTATCTTATCACATCTCACAGGGGTACAAAGCCTCAATACTGAATTAATTGTAATATGACATTTAGAAGAAAGAAAAAGGAGAAACTACTATGTTGGCTTAAAACACTGGAGATTACAAATTGTATTTATGTTTGTTGTTTGAGAAGATGAAAAAGACATTTTAATAAACATCTGTCGATAAACATTAAAGCATTTTTTTTTTCCAAATATTTCTGTGCCCTTTTCCTCAAACATTTAAAGATGCTGAAAACCTGGAGTTTAGCAAGGAGTTACATTTAACAGGATCTGACAAGGTAGTTGACACCATAGCAGTTTAAGAAGACAAACTAAAAATGAAAGTGAGGACATGACCCCAGCAGTCCCTTGCAGTATCAGAAACTTGCTGCATTACAGCACCAAGACACATGTTGCTTTACATAAAGGTTCTGTATAAGTTATAATAGAAAACGAACATATTTATTATGTAATAGATATCTACAATCTGACTCATGGTGGAAACAAGACAGTAAATCACAGCCCTTTGTGTACATGTGCACGTGCATCCTTGTACGTATGTTTTCCAATGAATTAGTTAATAGCTTTTAACCAAATTTGACAGAGGTGAAGATATTAAAGATATTAATTCCTAACAGCATATTGAAAGTAGGCAGTTAAGCAGAGAACAGAGAGTGTCTATGAATTTCCCTTGAGGTTGGAGCTCATCTCTAATTCGGCACTGAAAATCCCAGAGATGCAAGAGCTCATGTGGGACCTCAGAGCAAGGCTGAAGGACCTTGTGCAATTTGGACTTGAAAATCTACTCACAAGACAGAAATTCGTTATCTGTGCTTTTCCTAACAAAACAATAATGCACTGCTTTTTGGCGGGTTTATTTGGTTTTGAACCACTGGATATTGGCTGCTGTGTTTCATACCACAGTCAGTGTTGTGGGTGGGAGCTTGGTTGCATGTGGGCGTCCGTGCCTGGTTGAGGGAAAACTTGGCCCAACACAAGAGCCTCAGTATAAGCGAGGCTCTGGGATGTTTGGGCACAAATGCCCATGTGCATGCAGGTAGCTGAGGAAATTTCAGACCAAAGTTTGCCTCCCTATTGTATTCCCACTGTAGGAGGACTTCTGGATTTTGGATGTGGATACCTAAAGCCTACCTACAGTTTGTTTTGGAAGTTGGAATCCTTTTTCTTTTAATAGTTTTATTTGTAGGCAAAACTTCCTGAAAATGAATTGATGTCAGTAGTTTGCATTCTGCTAACACAATAGGAGATACATGAACTTCCAGAAAAAGGTTCAGTGCAATGCAAGCCAAGACAGTACAAGTCAGGATGAAAGCAAGAGTGTTCCAATGAAACTGAAACATATGACAAAGAAATTACTCTACATGTCTTTAGAGCTTGATAGACAAAGATATTAGTGTTATAGAGGTTTTAAATAATTCTGTGGAACTTAACTATACCCCTGTAATAAAGTTTAAAGGTTGGTTTAAAGTAGCAGTATCACAGAATCACAGAATCACAGAATGTTAGGGATTGGAAGGGACCTTAAAAGATCATCTAGTCCAACCCCCCTGCCAGAGCATGAATACCTAGATCAGGTCACACAGGAACATGTCCAGGCGGGTTTTGAATGTCTCCAGAGAAGGAGACTCCACAACCTCCCTGGGCAGCCTGTTCCAGTGTTCTGTCACCCTCACTGTGAAGAAATTCTTCCTCACATTTATGTGGAACCTCCTATGTTCCAGCTTACACCCATTGCCCCTTGTCCTATCATTGGATGTCACTGAGAAGAGCCTGGCTCCATCCTCATGACACTCACCCTTGACATATTTATAAACATTAATGAGGTCCCCCCTCAGTCTCCTCTTCTCCAAGCTAAAGAGACCCAGCTCCCTCAGCCTTTCCTCATAAGGGAGATGTTCCACTCCCTTAATCATCTTTGTGGCTCTACGCTGGACTCTCTCGAGCAGTTCCCTGTCCTTCTTGAACTGGGGGGCCCAGAACTGGACACAATACTCCAGGTGTGGCCTCACCAAGGCAGAATAGAGGGGAAGGAGAACCTCTCTCGACCTACTAACCACTCCCTTTCTAATACACCCCAGGATGCCATTGGCCTTCTTGGCCACAAGGGCACATTGCTGGCTCATGGTCATCCTGCTGTCCACCAGGACCCCCAGGTCCCTTTCCCCTACACTGCTCTCCAGCAGGTCAGCTCCCAACCTGTACTGGTACATGGGGTTGTTCTTCCCCAGATGCAAAACTCTACACTTGCCCCTGTTGAAATTCATTAAGTTTCTCCCCGCCCAACTCTCCAGCCTATCAAGGTCTCGTTGAATGGCAGCACAACCCTCTGGTGTGTCAGCCATTCCTCCTAGTTTGGTGTCATCAGCAAACTTGCTGAGGATACATTCTGTACCCTCATCCAAGTCGTTGATGAAGATATTAAACAACACCGGTCCCAGTACCGACCCCTGAGGGACTCCACTAGTCACAGGCCTCCAACTAGACTCCGTCCCATTAACCACAACTCTCTGGCTTCTTCCCTTCAGCCAGTTCATAATCCACCTCACTACCTGATCACTAAACCCATACTTTATCAGCTTATCTACAAGGATGCTGTGGGAGACAGTGTCAAATGCTTTACTGAAATCAAGATATACCACATCTACCGCTCTACCATCATCTATCCACCTAGTTATTTCCTCATAGAAGGCAGTAGGAAGGTTATCATTCTCTACTCACTTCTGTTTGATACTTAATGTCTCCAACTCAAGAATAATAATTAAAAAAAGGGTTCTTCCGAAAATTTACTCAAAATTATTTTTCAGTATAATACCAGATTTTTGATAAAACTCTTTTACCAGGAAATGTTGGCTTCTTTCCATAGATTTTTTTTTTTCCCAGTACAATATTTTGGTTGAAAAGCTTACTTTGTTTATGACAAGTGGAAACTTCCAGATAAAACTTTCATGAAAACAGAAATGTATACCATTTTAATTTAAGTTCTCCTGGCCTCTGTAGGACACTTAATAAATCCTACAGTGTTACCTTTTAAATTATATTTTAATCCAGTGACAAAAGTGAATTATTTAAGAAAGTTTAGTGTTGGGTAAAAAGTAATGTTTTGCTGTTTTCATTTCATGATGGCATTTTCTGATAACAGCTTTAATTCTTTGCTGTATGTGATAAAATTTCTATTCTTTTTCTGGCTACTCCTGTGTCAACAGAAATATTATTTGTTCACATGGCTTTCCTACATTTAAATTAAATTTTAATAATATTAGATGTTTGTATGGAATGAAATATTGAAAGATAGGAAGTATTTCCATTGGCTTCAGCCGGCTAGGATATGACTCTATAATAAAGTGTTGACTTCCTTAATCCAGCCTCTGGAATTACAGATACCTTTTGACTTGCATAGGCTAATACTACCAAATGAACTTCCAAGCCAGGAAAGTTATTGTATGTTTGTC
Source organism: Podargus strigoides (assembly GCA_028020825.1). Classification (NCBI taxonomy): domain Eukaryota; kingdom Metazoa; phylum Chordata; class Aves; order Caprimulgiformes; family Podargidae; genus Podargus; species Podargus strigoides. The sequence continues at coordinate 14,916,578 of CM051621.1, forward strand.
TCAGATGGATGCCATTTTACAAAGCTTAAGTTATAGAAAACAGGATTTATATTTTTGAATGAAAAGAATCAGCAAAAATTCAAATGCTGCCCAGGTGTTTAAAGTATGCTGACAAAACCAATGATTTTTGCCACTGATAATGTTTGAATCCTTTTTGTACAGACCTCCTCATTTTCACTCACATATGGGGAAGAGGATCAAAGACAGGTTTGTTTTGATCAAACTAGAAGATGATCAAGGACTTACTGTAAAGCATTTTGATATTATTGCGATAAGAGCACTAGATCTATCTAGGGAAGTAGAGATGGAAAACCTTCAAATACTGACTTACCGTTGGATTGGCTTATAATCGTTCCTTGTAAGAAATCTGCCTTAAACTTTATATTTTCTATGAAATAGTAAAACTTTCTTGAATGAGAGCTGACTTCAAGAAACACAGGGGAAATGCATTTTTAAAAGCCTCAGATGAGAATAGAAACAGATTTTGAAGGGTATTTCTACAATGACATTTGCTTGGTATTATTCATCCAGTGATAAAATTTCAGATGGCTTTAACAGGTCTGACCTTGGGTACTGGATGTCAGCTACTTAACTTGCAGTTGAGTCTACTGCTGAGGGCTTCAAAGAGTTTGTACCAGGAAACTTTGTTTTTCAGATAGGTGGTACAAAAATGTGGTCAGTTTGGAAAGGGGAAAAGGGCAAGAGTAACAGTAATGTTGAATGGACATCAAGGGATCCAGGACAGAGAAGTAAATGCTATTACAGAAAGGTCTTCTGCTCAAAGAACTCAGATAATTTTCATCCATGTTAAAGTCATAGGAAAACGGGATTTATTAAATAATAAATGGAATTTAATTTGCAGTTGATAGCTAGTCAGAGGTAATATCATCTTGAAATTTCAAAGTAAGGTCAAAATGTACCTGACTTCTTGTCTTTTAAACTGTTCCTTTTTAGCGTCAAAACAATTTAAACTTTAGAAGGGTTAGGCAAGCCACTTCAGATCTTGTCTTCATTGACCTAAGGGTATATATTTTTTTTTCTTTTTCCTTTGGATTAAAGTATGAGAGTTACCCTGTGTGTGAGTGAAGATAAAGGACTTTGGATTTGCTATAAAATAGATTATGAAGGAGTGTTGACCCTGGTGAATCACTGTCTCACAATATTGCAGTGTCTTCTTGTCACTGTTTTCACCATATTTTTTTGAACCACAGAGTATCTTAGTATCATGTTCTTTAGTGCTGAAATGAGTCTACAGGGACTCAAAGAGGCAAGAAGATTCTTGCCTAATCATCTGAAACTCAGAGCCAAAGTGCATTCAGTATTCAAAAGAGGCCTTGGGACAAGAGAGGTTGTGTCTTAGTCCCAGAGATTTTTTACAATAGCAAAAGGATTGTGAATAAAAGACAGCAAATGCAGATTGAGCAATGGATTGGGGAAACTGTGTGGCCAGGAAATAGAATTAAGAGTAATTCTAAATATCCACATACATGAGCTCTTGGCTGAAATATGCCTAAAGTACAGTATGCTGTTTTGAATATTTCATCACCTCTGTTGAAAGCTTTAACAATAAAAAATATGCAAATCTAGATAAAGGCAGATTATGTTAATTCATTATTACAGTCTAAAATAATCTATTCATTTCTTTTCTGCAAGACCTTCCAGTTTTTTTCATGCAATGAATAAAACAGAGATTAGTGTGACTGTAACACTATAAAAGTCTTATGTAAGATTTTATATTTGTGGAACCGAGAGCAGAAATTTCCTTCTCATGGTGACACTACTAACAACTTCTTAGAGCATGTATTTTTCTTTTCTGGAAAGAACTCACTAGAGGACCAAGAATTTACTCTTCAGTAGTGGATATTTTTTGCAATATTGAAATACTTCCCTATGAACAAACTAATGCACCTGCAGAATTCCTGTGTCTGCTTGAACATGATTAAGTAATTTCAAGAGTAGAACAGCTTTTCTTCATAGGCACAATTCATGAAAACCTTACCAATAAGAATAGCACCTGACTGAGCTTTGCAGGACATGCTCAGATCCCATGTGGTCTGCAGGATTTGAGATTTAATACCCTGTGTGGTTTCCTTACAGAGCTCTGATAACGGAGCTGATTTTTCCCCTGAGATTTAACTACACCTCGCCTGCAGCCTCCACCTCCAGACTGCACTTTGGTGTCCCAGGTCTGAATAAGTCCAGGTTCTCCGTCACAGCTTGCTGTGTTGCCTTCCATCCCCAGGCGAACACTGGTGAAACTGACTTTCACTAACATCAAAGCACAGGTGAGCCTGAGTTTCTTTCCAGATTATTCACAGGTTCACACCATTTAGCCACAGTCTAAGATGAGAATTTCTGACAAAACACAAAGCTAAGAAAATTTCATGTGGTGTCAGTTTCTACTGAAAAGTACTTTGGGCTCTGATAAGCCTGATATAATGAACCTGTATACTCGGTACTTGGGCAAACTGTACTGATAACAGTACAAATAAACAAATCTGCCCAACATTAATTTTTAATACAAGAACATAAACAGAACCACCTACTCTGGGTCTTGTAAGCCCACCCTTCCCAGGGGGACAGTGAAGAATCACAGTTTGTAAAAGTGTCCTGCTGCTGCCATCTGGCCACCAGCTTCCTGCTGAGCTGAATTGGCACTTACAGAAGCAGCAGTCAGTCAGGGAGGACTGCCTTCCACAAGTGCTGATTTAGTGCCTTAGGAGACAGATTGGCAGTGGCATAAGGTAAAAGGCTCTTGAAGATACAGGAGAACAAGAGAAGTAAAGGGAGGGGCAAAGGAAAGCGAAAGGAAGGGAAAAGAAAAGAGACCTGCAGACAGGACACAAGCTGGAGGAAAATTGAAGAGGGTGAGAGGCTATGCTGAGAAGAGGAATTTGGGAGGACTTTAGAATGGTGTCAAAATTATCATAGGATGGAAATGGGAAGACAAAATCTGAATTTCAACTTCCCTCAGTTTCTCTGACTATAAAATAGCAATATCTATATGTTTCCATGAGGTTTTCCGGGCCAGTTGTGCTCTAAGTGCGATATACTTCTACCCTGATGTTATTCAAATAAAAGATTTTTCCTTTAAACAAATACACTGCTTTACATACATGGTTTTATCATCACTGATCTGCAGTTCCATCATGTGTGCTGCTCAGGGATAAGGACAGAAAAGAAGCAGCGACTGCAGCCAAAGCCTGACATTCGGAGAATGGCATCCATATACCTGTGCATTTGTGGGACTTGATTCAGTGCTGGCACTTCTACGGTGAAATGAGTCAAACAGCTTGCCCCAGGTGATGCAGGTGAAGCTGTGCATGCACAGAGGCATTGGGTTCTCATTGAGTTTAATTTATGTCACTAGTGAAAGTAAAGTGGTTTACAAGTGTCGACTGTTGGGAGCTGTGAGAAAGCCACCCCACAACGTGGTACTGTTAGTTGTTTCTTCTAAGAGGAAAAGTCTTATTAAGACAGCAGGAATGCTGCAGTGTAATCAGGCGTGGAGTGCACCATGCCTGTGTAGTGTCAGCAGACCTGCTCTGTGCTGTGCTTGGCACGGCTCTGCCTTCCTTCCCCAGCCCAGTGACATTACTCTCTGCATGAAGCCTTGTGTCTAACTGAGTGGTTGCTGACATTAGGACACTCAGAAAAGTTAAGTTAAAACACAGCAGAGCCCTGTGTGAAGGCTCTCTCTTTAAAGTGAAGAGACTCTAGCTCCCTGCTATTGAGCTTGAATCTGTGAGCTTGAAACTGTAGTGCTTCATCCTGAAAGGATCCAAAAATGTCACTCCTTGGCTTATTTAGCCTTAAATTTTTGGAGACTGTCATGCCATAAAAGTGTAAGCAGCAATATTAATATCAGGATTTCCTACCTGCTGTTCCTACCTGGTTATTTCTGGCCAGGACCACAGTATTTTGCCCTCTCATCTGTGACATATGAATAGCCAGACCAGAACAGAGACCTCCTTGCCCCAAGCCCCACACTAGGAAGTGCCATGAACTACCTTTCCCGTGTTTCTAGATATGCCTGCACGAGGGCTAAATCAAACACTAGGCAAAAAGCATTATCAGTGTTCTTGACAGGCTTTTAGAGAAAAAAATTCCTTCTTATGAAAAAGAACATTTGAATATTCCAGTAAAATTATTTTCTAGTACCAAAAGGCAGGACATATTAAACTGCGAAGTACTCCATGCTGTTGCGACCAGACTGTTCGTGGTACAGGAGCTTGTTTATAGCTAGCTCAGGTCTCTCTACATAACGCTGTGGATTGCAACATACTTATGTCAAGAGCAAATACTAAAATAGTAGTCTCTGTAAGCATACCTTTAGATAGCTGTTTACTTGGGTTTGTCCCATTTTTTTTTGTTTGCTGTTTTCTAGCTTGGACTAACTCCTTTGGTCTTTGGAAAGTTAGAATAACAGTTCTCTGTATGAGGACTTTTAGATGGTGATATGTAAATCAAGCAAGGCAGGTACAGGACTCAAATTTCCTGATCCCTGAGCAAATGCTCTAACCACTAAACACTTGTTTAAATCATGGAAACTGTGAGCATTGCTATCACGAGTGAAGCCTGCACATTCATTTTAGGTTTCCTAAGGCATCTGGCTACCTTGAAAATTCGGTGAGATTTTAGGCATGTACTGCTTTTTGAATTGCCTGACATGAAGAGACTTCCTACTCTGTTGAAGTCCAGGAGATGGTCACGTGGAGGTTCCTGGCTCAGTCTGTGTGCTGTATAGGAGACAACTGGAAGGGCTTTTATTCTACTCTGAATTCAGACCACTTTCCTAAATCAAGGCTTACCTTATCCTAAATATAGGTAGACTTAGCTGTTTTGTTACTGTTGTCATTTGTAACATCTTGTTTTCTTATTATTATTTGAACAGTGAGTTGGCTATAGAAAGCAGCCTAAGTATACCCCCTGTAAGCAATTTGCAAAATAAATGATATTAATAATATTAAGAAAAGTCATATTGAGTTAATAATACTGTGGGCAATTGCCTTGAAGAGACGAGAGTTTAAGACATTCCTCCTCTGGAGCACTTAGAAATATCTAGCAACAAGTAAATCCCTTTACAATGGTCAGATTTCACAGCTAGTCATGTTAGGGTACCCCACAGGTCATGCTCAGGAGATCATTGTGCTAGACTGTATGAAAAACAGAATTAAAAGGAAGACATTTTGAGAAATATTCTGTGACCAACATTACAATTCATAATATTTCCTTTCCTTTCACTAGAAAATAGATTTTTAGTAAGCAACCATAACTCCTCGTTTTTTGTTTAAGATTTAGCATTTGATATCTTTCTCTGTCTCCTTATGCCTGTGTCTCCACTCATCCATACAATTGCCACTAACACCAAAGCAACATCTCCTATGAATTTTAGGAGCTTTTAGCAAAGATTGGTTGCAGTGGACTTTTTGTTGTCGTATGTAGATTAAAGTCTGCCACAGGCACATGTGGCTGCAGAAAAGCAATATGACAACAGGTTACAAACTGTATATCTTTAGTCCCTTAGCATCTTGTTTTTTAACTACCTTAAGACTTAGCAGTCACCATAATCAATAATGCTATGTACTATGTGTCACAGTGCTATGCCTTCTAGACAGTAACTATGATTTCTGATTGTTATTTCAAACATGTGCTCTGGGCGCCCAACTATTTGGCAAAACCTGTTTAAGTGCAGTGGGCTCATCATCATTGTCACATTACAGTATCTGAAATTGCTTTTATACAGAACTATCCATCTGGTCCTCTGCTTTATTTTATTCTTTGCTTATTTAGATCATAATTACAGTTGTGGGGTATCAGGGTGACTACACCTTGATATTGATCCTATGTGTAACATCTGTTGAGAGTGCCTGATCTGAATATAATCAGGTAGTTTGTTGTGGTTTATTCTGAATTAGAGAATATTCTCGTGCAAGAACAATTTCATGTTTCTCGGGTGGCTGGTGTTTTATCTCTGAAAATGGCACTTTAGGGTGGAAACATTAGCTGAAATTATAGTGTTACTTGCACGGTTCTCAGTCATTCTGCTTTTACTGACTCTGTGGACTATTATGAAATTACAGTTCATTTTGTCTTATGTCTTTCTAGACTTTAGAAATCTTTATATCTGGATGCAGAACAGTTTAATTTTGCGTGTTTGGATGGATTGGGTATGCTCTGCCCCTGAAGATCAGAGGCAGTATTTTACCATCTTGAAATGAAAGCAAATTCAGGCCCAGGAGTGCTAGGGGTAACGCTGTGATCATCCAGTCTGATTCCTGCTTTGCAGTCTGCCTTTACTTGCGGCACTAATTACCTCAGTAAAGGGAATTCTCCTCTTCCATATAAGTGGGTAATGCAGTAGCAACTGCATTGTAGCCCAGCTGAGTTATCAGCAGAGGGACAGAGATGAGGGGGAAATTCAGTTTTACCCTTTTAAATGTTCTTTCTCACAAAACACTTTTATCACACAGCTGGTAGGGACTTACGTAGTTTAAAACAGATTGATAATTTCCAGACTCCACCAATTAGAAAGAGCCTTTATGGAAATCTTTTAGGTTAAAGCTTCGTGCATCACATTTTCTGCAGCATTCACAACAGAATATATTACAATTGGATTGTGTTGCTGCAGTGGAAATTGAGACATTTGAGAAGAGAATACTAACATATGATATTAAGATTATAGAATCATAGAATCATAGATTATGTGTCAGGATAGAAAAAAATATAGGAATTATTATGTCAGGTCAGATTTTCTTCTGCTCATTCTTCACTAATGTTCCCACATACTCATTTTTGTCATCTTTCTTCCTAGAAAAATTACCTCTGAAATAATTTTAATTCACAGACAACATATATATGGCGCAGACATCACTTCTCATTAGTTCTAGAGGAAAGATAAAAATGTCTGGAGATCATGTGGATCAAAACTGAAAGTGCTACATTTGCACATGTCTGGTCAGGAATAAGCACATTTTATTATGGACTGTGGCTCTTTTCAAACAAGGCCTACTTTCATGATGCTTATATTATTAGCTTAAAAAACAACCAACCAACTAGACAAAAAACACTGCAAAATATCTCTATGATTGTCTTCAAACTGGAGCTATTATCATACCCTCTGTCTCATTCTCATGTCTAACCATTTACCATCATTGTGGTTACACCATTCATATTAATAGCTTAGAGAACTATATGTTATAATAAAATGACTGCAGAGTTCACAGCCACAGCTGATGAATAATGAAGTATTTTTTGGTAGTCAAACTTTGCAGACTTCTGCAAATATAGCTAAAAGTTCCTTAATTTATCGGATATTTATACTGCACATTTGGTAAGTATCTCACATAAGTTTATCTGGGTTTTGCAAGACAGTTTCCTTGCAACTGAGAAATGTAATTAGCACTTAGGAGAAGTGAATGCAGTTCCCAGCTCTCCTGCAGACTGCCTGTGGATGGCAGGAAGAGATGAAGAGTCACATTCAGCTAGCTGTGCCTTAGCTCTTGCTGTTCTAGGTACAATGGATTAATGAGAAATTCAGGCCACTTACTCTCCAGGGTTCCCAGACATACTGTACAGTCAAAGAGAGGTGGTTATGACATCTAAGCCAGTTGCTGGCAATAGTTGGTCTGCTGAAAATAGATTCCCTTTCTTAGGGGGTTTCTTTCTCAAGGTGTGCTATCTCTCCAGATCCTAAGCCAGGAGATAATGTGTGTATATATCTCATACACATTTTGGACCTCAGCTCTTGGTTGTTTTTGTGTAATTGGTAACAACAGTTTCTATGGACTGATAATTGGTATGTATTTATTACATCAATATGAGTTTAATTCATTTGAAGAAATGTGGAACAATCTATTTGACAGCATCCTTTGATTGCTGTTTTTCATGTCATGAAAATGAGCCATGTTACTTTTGGTGGATGTTGCATTTTGCAGGAATGTGCCCTTTCTTCAAATGAGAGCATTTTAGATTTTTCTGTTCCCAGATCTTGCTTGTTTCTCTTTTGCTGTCTATTAAAGTAAATACATTCAGTGCAAGAAGATTAATTGAACACTGGAAAATGTTATAAGTTCTGGGTGATATTTGGCCATTTATCAGTGAGACAAGAGATTGTCTTTTTTAACCTATAAAGGAAAATGATTGATTTGGAAAATAAAACTTCAGTCATCCTTCACTGTTTTAGTTATACAGTGATCCAAAGTCCTCTGTTGGATTAAAAATCGCTAAAAGGTTGTTCCCTCTATTTGTCAGATCTTTTGGCATTTGTTGCTTGTTTTTTTAAAGTGAAACTGAACCCTGAGAATTGACTGTCAACATTGCTTTTATGCAGTTCAGTTTATTCTAAAAGTGTCATATTAAGGCAGAATCAGTATAGCATAGAAATTGGAGGACCAGCCATGTACCATGGTACCCCTTGTTCACCATTGGGTTGTCTTTACTTCACCAGTGCGGGTAAACCAGATATATTTTAATCAAAACTGCATTCAGGAGTAAACCAATGTAATTCTAATTAAATCAATGAAATAAAGTGGGAGTAAAACATAAAAATCCTCAGACTTCAATTGCAGTGAAAAGAGATGTCCACAATGGTGAATTAATTTTACTGTACAGCAATAACTAATTTCTGAGGAAAGAGATGTACAGCACATAAAGCCAGGTGGTTCTTTCTTCCCAATTTGTTTTCTTTATTGACTTTGGTGAAGTGGAGGCGGCATCCATGACTGCTGTGGGTGGCTTGGACTGACTCACACATCACATGTAACTTATGTCAGATTTTAAATAGGTTTAGTTTAATCTTTTCAGGGAAGGCATTTAGGAGGATGTTGAATGTGCTGAATGGCCCATATCTTCTTTCTTGATGTGCCTTATCCTGATCTGGCAGTAAGTCATTTCCCCGAATCATAGAAATCCAGGAGCTGTTGCCATGTTGTCTGCTGTCTCTAAATGTGAAAAATTGAAGGGGTGTTTCCTATGAATCGGAGAGAAAAACAAACAAACAAACAAAGTTAAAATCAGAAGACTAAGTAATTTAGCCCTGAAATACTTTACTCAGTAATCTGCAGAGTATGCCAAGGAGACTCACTTTTCAGCTACTTATCCAGGCTCAGGAGACCAAATACCTCATAATGGAAAAGGCGTTAGATTATGACAAATGGAACTAAATGAGTTGTGACACAGGCATATGCATTCAGAGGACAGTAACTAAGTATACACAATTTAACATTTAATCTAAAACAGGGCTTCCCCACATATTTGCCTGAATGGCAACATAGTGTGAAAATTTGGAGGGCTGTAAGAAAGCTATAAAAATGTTCTGACATAAGACGTTTGCTATTTTCCTGGAAGTAGGGGCAAAATTCCCAATGAATAAAATATAAGTAAAATACAACTTAGTTACTGAAACTTCACTAAAGTGTTTGTAGAATAGAGAATTACATTTTTCCACTCTATCAAATTATCTAATAATAATAGAAGCTGTCTTTTAAATGCTACAAATCAACCTGTCACTTCCTATCACGCAACTTGATTGTTACATTTCCTTTTTCTTTACAAGAGCCTCATGGGATTAGGGTAGAAAAAGAACTGTCAATTTATGACAAGAAACATTTCATATTCGAAGTTGCAAAACTCGCAATAAGTGATGAGATCTGGAAGAAAGGCCTCTGTAGTGTTTCCCATGAGATTAACAAACAGTGGAAATTGTTGATATTGCCTATATTAAAATTTACATGACAAGGACAGTCCATGGTATTAAAGCAAAACTGGAGTTTTCCAACACTTATATTAAATTTAAAACAACTTCTCTTTCCTCAGTTGCAAAAGAGCCAGAGGGATGTGGGATTATGTCCCTTTTCTGTGCATAAGGGCAACTAAAGAGGCAGCTAATGTCTTTTAAAGAATATCCAGAGAAATAAGATTAACTTTTAAACACTGTATTCCTGGTCTCTTTTGGATATCACCTTTATTTTAGAATCTTTGAGACCTTCAGCTGAAGAGCATAATTGACCATCATAAAATAATTTAGGCTAGAAGGAAGCCTTACAGATCATCTGGTCCAGCCTCCTACTTGAAGCAAAGCCAACTTTTAAGTTAGATCAAGCTTCAAGGAACCTCTAAATATTTTCAACAGTCTATTCAGAAGTTGCTCGCCTTTCCTCTTTAAATGAATTCCTACAAAAAGGCAGCTGTGTTTCTCAGCCTTGGACTAGAAGAACAAAGTAGACTAAAATACCCATATTATATCAATGTCCTTCAAGCAGATGAGGAAATACTCATATCTATATGTTATTTTCCAAGGAACAGTTTTTAAAATCTACTCACTTGATTAACCTTTGAATAACTTTTGTTGCTAGAGAAAAAAATTCTATGTAGCTGAAGAAAGCCAGGAAGGAAATGAATAGAGTGCCTTCAAGATATTACCATAAGAGATTTTGGCCACCATCCTTTACTATTTTTTACTGCTGATTATTACTTCCTTCATAAAAAATAAACATTATTGTAATAGGTCTTTTTTTCATGGGGTTGAGGGAGGAGTGTTTGTTTTCCTGCATATGTTTTTTTTTATTTCTGAAGTAGTTACGTTTCTACCACAAGAACAATGATTTTGTAATTGATTTAAAATATATGATTTGTTCTTTTTCAAAAACATTATTGACTGAAAATGTCAGTGACCATGAGTCCCACTCTGTATGTATCAAAGTTATTTTAGCTGTGCATTGTTTTGGAAATTTGGAGGCTTATTGATTGCACTCAAACTTTACTGTGCTGCTGCAAGCATTCAATGAATCACCTGTAATAAATTTGTTTGGAGAACTTGTTTAACTATAGTGTCTGAAAAAAATAAATCAATGGCATGTGCCAGATGACCTTTAAGTTAGCAAATGTAAAAAAGAAATGTTGTTTAGCAGCTTCAGTCTTTGTACAAGAGCTGCAACTATTTCTGAGCACCAAAACGCAGAAAAAAAATCACCAACATCTCAGCTGCTGTAAAACAGGAAAGTCCTATTCAGTTCACTGACTCACAGCCCTCAGAGACTAAGACTTCTTACCCAGGCTGAACATTTTTGAATTGGATTTGGATTTTTGGTATACGCTGTGTTCAAGGAAAACCACTGTTCGGTTAAATGTTCATTGTATAGTTCAAATGCAGCACACTGACATAAATGCCATGCCTACCAAAATCAAAAGTGGTAGGCTGTGTATTTCCATCTGTGATCCTCTTGCTCAGCCTCACTCACTCCTGTGCTGCTCTGACCCTAACCTGAGGTAATTCCCGTGAAGCTGATGCTGTGAACCAGTGCAGAAAGTCACTCTCAACATTAGGGTTTAAGTAACAAAAAGTGGGGACTCTGCATGAGAAGCACTTGTGAAATATCATTTTGCCTTATTCACTGTGTATCAGACAAGCATACAGCCAGCTTAATTAACAGGAAAGAGGATTTAAGCAAAAAATTGGGGAGAAAAGATAATTGTTAGGGTAGAAAAACACTTGAAGGAAGATCAAGAAATCATTAGGCCAGAACAGCAGTTACATAGGACAATGTTTGCACTGCTTTTAGTATCCAAATTTTAAGAAGGGAGAAAAATCAAACCCATTCTGATGAGCTTTCAACTTTAAGTACTGTAATAGCACATTTTGGGACTGCACAGTAATTTCTTTGAAGTCAGTGGACAAAGTAGTTGACATGGATTGTGATGCCATTCTGTACAACAATTTACTGGGAATTTAAGCTCTGGGCATGAATGTGGTGTTTGTTTTCTCCATTTTAGGTGTTCAAGAAAGCATTCAGAGCTATATTGTATATTTATGTATTACTGAAATATTGTTTTGTTTTTTAAAACTATTCAATCTTCACCAATGTACTTAGAAACGGGGAGGGGGTGGTGTGCGAAGCACAGGGAAGAGTGTTGCATGTGTTTACATTCAAGTCCACTTGGAGCTAATCTCAGAAATCCTCAGACCCTCTCCAGTGGCACAAGACAGCTGTAAACAAGCTTAACCAGCCTTTTGAGAATGTCCTTACATAAGAGATTTGTAAAACAGGCAGCAGAGAGCTGACACAGCAACTCTTAGAAAAAATGCATTCCTAAGCTTTCAGTGCCTAAGATATTCCCTGGCCGTCTTCACACAGGAGGAATTTCAGCTACTAGGTGTGCCTGACATCTGAAATAAACTAAAGTAATATTTAATTTGCTCCAAATGACCCGAGATATAAAAATCTCTATGAACAGTGAAGCAAAACTGTGATTTTGAGGCACTCCAAGCCCATGCGAGAATAAATCAACAAATATAAGAAACAAAAAAAACATGCAGTGTTTTAAAATAACATTATTCCTGAATTTATTTTCACACATGAAGAACAGAGAAAAACACTATCATATGACATCTGTGTGGAGGTGGATGTAGACGCTGCAGTTTTTAATGTGTAGTTTTAGTTGTGTGACCAAAATATACCAATCTGTGTCCACCTTAGAAACTTTCACTGTACTCATCGCTACGGCAACACTGACCCTTAGCGTAAGTCCTATATCTAATTTGTCAGCAAAAGTACTTCTTTCCTTGCATTGTTCTGAAAAGAAAAGCTATCAGTATCAATTTAAGGGAACATTAACAAACATAAAAACAAAATATTATAATTATATAATTTGTTTTCCTGAAGATAGTAGTAAAGGAAAGAGGAACAATCTCTTCAGGAGAGATAACATCAGACGGTTGTGCTGCCATTCAAAGAGACCTTGATAGGCTGGAGAGCTGGGCGGGGAGAAACTTAATGAAATTCAACAAGGGCAAGCGTAGAGTTTTGCATCTGGGGAAGAACAACCCCATGTACCAGTACAGGTTGGGGGCTGACCTGCTGGAGAGCAGTGTAGGGGAAAGGGACCTGGGGGTCCTGGTGGACAGCAGGATGACCATGAGCCAGCAATGTGCCCTTGTGGCCAAGAAGGCCAATGGCATCCTGGGGTGTATTAGAAGGGGTGTGGTTAGTAGGTCAAGAGAGGTTCTCCTTCCCCTCTATTCTGCCTTGGTGAGGCCACATCTGGAGTATTGTGTCCAGTTCTGGGCCCCCCAGTTCAAGAAGGACAGAGAACTGCTTGAGAGAGTCCAGCGTAGAGCCACAAAGATGATGAAGGGAGTGGAACATCTCCCTTATGAGGAAAGGCTGAGGGAGCTGGGTCTCTTTAGCTTGCAGAAGAGGAGACTGAGGGGTGACCTCATTAATGTCTATAAATATGCAAAGGGTGAGTGTCATGAGGATGGAGCCAGGCTCTTCTCAGTGACATCCAATGATAGGACAAGGGGCAATGGGTGTAAGCTGGAACATAGGAGGTTCCGCATAAATGTGAGGAAGAATTTCTTCACAGTGAGGGTGACAGAACACTGGCACAGGCTGCCCAGAGAGGTTGTGGAGTCTCCTTCTCTGGAGACATTCAAAACCCGCCTGGACATGTTCCTGTGTGACCTGACCTAGGTGTTCCTGCTCTGGCAGGGGGATTGGACTAGATGATCTTTTGAGGTCCCTTTCAATCCCTAACATTCTGTGATTCTATGATTGCATCTCAATAACATACAGCATGTTTAACAGGTAAGTGGTGTGCTGGAGCTGGGGAGTTAAGGACCAATATTTGATAAATCTTCTGGGACTGGCTTAGTAGGTGCTATTGGACAAGTTTTGGGTTTTTTGGGTTTTTTGGTGGGTTTGGTTTTTTAATGCCTCAGGTGCTTTATGTTTCTGTTGGGACTAACAATACTGTTGCCTGTTGTACCGTGCTTTCAGAGGAGCTCTTAAGTAGCACTATAAAGAAAGAAGGCTATTATTACTTTCTAGAGGAGGCACAGACTTTGAAGCTTGAGTTCAAAGCCTCTGTATTGGGATGAAAAATCACTTTCTATGCATTGCTTTCTCCTCTCTCTTCTGAAAAGGCTGTTCCAGCAATAGGATGGAGCGCAACTAAAAAGGCTGAGGTATGTATTTTCTTGACCAGCAATATGTACTAAAATGGATTTAACCTGTCTCCTAATTAAGTGGTTTTAAGAACAACCTGCAGAGCAGTTAAGTGCTGTAAGCGGCAGAAGGAAAGCTTGTAGTTCAGTCAAGTGTTATGATACCTAAGGTAAGCATATCATAGTTTAAGCAATCAGTGGTAAAAACAAGTTACCATCCAAGTCCTAGAAAGCAGAACAATGGAAGGGAAACAGGGAATAATTTATCAGAAGCTTTAAAGAGGGAGGTGGAGTCTTGCTCTTTGTGCTGAGGTTGTTTTCATTAATTACTTCCACTGACATACTGTAGAGGTAGTTGGAGCTGTGTCAGGATGTTCCCACCTTTACCTCTTCAAACATAATGTTAAATTCTTATGACTCATATGCTGTATGTTTGTTGGGGTTTTTTTTTTGTCTTGTATCAAATTTGTCAAGATTGTCTAGCCTGAAGAAAACAGGATGTTGGACAGATTTGGACTGATTTTACTAGAAACTGCAGCTCCCTGAAATACAAGGCAGTAAATCATTATGTGCTAAAGTGGGAATCACTGAATGGCAGTAGTTCCATTTATCAACAACATTTATCTCACAGAATCACAGAATGTTAAGGATTGGAAGGGACCTCAGAAGATCATCTAGTCCAATCCCCCTGCCAGAGCAGGAACACCTAGGTCAGGTCACACAGGAACATGTCCAGGCGGGTTTTGAATGTCTCCAGAGAAGGAGACTCCACAACCTCTCTGGGCAGCCTGTGCCAGTGTTCTGTCACCCTCACTGTGAAGAAATTCTTCCTCACATTTATGCGGAACCTCCTATGTTCCAGCTTACACCCATTGCCCCTTGTCCTATCATTGGATGTCACTGAGAAGAGCCTGGCTCCATCCTCATGACACTCACCCTTTGCATATTTATAGACATTAATGAGGTCACCCCTCAGTCTCCTCTTCTGCAAGCTAAAGAGACCCAGCTCCCTCAGCTTTTCCTCATAAGGGAGATGTTCCACTCCATCATCTTTGTGGCTCTGCGCTGGACTCTCTCAAGTAGTTCCCTGTCCTTCTTGAACTGGGGGGCCCAGAACTGGACGCAATATTCCAGATGTGGCCTCACCAGGACAGAGTAGAGGGAGAGGAGAACCTTGCTCAATCTACTAACCACACCCCTTCTAATACACCCCAGGATGCCATTGGCCTTCTTGGCCAATCACTACTCTGTTGAAAAACTTGAGTGAAGACAAAGCATGTGGGTTTAAAAAAAGACATGCTTTGGGCTTGGATTACTGCTGCAGAAATGTTTGTTTATATAGCAGAGTGATTAACTTGATGTAAAATCCTAGTGGAGACAACACACAAGTAGTTTGCAATTGGTTTTAACTGGACATCTTTAAATCCAATTACTAAAGAAGGTCTTGAGTAGCTGCAGTTTCATAAACTACCTGTATGCTGCCTACTAAGGGCATTCTCCACTAAGAATTTGTATTTGTGGGAACTAGAATTGAGTTAGTAAATAGTATATTAAAAGAAATTTTTGTTTTCCATCAAATCAAAACTCTAAAGAGAATCTAAAATACAGCCAGTTTATGAAAACCTAAACGAACTTCTTGGACGTATCACAAACGGTCGATAATTTCAGAAAGGTGAAATTACTGCTTGCTTTGCTTGGCACTCACTGTTAGCTTCCCTCATCAGTGGCAGTCTTCTAGAACCACTGAAAATGTATTTTAAAAGCAGGAATGCAGAGAAGTGATTTTCACCCAACAGAATGGCTTTGAACTGAAGCCCTGTGATGTGTTATCCCACTTCAAATGATAATTTTACCATCATTCAGTTGAGACGTAGAAATTCTGACTGCAGGAGAACATGTGAAAAACTGAAAATAAAGAGATAAATCAATTTCAAATGGGAGTCCTAAAGCATGTAGTCTGCTAAGGCACAAGGCATGACCTGGAAAAGGCACATGGATGAAGGAATGACAGCTCTGCAGTGATTTCTAAAGCCAGTAGAAGAGATGGGGAGCTGAAGGTCTTTTTTTTTTTTTTTAATCTTCTTTTTTTCATTCAACTTATTTACTCTTTTCCTGTAATATGTTATGAAAGCAACTATGTTGGAAAAATGTGAATGCCACAGGCTATGTACCTTTTATTCCATGCTTCTTAAATCCAATATTTCTATACTTCTGAAATGTGTAGCTCCAGTCCTAATTGGACAGTTCTATCCTTAAATTAAATTAGTGATGGAGAACCACAAATTGATATATTCAGGAATAAAAAAAATGAAATATCTTTTCATGCTGCTGAGCTCTAAACAAAACACAGTAAACTTTGAAAAGACCTAAGGGTCACTGAAGGCATTGAAAAAAGAAGGCATTGAAAAAAGGCATTGAAGAAGGCATTGAAAAAAGGACACACTGTAGCACTGTGGATTTCTCTGTTTATTAGTGGCACAATACCATCTGCTCTCTAAGGCAGTAAAGCACATTAAAGCACTAGTTATTCTGGTACTTGTATCTCTAATTGTTCTCTGAAAAAAGTAGAAGTTATCAGTCAATATTCAGTGCACTTGTGGGAAAAAAAAAAAAGGTAATCTACAGTCAATATGTATTTCGATATTTGAAAGGTAATTTAATATAACAACCTGATTTAATCTGAATAATGATAGCTGAACAGATTTGTTGTTTATGTTCATATTTTAGAGCAAGTGAAATGTATTTCCAAAATGGTTTAAACTAAACAGGAACAAATAACTTTTCTTCCCAAATAAGACTGGTCACACAATGAGGATGGCAATAGGTTATATGGTAATAATTAAACCAAGAACAACTCGATATAAATAGACTAAACCTTGGTCTGGTAGTTCTTTTTTCCTACAATCCATTTCTGTAACAGACATTAATCTTGGCAACTTTCAATCCCTGAGCAAAGCTATTGTCATTCCTGTAAGTACTTCTAAATTATTTTCTTTCCATTTCTCTACAAACTAAACTATAAATACACAATTAAGGATTAACAACACCATGTCAACACATGTGACATACAAGCCTGGCATGCTGTTGTGAGAAGCACTCAGCATCACTGCCTTTCTGAAAAAGAAAAGGACTCACCACCTTCTACATCTTTTAAGCAGAAATATTTGCTGCACAAAAGCTAACAAGTCACATGTAAAACTATAGGTGACACTAGTGTTAGAACTGAAAAGGCTTTGAATGGGTTTAGATTAAGTAAGATTCAAAGGGTTAGTATTCTTTGTTTGGGATAAAAAAAGAACTCTTTCTCTGAGAGACAGCCAGTATCCAAGTGAGTTGTGTCTTTCATCTGAAGATAACTACTGTCTGATTTTTTTTAAGTTTTGTTACTTGCTCTAATAAAAAATAAAAAAAAAAAAAAAAAAAAAAAGCAAAGTTCTGATGGTATTGTTTTCCTAATATTAGGAAAAAAAATAAAAAATTAATTAGGTTCTACTACTCTGGAGCATTACTAGATAAGCAGCCAAACTGTTTCACTTAGTGAAAAATTGCTTGGGGATTCAGTTAGGTGACGGAGGCACTGCTGTTACATCCTATCTCTAGTACAGCTGTCCCTGACCTTCTGCATGGCCTTCTGTTTAATCTCTCGAGCTGCAATATACACTATCTTCAGGGAACAGGATGGAGGTTCACGAGTGAAATCTCCACATCTAACTACTTAGAAAGCACGTGTCAGTCACACATGCTGATGAACATAAGATTAGGCTTCCTTTTTAAAACTTCAGCAATGCAACCAGAATTCCTAGGATGCTGAAATACCATCTACAGATCCATGTGGGCCACAAGCAGTCATCTTCCTGTCCTAAAATGTTTCTGGAGAGCCCTGAATGCAGAAACCATTGTGCTGGGAAAGAAAATTTCAGGATGCTGGTTTTACAAGGACTATAGGTGATATCTGTATCACTTGCATTTCTTAAATGAATCTGCAGATTTCCCCATCTGCCTTGTTGTTAACTTGATTGCCTACAAATATGTGTCTTTGCACTGCTGTAGTCATGAAGGCAGGGCTTGTTTAGAGGTCATTCTGTGAAATGAGTTTACACAGTGTATTTCCTCCAGAGGAGGAAATTAAGGGCACTCTTAGCAGGTTGTCAGTATTGCTTGCAAAACACAGAGTGGATGTTAAATAGTAATTACCACTGAGCCATGGTTTTAGTCTGGGGACATAACACTGAGAAAGCTTTTAAGGATGGCTAGTGTCTGGAACCTATTTTTAAAGATGTTTGAAAGGTAATTTATGGCAATAATAACCATAAATTGAGGAGGAAAGGAAGAGGTTATACTTCACACTGGCTCCAACCTTTCCCAGATAACATAATCTGTACAGAATAACTGTCAGAAGCCCTGTAAAATCTGTAATGGAGCCACACACTGATCTGCTCAGTGTACCTAGTCAAGGATGTTATTATGCCCAAGGAATGTGAAGCAACTATCCATGAATGGGTCCAAACGCAGGAGGTGCAATACTGACCACATTAAACGTAATGGAGTTTTTGTCTCTGCCTTCAGCAGGGTACAGATTTTGTTCCAAGGTTGATTCTGTTCTCAGCTTTTAATGCTGACTGCAGTATCTGTATCTGTACATTTTTTCTCTCTTCTGCCAGCTTCCTACATGGACCTGCTACAATTTGTCTTTCTGTTAGGCATGTACTGTATGAAACACAGGAATTTATGAAACCATCCAATCCATCATTTGAAAAATAAAGAAGGCTTCTTAATTTTTTTCCATGATGAATCATTGAGTTTGCTGGATTTTCACCAACTACTTGTGTACTGGATTTCCAGCTAGCATTGTTTCCTTTTAATATTTATGAGCAAAGTATCTGTACCAGGTTAATCCTGTAATGGGAAACCACATTTCACTTTTGTTTAAGGAAGAACACTTATGACAATTCCATATCCTAAACACGGTGGCTACCTGCCATAACATTGCCTACACCATTCTGCTACAGACTCCATAAATCAAGTTTATTATCTGCTCCTTATTAATAATGCAGAAAGCTAAAGTAAAGAACCGGCGCAAGTAAACTGTTTACTGGTAATGGATTTTTCTCCTAATGAGAATCCTGCAGCTATAAGCAAAACCAAACAATGGCTCGTGTAAGCACTCCCTTCCTGTTCAACATTGGATACCAAACTCAAGTTCACCATGGATAATTCAAGTTTCACTGATACAATCCTAAGAGTTTTTAAAACTGGGCATTCATAGCTTTAGCTTGTTCAGAAATTTGTTTAAAGTACAAATCAGAAATATTTTGCTTCAGAATTTCCACATTTCATTTTGCAATATAAGATCTTCACTTAAATATTATGTTAGGAATTCTTATTTGACATAATTTTTACATGAATAATTTAAAAACCCCGAGTGAGCATTGAGTTACCAGTTTTATTCTTCTGCAAAACAGATATTGGGATATTTCTGATCCTGGTTTGCGTGAATACACCTGAACACCAGCAAAATCCCAGCCTGATTTCTAACAACATCTGCTTCATTGAAACAGGTAACATGTTATATGACATAAAAATAATCATGTGGGAGTGGCTCTAAAAACAGTAGCAATTATTAGTTTTTCTCAGTTATTTTAACAATAAAATATTTTCTTGTGTATCCTACAGTTTAAACAGTATACTACTACTGTGTTTGTGTCATGAAGTACAGAGGGAAAGAATGATATGAACAACAAGAATAAAATTTTTTCTTCCATAAAAATTGCTTTAAAAGCTACATCAGTTCATAGTTTTGATTACATAGAGTGATTACTCTTCTGTTTATACAGCTATAATACCTATAAGTCAAATGAGAGATTGGGCTGTATTGTGCAAGGTATTTTATAAGCAAATAGAAGCATGACAGATCTATCTCAATAATCTCACCATTTTAAACCTTGACAGCAGACAATAAAATGTTGGCTCTAGTAGTCAAAAAGCTGTATGTAACCAGTAGCCCACAGTGTTACTTCAAAGCTCTCTCAGCAAAGACTGCAGAAATGCATGTGCATCATCTTTTAGCCTACCTTAAGTGCATCTTAGATTTGTAAGAACAGGAAAACATTTAGAAGAAATGTATACTTTGAAATCAGGAAGTTTTATTAAACTAATAAAAGTTACATTTTCAGAGATCAAGACATTCTAAAAGACTTTTGTTCAGGACACAACAAACACTCTGTCAGCAGAGCCACAATAGACACATACATATGCCTAATTAGACACAAAGGAAAAGCAAGTCAGAAGGAAAATACAGTGGGAAACCAATATATCCAGAAAGTGTGCAACCATCAAGTGGTTTGGATTCTCTCAGTTTTGATCTAGAAAGATTTCAAGTTTTAGCAGTTGTCTATGTTTAGCCTGTACCCAGGGCTAAACTGTAGCAGTTGTTCTTCTACCCAATGACCCCTCCCCAGCTGAGAAGGGAATCAGGGGAAAAACAAAAGGGAGAAGCTCCATGGAATGAAGTAGGAACAGATTTAGTGAAATACCAAAACTAATACAATCACTAACATAATATATACAAGCGTACACTCCCTCCTTTTATAATGAGCTTGATGTCAGTGATAAGGGACACACCTGTGAGTCAGCTTGGGGCAGCTGCCCTGACTGAAACTCCCAGCTGAGTCAGGGCTACCCATGGGCTGCCTGCCATGGCTGGTTTATGGTCCTGTTCCTGGGCAATCAGAACAGTAGTTTTGATCTAAAGTTCTCAGACATGAATAGACACAGCTGCCAGTGTGAAGTTAATCTGCCACCGCAGAAGAATCAAATACAAGATTCCCGTGAATCAAATCCAACATATATTTTATAGTAGAATTACAAGCAATTTAAAACTTCTCCCTTCTACACTAGGAAGGCAAATTATAGAGAGTGCCTTATTTAACTTATTTATCTTTAGGACAGCTTAGAATAACTATTGAAGTGTCACAGCCAGTGGAGAAATTAAAATTCTAGCTCTGCTTTCCAGTTTCAGGTGTTGAATTTTGAGAAATACTCCAATTTTTTAAGTTGTCAGCAAATTCCCTTCAGGTGCATATAAATCTTCATTTCTAAGTTGAAGAAAGGAAGCAGCTGGAATTGGCAGCAAATGATCTGAATAAAGGTTTTGTCTTGCTAGAG
This sequence comes from Podargus strigoides, assembly GCA_028020825.1. Classification (NCBI taxonomy): domain Eukaryota; kingdom Metazoa; phylum Chordata; class Aves; order Caprimulgiformes; family Podargidae; genus Podargus; species Podargus strigoides. The sequence continues at coordinate 14,937,687 of CM051621.1, forward strand.
AGATGAAAATGATATACTATGAATCAACATATCTTTGAGCAAGTAATCCAGTAAAAGATTTCCAGGGCTAAAAGAAAGCCCTTTGGGAAGAACAAGAAAAATGCCACTTGTCCATCCAGGATATAACTAATAAGGATAAAGAACAAAAAACACTTAAGGATAAAGAACAAAACCCACGTTTAATCACACCTACTATAACAAAACACTTTGGGGAAGCTACTTTGACTTCATACAGTGACAAAAAATATAATCAATGGGTAAGTCTTGAATTTAAACATTTAAAGGACCCCATAAATCACAGTGAACCATGTTTAAGCTTTTCTTCCAATTGTCCTCTCACAGGTAATGTTAGTTGAATGAGTCAAAACAGTAGATTGTAATTGTAATATTACAAATTGCTATATCTTTAACTTTGACACTCTATCAGTTCCCTGCAATGGGTAAAAATGAAGCTTAATAGCCCAGAGTTTAAACTAAGAATCCACAGACATGCCATTATTGTGGGCACAATAACAAGCCTCATTGGAACTGGCCATCCAAACCATGGGGAGGCTTGGAGTTAATTACATCACCTTAGACAATAATTCGCTCTTTGTGGTGGTAGTTATCTCTTTCCACAGTTGGTTCACTTTTTTGTTGTTTTGTGATGTCCCATTAATCACAGATACATTTACTCCATGTGATGTGATTCATCATCCTTTACCCCTGCAGCTGTTTCCATCCTTTTGGACTTAGATAAACTGCTAATTTAAGTGGGAGATGTCCAACCTTGAATGTCACAATGGCTTGTACCACACTGCTGAGGATCAGCTACTACTCTCACATAAGCCAAGATTTTTAGCCACTTCAATTACTCTTGCAGCTCCTGCTTGTATGTTGCGGTACAGACCACGCTCATCCCAAATGAGTGGACAGCCTTTTTGATGTAGGCCTGACATGGCAGGGCATAAAAATATGCATATCTTTTTCTAATGAGAGTATGCTACTCCTTTTCTTCTCTCTTTCCCTTCCCTGTTTATAAGTCTTTCAAGTTCCTTCCTAACATGACATGAGGCTGACTATATTTAGAGGACTGTGGAGAACTGAGAGGAAGGAAGAAAGTTTTTGCTATTTCACTGTTTTTCCAAGGATCTTCTCACTGTCTTCAGTCACCTTTCTCTATGATATGTGTAATACAGCCACAGGGGAGTGAAATATTTACATAAAATTCAAATGACACATAAACTAGGTATAATATCTAAAGCCATAATTTGGCAAATAAAAGTATTTCAAATAATAATATTCCTTTATTTTTTATTTAAACAGGGTTTTCCTATAATTTTATCCATTTATACTCTTTTTAAAAGACAAGTAACAACAGACTTCATTCAGTGGGAACTAATAACTCATTAGTGTGATGTGTATCAAAAGGCTAGAGAAAAGTATTGTTAGATTTTTTTTTCTTGAGAAGGTGCCTGAGGGCAGATGTAAGACACTGTGACTCACCCTTGCCTATAGTGTGAAAATCGTAGCTCATAATGGCTTTGCAATAGGACTGCTGCACCAGACTGAACAATGCAATACATTTCTATGCAGTAAGCAAAAACTTATCTTCACTAATTACTTCAGTCTGTTGTTTGCAGCCTGATGTTATGGCATTCATGGTATATTTTTGCTTCTGCTAGAGAAACCCTTCAGCTTTCACGAGCTAGACATTTAGGGATCAAAAATTTATTATGCTATTTCTAGTAGAAATACTAATCTATTTGAAGAACAAACAAGTGAAAGAGATATAGTCTACACAGAAAACTTATGAACACTTCGGTCTTCACAGAATTACAGAATGGTCAGGGTTGGAAGGGACCTCTGGAGATCATCTAGTCCAAGCCTCCTAACAGAGCAGGTCCCACAGGATTGCGTCCAGGTGGGTTTTGAATGTCTCCAGAGAAGGAGACTTCACCACCTCTCTGGGCAGCCTGTGCCAGTGCTCTGTTAACTTCAAAGTAAAGAAGTTTTTCCTTATGTTCAGATGGAACTTCCTGCGTTCCAGTTTGTGTCCATCGCCCCTTGTCCTGCCACTGTGCACCACCGAGAAGAGTCTGGCCCCATCCTCCTGACACCTGCCCTTGAGATATTTATAAGCATTGATGAGATCTCCTCTCAGTCTTCTCTTCTCCAGGCTAAACAGACCCAGGTCTCTCAGCTTTTCCTTGTAAGAAAAATGCTCCAGTCCCTTAATCATCCTCATAGCCCTCCACTGTACTCTCTCCAGTAGTTCCTTGTCTCTCTTGAACTGGGGAGCCCAGAACTGGACACAGTACTCCAGATGAGGCCTCACCAGGGCAGAGTAGAGGGGGAGGAGAACCTCCCTGGACCTGCTGGCCACACTCCTCTTAATGCACCCCAGGATACCATTGGCCTTCTTGGCTGTGAGAGCACATTGCTGGCTTGTGATCATCCTGTTGTTCACCAGGACTCCCAGATCCTTCTCTGCAGAGCTGTACTGGTCTTGTCTAAATTAAGTTTAAAATGTGACAACAGTACGTTTTAATTAGGTTTTGATGAGCCTACTTGAAAGATTTCTGGTCCAACTTGGACATCTTAACAGATGCATTAGGCAGAATATCTTTTTTTCAGATTTCTAAAGCATGTAAGTCAGTACGTCAGCTAATATAAATTAACACCAGCTATTCAAAGTCCAGTTGAAGCAAGATTTTAGAAACAGATCTAACTGCTGCTTAAAAATTTTTGGAAAATGTATGTTTGTTTGTTTCATTTTTATTATTCCTTGGAAGACACCGTAAATTTCAGCTAAACCAGCATATTTCTAATGGTCATCAAAATGAGTGAAATCCCACAGAGGCCAAAGTTTCCATCAATTGATAAATCACTCACTCAAGGAACAAGTTAACAGCCTGTTAATGAACTCTCTTTTACCCCTTTGGTGTCTTCTTATATGGGCAACGTGCCCAGAGCTACACCACTCATAAAGCTTTCATGTTGTAGCTGCCATGCTTCGCAATGAAGTGTCTCGTTAGGGGCTTTATTAGTCACACTTCAAGAAATCACATTCACGTGATTAGCTAACTATACCTTTGGGAGGAAATATTAAATAAAAGAATAGGATGTCACTTAAAAGGAAAACCATTTTTTTGCCATTGTATCACCTGTAGTGGCTAATACTGATTCAGAAATACGTTCTTCGTACAGCGTCCATACTCTGCGTGCATAATCTGCTACAAATTTGTCAAAAGCTATATAGTATCTTTATAAAATATTAGTTTAGCTTACTTCTCTGTGAATATGGCATACTGTTCCACCCACCTCATCAAACCCTGAGGGCAGAGAAACAACATATGTTTTTAGGCATGAAATTCCCCCTTTCAGTTCTCCAGTCCCCCACAGACTGATAGATCCACAGAAACTAATGCCACAGTTTTCTGCTCCCTACTAACCTCTCGACTGAATCACTTCTCCTGATAAGATGCCTTCTTAGAGCAAGGACATTTCCCCTGCTATTTTACCATATGATACAACAAAACCAGAATATTTTCTATGGAAAGTGTCACAGAACTGATCTCAGGCAACAGCACTTCAGAGTGTCATCATCCACATTGGCACTTACCTCTGAGACATTGAGAGCTCCTCCAGAGACACCTGGGAGATGCAGGGAAGACTATGATAAAGGCACTTCAGCCTTCAGCATTACTTCTTCCAGATGGAACAGCCAGACTGCCTTTGTTCTACCACTCCATTTAGTTTCAGAGGCTATATGCCTTCTTTTCTTTTTTCTTTTTGAAGTCCTGTAGCTTTTGCTGGGTTTGGAAATGCTTATAGAGAAAAACTTCAAGCTCCCTGCCACATGCATGAGAGCTTTGGCCTTGTGTGGCCTTGAAGGACCTCTTGTGCTTAAGAGGCCCTTCCTGGGGTGCCTTGAAATCCTGCTTGAGCTCCTATGGGAACAATTTGGAAGGGCTCCTGCATTTTATGACAATGTGACACAGCTGACAGTAGCACTGAACAAATCACTGAGGCAGATATTATCAAAGGTTCCTCCCGCAGTCAAATCTCTCATATACATTCCCTTTTAAACGGCTTGTAATGGCTTAGAAATTTTTGTTCTAATTTCTCTGCGTCTCATCCTCCCTATGTTTAAAGTGGATACATACAGATGCAAAATCTTAAGTAAAGGCTAGTTTTTACCCTTCTTGTTATTACCCCGTTATTACCTTCTTACTTACCTGTTACTAGTTTACTACTTACCTATTACTAGTTTTTACCTTCTAATAAAAAGTAAAACCATTATATTACAAATTTTTCATAGGTTTATTAATTGTTTGTACGAAAGACTAACACTGTATGCAGTATACAAATATTCCATCAACTATTCCTGTGAAAATTCCATTATATTATTTCCTAATTCTAGATACAATTACAAAGCAAAGAACCAAAACATGTAAAAATAAGAATTTTGGTTCATATGATAGAGTGGGTAAGGGTTGATTTTATATCACATCTTCTACTAGTTAAATAGGATGCCTGATCCTAATTAAGAGTGTAGAGTGTTAATCACAAATCTAAGCATCCTCCTAAAACACACACACACCCCTGTACCTGCAAGTTGTTGGACAACTGATCAAGAGAAACAGGTGTATTTCAAGACACCTTCCTGCACCTTCGGAACCTGGTAATGCTCTGTGATTAACAGGGAATCTTTAAAAGAGATCTCTCTTTTAAAAGCTGTGACAAATCAGAAATTTGTGTTGAAAGTCAAGGACAAAGTAGTATATAATGACAACAGCCTCCACCATGATTGCTGCTTATTAATTTGCATAATTTTTTTATTGTTTGATGTGTGCTTGGTTTCTAGTATGTCTATTCAAGCCAAACCCTTGAGACATCAACAGTAAGAGTCTAATCTCTCCAAGAACATAATTTATACTCTTATAAGTCTCACAGTGAATAGCAGTATGAAATCAGCTAAATTAGGTGTGCACTGGATTTCTCAGAACTGATATAGGCTATACACAAACCTGGGTAACTGGCAACTGCCCAATTAACATATACTTCCTTTATTAATAGTATATATATATTTTTTAAAAAAAACCCCAACAAACTACTGCCAACAAAATCACACTGAGAGAAATTTAGATTAATACATTAATATTACCTACAACAGGTCAAAGAGATGCAGGCTTATTAATCCAATCAATTTATACATTTAGAGCTTAATTCCTAGAAGATATTTCTATAACACAGACAAAGAGGGAAACACACATTCAATTGAAAGGAATAGCATAGTCCTGTTCTGTTACCACGAAAGTCAGGGGACTAGTCCTGATGTTAGATCAGAAACCTTCAGTGTTCTGCATAGTCAGAACACTGCAGAAGTCCTGTTTGGAGCCTTGCAGGAGTAAGCCCTTCACTACAGTTTTTATTTTCTTTCCAAATATTGACATAATGAAAAGTCAATACATGATTATAAGGTCCATATATTCTCGTTACTAATGCCATTAGTAAAAGAAAAAGAAAAAAAACAATGTAGACTACATCGCACAGCAGTCATGCTATTTCACAGCAGCAATTTGGTCACTTGAGACCCGCATCTAGTATTGGGCTCTTCGTTTTGTCATTGGTTAAGATATATTCTGCTTCACAGCTGTCTCTCAATCAATCAGAAAGTATTTTGTATTTCCATCCTTTGAGAATCTTAAATTTTGATACTAACAGACACATCAATATACACTTTGTAATTTTCATGTGTTATTCATCTGTTAATCCCAAGATGCAGACATTTGGCTGGATACTGGCTTCAAAATAAAATTACTACAAATTTTGTTTCATTTTTCAGTCATGGCAAAGAAAGTATATTCTGCTAAGTTAGCTGAGAGTTCGCTGTATCGTGAGAACTCACTATGTGCTGCTCCTGTAAATGTGGAGTATATGAAGTTAGATGTAGATGACATTGTATTGTGATTCCTTTCATTCTTCTGATAATGGTACACACAACTCTGCTTCTTACTTATTTTTCTTTACATCCAATGACAACAAATATGACTGAATTATGCATTTTCTCCACATTGCCTGCATTATTGCTTACAATACAAAAACTGAAGAATTCACTTAATGTTCCAGGTAATGTCTAATTGTGGTATATTGTGTCTATCGAAGGAGAGCCCTGTGAAACTGGCAGGTAATTTTTGTAAGGGATGACACGGAGTGATGAAAAAGAAATTGACAAACTAAGCTGCTACTTTTGTTGCCATTCTTGTTCTTCTGGATCTAAATGTTCAATATCTGGCTCCACAGTGAATCCCTGTATTGCTATATGAATATTGAAACTGATCCTTAAGGTGGTGAATGCTTTAAGGGGTAGGACATATGAAATTAATTATTAACACCTTGAAATGAACAAAAAAGACTTTCTCAAGTGCAGTAATAAGTGTTAAATAATGAAGATGTCTGCAAGACTCCAAACAGAGTCACAGCTAATGAATAGCATTGTCAGACCGAAGTCTTGCCTGAAATGTTTGCAGGATTGAGTTCACTGTGTGAGCCTCGTTCTGTACACCCACACTGCATGTCAGTAATGTCAGTAATTAGTGTAACATCTGAGATGGACCTTGTAACTATGATGAACTTTTAATAGCAGGGCACTTAGATAAAATGCTATGGGGAAGAGAAGATATTTGTTTTTCCAGGCTGATGACAAATTTTGTAAAAATGTATTTAAACTAAAGGGCAACTGAGCTCCATGAAAACTCCTACGGTCCTGATCCCTTAAAATTCCAGATGAGGAGCACAGCTGGAATAGCCCACAGAACATTTCAGTCCTGCATAAATGTCTTTCCTTCTCAGGGAAGTAAGAAGAATATTTATTCACGTCTTATCTCGAGGAAGGGCTGGGATTCCTCTACAAGGGGCTAGCAATACAAAGCTATTGCTAGTATTGCAGGCGCTGAGCTAATTTTAAGCATACCTCAGAAATGTCAACGTGAGAGATAAATATAGTTCAGGTTGCTCTTTTCTCTCTACTTGGGCCAGGGGGGTGGGGGGCACGGAAAGAGAGAGAGAGATTGTATCTGATGGCTCTTCTGGAGCTAACAAAATTAAAGTATTGATCAAGGACTTTTAGTCCTTTCCTGACAACAGCTCAGACACCACTGTTTTGTAATAAGGTGCCTGTGCAGGTGCTGTTTCCCCTTGCAACATATTCCCTCTAGATATGCATCCCAGCGTGCCAGGGTCTGAGAGTGCTGTTTTTGGATCCATGTGTAATGTTTCTCCTCTAAAAGCTAAACTCGCATCTGGTCACTCGGCCTTGAGAGAACATTTTCACTGCCATTTTCTCATCCTGGCATAGTTGGACTTTTGTGAGAAAAAACAGAATCTGCAGGCAAAGCTATATAAGGAGGATGAAAAAGCCCTTCCTATTGCCTAGGCAACAGTCACCTACATTTCAGCGATTTTCAATCTCATGCCTTTACACTCACACTTACAGTACAATCTTCAAAGGTGTTTCATAGCAGTTATTTTCACCCATTATACCCAGTGGAAGTCGTAAATGGCATAATTACTCATTATAAGTTTGTCCTTTTGTTTTTCAGAGGTGCCTTACACACTTCAGTGCTCAAGAAATAGTAATACAAGAGTAATATAGTATTAAAGTCAAACCTTACACTTGGTCACCCATTACTGATTTTCATATACTTATGCACAAAACTGTATCTGATTTAAGACATTGTTCAGCACTGAAATGTTCTCATTTCTTTTATTTGAGAGGAAAAAAAAAAAAAAATGAAAACCCACAAAATTTCTGTTAACAGTAATTCGCTTATCTTTTCCTGTATGCTCACAGCATGAGATGGTGATGTTAAAATAGAGAACAAAATATTGCAATGTTATTACTACAGGTATATTATAAAAAATGAACATTCATGGAAAAACCCACAGACAACTATTTTAGCAGTTGAAGTAAGGCACTGAAAAGGTAATTCAGGACTGCATGAAGCAGTGTGCAGTCTCAGCCTAAACATTCTGGTGCTGAGTATTGTGTGTCTCAAAAGACCACAAAGCACCTGTGAGGACTACCCTGGAACCACCCCGTAACAGGAATCATCTTGGATTCAGGTGTCGTTTACACAACTTGGGACTGCAGGCTGTGCCAACTGTAACAGGCTTTCTCAACTATATAATTCCTAGTTGGCCAAATTATAATTATTACCCTTTGAGTCCCTGTACTTGTCTCAGCTTCGCTGTAGAGAGGAATTTTGACATCAGCAACACCAGAAACACCCAAGAGATCTTTCTTAGGTAAAATATGTGGAACTGTATGTTCTGGAAAATCCTATAAATACCTTTGAAAGAGCATTAATATACAGCGTGTGGTATTGATAATCCATGTACTAATCAGTCCCTAAGTAATTGTTGACACCATAGAGTGCAGTAGCTCTGAAGGGAAATTATCAGCATGTAAGTTACTTCTGCTGGAAACAGACTTAGCATTTAGAATATTTTTATCACCATTTCCCAGCTCATTAACCTTTTTGTGTCAGAAAAAATCCTGATATCCAGCCAAGATGAACTCATGAATCATTTAATTTGTTTCAAGTCTGACCCAATAAGAGCAAGAGAAAAAATGAATGGAGGCTCTCAGATGTTTATTTTTAACTGACTATCTTTGGCGTAAATATAATGATGATTTTTCTTTAACTTAGTGGTAATTATAATTTGCATTAATAAAGTCGCCTTACAAATTGAGGTAAAAGCTTTACAGAGATACTAAGAGACAGTACTGCCAACTTGTTCATCAAAGAGCAATGGAAACGTAGCGAAGGGGGAAAAGTGGCAAACATTGCATCTGAATGAAAGCATATGGCATTTTACATTAGCAGAATGTAATTATTCACACTGGAATTTAGGAAGGACACCGCTCTCTACTATATTTGAAAAGGGTTCCTTCAGACATTTGAGCTCCCATGTATGAGTAGAATGCAAGTGTCTGTTTAACAAAACAGAAAACTCTCCAATAACACAATGTTCTCAAGCAGTACTGCCATTGAACCATGGATACTACTGTTTTTACTACAAATCTGTTCACTGAAACCTCATCAGCTGATTTTACACAGCCCTTAATGTAATTTGTCTTCCTATAATGCTCCAGCAATTTGTCCTGGACAATAGAGGGGAAAATACACTTGAACAATACCTTCAGTTCAGGTAGTTACAATATGGAGCAGGTGTGCAATCTTCAAAGACATGCTTCTGGCTATGCAGCAGAGAAGCAAAACCCTCTAGAAAGAACCAAACTGACAAGTAAAGATGATGTGAAAGCCAAAGTGCCTAGGGAAAAAAAAATGATCAAGAACTTCTTTTCAGTGAGGGTACCAGAGCACTGGAACAGGCTGCACGGAGAGGTTGAGGAGTCTGCTTCTCTGGAGTTTTTCAAGACTCACCTGGATGCAGTCCTGAGTGATGTGCTTTAGGGGAACCTGCTTTTAAGCAGGGGAGTTGGACTAGATGATCTCTGGAGGTCCCTTCCAACTCTGAATATTCTGTGATTCTGTGAAACCCATTCAGTCTTTAACTGGGGAATCACTGATAAAGTCTGGAGTGAAATTGCATATAAATTTCCCTTTAGAGTCAATGATGTACTCTTCAAGAAGCTTTAGGAATTGTGGTATCTAAATCTTCTCACTTCACTTAAATACAGAGGTAAAATAGCTAGCTGTTAAAATTGAAGTGTTGTCTCCTAGGCAGCAGGTGCATGCTCAGCAGCTGGGCTTTTAAGGAACAAAATATTTCCAAAACTTGCAGTGATAAGGGGTTAAGCCATTGAGGTTTGTGTCTAAGCCGATGCAGTTTGTAGCAGACAATGTCTGTTTAGTCAATTTAGGCTCAGCAGTAGTTAGTGTCCTGCCTTGACTCTACTGACCACACTTCACAGCAAAGCACTTCTACCTGATGTCTTTTAAAAAGGTAGTAAGTCCCACTGCTTTCTTTTTTTGTTTGGTTTGGTTTTTTTTTGGAGAGCCCAGTCTAGTTAATACGGTCTAAGAACATATGCAGAGTCAAGCTCTGGAAGCAGGACAGACAGATAAGGATGGACCTTAGTGTATGGCATGTGCTAGTGCTTTTATGTGAGCTAAATACTCTGACAGACATGTTCCCAGGCATGGGCGAAAGCAGATCATTAATCATCTGAAGAGTTGAGGACCAAAAGCTTTCAGGAGTAGACATTAGTATTGAAGAGAATTTCAGAACTGAAACTTTTGGTCAAAATCCCAGTGTATAAGCCTCTTTGTCAATCAGAGTACTTAAACCATTTACTCTGGTCAGTCCAGCCTCGCACTTGCTTCCATTAAATGGTACCCAGTGGTGGCTGGAATGGATGAAGGGTTACATCAGTCATCTCAGGTGACATGACGTGAAAAAATCCCTCCCTCACTTCACATATATTGGTGCTGAAATATTATCTAGCTGCAGAGAAATGATAGAGCATGCTACTTGTAGGTTTTGATTTTACAGTGTTGCTACCAAATTGTCAAGTCTTGAGAAAAAAACAAAGAAAGAAAAGAAACAAGGGAATCGGTAATCTCCTTTTCTGTAAATAGAGTCAGGATCTGATTAGCTTGAAAGCTGAAGAAAAGATACTCCAATATTTACAAATCAAATATGTTTACATTATATGTTAGGAAATTAGTTAGTGAAATAGATTTCATTTTGCTGATCCTCTATTAAGAAGCATTTTGAGTCCATCAGGAAATTTACAAAGTTTCAGAAAGTGTAAAATACTCAGAATGTTATTCTGTTTTTTCTCAGGAGACTTTTATTCTGCTTTTATAGCAAGAAGAGACAGAAGAGTTGGACAGAAGTGACTGGAAAATACACTGAATGAGATTTCATTTTATGGGGATTTAGATTCTTAATTCCCATAGGTTTCGTTCAAAACTATGTATTTAATAAGTGCATTCAGTAAGTTAAGACCTCTGCATTAATATATTTTAAGTCTATGGTTCATTAGATCATCTGGCCTGTCCACTTGTATTATACCAGCTATAAAACTTCATCTAGTAATTCCCCCAGTAAACTCAATAGTTTGTGCTTTGCAAATAAATGTCTTTGGGGCAAAAAAAAAGTCCTTTCTGGAGCTGAAGACATCCATAGACAGAAGACTTACAACTTTACTTGATATGTATTCCACTTATTACTCATTCTCATGGATAAATTATATCCTTGATTTATCAGCTGAACTTATGCAGCATCAACATTCAGTCTTCAGCTCTTTTTAGGCCTTTTTTCTACAATTTTTTCAACAACTTTTAGACCCTAAGATCTATCTTGGAGACTTCATGTACTACTTGTTTTAAATAACTTATTGTCAGGTCATTTCCTGAATGAAACTGTTGAGGTATTTGAAAAAAAAAAAAAAACCAAAAAATTCATGCAAGGAGTTTTCAACCTATAGGCTCTTCACAATGTATTCAGAAAAGCCAGTACTTCTTGTTTATATACTTCACACCAACATGCTTATCTTCTCTGAATAAGCAACTTCTGAACATGGAAGAGGCACTGAAGATGCCTGTGCAAATATTTCTGGAATGACTCTTAGCAAGTGGCTGTTCACAGATGTAGTCAAAACACTTTATCTTGATGAACATTCTTGCCAATAAAATGTTCTTAGCTAAGTTTAAAAAATTGTATAGAAAAAGCACAGAGAAGCATTATGGACGCTCTCAAAGTAATATGTAGTATTTGTGGGCATATATTTCACAGACTGTTTAAACAATCTACTATTTGCTTACTTTTTCCTGACTTTGGCACAGCTGTAGATTTGCTATGACCGTGAGAAAGTGTGTAGACACACTGTCCAAAGAGCTAACTTGGACCTGAGACAGTACTACCACTACCATGCTCTGAAATGACATATTCTGTGACAGTCCTGTCACTTGCTACCAGGAGCATCCCTCGCTTAATCAGCAAAGTGTTATACTGTCAAGCAGAGACATCAATGTCTGCTTACTTAGGGGGAATCACTACTGGTTTTGTTGACTCTTTCCTCTTTGTAGCAGTATCTTGATACATTTTTTATTCTTGTACAGTACATGTTACTAGAGTTACCATATCAAAACCCAAGGAGCAGGCTAAGGAAATTGCAAAACCACACTGTGAGTATCTCATAATTTCTAAATAGGACAATTCCCGGTTTCAGGGAGAGCTTAGAATATGTGTAAAAACATTTTTAGAAAAAAAATTTAAACATGTGACAGTATACACTTCTCCTGAAGAAACTTCATGCCAAGCTGCAAACTAACTGCAAATTAGAGGTTGTGTTGCATGTATGTTTTCCTCTATTAAGACACATTTTTTAGAAAGATCTTTTCTTCCATCCACTAAGAATTATCAGGGTTTTAAGTGTTATGGAAAATAATGTGCACGATTAAAGAATTTCAGCCACAGGCTTCTCTAGTTACCTTCTCTAGTGGTCTTTTTGAGTTTCTTCTTACTCTTTCCCATTCTTAGCTGCCACCTGGCACTCCTCCATTAGCACTGGAAAAGCAGGCCAAGCTTGCCAACAGCATCGTTTGAGTGACAGGCTGTGAAAATTTAAACACTCCACAAAAACATCCATTTTATCTGGAAAAACGAAATTTGACATCTCTGTATTTCTTGGGGTATTGATGCAAACTCTGCTCCATGGAGCATAAGGCCATGGGCAGTGATTTAGTCCAGCAGATCTAAAAGGGTTTTATTCATACTTTCAGAAGCAAAAGTGTTTGTTTCCTTTCTTTTTTCCCAACTGCTGCTCCGCTGCTTTTTCAAGGCAATTTTAGATTTCTGACTTTCTCATGTTGATGAAGTAGGTGTGTTTATGACTTTCTACTCACATTTGATTTATACACAGAACTCTTGGAAACAAACAAAAACACCCCACACTATTTTTTTTAACCTAAAGATTTGCCTTCAACTGCTAGATACACACATTTGTTGATTATAGCTTGTTAACTCAGGTAGAGACCTTTCTTGAGATATTTTGAAAACAATTTTCCATTAGAAAATGTCATTTCTTAAAATAAATTTTTTTCTCTTGGCAAAAATGTATTAAGTAGAAGAAAACATTTCCAAAAGTGATATTGATCAGATCCAGAATGAAGTTTCTGATCAAAAATCAGAAAGCCTGTTGCTAAATTTTAAAATCACACGGAAGTATGTAGAAAACTATATCCAAAAGTTCTGCTCTGTTTCGTTCAGAACAAGACCAGTTCTGGGCCCCCCAGTTCAAGAATGACAGGGAACTACTTGAGAGAGTCCAGCGCAGAGCCACAAAGATGATGAAGGGAGTGGAACATCTCCCTTATGAGGAAAGGCTGAGGGAGATGGGTCTCTTTAGCTTGGAGAAGACGAGACTGAGGGGTGACCTCATTAATGTTTATAAATATGTAAAGGGTGAGTGTCATGAGGATGGAGCCAGGCTCTTCTCAGTGACATCCAATGATAGGACAAGGGGCAACAGGTGCAAGCTGGAACATAGGAGGTTCTGCATGAGTATGAGGAAGAACTTCTTCACAGTGAGGGTGACAGAACACTGGAACAGGCTGCCCAGAGAGGTTGTGGAGTCTCCTTCTCTGGAGACATTCAAAACCCGCCTGGACATGTTCCTGTGTGACCTGACCTAGGTATTCCTGCTCTGGCAGGGCGACTGGACTAGATGATCTTTTGAGGTCCCTTCCAATTCCTAACATTCTGTGATTCTAACATTCTGTGAAGACTTTGGGCCAAGCTTTCCACCTCAGCATCTTGCTAGGGAGTACCTTCTGACTTTTGTCACAGGAAATTTTTCCCTAAATTATTTTAACATAATTTTTATGTAAAATGAAAAGAAGTTTTTTAAATCTTTACTCTTTTTGTTGAAAGAATAACTGTTCTCTGGATAATTCTAATTATTAAAAAAAAAAAAAAAGTTCATTATAGCAACCCAGTAAGATGGCCAAAAGTTAGTTGTGTACTCCAAGAACTGACTGCACCTACTGTACATTGCAATAAACAAAAAACCTCTTGCTTTTCCCATGCTTTGCAGTGCAATTGCTCTTTCATCTTAGTTACTAAATGCATAAAAGCCAGAAAGTCACACTCCTTACAGAAAGATGAGGACTCCTATTTTTCAGTGGTGATTTTTAGGAGAGTGTGTTGGGAGTTATACAATATCTGCCTCTCAGAAGTCATTCTTGGTATGAAAAATTCCATTGGAATTCATTGTTCTGTCTTACCTGAAAAAGAAAAAAAAAAAAAAAAAAAAAAATCCCACTTTCTAATCTCAGCATCTCCTCACTGTCTTTGGTTCTTTTACAGCCAAAGGCTCTCTCAGGTCTTATGGTACAGGCTTCTCTCTTGACACCTCCCTCACAAATTGACAGCACCACCACTGAGTTCAAGGATTCAGTGTAACCTGCCTGAAATCAGCAGAATTAGCCTAGATCTATACTGGCAAAATATAAGCAAATTTTTCCATAACTAATTTAAGGCTACAGTGACAATGAGCAGATTGCTTGTACTTGATAAGGAATTCATTCCAAAACCACAGAATCCAAGAGCAGCCTTTCTCCTAGCTCCCACGATTACTGGGCACAGCCCATCTCCCTACAGGTACGTACACCTTGAAGGAAAATTGATGTACTACCCCTTCTGCATGGAGTGCATCTACTCTTGCTTTTTGGCAATTAGTGCAAAGTTTGGGGCAGTTTCCTTGGTGCTGGCTGGACTAGTTTTATAAGAGTCTGTTTAATAAGAGCCTCCAGCATTCCCAGAGGTTTGTTTTGCCAGGAATTTCTGCTCACGCAATGGATTTCAACATTCCTCTTTTAAGAAGGGAACAAACAACTGAACCTACTGAGACCACCCTTTGTCAGAGTTTGGTAGTGCTTTTCCAATAAATACAGATGATTTATAATATGTTCACATGGGAGTCATATTTGGCATGTAAAGCAGTTGCAGCACAAGATTCTTGGGTGCCAGAAAGAGGTTTTTTATGATTTCACAACAAAGATCTTCTGTTACAGCTCAGAACAGTGATGGAAATTTTCTGTACATCACTACAACAGTAAGATGTTCTCACTGGTTAATAGCCACAACTTATTTCTCAGATTTTACAGCAAACCCACTATAACAAATGTTCTGACATGAGACAAACCCCCAAGAATTTTCAGCAGCTGAAGAGCAACAGGGTACCAATAACTATATCCATGTTATGGATGGAATAATTCATTTGTGTATTACCGGTTCTATAAGCAAGGCTCAGGAATAGATTTGGGGAGCCAAAATGCCTTACGTGCCCAGTGGAGGCACTGCCAGGACAGGGGTGGTTGCCATAGCATTACCATTCTCCCAGGAGGGCACAGCTTCCAGCATCGCCAAATTTGCCTGGGCAAAGACTGCCTAGGCAAGGCATTAGGCACTCTTTTTCTGTACCAGTCTTACTTTTATCTCTCCATTAGTTAACTGAGCGGTTACAGGTGTTTTTCAGTCTCTCTATCCTCGTATCATACAGACTGACTACAGAGGCCACAACCTGCATCTGACTGGCCACATTCAGTGAATCGGGTCAGGAGGAGGAGCAACCATCAAAAAAGGCAGATTGGAGAAGGCAATATTCAAACAAATATGCAATAAAGAGCATCTAACAGAAGCCTTACTTTTTCATTCTCCTCCATTTTCCAGACATTAAATGCTGCAGCAGTTGTCCCCCTCTCTCTTTTTTGTGTATTTAACTCTTTCAATATCCTGATAGAACTGCACTGGAAAAGCAAATTGCAGAAGTACAGATGTCAAGCTGAGCATCCAGGTGAATGGCTTATTCTATAGGTTACTCATGCAATTGCCCCCCACACCATGCCACCCACCTCAACCCTCCCTGCCCCAGCAAAGACTGCTAGAATTAATAACTACCAAAAAAAATATATGTTTGACCTCACTGAGGTCTTGGTCATTTTTACTGTATGCCTTACCATTTCCATACTCACTAGGGCTTTGTAACAACTCAAAATATGAACACATCTGTACAACTGGAAGAAATATGCATCAGCCATCCCCAGTACTAAAATCTATTTGAAATGAGCTTGAGGGAAAACACTTGTAATGCAGGCCACAAACACATTTCTTAAGTAAAACACAGACTAACAGAATAAGTGACTTTATGACAGATAAGAATTCATGCTGACAAAATTACTTTTGCAATGTTTACCCAAGAGAACAAGAAAAAAAATCCTGTGGGATAAAAACCATTGATCATTTTAGCAAGTTTCATAAGCTGTGAGTTTCATATGCTATTTGTGTTACTCCCTCCTCTATATTTATATACAAAACATACACAGAAAACATAAAGCTTTTTCAGCTTTATGAGGAACAATAGACAGGCCATGCATTTTAAATATGAAGTGTATTTTTAAATTACATTCACTTCTGTTCACTACAGGGCTGAATATTTTGCAGCATGGCAGCAAACTATTAGAAGTAAGCCAATTAAAAAAAAAAATGTAGTATAGATTAAATCAGACTAACAAGGAAATAATTTATTACAGTTCATTTAGACTCTAATTACATCAAAACTTTGTCCTTTGTTTCTTATCTGTACTCAAATGGGAAGCAGTTAGTTTTGCTGCATACAACAAACCTTCAGTGAAAGAAAATATCAGCATATGTGATAGTTCATACTATTTCCTCTTTCACCTACAAAAGGAGTATTTAAACATGACAGAATGACAGTTCAGCAGGCTCAGATGAGCCCATATCATTCATTCCTTGCCCTGAGAGAAATCACATATCCTTCAACTAATCAGGTTTTACTCAGAGTTCCATATTCATCAAGTCATATGTACAAAGCATGTAGAATACATGGCCTTCTATTTATAACACGTACAACAGTTAAAATGGTTCTATGCCAGCAATTAAAAAAGTAAATCACTGTGCTCTACCAATTTACATCAGGCATCACCTCCTTATCGCCTGTCCTAGACATTCATAATGTCTTAGCCAAATGATGACTAAAAATAAGTAGAACTGACACCCAAATATTTCAGTTAAATTCTTAATTTAAAGATTTTCTGTTAAAAAAATAAGAGAAGTCAAACAAAGACTGACCAGAGAATAAGGACTTTACACAACTGAACTTCAGACTATGCACTTTACACCAATGAATTCCCTGTGAGATATCATACTAACTGTACATCATCTTTTAGGGGGAAAAAATGGAAATAAAACCTACATATTGGTTTCAGATTAGAACACCACTCTAAGCTGTTGAGTCTATTGCCAAACGCCTTCAAACCTGAGCTATCAGAAAAACAGAGGAAGCATTTAGAAGCTGCTGTTTCACAGACCAGTTTATTGCTTTGCTATTCACTTTAAACAGATTTTTTCCATGCTCCTTCTTTTATAAACCTAAGGAATATTCTCAAGTAGGTCTGTCATTGTACTTATTTGAAAATCAGTGTTTTAAGACAATAATGGGAAGGCAGCAAGGGTAATAAAGTTTAACTCTAACTATAATGATAATTTGAGAAATGCACGTTACTGTTGATAACTTCTCTTGTAAAACAATGTGCTCAATTCCATTGCTCATTTTTAATGAAACCTGAAGTTCAAGTAGTTTTCTACCTTACCATTTCAGCATTGAGTACTGATAGCTGATGCAGGTGTCTCTGAACGTATGATGTAATAACTGTCACAGGTATTAATCACTTTTGAACCTTGAATGTGTTTTTTTGCATAAGATTAGAAGGAATGGCTCTTTGCCGAGTTATTTCAAACACAGACTAGACTGTGGAAGGTTTAACATGTCTGTTATGTGCTAGCAAAATTCTAGGACACTTCTGTGTCTGTCATGCTGCAACTCACTGAATATCTTCTCAGTTTGCTGTGGACCTTCTCCAACTAAATGTTATTCTGAAGAACATTAATTTGGCTTTAAAAATTTACTCAATGACACTTAAATTTGCATCTGTTAAGATTCTCAGTGTGCTGAGTGCTGTTCCTAAAATACCCCAAAAGAATAAATATATAGGAGAGTCTTGGGGATTTCAGAAACCTAGACTTTAGATGATCTTCTACACTGTGAAATGCAAACCATTCAAATTAGCCACCTCAGCATAAGGACAGTTAAGTACTCGACAACTGGGGGCTCAAAAATTCCTTGAATGGGGATATAAGTTATCACTGAAAGAAAGGGTAATTTAAGCTGCATTTCTTGTTTGTATCCTAATGTTCGCAGAGATTCACAACACTAAGCTCTTTCTTTCAAATGCCAGGAACCCGTCAAGTTGTTTCAAACACAAGAGGAGCTGATAGTCAATAGTTCAGCAGTGGGATTACTCACCCGGAGTGCAGGAGCAGAATGCTGCAAACTGAGCCAAGCAGAATCCCAGCACAGGAATTTCTCACTTACTCTTTTGAGGCATTCCACTTCACCCAGCACACAGGCTAAGGACTCAGCAGAAAGGCAGACATGTAGCAATGACTTCTGTAGAGTACCATTCTCCTCTACAATGCTGACATCTCAGAGGTGAACCCTACACCTTCTACACTTGCCCATTGCAAGCCAGCCAGCATCCCTTCATCATCACAGATGGAAATAACAAATTTTCCTCATTTGCAACTTTCCCCTTCCTGACTCTATCCTCCAGATATTCCTCACCAGTTTGGAAAATATTGATTTAGTGATTAGAACATTAATTGACACAGAGGTGGGAAGCCAGCTTTCACGCCTCCAGGTGATTATTCTGAACTGAAAGCAATAGACTCATGTGCATTTTCATTTTCTTGTTCTAGGCCAATGCACTGTTAATTAGTTCATGTCTGAGCACAAGTGTTGGCTTGGGACTTCCAGGTAAAGTAGGTGAATATTTTGTGAACATTGGCAGGACTTAGGCGTCAGTCACCTGCCAAGCATCTCAATGCTGTGAAGACTTCAGTGGCTATAGCAATGCACCAACAGCTTTCCTAGAGGAAAGCTGATACAGAGGAAGTTTTAGGCACCTGCAGGATTAGGCATGAATTTTGTTCCTGGCAGTGAGTGTCTAATGAATTAACTAGCTCCCCTGTCAATCCGGCTCCCAACATCTCAATCAAGTACTTACTAATGAGACAGTAGGACACCACTATTGCAATTTGTGTGCATGAAAGGTTCAGCTTCATTTAGATACTCAAGCATAACTGAGAAATGTTATTGTTCTACTTTTTCCCTGAAGATCCACATCATCACTCTCTTCATCTGCATAATTTGCCTGCATTTCCCCCGTGACTGGCACATGAGCTCTCGGTACCAGAGGCACACTCCTCAGAGCTGGGCTGAGCTGTTTGGCAGTAATTGAGACGTCTGGAGTAAGAAAAAGGACTCTGTCAGCAATACAATACTCATGACATGTTCTGTCTTCACAACTTTTCCCCCCAAAGTCTCGCACTGAACGATGCAATTAAAATTTTGGAATTGCAGGGGTGGTGACTGAGTGCTCATCTTCTCATTTTCTCTGGCAGCTACTCAGCTCCTTTGTCCAATTATGGCAGGAACCAAATGAATTGCAAGACAAATAAATTTTCCCCAGAGCATTTCCATTTCATCAATACATGCTTCAGGTTTTGAGAACAAATTAACAGCATCGTGTCTTTCTTGGACATTATTTCAAATTATTTTCTTCTGAAAAAAGAGAACTATCTAATTACACCCAAAGAAACACAAAAGAAAGTGTCCTTGAACACAATGTTCCTAGCTCTTGAAAATAAAAATCAGTAAGATAACTGAGTTGTCTTTACTGCACCACAAAGTTTTGGATATTTACTTCACACTTTTATTAAATACTTCTGTGATATGACTCACACTCATTAGTATTTCTCATTGTTTTGAAAATAAATTGACCTTTTTGACAAAATATGCCTAATGCCATAACCATGGAAGAACATCACAATAATTTTCAGAAGTTAGTAGTTTACTTTAGTAGCATCATCTATTCTTTTTTTCAGAATTTGTTGTAATGATGTTTGTGTACATTTAGTGTGTGCACATACAGACACAGGTGGAGCTGGCACTCAGTTTAAGTTCTGTTGACAAGCGTTTGAAATGAATTAGACTCATGCATGAAAAGATAACAGTCTTGGGTGCTTTGCTGAACAGAAAGGGGGTATTTCCATGTATACACATGAGTAAATTAAGTGGACATGGAGGAAAAGCAGCACCTACAGATTACTCAGTGTCAGTACACACAGAGAGAAGTGGCTTCCTGGGTCATCAAATTCAGTCCATCATGGTTAATTACGTGTAATAAAACCTGTTATAAGCATTCAGAAAACCGTCCTGAAGTGATATAGGATTTTTTGTCCACAATTTCTATTAAAAAGGTGTTCTATAATTTCTCTGTGATAATGAAATCTTATAATTTCCACAATAAACACATGATGGCAAATTAAATTCTGTGTTAACATGTCCTCTTTTTTAAATCACTTCTCCTCTTGTTTTTACTCCTCAACAAGTTATCGAGAACAGTTTTATAATTTCCATTATCCTATGCTAAGGAAATGAAGTTAGATAGTTAACTAATGTAACTAATTAGATAGTAACTAATGATAGTTATTCCATTCCCCAGAGTACTTTAGCAATCCCTCCTGATATTTGTTCTAGTCTAGGTCATATATCTCAGTATGATATCAAGAGTATACAGTATTACAGATGTCACCTTCAAGGCCTCATAGACTGAATACTGGACATTACCTGATATTTCATAGCATCAAATCTCTTTTGTGTCCATAAGACATTAAAAAAATTGCCTTAATCTAGTTAACTAATGCAGCAATGTGGTTTTCTGTTTTACGTGACTCAGGAGCCCTCAGTTTATATCACAAACTGCTCTCCAAATAACTTGTCTCCCAATGCTGGTCTTGATCTCTCCAATCTTTACCATCACCAATATTCTAGTCCTGTTTCTAACTTAGATGCATCCTGAACATCAAGTTTAAAGAAACTTACTTTCTGTAACAATTTCACTCTTGAAGATGAGCACCAAAAATGAACTTCAAGGAACTCTGTGAGTCTAATAGTTCTTCAATGTTACAATTCATTGTCCTTCTTGTTTGCCAGATAATCTGTATCTCCTTCTGTAGCACCTTAGTTCCTCCTCAAAGTTTTAATTTCTATCTCTCTGTTTCCACCAGTTGTTCTGCACCATTTCCATCATCATTTTTAATTTGAGTCAAAGAATCGTCCACTCCTGGGGACAGCACTAGATTCTTTTCAGTCTTGGCTCCATCTTCATTGTTGAGCTGTCCCACTTCTATTCTTGTTCTCTGTTTACCTCAGTGGACAAAGGATCTCTTGATGATCATGTTCATTTCCTAAATATGCTTCTGTCTGTTTGCTTTTAACAGTTCTTCAGGTAGTCCAGCACTTCCCAGTCCCAAAGACATGACTTTATTTGCTAATCAGCTCAATTCCCCTTTGTTCTCTGTCTCACTATCATTTGAATTATTTTAATGCTTAACAATTATTCATTGCCTTAGTGCTTCCTACTGGAATATTAAAGCAAACAGCATTATTGAAGTTTCTGACCTGAGAATGAAGCATTAAATAACGTAATAATGTATCGAAAGAGTTCCTTAAAAAAGCCTACACTGTTAGGAAGGAAACAATAGCCTTTCAGTGGAACCTGAACCACAGTGTGTTTCCTTAAAACATAGCTAAAGGCAGAAGGGATGGACATGGTCTCCAAATTTCATGTCTAAATCTGGATTTGAAATTTCAGTGTGGCCTGCATGTGAGCTGTTTTGGAGGCTGTATTCCTAATAATGAACAAGTTGCATAAACAGATATTGTTGTTAAATTATGAAAAAAAAATATTTATGACATGCTTTCTTTGTACTCATGATATGTCTTGGAGATCTCTATATCATCACATAGATGAATCCTCTTAATACATATTCTTTAGTGTTAATCCTTAGTAACTTTGCTTTTGCCAAAAATACTTTACAGTCTACACTGAAGAAGCCTGGGTCTTATATTCCCAACCACAGCTGTTCATTGCAATTCAGAACCTCAAGAGGTTAATAAAGTGTGAATAGTGGGGTCTTTTTCATTGAATATTAACTATAACAAGTTTTCTATATTTTACAGAAGTTCAGGGAGGATTGATTTAGTCACCTCACACAAAAAGTCTTGGGGAATATCAATTTTAACAGTCTTTTTTAGGAAAAAAAAGAGTCAGTACTAGAATAATTCTAGAGACCTAGAGGAAATTACTTTTTCTTTTCTCATTTTACTTTGTTTTTATACGAAAACTTTTTACTTAAAGTAACATTCTGACATGGACAGCACATGCTTAAATTGAATGTTATTGACCAGTCTGTGATCTTTTCAGATTCAATGAAAGGAATGATATACAAGGTTTTTATCAAATGTCAATAAATAACATTCTTGTTTGTTACTAGTAATTTCCAAAATGAGGTAGATTCTTTCTGAATCAATAATTACAATAAAAAGATCATAACTTGCGAACTTCGTGTCTCATTCTACTCTAATTCACAGAAACAGGCTTAATTTAAATTGGGATTTTTAGTAGAAATCAATGTGCTAATGATGTGAATTACAGTGTCATAGTGCTTCGTAACTGTGAAAAGTATTTAAAATACCTGATATTAGTTATTTATTGCACACAATTTATAAAGGCCGTCTCTTAATGCTTAGATATAAACAAACACACTAACTTCAGTAGAATTGTACTGCAGTAAGCATCTAAATACCATTTCCCATACTGTCTAATATAGCAACTGTATTGCTTTTTTCACCTAAGGAATGCAGATAAAGAAACAGGAGATACATTATGATGTAGTCTAAATTTTGAAAAGGAAATATTTGGATCAACATTTTCTATTGTTACATTCACACTGCCAGTACAAGACTATATTTTAAAGCATTCTGATTCCCTTTTTTTAAAGTGGATTTTACTTATTTTCAAAAGGTTGAGTCTTTAAATGTGTGAAAGATATTCAAAATATTTTTTACAAATCTACAAGTGACATTCTGATCCTCTTTTCCATTGACAGTCATTATAACCTTAAAAAAAACATAAAAATAAACATGCTCTTTTTTATGGTTTTAAAGCAAATTACAAACCAGTCATTTTGTGCTCTCACTGCTGGATTATGAGATATAAACTGCCGAGAAATGCTTTGGGTATGTCAAGATCTTTTCTGGATTGTCTGAAACAGCAAGAAGTTAGTGCCATCTACAGACAGAATTCAATATTGAAAGATAATAAGAAAAATAAGCTCATCAAACCAATCATCTCAAACAAAGCAAAGGTCATTCTACAATATAAAAATGAATAGAAAAATTCCTCAGATCTGCTCATTTCCAATTTTTCTAAGAAAGCTGGAAACAATTTAGTACAAATGAAGACTTTAACCTATAACAGAGCAACTTAATATTCCTTTCAATAAGTCTGTGAACTCACTTTAGTACACCTTTGTTTAAAGTAACCCAGGAGTGGTCAGGGGTTTAACATAGTGCATAATAAACACCATTACTGAGTCATTTCACTTTTTATCATTTCATTTCTCAACTGAGCTGCTCTCAATAATTATTATAATGGCAATCACCACTGGCAAATCTAATCTTGCAGAGCTTAAGCACCTAAGTTACTTTAATTATGTGAATATGCCAATTAACTTCAGAAGTTATTCACATGCTTTCTCTTGTAGGAACATACTCTTGGATTATCAAATTGTCTGTTTTATGCATCTTGTTTCCTTTAATTGCAAAGCTTCTTATCTGGTTTACCATGAGACTTAAAAATCATATTTAATATATACATTTAATGTAAAAGTAGTAAAAAAATAAATAAATAGGTATGTTGCTGATTAAAAATCCACATATGTACCTGATGAGAACTAGAAAATTACCAGCAGATTGGTACTTCATAAACCATACTAAATACCTTAATCTGTATTTTAGGTGGTCTAAATGCATATATTAATCTGTCTTTTCTTAGTTTTCATCTCAGTAAAAAAAGGTTTAAAAGTCAAATCCAGCTTTCTAAGAGACACCTTTTTGGCTTTTTAATTAAATTAGGTTTCAAATCAAAAACAACGCCATAGTGCCAGAAATAAAACTGGAGTAGAATTTGTTGAAGTTATACAGAGGAAGAAAGATTGTTGTTATCTACCCTGAAGGATCAGTGTTGCCATTTTTGCCAAAGGACAAGCCCCTCCAAGCCCTTTTGGGCAATTTACCTTCATTAAATCTCTATTTCTATCCTGAGATTGAAGAGGAGCGTGGGACTGCAAACACCTGGGAGAGGCTTGTGTCAGAAATGTGCAAAACAGCAACAGGGCAAACAGGAGTCCAGCAAGCAAAAAGTTCACTGGTGTTTGGAAAGCAATAACTGCAAGCTCCCTAACTGCATAAAATATATCACTTGAAATATCTAAATGGTTAGTTTGGAGTTGAAAGACTAGCAGATTCAGTCAGAAAACTGCATGTTTTAAGTGGAAAAGTCAAATATATTGAAGTAATTAAAAAATAGAGACTTACTTTTTAAAAAGTTGCTATGTAATTGACATTATGACACCAAAGTTGTGTGATATTGTTAAATTAACTTTGACACCTTCAAAGGACATGCCTGTATATTAGTGCGTTCAATTTCATAGCTGGTCTCTTAGCAGCATTTCAATACTCCATTGAATACACACATCCATACACATACAGATATAAAATGTCAGGAATAATATTGCTTTGAAATGTCTGTATTTTTGCTGCTATAGCAAAAATAAGTATGCTAGTAAAATATGAAGCATTACACCACACATTGAAATTCTTCAGTAGAGGCAAAATAATTTCACAAAGAGTTTGCCTTCTGTCTCTGTCCAGTTCAGCACAATTGCAACTTCTGGTGGTTTCTAAAAGGAATTATGTTGCTTGAATTTGTTTGAACGTCAAGCTTATATATTCTCTCTCTCTCTCTCTTTCCATTTCTTCAAAGTGCCTAGACAAATTTCATTCTTTACTAACATAACCAAAAGGCAGATTTTTCTATAAAAGTACTAGTCTTTGAATTTTCTTCATCTTATGCTAGTCAAAGAATATGTTATACGGTCTCCTTGGATAGCAGCAAAGGCACAAGCTGCAGAGCCATACGTCTATTGTGACAAAGCTCAGCAAGCTGG
This sequence comes from Podargus strigoides, assembly GCA_028020825.1. NCBI lineage: Eukaryota > Metazoa > Chordata > Aves > Caprimulgiformes > Podargidae > Podargus > Podargus strigoides. Next base: position 14,962,863 of record CM051621.1, read on the forward strand.
AGATTAGCAAAGGAGGAAGAATAAGGAAGCAACTACAGACAAAGCTAAAGGTAGTGCCAAAAAGAAACAGTGTCCTTAGAGTCTGCTGATTTTATTTTATATTTTGTCCAAAGTTTTTACAATGTTCACCTGCATCTGCACCTTCCTTTCAGTAAACTCATGAGCAACCTTCATTTTGCAGCTGATTCAGAATATATACCTTAAAGAAGACGGTGCACTTGAAATGAAGAGGCCTAGGTGGAATTTGGGGCAGCCTGATCAGCAAATTAAAACAATGGAGAGCACTTGATGTACTCGTTGCTTCCAGACAAAGAAATGTCTGTTTTAACTGTCACTCAGCAGCTCTGTTTAAGGAAAGTTTAGAAAAATAACAGAAGTCCTGGGCCTTTTACAGCCTTTCTGCCTCAGAATAATAAATCTAAAGATAAACCAAATACTACCTGGATGGTTTAGGAAACTGGTTCTATACATTTCATTTGCCTCTCCTTTGTTCAAGTCTGGGAGATTCACAGATAAAAAATATTTTTATCAGATCTCAAGTCTCTAAAGCTGGTACAAGTAACTTCCACCTCTTTCTTTTTCATGTGCAGCATTGAGTCCCAGTGAGAGTACTGCTCACCAATGTTTACTTTCATTTCCTTCCAAATGAAGAGTGATATATAGATAACTTTTCAGTATGATTCTGTTAAAATATATATATTATTATTACTCTTAACTATTTTTTAGAAAGAAACAAATTATCAAATTACATGCATATGTGCTCTGGAAGAAAAGAAGAATGTGGGGCTTATCAGTTTTTAAATGGCTCAATTATGTAAAATTACAGCTTGTCTTCAGGCTGCTTTATGAAGTCCGAAAACAAGGAACTGAAGACTGTGATCCAATGGTTGTGGACGCTAATAAGAGCCTTTTCATTACTACTTCGGGCATGGTATCAGGCCACAAAACATCATGTGTTTCTTACGTACAGTTCCAAAGCAAGCCAGTAAGATAAAAATCTAGTTTCCTCACATTTAGGAGGCTGTTTCTAAGAACACAGTCACTTGGAACACAGCAAATAGCAAGAGACCCGAGATGAACACAAAAGAGGATAAATCTCAAATGAACCAGCTTCTGGGTGAGAGTTATGAAAAAACATTCAGAAAAACAAAGCAGTAAAAATTTTTCAGTTACAATTGAATTCATATTTTTAAAATAGAAGTTGTAAAAAACAGACCACCCAACACCTTATTGGCAATCAGGCCATGAAAGATAAACACGAAGATAATTCAGTAATAATTCAGTAATGTATGCCTATAATAAATATGATCATGGGACAAATACTTTCTTTCAGCACCACTTGAATTGCATTAATTAAATTTGAATAAGTTTGAATATTTCCCCATAAATTATTTGCAGACCAGTAGAGCCAAGGTTTGTACCCTGCTAAAGATTATGCTTTAAAGCATTCCTGTTGCCCTATAAAACCAATTTCAGATCTGTTTGTATATGTATGTGTATAAGTAATAATGTTAAATGGGGCGAAAAAATAATTTGATGAAGATATAAAAAAAAAGCCAGAAAACTTATTCAGTGAAGAAACTGAATATACCCAAATATTCAGTGTTTTGGGGGAGTTAGAGAAAAGGACTTTTTTTTTAAGGGAAAAAATGAACTAATTTTGAAAGGTTCTGATATTTCCCTGCTGCGGTCTGGAGTTCTTGCAATGTAAGTTTATTGACTCTTGTGCTGTTTTGAATTTGTATGAGGCCATTTATATCATTTATGAAATCTCATATATTACTGTGAAGCACATAATGTGGTTATGTAAAATATGTTTTAGTTGCCAAGGAAAACAGAGAAGAAAAAAAACAAAAAAACCTTGGTGTCTTTGGGAGATTTTAGTATGCACTGAGCTTTAGAGGATGAATATGAAGCCAAATCCAACCTGAATGCTTTGGGTTTGCCCTGAGGCCTAGAAAGAGCTTTCTTCTTTATGTACTCTGCCTCCACTTGGAGATAGATGCTTATAGAATACTGAGAAGCTATATTAAAAAAAAAAAACAACTTTCAACCACAATTTTGTCCTACTTCAGAAACACAGAGTATTTATTTTTACTGCCAATTTACAAAACTTTGGTTCCTTCTCACTGGAAAGTAAAGGAATTGATAGGACAGTATAATGTGAAATAACGTACTACTTGGATACACACTTTCCCATGAAAATGAATTCAGTCAGACTTATAGCAAATGCTGTAGACTTTACTAAAGACAAAACTATCCTACTTTCAGGCTCTGTAAATTCATGTAACAGGAAGTTTGAGAGACTTTGAAAAGGCAAACTGTGAAGAGAGATTAAGGATTATTCTGTCTCCCTTACGTGAAAGAGCTTTGCTGGGACTGCAGGAAGGAAAGAGAGTCTATCTGGAGGTATTATAGTATCGAGAGGTAAACTGAGTGTTAACTGGGTCAAACTCCACACAGCTGTAATTCTGCTGCAGGAGAATTCGGGACAGTGTGTCAGGACAACACCAACTCCAAATGGCTGATTCTTTCACCTATACCAGAGAACAGCATCTTACCCAGGGGGCATGAGAAATGAGACCCACTTGAAAATGAAAGCAATGGAATAGCTAACCAATTTCCAAAGCAAGTAATTAAAATACTGTCCAGTGTTGTAGAACTCTGTGAGAAGGAAACCATCTACAGGAACACTAATAATTACTGATGCTGCTCATAAAAGTACAGACAGAGTAGTAAATAATTTCTCAGTTTAAATATGAAGAAAACAGTCCATGCGATGATTAATTGTAGGAGAGGACATTTTTTTCTCCTTATATCAAGACAGAAGATAAAACATCAATACTTACCAGGAAAAATATTTTGTTCAGGGCTTATTGAAGTGAGTTGAAATAAATATTTTTCTACTTTTATTATGTAAGTATATTAGGTTTTTTATAAGAGAAATATTTTGATATGCAGTCACCAGCATTGAGCCTCCCAAAAACTGTGTCACATTTGCTCCTCCTAATAATAAGCCACAAAATGGTTTGTGTTTTAAAGATCAGCCGTGCTCTGGACAGTGCATGACCATGACTCTTCAGAAAGGCACTGTCTGCAGCACTGGCCAAACCCAGGACTGACGGAAAGCCCTCATCCAGGTTTACTAGGGGTAAATACTCCACTGGGTTTGGCTGCTGACCTCAGTTCTGCTGCTGGAAATTGAGAGTAATCCTACCAAAGATAATCTTTTGTACTGCAATGTTATCATACCAAAGTGGATTTATGATTACTTTGGAGAAGATGAGGGGGGCTCAATTAGCTGTAATGTCCTTTGTTATCACAAGACAGTAATTTCTTCCCATGACAGAGAAGACTGCTTAGGAAAATGGAACATGATAAACAATTTAGGATCAAGTCAAAAGATGAATAATCTGTTTGCAAGTCCTGCAATTACTATTTTGAAGTTATCACCAAGTTCAAGATTGTGAATTAAACAGAGATTAGTTTCAGTTAACTAAAGAGAAATCTATATATAAAAGGTTGCAACTTTTAGTTGCAGGAGTAACAGTACTGTATTCCGAATGATTTTCATTCTACTCTAATAATAAAAATAAACATCTCAAAACTTACTTCTCTAACCATCGATAACCAAACCATTTTTTTTTTTTTTTAAATTCATGTCCTAGCAGGGTTGGTTATCAAAAATCCCGATCTCTGTAGCTCGTCTCAAAAACCAACAATAGACAGAGTGGCTCTCTATTTCTGAAAGTAAACTTTGTTTAAGGGATCTATGTAGCAATCTGTTTTGACACTCAAATACAGACACTTCGACTGTATACATTATTGAGTGTATCATTCCCATATAAAATGGAATTCTTCACATATCCCAATGAACCTAACCTATATATCTACCCAAGTGAAGGCAGGGACCCTTCTTTTCATGTCTCAGACACCAGATGGACTCTTGATGCAGCAGCACCAATACAATTTCCCTCTCCTCTCTTCTCAGCAGTCTCAGCTATTTCGTCCCTCCCTGTTCTGCTCCAGGCACTCAGATATTTTGTTTATGGCTGCGGCAGTCCCTGGCTGTCTTGCTTTACACTAGTAAATGCCTTGTCTGGTTTATATATATTTTCAATTCTCCTCAAAAACTTGATGAAGGACAGATAGTAAACGAGGCCAGACCACCAGTCACTGTAAACTGGATAGCTCTGTGGATTTGAGTGAATTAAAACCAAACTGTACAGATTGACAAAGTATGTTTTTCATGCTGGGACACTGTGCTTTAAAATTCTGTTGTGGCTGCACAGTTTCTCCATTTTCTGGATGTCTGTTTAAAAAGCAGACATTTCTGTTTGCTGTGCATGTTCCTTTCAATATGTATTTGAAGCCAAAGAGATCATCTTGATCCACAAATAAAATGCTTGCAGTCATTCATGGCCACTCACAAATACTATTGGGGTGACCAGAGGTGGAACCTATAATTTAGCTGTCAGGTTTTGTTAATGGGTCCATAAAGTAAAAATTATAGGCTGACAGCATCCTCTGTTGGCAAACTTGCTGTTGAGATATTCTGAGGTCTCTTAAATAAAAACTTTCTGAGTGAGAAAAGTGCTGTTAATACAGTTGGGAGCTTTAGGGTAGCTAGATTTCTTTTAATTTTCCCAAAACTCTACACTGCTCTTGAAGGGTAAATGCATACATTAATATCCTGTCTCCCAAGGAGATGTGTACTTTTTTTTTTTTTTAAGAAAAATGGTAGTTAAACGCAGACACCATCTACATAGGGATCATATTGATTCTGTCATGAGGAATCTTGACATGAAACTTGATGTCTTCCTAGAGGATATGCTGTTCTCTGGCTGAGGTTATGGTCCTGAGGAGGGAGGGACCTGGTAAATCATAGTGGTAGCACTGTGGAAAATGTCACCGAAAATCCTTCCTGTCCTTAAATATCTTAACAACCCCCCCCAAAAAAAAAGTGCTTTACACCAAAACAAAAATTTCCTATATTCTTTAAAGACTGTGGTTACAAGCTCATATTTATTTAAGCTGAAGTTGAGGGCAAGAATATTGTTCAGTCCACTTTTATCTCTACTGCCTCTTTTCTCAACAACCCTGGGCTTCCTCTAAGTGTCAAAATCAAACAAAAGGTCCCACATGGGATGAGCGGTACAATGACCTCTCTGCAGATACAAATAACCTCCTCAAAGCTACAGCAGTCAGAGGGATAGGCTTGTAATAAATACCTTGTATTATTACAGCCCTTTCTCATTCATTTTCACATGTTCTGCTTTTTCATTTTCCTCCTTTTCTTTTGCATTCTTCAATTCCCAGCTCTCCTTGTCTCTCCAGCCATCTGTTCTTTCTCTGTACATGAGAATCTACATTGCTGTTCACAGTAAAACGGAGAGAACAAAGAGTTACAACCACAGTGCCCTTCTGAATCACACTCACCTGGGGCCATTGAGGGATATATAAGCTTCATATATTACTTAGAGGTATTTAAGTATCTAAATACATACTACGACAGAAGTCTACAAGTTTTATTCATACACAGATTTTTCAAGGCAGCTCACGATAACTAGTATCCAAACCAGCCACAACTATGCAGCAAAATTCTACATCATTGTATAAACAAGTGCTCCATGAAAAGCAATTTTTCCATGATTCCTCAGGGCTTTGTGGGTTTTTCGTTATTTATTTATTTGAACAGCTTAACAAACGTACTCAGATGCCACAGTGATAGAGAAGCAAAGTAGAATGTACACTGGAAAAAAACAGTTTAAGATCAGATTCAATTAATTAGCTATGGATTATTAGCTATTAATTAGCTCTTCTCTCCATTTTATCTAGACTGGAATATATGTGATCAAAAAGAAGCAGTTACATGGAAGAAAATTGTTTCTGGACTACAGGCAGAAGGACAGCAAACTACTTTATTTATTTTTGGGGATTTGACAATTATTTACATATACCCCTTTAAACTTTCACCTGGAGTGTCTCCAAGTTGGTCAGTTTTTCCTGATGTCTGGGGGGATCTTTCAAGAGCAAAACAGGAGAGAAAGCACGTTTAATGCGATCCCACAAACTTAGCAAAAGGTAGGAATGCCATACTATACTGTTTTTTAAGTATTTAATTTCAAAATTTGCCAGACTTCAGGGCTGAGGCAAGAAGGCACAACTTCTCCTGAATTTTCTTAAAATTTTCTTACATTTTCATAAAACACATTCTTAGAAAACTAGGGTTGTTTGTCCAAAGTGGAAAGTGAACTGAATATAACCACAGAAAATAAAGCCTGCACATTTACTCACAGCAATCAGAAAAAAAATAGTGGAGACAAATATCTAAATCATATAGAATTTGAGACAGGCCCTTTAAGAAAAATGATAGTGACTTTTTGATTCTTAATCTCTTACCTCATTTTGTATCACCCAAATGACAACTTTGCAGTGGATAGGAGGATTGTATAGCCACTCCTGCTTCTGTGTAGGACTGCTCAGGTCCTGGCAACTGAGAAAGCTCTGTTTTTAGTTCACTGGAAGGCATATCCTGCGTATCTTCATGTGATTAATCATACCCAGCTTCAAAGAAAACCCAGCTAAGCAGGGGTGAGCTGCACCCCATTTAACCAAAAGCAGTAGAGTTTAAAGCACTTGCATATTCTGTGGACACAAGCTTCAATCACTGCACCACACATGGGCTTTGAATCCACCAGTTGTAAGGCAGAGCACTCCACAAGTTCCAAATTACTCATACAGACACAGAAGGAAAAGTTTATGAGGGGATCATTATGAAGTTGAGTCTTGCTCTGAGCTGCTGCCTGCCTACTAGTCACACACCTAAACATACCAGTCCATATCTACATGTACAAATGTGATCATAGTCTGCTCAAAATTCATCCCACTGCCAACACAGTTGTCTAAAACTTTGCTCAAGAGCTATCAAGATTCACCCATTTCTTGTTAGCTGTGGGAGTCCTGCACAGGCAAAGGAGAAGACTCACTGTGGTCATGCCTAAGTCCAAGGCTTGTGTGGTCAGATGAGTCTAAACCTAGAAGTGCTCATATGAGCATCAAGGGTCTTCCACAAGTAGGGACACACCAAGATGCTTCACACCTCTTCTGGCCTGGAGGTTGGTGAAGTGTCTGAGCAAAGAGGCAAGTGAGGTTTGTTAGTGTGCCTGGGGCCATTCAGGTTAGGTTGGAATATGCTCCAAGAGAAAATAGACAGAGATGTGTCTGTCTGGTACAACTTAGTCCTCAGGCTCAAAAGGAAAACTTAATTGGGTGTTGGGGTATAGAAGCAATGGATGCTTACAGAGTTTACTAAGCTCTGGCCTTCCTCCTGCAGTGACTCCGCTGACTTCGCCAGCAGGTGCATCTACAGAATAGGAGGTCACTGGCCCGCTGGTCACTGTCACCTGTAATTCTCCACTTCCTGTGAGGCTGCCCTTCGTGCTCACCATAGACAGGGGGATGCCACCATCAGCAGCACATCCTCACACTTCCTCAGGAGAAAGACGAGAGAGCTGGGGTGGTGGAGAGAGGAGAATAACCTAAACAAGCACAACAATGGTTTCCACCATATCTCATCACCAAGGGATCCGGGATACTCTCAGCATCCTAAACCCACCAACATGGCTTGTGAATGCCCTTCATGAGAAGCAAGACAACCCAAAGACAGGCTTTATCACTCTGAAACAAAATCTCCTTATAAATCAGTGGCAAAGCCAGGAACAAGGTAACCCCATTCTTTTTCTTGGTGCATGAGCTTGCCTCTCTGTCTTCTTGTTTCCTTCAGTGGACAATCAATCTGGAAGAATTATTTACTGAGCAGAGATTAAAAAATCAAGTCAGGAATCAGGAATCTATCCCTGGCATTTGACTTAATCTGGGGTTTTAGCTAAAACACAAATTCCAAGTGCCTCATCTTTATCCACCTATGAAATGGGGATAACACTAGTTTAATGACTGTAAAACACTTTGAAAAACAGTGAACAAAATATGCAAAATAAGCCTACTTTTTTTCTTTCTTAGCCTTTACAGTCAAGAGAATAATTCACAATGAATAATTTATACAGTGACATGAACTTCTTTCCCTTTGAACGCTATTCACTCACAATCTATAATTTTTTTTCTGAGTTACTTGTTATTCTACACTGGTTAAATAATTCCCATAAATATTTATTGGTTTATGGGGTGCTTATGGAAAGTTTATTCAGAATATTTATTACATGAAATTTAATGAATTGGTTATTTCTGGTGTATCCAGTCTTTGCTGCCTGACTAGATTCATGTAATTTGTTGAATCAGGGTTTTATGCAAATTATTTTTCTTATACATCAATTATATTTTCTGTATATATTCTTGCTTATAATGTATGTTTGAGAACATCCCTAGCCATCAACTCATTCATTGGAAAACAAATTTAGTTTGTAAGTCATGAATGCAGTTAAAGAAAATTCAATATTTTAGTTAAGGTAGAAACATCCATTTGCATCTGATCTTACTGTATCTTATTCTTCATGCACAGAAAACGAATACAAAGTTTTTTAAAAAAATCTGTTTTTTCTTTTAATTTAAATTAAATTATCATTAACTTCTTTCACATACAAGTAATTTAACATGATTAAAGAGAATATTTTGTGGATTTACATTTTCCAAGTGGATTAGCAATAGATCTCTTGGAATTCATCAGGTATAAGAATGAAGCCGTAAAACAGTAATTTAAGTAAATGCAGGGAATACCAAGAGGATTAAAATGAGATCTCTAAGGCCAATAACATCGCAGTGTAGATTTTATTGTAACATTAAATCTTTTGAAATATTTACAGAGAAGAAATACTCTTTAGCTCTGAGACAAATTATAGAACATAGAAGTTTGAGCAAGCTATGATTTACATTTTCACTTACCTGAGGGAATCATTAATTACTAGAAATGGTTCATTATTTAGGAGGTCTTCAAGTAAAATTATGAGAAACAGGGAAAATTTCAGGGTGACAAGCAAAGCCTGTTTTAAATATAGCTTCGGACGTCTGTTGTTGTTTTCTTGAAAAAAAAAAAAAAAAGTAATTGTATTTCCATGATAAATTAAATGCTTTAAAATATTTTTATGTTGCAGTTTCATCTTAGTGTAAAACTACAGAATAGCCAGCAAAGTAATTAACTGTAAGGGCATTTATATTTTTAATGCTCACAGTGTTCTGTAGGATGTTTATTTTCTTTAAAAAGATTTTAAGGCAAATCAAGGGATAACAATATCTCATGGGTCATAATCTCCAGAGTATCATCTTTCTGCAAAGCTGCTTTTCTCACATCAACACAGTCCTTTGAGGACAAGTTTTATTTTTAGTTGGTTGAAAATCTCAGTTAACATCTTTCAGGGTAATGGACAAATGGAAAAGCTCTTTGGAGTCTTACTCCAAAGTATTTGTGAAGTGTGCACACATTTGTATGCCTGTCAACCTAAGTGCCTTTCCATCCTCTCCCTCCAAACAAGCCTCAGTTCCTGTAATTGCTACATTTGTGTGCACACAGAACTTCACACACAAACATGGAATTTCTGCTATGGGAAACTACTGAGTAGCAGGGGATGAAACCTATGTTAGTCTAACAGCTGTTATACTTAAAAATATTGGACTGAATATATGAATTTCTGCCAGAAAATAAATTTTTCTCAGCTACACTTAGATTAGACCTTACAGTAATTGTACTGTCAAGGATATTGAATGCAAATTTAATTTAGTATAAAGAGATCTCCAAACATAACCTTCTCATTTCAAATGTTCACAACTTTTATCTAATATATTATCTCAAAGTAAAATTAGTTTTCTCATCTCTCCAATTAAATCTTAAACAAAACTGCATTCTCAGGCAGATTTTTAAAATTGGGGGGGAGGGAGAGGAAAGATAAAAGACTGTTAACAGAAAGTATGGTTATGGATAAAGATCCAGATCTAACCTGTCCCACTAATTTTAAAATATACCAGACTTGAAAGGCATATGCTCCTGAATATTTTCTGCTGCTTTATATTCACTGACACAAGGGTACTTTTTAGCAAGATGATGTTTCCTGAGGCATAATAAGTGCTGGCAAGCTCAAAAGAAGTAATAACTACAGAAAACACACATACTGATTGTTTCAGATAATAAAATGATCATGTACTGTCTAATCTTTCTGCACTCTCATCCTTCTACTCAAAGCAACATGGGCTAAAAATACCACTACAAAATACAGAAACAAAATCTGCCACAGACATCTCAATAGCTGTGCATTTACCAACTATTTCACCCGTAGTAAAACAAAGAACAGGATTTTCAAAGAGTTCCTAAATGTAGCACTGTCTTAACTCTGAGATTACTGAAATAGTGCATAAAGGCCACTGACTTGGAGAACTACTGCCCTGCTGTCAGTAATGACGATGCCTACAGGTCATCCTTATATAGATATAAATCAGAAAATCACATTTTAGCACCATGCAATGTTTCCTTTTTATTTGAGGTACAGCTTGTCGGTACCAAACAGCTAGAAGACAGTACATCATGAAAGTACGTCCCAGTACTATGATTAGCGTATGAAAGAATTACATCACAGTAAGCAAAAAGCATTTTCCCCAAGTTCAGTCACCTCTGTGTTTAAAAACAAAGCTAGCAAACCCAGCTGTATCTGGCAGCTCCCAGAGCAGTTGTTACATGGTAGCTGTGACTAGAGCATGAGACAGTGATGGATAAATATCCTGCTGTGGATGATTTTTGTAAAAAAAAAATAAAAATAGACCTTTAAGAAGGTTTGCAAGGCTCAGAAGGTTTTGGATTTTAGCAGCATAAAAATCTTCTCAGCTGCACTCAGTGGAATTCCACAGCTCCTCCTGCTGCTCACAGTGATACATTATTTAACACATGCAGGAAAGAAGCTTCTTGAGAAAAGCAGATTTTTACAGACCAGATGCACTGTTCCCTCACATGTATTCTTCCTTAGATTACCACAGACAGCTTCTCACAATGGAAGGAATGGCAGCAGTGCCAAATTGAATAGACTTTGCAGAGAGGTTATTTGGCTGATTTCAGATTTCTCCACCACTTTCTATTCCCCAGTACATTAAAGCTTCTCATTTTTGACTTTGAGGTGCCTATATGTGGGTACTCTTTCTATTCTTACTTACTATGTTCTTCTGTCTTTTCTGTGCTCTCTTTGTCTCTCCTTTTTCAGGGCATCCACTTTAACTTCTTTCCTTCCAGCCCCTTTGGGACTTACTGTGGGTGCAGTAGCACTTCTGATTTACAGTCCTGACTTTTTTACCTTTGCAAAGTCGATTTTCCTACTAGTCAACTGCTTGCCTCCCTCATCACATTTAATGGGTTGGTTTTTTTTTTTTCAGTTCAGTTTGCTCCCAACCGGATATTAGCAGGTTATGAGAGAGAACTTAAATATCTAAAAAAACAAACCCTTTGGAAATAAAAGCCATGCACAAGTTTAGCTGTGTGCTTTTACCTTCAAAATGTAATAAACAGACTTTTGCAGACAGCTCCTTTAAAGAGCAACAGGAGCCTGGCATGTCACATGGACTCTGCCAAGCTCCTCAGCAGGACGATTTGGGAATGGTGGACCTGGAGAATCCACCCCAAACTGCAAGGGATTAGGCCATGAACTGTTCAGGCCATGGAGCTTGTTGATAGAGGCTGTTTTTTAAAATACTGGGCACATATGGAAACAAGGCACTAATGAGCAAACATGAAGAAGCAAAAAGGTTGGATTCTTGGGAATGTGGTGAGGAAAATAGTGAATGCACCTGATTTGCTCTTCAAAAGGGAAAAACAAAAAAGAAACCCATTTACCAGCAATGTAGATTACATTACTTAAAAAACAAACCAAAGTAGTAATTTAAAGCAGAGGACTGAGTCAACATATATGCATAATTTACTGCATTGCATTAGCGTAGTGTTTCAGCCAATAGCAGCTAGAACTGGGCAAATATCAAATTAAGTCCGAATTGCATTTCAGTGCAGCCATGTTTGTGCCATTTCTGTAAGACCAGTTCTGGGCAGAGTCAGAGCAGTTTAAATCCCAGGGTTTACTTCTGGGCCTGACCTGTTATGTCTGCTTCTGCCACCACCAGGAATACAAGCCAGATGGGGAGGGGACAGGGGAAGGCAGAGGAAAAAGTGCAGCCCTCATCCACATCCACTGGCTTGCAAGAGGCCACAGCTGCTTGAAGATGATGGGCAAAGCAGCGGCATAGGGCTCATACGTTGGAGAAACACACAGCACCCTCTTGTCCTACCAACACAGGGTGAAGAAGGAATAGTTGGATTCATTGGTGGGCAAGAAGGAAAGAAAAAAAGGAAATTATTCCAACAAAAGTTACAACCATCCACCTCCAAGAGCCCAGGGCCATCCTCCAACTCTACTAATTCTTCCCAGACCATGTCCCCATCAACCCTTCCCATCCCCCCTACCATCTTCTGCTGAGATGTCACTTTGCTGCAATATTGAGTTTTCCTTTCATGGGACTTTTTCCTCATCTTGACCATAACCAAATTCATGTTTGCTTAAAGCACTGAAAAGACTTGATCCAGCTTTTATGTAGCCACAGAAATGAACCACCAACCTCTGCTAGTTTCCAAATGTTACTGTAGAGAGTACTATGCAAAATCCTAGGGAGATCAGACATAGATGGCTCACGCAGTAAAAACCACCTAATTCCTGAGCAACATGAGGAGCTGGGCAAGCAGTACCCATGGTCAGCACCTCCTCGTTTTTAAGCTGAAAAGCTACTTGCGGTAAGGAGCCATTCCTTTTGTTTAATTTTCGGCTTTTATCTTAAGCCCAAGCTTTCATCACCTTTTCTCAGCCACAGCCTCTGGATTTGCAACTCTGTGGCTGTAAAATAGATATGTAACATAATATTGGAAACATGCTACAAAAATGGAAGTCCTTGATACCCAGCATTCCCTAGAGTTATTACAGAAGCTATATGCACTGCTAGCTTTTTAGTAAGACTTTTTTTTTTTTCATATAGAGGAAAACTCTAGAGAGAAAGATAGAGAGAAAAGCCAGACTGACTGGCGACTTCACAGTTTCTCATTGCTGGTAAACTAGTCATATTCTGAAGTCCAATAGGTAAAATCAGAGCTCTCAAGGGTCAATGATTAATGGTGGATCTTTTATCTAAGTAAACAGTGGATAAAAATTAACGGACTCACTGGCAGCTTCTTGAATAAAGCCTTCATGAGCATCAAAGCAAGTCATATTGAGCATTATTACATTCCTAGATTATTTAAAGGGACAAAACCAAAAAACTTTATGAGAGATAAGCACAGTTTCCCTTCAGCTCTATTATTTTATATTTTTCAGAGGGAATCAAAGTGGTTCATACCTCTTTCCAAGAGATAAAAACAAGAGCTGTTCCTGACAACAAATTCCATGTGCACTTGAGTTCTTGGAGAGAGGAACCCATGCTGCTAAGTGTCTCTCACATGTCAAATCAAGCATGTAAGCCTTGATTTGGGAGCAATCAGGAATGAGTGTAAAACGTCAGAAATTGGCAAATGATATTTTGTTAGTGCAAAATAATTGTTTCTACGCCACAGTGGCTTCAGTGGAAGTTGCACTGCTGTTAACGATGGCAAAGTTTTTTCCCTGGTAAGTAACTTTGACCTAAACACATTGTATGGATCTGAAGCAATTCCTGGGGAAAAAAAAAAAAAGCTGATTGTGGAGTACAGTCTGTCAGAGCCTAGTGGGTAGAGCCTGCGGAAATTTCTTCAATGTCAATAGTTTCAGGAAGAAAACAGATACTCTGAAACATTCACTCAAACAGGCCTTTCCAGCTCATTTCAACTACATTTTTTTTTCCTTCCACAAGTCAAAATATTCCCTCATTGTAAGAAATTTATGCTACTTCACTTGCCTTAAAACACAGCTGGTGTGACCTGAGAGATGTCACAACTCAGTGTTGTGCCATATTCCTGGGTTGGGCTTTTTTCTTCTTCCATGAACATGAGACAGGCAGCTCATTCCAGCATGAAACCAGACGGCTCAGACCACAGCTGTGAGCTGGACCACACAGACACACAAACTCCACAGATTTTTTTTTGTTCTGTACATCACCCTGTAAAATAATAAGGCCAAAGCCACGCTGTAATCCCTAACTCCTCATTATCCTATATTTCCCTTTCTCTTAGGTGCAGTCAGAGATCAATTGCTTTCAATGTGTTGTTTAGTGGCAATAATCTCCATATACTGTAGTCTTGCAAACCACCACATAGTCAAAGGATAAAAGGGATCCATTTGCCAGCTTCTCCCATAATGGCGATTATTAAAATAAAAAAATAAGTTAAAAGCCTTTGTAAGCCAAAAAGTAATTATCACTTTAAGGATATTAATAGTTTTCAAAGTGTTTTGTTTTTTACTTTTCACATTGCATTTTGCAATTTTTTTGGTTTTAAACAAAGTCTCGTTAGTCACAGAAATATTTTCTAGATTTTTCTGCCTGAAATACGCATAGCTCATCTTTTAAAAGATTGTCAGTCACACAATTTATTCCTTATATGTAAAGAAAATATTCCAGGGATGTTATTTCACCAAAAATTCAATGGAAGCCCTTTTAATTCACCCCTGACAACAATAACTAAATGGGTAATAGGCACTTTTCTAACACAATGAATTAATTTTTATAGTGTGACTAAAGAAAGTTTGAGGCACGAAGGTTCCTACTTATTTGTAAAATAGAGCACTAATTTATAATGTCTAGCTTTAATATTTTTTGCTTTCATTAGCTTATGATAATCTTAAATTCAAAATGCCACAAGAGGAAAATAACCTACCTCAGCAACGGCAGTGTCTACATGGTTGCAAATGTTAACTCAAATCCAAGATGAAACAGGAATATTCTCTAAATATTTGCATCAAATGTCTTTTTAGTGAGGAGAACGATCATCTGATATTATCCTCACCTTTTTTGACACATTCAATTTTTCAGTCATTTTGATTATAGTAGTCCTTCTTTATTTGTAGATAGACTGCTTGACATGGGTAATCACTCTGAGTGTTAACAAGCTTTTCCTGATACAGAAATATATGACGTCAAAGGAAAAGATTCTAAGGTATCCTGCTCTGATGGATTTGGAATGACAGTATGATAATTTATTAACTGCTATAATGATGAAGTATCTATGGTGCCAGCTCAGCAGGAGTTTGTATGCAAAAAGATAGGAAAGAAAGTAAATTTTTAATTTGCCCCTTCTCAAAATACTCTTCTGGCATTCTCTTCTTAAAACCCTGAACTATCCATTTTAAGAGTCATGCCAACATCTCCAGGCAACCTAAAAGCTGTCTTCCAATTATGAGAACAGTAAAAAATTTTAAGCACAATCAAACAACTGCAGCAAGACTGAAAAAAGGGGGAGGCCTCCAGCAGTCACTGGTTGCCTGGGAGAAGCAATCTGAGGTGCGTCATCCTGCTGGCTAGATGAAACAAAACCAGCCTACCCTGACACAAGTAACACTGATGTTGTTCCTTTCTGTAAACAACCAAGATGGGAAAAACATGCATTTCCGTATCTCAAGGGCGGTTATTGTGGGAGACCATAAAATGAAGCTGATCTGAAGTTGACACTTCAAAAGAGTTGCTTTCTAATGCTGAAAAGAGATCAGAAATGTCAAGATTAAATTCAATTGTCCCACCTACTTCTACCCAAGCAAGATTTCATTACAGATCTCTAGACTCCTCTGCAGCCACTAACTTGGAGAAATCCTGACAATTTTAGCAGGTCTGCTTCCTAGCACACCATTTACATCTTGTCAGATATACCAGATCAATATACACATTCCACTGTCATTTGAAAAAAATCAATACAACACAGTCAACAAAAGCAGAGTTAACTTTATGTACTTTATTGGTTGAAATGCAAAGTCAGACTTTGCTCTGAAGAAGACAAAAATGTTACTCTCTTTCATACTTGAAAGCCTTCGAAAATACCATCTGGGGCATCTTGCATGAAATGTAGAAATGTTTCACACACCAACAGTAGGACTTTTATTTTGCTCCTGTAAAAATGAAGACCTACATTGCATCAGTAGACTTTTTGGAAGCATTTATTAAAATGGCAAGTGAGAAGTATCAAAGCAAGGGCAAAAGTATCTGTGGTATTTTGTTTTTTAAAAAAAGGAGCTACACATTTTGCAGGTAAAACTGAATTTATGGAATTTGAGGGGGAAAGTGAAATATTTCATTATCATAAATGGCAGACTGTCAAGTAAAAAAAAAAATAAATAAATGCCTCTGCAGCAATAAACTGAAATGGGTAACAGTCAGCTTGTAAGGGACAATAAAGTACAACTGGAACCACCTAAAAAGCAAAACCCAAAAGACGCCTGAAGGGGGACAGAACAGCCTCCAGCTTTCACGTCTGAAAAACCCAACTTGGTGTTATATCATCCGTGCCGACTTTACCGCCAACTGCCATTAAACACTAAAGCTGAAAGTGATACTTTTGCTCTTTTCCCACACTTTCAACTATTGTTTTCTTGTTCTCCTTTCCAACATGCCACAGAGAAGCATTTTGCTGGGCCAATCTTTAGTGCCAGTTCAAATTAAGGATTTTTCATTCTTTAAAAAGTAATCCAGAAATCTGCGCTGTCAAGTTTGTTCTGACTAGATATAGACAAGGAGATAAGAGACAATGCATCTTGATAGACCTAAACAAGCTGAAGCACAAAATGCTTATTTGGGTGTTTAATTTGTTTTGGATCAGGATGGGATGTTTTAATTGGCAGGGTGCACTTTGATTGCCTTGTTTCCTTTGAATGGATCTTATTTTCATGTCCTTCTTTCATCTGTTCCAAAACCCCTGCATTTAGATCAGCTTGGCCTGCGTTATTAATAGTTCACTTGGGTTGGGTTACTTTGAACACACAATTGGTTATGGTCTACTGTGAAATAATGTAAGTCATTTACTTCTTCTGAGTTATGATTTAATAAAAAGAATCCAAATCTGGAAGCATTTTAGCATGAAGACATTGCAGATAGATGTGGAATTGACAGTACCGTCTTTCTAAAGGATGGCTGACTGTGGAGTTTTTACTGTTGAGTGCTAGCTACCTATGTTAGTTACATTTCCACCTAGGAAAGGTCATTCCTGCCTGTGAGTACTTCTACAGGAATGGTGGAACATGAATCACAAGAAAGCTTGTGCAGTGTCTGTCAGCAAATAAGAATGGGAATATTTTTTGGAAGTGGAACCTAATATTGTTCTCTTATAATCTGAAAAATGTAAAAGCTTTCAAGGCAGATTTTGTCTTGGCATTACTTTGACCTTATTTACAGTAACATCTACATACTGCATATACAGCAGTAAGGCATTCAGCCTGTAACTTGCAAAATTCTCCTTACCATTATTTCGTATTACTCAACTTATCTTTCTAGACTACAAAAAACCCTTTTAGTCTCAATTATTTATTGCAAGTCCTCACCACTATTTCTTTTCCTTGGCATTATGTTTCCTCCAAAATCCTCAAATGAGAGTTGCTGGTTCCTGCTGATTTATGTAATTTGACTTTCTCAAGTTAATCTTTTCCTTCTTTGCCCTCAAAAAAAATAGGAAAAAAGTTCTGGCAATATGATACTGTAATTACTTGTGTGAATGACCTTGAAACATAAGGTCACATACAGCTGTGCTATTGCACAAGCATAGCTGCAACTGTGACAGGGTCCTAGGCTTTATG
Organism: Podargus strigoides; assembly: GCA_028020825.1. Lineage (NCBI taxonomy): Eukaryota > Metazoa > Chordata > Aves > Caprimulgiformes > Podargidae > Podargus > Podargus strigoides. The sequence goes on from CM051621.1 coordinate 14,980,574, forward strand.
TCCCACAAAAGACAGTGCCAATTTAAAGATGGAAATTCAAGACAGTAGAAAAAAAGGCAACAGCTTTAGTGTTTTCTAACACCTTCTGGTAAATCCACACCTAGCAACACAAATATATCTCACCCTTGCAACAACGGCAACCCATTGACTTCTCCATTACCCTGACCCTTTTGCTTTAATTTCCTTGTGAAGGCTGCAAAAAAAACACAGTCACCTTCTCTTTAATATTTTTGAGAAATTCCTTATTCTGGTACATATTGGAACTGTGGTCTTTCACTCAGATCTATACAAACACATTCCTTTCCCTAAGCCTGTTGTTTAATAACTTGTTCTTGTTATAATGGGCTGTAGACATAGCAGGTTTTGGCGCTACGTAATGATATTCAGCAGCAGCTATCTTCCATCTTGGATAGAGACATGCACTAGCTTTTTGGGAGTTAATTTGCCTGAAGACACATCTGTCCTTTGGACTGCCACCTGGAGGTAACTGTTTCCTTTGAATTCCTAGGCAGCCCTGAGGCAGCAGACACTTCAGATAAGGGGCTAAACTTGGAGAGGATGAATACAAGCTGTGGATGAACATGAAGAACATGAGTCCAGAAAACCTGCCCTCTGTATCTTTTGACAGTGAGCCATAAGGTTTTGGTAACATGCTCGTGTAATGCAGCAGGAGTGTCTGATGGAACAGGACAGGCCCCTTAGTGAGCAGTCTTTCCTTTCCCCAAAGTAGCTGAGAGAGAGATTAACTACAAATTCTCCCCTACAAGTATCTTCATCTGTAGAGTTCTCACAGAGATCTTCCTTGCACCTTTTGGTCTTTAATACCCAAGGATACTAATGAGTGTGGACTTAATTGCCAAACATACGTCTTCTCCACTCAATTACATGTTTTATCCTCAGTTTATGCAGCTGTGTCCTGGTTTTGCTGGGCTAGAATTATAGAATCAATTTTCTGTTCAGGAAAGCTGCCCAGTTCTGTGAGAACAAAGTTGATAAGACACTATGTCTTTGTGGCCAGCCATGGTATGCAGGTTTCTAGATTGATCAAGGTTTTTAGCAGTTTTGAGCTAGCCAGGTGCTAATGGCAGGAGAAGCAAAAGCTGGGGCAGCTGACCCAGGCTGTCTAACAGCAGTATTCCATACCACAAACATCACTCTCACTATAAGTTAGCTAAATTAATCAAGATGTGAAGAGGAAATAAGCAGGATATATTTCCGTACTCAGCATCTCCAACTCAATACATTCTGAAGTAACATAGTTCCTTGTGATACCACTCTAACACTCCCCGTCTGTGTTACCTTGTCCTTCGTAGTCTGAGTGGCAGATGGTGCACTCGCACCTTGGGAGTCTCCAGCTCAAGGCAGAGCCATAACAAGATCAAAAGTCTGCATACAACACAGTACAACATGGCTACAAGCAACACTGAGAACAAAGGCTGTGAAAACAATCATTCACTCACATATTTTAGTAAAGAAACCCACAGAGCAGCGTTTAGGTATATTATGCAAAGAGTCTTATCTTCATGGTGTATTCACTTTTGTCTGTTAATTACAAATACGATGTTTTCAAAAATAACCCCTTTTTCCGGTCTTATTTCCAATAAAAATCGTCATGGAAGTGATTGGTACACAGTGAAAACTTTCTTATCATTAAACACTTTTATACATCCTATGCAGGGCAGAAATATTATTATAAACCCTGTTTATTGAATTTTTATAAAAATTTTAGCCAATAGAAGCAAGCATCAGAAGTGTCTCACAACTTTAATTACTTCATTACAAAAGCAGTTGCTGAATCTTTGTTAAAAAAACACTAATGTTAACACTGAAAGTTTACAGACTAATTAATATTGCCAAAACAGTGGCTATATTTTCAGTTTGGCTCTAATGATACAGTAATTCTCAGCATCTGTTCTCCATCATACTAATTAGTTGGTAAAGACGTTGCTCCTGTCAAAATGAATAGTAAATCTTCCACTACTTAGCACAGAGCTATGCATTACATATATTTTGTGAAGAAAGAAACAGAAACTGTGTGTAGTCTACAGTGTCTTAAAATAAAAACTGGAAAGACAATCTGAAGTATGAATTTAATCTCTTGAGCACCATCTAATGACCAAATTGTAAAATCACAATGGCCAAGAAGCACATTGGCGGCTGTGTTAAAATAGGCTGTACTTTTTGACTCAGGCTGGTCAAGAATTTCCAACAGAGCTTTTAATGGAAAGGAGCTTTTTGCTGAAGTGGAAAACTCCATGAATAGTATCCATTTTGACAAAATTATTGAGGAAGTTCTCTATAAAAACAACACCTGTAAATGCTAACATTTTGTTTTGAAGAGGTCTTGATTTTTTTTTTCCAACATAACCAAAGAAGTACTTAGATGATTAAAAAGCCTTATTGTTTTTAGCTCTCTCCTAAAAGAGGGGAAAAAAAAATTTCCTGACCAGATGCAACTAAGCGTCTTCATTCAATGTTTCCAAATATTCTCTTGAAACAGGCTTGCAAATATGAACTCACAGTTTCAGGTATATAACTGCCAGCATAGTATTTTGTGTCTATTATCAGTCCAAGCACGTTAGGAAAAGCAAAATAAAATGAAAAGTCTGTCCAAAAATCAAATTATTTAAACATAGGTTAAAAAAAAATAAGAATATCTCCAAAAAGCAGCTATGATGAATAGTAGGAAGTTAGTATCAAGGCTACTTATATCATATCTGCATAAATCCTTTATGTACCTGGAAGAGCCAATCCTGAACAAAAGATTAGAATGAAGATCAAGAAGGACAAGGAAAAAAGTGATCAAGAGAATGGAAAGGGAGAAATAAGAAAGAAACGAAAGGGAAGAAAAAGACATAGATCAGAGAAAAAAAAAAAAAAAAGAAAAAAGAAAGATAGAGCAGCAAAGTCATCCCACCAAAGGAGGACGGAGTGCTGGCACTGTCACTGAAGGCTGGATAAAGGACATGTCATATACATTTAAGAATTTTTAGGCTACAATGGAAAGTTCAAGATATTCAAAGCACGAATAGGCCAAACTGAGGTACAGATGGGGTACTCAACACGGCCTAAAAATAGACAGTTATCTTCCTAATAGCCTTAGAGATATTCTGAAGGCTGGTTTAGTTCAGGTCAGTAATGCACTTTTTTTAAGTGAATTTTTTGGTGGTGCTCACTTAACTGCACTTTGATTTGCATTATGGAGCGGTGTCAGAGCACACAAACTGCATTTCTTTTGGATGAACTAACTGAATACATGCTGCAGTGCTTTGAAGTTAGTGGCATAGAAGCCTCTGGGTCTGATCCTGCAAGAGCTAAACCAGCTCTGACTCCACATCAGCCAGGGGCTGCCAGGAAAGTCAGGCTTTTCAGCTGACTGCCACAGGCTCAGAAAGCCCTGCAGAAACCGCTGTTGTCACAAATCAATGCTCCAGGCACTGCTGCATCTGGGGACTTGCTGTCAAACCAAAGATGGGCGCTAATTCCTGGAAAAATCCTCACCTTGAAGATATCTGGAGGTTTTCCAGTCAGTATTGGTGGCAGCTCTCTAAAAAAAGACACCTGACACATCTTTACCAAATAAAACCCAACACTTCAAGTGCAAATAGTTGCAGAGCAGCTCTAGATTTCAGCTTTCATTCTGAGCCCAAAGCATCCTGGCAGAGGAGGCAGCTTTTCCTTCGCAGCAGCTGACCGCGGCGCTGGAGCAGCCTTTCCCGGCCAGGAGCTCAGCCCTTATGAATGCCACTTTCACTCCAAATATTGGCAGCCATCAGCCCAGCTTTCGTTCCACTACAAAAATTGTTATTCAGAGAGAGTGGGATGAAACTAGGTAAAAATAAGGGCTTGATTTACAATTAACTTTCGACCCAACTTCACCCGCTGCCTCTGTGTGTGGCAGGCTGGGCTTGCATTAGCAGGTGTGAGTGGCCCAGGAGTGCTTGCGTAGGTACGTCTGGGCAGCAGGAGGGGCCGGGCCCCAAAAAGCAGGTGCTAATTGATTGGGGTTAGTGCAGGCGCTCGGGGCAGAATGGCTCAGTGTTCGGCTCTCCCACTTCCCGGCGTACAGCAAGCAGCAGCGCGCGGCAGTCAGCATTTATGCACTTCATCAAAACACCACTCCGTCCATCACGAGAGCCCCGAGATTACAACCAGCCCAGACTGAGGGGCATTGACAGAGCTGCGGGGGGAAGTTTGCACAGCACCTGCCTGTGTTATGTCTGGCACGTGTCACCATGGGTAGGCCCCATCTTTCATGGGCAGAAAAAAAAAAAAAAGAAATTCATGTAGACTTTTATATTTTTAAATATATATATATAGCTTGTGTAAAAGGAGAAGTGAGAGTTTGGTCTAATTCTGATTTCTCACTTTTGCCTGCTCAAGTGTCTCCTGCCTCCTGTGAGCATCCTGAGCTCCGCCGCGTCGCCCACGGAGCCGCGACGGGAACAGGCGGGTGCCGAAAGTCATCATTTCAGAGGCTTCCAACTGCAAATACTCATTGGCGGGGCAAAATGTCACTTACAAAGAGCCCGAGCTTTGGAGGAACGGGGTGTGGGAGCAGCTGCTCCCCGCCGCCGGGAGGGGGCAGGGCAGGGCTGGCCGGGATGCGGTGCGGGATGCCCGGAGCACCTCCCGGAGCCACCGGCGGCACCGGCCCGCCCGAAACAGACTTCAGAGGGTGCTAGAGGGCCGGTAACGAAGGGAAGACACACAAGGGAGGATGATCTCTTTCAGTCCAAGATTTTGTGTCAGATATGGTTGGTTTTTTTCCCTTCACAGAATCACAGAATCACAGCATGTTAGGGATTGGAAGGGACCTCAAAAGATCATCTAGTCCAATCCCCCTGCCAGAGCAGGAATGCTTTCCCAAATGTCTGTCAAAACATGTGGAAAGGGTTTGGGGTGACCGGCATAGCAGAGAGGATTTGCATTTGCTCCTGGAAGTGGTGACATCCTCCAATTTAGAACGGAGAGGTCCCACTGAGGACACTGCTCCTCCTCATCTTCAAAGCTTTCCTGGCAGTGGGACCCCTGATTCCAAATACAAGCAGTTCACTATCATCCAGGATAATGGGGGTTTGGGACCACACAGTGACAAACCAATGATGCCACTGCCTCCAGATCCCAGCCGATTCCTGCTGCTCCTGTACAGGCTTTGCATCTCAGCCATGCAGGAGCTGGAGTGCCAGCGTAGCACCCATCACACACTGGCAATGTGTCCGTACTCCCAGTGCTACATGCTCAAGTGGGCAAGTCCCACTGGGCTCACACTGGCTGGCACAGAGACAGCTCCAATGCCTCAACAGTGGGTTAACATATTCATTTGCCATGGAGAAGTGAGTACCTGTGAAGCTCTCTGACTCCACTGTAGCTGATATTTGAAAAAAAAATTTTGAGCAGCTCAGAAGACTGAGTTTCACTGAAAAACTGTACCTGACAGCTGAGCTCCATTTACACTATATTTTGGTCTGCTTAGCCCTGAGAGTACTCTCCTAAGACATGAAAATAGAGGGAGACTAAGTGGAAAAAAAAAAAAAGGAGAAAGATATTTATCAGAGGTTGCACTGTGGGAATAGGGATTGGGTATCACAGTCAAATCTGTTGCTTAACTTAGAACTTCTGCCCAGAACACCACAGAAATACATTACCAAACACACCAGTCTTGACACCCTTTCAGCATCTAATCACGAGAAAAATCAAGTCTGTCCCTCAGGCAACTCCTTGAAGAAGAAAATGAATGCTAAAAAGAAAAAAGATTCACCGAGTCATTAATTTGACGAGTGCAAAAAAGCTGCAGGAGAGCAAAAGTAAAGTTTGCAGCATGATGCATATTTTCCAGGGTGGATGGCAGTTGTTCTCTTGAACATCCAGGGGTTATGTCAGGGCTTTTTCCTCCATGTTTCAGTTACGTTACGTACAATGTCAGAGCAGCAAAACAAAAATGACTCAGTAAGATAATCATATGCTCCGTGAAGTTCAGCAGATTGTTTCATTAACTATTAAAGCGATGCCTAGAATGCTTCTAAAAAATTGATATTATCTGACATTACTTTTTTTTTTCCCTGTATCATGATATGAATTATGCAGCAATTAAGTGAGGCTGTCCCTCATGGCCGTAGCTAGAAGTTGCATGTCAAAGCCTGACCTGTCTTTTTTGAATCAGACATAAAAATCCTAAAATTTAAAAAATTAAAAAGTTATCTACAGAACAAGGAAGGAACCAAAGGCAGAGTTCAGCTGTTAAATAACAGACTTGCACAAAAGACCAGTGTGAAAACTGAGACTAATCTCCCCATGCAACATACACTGTATTTTCAAAAGTCAAGTGCTCAGGTCTCTTCACTGCCGTGTGCATTAGAAGGAGTATTTGTAATGTGTTGTAAAGCTAACAAGCTTGGTTAAGCAGAGGTGTGTGGTCTTTCAAAGTGTATTCCCAGGGTATAACCTCCCTCCTCAAGAAACTCATTTATCACTGTGATGGTTTCACCTCATTTGAAGCCAAGTTATTGTCACCCTTAAAATAATGTACCTTGACAGGAAAAATGAAATTCATGTGAAAAGTTATACAGTCATCACACTCTGGAGTCAAAATATAGACTATCATATCAAAACATAAAGCAGATGAAAACTTTTTCTGTGTATATATAGTAGACGGTATTTGCTTGTAAAACAGCTTTTTTTTTTTTTGCTTTTTTTTTGCTTTTTTTTTAAAACTAGATGTAAGTATTTAGATCATGTGCATATGGAATAATGGAATAATACATGGCCTGTAGTTCACTGTCTTCAAAGGGAGGTGTGCATGCTTCATAGTTGCCTTGGTATGGCAGCCAAGGCTTTTAAAATGTTAAGCTAGGCTGAGAAACATGCACAAGTATTTAATAGGGAGTAACTGTTTAAATGATTGGTCACCCCCTCGTGCACGGTTATATTTCAGGTGTTGTGAGTGTGCTAAATCTTGTCCTGTCCTATTCTGCAACTGATGTTTGCACTCTGGAGTCTCTTAAATCTTTCTCTTTGACTCTCCATTCTCAAAAGTCACTGAGGACACAGAGCGGACTACATGAAATGAAGCTCTGAGTGGAAACAGTTCCAAGTTAAACCATGGTCTCTCTAAGAAGCCCAGTCCTCAGATACATATTTTCAATCACTTTGACATACACAGCCTGCTCTGAAGGAGCTGTGCAGGAGCACTCTGTGTCAAGAGCCGCCACTGCAAGGCTGTGCTTTGCTCAGGTCATAAAAATCACTGTTTCTTTCTGGTCTTCTGCATTTCACCTTTTTTTTTTTTTTTCCCTTTTGTCTTTTTGCTGTCAGCCTCTGGCCTCAGGGTTTGGATATTTTATTTTGAAGACTTTTAGGATTGTTAACATTGTCCTAGCTGGCTGTGAATTCTTGTATTAATTATTTACTAAAAAACTAAAATCATTTTCTGAAATATTTTTTTGTGTCTTTATACAACTGTTTTCACCTCTACTATTTTTCAAAACATTTTTGAGGTTTATCTGGCTTTTCTGATTACGCCATACGAAATTCACTGAGGGGCTGTACCTGTTGGGGTCAGCAGGTATTTCCTAAACTCTGTATGACTTCTGTGTTTCCCTTCACTGCAGTCTGCATTTTCAACTTAAAGAGAGTCCTTCAAACCTGTATTTAGATTTTCAGTTAAGCAGCCTGAATATTACAACCTTGCAGATCTTAGTAAAGTCAGAAGAAAAATCTGGCCACATTTAGGGAACAGGAAGTGAAGTTTGGAGAAGGCATGCAAGTGACAGGTGACATCAATTATGAGAGATGAGACTCGTGTAAACAAATAGGGAAAGGCTCAGACCAAAAAAAAAAAGCAAGCAAACAAACTTTTGCATAAGAATGTTTCTCCTGCTCTCCTTACCAGGTTATTTCTGGTTTGCATGTCTTTCTCATTATCTTACTCAGTCTGTTTTACCAAAATATCAAGCATATGGAAAAGCAACTTGGTCCTTTTATTTATTTATTTATTTTTATTTGGATACTAACACAATCAGAAGAAATAATTAAGCAAGTGGTGCAATGGAGGGGCATTGTGTTTAAGGGCTATCTCAAAAGTCAAAACACTCTTCTTTGCCTAAGGTTCAGGATGAAAGAAAATTGTTTAAAACTTGCAAAGCTTATTAGTAAAAACTCTGATGCAAATCCTGTTTGTAAGAATATTCAATTTTGACCAAAACAGTTTGTTTTACTGGAATTTCATTCTGAAGAAAGCAGCACTTCTGGCAATTTCAAAACATGCCTTGAGGCTATATTCACAATTTAATATTTCAGTTTTTATTCTGAAATCACTTTTCATTTACTTTTTCCTTAGTTTACCTCATACTCGTATAACATATGATCAACATCCAGCCCACACTAACCATAAGAAAATTAAATGTTTCCATTTTGTCAAATGAAGAAACATCAATCCAAAACAAGAAGACATTTGGAAAGCCTGGTTTCTGGAAAACATTAAATGTTCCAGGTTTTGTGCCAGTTTAATACACAGCTAAATGTCAAACCCCTTTGCAAAACAAAATTCTGTTCTTTGCAGCAAAATCAAGTAACTGGAGATTACAAAAACATGAGGTCTGTTTAGTAGGAGAACCACATTGCTCTAAATGCTGAGCTTAATACTGATAAAGGAATCAGTTTTCAAAACTGGGTCCTACTCACATTCAAAAGTCCATCCCAAAAGGAATATCTGTGGGTTTTTTCCTCAATTATTTGAATTGCTCCTCCAGCAGCTTCTCAGACATGTAATAAACTTCTGATGCAAATGAGAATTTTTAAGGTAGCTCATTTACCATGTGATCAGTTCTAATTTATTAATTTCCTTGTAACAAGTGCAATGATCAAGAGAGAGACATATGATGCTAATGATAAACTTGTGTTACAAATTTCCAGCTGCTTCCCATATACAACTTTCTCTCACAGGGAAAATATTGATGTCCACTTGCAAGCAGTTCTGCTGTTTACTGAGGCAGATTTAAATTTGGTCCTGAACTGTTAATCTATGCAAAATTTAATTACTAAAGAACTTCAGGCAGCTGTAATGAGAAACCAAAGGTGTGTCTCAAAACCTTCTAATGCAGCAGAGGCTCCCACCAAATCTTGTGTTTTCCCAGCACCTCACAAGCTAAATCTTTTTTTCAGATATGTTTTCTCTACCCCTATATAGATCTCACTTGGAGCTATTTTCCCATTACTTAAGAATAAGAGATAACTTAAAGCGCTAAATATGCCAAAGGTGATTTCATACATTTGATTGGATAGCAAAAATAGTACCAGCAAGCACAGAAATATGCAACTATGGGGGATTAATGAAAACTCAAAAAAAGGTGAAAATAGCATTGATAAGACAGAGGTTATTTGTATAATAGTCACTGACACTGAATTTTAATGTCAAGCCTACTCTGTATCTCCTAAAAGCATGGACAGATGAACTGATGGGCATGCAAGACAGATATCAGACAGGAAGGGCTGCTTCTACCCTTGTGAAGGAGATGAATTAAACCTGGAATAAAAGGCAGGCGTGGATAGAGGAGATTAACCAGGCTATTAAATAAACAGAAAATAACAAGAGGAGTGTTGACAAAAACAGTAAAAAGTATGTTCTGCAGTCACAGACTGCAAAACACTGATCAGGGAAAGGATTTGGTGATGACTGTTGACAGACACTTAAAAACAGAAATCTGATGCCTGGTACTAGTTAGGAAATCAAACATAGGGAAGTGTAAACAGAGGAACAGAGCACAGATCTCAACAGATAACTGTGTCCTGGTACAAAGGGCTGATGTGAGCACACCTGGAGCACTGCATGCTGCTCTGGGCATCGCGTGACAGGAACTCGAGTGTAGATACAAAGGAAGCGAATGAAAACATGAGCTTAGGAGCAGGCCCTTACAATGGGGAACATCATTCCAATACAGGGAAACCAACAGCAAAGAAAAACTGCCTGGCAAAAAGTGCTGGATAGGGATAACGTATGGAACGTACACTGATAAATCCTGCAACTGCATTTCAACAGAGCTACAGCAATTACTGTGACTGGCAGCACATCATAATTTATTGAGAGCATTGTGGCATTACCATGTGATTCATGGGTATGACATTGTAGACCATGCCTATGAAACTATAGTGTGTGCCACTGCTCAGAGGTGTAGCCCTCTGCTGTCACAGTGAATCTGCCTTGCTGAGCCAGTTTGAATGCACAGTAGGCAACTTTTTTTTTTGTATGAAGCCTGCACCTGCACCTCATGTGCTCTTCCTCACTCACACCCCTGGATGTTGCAGATTGGATATTTTAAAATTTATACATGGAATACCGAAAAAGGAGAAGCAGTATTTCAGGAGGAAACTCTGCTTCCATTCTGTTACATGCTGGCCATGCCTATATTAATGTTGTGGTTTAGATCAGCAGAATTTTTTTAAAGTCATCTAATGGCCCCACTTACCACACATGGGTCATGTTGTGAAGCAACCTCAGAGAACACAAGCTGAATTCCTTTCAGATGAAATTAAGCCTTAAGGTCGATACCAAACCTCCAGCTGCTCACAGGTTTTTGTTCCAGTGACCAGAGTCTTTACCGAAGCTGAGGCAAACCCCCTGAAATGAGAACAGTATGGATGTCAAGTCCTAAGCACCGACCAGTTGCTAATGTATAAATAGCCTATCTCTATGTCTTAAAAGTAGCTCCTCACTGCAATTCCTGACCACACTTTGGTGTTTTGCCCAGCAGTGTTTGTCTCCTGGATTGGCACTAACTACAAGGTAGGCATCCACATCAAGCTATGAATGACATATCCATCCCACTGGAAAAGAACATTAAAGAAGAATTGCCATTAAATTCTGTCTTTTCAACTAAAGATAGGAAGCACAAATTTGCACTGACAAAAAGTATCTAAGTACTAGGCGTGCAGGTCAAAAGAAACTGATAAGCCACAGAGCTTCTTTCTCTTCCAGAATGTTATTACTGTGTAAATATGAACCATGCACACAGTTTGGCTATTTGCCAGTTCCACTTGGGTGTGAAAAGCAGCCTTCATGGTTGAAAAGCTATTTTTCTGAACCACAAATGGCCAGGGCCATGTGAGAGACATCTATTTAAGATCTGGCCCAAGTAGAACCAGGCATAAAAGATGAAATAGATGATGTGGCTCTGTGTCACCCCTGAAGCTACTCTTGTAGCTTTTTAGTAGTCCCTCAGACTGGCTGGGGAACCATCTGAGATAAGCTCAAACCCTTAGCTGGCAGCTACTGTCTGCCTACAAAATATGAATACTCAAGGATGTATTTTATTATGATGCACTTTCAAAACTTCCTGTGCTTAAAACAGTTTATTATCAGTGGATTCTCAGAGAGGTCCCATCCATTAACCGGCATGGCGAAATGCCCCAGGGTGGACTATACTCCTTCAAAGGAGCTGTAAGAGCAGGTTATTCAAGAACTCATTTGCCGGTTATAAATACTCTGAAGTGCAGAGCGGGAGTATCGGCAGTGGAGAGCACATTAGGAGCTGATGGTGCAGCTGTGTGGATATATTTCCCTTGACTTGTGTGGCATGGGGCTTAGAAAGTATAAAGGGTAGGAAGTGAGGTGGAACTGGAATTCAGAATGATCAGGGTCTCTCTGCACTGAGAGCACGATGAAGAAACAGCTGAGTACATAAAACCTCATAAAGGAAACCAAAACAATGATATTCCCTATTGTGACTGTTTAGTCTTTCTGTAGAGACTCATGAGGTCTGGACTATTATCTATTTTTACTATCACTTGACCTGAAAATTTATGCTACCATCTGGAGAATGTGAGGATTTCTGTGTTACAGACTTAATACTTTCAGGGAAAGAAAGAGGAGGGGGCAGCAGGGGAGGTACATTACAAGAATGCTTAAAGATTATTCAGCAAATGCCACTCATTTCTTTACCTGTTTTCTAAAGAGAAATTAAACAAAAATATATGTCTTAAATTGAAAAACGTAAAAATATATGTTGAGATGTGAATTCATGTATATTATCTCAGATAATATTTGTTTTACATTTCTTTCTATTTCAAGACTTTTAGTACCTTAGAAAATTAAGGTAACTTTTCAGAGGTCTGCTGTTAATTTGTCTTTTACATAATGGGAATACTAAATGCAAGAGAAAAAACAAGACTATTTAATACCTTTGTAATATTCTTCTTGTTATTACATTTATAATAGGGACATGGTTTAGTGGTGTTGATAGGGCTAGGAACAAGGTTGGACTTGACGATCTTGAAGGTCTCTTCCAGCCAAAACTATTCTGTGATTCTGTGATTCTGTGCTTTGTTTCTGGAGTAATCTTCCAACAGAATATTGTTTTTTAAATCATGAGATTTAAGCATCAAGGTAAATACACTTCACATTTGTTTTTTTCATCTTTAAGAATTAAATGCTCATGCTTCAAAACTTTGCTGAAAACCTGGCAACTAGAAACCTTGTCATTTCATTTCATTTGCTGCAATATTAACAAAACAAATTATATCATTAGACTCACAATAAGTCCACAAAAATTAGCTGCTCTGTGAGAGAGTAAAGCAGAGTCCTGCACCAGAGCAGGCTCAGAGTGGGAGGGGAGGATGCCAGACCTTGTCCATTTTAAGGACCACTCCTGGTCCCAGAGTCACTTCCAGTGTTCACTGGCTCATCAAGCAATATCTCGGTCTCGACATGCAGGGTACCCAGGGAGAGATCATTAGCCAGTGTGACGGGTGGCACAAGTGGCCCATACTCACGTTGCTTAGTACAGCATCCCTCTGGTGCTCACTGGCCATGTCCTTGCTACATATTACTTGGTTTGGGTTCCTCTGGGCCCATGTGGCCCTACACATACTCACTTGATTTTTTGACAGGATGGGGGAGGAGCTCCCATTTCAGTGTATCTGTAATAACCTGAGGGTCAGGCTGCAGCCCACCAAAGTGGTGCTTGTATGACATAAAACTGAAGGTATGTGCCATATGCCCTGAAGTGTGAGGCTGTTTAGGGTACATAGCCTGCTGGCGTAGCTTCAAAAAATATGTGGAATAGAGGAAACTAATCCTGATGCAGTCTTGTCCATGCTGCTGACTGGAGTGGATTTTCAAGGTGAACTATCCCCTAAATCATCCTGAGGAATTTCCTTGGGGATGGCTCACTGGAGCACCCCAAGAAAGGGGTATCCATAAAAAGATAATTCTAAACAGGCTTCAATAATATCAAACATAAAATAATGTGTCAGGACTCAAAAATAATAATTTTGTATTTGTCTATTTGTTAGACAGGGATCATAGAAGCACATTTGATTTTCTTGAGTCAGGCTCTTTAAAACCTACTCATGAGTGAAAATTAACTTGATTTTTAGAGTTCATGGTAGCACCCTGCAAAGCTTACTAAATTCTCTGAAAAAGGTGTATTTCAGTACTCCTGGAATTCAGTATGTATGTATTTAGAGATCCAGCTTTTGGAGTTAATCTTTGGAAGACCAAGTCACGTTGTATTCTTCAAGACCAAACCTTAAACCGTGCATGAAATTATCTTGTTAAAAGAAGGTACTGTACAGATTTGAAAAACTTACTCAAGATATCAGCAAAGTTGTCATTGATCCTCTTTGAAAAATCTCAACTGAAGTTCAGCTCATCACTAAAAATTCCATTCCCTCCCCAACTGACTAAATACAGGCAGGTTTAAAAGTCCCATTCTCTCTCTGTATAGGTTTTAATTGGCCATAAACTAATCAGAATCTATACTGTTATTAATAGAGCCCCGCAGGGTATAAGAGAGACATTTTGAAACCCAAAGAGATCTCTTCCTTGGATCTTTCTCAGATTCCTCCCAACTGTGGCTGCTTCCTGCCCTGTCTACTCCTGCTGACCTTCAGGCTCCCTTTCTTCACAGCAGCTTAGGTCTTAGGCATCTTTTCTCCCTTTTGTCATACTCCTTTCACCCTGCCTTTGCTGCAGCTCTAGCTCTCACACCCAGATTAAAGGGCAAGATAGTAGTGGCAAAGTGCTGTAATTGAACAAGAGGTCGTACATTATGAATCTCTCTGCTGACACAATCTAACCATGCAAGTTAAACAGCTGACCCTCCTTATCTAAATAAATTTGCTAGCTGGGAGAATAAGATCTTACTTGTTTGCAGACATACAGTGCTCTGGAATACTGGCAAGTACAGTATTGAAACAAACCTGAGGCTGGAATAAAAATAAAGTTTTTAATCTTTTCTTGAATGTGGAGGAGTAAAGCTGTTTTACTCAGACTGCTCATCCAGCTGCAAATGCTGTAAACACTGCATCTGTCACCTTCCTGCTGATCCTAAGGTCAAGGCTTTCTACAGCATAGTTCTTAATATCATGATGCTGATTGCACTTCTGACTCATAACCTGTAAGAGGTTCTGGAAATTTGTAACTTGATGTCCCCAGAGAATTCAAAGAGCAAGACAGAAAAAGTTCTTACTGCTTTTTTTACAAAATAGGAGGGTTTTTGCAGTGGAATGTAACACTCCAGTTTACTGTTGTCCCTCTATCTTATGTTTCCTATTGCAAAGTAACGACACAGGACAGTACTATTCTGTTATTCCACAAGATGACAGAATGAAGACAATTTAGAGTAGAGCTCAAATATACACAACTGTATATCAAGTTTGCATGTTTACTTACTGATTTTCTTTATATTCTTACAAAATATTGCAGCAGAAGAGTTGCTAGTAAAGCACATGTACAACCAGGCCCTCCTATTGCCTACATGAAAGTCTCTGTCAGCATATGACAGAGGCATTATTTCTTATTTCCATTCATAAAAAGTGAGAAGAATAACTGCATCATCTACAGAGTGCACATATCGTAGTTAGCTCAGAATATCAAGGCACATTCCAAAGAGTTCTTATTGGAGTTATTAACGTGATAAATGTGTTCCTGTATCAGCTGTTTTTTTAACTGAGCATTGCCATTGCGTTGTGTGCTGGCTGCTCACTCCATACATAGATGTTCATTGTTCTGACTCCAGGCTTTGTTCCCTTCTTTCACACATTGAGAAAGTTTTCCACAAACTGAGTGTTTATGTGTTGAGTGCAGTACTCCATGGACTTTAGGGTCTAATGGAGTGTGAGAGGGGGCCTGTGGTTTTTCATCTTGTTTTCAGCTGTACAAACATCATGTACTTTTCCCTGCCTTTTAGAGGCCAGTCTACGGCCTGCTAAAACACCAGCACACAGCAACGTGGTCGCTGAGACTTTACAAGTCAAACTGGGAGGACCTGATGCCATTCACCTTAACACCAAACATATTGACAGTGTTTATTTTCTCTGCCCCAGCCTCAGCTCTCAAATAAACATATCAGTGGCTGATTTTCAGTGCTTCTCTGAAGAAAAGCCTAAAAGAGTATCTATCTCATTGTCAACAACAAGTATAACCTGTTCTCAGAATAAAAGTACTGGGGGAAGGGGATAGACAAGGGTTTAAACAAAGCAAAAGATTAATTTCTGTCTTGTAAGCCTTTTTCAAAATCAGTATTTATTTCTAGACACTTTTTGATACAAGCAGGGTCCTTGTTTTGCTTTTACACTTTACACTTTGTGAAGTCCCTAAGGGATCTGAACTAGGTTGGTTGGTACTTTGTATATTTTTTAGCGTGCGCACCTTGCCTCTGGGGAAAGCCATTCATTAAATTGCTGTTCTGAGTTGATGACATACAGATTTACTTTTCTCTTCATCAAGAAAATCCTGTAGCTCTGTAGAAAAATATTCTCTCTTTAATGCAACATCTCCTAGATGTGTTTGAACCTTTAAATTAGCAGGGGAAGACGACTACCAGAAGCCCACGTAGATGCAGTAATGTAAAATTCTAGCTAGAAAAAGGAAAATCCAGTCACAAGTCTGTACTCTTGGCACAAAGACATGGCCAAAATTAATTTGTCAGTGCTTTACAACATAAGCAGTGGCACTTTAAAGTCTTTTTAAATGGAACTTTCACACAGGTGTTCGGAGAGAGCTTAGTGAATACAAAAGGAGTACACACTATTAATTACTAAAGAATGAGCATACTTTATAACAAATACTAATTTTAATAGTTGTCCACACTATTTCATAGCTCCAGATTCCTTCAGCAGTACTTTTCTGTCCTTTCAAACATGTCCATATATTTACAATGAACAGTCAATATGAATTGAGTACACAAGATGATGAAGGGAGTGGAACATCTCCCTTATGAGGAAAGGCTGAAGGAGCTGGGTCTCTTTAGCTTGGAGAAGAGGAGACTGAAGGGTGACCTCATTAATGTTTATAAATATGTAAAGGGTGAGTGTCATGAGGATGGAGCCAGGCTCTTCTCAGTGACATCCAATGATAGGACTAGGGGCAATGGATGCAAGCTGGAACATAGGAGGTTTTGTATAAATGTGAGGAAGAACTTCTTCACAGTGAGGGTGACAGAGCACTGGAACAGGCTGCCCAGAGAGGTTGTGGAGTCTCCTTCTCTGGAGACATTCAAAACCCACCTGGATGCATTCCTGTGTGACCTGACCTAGGTATTCCTGCTCTGGCAGGGGGATTGGACTAGATGATCTTTTGAGGTCCCTTCCAATCCCATTATGTGATTCTGTGATTCTGTGACTTTTGGCTGATTATGGCATAGTTACATAATTACATGTATAGATTGCAAATGACAAAGGAAAAAACATCAGGTGTTTGCTGTTTACTCATAGTTTCTGGATTCATGGTTCTATTTCTGTATTTTCTTGGGACTGTGACGTAGAAGCTCTTCAGAGCACTGAGTGACTGTCAACACCACCTCTTCTCTCTCTATAAATGTTTTCCCAAGTCTCACTAGACATATGTTACAGTCCTGTAAGTTCTTTTAAAACCATTTCATTCTAAAATGAAATAATTTATTTAAGACCTCAGACTCAGTGTTATTTCTATGTGAATGTATTAGCTGGAGAAAACCTATTGAAGCAGCAGGATCCCACCATACTAGACAACTGCACCAAGATAAGATTTCTTATCCTCACAGGGCTAAGGATTTGGGGAATGGTGCTACCAGCCACAGAGATAGATTTCATAGCAATATGCCACCCTATAAATCCAGAGTTAGGGTATCTCAGAGATCCTGGTTCTACAATTCAGAAATGTTAAAAATAACTGCAACAAGGTAAAAAACAACAGCTCTCTAACACTTGGGTCAAGTCACTTCCCTGGGTCATATATGATGCATTTAGCACACATGCAGATGCAGTACTGAACAACTGGTTTAACCCTTGCTTGTGGTGTTTGGTGTAATAGATCCCTGAACTCACTAGTCATGAAAATCATGTTTTCAGGACTGGATTTGTGGCAGATACTTCTCAAACACCTCAGGAAGCCTGCCCTTCCTATGCAGGGAGCACAATCTGAGAACAGACGACCAGACAATAGAAGGAAACTAAATGAAAATATTTTAAAATGGTCACAAGTGGTCATGTTCTTCTTCAGGCATTTATTAAAAAAATAGTACGTAAAAGCATAAACGTGTATTAGAATTAATTCCCATCTCTATTCCTTTTCGACAATCTCTGTTTCTATTTTTAATGCCTTTTTCTTTTTTTTTAATTTTTAAAAATAGGAAAGCTAATACTAATTGTATTCAGGCCAAAATCTTTCAAACTCACTGAGTATTGGCATGTTGGTAATTAAGGTCTCAGCTTTCCTGTTGTGATTTTTATTAAAGTCAATTTATATCTGTCAGATCTTGGCAGTCTATAAGAATTCCCAGTGGGGATACTTGAAGCAGATTTCTCCCATCATTATTAATTGCACGTCATTAATTTGATAATGTATCACAGGCATTTGATACCTCTAGAGCCTGACACTTTCTGTCCAGGACTTCTGTAACTGGCAAGAGCTATTTAAGAGCAAACACACTCATCTAGACCCGAGGTGCACACATACAGCCCCACTGAGCTAAAGCCTAGTTTGAGGATTTACTCTCATACCAGGTGCATGTTTTTACTGTGTCTGAACTCAGGTATGTGTTGAAGATTACCACTAAATTTGGTTGCAATTTCAATTCCCATTTGAATATTTTGGAGAATTTCAGGTAAGATTTCCCAAATGGCAGATGTACTGAAAATGGTGTAGCTGTGATACTAATCCATTTCAAAACAGTATCAGAAACCTGAGTTTTTCACGACAAGTAAGGCAACATTTTCCAAAAGCTCAGCTTATTCCTGCTGCACAGTTGATCAAAGATGTAGCCTCTGTAACACCCAACATTGGCAGTAGTGCTATGAAAAACCATGAAATAGCTATAAAACAAAATTGTTTTAAGCTTTCATCAATTTGGTCATCCCTGATGTTCAAAGCCGAGTGGCTAAATATAATGCCTGCATGCAGAAAAAATCCTTTTAAAACTGTCTAGCAGCAGAACAAGGGCTTCTTAATTTCAAAAGGCGTGTACTCTGCCCTCTTCCCTGTTAAGCCTCGTGGTGTGGGAAACTTTGATTTCATAGATGGGCACAAACTGGAACAAGTCTCAGAAAGACAAGTTAGAGATGGATTAACATCTTCCTCTGCTGCTGCTGGTGCAGATAATACCTAATCCAAAAAGGAAGATGGCATGGGAAATTACTGCTTACCAAAGCTAAGGAGGAGGCAGGGAGCTACAGTTTTCATATGCTTTTTACATTCTTACATATGGTGTCCTTTGAATACATTTTACTACACCCTTACTTCCCTGATTGGGAGTAAGGAGACAAGAAAAAGCATTTCCCAGCGGTTCTTGCTCCAGTGCCTGCAAGGCCGAAAAGCAAGGCACAGGCTTAGCCTTAGCCCAAGAGCATTAAAAAGCCAAGCCTAGGCCAGGCTGTAAAGGGCCACTATGCCCATTATAGGCAGGAATCAGACTTTACTACACTTCTTATTCCCAGGAAGTATATAATACTTCCCATCAACAAATCAAAGGTGTGTCTGATGTAAAAAGCTCCCTGAAGCACATCTCTCTCAGCTTTAAATTTTCTCTGTCCTAACCAAATCAATGGCAAAGTACCTGACTAAGTGTTTGGATCATTAATTTTTTTAGAAGGAAACTGTAACACTGGCAGGACTATTTGCTTTAATTAAGGATTTTGAGTGTCCTTTTGATTCTTGAAAAGCTCTACTCACCAGCAACTTCCCACTGTTTTCCCCAAGGCCACTTGGAAAACAACTTTACTGGTTTTCTTCCCATTAGTTCTACAGTCTCTCACCGTGGACATAATTAATTTTCAACTCCTCTGATGCCAATGTGAATCAGACTTTAGCCAAAAGATTTTTGAGCCTGACTGCAAAGGAAGGGACCGATCCTACCCAAGGCAATATAACTTCTCATAAGTAATTCTCCTTTGCTTTCAAATCCTGCCATGAGGCACCAATCTGCAATGACAGATATCTACCCTTTTTTCAATAAATGACTCAGACCCTTGGTCTGGTGTGAGTCAGGACCAAACAAGGAGGCTTGCAAGCTGGGAGACATTCCATGGGCATCATCTCCCTTCCCAGGGACTTGTGCAGCAGGTCCCCTATCTCTTCCATGTGAGCAATGAAATCCCACCACTTCCACAGCGCAAGGACCTGTGTAGCCACAGGGCTGAGGCACCGCTGGCTTTCGCAGGCACATACTCACAGCACTCTGCTAGGATAAGCCCCAAAGATCATTTGGCAGCTTTCACCCTTCTTATGTCTCACTCAATCACCCATTTATAAACTTCCACTGGTGGATCCCTGCCTGTGGCTGGAGCTGGACTCTACCACGCAGCACAGTTGTACCAGCAGCCTCCTGTTCTTGTCCCACAGGTGTTCTCCATCTCACCAGAAACATGGCCTTATTCTTTCCCACACTTATTCTTTTCCTGGAGCACAGGAACTTGCAACAGCACATTTTATAGAAATTCAGCAACTATTCCTAGAGGCCTTAAGGGTCAGCTTGAGTTTCTCTTATAGCTACCTGATTTCAGAGATTGGTTGGGCACTGGAACAGGCTGCCCAGGGAGGTGGTGGAGTTTCCGTCCCTGGAGGTGTTCAAAAAATGAGTGGATGAAGCACTTGAGGCCATGGTCTAATGGTCTAGTGGTTAGGGAGATGATGGGATAAAGGTTGGACTTGATGATCCTGGAGGTCCTTTCCAACCATGGTGATTCTATGATTCTATGATTGTAAATCATTCATTAAGAAATAAGAAGAAAAAAAATAATTCTTTCAATGCGACACCTGGCATTCAGGAGCTCAAACAGAAGCAATTTGTTTTTAATTGATGTAAAACTGTAATGGGAATGGTTTCATTATAGGTAGAAAAAAACACAGTTTATTGTTTTCATGTGGTTTTTTTCTACTCCTGCAGTTAATAGATGCATTTGATTAATAAAGGTCAAGACTACAACATGCTCTAATTGTCTGAAAACAGGTTGGTAATGTATGCCTGAGCTGTAAAACCACTATTGACCACATGCACCAGCTACTCTTTTGCTAAAGTGTTTAACATTCATTTACTACTAAGGAGGAATAGCAGCATGTTCCTAATGGACATGCTGACGAATCCTTAACTGCACAGTTTCTGGCCAAGCATCTTTTTTTTTTTTTTAGTATCTTGGCTTTAAATATAACAGATTATAATTCTTGCACATTGAAAAGCTGATTCACATTCCCATTTAGTGGGTTTGTTTTGGCTAGTTTACGGGCTTTTATAAGTACTGCAAAATCACACTGTGCATATAAGTTTCACTGTGACAATAGGAGGCCTTAGTCCGGAGAGTGCAGATCCAGTGTTATTCTACTGTACCCAACAGAGTAGCCAGAGTTGAGGGCAGTGGATATTATTTAAATTTTGAGAGGACACTAAATTAATTTCTGACTTGGTAGAACCCCTAAACTGAGTGTTGTTTTTAAAAGAAGTAGTCTGGTTCATTATTATGAACAATGTGCTATACTGGAGAGTAGTTGCATTATATAGCTATTATGTTTTGTTTTTCATGTGAGACTACTAGAAATAGCAAGAAGGGGACTACATAATGTAACAGTGAGAAATGAGGTTATAACAGACTTATCACATGTTCAGACCTGTCTGAACAACCTATTTTCTCCCATAAAGAGCCCCAGAGATTCAGTTGCAACTTCAAATAATTCCATACTGTAAAATATCTTTCCATTTCTGGTTTCTGCTGTCCTAAAAGTATATTTTTAAAATGTAAATTACATGGGTTTTGCTTTTTATTCTTATGTCTAATGCAGGGCCAAACATATTGCTGGCACTAAAATGAACATTCATAATAATAATCAGACAGCAGGGAACATACTAACTGTTGACTGGTTTAAATAGACATACCTTCATCTCTTGTTATGCAGGGGATGCTCTATTGCTTTTCTGTAACTCATGACATCAAAGGAAGCCTGTAAATCTAAGAAAGCTACTTCATATTTCCAGATTACAATCCTCTTTGCTCCTTTGTGAATTGCATAGAGCTCCCAAGAGAAGTTCATAGGAAAACATGACTATTTTTTAAGCTTTTTATTGGGATATTACACCTATCTCATTGACATAGTCCCCTTTCATTTCTCATTATCTGGATGTAGGAGTTTCACTGTGCCTCCATCATTTCAATCTTCTACATTTCTCTCAAGCAAGAAGATTTCAAGAGAATGATTCAAGTCAGTGATTATTATACAAGTACTGATGATGATCTCACCTTTTAGTTTGCCTGATACTTTCCATTGTCAGATACTTGTCAGTGTTTTTCAAGAGGTCTCATTACCTTTCCTTCTTGATATTTGTCAGAGGTTAAACTCAGATTGTACTTAATTTAAAGATCTCTTCTCTTTACCAGACAAAATTCAGCCTAGACCCAACTGCAGTGAAAGATGGCCATTTTCCTGCTTTATTTGGAATCTTCAGGGAAAAAAAACATAACTATCCTATTTTCAGCCTCGAACTGTACATACACCCAACAGATAATTTCCGCTCTAAAGATAATTACCATCTGTTGCCAGCTGATGCTTTGTAGTCTAAATGGCAGAAATCTTTGTTGTAGTTCAAGGTCATATTATAGTTGCAGCTCTGTGTTTTCTTCTTTAAAGAAAAAGTCTCAACCACCACAAACCTAGGAAATTAAATAAATAAATAAATAAATAAATAAATAAATAAATAAATAAATAAATTAAAACCACTCACAAAAAATATCCACCAAGCAGAAATCTATGTTGAAAGAGTTTTATTTCAGCTGGAAAAATCAGGTACTTGAAAGTCAGGAAATGGCAGCTCACAGTTGCCCTATAGTAAGTATATCAATACATGATCGCAGACTGCTTCTCCATGGATCCCTCCATGTTCACTAGAAGGGACTGACACACAACAGGGAAGAGCCAAAGCTTCTTGTGTAATTATATTGAAGAGCTCAATTTTACAAACAAAATAGCATCTGTACCTGGATGCTTCTTTGTTACGTGGTTAGGATACACCAGGTAAAAAGCAAAACCAAACATTGTTCAAGAACACATGGCTGATGACTTGTGCCATGGCATAAAATCTGAGATGAATGTTTTACCAGTGTGGGTTAGACGCCAAGGTAAGTGCAGGTTAGATCCCACTCAAGATCTGTGTCTGACCACCCCGTGACAACAGAGAAATGGGAACTGGGTTGCAGATGAGCATCCAGGAAGTAGGGTCAAAAGAGATGAATAAAAATAAGACTGCATGTGTGTTGCAGATGTTACTGGAGTGCTGGGTTCCTGATCCCTTTGTTTGTTTGCTTTTAAAATATCTATGAGTTTTGTAGTCCATGAATTTTGAGATCTGTGTATCTATGACTTTGCAGGATGTGCAAGGGCATGAGCAAGGTGATGGTAGAGATGTGTGTAACGGTTACACCAGTTTCCCCAGAAACAGTGAAATCCTGAGGTTGCTTTTTGGATTAACAAAAAAAGCCCACTAAGTGTGAGGATGAAACAGCTTTAAGAGGGACAGATAATTCTTTTTCCTTGCATAACTTCTCTAAGAAAACACTGGATAGCCTTATCCCTTAGTAGATGAATATCAGCAATAGAAATCTGCAGGCAGGGAGTTCTGTAGAAATATTTTAACGTATTTGCTGTTAATTTGGACATTTTGAGAGAGGTTTTACTTACATGTGTTGAAAGGAAATTAAAAGAGAACGCTGAAAATTGGGTTTCTCATCCAGAAAAAATATGAATACAGCCACTCCAGAACACACTTTGCCATATGCTACTTCTAACTATAGCTAGCAACAGAGAAATAAGGAAAGAGCTTAAGAAATATGATTATAAATATAAAGTATTGCTTCCCACCTGTGCCACTCAAATTCAGCATATTGGTGTGTAATATGCACCCAGATCACTGTGTTTAAGAGTCTTAAGTGAAACACTGCTGACCAAGACGAAGTGAAAAGGCACCTTAGAAGACTTTCTCCACTCCTTTTATTTACACTGATTTTAAAGTCTGAAATCCTGGTAAATTATATTATTTACCTTAAAATATTATTCCAGGATTTTATATCAACATCTGTAAGAAGTTGCCCTTGATGGCAAACTTAAATCTCTGCTAGCATCATTCATTTATTTTATTAATAATGTCGTGTACAACACATATATTTAGTGGTGTGTGGTGGAATAGTATCTCCTCTTAGCTTTTGCTTAAACTTGAGCTGATTCAGAATAGCTAAGCAATGAGTTTGTTAGAAATTATTTCTCCGAACAGTTCTGGACTTGCTTCTATTTATATATTTCCCATTGTTCTCTAGGTAGGTAACAATATTCTTATGCAACTTAATCTCTCAGAAGTATCCACCACTGAGAATTTTTAAGACTGAAAGATCAGATGTAGTCAGGAAATCTAGAAAAGCTGATTCTGAATGTGGTGCACACTATTCACATGATCACGTTCTGCAGATATGTTCACCACATATTCCATACCCCAGGTGTATATTTCTACGAGTTGCCTATTACCCCCTTTGTTAAATTGGTTTGTAAATATTAAACTTAGCCTGTAAACTTATACAATTAAAAAAAAAACAAAACCAAAGCCCACATGTTTCTCCCACCTGATCCCCAAAGGCTGAACTCTTTAATTTACATCAGAGAATAGCAAAGTCCAGAGGTCTTCAACATGAGACTCCTTGAAATTCAGCTAACTGCTCATTTGTCTATCAAATGCCTTTTAGGTGTTATGGATCAGTACCTCTGATAACATTTGTGCAAGTAAAGTTGCACTGGTGTATACATGGCTACTTCAGCATTTATCAGCTTCTGTATACATACAGCAAACCAGCTTTAACATAAAAGTATAGTCATTGTAAATGCAAATACAGCAGTTCTGTGCTCCAATATGCAGTCACTAGACAGAAATGAAGATTTTTCTCCTGGTCTATCTTGCTAAGGAATAAGGGAATTGATATACAAATCTAACATCTTGTCAGATTTGATGCCTGAAATTGGTGTTAGATGTATCAAAGGAAAGCACAAATCCCTGCAAAAATAATGAAGTCACAATAATGAACTATTTAAAATGCATCTGGACATGTTCCATATCATCGTGTGATCTACTCTAGGATCCTGCTCTAGCAGGGGGGTTGGGCTTCCAGCCTTCCAACCCCTACCATTCTGTGACTGTAACTACTGCCATAACAGTGATTCTACTAATAAACATGTACTTTCTACCTTATTCAAAGCACTGCAAGGCAAAAACAGAGCCCACATTAACTCTACATATTGAGCTGTTTTGGGAGTCCTGTTTAATGCTGCTGTCTTTAATATCACTAGTTTTGCAGTGCTATTACACTGCAGGGCAGTCCTTCTGGCTTTGCACTGGCCTTACCTGAGATCAGAAAGAGGACTTGTTAGAAAGGATGTCATCTTCAGTAACTAGACTCACCCTGCCCGGTGCGTGCCCATGGCTGATTGTACTGTGGTCAGTAAAAGACAAAACAAGTCATTATAAATTCCATGTTGAAGATTCTCTGGTGAGGAAAATCTTAATTAACAGGAGATATGCAAATATTACCCTTTTGAATTTAATGTTTCGGCCGAACCCATTGCTGCCTCAACTTGTCTCTGCTCTCTTTCTACTACAAGAAAAGCATTTCTTGTGTATTTTCAGTAAATTTGATACTTTGCTCATCCAGCAGTGTTTCATGAATCCCTTTGACATGATGAGCTTGTTTGGCGAGCTCAGTTAGCCTGAGTACAGAGTTTTCAGGAGGCATTATTGGCCTGGGACTACACTGCTGACAAACATTTAAGCATGTGTCTAAATCCCCATTTAGCAAAACTTTGAGCCTATTTTCTTTGATGGAATGTAAGCATTTTTTTTTAATTCTATGGGATTATTATTTTTTTTAACTTGCTGAATAGGGACACTTTCTTTAAATTAATATAAATTGAATTTTGGAATTGTACATTTAGAACCCCAAAATAAAAGAAAAAAAAAGTAAAGCAAGCAAAATTTGTCTCCTCTTGCTTGCTAGCTTGAATCAAGCAGTTAAGCTTTATTCATTCCAGAAAGGTCTCCCTCAGGTTATTCCACAAGTAATATACTAAATTGAGTCATGACTGAGTTTTCATAGCACAATGAAAAGAGATATCTTAGCAAACATAAGAAGAAAACCTTATTCAGCTGGTACTTCTGTTTGATTCAAAGCAAAATTTCTCAAGGCAAATTTTGTGGATTTAGTTAGCTTGTCCAGATGATGGACAAAATTGCAGCACTGCATCAATTCCTATGTATTTCCTTCTTTCTGATTTATAATATAATATAAATTGCATAAATTTTGCTTTGCCAGATATCAAACATCATGTCACACAGACAGCCCTTAGCTGAGGAAAACTGGCATCCGCTTGTCCAGCTCCACAAGTAAGAGAAAGTATAAATAAAGCATAAATGATTAATTTAACCTTCCCTCCCTGCCTCCCGTTAACAGCTCAAGGACCCACAGCACACTGTGCTCCTGTGATGTACCAGTGCGGTAGAGCCTTCAAGACTGTGGCTAACCCCTTTCCAAGTACAAACACCTGTAAAAACAAAATTAGCCCTGCCAATATGTCTAAGAAGAAATGCTTTCCAGTAGGTTATAGATATAATATTCACCCCATTCAGGGGAATCCAAACAAAACACAAATGTCTTATTGGGGCAAGAGGATATTAAGAATAATAGACAGATTATATGATAGTTTATTGAAGGCAAAGGAAGAGACATTAGTCATAGTTTTGTTATAAAATGAGACTTAATCAAAGAGGAATGGGTTAGAGGTCATGTGTTCTATTTGTGCTATTATTATTTTTAAATCATTGAGACTTCCATGAGTGGCAAAAGAAATGATCCTGAACAGTGCAAAACAAGCCATACCTCACTGGAGCACTTCAAGATGAGCCAAGAGAATCCACCGCACGAGCCCTGCTGGCTGTATGCTAATCTTCTTTTTATGCCTCTTTAACAAGGGGTGACTGGAATCTAGGATCATCTTTGCCAGAGAAATCTGTCTCACCAAATCACTAGGCTGGCCGGGATATGCTTCGTGATGTGCAGCAATCTGAATAAAATGTAGCTTATCACAGAAACAACATTGTTCTTATATGCTGCTTCTTTTCTTTCCATTATCCATCTTTTTAATCAAATAAGAGAACTTTGGTACATGTGTTCAATATTTCCTGTAAGTTATTATGCCTATTAACTTCCAGATATCTATTTTGACATTGAGGGGCCAGGAAGAGAGGCTCAAGCCATTCTGTAACACTGAATGTTATTTGATTTACTAATAACTGTGCAATTACATGGATAAGAAATTTTTTAAAGCACAACCATACCTGCACCTAAATATTTTGTATGTGGGACTACTGGCTTGCATGTATTAAAGATAAAATTCAGGATAACATCTTTAATACCTGAAAAGTTGCAATATGTTTGTTTACAGGTTAAAAGTTGATTCCCACAATTAGAGTATTAGAATTATATTATAAATCTAAGCCCATACATAAATTTACAGAAAACTGACATCTTTAGAGCATTCAGATGAATTTAGCATGTAATGCTACTGAAGATGGAATACCTTCCTTAAATGGCATTAACATCTAGGCCAGAAGAAAAAAAAAAACCAAAACACCTTGTGTTTCTTTTGGCACTAATTGAAGCCTCAACTATTTAAAAATAAGAATTGTAAAAAGATCTTAAAATACCTGGTAGACATCACCTTTCATATTAAAACTAACTTTAAAGAGGAGGTACCTCTTATCATATAAATAAGAAAAAATATAAAGTGAAAAAGTCTTCGAACAAATTTACCTTAACTCCCCCATGTGCCCATGTAGCTTTTCACAGAATCACAGAATCACACTTTTCCCCATTAACAGTTTAAAAACACCTACCGAATTTTCAGTATTATGTTTTGTTTCACTTGCACAACTTCCACAGCTAAGTACCCCTAGAAGCTTCTTCCACTATGCAGCCTATATTTTTCCTTTTCTATTTTTATCCTGTTTCTCCAAACTGCTTTCCAATGTGGCATACTTTGTTGTCAGTCATTTTTATCTATCCAGACTCTTTCTGCTGCATCCACTTTATCTACTGGTTGATTTTTCTATCATGAAAAATAAAGATATCAAGTTTACCTGTATTAGTTGATTCATTTAATATTCATGGTCTTTGTTGCTTTGCTTTTCTTTTTAGTCTTAATCAAGGGTGATCAAGCTGCCTGATCTTACCTATCATAGACTAAAGTCATCATGCAGCTGAGTGACAAGACACAAATCTCCAACCCAGCAAAGGATGCCCTGGACCACTTCACAGGCACCAGGTGACTGGGTTCCTCCAGTCCCTCCAGTCTGTTGTAGACCACCACCGGTCTTGCTGGGATGTCCAGGTCTTCTTAGCCTACTGTACAAGCTCAGCAGCACTTAGAACTCCATTCTTCCAGGTCTCAGCTTACCCAGAGCCCTTCTTCATGGCAGCACTGTCCCATTACTAATCTAGTAGCACAGCCTCACCTATATGAAATGTCAAATCGTTCTCACACGACTCAGCAGAAGATGAAGTATTACCGAGGATTTTTTTCTTTTCTTCTAATGTTGCCAAAGTTTTGGAACTCAGCTAAGGCAGTAAGAAATGAGTTCAAAATCCTGACATGTTTGAGAGGATTTGACCTACTATTGTCCCTTTTCTAATGATTCCAAGTAATAGTCATGCTTAAAATTATAAGAATTATACATATAAAATATCTTTTCTTCAAGAATTTGCAATTAAATACAGTATTATAAAGTAATACAAAGTTATACCACACAGTCCTTTTTCAATTTCTTCACAATAATCCTCCAACTGCATATTTATATACACATTTGTATATGCCTATACAGACAGTAAGTATATATAAGGAGAATAAATGAAAGTAGTATAGAATCAGAAAAAAAAAAAGAGGAAAGAAAGCACAAGGGATTTTGAGACACAGGCAGGGACAGAGGAGAATGACTAATGAGGTTCATAAAGACTTTGCCTTACGGAAAGATTAGCATTAAAAGTGAAACCAAACAAACTACCCATCAACAAAGAAAAGACTTTCACCTCAGCATCTTTGTCTCTTCCAGCTATTACGTGTACACAGTATTTCTTTTGTGGTTTGTGCATTACTTACAGACCATAAGTGGCAGTCTGGATACCAATATCTCAGGACATCTGTTGGCAGTGCACACGTAATACTGACGAAGGCCTTTGACCTCCTATATGAGATCTATGTCAGTTCACAATTGTGACAGTATAAAACTGGGAAAAACTTTGAGAAAGTTTTGCATTCTTGCAGCCAGCATCTCCCATTCTCTTATTTCTGTAATTGCTTCCCTGGCACTCAACTGAGGCCTAGGAATGCAGTTCAAAGTGTTGTGTAGTCACAAATGCTTTTTCTCTGCCCTCCAAATTATTGTTTTGTCCTTCCTTTGGGCCTATCAGCCTTCAGGAATTGGTTTTCTAGTAGGGAGGTAAGGATCTTTAAACTACACCTGCAGCTTTGGTAAGCACAAGCAAAAGTGCTTGTGGTACACATCAAGAGTGAGGTTTGTACCTGCACCACTGCACTGTCCCTTTTCTTCCTCCCTTCCCTGCAGTCAGATTATCCCTGTGCTGCTCATGTTTTTCATGCTCTTTGCTTCATCATGACTTCAGCATTTTTCCAAGTTATTCCCCCAAGTGGTACTTTAACAGGGATGTTAGTGAGGCAAGAAGAAAGCCTCTGAGAGGTACTTATTTCCCCAAACCACAGATTATCAGGAGGGATAGGAACCATTCAGCGTATTACCAGGGAGAAGGGTATTTGGAAATGGCTAGAAGTTTCCTTTGGTTTGTCACCAGCTCCAGTGTTTGAAGATGTAACACACCTCTGAGTGCACTGGCCTGTGTCCTGTGGGGACCAGCTGAAGTGCTTCCTGTCAGGGTCCGGTATCAATAGCACTCTGAGGGGTCTCAGTGACCCCTATAGCCTGCGCTCAAGTGGACAAGCAGCCAGATGGTCACACATTTCTGCATTCTTTCTCTGTGTTTTTCCAGCATTAGATATACATGGTATCATCTTTTGTCTTGCAGATCTAAAGGGAACAGAGCCCCTGAAGAACAACTTATAAGAGAACTTGCTGTATGTGACAGGAATTGACACAGACAATCTGCAAACAGTAAATCAGTTATCAAGGGGCAGAAAAACCCAGAAAAGGTTAATTTTTTTCCTAGGTTTTTAACTGTTGTAAACAATAAGCAGACAATATAAGAAGTTTAAAGACAATACCTTCACAGGTATAGAAACATTCATTTATGGGTTATAATCATAATAATCATATTAAAGTGAGTGAATTATTATTATAATTCCAATATTTTGGAACTTTAGGTATAGCCAGTCTTTGTTGAACAGGCTTGAATTCTGAGGACAAACTGTGAACTCCATTTGATAACTCAAGGGTCATGAAAAATTCAAATGCCAAAAGGAAAAAATAAAGAGAAGGAAAAAAAAAATCAAAACCCCTCTCTAGAATTCCCAGTATTTCTAGTAAAGACTGAGGCATAAATCTGAGAACCAACAAACTTAGACCACAGACACTGTGTACAAGCCAAATCTTTGCTTTACAGATTGCATGCTACCATGATTAACCCCTCAAAAACCACAGTAGATTTCCCAGTGTTTACAGCGAGAGGGCCAGGCATGCATCAGCGCTTGTCAAGATGATAAGCAGTTAATCTCATAACCTCAGCCTTATCGTAGTGCTGTTCAGAAATACGGAAAAGCATACTCAGCTCTAAGCATGACAAGTTCTAACTGCATTAAAGACGACAGATTTATGGGGTCTTATATGTGAGTAAGAGGAATAGAAGGAGAAATAACAGTTTAGGAGCCTAAGACGAGCCAAAGGTCTGTGAAACAAGTGTGTAGTGGCATTTAACAGAAAGTAGCTTTTCATTACAGTGGCTAAGAGAAAGTATATAAAAATGTCATTATGCATCACTGAGTCACAAAATCATATGGTTATCTGCTCTCTCCCTTGACAAATTGTATGTACATTATACGTTTACATCCTGACAAAATCCACCCAAAACCCAGTGAAGTGTGGATCCGTTGGTGAACTTCACAGAGGCCCCACCTGGCTTAGCTCTGGAATTGGCTTAAGCCAACTCCCCTACAGGATCTGGAACCAGCTTTTGAGGCTTGGACCTGTCTATCTGGGAACTGTAGGTATTTAAGAAGTAATTCATCATGTTTAATTTTCAATTTTTCAAGCAGTGTAACTTATGTCTCTTCCCAGAGAGGATTCAGTTTAATGAGATGTTGCCTAACTTCCCCAGCCTCATGACCCGACATATTATTTCCAGTGCCAAGATCTACAATAAGGAGATGGAGTGCAGTCTAACTTGTTAATTCTTGTCTAACTCTTAATTCATAAATAGACAAAAGCCTGACAAAATATTTGTAAAACTATGCCTGATAAAATGTATTTGCAGTTTCTCATTTCATCATGTCATGTTATATATGCTCAGCCTTGCTCACTTCTGCTGAATGTATCCTATTACCTGGAGGTGTGTCTGCATATCAGTTTTAGAGGGACTGAAAAGCTCTTGAATTCTTTGCTAAAACTGTGGCATAGCACCTTTGCCAAATATTGTAGATTCATTACAAAGCTGAACATATCCAAGCTGGAGACATTTCACTCTTTTTTCCACCATCATCTACAGGCTCCTTTCATCTCCTTCATCCTCCTCCTATGTGCTCTTCTAGTCCTTTAATCTCTTCCCTGCTCTTCCTTTCCCCATCAGAACAGGAATGCGTGAACATTTATCTGTGTCTTTGCTAACATGAAGATTCTTCCACTCTCTCTCCAACCATTTCCTACTCCTTCAGGAACAAAAAAGGCTCAGAAATGATCACATCTCATTTCCAATCAAAATCCTCTCAGCACAAAGTCCTGAGCTGAACTCGCTGGGAATAAAACGAATAAACCTCACCATTCTGAATACAATACAGGACATAAGGTTTGGGAGTGCAACAGTTGTCTAAATAAAATGGAGGACTGGAGGGAAATAAGTTAAAAGTGCACAAGAAACCTTCCTACTTTGGCACAGCCCCTCCTTGACCTGGCTGTCTGGTATTTGTAAATGTTTTCAATCAACTCTACTTTTTATCATGACCGCCCACATTAGCTAGCTTCAATTTTACTCTGAGCAGCTGTACATCTGTGCACCACAGCGTGCTGAAGACTGAATATCTCTAATTAGGAACTTAACACCTCTAAAACTTTCCATATGGACTCATCGCAATTAGAGTTTGCCCCTATTTCCACCATGGCTGCATTAGGCTGAGATGGCTTCATTGCATGACCTGTGACTTCAAGGTGCCTATCTTGTTTTTCAGCTTCCTTCGAGTGCTTTTTGTATGACTATGTCCTTCTCTGCCCTTTCCAGTTGGGTGCACGCTGGATATTTCTGTTCATAAATATTTCAAAGCAGTATAGTTTCTCCTCAATAGCTTGAAACACAACTAAAAAAAAACCAAACCAAAAAAACCCCCAAAACACCCCCCCCCCCCCCCCCCATGATTTCAAATATGGATTTCTTTTAAATATATTTATCTTCAATTAAAAATAGAGCCTTGATACATGCAGAAATTACGGCAGAAGGTGCTTTCATTACTGTGCAGATGTTGCACATCTCCATCTGGCCATTGCTCTCATCTCCTGTGACTAACTGCCCAGTGACTTTGCAGAGGTGTGCCACAGCACGAGTGGCAGCACCCACGGGTGCGCTGGTGGCAGAGGGTGGCGGGGAGAGGCTGCATGACAAACCCCAGAGCAGCCCATGGCGTCTCCTCTCCCGGGGGTCTGCAGGAGCAACCACGCAAGACGACCTGCACGGATGCTTGGACAGCAAACTTTTTCTGCTCTTCCTCCCGGGGTATCACCGCAGGAACCGACAACTGCTGTCGGGTGACCACTAGAGGGAAATGTTGCTCTGTCAACAAGACCTTTTTGCGTGACTTAGTTGCATTTTTATCTTTTTTTTTTTTAATTTTCTTTTTGAAGGAAATATACAAAATGTATGCTCTACCTTACAATTATTTGTTCTGTGATTTTTACAAGAGAAAAAATAAGACTTAAAAGTAAACATCTACTTTCTTAAAACAGAATTATATATTTACCCCAGTGCATGTGAGAGCAAAACTAGAATTAAGATCACTGTCCAGAGTGCACGAATCTGTCTTTTTCCTCTAGGTAATGCCTAAACACTTTTTGTGATCTGATTTGGTTTTGTGCTGAATATTCACAACAGGAATATAGGTTCAGTTACCCCTCTCTCTTCTAAGTACTGTGGTTGAAACCAATGAAATACTTCTCTTTCCTGTCCTCCAAGGTAAAAAATGCTATGCTCCCAGACTAAGAAAGACTTCCATTAATTAAATTACAGGTTTTCTGATTAAGGAGTGCAATCCCTGCCTCTAAGTCATTAAGTAACTCATTGAATCACACAAAAATAATAAATCACACCATGATGTTCTAGTGTATACAGTCATTAAGCACTTTGGAGTGCATGACTTCCTGATATGATGTGTCTACATTTTTAAATAAACACATGCCTATATTCTCCTGTTGCTTGTGTACTGCAAGCCCCTCCTGTTTGAGTGCTCAGAGTAGTGAGATGGATTGGCTAAACTCTAAGAAAAAGTATGGTCAGCAATAAAGCCTCCAGAGTACAGCAATAAGATTGGGCATCCCAGAAACAAAATGAAGATATTGACAAAAGAGTTCCTTCACTTGAAACATGAAATACAATCAGGAGATTGTATTGCAGTGTCTGTATAAATGTATTTTATAAGTGGTAAGTGATAAGACTGCAGAGAAGTATGTGCGAATATTTTGGACTTTTTTAAAAAATATGATCTGAAAATTATTCAAGGTGTTTCGTAATAAGGAGAAGAAGCTTTTAAGAATAAACTAGTGGTCTTAAAACAACCTTGTCACAGACAGTATTGAATTGCTTTAATCATGACGTAAAGTATATGTAAACATAACACAAGTGTGGACAACTTCAAAGGGCTTAAGGCTTATTGCTGGGGGGTTTTAATACTTATTATATATGTAATGTTTTTCTAGTTTGATCTTAAAAGTAAGGTTGTGTGTTTATTATTTTTTGTTTTGCCCACCCCTGTAAGGGATTCTCATGTTTTCTGATCTCACTCAGACAACAGAAGTAAACCATCTTGCCACAATCTGTTTCTGTGCTTGCCTAATGCTACGAGTTTTGCCAAGTTACTGACAGGTATAATGAGAAGTTTTGTATGTAACATCCAGATTTTATTTGTTGCAGTATTTTGTGCCAGATTCATCCCAGATGCAACTGAATAAAATTTATGAAACTTGATGTTTACCAACACTAAGTAAATATCATTATAACAGACAGTAGTAAGTGTTGATCACTCAGTAATGACTAATGCTAGATGATGGAAGCTGCTAACTATTGGTTTTAACAAAAGTAGGTGGAGGAATTTTATTAAATTTGTTTTATATGATGAATAGCTCATTTTTATTATTGGCTGAATATGCATGCAGAATAGCCACATGAAATTTCCATTGCTTCTCACCCTGAAAATATTACTGCTGGTTTCTATGATAAATACTTCAGTTTTAAGAATATGCAGGATTGCCCAGTCTTTTAGGAGAAATTGAGTTATAAGTTAAATCTGAGCACAGGAATTCACCCCACTGACCAGAACTGCTTTCTGGACGGTGCCTCCTCTGCTACCCTGTGTGAGACCCTGTCTTTCTCCCATCAGGCTGCTGGGTCCAGGGGACAGTCAGACCACACCAGACCCTTTAAAAAGACAAAACAAATCTCTTCTGTAACTTATTTGAGAAGTGTCAATATATTGATTTTCATAGATTTATTTTTCACGTTGCAGGTAGTTTCTGGAGAAAACCACACCAAAATAAGGGGCACCATCACAGTGGGGGGGTCTGGTCTTTCATTTCCTGAGTTTGGATCTTAAATACTTTTAGGCACTTACATCCCCTGGAGACACTTTTTATACTGTTCTGATGGGCACAGTACAAACACTAAAATCGACAAACAGATTAAAAAGCAGTTCTGCTGCTGTGTGTTATTTAAACAGCTATACGGATAACAACTTAAGTTTGTTGCACAATAAAACTATATTGTTACTAAACTTTTCCTGTTATCAGTGTCATTTATTGTTTGTATGGCTCTGGTGTATTAACATCTCTGTTAAGAAAAAAGCATCACTTCAAGTACAAAAGCAGTAAAGACCATTTCTGATCTCAAACTCAACTATAGAGAATGTACTTTTTGTAGCAAGAAATCAAAACACAATAATTAATATTCACCAGTTTCTATGAATAAAGTCATCTAACAGGCTTTATACAGCTGTGATCTCTGGACTACAAAAGACACTTTTTTTTATTCTTGGGAAAGAAAGAAGTCAGCAAAGTGCATATTATTTGGTGCATAAATAAAATCCGATAGCCTACTAAATAGCAATAATAGTAGGGGGAAAAAAAAAGTGAATCTTTCAATTCATACACGTAGCATGACACAACAAACATTTTCAGAAGATGTTGCGTTCAAATGTGTTTAAATATTCAGCCAGACTGTTCCTTCCTACACATAATTCCAATTAACACTTCTGATTTTTTGTGTTAATACTCCAATTCAAAAGAACCTTCCTATGCTAGGTTGACCCAGGCAGTCAATTAAACTACCAGTACATTAAACCACCATTATCTAAATGCCTGGTGTTAGGCAATGGGAAACAAACTAAAATGTAATGTCGTGGAAGGGAGTATTTAATCATGTTTTCAGTGGGCTGTTCATATTACAAAAATCACATTTTTCATTTTAGCTATAAAATGAACCACTCCCAGTTCTTTTCCCTGGACATCGCAAAGCAGACATCTAGAACATGCTCTGAGACTGACAATTTTCTTCCATATATGGGTAACATTTTAATTTTCCCTAGACCATATTTGAAGTCTGTTATAAAATGTGAAAGGATCAAAACCCCTCCTTCTGAGCCAAAACGTTAAAAGCCAAGTGTTTTAAAACATCAGATGACCGAATGCCAGGCAGATTATACACCTAAGTTCTGTGCAGATGTACTCCACAGGCAAAATTTAAACTCTGTTTGGATATGACTGAGAGGTCAGAAGGAAATCTTTTGCCTGGAAGGAGAAACATGCAGAGTGCACCTACCTTCTGTATATCCATTCATAAGCTCTGTGTCTGGATATGAAGAAAGAGGAATATAGAAATCAATTATAGAGTCTAGTGGAAAAGAAAAAAAAAACCTGTCTAAAGTTCTCAAACCAGGGAGAAAATCTAACATCTCATGTTATTTCCCTCTTCTCAATGAAAACCACTGTAGTGTAGATTAAGTATGTACTAAA
Source organism: Podargus strigoides (assembly GCA_028020825.1). Classification (NCBI taxonomy): domain Eukaryota; kingdom Metazoa; phylum Chordata; class Aves; order Caprimulgiformes; family Podargidae; genus Podargus; species Podargus strigoides. The sequence goes on from CM051621.1 coordinate 15,016,507, forward strand.
GTATAGTATAGCTTATACATGAGAGTAGCTGAGAACTTCAGCAATTGCACAAATGACTAGAAAAGTAACTTTCATAACAACACATAATAGTATTAATTCACTTCGGGTTAGAGAGCCTACATTCAAATTAAGCCAGTCTGCATGGCAGATGAATCTAGCCATGGTGTATTCATGATTTTCCAGGGGAGGTAAAGACATGCTTGATTCAAAATGAATTGTAATGATCTATGTTAGTTAAACTTCATTCAAAATAGGCATTTGTCAAACACATTTTTTTAGACATTTCCTACACAAGTGTAAAGTACAGAAGTCTATGGATGACTTGACTTAAATGTACTGAACAGCTGCCCTTAATGAGTTAAATGCATGCACATTAAGGAATGCGTGGCTGACATAATACGTTCCTAATGTTTCAGGAAAGGAATCACCATGCCTCTACAACCTGTATAAGCTGCTAAGATAGAGAAGCTCTGAAAAAAGGGACTTATGGTCAGCAAACATCATAGTCCTTGAATGGAAGACTGTTCCAACTCATCCAGGAAGTGTTGAAAGTGATAGCAGCATTCTTCACTTGAAAACTTTTAGTTTCAACTTTCTTCATTTCACTGGGACTGAAAGTATGAGTTTCCTCCTACTTTTAGTCCCTACAAAATAGCAAGGAAATTTGTTTCAGGAGATAAGAACAGGATCACAAAGATAACTGTTATAGCACAGCTACTGAGGATGTACAGTAGCATGGATCCTTCCTGTGCTTCTAAATGTCACAATAGAAACCTACAAAGTGCTCCTTTAAGTTACCTTTTGACCAGTATTGATAAAGTACTTCAAACTTTGTTTTTCCAATTACATGCGCAGCAGCTTATAAATATTAAATAAGCTTCACTAGAAGCCTGAGAGATGAAGAAAAAATCTGTAATTTCCCAAATAAGAAAACTGAGGAGTCTGTAGCACTAATTGCAATATCTAAGCACTATGCCTTAGCAAGTCACGTGTGTCCTGGTTCCCCAGGAACAGGACCATAAGCCAGCCATGGCAGGCAGGCCATGAGTAGCCCCGAGTCAGCTGGGAGATCCAATCAGGGCAGATGCCCCAAGCTGACTCACAGGTGTGTCCCATATCACTGACATCTAGCTCATTATAAAAACGAGAGAGTTCCCTGGGAGCGTGGAGTTTATTTTCCTGGGGTTTCTCTCTTGATCTCCTGCTCCTTCTGCCTCCCAAGGACAAGGCTGAGTATAAATTTGTGCAGTTTATGTTGGTGACTGTATTAATTTTGTTATTTTATTAAATCTGGTTCTACTTTAACCCATGGAGCTTCTCCCTTTTTTCCCTGATGCTCCTGCTCAGATGGGGGAGGGGGTATTGGGTGGTAGAACAACTGCTACAGTTTAGCCCTAGGTACAGGCCAAATGTAGACAGTATGTTAACTGAAAATGCTATTTATTTCAAAGAAGGTTGCTAGGTGAAAGAAGATGAAAAGTCTGCTATGACTGCTTCATAAATGTCAGAACATGAAGCCATCTATAATCTCTGTTTTCCTGCTGTTCTGTCTAGGGTGAATGTGAGTTTCATGTACTTGTCCTGGTTTTAAATACCAAACTGGTCAGCCTAATTGTTGTTATCTGACAGCTGAAATTCCCTGGCAGATGGCAGTTGTAGATGCTCAGGTCAAGTCCCTGCATGTATACGCAGTGAGATCAGTGCATCCCAGGTTGGCTGAGATGATTGTGCAGAGAAATCATTGTGCACCTGTGACACATCAGGAAGATGTTTTACATGGCATCTGGTCAAGCAAACAGCTATTAGAAAGACTGGTTATAAGTTTTTTTTTAAAAAAAGTAGCTGCTTTTTGATAAGGCATGGGTTTTTTGGAAAGCTCTGAGGCTGACAACTGAAGGAGTTCAACTTGGAAACACAGCCTAATAAATGGAAGAGGAAGTTTCCTCTGAGTTGCACTGTCTTCATGCAGGAGTCCTCCAAATAAGTTCTGTAACTTCAACACACCTCAAAGAACTTGGGACAAGACAGTCATACTAAATTGAACCTTAGGAATGTACTCTTCTTTTTGTAGGAAACTCAAAATAATTCTTTGTGTTTCCATGGACCAAGAGCTCCTGAAGAAGACATGGTGCTGCTCTTGCAGAAATCAATAACATCAGATTCCTAAATGGCCTTGACCTTTGTCAGTATTCATGAATCAAAACTGTATGGAAATAGTTTGCACTTCTCCACTTCAGTTACATGTAAATATCTATGAAACAATAAATACTATTCAATTAAGGACTACCATACTTTGTCTAATCTTCTCTCCACTGTGATCATTAGTACAGACTGAGAGAGAAAAGTATTACAAACTTACTTGCATAGGTCAGTCCTCTCCACCATTTCTTTACCTGGATTCCAGCAAGCCAAAACTCTGGATCTTAATGGGCACTTACTTCTAGACGGTTCAATGTATGTAACAGTCACCAATAAGTCCATCTTCACTAATGGTCTAATCCCTTTTTGAGCTCTCTTATGCTTTTGACCACTGTAATGTCATGTGACATTGAATCTAGCTAATTATGTTAATATGTGAAAAGGACACTTTTGTCTGTTTTAAGATTTTGAATTTATAAATGGTTCCTCTCTTACAATTCTGCTGACCTCTATCATCTCTTCATTACTGTATCTTATACAGAGATACAGAAGCCATTCCATATGGATGCTGTGTTGAGTCTACCATATTTTGCTGTGTGCATCAATAAAACCATTACGTTCTGATATATGCACTTTTTTAGTGGTGGTTGAGCCAAAACAAACTTGCTGATTCTCAGATTTCTGCATGAGTTTCCAGGACCAACAATTAAAAAAGACATTTTTAAACACATTCATAAGTAGGTTCAAGAGAAAACAAATGTAGACATCATAACCTCATTTTTTGCAAAGTATACATTACAACTTAATTTTAAACATAGACTTAGGGACTTATGGTAGAATTTTGGAAAGTGCAAAAGCATTTTAGGAGCAAAATTCCCGATGACTTTCAATGAATCTGTAGTCCAAATTCACTCAGACACTTTAGAATAACTCACACATAGTACTTCAAGTTTGTATTGTGAAAACTTTAACTCCTTTTTAGCTGCAGGAAATTCTTCAACTGCTCTACTGAAAATAGACCTGAATTTGTGCTGGAGGAACTTTGCTCCTACAGATTCCTCTAAAACAAATCTGAATTTAACGTATTTTCACAAGAATGTTCAGAGAATCAAGAGGTCTACTTTACATATTTTCCATTATTGAATATTAGTGTTCACTATTAATGAACATTATATTAATCTCCCTCTTTGTATATATGTACATGTTATATATATTTCATATTCTTATTCCATGAAATCTGCAGTGTTTCCATTGTATCAGCATATTCTTCTCAGGGATTTATGGCCACTGGGAATATAAGCATAGCTGTAATGTTGTACATCTGTCCCTGTAAAACAGCACAGGCAGAGTGCCAAACTGCTTTTGAAGCAAAGAGTTGTTCTTCTCAAAATGTTTCTGAAGAGCCATTGTAACCATGAGCCCCCAAAACGAAATCTGCTCTTGAAGCTCCAGGGAGTGACTCAGCTGCTGACACACTTCAGACTTCTTGAGCACCCTCACCAGAATTTGGCCCAGCAAATTGCTGAGCTGCCCTACTGAGGACAGACATGTGGGAATACACAGTGGTAATAGAGATTTTGCCTCGGGGCTGGTTGGACACCACAATTCTCTATCACTATAAAAAGCACGATTGAGGGTTCTGTTAGTTTTGAGGATTGATACAATTCAATTAAAAACAAGAAATCCAGTGATCCACTTAATTAACTTTAAGATGTTAATATATGCAAGATGTAAAGACCACAAGAATTCCCACAACATCTCATGGGATACCTTGTATGGATCCTTAAGGGAGAAGTCATGCCAAAAATTTGCCCTTGCTGCTTTTGGACTGAACCAATTTTGAAATGACCCAGAAAGGCAGTTATGTTACGTTCTTTCAGAAGGTACCTCTGGGCTTTCATGAGATGACATTTAAACTCCCTTGCCACCATAGCAGAAGTACTCAAGCTGATTTTTACAACATGCTGAATGGCAGCATGAATTCCAGTGACCACTTGCTGCTTTGTGTTCCCATCATAGTTTGGACTAAGGTGGCTGTACAACACAAGGATGAATGGGTAATGCTCTGTGTCTCAGAGAAGGCATAGACTGAAGACTCTACATTGTCTTTTGATTTCAAGGAATCTAGACTATTGCAGGAGAGAAACTCGTGGGTGCTCCATGAAACAGTGCCACTATTGGCCAAAATGTTGGGCAGCTCTAAAACAGTCTCTCTTGTGTCACTGTGTTGCCACTGTCTCTTAAAAACAGCCTTACCCTGTCAACAATAAGATCTGCTGTATTTTTCAAATCATAACATTTTACTATTGTGAAAGAGTATCAGCTCAGACAAACAAAGCAACACTTCAGTGATCTACTGAGCTGTGCTGATTGGTTGTAAACCCTTTTTTTTAACCTTTCAAGTCATTCTTCCACAAACTACTATGAGCATCTTCCTCTCAAATCATGTTTTCAACACACCACTCTAATGTCATTCACCCACATGAATAAAATTGTATTCTCTACCATAACTGATGATATTAAGAATTAAGAGAGAAAAATACAAGAATGAGATAGATACATATGGAACAAAAAACTCTTACCCACAGAGCTTTCCAGCAAGAAACAAAGACATTCACTATGGGAGAAATCCCTCTGGGGTCCATCACAGTCTCACGTACACCTGCCCCTTGCTATCTCTGCTCTGCAGGAAGGTGCCTCAGTGCCATGAAACATACAACAGCACAACCAATGGTGCTTGCTGCTAAATGGGTTGCTGGGACTGAAATTAAAAGCACAGAAATAAAATGTTCATTCTGTATGATTAATATGTCCTAGCCTCAATTATCAATGGAAATGCAATGTAGAAGTTGCAGATTAATTTGATGTTTTGGATGGCATGTCCTACAGTATTGTAAAACTAGATCTTTCTGGTAACTGGCACTAAGCAAAATGTCCCCCAAATAACAAGGGTCTGGGAAACCATACCTGAATGTGGTCACATCAGCAAATGGTAACTTCCATCTACCTGTCTGGAATCCATATCAGAAATATGTGGTGGGTGACCTTTTTTCCATGTTTTCAAACATCCAGGGTGTTCTGCAAAGGTAACAAACACCAGAGGCAAGAGTCATCCTAAAATTATCAATCCTTTTTATCACTGGAGAACCTGAACTAGCTCTAAACTTTCTTGTACAGTTCCTCTGAACCTTGAATGGACATGATCCACATATTTCTAGTGCATTCTTTCTATTTAAGGCTTTAGCTCTACAAGTTACTTAGGTCTGCAATTCAAGTGTGTTGGTGGCCCTATGCAAGCCAATGGCCTACGCAGTTACACTGACTTATGTGTACCTTGTTAATCTGACTCCTGAGTGGGTTGCAGACATTAGTAATAACCAATGTTATAGAGGTGTTTCACGGCAACAATCAGCTTGAGCACCAGCCACGGCCCCTGGCTCTACAAGCAGAAACAGTGAACAAGAAATCAGTCCCAGACATCTGGATCAGCATTGAGCAGTGACGGTTCAGACACTCTAATAAGGACTTCCATCTTCATTATTACTGTCATTTTTTTGTGATATTAAATTAGATATTACATTACTTTTGTTTCGTAAACAAATGAGGCATATGTGGTATTGCTGCTGCTGGGCTCCTCCCAACAGCATTTGAATGCAGTAACCATACAGATTCATCGGAGGGGTTCTCTGCTCGAAGCTTTCCAGTTCCTGAAAGTTTTGTTAAAATAATCTTCTGAGTGGAAGAGAGAGAGAGTATTGATCCCACTCACACAACGCAATGTTATCCTCAGCATTTTCCAGACACCAATGAAAACGCATGGGATCTCAGCATTAACTCTGCAGGAAACCAGGCTTCATTGCCCCTGCCACTCACACAACTATTTATACTTCAGCTCTTTCATTCACACATCGCAATAAACAGTTTTGCCATGACTCCTTCTTCCACATGGCTGTACTTGACCCTGTTCAAACACACATCAACACACACACAGTTTATGTGTAGAGTCCAGATCCCTTTTTCAATAAATAAATAGCTACATGAATGGATAGATGAAAACAACTGAAGAATTGGTGATAGAGGACATGAGCTGAAGACCTGCATCATGGATTGGATGTCTCAGCACACACCTTGAGGTGAACTATGTTGAAAACTGACTTCTTGTAAGCTCTTCCCACACAAGCTGCTGAGATTTGAATCCTGTAGTCTGATATGGCTTACTGTACTCATGTTTATTTGCGCAATGAAAAGCCTGCAGAGGTGGTATAAAGCATTGTCAGCTTCACTGAATGCTTTAAGTTGTAGTCTTCTTAAAAACCACATCCCTACCTGCACTGCCACTCTGCAGCCAGCACCGCTGGAGGCCCCTTCTATTGTTGCAGCGTTAGTGTCATCACTCCATTAGAAGCCTGCCTGAGTCTGTGTGCTTCATTCAGAAAGAGCACCTGTACAAGCATAAGAAGAATGATAATTCCTGGCTGTGCTTTGGTGTGAAGTGCTTTTTTGTGAAACAAAACAAACTATTCATGCCATGATGAAAAATAACTTCTGCTGTACCTATCAAAGGATCAGTGGGTCTTTTCTAGTGAATGAATGAGCAGTGACTGGTCTTTTTTAAGCCACTGAAATAAAGAAAACAGTTCATGCAAGTAAATACATATAACTATAACACAGGGCTAGACTTTGCTGTCCTTATGCCAGATAAAGAGCATTTTACAGAAGATACAAGCCATGGTACTTCTATGGTGTATTCACAGAGAACATGCTGAGGTCACCATGAAACTGTGTGCACAGGGAGCTGAACAGGCTTTTACACCCTGATCACCTCTATGAGGTCAATCTGCAGTGCTGGATAATGGTTGGCCTTGATGATCTCAGAGGTCTCTTCCAACCAATGCTGTTCTGTGATTCTGTGATTCTATGGAGCTGGGCTCCCCACAGCCACTCAGTGCTCATGACTTTTGCACCAGCCTTTCATGGCTTAGCTAACACACACATGTCCCTCTGCCCTTTCTTTTAGATAAAAAGCAGCCTGATTGTGACTGTCCAAATTACAGTTTGGTCCCTGGTGTCTCACAGGGCAGGGCAGCTCCACACTCCCTTGAGGATCCTGAACAGGAAGACGATGATACTGAGAGCAGGGTCCAGGCTGGTGAGCCTGGTGGGGCTCTGTCAACAGGGCTGATAACACTTCTAATCCTAGTGCTCAGACAAATGTACAAAGTCAGTTGGATTGTTTCCAGTTAGGAGAAGAAATAGGAGGCAACGAAGTGAGGCATATCGTTAATGCAATGTTATTTACGGAGGTGTTAAATCCTTTCTCTCTGGGCTTTCCTCCGTGCTCTGTGTACTTGTGCTGGATAGACAAGGTACTCTCCTTACGCCCTCTTCATCTTCTCCCATGGATTTGTTTCTCACAGATTCACAAAAAAATATCCAGTAAAATGCCATTCACCTGCATGTGAGTTGTATGAGCCTTTGTTCTCGAAAGTGGGATGTTGTGAATGGAGATTGCTAGCTCAACATTGTTGGGAGTCCCTATTTCAAGAAGACATATATTTTTAAAACTATCTTCGGGTACGCAGTTACCTATAGTTCCAAAGAGATTTTGCACACCACAATTTAGCTTGTGGTGTTAGCTCTTGAGCTAACATTGAGCAGATACAAAAAAATGAGTTTCCTTTTAGATACTACTTATTATCAGTATATATAGATTGTTATTTCATTTATTGTGACATATTTCTTATGAAAATAAGATATCATTAGCAAAAGCCTTACTCTAGTAATTAGGATAGCTTGTCTGACCCTGTATTTTAGATGTAGAGCTATATAACATCCTCATTTCCATACAGTAGGAAACCAAAGTAAAATGCTGGAATTGCAATCTGTGATCGAAGATCTTACAGCAGCTTCTCAAACAGTGCAAATATTTGCCTCAATTATTGCGTTTACAATTCCAAAAATATTTCTTCTGTTGAAGGTCTGTGTACAAGACACTACTCTAAACCATTTTTAAGGGAGTTTTGACATAAATGAAACTTTATGCTGGCATGGCAAGTGAAGTACTTGATTAATAAAGAGTTTCACTGTTTTCAAACACATATTCCATGCAGGCTCATTTGAAGAAAACCGCAAGTGGAGAATGCTTTACTGCTTCCAGTCACAAGGGGGTTGTGTATTTCAGTCCTGCTTACACAGTTAGCTTACTTTGGAGCTCTGGTAGGAAAGAAACATGACCAGGAGAAATAATGCTACATTCAGTGACCCTGCCCTTAGAATCAATTGGCCTGATGGGAGAACTTTTTTCTCTCTCTTTTGCTACTGTTTTCTTAGGTTTTAACCTTTTAATACTTAATATTTCTTGAAACACCATCTTTAGAGAAATGTCTACTGTCCACAGACTTGAAGTACTGATTGACATGGTCTTCTGACACTGTGAATGGGAAATGAGAGACTTTTATCTACAGTTGACATATAAAGTAAGGTACATGTTCATAGTCTTTTAGATATGTTTTGGTGTGAGTTGATATTTTCTGATTTAAATATTGGGTTTTAAGTATGCAGCTCAGATTCTCTTATGTTACAAAGGAATTGAACTTCAACCAGAATGACAAGTGAAACAAGAGGACGATTAGGTCTAATGAAGTCCACAGAGAATTGCAAAAGAAAGTACTGAAAATCTAGAATATTAAAAAAAAAAATATATCAAGTTCTAATAGTCTTTGGAATAGCCACCCGCTAGGCTTGGATTTTTGGTTGCAGCACTATCTGGAGTATTTTAAAATCTGATTGAACAAAGCACTAGGAAACATTCCGTGGTTAAAATGAAATGCAAAGTAAAGATCATTACTTATTTTGTCTCCATCCCATAAACACTTACTGGCAGGCAAAGAAGGAATAAAACTGCTTCAGTCATGGGTGCTGCTTACTGGCAGGCTGGCACGTAGACGAGACGGATTAACCGGTGGTGATCACTGACTGTTTGTGAGGCTGCCATTACCTATATGGCACATTTAAAACAACAATTTGGGACCACTGTTTTAAAAAACAGCTTCTAACTTTGTACACACAGAGTAGCACTCATAACCATTTGTCCCAACACAGGCATATGAGTGTAGTTTATTACAGCAAGGTAAGCAACTCACTGTCTACCCAAGCTTCATGTACAAACCAGTCTGCACTCACAAATGCTCCTGCTTTACCTTCAGGCTCTCAGCCACTCACTGGCAGTCTGGGTGCCTGTGCGCTTTGCTTACATTCATGAAAACAGAATGGATCAATGCAACCATGTCTCACTCTCTTGTGCAGGTACTTCATTCCACGCTTCGTTTACCAAGTGATAAATTTCTTAAGGCAAAACTCAGACTTGCAGAGCATGCCTCCTTTAAACTAAACAATAGACAGGTCTATATCAAAGCATGTGCAATGAAGCAAACTGGTTACAAGCAATGACTATTTTTCACTTTCTACTTCCTCCTTTTCTCAGTGTTCTTAAGCATTTACTGACTCCCACAGTGATAACTTGTTTCTTTAGAAATGATTCGTTAACACTGGATTTGTCTCAAAAGACCATAGTTATAATGTACATTCATTCCACTTTTAGATGTTCTTCTGAACCACAGTGCTCCAGAGACAGCTTCACTAAAAAAAAAAAAAATTAAAAAAAAGTTATTGATAGGTTTTGTCCCTGGATATATAAACATTTTTTCACTCTTTCTATGACTGTTAACTTCTAAAATAAAAATGGCTGGCTAAGTGTAAGCTGAATTTTTGCTATCTCAGTTTTGAGAGATTAACTTCCTAGAGCTTTAACTGACTGGATCTTGGGAATGGCTACAGGACTTCTAGCTAAGTTGTATGACAGTAACATCACTTTTGTCTTCAAACACTCCTTCTAACCTTCTCCACATGGTACTACTTCAGAGAAAAAGGTATTAGCAGCATCATTAGAAGGTATCAACTAAAGATTCAGCCCATATCCAGTCTGCCAAATAGCAAGGCAAACCTGTAAACAGCCATGATGGTGGGCACTTGCCCTGAGAGGAGAGGCTGGGGAGCTGGGCTTGTTTAGCATGAGAGGGGATAGCTTCAGGGTGATCCAACAGCAGTCCCTACCAGTGCCTACAGGGAGGGCTTCGAGGAGATGAAGCCAGGCTCTTTATGGAAGTATGTGGCTGGAGAACAACAGACAGGGGTCATAAACTGGAATAGGACAGACTTGATAAAACAAAAAATATTTCCACATAAAGGCAGCTAAACAGGTTGCTCAGAGAGGATGTGCAGTCCCTGTCTACAGAATTTTTCAAGACCCATCTGATACAACCTTGAGCAGTCTGCCTGAGCATGAGATATTCCTGCTTTGAGCAGGAGACTGGACTAGAGACCAGCCAAGCAGAGACCTCGCAATGTCCTCTCCTGCCTGCATTATTCTTTGACCCTGTGACTGACTCAGCCCTGTCAATTTAACTCTGATTTGAGGCTGAAATCCCAGAGTTATATGCCAAGTTAAACTGTGCAAATTAGATAGAGAAAGCATGAGAATACAATAAACATAGAACCTCATAATGCTCTTTTTACTGAGATACTTTTCAGACTACTGTCATTCTTGAAATGTGGACTTTGGAAGATCTGAAGAGTTCTGAAATAATATGCATGAAGTCATATGTATTCTTATTTAAGGGATAGTTCTTTCTTGGAATTTTTCCCATGAAAATAATTTTTCATTCCAGTTTTTTACATCATTGAAATTCCCTCTTTCTAAGAAACAATATTCCTGAGATAACAGGAAAATGCCTATCTACTCTCCTTTTTTCTTCACATGTCGTTAAAATACTTCTCAATCACCACCTGAATATTGGGAAAATTAGTCAAAGTAAGTGTTCTCCAAAAGATTAGAGCTCTTAGGGTTATAATCAGTTAGCGTGACTTTGCATGCTTTAAGATAGATCATTATGTGCCCACTTTGTTTTACATGAGTACATTAAAACCAGATGTGAGTTGCTGAGTCAGCTTTGATACAGTAGCAGAGTTATGCTTTCCAGGAAACAAGAGATCACCATCCATAATTATATTTTCTAAAACCTAAGATAAGCAGCTGAAACCAGAAAAGAAAAAATGTGTACCTGTGTAGTTTCTACTAGAAGGAGGAGATTAGCCTCGTGCCTGATTAAAGAACATAGCTCTTGGGTCAGCAAGGCTCTGAGTCTTACAAAAGCTAGAATTTCAGCAGAGGTCATATAGCCAATACTAACTGTATAATCTGAAATCATATAAAAGTCCTGGAAATGATTTCAGGAGGCAGTGTCAGCTATGCCTGTGCCATTTTCTGACAGATGTTTATCTACTCTTTCAGGAAATCTTTTATTAGTAATAGATATTGTTTCATCTCCTCAGGCAACATTTTTCAGTATTTCAATACCTTTTCTATTGAAAAATTTCTCCTGATATTTCTCCTAAGCTTCCTGTGCTGTAATTTAAGTCTATTGAATATGGACACCACACCAAATATGTAGTAGGGTTTGATCACTTCCTCTTTATAGTTGTCATTGATATTCAAATACCCCTGTTATATCTGCTGGCATCTTTATCTTCCCACTGAGAAGCAATCCTAATTCCTTCTCCCTGTCCTAGTACTAAGTTTCTACTTGTTTTTAACTAGTGCTCCTCGTTTTTTCCTAATGGGTCCACATGCTTCTTGAATTGTAGTGCCAAAGCCAAGTCCCCATACTCCAGCTGAGGACCCATCAGTTCCAGTAGCACAAGATTTACATCACAGATCTTGCATACAACACTTATGCTCATCTATCCTAGTGTGGACTTGTCTGTTCCACAACTGGTTGCTTCTGCAGACTCATTTTCTACTTCTTTAACATCCTCGTCTTTTTTGTGCAGTTTCCCTGTCAGTTTAGTCCACCCATATTCTGTATTTCTTCAGTGAGTTTTGCCTGCATCTTGTATTGTCCTTACTGAAGTTCATTTTACATTTTCAGGCTTTTTTTGAAATGTACCTAGTAGCTTTAATTCTAACCCTATGATTGTCTATTTCTTCCTCAAAATTATTAAGGAAAAGGATGAACACCCTGGACCCTGAAAAGGCAAGTGCAGAAATCCAATTGATAGCAAACTCAGTTTTGACATGGAGCCATGGATAAGCATCTTCCCATAACAGTTTTCTTAATAGATATTTGTTTTCTTAGGTTCTACATACCTGAAGAACATACAATGATGCGGTCTTAATACTACATTTTGTTGATCATTTCTGCTGTCTATATGTTCAAATACAATAGGGTCTGTGAGGATTTCTAATGAAGGATGAAAGTGAAAGGGTTGAGTGAAAAGACATCTTGAAAACTCATTTGTAGCTATAATGGGCAGAATAGAGAGTCATGCAACTGCAAAAGAAAAATTATAGAGTTTGTTATTTTGTTTCTTTTCTGATATAACAGGAATACTTATGTCATGCTAATTTTCGTCTGATTTCAAGGGAAGTATTTGACGAGCAACATCATCTGGAAACAAAATTGGACTTCTGGAGCCCTGATGTGGTAAAATCTGGTGGAAGATTTACAGTGTGGCAATTTTCTCATTGCAGACAATGAAGACATAAATCTGGATTCTTATAATTGATTCTTGTTAGTCTGAATTTTCATCCAAGAGAAGCATAGAGATGGCAAATAATTTTTCATGTTCAGTACAAAACCAAAATATACATACACGCGTATGTATATACAAAAAAGAACGAATAAGAGACTGTTTAGGAAGGACAGAAATGAAGACAGAAATGAGGAGAAAAAAAATGGGTGAATTGAGAAGGTGCAAGTCTATGAAGTGGATTCCATCACTTAGGACTTCGTTGTCTTACAGACCAGGTGTCAGCTCGCACCAGGACTTAGCCAATTATAATAATAATTCCCAAACATAAATCTGCTTCTGCAGAACCAGAGCCATACAAATAACTCCTACTGACCATCAACTGCCATTTCAACTTTTGTAATTCAAACTAATTTTGATTTTCACTTAAAAAATTAAATACTACAAAAATATTTAAATGGATTTACGACATTTTTTTTATGTTCCTGCAGGCCACCCAGGTATAGCTAGAATGATGTGTAAAGCACGCATGGCTCATAGATCGACAGAAACAACCACCTCAGAGTAACCATTAACACACAGATTAAGGCTGAACTTGGAGAAGAGCTCTACTTTTAAAATGTGACATTTCAAATGAGTACATAGAAGCTTGTTCTTAAGGCAAAATTCATTCATCATGACTGCTGTTCATACCTCTGAGAAGGCAATGCTTTGTTGAACAACCTGGAGGAATAATTTGTGGCAGTGGATTCTCAGGCAGGAAAACAGTCACAACTCATGAAGGTGCATTTTCACTGGAAATAATTTAGTTTCTACAGTCTGAGATCAAACCACGAACATGTCACTTCCTTTAACCTGGAAGATATTATTAAGGAGGGTAAGGATGACTGCACAAAATAAATCACTTATTTCTTAATTTATGGCAATATTTAGCCTCCAATCATGAAGCAACAGGGCAACTGCTAGAATGATCGTAAGATTTTCTGCATCTTAGAAAAGGGATCCTTTTTAGAAGACCTAATATCTACTCCAGGCAAGCTGCATTTCCTCTTTTCTTTTTCTGATTCTCTGCTTTTAATTGTTGTCCGGAGAAAGATGATGAGGTGAATCAAGGTTTCTGGATGACTGCAGTTGCACAGCTGGTGAACAAACAGATGTTCTTGATCAAACAGAACATCCTTCTCTAACAACTTGAAAACTACCACTGCTACTTAAACTATGCCACAAACAATAAAAATCTCTTAAACCATACATACCTCAAGTATTCAGTAAATATTAAGTAGAAAAACAAAAACAAGAGAAGGTCTCCCATATGCGGACCATTCGGCATTTATTAATAGAGAAACTTGTAGCCGGATTTTAAAGTCATTTATAAAAGCAAGCAAAGAAATTAAACATTAGGTTGAGAACAGGGATTTAGACAGAGGGTTACTGAGTTTTGTAACAAAGCCACATGCACACTGTCACCTAATAGACTCATTCAGACTCCCTCATAAAAACACACAGAGAACAAAGTGCCTCAGCTGAGAGGAGCCACTCCAATATATCTATTAAATTGGGGACCATGGTATGCAAGGTCAGAGAAAAACTATTAATCCTGCTTAGAACGGACACTGAGCAGCTCTTGGCTTTCCAATGTATTTGTGCAAAAGTCCTTCAGAAATGCAGGATTCGGGGCTCTTTATTAATAGATATTTCAGGTTCTGTAAAGTAGGAGGGCATCTGCATGGAGGGTTCTTCATGGGGGTGGTGCCTAAAATTTGGATATTAATTTAAAGAAACTGTTAGTCTCCTATAAATATTGTCTACAAGCTTTACTTTTAATTTTAGTCCTAAATTAATAAATTTTGTGATCAATTTCTGATTTTTCACATCTGAGTTTAGCTATGAACTTCTATTTTTAGCTGATTGTTTCACATGAGACATTTGCTCCTCGTGATTTGTCCTAGTGCATTGAATCACACAGTACAGTTCAGTTCCCTGACAGGATATAGCTGTTATAAACAGGTCTGATATAAATGTGATTAAAATTAAACCTGTTCTGTATTCCATGTGACTTTAAATGTTGCTTTGACATTCATCTCCTTCCCAGTGCTTCTGCCGTTGCCCAAAGTCTGGTATACGAGTTCAAATAATCTGAATAAAAATCTGGTTTCTAATTTAGCAAGTTAATTGTGAACAGTTTTTTACACCCTCGCACTGACTCAAGTCTTGTTTTGACACTGGGATTTGAAAATAAGGTGACTATAGGAGTATGTGATGTATAAGGTGAAACAAAATAAAAAGCTTGCAAGTGGGGAAAAAGCAGTCAAAACCTGCAGTAACATCTCGAGCATTGTTAAAAAGACAACACTGCAACTTAATCCAACTGGAAAAAAAAAGAGGAGGGGGGGCGGAAAGAATTTATTTAATTTGTTATCACACCAAGATTAGTCCCAGAGCTGGCTGTCAGATTATCCAGAGTGAGAGTCAAGCACTGTAGCCTGATGTAACTTGAACTAATCTTATACAGTACTGTGAAATAACCATAAATTACTGAGAGCCTGCGAATGGTCACCTCATGAGCTGCAAAGAGGTTTTTTAATTTTGTTTTGGTTTTGTGTCTCAGCTTCATTCCTTTCGCATCCTGTTTTTCTAATCTGCGCACAAGGGAAAAAGGAGAATTATGCCTTGTGTATTTCACAAATCCCGTTACTCCGTCATACCTGGCCTGCAGAATGATAACCCAGCGTCACACGAGAGGGGCTGCCAGATACAGCAACACTTTGTTGCTGTTTGAAAAGTTAGTTTATGACAGAGCTAATAGATTTAGGTGAAGGCTGTATCCTGAAAGCAAGAAGAATGTCACAAAATTATTTTTATCTCAAGTAAATTAACTTTGTTTATTGTAATCCTTACATCTGAAGCAGACACAGTCTGCACAGCCTGTACACTGCTCAGTCCCACTGAATGTGGGGTTTCAGAAGCTTCTCACACCAAGTATAATTTCACATAATTTCAGGACACGATGTTGCTTTCATGAACATATTTTGTCTAAAAAGATCTTAAAAAGTAATTACCTGGTTCCAGCCTCTAAACTGCCATGTGTGCTGTTCTCTGCCTTCTCCCTTCCCCTGCTGGATCTCAGGGTCGATGAGCAGGAGGAGACTGAATGTGCCCTCAGCCACATTCGGATGGACACCACCAGATGGAGGGGGGAACAGGCCACACACTGAAAGGCAGGGCTGCCATCCAGAGGGACCCAGCCAGGCTGGAGGAATGGGCCAATATAAGCTCCAGAAAATTCAACCAGGACAAATGCAAGATCCTGCACGTGGGAGGGACTGGTATCCCTGCACCAGGACAGGCTGAGGACTGACTGGCTGGGGAGCAGCTATGCTGAAAAAGAGCTGGTGGTCCTAGTGGGCAGCAGATAAACACAAGCAGCAGCAAAGCCAACAAGATACAGGACTGTACCAACAGGGGCAGAGTCGGAAGATCAAGGGATGGTATTGTCCCTGCTCAGTCAGCACTCGTATGTGGCACCTTTATGCTGCTTCCAGTTATGGCTTCCCTAGTACCAGGAAGGTGTTGAAACCCTAGGATGTGTTCAGGAGAGGACAGCCATGATGGTGGGGAACTGGAACACTTGTCCTGAGAGGAGAGGCCAGAAAGCCTGGCTTGTTCATCCTGAGGGACCCAACAGCAGTGCCCAGTACCTGACAGGATGGAATCAGGGAGAAGCCATCTTTATGGAGATGAACAGCTGAGGTCTTAGCAATGGCGGTCTCAGCCTTTCCTTCAATATACTTTTTGTGACTTACTGTCAGAGTTTTCAAGCCTAATCCACTCTTCTTTGCCTTCCAAAGTCTGTCCAAGCTCCTAACGCTTTCCTAGTCTGCTTGTCCCTTTGATCAAGTACTAGCTCTTTCTAACTTTGAGCCTTCAGCAGTCATCCTACCTTCCTCTGGCTAGGTTCCCTTTGGCTATTACCCAAGATAAATTTCCAAATCACTCTTTGCATCTCATTGGACCCTGCTAATTGCCTGTTAAAGATGTACTTCTCTTCTACAACATGTGGTGATGTTGCACATGCTACTGTATTTGAAGGTCTCATTTTCCTTAAATGCCACCTCTTCAGAGCCATCAAAGGATTTCCCTATAGAAGATATTAAAAAGCCAATCAGCCTTTAAAGTGAGCCTTCTTTCTTTCTCCCAAGAAAAATTCCACAGTAATGTTTTGCTTCTTAGTTTCTTAACCTGATCTCTGAGTTTGTTTACCACTCATAACTTTTCCTGTTTATTCCTCAGGCTCAGCATTTAAGAAAAACTTCCTAGGGATTTCATTTACCTTCTACTTAGGTTAGATTTAGGGTTTTCATATTGTGCTTTGACACCACTTGAAAACAATTTGGAAATAAAAACATAACTGAATTTCAAAAATCAAACTGACTGCTTAATCTTTTAGACAAAATCTTGCATGTCCTTTTTTTTCAAATAAGAGGCATGGATCTAGGTTAAAAATAAAATAGTTGAAGTAGTGATAAAATTGAAAGTGTTATGTGAAACTAGAATGCATTAACGTGTCCTAAACCATCAAGCTACATCTAATTTTATCTCAGTTTTGAGGAGGACCACTGAAAGGTTTAGACATAAGTGAAAGCGGTACCACAACTCATTCAGTTTGGATTTAAATCTAAATCTACTGCTTTTAATAGCAGTAGTCATAACAGAGAAGGTTAAGCTATTATAAAATATATATCTGGGGTTTAAACTACTCACTAAGGTCCCCACATTAATTATACAAATAGCTCAATAGAACTCCATTTAGTCAGGCACATTCAGTGTTCCAGAGGTAAACCACTATAGGTATTATTACAGTAATCTTTATAAGCATCATAATGTAATGAAGCTTGCTCCCTCCATTAATTTAAGACATGATTTTTTCTGGATGATTTACAGATAAGTGGTGATATCTGTGTGGCTGTGCCACAAGAATATGAACTCAAGGAATAAGAAAAAAATATCACCACCTTGTTATTTTTGCAACTTCCTTTTAAGCTGTTGTATTGAAACCTCGTAGCAGCCTGTGCTCCTTTTTTTGCTTGGTTCAACTTTCTGTCTGCGTTGTGAGATCTTGGCTGAGCAGAAGAAAGGTGGCCACTTCTGCATGAAAATGAGTGGGTTTCACTGATCACTAAAACGTCAACTTTGCTCAGGAACATGAGAGTTTACATTTCCTAGGTAATGGGCACCAAAATCCCTGAAAACTGGGATAAAATTATACGCAATTTTTATGGTGCGGGCCTATGGAGCCATTTATAAAAATAAGCTGGGTTTTATATGATTGGTAACAAAAATACATAAAAATGTTGTTTGCCCCATATATTGGGAAATATCCTGTCTTGGCACTCTGCAGCTGGTGAGTCATAATTTTACAGTTTTTACTAAAATAAAAATGAAATTAAAAAGTCCACATTTTCAAAGAAGTACAGAAACATAATATTTATAGAAGATCATAAACAAGTACTCTGTTAATAGCTGTTGAACTTTGTTTAAAGAATAACAGACTAACATTTCCAAAGTACTCTTTGCTGAGATTGAACAGGATTTTATTCAAACTGTTGCGGTAACTAATGAAAAACAAATGAGATTTCCAAACAGTTTTGACTGTTAGGGGTGTGATGGCAATATCATTGCTTTTTGCACTTGCAGCTGTTGCTTACACTGAAACTACCCGTTTAAAACATCGTGTCGTTTTATACTTGAACTCTTGATCTGCAATACTGAAAGGCCAGGCGTGTTTAACCCAGACTGGAACTAGTCTGATGCAACCCCAGTTTTGTTCTTGTGCATGAAGGCTCTTCAGCTTCCAAACTTACTTAAACCTCTGATGAGGATCACAGTCCACTGCAGGATCTAGGACTATTTCTTGCAAAAAAGCAACAGAAGAGTCTAAGATGGCCTTGAGAGGCTGATGCCCACAGTCATTTTAGTCAGTGTGCTTGTCCCAGCCTGCTGGATGGCTTTCCCCATCAGCTCCACCTCTGGATGAGGGCCTAGGCTAGAGGCTGTGCAGCTCCCCAAGACTGAAAAGCCATTTGATGTCTTGTGGGAGTTGTCATTCAACAGAAGCAGCCTGATTCATCAGAGAGAAAAAGATATGAGCAGCTGAACTAAACCTCTTGTAAGGCATTTTGATAATACACTTGAACAGAAATTGAAATGAAACTGAAACATTTTTATAGCCAAAATTTTCACTTTGCTACTGAAGTCAGAAATTTTCACAAAACCCCATGTTCTTCTTAATGCTAACTTCTATTCAAACAAATACAAGCGTTTTCCGCATACAAATATTTTCTAGGTAACACAATGTTAAAAAAATACTGACTATCTTTGGGAATATTAAAGAAAATCAGGTGAAAAAGTACCATTAGCTGATGTAACATCATATATATTACAAAAAGTAGACAGAGCAAAATATATATACTGATGAACTGAAGAATCTGAACTCATCTTGTTATCTCTCTGTTATTAAATTCCCAGGTAGTTTTATTTTTCATGCAGATAGGTCTGCCAAGAGTTCATTTTTTTTCAGTCGAATGGATATAACCAGAAAACAGCCCTCATAAATCATGAACTATTATGATTACTGGTCTCCATTTTACAGCTCAGACAGCATCAAGAATCCAAATTATTCTAAATCCTGAATTTCAGACACTTCAGATCCACTGTTCAAAAAGCAGACTTGCCATTGCTTTAGAAGTAAATTATATGTTACTGAGGTCAGTAGAAGTTTACCACTCACATTAATGTAGTCAAATTCCACCTATGACTTTGTTTCCTTTAAAACAAACAAACAAACAAACAAACAACAACAACAACAATCACCAACCATACCAAACAAACAAAAAAAATCCAGAAAAACAAGCATCAAACTCGGATCATCTAAGTCACTTTGAAGGTTTTAGCTAAAGGTTCAGGAGACAAACATCAAAGGTTGTCGGAAGGACAACTGATCCCTGAGATGAGCAGAGCCGGTACATTCTGACCGTGTCCATTAAAGCTGTAGTAGGAAATTACCAAGGTCATATCATACTTTTCACATTTTATTCCACAAATCAGGACACATTTAGATTTCATTTGTTCCACTGCAGATGTCACTTGATCCCTCCAGATTCTCAAGTCAATCCCTGCCTTGATTTATATTTGCCATAAATATTTTGAAGGAGGGCAGATGTGACCACACAGACCCCCACTACTATTTAGATGGGGGCTGCATCTACTGCTGCAGACAGATGTGCTCAATAGGAAAATAATCTCAGACATGTTACAGTACTAAACCTTGACATACTCCAAAGCTTTTTAAAACACCTGTTCTGCATAGCTCTGAGCAAAGCTATATTTAAGAACAACACAAATCACACAGAGGAAGGGCTGAAAAACATAGTAACTTTACCCTTCCTTCAATATTAACAGTGAGGAGAATGTTTAACAGAACGTGAAGTGTATCCATGCCTCAAATTTTTAAGCACGTTTTCCCTCCTGTAGTGTGGCATCTGAATTTCCATTTAACTGCTCAGAATGGAGTGATGATAACTTAGAAGAATTAAAGGATGCAATTAGCCTGTCCTGCTTCATCCGACTGAATATTTTGATGATACAGTGCTAATACCAATTGAATGGCATATTTGTATGTAAGAGAGCTAAACTCAAAGTCTAATCCAAGTTATAGCTGGGCTTATTACTTGAGTTATACTACTGGGCATGCTGCATACAGAAACGACTCTGTGAAACACCCAGGGCAAAGAAATCCTGCTTTATAGTGCATATAATCGGAAAAGTAAGGAAAGAAAATTTAAACTGTTATTTAAACAAGTCTCATTCCAATTACTACTTTCCTCTCTGTCAGGGCCAATTATTCTCACTTTAGACATGACTAGCATTTCTAGAGGCTTTTTCTTCTTTACAATGTATAGAGTGCTGCATAGTCACTTTGAAATGACTGAAAAATAAACTAAAGTACACAGGAAAAGGAGACTTACTAAACTTAAAGGTATCCTCTTATTTTGTCATACTGAGGCACATTAAAATACAGAAGGACTTTACAAGCAGTAAAATGTTTTGGACATGCATTTACTTTCACCCCTTAAAGTAACAGTGAGGAAAATTTGAAAACCAGAGCATTTCTTCCGTAGCACATGTGCCAGACAAGAAAGCAAGTCCAGGAATGTTTTCTTTTTTGTTGAGGAAAAAAAAAATAAAATGAGGTATTGGTTATGAAATGAATATAACATACTTATTATAATGTCAGACTACTGATAGTCTAGTTTAGAAACCTCCATTACACTTTCCATGAACAGGTAAAATTAGAACAAATAAAAATAAGTGAGCAATCAAAACTTGAGAGTGTATTTTTGGCCTGGTTAAAATGAGAGCAGATTAATTTTTTCTTAACATGACATAATACTATCACAAATTTGTATTGATTCCAGACTTACCAACTAGAGAACAGGGTTTTTTGCCTTTTGAATAGCAGATCAGGAACTGCTCGCTGGTTGTCCATAGCTTTCTCATTTGCAGCAGATACAGTTGCTTGGTGCTGATTTTAGCCAACTAGAAGAGAAAATTTCCAAAAATATGTATACCTGGAGATCTTGTGTTGCTGTAAGTGTTTCTCTCACTTGTTGGACTCAGGCAGACCAGACGTGCATAAATGAACTTGTGTTCCAAAGGACTCCTTCTTCCCACTCCATCCTGCAGGCAAGAAACACAGCAGGAAGGGAGATTTACTGTATTTTATTTTCATGAATAAAAAGCACAGACTTGAAACTTGTTGCTGTAGGTTTTTGCCCTGAAGGCCTCCAAAAATTTTTTAGCATATTTTGTAATAGCTTATTCATTCATATTATTAATGAAAGCACTGTCAATCAAGAATCGTATGTCTGCTTTTATATCTATTCCCATGGACGTAGAAAAGTTATGTGATCAATAGAATTTCATGCAAAATACTGATTTTACTTCTCAAATCGTGTGATTCTAGGTATATCCATCTCCTTCACTGCTTTCTATAGTATCTGAGTCAATACTGGTTGAGGCACCAGCACTGTTGATAATCTGGTGCAGGCAAAACCTTCCTGTGGGTCTCAGAAGAACTTTGGCTGTAGAAAGCTAATGGCTTGGAGGTGACTTTCCCTGCAAGATGTACCTGCATTCTTACAGTCCATCCATAGTATTTTTATTATATTAGCTCAGAAGAATCTTTCATAACTAGTGACAACTATACTTCAGCTTAAGTTCACTGCATGCACCTCAGAGACCAGGTTGAGTAATACTCAACTTAATGCCCTGCACATTTGTTGTCTCAATATAACTGCAAGCCTGTTTCCTAAATTTCTTGTGCATGACACCAGAACTGATTGCATTGACTTATATCCATAGCTCTAGTGAGAAATATAAGACCAAGCAAAGGTACAATGCTATAAATAAATAAATAAATAAATAAAATTGGCTATTTTAGGAAGTTTAGATATCCGATGAGAAAAAGAAGCTGTAAGATTATTTCACAATGTCTTGAAGTAAAGGAAACATGCACTAATTCTGCAACCTTTTACACAGGGTTAATGTATTTGACCACACAGTAACACAGTTACTTCCTGAGGTGGCTGCTTGCTTGTGTACAATTGAACTGAATTGGCAACTTCATGATTTTTTCTTAAATTCCCTTTCTCATCTGATTTCACTGGTGTATCCAGTTTCATATAATGAATTTGCATTCATGGCATGTGATACTTTTCTTTCTTCACCTGAGTTCCCCATTCAGTCCATACACGTTATTACCTTTCTCTCCAGGCCAGATCTGAATGCATTAGGCATTTTCCTCCTCACTTTTCATATCTAGAGAACTCTAGATACCTGTCAGACTTTATTCACTAGGGGAAGGGTTTTGTCTGTTCCCAAGGAAGGCTCAGATCCCTCCATTCATCCTAGCTGCAGCAGAGCCCAGAAAACTCCATGGTTTGATGTTCACCTCATTTCTTAGTCTGGCAGGTCCTGGGATTACAGACCATTTAAAAGTAACCATATGAAGACTACCGCCATGACTGAGGCAAGGCGTGTACATCGGAGCATACAACTGCATAGTTTAGTTTCTAGAAAGAATTATGTCAAAATTGCAATAAATACAGTTCTGACCATCTTCATTTAAACATAACATAGAAGACAGCTGTAAGTGCCCTTTGTTAATCTCACAGCTACTTTTGGCAGGGAGGTGATAGGTGCAGAGAAGAAACGTTTCACTCTGGGTTTTCTCCCCTAGCCAAAACTCACTGAGAATGGGCCAAGTGGTTTCTGGCAGTGGCTTGTCAACTTGTGAAGTGTAGCAAACAAATACAAGTGTGTTTTCTTCACTTTCAGCATAGTCAAACAGCATGAACCACAAGGAAAAAAATATTATCTGGGCCACTGGGAGATTGACTATCAAGACTTTCTTTTGAAAGTGTATCTTAAGATTTCTTTGTATATTGTCCCAGGATGGTCACAAAACTGGGAGTGAATAACCAGGAACCATTAAAGAAAAAAATCCATCAGCAAGAGCAAAAGTTAGAGACAACATATGCTCAAGGCCACATTCCACAGGAGAACCTGCACACCCAACAGCAAGCCAGGTACAACTTAGATTTGTGTAGAACATTGAAGGAAAAAAACAATTAAAAGAAAGATAGAATCTTTTTTTTTTGAAAGAAGAAGTATTCACAGTTGAAGCACAAGACATTCTACCAGGAGTTTCCTTAAACAATAAGATCTTTATTGACACTTTAACAAGAGGAAGCATTTCTCTGAATTACAGCCTTATTTAAACATTACACAACAGACATAGCGTAAAGTGGGTAAGAGAGTTTCTGTTAGTCCTTATAGGACTATCAGGGTCAAAAGTCAATTAGAGTACTTCTTCTAATTGAAGAGATGAAATTATTTCCTTGCTGTCTTGCATAGTGTGTCCTGCTTTTACAACAAATATTTATAGGATAAATCATTCTGTTAGGAAAAGACATGATTCATTCCACCCTAGGAAGACATTAGTGCAATTGTAAATGTGAAATTCATAGTTTCTAACACTGGTAAATATTTGCACAGAACCATTTCCTGTTCTGTGACTACAAAAGTCTAGTTTTGCTGAAGGCCCAGTTAGTGTTGAAGCCAAAGGTTGCTCACAATAATCATGCTAATATAGCTACTGAAGTTTGTGGGGCAAATTGCATGAATGAGATGAGGAGAACTTGACTGATGATCAGAAAAACAAAGCTGTCTTACAACATGTCCTCAATATCCTGTGCTTTGGCTTTGCAGACCAGCCAACCCAGGACATCCAGAGGAAAGACCAGACGTCATACCCTCTGTTTAGTGGCTTTGCACACATACCTGTTTCATGACTTCTTGTATTCTGATTCACCATCTTCCAGAATGTTGTGCCAGCTTCACATTAATGTATTTGCTGACCCTTTATTTTTAACAATTTTAATGGAATTATAAAATGCCCATGTCTGTGTCTTTCTGTCAAACACAGCATCTGAAGGGTTATGATTCACAACCAAGGTGAGAAATAGAGAAAACCTCAGAGAGAATAATTTTATTTTAAGTACGAACTAATTTGCTTGTTCTTGTTTACTTCTTGCTGATGGAACTGACAGCAAGGGATTTCTATTGTTATTTCTTCTGCTGACTGCTGAGAGAATGGACTGACTGTGACTGGAGTTCTCCCCCAGCTCCCTTTCCATGTCCTTGTTTCCTGCTAGTTTCTCCAATTTAAGAAACTGAAGGCAACAGGATTTGGACCTAAAAGTTCTCCTACATTTTCTGTTGATTTAAGTGGTTTTTTGGTACTGCTGAGTATAATTGTTTAGGGATAGATTCTCAGTGTCAGCTGGCAAAGAGCCTCTGAGTGCTGCATAGCCATGCCAATTTACACAGCAGAGAATCTGATACAATCTCAGCAAAGGGAGCATAATGCTACACGCAAAAGGAATTCAAAAGTCAGAGAGAGGCAGACTGGCAAAAAGCTCAAGAGACTGAGAGAAAAAAAAAAACATATCATAAAATCTGATTTAATAACTCTGTAAGGGGCCAGCTGCAGGTAGTGGGGGAAAAGACAGTGAAGTGTAATAAGCTGAGTTAATCTGTCTGTCCCTTTGTGTGCATACAGGTGGAGAAGAGTGCATATGATTCATCTTCCTTGCTAATGCTGTGAGATCATAAAACAAGGCATCAGCCATTGCTTCATGTACTGTGAATATAACAGCCGTCTTGCCAAGCACTTCTGTTATGCCAAGCGTGAGTTTGTTTTACAGTATAACTGGGAAAATAGTCTAATGAAAGGCTCATCATGCTGTGCCTACACATAAATTCAGAGGCACCATGTACCATATGCAGTAATACTTAGATTAGATTAGACAAACCATCACCAACTTGGAGATCGCTTGAGCCTGGTTTATACCTGCCATGTGTCCACACAGTCTATACTTAAATATTTACAGAGCAAAGCCAGTGTGGCCTTTTCTGTTTTGCTAAATTTCTATAAGCAAAGCTAATAAAAATGTGGCACCAGGAAAAAAAAATAGGAAACTCCCCTAGCTGGTCAAGATCATCCAAATGTTTGTGAAGAAGGGAAAATCCTCATTAACGAGCCATGCATCTCCATCCTCACCATCAAATTGCAGCCTGGGACACCACTGTCTAATTCCAGTAGTTCTTACTTCTGAGTTGTTAAATGAGCCGAACTATAAGCACAAAACCTGGCACTCTTCGGTGATCAGAGGTGGAGCACATGGAAGAGACATAGCAATTATTTTGCACACCTGGAAAGTCTGCAACTACAGAAGCTGAGCCAGAAGCACAGGGAAGATTGTGCCATTCAGGAGCATGTGAGCACCCAGTAATAATTAAACAACTTCTGATCATGCTAACTTGCAGAATGAGTCAGGATCTGGGGAAAACTTGAACTCTTCAAGGTACTTTTAAAACACAATTTATCATACGCTTCAGTGCATAGAAACATTCAGATCTTCTGTTTTTGCCTGGATTTACTAAACAAAGAGCATTAGGTCAATCAGTAACCACTGGAGATGCAGTTACACATGATGGGGCAGATAGAAATGGACCCTCTCCCTGCCCAAGTTCTGCCCTGGCCAGAAGTATGGCATTTCCATCCATGAAATACCAAGTAACCATAGCCTGTACAAATGCTGTCCATAATGGCAATTCACTATATTGTGCAGGGCTATGGGAAATTGCACAGCCAGTCCCTATCATTTTTTTTTGTCTGGTATTGTCTGAGCCACAAAAAGCTGCATTTGGTTGGCGCACCAGTCTCACGTTCCTCTGAATGGAGGCTTCATTTTCCCACTTTTGAGAAAAGCATTGTTTCAATAATAATGTGCTTGATCTCTCTGATGGCTGAGTTATTTAAAAAATAAGCATTCACTACCAAAGGCCACTGAAATTCCTACTTAACTTGTCTATCAAAGAAAAGCGTTAATGTTCCTCACTTTCCAAATGTACAAAACCATACAAAATGTTGGTTCTTACTACCAGATCTCTCTTCCATGCTTCTACACTGCTTCATATCAAAGGAAATTCTGAGTCATAGGTGGACTTACCAGGGGATAAATTATAAACTATACAAAGAAAAAAGTGAAATGATATTTCCATTACATTTCATCATCAGGTCAGTTATACAAGCACAAAACAACATTTGAAAAGCTATCCAATTTAATTTGAAGATCTATGGCAAAATGGCTTTGGAATTATAGCTGCACATGGGAAAACCCCAAGATCTCATCCCTGTGACAGTAAGTGAAACACTGTGATCAGTATTACAGTCTATCCAAGTTGTTTGTGATAGCAGTCTAATTCATTTTTTTATCCTAAGAAAATATATTTAAAAGAGGTTACAGTGCTGGAACTAATGTTCAGTGGTTTGTCTCACAGTTAGAAACTTAGAATTCAACCAGCAAAGTATCCAAATGACACTCTAGTTGTAACCCTAAATAGTGAAGAACTGCATATAAAAGTTAGCTTAACTTGGAGAAATCAGGTTGCATTTTCCCCTAGATACATAATCCCCTGTATTCTCCAGTGCAGTCAACCAACCATCTTTCTACTGACATTTTGGTGTTATGGACATCAGAAGCTAGGGGGATGACATCAGACAAGGACTAGCAGAAATATTGTTCATGTGGCATTGAAAACAGATAAAGAATTAATTATCACATTATCTGGACAGAACTCTATATAGTCCTTCATTAGGAAACATGCCACAGGCTTTTATCTTCTTCCTTTTAATAGGAAATCTCTACACAATTTCTTTCAGCCATCCTGCAGAAGTCCTCTGTATGTATCACCATAGGGAGCTTAATCGAGAGGGGAGCAGGCAAGTGGTGAACAACATGACAAACCTGTGTGAAAAGATAAACTCACCTGAAGCTTTGTGTATGTACAGAAAATAAGCTTGAGATTCATTGAATTTCTTGTAGAGGATAGCATAGTTTTAGAGTGAGAGCTCTCCTATAGGTCCCATGCTATAATAGTGATCAACATGGAACCACAGAACTTCCTGGGTAACAGCTGAAGTCTAAGAGAGCATGAAGCAAACTCCCTTAGGTGATTTTTGGGATGGAAAAAGAAGGTGCTTAAAAAAAGACGGAAGTTTTCCCTATGAAAGAAGAAAAAAACAACTGAAAACCCACACAATTTTTATGTTTTCATTTTTTGCTTTTTCATTGTTTGTTTAAAATATTTATTAACATAGAAGGTTTTTTTAAAAAAATGTTTAGCTTTTAGTATTCAAGATCATTTCATTGAGCATAAATATATTGGTAAAATTTTTGTAGAAAATGCTTATTTTGAGAAAATAGGGGGGTGATTTTTTTTTTTTATTTTTAAATTAAATAAGTAATTCTCACATTTCTAAAATTCATGCCTTTGAGAAACTTCTGTCCAGCAAAAAACAAATGACATTGAGCTATCTCATTTAGTGTGGAAAAACACTACTGTATTTATGTTAGCATTTCTAGTGCACAATGAAACATTTAAAAATGAACAGTAGCTTTCTCTTTTGAGCAAAACTTAAAATCAATTGGAGGGCAGAATTTTTGTATTAATAAGTGTCAATGAAGAGTTACTGCTGTAAAACAAAACAAAATGTATATATTTTAAATTATCACCAGAACTAGAATATCAAACACAGTTAAATGCAGCCTTTATTGCTCTTTAAATTTGCCTAAATAAAAAAACAAATTCCATCCCAAAGATATTCAAGGATTAACTAGAGCTTTCCTGCAAGAAATAGTTTTGTGGGTTTATCTGAAATTATGATGGTTAAAATGCAGGACCTTTATGACCTGCTTAATGGCAGGTTTACATTGAAACTGTTATAAATTATTACAGAGGTGAAGCCAATCTAAACAGTCCAACATAAATATATCTGCAGACATACTGGCTACTACATATTCTAAACACTGTCTGTATATGAATAAACAGAGCTTTCTAAATCATTGAAGAAAATGTATTTATTCATAAAATCAATAATATTTATTTTTGTGTTTGACAAAAAAGGTCTATTATATCTAACTTATTGGAGCTTGAAAACTTTTTTTATGGATTCTTATGTGGTTTTCCTACATCTGATAATGGTTGAGAATTTTATTTTGGATTATGTGAATGTTTCTAATAGTTTTTGTATTTGACTAATCCTTATCTGTTTAAATTGTTATTTCATTAAATTTCACAAGTTAAGCATTTGAGTAAACATACTGTATAGGGCTACATTGATTCAGCACTGTGTCAACTAAAACTTTCATCAGACTATAAAAGAGACATAGGTAATATTGGAAAACAAATCCATATTTGTGTATTTCTACTTTCTTTTTCATTTGGAACAGCAATAAAAATACATATTTCAGTTCATACTATTATAATAAGCAGCATTTGTGGCAGGAAAGGAAATGTGAGATGTTAACACATGGCCAGAGCCTGGGTATTCCATTTATATGCATGAAACCATACAGGAAAAATTGCAGACTCAAAGTTATGTATAATAACACTGTTTGTGTTGCTTCCTAATTTCATACAATATTAGAAATATTATATCACATGAAAATTCCTCGTGCTAGCTTGCCAAAAAGATTGCCAAAGTGCTTTGCAAGAGGCGAACTGTGTGCTACATTAAAGAGAAAAAAAAATGCACGTAAGTTACATATGCAAAATAGTGTCCTGAAAAAAGAGCCGTAAAACTCTCGAAAAATGGAAGTGAGAAAGGCGGAGTCCTAAGATCTGCTGTGATGTATCCTGCCATTGGGTTAGAGGAATCTGCCAGAAACACAACAGCAGCTGTGAAATAATCTAAATACCAATTTCTTCCCCTAATTTCTTTCACTTTAAAATTGAGTTATACACAGAAGCCTGAATTTAATGTATCCTTTGAAACTTCTGGGTTTTTTATTACTGCAATTCTGAGTTGTATTTTCTTGCTTACTATATAAATACCCTGTAACTGTATGCAATATTCATAGCTGCAGCACTTACATATCGCTTTGCTACTTATCTCCAGCACTTCCTTTAGAAAATTCCCCCTTGTACCTACTGCACTATACAAACCAAATAAATAAAAGGAAATTAAAGCACTCTTCTTATTTTGGATACTATACAACCACAGATTCTAATCCTTCGTGTCCCACATACTTCTAAGTTCTCAGTTATACTCATTAGCTTTACCATGTAGTGTGTATAATAGACATATAGATTCAGAGTGCTGGTTCCCTGTGCCAACGGGAAGTGGCAGCTCTATTCTTGCTGCTTTCATGTATTGCCTTCGGTGGTTCCCCCTGGGGACCTCCCCACTGATGCTGTTGAATGTTTGTGGGGAAAAGAGTTTGATTCGGACTCAAAAGCATTTACTAGGGGTTTTTCCATAATTTGCTGGATAGCCAGGAAAGGTCTGAGGAAGGTAACAGCTCTTTCGGGTCAAAACTGCAGTCCCTGAAGAATTGCTGGATAAAGTATGTTTGGGGTCAGATTTCCTTTGATAAAGTAGAGCAGTTTCAGGTAAGCTATAAGACTTAGGGAACAGGAAAGAACTGTTTTAAATAGGAAAGGGTCCCTTCCCTCCAGACCCACACTGCAGAGTCTGGATCCTGACCCAAACGTCCTCCCTCCAGATGTCTCATATTTCTACCCAGGTCCCTCAGCCGGGGTGGTACGTCTGGGAGAGCCCTGTGACACAGACACAGCAGCAGAACTGGCACCATCACACCCCAAACTTCCTGCCCTACCTGGGACTGCTGCACGCTGCCCTTGGATTTGATAAAAGAATTAAACAGAAATGTGATTATAGTGGATCTTTGCCAGCCCACAATCTCTGGGATATCAGCAAGCCAGGACCGTCAGCTATTTCACACCGCTGACAGAAAACAGCTCGTGGTGGCTCCAGACAAAACCCCTGCGAGGTGAAGGAGCAGCTTTACCCAAAGGCTGGCAGCAGGGAGTGGATGATCCGGCTTTCAGCAGGTATGATAAGTGAGGTGCTGAGCTGTGAGCCACCGCTGGCTTCCCTCGCTACTGTAAGCATTGCTTCTTCAGGAAGCTCCCTTCTAAGATAGCACTGGCTGTAGAATAAACAGCTGACAGCATTCCTGCACTTCTCACTCACTACTTCATTCCTACTGATGGGGAAAGAAATTGCAACCGGCACTGGTAGGGAAATAAAGATGATTCATTTTGATCCAAGCTAACACAACAAAAGAGTAAAGGATGTGGAAGACGTCAAATAAAAAGATAAAACTACTAAGGAGACGCTTGTACTGAAGACATTAAATTTAAACGAAAAAAGATGGTGTGATGTTTAATTAAAAGAAAGAAAAGTAATCAAAATTAAATGAAACAAAAAGAAAGTAATCTTAAAGAAATTGTATTTCCTAGTAACAATATTCTCTAATTGTTTAATAAATTCATGTTATAGATGCAAAATATAAAAATGTCTCCTTAAGGGAGGAGGGAATTCTTTTACAAAAGATAAATAGCAACAACAAGAAAAAAAAAGCAAAATAAAGAACGTTCAAAGGGAATAAATAATCTTCTATGGAGAAAGAAGAGGTAAATGAACAGAGAAACTTGAACAAAAATAAAACTCTGGCTTTATCTACCTTATAAGGTCTTAAAAAGAGTACATTGCAAATTGCATTTCTTCTCAAATTATGTGTTATGCAAATTTAGCGATTAGCTCCCTGCTCCTGGGCCACAGACACCATGTGAGTGTGCTCTCCATCCTGTGGCAAAAGTTGTGGTGTCACCGCCACCAGACAATTGTAATTCTAACAATCAGATTTCCAATAACCAATTACGTATGTAATATATCCTGCCGTTGTCAGTGTTGAATTATGCAAATTATAAGATAGGCAGGAAGCCACATGTATTCTAAGTGATAAACCCAATTTTGTTCATATTTCTCTAGCTGCTGTGCTGGTTGGTACTTTGCCCTTCTGCTGCCTTTTAACCTCAGCTCCGAGATCAGCTGTGGACTACAGCAGCGTGCTAACAAATTTTCAAACCTGTGTCCATGACTCCAGAGACAGGAGCAGGATTTAAACAAGCCACACTTTTCACTGGTTGAAAAATAAGATTTTTTTCCTCTGAGTAAAGTGTTGCATAATTTAAACATTCTATTATAGGGAAAAAATAAAATTATCCAAAAAATAAGTCTGAATATGAGCCAAGTGTAGGCTGGCAGGGAACCACCTGACAGTGTAAATGCTCGTTTGTCATCTCAGGGGAGCATTAACTCTAGCACCTGGTCACAGCAATTTAAATGTCATCAAGGTAATTCTGTCATGGTTGATTTAAGGCTAATTAAAATCAATTGTTAATCATTTTAAGTTTCATTTTGCACTGGAAATTTGCAGATTTTCTATAAGATGTAGTTGCCATGGGATTTTTGGTTGAATGTTTTTGTAAAATAAAACACTTCCAAGTTTTGGTTGCTATTTTGTTATTTCTGGTTTTTCCTCTCTTTCTTTTCACTTTATCTATCACATTCTCTACAATGACCAATATGCTTTTTTTAAGATCACCACTACAGAGATCAACACTGTATTGCTCCAGGTCACAGAGTGATTTGAGTTTGATTTAACAGGAGTGCAAAGAAGAGAAATTCAAAGCATTATTTCTTCAAGGGCCTTTTTCTTAATCTGGAGTGGAAATTATGCTTTAATGAAGGGAAATCCTAGTGACAAAGTACCAGGAACAATATTTTTCTTTTGCAATATCTCTGTTGATAAAGAAGTAAGATCAGTTGAAGGTGAAAGGAACAATATTTCTTGACACCTGGAATATTAGCCAGCATGATCTATTTAAATAGATCACAACTGTATTTCAGTTACTTACTGGTGTTGAATGCACATCCTTTTCTCCTCCAGACCTCTGACTCAATAATATTTAATCACTCTGCACAAACAGAAATTAAATTATTTATAAATGAAAACTCTGCCAGCTCCATCAGTGAGCAGACCTCCTCCCCTCAATACTTGAGCATGTTCTTTCAAAGGTCCTTAAGGTTGCAGCTTCAAAGAAAAGGTAAGCACTGACACAGCAAACCATCGGTGTTAGCTGATGTTATCCATCCTTCCTTGTGCAAGTCATCTCTGCATCAAATGATACTTACAGATGATGCTTGGGTGACTTTAGACCAGTTTTCCTGAATGCACTTTAGCTGCATCATGAAGACCCTGAAAACAGAATAAGATGTAGATATCCAAGGATTATCACAGACAGGCTGCACTTTCTTTTTCTTATTCTTTTCTGGGAGGAGAAACCAAGTAGGTGGCCCCAGCAATAAAGGATAGATCTCTGCTTTCCTTGGCTAGAGAATTTGGCAATTTTAAGTCTACAATATCTAATTTGCTTTATGGGAAAACAAAGTTTTAGCTCTTCTGGAATGAGTGAGATTATACTGGCTCTGGGCTTTCTCATTTTATTTTTTGTTTCTGTATCCAGGAGCAACACACGTCAGTGCACCTGCTGTACTCGTGCATATTACCATCAAGGGCCAATAATATCTTATATACTTTACAGCGAATCTGTGGACCTTATTTCCAGTTTGACTTTTCCAAATCAGAACTTCAGTTTACCTAATTTGGTCCCAGCAGCCATGCGGTTAAAAGTAGAAAAAAGATGGGAGAGACCAACCAGTCTACACTTCTAAAAGTGTTCATGAGACAATAGTCCTATTATGTCAAATGAAGTATGAGAACTTTAACCTCAGTTTTCTATATAATGTTACTATTTGAACTTTTAGCCTGTAGTTGGAGTCAGAATTGATCATACTGAAAAAAAAATCACAAACTTTGATTTTGTCCTTCCAGGAGGACTTGAAATTCAGCGGAATTAACCTTCACAAGCTCTTCAGCTATCTTTGATCCAGTCCACAGTCTAGTCAAAAGTGAGTTCTAAAAGTCACAGAGTCTGAATGGTTAAGCAGTTAATCTAATTAAGCAAACTAAACAGCATTAGGTCGCTCTGTAATCATCTGAACATAAGTCTATTTTTAATTTAAAAAGTAATATTGTTATATTATGAAGAGAGGGCAAAGAAAATAGGTAGAAAGAATTTAGAAAGCTCATCTGTAATCAAATCATATGACATTCAGAAAGCAATCTCTAGACCATGAGCATGAGTATTTGTAGACAGTTCCATGAAGGCAAATGCTGATGTGGAAAATACTACATTTTTCCATAATTAGGCATCTGCAGCCTATAATTATCATCCAAAGGAGTGGTCTGGTTCTAAGAAGTAAATGACACCCAGCTAGACAACCCTGTCTAGCATTTCTGATTAATTAATAAAAAAATGTATTTTAAAAAGTAAGTCTATTCACATATGCATGCACACACAAACACAGAGAAGCTGGCACTGAATAAAAAGTGAGACAGACTTTTCCAAATAAAAATGGATAAAAACAAACTTTTCCGCTGAAATCTAGATTAATATGGAAAAAAAAAAGAAAATATTTTATTTACATAAAAAACATTGTCAGGAAGTAGCAATCACTAGAGAGTATCCTAACACTAGTCAGTAATAATCTAGCCTGAAAAACAATAAAAGAACCTATATTTTCAGTGAGAGATTCAGTCAGATGTTCTGAACATAATTCTTATCACTGATTCAGTCTTTTCAAGGCCATGTATAGGTATCACAGTGACACAAAAAGACCATAAGAGCCTCCATTGCTAGCTGAGGATCAATTCTTTCAGCAAGATGGTGGCACAGGATGACTACAAATTTGCTTAAACCCTGCATGGGAACTCTCCAAGAAAGGAGCATTTCAAGGTTTGCTTGGCCTACACACGTCCTACAGGTCTTGCAGCACACCAGTCTGTAGGGGCATCCCAGCCAGGACTTCAAACTGTGCCCAGTCAAAGAGACATCTAAGTGAGTTTAATTTCAAACCTTGGAACAGGCGAGAGAAAACAGGAGGCTGTGATTTTGGACTCTGTGCTCTGCTTTAGGATTCAAACCCCCAACAAAAGGGTCTGGCTTATACTGTACCCAGGTGTGGAGCAGAGGATACCTGTTACTGCCTAATTACTGCCTGTTCCTTCGTTTCTTCTTGTCATGTTGGATCACAATGTTTTTCACACAAAACCTGGCGATGCAGTTTGTCCACAGTGCCTCTTCACATAGTGGAAGAGCTCAGTCTTACGAAACGCTAGGCACTTTTTCTGACGGGGCAAAAGACACACAAGCCCAAGCTGACCTTCAAGCATGCAGAGTCCTATCTACTTCAGGTACTACTGTTCTTGAAAGTTTAGCACATGCAACGAGAGGAATAAAATATAATGGGAAGCATGCAGCCAAACAGCTTTCCATTATTCCAACGTAGCACTTACTTATTTCAGTACCTCTAAATGTTCCACCACTGAAGATGCTACATTGTATTTACTGTGGCCCTAGTCGTATTTTCATTGTTTGCTTTTGTTAATCACATAAACATCTGTGGAAAAATCACAAATTAAAAAAAAAAAAAATTATTTTAAAAAGGAAGTTTCTTTCCTATGAAGCAAATGTTTTCACAATGACTGTATGTAATACACATTCTTTTCATGCCAGAGATTGTCCAAGAGTGTCATATTGAACTGTGTTGTTGTTAGTCTTTAATAGAGGAAGCTCTATTCAGTGCCTGTGATCTGTAAAAAGAGTTTAAGTAACTATCGTAAGCTTAATTCAGTGTTTTCATTGAAGTGTAGGCTGATGTTTAACTAATTAGTTCTCATATTTTCTCTATGATGGACCAGGTAGTATTTACATGCACATTGTTTCATCTTGTCTGTAAACTATGAAATTATATATTTTAATATATATTAAAATATATGCTTATTTATAATGCTTATGTTAAAATATATAATATATAAATTATACATATTATCTATTTTTTATGTATTGGAGTTATTGATATATTTTTAGTCTTGATATTTTAGTGCTGCTTTCATGGACTTGTAATGAAAATCCTATGGATTTGTTGGAGAATTTCATTCACACCACCTGGGAAATTTTGAACCTCACCCAGCAGCTCTAATTGATGTGGCCAGCTCTTTAATTTAGTGGAAACATTTAGAAAAGGAAAGACAAAGCCCATGTAAGATGGCTTATATTTGGTCCTCTAAAAGTTTGTACAGGACCCAATTTAGACAAATTACATTATAAAGAGTTCTGGGATGAGTTCCCCTCATTTTCCCCTAATACTGAATTTCTGCTTTTTTAGGACTTCATTGTTGAGGAGAAAAAACAGAGAAAAATTGACTATAATGGTCAAGAGATCACTGAAGAGCAGAAATGCATTGTCCTTCTATTTCAATAGAGTTACAAGCATGTATAATTACGCCACATTATAATAAATGGGAAGGGGGAGGGTAATACATAGAAAAAGAACCATCTTCAAACCAGACATGCATTGCCTGTGTGGCAGACGTTTTCAGGAAAGACTGAGGATTGCCTGATACCCACCTCAGCACTTAAATTGCTCCTTTACACATCTTCCTTAGAGAACGTACTCTAAATTACCCTTTCACTTCAGCATGCGTTCAACCAGCATTTTAGAAAGGCCTTCTCTGGCACATTTCCATCATCACAGCAGTACGAAAACGGCATTTAAATCTGGTCCACTATTTTAGTCATTTTATGGTTTCTGCATGATCTGCAGCTCCAGACTGGCTGTTTCCACCATTAGAAAAACTGATTGCAATCTCTATTTTCACAAAGCATACTGCAAATTTGTTTCAAAGTTCTAACCTAATTATTTAACTAACATAGTAATATTTCCATTTTATTCCATAATCAAGGATACTCAGATGCATCAAAACAATAATTTAGAGCAGTATACTGTTTGGCTTTAGTGATGTTTTTAAT
This sequence comes from Podargus strigoides, assembly GCA_028020825.1. Classification (NCBI taxonomy): domain Eukaryota; kingdom Metazoa; phylum Chordata; class Aves; order Caprimulgiformes; family Podargidae; genus Podargus; species Podargus strigoides. Next base: position 15,052,663 of record CM051621.1, read on the forward strand.
GGGGGTTATATAGAAACTTCAGTTAAAAATGCAGTTTTTATATACAGACCTGATAGACAATAGTGGGCTTTGAGAGAATTCTTTTGTTTAAAGTGATACAACATTTTGGACTACTTTCAAAAATTCATTTTTTTACCAAACCTACAAAACTTTTGGGGTGGTCAAAATATGTGCATATTTGGAGCAGAAACAATTGTCAGGTTTATATTGGTTAAAAGTCTGACCAATATCCCAAAGTGACATTCTGGGAAATATGTAAATGATTTTTCAAGTTATTTTAGAAATAATGGTATTCAACTCAGGAAGTTTATATTAAATACAATCTACAGTGGGGTTACAGTGAGAACTTCACTTTGGCTGATGCATGATAAGAGTAGTCCTCCCCAAATGAATTGAGCCTTGTGTATACATGCACAAGCTATGCTCAGACAGCTTATTTCACATGACATTCCTACATAATGCATGGTTTCATCTAACATTGATCCCAATCCAGTTGGATCCTAGATTATCAGGTTGGATTTTTTCAGCTGAAAAAATATAGCGGTAATATTTACAAACACTGACTTCGGTTCAGGCTCTTGGAACTTAAACATGTGACATGATACCCAGAGATAGCTTGGAAGGTACAGCTTCTTTCTGGACAGTTCAGTTTGGTATTTCTGCAGCGTACTTGATATTTTTTTAAAAAAAATAGTCTGTGGAAAAATGGGCAAATGTTGTTCATAAGGTGAACATTAATATTTATGAAATGGAGAACAACCAAAAAGATATCCTCCAGAGTGGGAAAAACCAAATGTGACAGTGCCAAAATTAAAGTATTTCACTTTAGGTCTCAAAGTGCGCCTGAATGAGAGACTTTTCACTAAAAAAAAATGGTTTCAAATTATCAAAATCCTTCTTTTACATATTTTAACCATTTCAAGCAAAACTAATGCCATTATGAAGCTATGGCGAAAACTGACCCAAAAGCATATGAAGTTAAGTTATATGGAAAGAGTAATAAAACGAGTGTTAAATATTTTTTAATGATATGCCTGTTTTGAGCTCTTTCATCACAAGAATATGTTTAGTTCTCTTAAGCCCCACTGTAATATAAGTGATAAAAATACTAATATAAGAAGTTAAACAGTCCTTTTCCTCTGCTATAAATCCATGTATACTCTTCTGTTCAATTCTATGTATTTTTCCATTGAATTCTTGTTCACTATTGTATCAAATAAAATGTATGCCTTCACTTTCAAAAGCATTCACAGCTTTTCTTCTCCCTGTATGATTTTTCATAGATACTTATTTGTTAAATTTTCCGGCAAAGACATTCACACTCTCTCCTATGGTATACCACTTTTTTTGAAAGAGTTTTCCATAAATACAAATACAGCTATTGCAGCACTCTTTCAATCTCTTTTACTATATGGAAGTTGAAAGAACTTGGCAATGATCTGTTTTTCATGCATTGTAACTGCTGTGATGTTAACCAGTATTGTTTCAGTGTCTCCTTATACACCTTCCTACCCCCACCAGTCTCTATCTTTTCTTTTGGACAGTGTGGACAGATTAGACAGTAGTTAATGCATTCTTTCATGCTACTGGTATAGTCCTGCTCTTAGGTATTAGTATAAAGTAATAAATTAATGCTAGCGCTAATTTGAAGACTTACAGTTCAAGCCATTAAAATTAATTTTCTTGGATTTTGCTAGACCATTACATTCATTTTTTTCTGATTAATCTATCCATGTTATTAATTTCCAAAACTAGGTTTTTAAAGTACAGTATAAATTAATTGCGATGTTTTCTATAAGAGAGTGCTGCTATCTCATAAAATTCAGAGAGTGAAGTTTCCTCAATGGAGATACACTTAAAAATAAAATCATGATAAAGTTTTATTTCTAACAAGCTTCTTTTTCATTGCACAAATAATTTTTAACTACAAATATGTATACATTCATATTCAGTAAATCTAAAGGCATATCTTTATCCCTTAACAACAAAAAATCAATGCTCCTTTATGAGAAAAAGTGAAGGAAATGGCTGCTTTTATGGATCTATTTTTCTCTAGTACCATTTTGCTGGCAGGATCAGGTAGACAAAAAAACAATTCAACAATGTACTGGAAGAGCAACTGCAGACCATTTATTGTTCTTCTCAAAGCACAAAATTGCTGAACCTCAAATTGTGGCAACTCAAGAATGGGCTTGGATCCCCCAAAATATGACTTAGCAGCCAATGAATACCTGTGGTCTTTTGTTGGTCTGTCAGCTTTGTAGTCAGCCAGAGAAATGGCTGGCAGGGTGAAGGGAAGTGCAAACAGGGACGTTCACTTAGAATAAACCCCCCATAAAATACTGCTTTAAAATTGTAAGTAAACTGAAAGTTTAAAATTTTGCCTTATTTGAATGAACACAGAGCTTTATCTACATTCCATACTCAGTTTCTGGAGGAAACTGTTGGGGCCTCACACATATCCTCCTTCTTCTGGGGTTTGGCTGTGGGGCCAGCTGTGACCTCCAGCAAGGAAGTGCCAGTCCTGCCGTGCTCCTTCACTGGGGCAGTGGGACAAGGCTTGCTTGGCTCCTGGATTCATCGAAAAACAAAATGCAGTTTCATTTTGTTCTGTTCAGAGGTGAAAACACTAACTTTTTAGATGCCTATAAGAAATTACTTTCAGCTTTCCTCCAAACCACACTGCTGACATAAACATGTCCTCTACGGCCATGGGTTCACAAAAGTGTTTTTCTAGGGTAATAACAGTTTGAACAAGTCACAGAATCATGGAATCACATAATAGCTTTGGTTGGAAGAGACCTCTAAGATCATCAGGTCCAACCATTAACCTAACATTGCCAATTCCCCACTATATCATGTCCCTCAGCACCTCATCTACACGTTTCTAAAATACCTCCAGGGATGGGGACTCCACCACAGCCCTGGGCAGCCTGTGCCAATGCCTGACAACCCTTTCAGTGAAGAAATTTTTTCCTAATATCCAATTTAAACCTCCTCTGGTGCAGCTAGAGGCTGTTACCCTTCTCCCCACGCCCCATTTTTGTCTGCTGCCTCATTTGAGACAGTATAGCGGTTTGTACGGTGATGCAGTGAACACAATTGAAACACTGAGCTGCACAATAAGTCTCCAAAATAAAATTATCCCAAGTCAATGACAGAGTCACATACACCATCTACACCAGCCAAAGGATAGGGGTGGTGTAGGGACTGAGTACTAGTCACTTCCAACAGTGGTGAAATCCATTTTTTTGATGGTCAGGAAATTTCTAAACATGAGACATTATTTAGACACAGAAATAAGGACTTAGACCTTTTAATTTGAAGCATGCTTTTTGAAACTTTGGCCATCATGCAAATTGAGTGGAATGAATGGAATAATTTAGAATAATGCATAGAAAAATTTAATTTAAAAATAGAACAATTTCATTAAATGATAGACCAAAGAGGGAACTCAAGAGTATTTCTTGTAAGACACTTTATATTTGAATTAATTCTCTGTGTGGGATAGTGCTTAATGTATTCATTTATTATATCTGTTAGCAGCTACATGTTGTCTTAAAAAACAAACTGTAGTATAGGATTTCAAAAGCACTGGCTGCAGTTGGAATTTCTGTGTAGTGGTTCTGAGTTGTTGAGTGTAATTTTAAAAGAATTAGTTATACCAAAATATTTTGTTAAAGGGGACCATTATGCAAAAAGTTGTACCTGTGAAAGAGCCCTAGGAAGACATCTACCAGGCTTGCTGATCAGCTTTGTACCTTGTCCAAGAAAGATAGAAGAGCACAAGTCATCCTCGCGTACTTCATAGAAGGTTTTTATAGAATAGTGATTGCCTTTCTGAGTAACACTTCTGGACCTAAAGACGACTGATGTTTGTCACTGCTGGAACAGGCCTTAAACAGTTGTTTCTCCCAGCTCAGTTTAGAGGTCGGCTTAGCTGAACTCCATAAGATTTCCTTTTGTCATGAGGCCAGAGGGCTGTGATCTAGTGGGTTTTTTTCAATTTATCAGTAGACAGTGAAATTTGTTTATTAAAACAAACATAAGGAACTCAGCTAAGATTTATGAGCACATAATGGAACTTGTGAATGACTCTCACCTCTTAGTAAATGGAATATGCAGCACAAAGATAGCCTTCATTCCTCCCATCTCTACAGTGTTTACTTAGAGTTGGCTGAGAACAGGAAAAAACATTCAGAAATTATTTTTTATTATTTTTATTTTTCTGGGGTTTTTAATTATTAATTATTTATTATTTTTATTTTCCTACAATTTTCCTACTTTGCCTTTTGCTGCTCCCCTGTGTGAGTGAATTGCACACAGTGTTGTCACGCAATAATAGAGTGCATGCAGTTAAGTGTGTGCACATTTCATTGCCCCATCCTTGCCCTTTGCACTAAGCTATTATTTAGCTCATTTTTTTCTGTACACTACTTTCCATCGCCTCCCATGCCTTCTGTCTCAGTCCATCACCTTTCCTTACCTTCAACATTTTCTGCATTGGAAAAGTCAGGCATGGTCTGAGTTCAGAAACAGTCCCTCCAGAATGCTGGCTGTAAATACAGTGTGAAGGTTGAAGGAAGGTTAAGAACTGGGAAAGGAGAAAATTTCAAGGCTTAGGAACACTTCCATTTCATGAGAAAAAAATAGAGATGTGAGGATAAAAAGAGAGAATCTGACAAAGCAGAATGCTGAATGGGGCACAGAAACTACATGTGCAACTGACATTCATTTTTTTTTTCAACTTAAATGTAGAATGGCAGTTAAAGAAAATTGAACAAACCACGCAGAATAGGGGAAATTCTTTTTCAAGAAATCCACAATTGTATTATCTGATTGCCAGAAAATATCACTGAGGACATTGGCTTACCAAGATTAAAAATATATGAATAATCAGAATATTAAATTATAGTGTTCAACTGGAAACAAGAACAAATAACCATTGAAAACTCCACAGAAATATCCTGCAGAAAAAAAAACAATATTAAAGGTGTCTTCTTTCCAAAATCTTCTATTTTTCACAAGAAAATTTAAAACTTCCAAGTCGAAAAAGGAGATTAATAGATATTTTCAATAACTTTTTTTTTTAATTTACTTTAACAGAAGTGAAAATTTTCTTTGTAGAAATCACATTCCATCTGTATAATATCAATTTTCTCATTGTACAGCAGAAGTCAGCCACTATGTGACTGGGTTAAGAATAAGCAGGACAGATTTTATATCCGTCTGTTACAACCTTCTCCCTAGCAGCTGAACACTATCAGAAATCAGACTACATGGACCACTGAGCTGCTTCAGTATCATAGTTCCCATGATCTGTGTTTAGAAAATCTCCAATGATTTAAACATGCTCTGACTTCTATACAAAAAGTACAATATATTGCACATATTGTTCTAACATACACATTTTGTTTTACAATCAAACAAATTTTAACTCTCTACCTAAATATCTGTCTTTTGTTACCATTTACAGGAACAGACGTTCACTTCCACCAGTACGTACATAAGTGAAGTTGAAAAAACCTACACAGAGTTTGTGAAATGTTGTAACTGTTTTCCCCATTGCTCATCCATCTTTTATTTGTTTCCAAGACTATGTATAAGAATAGGATTTTTCTTTAGCGAACAAAACAGTTCACACATTTTAAGCAATAATTTGTTAGAAAAATTTAGTTATTTCTTCTATAAAAATGTAAACTTATGAGGTTTTACAGCTGTACTTACTGTGCTCATGAGGATTAGAACATATTTTTATACAAGAGAAAACTACCTAAAATTTGGGAGAGCAACATTTTCCATATTATTGGGTACAGTGGGACTAGCAAAATCAGGAAATTCATGTTTTATGAGTTTAAACAAAAATCAAAGTTACATAGTCGTGCTAAACATCACCCTCTGTTTAGTAGGGTACTTCTGGTAAAAGGGTCTAAAAGGTTTAACAACTGTAACTTTGAACTTTTGGTTTCTTCTAAACTGTTATAAACTAAGCACCTGATTCAGGGAGAATAGCTGGTTGCAGCCTTGTGCAAGCCTCTTTAAATTGCTTTTCCTTCAGACTTTTTATAGCCAAGCACTTTACATACTGGAAAAAATTGTGTACGTCCTGTCTATTTATTGATTATTCTGAAAACTAAAATCTCAAAGGACTGTCAAAACCATAAGTTATATTTCAATGAGCTAGGGAAATAATTTATTAATTTTAAGATTCTTTGCTGTACAAAAAACAAATGGATCCCTAAGCCATGAAATTTTCAAATAACTACTTAAAAGACTTACGCAGCTTTCACTTACGTAAATTCTTAGAGGATTTCTCAAGTGGAGCATGACTCAAAGCTTCTAAAGTTGTCAAAGGAGCCCTCCTTTCTATTGAAGTTTCAAGTTCTGATATCTCAGATTCCCTAGAAAAAGAAATCTTTAATCTGTTCTTAAACTCTCTGACCCGACATATGTATTTACGCCGGAAGAAATGTGTTTTATCCTGAACATAGTTTCTTGAACGATTTACAGTCCAGAATGCACAGGAGGTATAATTTGTTGTGTTTTAGTGGCAACAATTTCTTTTTGAATGATAGTGGATCTCTGGTAACGCATAGTGTACCTTAGCAGTGTTACAAAATACTAGCTTCAACTAGTAGTAGCTTGAGAGAACGTAAGAAAATTTAAGAACTAATTCCTGTATGCTTGAAATGTAGTTCTGATAATTTTTTAAATTTCTACAAATCAGAACTGTTGATGTGTAGCTGGTATAGTCCTTTCTTATATATAATATTGATGAAAGCTATAGAAAAAATCCTGGCTTGATCTTTAAGAGTTAGGATATGCTTGTTCATTTATTCATTTATACTCTATTTAAAATCTACATTTGGATCTTAAGAAACCTCTAGTAAATTAAAACCAACTGCTTTACTAAACAAATTAATGATTCAGAATCCACAAACAGCACTGGCAGAATTTTAGCGAATATTTTGATGTCACTTAAAATAGCAAAGAAAAATATTTTTTTTTGGCCCACAAAGAAAAATAAAAGTGATGCATAACAATAAATATCTTAAAACCATAATAATGCAAAGTTTCTCGGGGAAAAAGCATACTGTGAACTGCCATACAGCTTCACTGAAGTTACCAGAAACAGGTTTGCCTACTGATTTTAGGCTAAATATATTGGGGCACCAATTTCATTAGAGCTTAAAAAATATTAAGTATACACATCCTTGTATTCCTTTAAATCCTTTAGAACATCTGGTCTCAAGATGAGCTAACCTAACCATTTAGAAACAAAATATTGTGACACTTAAACAAAAATGGAAAAACAGAACAATCTGTTTGGGAGTGGGGAGTGGACACAGACTTTATGTGAATATCCTCATTCAGACAGGCCCAATGTGGTTATCAACCTTAGCTCCAGAGTGAAACTCCACAGATGAAGGACACACATTCTTCCCCTTCTCTTGATCAACTATTGCATACACATAAATGAAGCACCGTGAAAAACCATTACGATAAAAGTTTTAATTTTTCCTGTCTGTATTCCTCTAGCTGTTTGACATGAACTTTTTTATTATGACATACCACATGCTAGAGGGCACAAGAGACCGTTTTGATTGTGCAGTTAAAGGAACCTATTAGCAATATGAAATCATTATTTCTGGAGGATTTGGGACATTTTTTTATTTTCCTGTGGACAGCTGCTGGCTATAGAACTGAGGCAAATTTAATTCAGGAAAATATCCTAAGTAATGGAGCCAGAGAGGCTAAATCAGAGCGGTAAATATTGCTAAGCCATCATTACTTGCTAAATAGCTATTAGTCATCTCCATTTTTTTACTGCGTGCTTAAAGTTCTAAAGAGACATTGCTTGCGATACCTTCTTAAACAAAACAGAAAAATCTATCCTCTAAAACCACAGAAATCTGCCAAGGTAGCCTTGAGGGTCTAGTTTAAACCCCTGAAGTAAAGAATTCCACATTTCAAGGATTTAAGTGGAAATAAAACAAAACCCAGGCTCAGATTTTCCTTTAAGAGAACAGTGGTGAACAGATAAATACGAAGAGCAAGGGAAGGATTCACTGTAGAAGATATAGCATGAGAAAAAGACAAGCAGTGTGTAAAAAAAAAAAATAATCCAAACCTCCTGACATAAATGCTTCATGACTGAGGATTTTGTACGCCTCGTAGAGTTTGTATCTATAAACAGGTTGGCTGGATGTACATGTCTTGCTGCAGGTGGGGTATTGCAATTCTTATACTTTATAGTGGTCTTTTTTTCCAGAAAGAGATACCGTAGTCTTGTTTGAAATATTTGTCTGTAGAGAAGTGCAACTTGATTAAAATGACACAGGAATAAACATAAGAATCCTGGTAATTAACCTGGTGTAGGCAATAAAAGCTAAAAGCACGATTAAAGGAAAACTCCTTGGTGTCCCTTGTATTTAACTGATTTGTCTCCTGTATGTCTCCTGTATATCTCTCCTGTGAGAGAGTAACCCATCTCACCCAGAAGCAATTAATGTTACTTGGGAAGAAACAAGTTTCCTCTGAGTTGGGTGGAAGATGGAGAAAGTCTAAGAATGACATTTAGCATCAAAAGGGGTCTCAGACTGCAACGCTCAGAGCAAATCTGCCCTATTACCAAATTACTGACTTCTGGCAAAGGACAAGAAGCACATTAAGTTCAGATGTGTCTTTACCATTGATTATAGCATGGTGTATGCCTCTTTTCACTTAATTATAGCAGCCATGGGTTAAAAGCACCAAAACTGTATGGCAGAACCAAGGCACAGTGGCAAAGATGAGCCTCAAATGCAAAGTTGCTTGAAATGCAAATCAGCCAAAAACTATAACTGAACAGATCAGATTTCTTCTTATCCCAAGTCCATCTCCAATGGGACTGAGGGATTGCTAATTAGGAGGCCAAGCTGAAGATGTGGTCCAGGGATTCAGGAAGTCTGACTAAACACCAGTTATTCAAACTGAGGGGTAAGGATTGATCTTCTCTCTTAAAAAGTTTATCCGAGTAGAACAAAAGGTGGACAAAGCACAATTTGCACTATCATTTTGACAAGTAACAATCAGAGATTTGTCTGCCATAAATTCTGAAAAAAATCAGGTAATATATAGAGCATGCTCCAGACTACAAAATGACTTCTCAAAGAAAGCCTAGGAGCAAAAATGCTTTAAGCATACATGTTAAAATATGAGCTAGAGTATAATGAGCATGCTAAGTAGGTGTTAAAAGCATGTTTTCTTTCATACATGTGCATAGTAATAATAGCAGAACTGGAAATTTGATGGGTTTACTTACAAGTCCTGATGAGCTTTAACACTGTTTAATATTTCAGACCAAGTTCGGAGTACATATATTAAAGAAATACTTGTTAACAGAGCACTGGTATGTTTTCTCTATGTGAAGCTGAATGATGCTAATAAGTCTACAAACCTTTAAACACTATAGTTCTGGGGATTTTCCCTGTGTAGTGTTTTTTGAGAATAATGGTTTTTCATCTTAAAGAAAGCATGCATTGAAATACATGCCAACACATGCATTATTGTACCGGGTCAGGAGGTACTCAAAAAAGAACACCAGGGTGGCCTTGATGGCTCTGATGTGAATGTCTCTGCTGTCTGAGTCAGAATAGGTGAATCCTAGAAGTTTTCCGAGTAAGAGAGTTTTTAAGGTAAAGGTAACCCACTTAGAGGGATGAAAATCCAGGCTGCAAGCTCATAACCAATCCAACATATTGTGGAAATTCAGTAACACAGGAACAATGTGTTGTAATGACCTATTTATTTAAAGTTCATTATTCAGCTGCCAGACCTCCCTGCACTGTCTTGATAGAGCTCCAGATGGAATGTGTATCCCAGCCAAGAGGCAAACTGAGCTGTGACTTCAGCTGTTAATGGGACGTTTTTGTTTGTGGAAGAATTGTTTTTCTCTGTCATTAAGAGGACCTAAACAAGAGGCTCTGATTCTGTAAGCAGTGATGTAATGTGGTGTGAGAAACACTTCTGTGACATAGTGGCCATTCTGATTTTAATGACATGCTTAATTGCTACTTCACCACCTTTTGTCTTCAACCAACCCACTGAAAAGAACTAAAAAACCCTATTTTTTGATTTTAACAGCAAGTTCAAAAAAAGAAAGGTACTATCATAAAAATCTTTTGGTTTATGCCAGGAGCAAAGAAGATGAAGAATTTGTATTAGTAACCAATTGCAGAAAAATTACTTTATATTAAAGAAATTATTGTGCTGCACTTTGTTATATTTTAAGCATGGAAGGACTACTTATAGGCCCTGTGAAATCAGTACATTGAATAATATATCAGACAAGTTCAAGCTCTGTCATCACTCTGGGAAGAGTACAAAAGAGCAACCTGAAGCTACAATTGTTATAGGCATCTCTAAAGTGCAGGATGCACATTTCAAATTGTATCTCATCACACAGAAGACAGCTGGGGTGACACAACACTCAAAGGCAATTAAAAACCAAATGAACAATCAAGAATCTGCAACAACATATGAGACAATCATTAAAAAACTACAACTCAGGAAAGAAACAGAATAAACCAACAGAGACACCAGAACAAAGTAACAGGTGTTCATCCGTGGATGAGTGTCTTGCTATGAACACAAACATTTTTCAACAATCTAAAACCCACTTTTTTTCCCAGTGTATCTATCCCCTAACTGTACCTGAAAAGACATCCTGCTCCCATTTTTTTCTCTCACAACACATTTCTAAACAAGAAACATAGGCCATCTGTCTGCCTGTGTCCTTAAAGCAGGCAACCAAACCCAGCGCAGCATGATGACCTGGTATTTCCTAGTCCATGAGTTGTAAACGCCAAAGCAGCTGAAGAACTATTTAAACTAAATACTGGCCCAAGAAAAAACATAATTTAAAAAATAATAATTTTTAAAAAAAAGAGTTACTAAGCAGCTCATTTAAGCTGGGAATTAAAAGACAGACTCTATGTGTCTGAGAAGCATCTGGACCAGCCTTGCAACATAGACAGCATTTTCAGTAAAAACTTCTCTTTGTTAAGATGTTTAACCAATTCAGGAGTGAGATTTTTATGGTTACTTAGTATATAGGGGGCTGTATGCTTGATGTCTGTGCCAGCCTTCTGTTATGTAGGTCTGTGTTCCCCTGTTGTACTTAACATTTTTTTCAGAGCCTTGGAATTGTTTTCCTCTTAAAGATGGAAATACCGAGCAGAACTCATAACATTTATAATGAGCTGCTATATATCAAAAGGTCTGGAGTTCCTAAATGGACCTAAACTGGAGATATAACTTGAAATAAAATGCAAAATGTTAATTTACTCATTTGAAGTAATGTATGATTCTCAACCAAGCTGAGTTTGGGCATCTCTTTTAAAGGTCAGAAGAAGGTTACATGGTTTCTTCAAAGCTCCCTTATTAACACAGAAGGATTGACATTGAGGAAAACCATGTACTCTCTGTATTTGTATTCTTTATTTATCTGTTTAGACTTTTTTCCCCGCTGGTGCCTTTCAGATTCTGTAGGTATATTAAACCCATTAAAGCTATACTTTTTAAACAAAACATATCAAAAGGATCATGAAAAAGACAGGCCTCCTAAAAAAATCTCCTAAAATACATGAGACATAGTAAAAATTGTGCAAGAAAATCATATGAGGCCAGGAAAAATATTTTATTTCCCTGGGAAACTAAAATCTTGGATTACCTGTTGCTTACGTTGCTGAAGCACTGAACACTAGTCTGATTTTCAATTATTATAATTAAGATTATTATGTATTCACATTGATCTTACCTTCCTCACTAGGGGTCTAATACTACTGACCATGCTTATGGCAAATTTCCAGGTGACCTCAGTGGGAACAGGTTAAAAGCCCATGGTCACCACCACCTTCTTGCTTTGCATGTGAACATCTGAAAGATTGCAATTTTCTAATGTGGACCTGACATGAAAGTGTACAACTCCACATCTAATAACAAAATTCAGTAGTTTGGTATCCTGAGTAGGAGTGTGTGTGTGTGTGTGTGTGTGCGTGTGTTTGCAGAGGGTGGGGGAGCACTTAACTATCGTAGTGCTCGATGCAAATTAAACCAGCTGAATTTAAACCCAGACATTTCAGCCAGGTCCCTCATGTCTAACAATACCTTTTTGACAGCTTGATATTAGTGGAAATTCAGAGAAGAATTAGTTCCAACAACCTAAAAACAGAGTAAGAAACACACAAGAAGAGTTTGTTAAGTAAAGCCCAAGTGGAAAATTAATCTGGACTTTATAGCTACAATTGGGAAGACATACCAAATATAATATGAAAGTCATATTTGTGTATCATGTTTTAAAATCCCAGACTGGACTGTCTTTCAGTTACCAATTCTGCAGGGAAATATACAGTTACATTTCATTACAATGCTAGTCAGTAGGTCAATGTCTCCAAAAAAGAACTACGTCCCCTCTCCCTCCAACACACAGATTCATGGCTGATGAACACAGAAACTGAGCCATTACAAGGTCTTGCTCTTATTCCGTGAAACATACTACAGTGGCCTGGTTACTTCAAGACCTTTCTGTTTTTTTCTGTTCACGGTAATGGGAAAAATTCTTAACCCAATAAAGAGTACAGAATTTTTTCTTCACTGAGGCTATGTTTCACCTATAGATACTGATACTTGCAATGTTTTCACATATCTCTGACCATCCCATTCCTTTCCCTAAGGCAAAACAAGTCCAGACTTTGCTAACTTAAGAGCAAAATGTAAAACATTCCTCTTTACAAAACCTTCCCATCAAGGGAATATCTGTGGGAGAAAAAAAAAAAAAAAAAAGACTTCTGAAAGTTTTGGTGTGGAAACCACCATAGCAAGCAAACTAGAAATGTGAAAATTACAGTCACATTCATGTTTATGCTTGGAAGAAATCCTGTGCAACAAGGAAAAAATATTATATACTTGAATATTATATACTTGATCAAGCATATCTATATCACTAGAAATGCAAGGAGCTACAGGGTTTGTGTTTAATATTCAATTTTAAAGTACATAAATTGACAGGGGCTCCAGACTATTGTTTAAAAGTAGTTTGAATTAAATTCCTTAGAGCGAATCAGTGTCTGTCAGGCTACAGAAATAAGAGTTTGGTTTGGTGTTGCTGAAATAGAAAAACCATGCTTGTTCCTCACTGTCCTTGTCTTTTTTCCTTGCATATTACAGCACCTAAAATCCTTAAGACTGCACTAAAGCAAAATCCTTCCACTAGATGCAACAAATGTGCAGCTACTGTATAATTAAATCTTTCTCCTTCCCCCTTTGATGCTCTGATTTCCTTGTAAATGATAGTTTGCTTTTCTTTCTTAAGCAATAAAGGAATTCTGCATACTTAATGCATTCTGTGAAACCTCCCATGTGGATTTGTGCTTTTGTCGGTATACGATGAAAAGGTAACCTGGAACGTATTATGAATTTATCAGAAACCCAGCAGGGTAATATGAAAATAAAAGGGTGGAAACCAAGGCAGGTGCAAGTGCAATGAACACTGGCTCACTTTTGAGATCATTACTTGTTCTTTGTTTAAAACTAGAGAACTTGGAAAAGAGTCAAACAAAATCGGGAACTGTATTAAGGAAAGCTGAAAATAGTCTTTACTTCAGTTTGCTTTTTAATCATCAGCAAGAAAGTGGAGAGGGAAATGCCTCCTTATCTTGCCTTCATTTTTAATGATCTTTTCTCAAAACCAAACCCAATATTTCTCCAGAACATGCTGTACTCATTATAAAACCATGGACAACTACAAATGTTTCCATAAAGCAAATTAGCACTGAACAGGACTACTGGCAGTAAGAACTCAGTTGAGAGAGAGAATAAACACTTTCAGACCATCATTCAACTTTGTTTGAGCTGTGATTCTGGCTGTGATCAGAAGGGAAAACGCTGGATTTCTAGCAGTGCGGGATGACGTAGGGGAGATTGACTATCAGTAAATCAGCTCATAATCCATCCCCAGCTTAGTGCCAAAACAGAACAAAACCATTGCGTAGGATAAATCTGCTTATTGCCCAATCACCAGAAAGCCATTTCATTCAAAGTTTGCCCTTCTGTCTGCTCCTCGCCATGTCTGCCCATTCTCAGGCCCATTGAAGAGGTGTTCAGCACACTAATAAACAGAAGGCATAACAATTTCAAATCCCCTTATACCTTATAACTCCATAATCTTTTTCTTCGTTTCAACGTTTAATTCTAATCCCTCTACTATGGATGTAGAATGGAGAGTGTTTCCTCACATGCAACTCTTCACATTTATCAGTGTTAAATTTCCTTTCTGAGTTTATTACGATAGCACTCAGTGTCAAGAGAGCTTCTTTCACCCCCAGTTCAACTTGTGATTTTATTCCTTAAGTTTAGCTCCATTGGCAAACTTTGCCATACCCATACTCAACCTCTGTTCACTAGTTCTAACTCACCCTTACATCTGAAGACGAAAATGGGATCTGTTTCTTTTGTAAATCCTCAGAATATAACTATATCCTGAGGGGAAGCAAAATTGAAGAGGAAGATCTTAAGAACCATCATGGATAAGAGTGAAAGAATTTAATATATCAAGGCTGGGAAAGGAAGCAGATGAGAGTCAGCCAAAGCATTTGGGAAAGAGCAACACCTGGTCACTGACAGTAACTAGGAACTAACAAGCTGCTAAATGCAACAACACTTTAACTTCAGGATTCTTTGTATAAAAAGATCAAATTATTTATAAACTGATCCTTGGAGGAATTCTCCTTACAGCTATCAACTGGTGACAATTTCTTTTAAGTTTACGATTACCTTAAAATTCTTCTCTTACAACATCGATTTTGTCACTATTAAAAATGTAGCACTGAAGTTTAATTGCTTTTCTTATGCAAACAGCTTTTGAAATAGACGCAGAGATGTAAAACTTAAATACTTTCTTATAAAAGTGTTGAAAAGTATTTTAAATTTGCCTTCTGATACTACATTAATGTAAGCATTATGAAGAAAAAAACAGACTGTTACTTTGGAAACCGACACAGACATATCACTGGGTGTTCAATTCAATACCTATTAATGCTTATACATATGGTATTAATTCTGCATTAATTCTGTCAAAAGTGATATCATACTCTGAACGTCCAAATTATGACATCACTAAAACAACTTTTCTCTTCGTGGGTTTGAGGCACAACTGTGCCAGGGTTGACTAGAATTTATTCATGCAGCTGATTCTGACAAGTTCAGTTTAATTAGTTCATGCCCTCATAATGAACAAGAGACTGTGTTTTTGAAGACTTGCCAGAATAGTTTCTATTCTCTTCGACTTAAGTGCCAAATGCGTGCACTTCTTTATACTATTTATACCTTTGCCTATAATTACTGTTCCCTAAGGTGTGATTGTCCTATTTCATAAGAGTTTGTGCAGCTGCCAACATGAAGATGTAAATAAATTGTAATACCGTTGCTATGAGGTGTAAAAATCCCACAGCTCATATCCAGACCCTTGTATAATAAACTCAAGTAAACATTCCATTTCCTGTAAGCGATTGTGGTTTGTGACTAGATTTAAAAAAGCAGTGCAGTAAGCCATCACTTCTTTAATGATTTGCTGAAAACAAAGTCATGTAAGCATGAAACAAAAAACAGCTATGTACAAACATATTTTTATGAAGGAACGATATCTGCATGCAGTGTTGCATGGTTTACTGTTATTTGATAGTGTTTGGAAGCTGGTCTCATTTCCATTCACCAAGGAAAATCCTGAGGTGCAATTGATAAGCCAAAAGCAGAGGCCAAAGACTTCTACAAAAAGGTGGTTTGAAGGTCACCTCTGCACTATTTTGATCTTACGACAGCCTTTGCAGAGGTGCTCTCAATTCCCTGTATTTTCTAAGGTGCCGTAGCTTTATGTCTTATGAGTTGAACAGCATGGCCAGAGGTGAACACAGCAAAGTTTTGTTCAGATCTATCCTTCCAAAGCAGTGAAAGGGTGGAGAGCAGGAGAACTTCCTTTCAGCACCATACACACCTATGATATATAGAGAATCGCCTCATAGGCGAGGCAAACTGTGTTTTCCCTTGCTTTTATGAGGAAAACACCCATGCTTTTCTGAATAATATAGTTTGCTAGTTTTTCCTCAACTGACAGTGGTTAAGCAATCATTTTACTCATCTTTTCTTGTCATGGGAGATGTTCTGCTCTCTGTCCTGTCAACCAAGTTGCACATACAGTGTAGACCTATCATTTGGTATGAGAACTACTTAGACCAAAGACAGGCACATTTCAGTAGGAGGCACTAGTTCAATACTGGTGACAGGCACACTGTGAAGCTTAAGTGTCATGCTCACATGTCACGTCTTTTCAATAGAGAAGTTTTGCATATGTTAACAGAGCAGATAAATGAAGTATTGGGTGCCGGTGGGAATAAGATGAGCACACAAGTCACGTATGTCTGACTTCATGAGTTAAGCTGACTGTGGAACAGCAATAAAATCTTCAGGCCGTTTTGCATCAGCAGGTGTTTTACATCACAACACAAATAAGTTAGTTCACAAATGCTGCAGGATTTTTAAGCTCTTTGCTGGAGTCAACCTTCTCAGTGCCTATAAAGACTAAAGACCACAAATTCGCGTGCCCCAGCTACAAATGGAAAATGAAAAGTTAAAACTAATACTTGTAGTTGGAGAGCTGGTGCTCTCACAGGGCTGGGACAGCAGATCAGGAGCTTGGACACAGCCTTGAATTGCAGCTCAGCACTAACTTCTAACAGGACTACAGTTAACGCATTTCACCAACCCACCCTTCTTTCTCCTCTTTCCCTCTTTTGAACATAAAGTGCCCATGGTGAGGGCTGTCTCTGATCATGCATTTCTGCAACAGCTTTTCACCAGGGCCTCAGTTGCAGTTGCAGCTGTAGGCAGCAGCCCATTACAAAATATTTTAAAACATTAACCATCACCTACATAGCTTTGACTTTTAAACTCTGGTATTTTATATTCTACTAAGCCTAGCAGAAGAAAAAAAGACCATATCCTGTTGGAAAAGGGGGAATCCCATCTCTACTGTGGTATAATCTATTTCTGGTCCTAACGAACTGTGGGTTATTGAAATTTAAACCAGTCATTAGCCCAGGACTGAACATTACATGGCCTGGGAATCAGTCCAATGTAATTTGGGGGTGGGAGGGTGGCTCAGAATTCCACATTTGTGAGGAAAGCAAGAAATATTTTCCTGGCAGGTTTGTTTAAAAAAAAAATGGCAGCTGGTTTTAATTGCTGGGAGGGTCAGATTGTTAAAAACAGTCCCAGTGGATACGGATTAGTGCATGGGAGGACATTAAGGTGCAAGATAAATGGAATTTAGTCTCTGGTCCAAGGTTTATTTTCTGGACAGGAGCTCCACATACTACATGTATGTACACACAAAACACCCAACATCACGGATTGGTGTAAAGGCATTATTGTTGACATGACTTAGGAGTGACAGCATTATTCATGAAAAGCAAAGCTGTGAGTGAGTTATGCAAGTTATACAAACTGAGTGCGAGTAAGTCCTTTCCATCAACACCACAGACTGCATGTTTCCTTTAGGACATTATATTTTTCAGGAAAATTATTCTAGAAACATGTTAAGTAGTTCAGAATGGCCATGTGCTTTCTCTCTGGTTTTGGTTCCTCTCTCTGTAAAGTCAGGTTGTCTCTCTAAGTGATTCCTGAATCTGTTACCTTCAGAAAGGAGAATGAAATGAGGCTCATTCTTGTAGATCAGATACCTCAAAAATCACTGAATAAAATACAGGATTTGATGTTTGTTCACACTGGAATATCATTATATCCTTCCCATAGACACTCTTCAATTCATGTTGTTTTTATTATCAAGCTCGTTTAATGAGGCCTTGTCTAAGTCACATCCAAGCCTTTAACTCAGATCCTAGTATCAGTTCTGTTGAAATAGGTCAGGCTACTGCAGTGCAGAAGTCTGAGGGGCAGGAATATATTTGTTTAGAAACAGTAACAGCAACTTTCTTCTATCATTTTTCCTACTGATATTTTTAATGAATTATTCCACTTATAATAGCCTGTAATTCTTGGAGTGACTCACATTCTTAAACATTTGCTGCTGTTCTGTGTTTCAGCTTAGAATCACAGTTCACATGAAACTGTTCTTTCCTGCTAACAGTTCATCTACCCCCTTTTTCTATCTGAGTTCTCTGAAGGTCTTGTGAACTGGTGTTTTCCAGTTTATCAGTTTATTGTATTGACAGTGAATTCCTTTGATTATTTTTTTTTTTTTTTTACAGATACCTCAGCCTCATTGAAAGAGTCATAATACAACATTGTTATACATTTTTCTCTAGTATCTATATTATCCATAACTTCAAGGATGAAAAAGTGAATCATCCCATTTTCTCACACAGTTCAACTGAGACAAATACAAGTATATTGTTAGAGGGTTTGGTTGTTTTTATGACTCCTCACCTTATACCTTACCTTTTGGCTCTGTAATTCTCATATTTCATAATAACTGCTCCTTTCCTTGAATTGGACTCAATTACTGTTTTCTGAAGGCTACCATTTTGTCTTAAATAACATCTTGAACCTTGCAATCTAACTATACTAGCTTTTATTTGGCTTTCTATTTTCTTTTTTGTTAAGGTGCATTCATTCCTTTATGACTCCTGGGATGCCTAAGAAGCCTCCATGCTGAGTGCAAGGATTTTAATTTCCTCACTTTTGACTTCAGAGTTTCTTAACTAAATCTCCCCTTGAAAAAATTTCATTATCAAAAGTCTAGTGTCACACTCCTGCATTTGGTTCAATCACTCCCTTGAGAATGTTGAACTTAATTATACTGTGGTCACCATTAATTAGCAGCTCAGCAATAGTTACTTCTTGAACCAACACTTGTATATTATGTAGGACAGAGTAACTTTCCCTCATGTGTGCTGTAGAAGTGACTGCTATAAAAAATATAGTCTGAGAGGTCAAGAAGTCCTTTCTCTAAATCGCCCATTGGAAAGGATGAATTTCTATGCAGATAGTTGAAATGCCCCATTACAACCGTTTATTAGTCTTGGTTGCCTTATTTGTGCCTGCCAACACTTCACACTTTGATATTAATATTACCCTTTTGCACGATAGGCAATTCTGTCATAGGTTATTAAAACTATAGCATGTGCTTTCATACCAAATTGAATTCCAATATCAGAAGTCTCTGCAAGGCAAAAGGTTTGAAAATGTTGGGAAACAGCATAATGTTGGTGTGCAGTTCTCAAAAAGCATTGCTCAATATTGCTTTAATGAGTTGATGGTTAGTAACTTACCAGCTACACTAATATTCTTATAAACAGAAATATTTTGCTATAGCTATTCATTCTCCCTGCATTGACTTCTGTATTCACTGAATTCTTCTGCATTATTTTGATATAGTGTTATTTCTTCATTGTTATAAGACAGTTGACAGATATCCAAGTACTCTGTAAGTTATTGTTATACTAATAAGAAAAGAAATGTCATTCACAGGTAATCAAAATACGGACATCTAATGTTAACTTTTCCAGATATTCTTTTTCTTTTCATATTCTATTTGTTGAAAATATGTCTACTTTTTCTAACTTTTATCATATTTCTATGTTAGCAAGCAAAAATTCAAAAAACTATTCGTTTTTTTACTGTACTCTTGGAACATAACTTTAATTACATTTTTAATTTCTTTCCTGGACTTAAAGAGATTGAATTGTTTAGAATTATTTCTGTACTGAGTATTTCCGTATTGAAGCTGTTCTGAAACACCTGATTTCAGTGGAATTAGACACTTGCATATCTTTGATAGTCTGACTCTGGTCCCACTAGAGAGCACCCAGATGCTCACAAACAGTGTAGATACCATATTCAAAAGATAAGGCTGAAAGAGCAAACACCTAGAGGAGCTAGACTTCAATGAGACACATCAAATGTGCTGATATGCTGTCATTCATAATTTACAGGGCTCCATCAATGTGATCTCTGACTTCCCACGACCTAGCAGATGCAATAAATCAGGATGTTCCATCCCTTAGATATAATTAACATATTCTACAGCGTAGCACATTAAGGAATGAGGGCAATGTGAAGGTGTCTACATTTAGCCTGTACCCAGGGCTAGACTGTAGCAGTTGTTCTACCACTCAATGACCTTTTCTCAGCTGAGAGGGGGAATTGGGGGAAAAAGGAAGAAGCCCCATGGGTTGAAGAAGAAACAGATTTAATGAAAACTAATACAATCACCAACATAAAGTATACAGTGTTCTACTTAGCCTGGTCCTTGAGGTCAGCAGCAGGAGCAAGAAGACCAAAAAGGAGGAGCCCCAGGAGGAGGAACTACACTGCTAGTGAACTCCCTCCTTTTATAATGAGCATGATGAAGTGGTATGGGATACACCTGTGAGTCAGCTGCCTTGATTGGATCTCCCAGCTGAGTCGGGGCTGCTCATGGCCTGCCTGCATGGCTGGCCCATGGGTCTGTGCCTGTGAAACCAGGACAGAAGACAATGGCTCCAATGATGTCAGGAGAACCAGGCTGACATATCCTTATATATAATGGTCTGTAATGTTCTGTGTAGTCCATTTTTCTACTTTCTCTAAAATTATCCACAAATGACACATTACATATGTTAAATAACTAGCTTATGCAGGAATTTGTCTCTTTATGGTTACTGTTAGATGTCTAGTCAGTGAGAAGGTACAGCACTGCATTCTAGATTCTGATAACAAATGCCTTGTTTCAGGAATGTTTATATCCAAAAGACTCATTCAGTCCAGGATATAGATAGTTATGATTTAAACTTCAGATTTTTAAATTCCTCTGCAGACTAAAATACACACATGCAATCCAAACAGAAAAAGAAAACAAAAGGAGAAAAAAAAAAAAAAAGAAGAAGAAAAAAAAGAGCAGAGGGCTGGATATTAACTTTTGATTTTTACAAGATAGCATCCAAAGACAGAAAAGGGAAATAAGTCCAGTGATGGTGAAAATTCCAGTGTCTCAGGTGAAAAAATGCTAGTAGAGCTTTTGGATACGGTTTTAAGCTTTGCCAAGAAGGAAATGGAAAATTAAGAGGTTCTTGGAAAATGAAGAGGTTTTGACTGAAGATCAAGACACTGACTCAAGAGAGCCTGAAATTCTACAAAGGCTATTGCCAGCTTGCGTCAGTGAGAACAAGTGGAAAAAACCCAAGGAAATTTATCAAGTTACATTGGCAGCTGAACCTAAAAGAGAAAGAAAAATGTGTTTATTCTTAAATTTCGTAATTACAACTTCTCAGTAGCTTTTCTCCGTCACTGTGGCCCTGATTCTCAGTTCCCCTAAATTATTTTTATTCTCTTTTATTTTCTTTCCTATAGTTTTTGCATTATACAAGGGGTCTAAAAATCTCTTTGTTTTAATTTATGTAACAAAGGGGTTAATATTCCTGATATTTTCTCTGCTGGGATGCCAAACAGGGTCACCAGATGTGATTCATAAGTTGTTCTTGCATGCTGTTTAGCAAAAGCACAGCTGTGGTTACACACTGGGGGTGGAGGGAAAGGGGAAGAGATCCTGACCCCGTTGGAGTCAACGGGAGTTTGACTATTTACTTCCATGAGGCCAGAATTTCACCCCAAGTATCTGCGTGGGTCCTGTTGTTTGTTTTCCTTTGTTCAAAAGGATCCTTACTATCATCATTGCTAGATTTCATAGAGATTAGATGTGAATCAATAGTGTATTTAATTATTATTATAACCACCAATCTACAATATTGGATGACAAGTAAAACAAGACTAAAAGCTTTAGTTCATGATGAATCCCTATTTTGTTAGAAAAAATCACAAAATCACAGAAAATGGAGGTTTCATCCTTTTGTTGCTCAAAGTATACTTTCCTGAAAAAATATTAACATTTAAATGTTAGCATTTGGAGATAAATATTTTAATGTAGTTTAAGTCTACACCTCCCCAACCACCTTGTTTTCTGCTTCATAATTTTACATTTTGAAGAAACAATCTAACTTTTTGATAGGCAGGAGCAAAGATTTAGTTGACTCTAGCACTATCTGCAGAACCTTCATTGAACATAGTTCTCAGTATCATGTCTGTTTCTGAAATACAAAAAACTGTAAATATAACACAATCACACATTTAACAGAATCTTTTGTTCATCAGTGTATTCCCTCTAAATTGATTCTAACTACTTTCTTATTATCTCAACAGGGAAAAACTAAATTTAACTACAATTATGACCAAAGTAGCTTCAGACTACAACTACATGGGTATAGGAGAAACATAATTTCAGGTGAGAAAATCAGAGCTAAGGTTATGTTAAGAAGGATCTTAGTTACATCACTTTCCACCACTTTCCACTTCTGTGAAAACTACTCTGTGATTATCATTTTCCATAGTCTTAGCTCATCTTAGTCTTCTGTCTACAAAAGGTAAAGCTTGGATACGAGATCATCTAATTCCTCCATGGAAATGCGTGGACCATCATCTCTGTAAGTATTGGACAGGCACACTTGTGAGACTGGAAATGTAATTGCATAGGGACATACTCAGTTTTGCTTACTAATAGTCTTCTTGTACTTGAATTCACCTACGAGAAAGTTGACTGCAAAACAGCTAGACAAGTTTATCTCCTTTACAGAGTTTGTATAAATTACAGTGACATTTCTTATGCTTCTGCTATCTTGACTTTGACAGGGCCAAATAAGATTCATTGTCAACAACAAAAAAAATTATGTCTCAACAATCAAAATTTCCTATTCAGAAGTGGCAGTAGGCACAGTCTGATGGGAAAAAACAGTCTAACTTGGAATACTTTCATAAAATAAATGTTAGTACATGTCAATATCTTTTATATATTTACTAATTTACTCACTGTACATGAAACCATCAGTACAATGTTTTCACCTCAGAACTTGGGAGTCTTTCTTTCAAACACTCACAAAAAGACCATCAACCCTCATTAGATAAATGCTGAAGTAAGAACAGACATATTCTCTTTCTCAACCAGTTGCCAGGCAACTGCAATGACCTGAAGGCTGGTTGACTCATCTAAGAGTGTGAAAATTGTAATATTTGCTTCCAAGGTTTGATTTGCAAACAGCATTGAAAAAATATGCACGTTTTTATAGGTATTATGTTTACACTAGTATATTAAATATGCATATAGCTCGTCTGAGTCCATACTACTAAACTTTCTAGCATTTAAAAAAGAAGTGACCAAATGCAAACTCCCTGCCAGTCCTGGTCCTTCGCTAAATTCAAGGTTGAACCCAGGAACTTCTTGGGAAAATGCTTGCTGACCAGTGCCAAAATCATCCAAGGACTGTTGTAGCAATTTAGCAATTTAGATGTCTGATTCTAGTATCCAGGAAGTTCCTTGGCTCTGTTTAATTTCATAACAGAGGTGTAACTGGCATTTGCTTATGTACGTGCACCTTTTCTGTGACATAATATTGTAACAGTTTCAATATTACAGCAATACCGTGCAGCATACTGAACACCGGACCCAATCCAAACAGCCCTTCTCCCCAAACTACATAAAAATTATTTTATGATGACCCAAAATCAAGCCACTACTTAACCAGAGAGAACATTTTTAATGTTCTGAAGTTCAGTGAATAAAATAATCTTTGGCTCTCACATAGGACCATTCATCCAAGTATTTCAAGAAACTTTGGAGGCACTAAATAAGGAAAAAGTTTCCTTTGGGAGCAGCTGGAAGATTGTAAAAAGAAAGCAGTTCAAATCATTATAAAAGTTATTAACAACAAGAACAAAAGTTGCTTCCAAAAGAACTGTTAGGCTCTGATGTGCTCTATTCTTATTACTACACTGCTTTTGTTTGGAAATAACTATTTGCACTTCCTTCCTTATAATAGGTGTTTTGTCATCATACAGGCAAATGCAATACCTCAGTTGTTACTTTGCACTCTGAAAATGTATTGAACAATAAGGAAGAGACAGTGTAAAAGTCTTGTGTAAAAGACGGCGTAAAAGATACTGTCCTTCAGTCTGGTATCTGAGCTCACTGTGCAGACTTGGAGTGCAGAAGAAGGAAATACTTCACCGTCCACTCATCTGGGGTAGATGAATCTGTTACAGTGTCCAGAGGAGGGATTTTGGATGGTATTTATATATGTTCTGATGGAAGATTTTATTGCTAAAATCTTTTATTCTAGCTCTGGACACTGTCAGCCTCCAAGTCAGTCTGATCTTTTGTGGTAGGAAGGACCACGCTAAGATCCTGTCCAGGAAGGCTGACTTTCCAAGGCCTGGTCATTGGCATCGGGGACCGCCTAGATGCATCATCCCTGAAGGAGTTATTGCCTAGGTTTGGGTGAAGAAGCAGGTAGTCTCTGAGGATGGGAGGGAAGGCAGCAAGTAAGCAGCAGCAGTGCAATGCATCAACCCAAGAAGATTTTTCAACCTGATCCCAGTGAGGTCATGCTAGTGGATAGGTCAGAGAGTAGAAGTCAGACTTTATTTTCCATTGAAGCTTTTACTTCACAAATCCATAGTAAGTCATCTCCTCATCAGGAGTTTTTCCGAGGAGAGGACCAGAGGGCTGGTTCTCAGTTTGACGAATGGATGTGTCTGGACACATTTATTCCTGTTTGAGTGGCTTATTTTCCTTTTTCTCCCTCCTACTGTTCTCTAGCAATGTCATTGTTACTGCCTCTGTGTGTGCACATGCATGAGTTATGTATAAAAACTCTCTTTTGTAGGTAGTGCCTCTCTCTTCAGCAGTTGCCCAAAGCCAGAAGCACACAGGCACTCCCCGCACACAGAGGATTATCTACACAGCACAATGAGATGCTCCAGTCCAGCCTTGAATAAGGCAGCTCAGACGCTGGAGGCAGCGTATGTATTCTGGTCTAATGGTCAGACAAAAAGCTTAAATAAATTCCAAATTTGTAATCACATGCCACCTCTCTAAAATTCTCCTGGTTATTTCATTTCAGGGAATTATGTTTTACTGGCTTCCAACATAGCTTTTCTCTTTCCATCTTGAATGGCTGCATAATGCTGTTTAATGCTACTCAAAAAGCAGCTGCTTTCTGCCTTTGAAATGATAGAATTCAACAAGGTGAAGCAAGTTCTACCAGTACAGCTTACAACCAACTCAAAAATTTTACTGGTTTGAACACTTTCTTAAAAACAAAATCTTAAAATCTTAATCAACAGTAATTAACGACAAATTAAAAAGGAAAAATATAACAAAAATGTAGTCTACGATTTCAAGTTTCATTTGGCTTTCACCAAAAACTATATTCCCTTTTCTGAACCTCCTTCTGTCCTGTTTTTGTCAGTTACCATTCCTTCAAATGTATGACATCATTGTTAATATGTATTAAAGTGTATTATGGAGTGATTTCCATTTTGACCTCCTGGTTTTACTTGTTTTTACAATTTTAGAAGCTACTTACTACAGTATTAATTTTCCAGGTTTATTTTGTGCCTGAATTTTACAATAATTTTAACAGCAATTATCCAGCCATTTTTTGTAAGATAAGGACAAAATAGATGAACATTACAGTGAATACTGCAGCACACAAAGTAGAGTACCACCAGCAACTCATTAGGTATCGAGTTTCACACAGCAAAGAACTAAACAGTGGAAGTTTTGAGCACAGAGCCCTGTGAAGACCAAAGTTTAAAAAGGACATAAAAGACTAAGACAGTTTCCCAGAGGATCCATTCCTTGGGTAATCACCAGCTGGCAGGATCTAGACTGAATCAATTCATATTCATTTCTTCCTCTGTGAATTTGCTAGTGACTACCATCAGCATTGGTGTACTTTTGATTTAAAGAATTCTTTGGGGACTGAAGTGTTAAATTTGGCATGAAAACAGCCATCATTTGGTAACATGCCTATATAAGATAACTTCCATGGCTAAAAATAGATGTTCTTGAGAGAGTAATTATGAAATATGATGAATAAGAGCAGGGTAATGGAAGATATAAATTCTAGAAGTAGACTTCAAATGTCATAAGTGAAGGATAAGGTTTAACAGGATAAAGTTTTATAGCAACCAACAAGCCTTTAAATGGCCCAAATACTTATGAATCATTTCAAGTAGCTGTGGCCAAGCATGGGGGTTCATTTTTAGGCTCTGAACTATCTCTGCCAGTAATTTTGTATGAAATGTCCTAATCTATAACTGCACTAGCCGAGTCCAACAGGTCTGTGCTCAGTACTTTGCTTTTTCCATTACACACTTCAGGAAGCCTTGTCTATATCAGGCCAGATGGCTCACAAACTAACCTGGGTAAACTCAGATTAAAATGAGAATACTGGATGAGGCTTATCGAGGTGATTAATTATTGTTAGGTGGTGTGACAACTTACACCCCTCTCCTCAGATGACCAAGGATTCCCCTTTGATTCCCTGTGACTTTATGTGGGGTTTGCCCTATAGGACTCTCCCATGGTGAGAGGAAATATTACAGAATCACAGAATCTAGTCCAGCCATTAACCTAACCTATATTAATATGCTCTGGGTGAGCAGAAGTGCTCATGGATGGCTTTTAGAGGGAACTACCATCAGAGGTGCTCTGATAGGAGAGAAAAGATGTTTGTACGCTGTGCCTCATTTTTCAGCCTATCCCACCAGTTTATTCAACCTGAGTGGCCTCACCAAAAGGTTTCCAAATCTAGGTTGTGATTGCCACTCTCTAAAATTGACCTCTGCTTACTTAAGGAATCCTGTCACCTTTACAGATGTTCTTAGTGGGAAAGATGCAAAAAGGACAGAAAGTTTCCTTAAAATATCAACGTCAGCCACAAATGAATTTACTGATTGAGGAAAATTTGGGCTTCAATTAGAAGATAAAAAGAAAAACATCTGCCAGTACCTGGCAAGATAAAACATGCACCTTTCATGTGATGCTTCATTGTCTGTGGTGTTGGAAGCAGCATACTCGTTCTGGTTCAGTGCTCAGGCAGAAGGTTAGGCGTGATGTATCAGTGCCAAATGGGTGATCATACAGCACATACTCAGAATAGTCCCAGTTCTCACTGTTAGCTATTACCCTCTGTAACCATAGGGAGGAGGAGAATAGCCTTAGTCTTCATTATTCTTTTTTTATTTCATTTTTCTAGTAGTCACTTACTGTATTTTCTCATCTTGTGAAAACTTATTAGACCTTATCCTGTTAAACTTTACCCTGTTAAAACTTTAGTTCTTTTTAGTCATAAAAGTGATATGAAAGTGGATCAGCATATAACTACTTGAGTTATGCAAAAAAAGAGCCATGGAGAGTAGGAGTAAAAACGTTAATTTTCATTTACTCAAAGTTACATGATCAATACATAATCTCTATCACATGCAATAAGTGTGAGAACTGGACATAGTATAGATATACAGTTTAAACCTGAATGGAAAAAGTACCTTGACCTCAGAAACCTTCAAAGAATTTAAAAATATTTCCATTCTATCTTAAATATATTGTATTAAAATGTGTTTATCTTTTCTTTTTTTTCCTGTGAAAGTGTAAAAGGACCTGTTCAATCATACAGCAAGGTCATTTAACTTCAGGCAGGTATGTGAACATAAGTGTTCTTGAATCTAAAAGTCTTGCATTCAAGTCACTACTTTTAGCTGGTTTGGAGAACTGAACCTTGCTTTGTACCTTCCTATGTGAGTACAAATTGGTTATTTTTCTACAGCTAATGAATCTCTCTCTGATCTTGACACAAATATAACCAAAACTGAAAACATTTCAAAGTTTGTTTGTTTTGCTTCTCTCTTTTTTCTTAGAGAGAGAAAAACTTGTTTATAGTGTATTTTTAAAATAGTTGCAGCAAATTCTAACCAACATGGCTCCCAAAATGAACGGATATATTTTAGCGGAGCTGCACCACAGTCACTGATGAAAAAGGCTATGTCGATAAATTAACTGTTCTTGCAAATAATACAATTATTAAAGGAAATAATCTTCCAAGGAGCCTAGGTAAGATGGAAAAAGCACCACGAAGTAAGAACGAGTAAGGAGGAGGAGGAGGGAGTGGTGAAGTGGTGACCTACATGAAACTGAGGAAACATTTGCTATGCTGTATGAAATAAGGTGAGAAAAAAAGTAGGGAGTTTCCTACTTACGTCTTAAGTGAATGCAATAATATAGTACTGCAGTGCTGAGGCTGAGAACTCCATTTTCACTTCAGGTATAGAGGAGAGTTACTTTGGAGTGTTATTATTCCCAGATCTCTCAGGAGGGCTGTGGCAGACACGACTGGGCCCACAATCTGGAATGCCATTATTTGAATCTGTCTTTTCTGTGTCACACTAGTTTGAGCATATATAGTATATTACCTTTAATTAATTGAGTGTTTATGTGTTAAAAAGTTATTCACTTGTGCACAGAGCGATTTGCTGGGATTTATGATGGGAACATTTTATAACAGCAGCATGTGTTTCCCTACAATTTGTATAGGTTCATTCATTATAATTTTTCCTGATGTTTTGCCTACCATATTATTAACTTCCCCAAAGCAATGAAATAGCAGCTTGTCTTCTCATAGCAGAGAAACGAGAGGAATAATTATGAATGTGGAAATCCCAGTGAAAACATGCTTCTATTGAAAGGGTCTAGTGGTCCAAATGGAAGCCTGCTGGATTTATGAAGTCTATAAAAAAAGTAAACATACAGAAAAACAGATGCTTTTTTTTCTTCCAAAAATCTTGGAAGTCCTACACTTAGGAAAAAAAAGCGGGGGGAGGGAGGGAAGGGGAGGAGGAGGAGAGAAGGTTATGTTTATGCCACTATTAACAAAAATTTATATTTTACTATAGGTTATGGAGGCTGAATAAATCATCAAAGTTTCAAGTCCTTGCCGTGCATAACTATTTAATCATTTGGAAGTGTTCTTTTTAAAATGTAAGAGCTTGTGAGCATAGTGTTTGATTTGTTACTACTTCAGTAGCAAAATCACCTTTGCTTCAAAGGGATAACTCTTTAAGACCCTTTGCATGTAAGAATTTACAATAATGGGAAAATGAATAGCATTCACTGATGGTGGTAGGGGAGGGTTTTTTTCCAGGCTGTCAGTGAGGAGGTAGAGAGAAAACCTGTGAAATCCATTCCAGAAAGTGTTGTGGATCACTGGTTATTTTACAAAGATCCAAAGCTGACAGGACCACCACAGTCATTTGTGTTTATTGTTCAAGGGGGTGCTTTTTTGGACCATCCCTAGCAAAACCAACCTTGTTTAGGAAAAAATGAAAAGAGGGGTTGGGGGGACCAAAAAGGAAGCAGGAGGCAGTGTAAGCAATAAGCCTGCTCCAAGCCCTGCTCTAGGATAACCTTCCCCACCGCTGCCCCAGCCCTATCCCTCTCCTAGGCACTTTGTATTATTACATGTGCACTCTTCATTGTTATTTCTCACAACAATTCGGTCTGCTTCTGCACTCTGTCGTCCGGGTGGCCACTCATAAAAAATGTGATTTACATTCTTGTTTCACTCTCACCACCTTTTCACTTCCTGTTGCTTCTGCAGCCCATGCTTTGCTTGCCTTTTCTGTTCTTTTAATTTGAAAACTGAATCTATGTACATTTTCTGTTTATTATTATTACATGTTTATGCATGCAGCAGAGGAAAAAATAGACCACTGTCATCAGAATTGTCCTAGATTTCTTTTAAAATGAATGCATATATAATAAATTCTTCAAAATATTAACAAAATAAAATAAATCTGAATTTACTGGTGGTGGCAAAGTAACTGCAAAATCTAAGCAAAAAATTTTATCTCAGTTGCTTCTCCTCACATCCCAAAATTTTTAACACCTAAAAATAATTACATCAAAAATATTATTACGCTCAGGCTACAACAGCATCCATTACAATGGGCTGAAACTCCTTTCAACATAATTGAAAAGATGAGCAGAACAATATAAGAAAGCTAGATTGGAGGGGCCACATGGCAACAGTAGCTTTCATAGATGAAGTCACAGAACTTGAAAGTACGTGCTCACTTTTTGCCAGGATCAAACCTCAGATGACTGAACTTGGGTCCTGTGAAAGAGTTAAGACAATTTACTCCTACTGAGGAGCTGCTCCTGTGAATATAAATCCATGCTACAGCAGAATAAAAGGGTCATTTTGTGCTAATTCAGTTCCACTCAGCAGCAAAGGCTGAGCAGAAAGATCTGTCATCAAGTAGAAGCCCTCTGACTGGCTGTACATTTTTTGCCGTAAATCTCAAAGATTCTCATAAAAGGAGGCCCATCCTGAGTTCTCACTGGAGACTAGAAGCAGCCCCTAGATTTTGTAGAAACAGCCAACAGCTATGGCTGTTTGTTCTTTATTCCCCTGTTTACCTTAAATTCAGACCATGTTTTCTCTATTAGAGGTAAGGAAAGAAAAGTGATTAACTGGAAGAACATACGAACAAGTGAATAGATTCAGAGTTCAAGTATGCACCCGAGATTTTGCTGCTCCCCTGAAATTTATCTAAAATTATCTGTTTTTTTCCAGAGCTAAGGAATGATACATCATGCTCACAGCTTTCCAACAGGTAGAGTGATCATCTTCTGTTCCTCAGTCCCCAGAGGCAGTCTACTCTCTAACCTAAACACTTCTTTTTAAGGGGTAAACAGGTCCAACACCATCAGTCTTCCAGGCACACACCTTTTAACTGCACTGTGCATTCCATCTAATCTCAGTACCAGCAGAAAGGGAGCACAGTCCCTGCAGCCCCAGGTGTCTGACAAGATGCAGAAAGGTGCTGATTCCAGATCTGCTGCACACATACCATACAAAAGTTTCAGTATTCTTACCTCACCATTTCTTCTCTGTGAGATGATGAAAAAGTATACGCCTATTTCAGTACACAGCATTGACTGCCTTCACCATATGAGCCATGCCATGACCTCAAGGCCAGCAGTCAGTAATTTCTGGCTTCTCATCCCAGTTCTGCCACTCAGGTACAGAAAGACACTGGAATCACAGAATCACAGAATATTCAGAGTTGGAAGGGACCTCCAGAGATCATCCAGTCCAACTCCCCTGCTTAAAAGCAGGATCCCCTAGAGCACATCACTCAGGACTGCATCCAGGTGAGTCTTGAAAACCTCCAGAGAAGGAGACTCCACACCCTCTCTGGGCAGCCTGTGCCAGTGCTCTGTCACCCTCACTGAAAAAAAGTTCTTCCTCATATTTAAATGGAACCTCCTACATTCCAGCTTGTGCCCGTTGCCCCTCGTCCTGTCACCGGGAACCACTGAAAAGAGTCTGGCTCCATCCTCCCTTGACCCACCCTTTAAGTATTTATAAACATTAATTAAATCACCCCTCAGCCTTCTCTTCTCCATGCTAAAGAGCCCCAGTTCTCTCAGCCTTTCCTCATAGGGGAGATGCTCCAATCCCCCAGTCATCCTCGTTGCCCTCTGCTGGACTCTCTCCAGTAGGTCCCTGTCTCTCTTCAACTGGGGAGCCCAGAACTGGATGCAGGATTCCAGTTACTGCCTCACCAGGGCAGAGTAGAGGGGGAGAATGACCTCCCTCGACCTACTGGCCACACACTGCCCTATGCAGCCCAGGGTGGCATTGGACTTCTTGGCAGCAAGGGCACATTGCCGGCTCATGGATAATTTACTGTCTGCCAGGATCCCCAGATCCTTCTCCTTGGAGCTGCTTTCCAGGAGGTCCCCCCCTAACCTGTACTGGTGCCTGGCATTCTTCTTCCCCAGGGGCAGCACCCTACACTTGCCCTTATTGAACCTCATGAGGTTCTTCTCTGCCCAGCTCTCCAGCCTGTCCAGGTCCCGCTGGATGGCAGCACAGCCCTCTGGTGTGTCACGACCACCTCTTCTTAATGTCCTTAACCGTAGCAGACAAGTCGAGTTCAGCTTGAGCATTGGCCCTTCTAATTTTCTCTCTGCACAGCTTCACTACATTTTGGTACTCCTAATAAGTTGCCAGCCCCTTTTTCCAAAGGCCATAGACTTTCTTTTTGTTCCTGAGGTCCAGCCAAAGCTCTCTATTTAGCCAGGCTGGCCTTCTAAACTCCCTCTGCCTCATTTTCCCCAGGTGGAGTTCCTTATTTCTCACAACTGTTTGGAGAACAAGGAACTTCTGGAGATAGTCCAGCGGAGGGCTACAAAGATAATTAGGGGACTGGAGCATCTCTCTTACAAGGAAAGGCTGAGAGACTTGGGTCTGTTTAGCCTGGAGAAGAGAAGACTTAGAGGGGATCTTATCAATGTTTATAAATACCTAAAGGGCAGGTGTCAAGGGGATGGGGCCAGTTTTCTTTGTTACCCAGTGACAGGACAAGGGGCAATGGGCACAAACTGGAACACAGGAAGTTCCATCTGAACATGAGAAAAAACTTTACCTGGAGGGTGACAGAGCACTGGAACAGGCTGCCCAGAGAGGCGGTGGAGTCTCCTTCTCTGGTGGCATTCAAAACCTGCCTGGACACTACCCTGTGTAACCTGCTCTGGGTGAACCTGTTCTGACAGGGAAGTTGGGCTAGACAGTCTCCAGAGGTCCCTTCCAACCCTGACCAACCTGTGATTCTGTGGATTAGTTACTTCTGTGGGAGAGAAAGGGAGAATTATATAGGTGATAACAGTTATTTCTTTCTAATAGGAGGAAATGGAGAAAAGTGCTACAAATCCAGGATTAGCTAATTTAAAATATTTTTAGTATATTAATAACATCAATAGTATTTGTGTGACTTAAAAATCATCAAGGCAATTAAGAAATATCTTTTAATCTAGTCTCATGTTTTCTTTGTAAAATAGTGACTGTAAAGATTCTTGCTTAAACCTGTATCATAAATTACTGAAATGAAGTAATTAAATTCACTCCTATGCACTATGGCTAATATAATGACTACGTTCATTTGCATTATATCAAATGATTTGGCAGACACTAGCTTCTACTTTATTAGAGATACAGATGGACCGTAAAGAAAGGGAGGTGAAAAAATGAATGTGCATTCTAACAGTCTGTCTGTGAAAATCAATGCAAGGGGAGATAAAGAGATTTAAATGTGCCCTGACAGAGTACATGACAGAGTTTTAAATCAAGCTCAGGTTTCCCTACCTCCTGCCCAACCTTCTTAGCTCCAGAATATCCTTGGTACAACATGTTAATACAGCTAACTACTAGGTTTAAGCTTTAGCTAGTATATTTGTGTTATGTTACACTTCTCCAAAACAGTGAGTGTCATTTAAAGGATTTTCTGCAAGTTAAAGTACAGTAAGTACATATACTTACATCCATTAGCCAGGAAACAAGGGCTCTCACTCATGGTTAATGGCTCTAGTCATTGGGCTGCAAGGCAGGGAAAAGTAAGTGAAGGTCTTCACAAGGATACTAAAAGATTTATAAAATCATGTAGGAAAGAAAGAAAAAACATTCAGAATCTCTCCATGGAGAAAAAGGAAAAAAGAAAAATAAGCAGAAGCAGCAAGTTCAGTGGTTATCAGGACTAAAATGAACTTTTTCTTCTCTGCTTTGAAAAACCTTCAAATACAACAAATATTCCTTAGACTGAAACCTCTTTGATTTTAAATGTTTCCCAGTGTCTTTCTTAAGTGTTTTGTTTTAAATGATGAAGTCTTAATAAATAGTGGACACATAATAAGCTTCTGTGGGATTTGGACTTTATCCCACAAGTGAGAGGAAGACCTCATAACTCAAAGAGTGATGAAGCCACAAGAGAGTTATGAAGGTTTTTCCGCACTAGTGGGATTAATTCCATATTCCACAGATGCCCATTATATAGAGGTTCTCTGTTTATACTGCAAGGAGGTAAAAAGTTTTTTTTATTATTAGATTCAAATGTCAGGGTTGAATATAAATGTCTTAGTCAGAAGAGTAAAGAACAGCTGCTTTGTGGTCTCACAAAACATCCTGAAAACAGTGGCTGTTAGTGGAGGTACATGCATTGAAGTATTTTGTGCTGCAAGCATCACTACTGATCACTTGCTGCCTGTAAAAATATTCTCACTTTATGCAATAGGGAAAGAAGCCTTTATCTTTTGAAGAGGATCTGTGAATTGGTTTTCTTCATCACTTCCAGCATTCAAGACAAAGAACAGCTGTGATTACTACTGCTGTCAGGCTTTGCTGCTTCACGATGTTGAAGTAGGTCACCCCAACACAACAAGGCCAATGACAAAGGAAAACGTGAATTTACAGTAAAATAAGCTGTCTCAATTTGAAACTAAAAGAACTTCCAACCCTACCCTCCACAACCCATGATGGCCATCAAAACTCAGCTAGCCAGGTCCCAGCAGCAAGAAGTGTATTTCCATATGAACCAGGGAAATTTGCTCAGCAAAACCCTCACACACTTCCTGTTCTTATGTTCTTATGACTACTAACTTGCTGTTATATACCATTATTTATATGTGGCAATTCTCCTCTGTCCCCACAATACTCAAGGCTCAGCATAAGACAAAAACAAGCTCATATATTTATGTACTCTGTCTTCGTGGAAATATTTGCCTTTTTAATGAAACACTTTTTATCGTCAGAATGGGAAGGGCCCAAAATACAAATTGTAAAAATAGATTTGGGCTTTGATTTTAAGATCATAAATTTGCAAGAAAAGAAAAAGGGAAGGGAAGGGAAGGGAAAAAGAAAAAGAAAAAGAGAAAGAAAAAAAGAAAAAGAAAAAGAAAAAGAAAAAGAAAAAGAAAAAGAAAAAGAAAAAGAAAAAGAAAAAGAAAAAGAAAAAGAAAAAGAAAAAGAAAAAGAAAAAGAAAAAGAAAAAGAAAAAGAAAAAGAAAAAGAAAAAGAAAAAGAAAAAGAAAAAGAAAAAGCTTTTCCTTAAAAGTCCGAATTCTTTGCAATACTAAGTTGCAAATTAAAATCTGATATTAGGCAGGACATTTTGGTGTATGTAGGGTATAAGCATTCAAAGTATTTTCTGGCCATATATATATTTACAGATGTACATTGTAGTGTGTAAGCCCTGCAGCAACAGAACTGTGAGTTTCACTCAGCAGGGAGCAAGCTGCCTGCGAACACTGTATCATTCTGCCCAGATTTTAAAATACCTGGGAAAATCTTTCCTCCTTTCTTAAACCCAGTTGCTGTTTATGGGTTTGACTGAAACTTGCAGCTTGAAATATCTAAATAGTGGGCCATGCCTGAATTTCAAAAACCAAGCAGCTATTTCAGGATGAAGTCTTGCCATAACCACAGAGCACATACCTGCAATGAAGACCAGAGTGTCAAAACGCTGCCATCTGGCACGAGGCAGCAGAAATCCAGATCATCTTGCCGGTTAGTGTTGATAGTGCTGGGCAGCTGTGAGAACACTCTCTCCTTTAATACTCCATCTGATGCTCCTTTCAGAGGAGCAGAGACCTCCGCCTGCTGAAGTGCCCAAGCTGTGGTCTGGTTCCTGTCGCTCCATAGAGAACTGGTGAGCCACATGGGTCTGGCTCCTGCCCTGCTCTGAAAAAAAACCAAACCAAAAAACAGAAGAGCTGAAAGGGAGTAAATAAAATAAGGAGAACAAACTGGTGGTAGGGTTAGTGCTTTTCAAAAGAGGAACATGCTTCTGTGTAGGTAAAATCGCACCCATTTTGCTAACATTGTGCAAAAACACAGTTCCTGCCATGGCCACAACTGTGTAAGACTCGGTGTTCACAACAGCATCTCCTCTACACTGGCTGAGACCCATAAGATGGCCTTTGTGAACTGTACTTTCTCATTAAGGACAGATTGGAAACCCTCATGCTATGCTGAGACCTGCAACATCCATGCCAAGGGGACAAGAAACCTAAAAAATATCTGGCCCTTTCTGCGATGCCAGCTGAGGTGGCAGCTCAGTCTAGGTCTGTCAACCACAAGACCATAAATCTGAGGTTCTGTTCTGGGTAGGATGCAAGGAAAAGATCCCTTTAAGGGTCTTTTTACCTTCTGCTTCTGATGGATCAGTGTTTTGAGGTAAAATATTTTTAACTATTTAATTTTAGTGCTTTAGCATATCTGCTAGCGTTCTTGAAATAGCTTAAGAAGTATTTTGGGCACAAAAACAAAATGCTCAATGAAGCTCTGGAGTTACCTCCTCATCAATAGCAACAGTGTGGAGAGGTGTCACAGGCAGAGTTTAGCAGTAGATTTCTTATAATGTCCTGCTACTCTCTATGTCAGAATGAAGAAAGGCAAAATTAGCAGAAATTGAAGATGAGACAAAGAAAGGAAGAGAACTGTCACATTAGCAAATTCCCCCCATTTTTCCATAAACATTTTATCTCTACTTTTAAGACTATGTTTTACTGTTCTGTCTCAAGAAAGCTAACACTGAGGTTAGTCTGAGAGAGCATCCTTAACGGATACAGCAGAGGTATAATGAGATGTAGAAGACGGATTAGGAATTGTCACGGATGAAAATATTTGACATGGTTCTGATCTAACAGCAATTCAAAATTTATTAATAGTATGAGGTACATCAGAGGTTGAATTTTAGAAGCACTTAATGATTGACTAAATTAAAAATTCACAAGTAATTCAATAAAATATATCGTAATCAAGATAGCTACTTAATTACAAATTCAAAGATGACAACATTATCACTAGCTTACTATAAGGTATCTTGTGTGTCAAACATTTTCATCAGCAACAGGAACAAAATCAAAAATTAGAAACTGGATTGTGTTCTATCAACTTTATTTTATAAATCACCTTCTACGCTCTGGATCCAGTCTCTTCTGGTGTACATTTTTTACATGAGGGTAATTCCACAGACTTCTGTGTGGAGTTGTTCAGTATTTATACCAACTCTGTGGAAGCCTCTACTAATATTTTTGTATGTTTTTCTACTGGGAGGAGACAAGGAGTGGAAAGTTAGGTGCAAAAAGATCCACCACAATGAAATTATCCCTTCCCAATATGGAAAGATTTCTGCACCTAACTCATGCTGATCCCATCCATTTTAACCCACACAGAATCACACCACTTGCTGCATACCTTGGGAGCAGCTGGCAGCTGGGATCCAGATGGCTGGTCCATCAGGTGAGCCATGCTGGGCACAAGGACTTGGGAGGAACAAACAGTGATCAGCAGCAGCCTGCGATGTGTCCTAAGAAGGAACAAAGATTAAGAAGGCATGACACCTTTTCTTAAATAAATCAGAAAGCATCTCCTGCTTCCCAACAAGATGATTCAGAGCTGTAATTCAGAGAGGGTGCAGTGTGGTTCTTTTGTTATCTAAACCACTGCTGTCAGTGCCAGGGGGGGGAAAAAAAGTCATACCCCTTTTCTAAAGCCACCTTCACTTGAATGGCACTTTGCCACCACAGGGAAGCAGGGGGGAGGTTGCAGGAAGATGACATCCTGCAGGCTGCAGTATCCTCCCCTTGATCGATGTCTGTGCTCCACTGGGGGTATGACTTCAATTCTTTCCTTGAAACATGAATCAAATGAGGCCACAAGCAAATATATTTCCCTGTCAAACATTTCACTTCCTGGAGGCAGTTAGGAGCTAATGTGACATACTGTGCATGGTTTATTTTTGCTTCTGGGACAGCAAATTGCTGTACTGTTTTCCAGGCCCTTAAGCTTGGTTTGTGTTTGCTGAAAGAAGCATTGCAGGCACATTAGCTGTGAGTCCAGTAGGATTTCTATCCCACTGACTGATCCAAAGCTTTCAGATGAGGAACTTGAAGATCAGTAAACCAAATTCAGGCCAGAGGTCCATGTGTTCCTCTCTGCTTAAGACCTCAAAAGAGCAGACCATGAAGTTTCTTTCATGTCAGCATACTTGCTGCATCATCCAGTCTGCCTTTTAACAAAACTCACACTTGAAGTAATTGGCTGACTTGTGTATACAGAAAATAGAGACCCAGAGAACATGGGTGTTCTGCCTTTTTGTTGTTGCCTGGCCAAAAAAATATTCAAAACCCGTGGAAGCGCAGGGCTTGGAATATTTCGTTGTTGTCTTAATTGTGTAGGTGAAAAAAACTGAGGCACCAAGCAGTATGCCTGGCTCACAATGGCAATAGCAGTGAATGACAGAGCCAGGGGTAGGCCATGCTCTACAGACAACTGGTGGAACTTAACTGTTCTTTCATTGAAGTGAATGAAATCCAAATTTCATTGAAATTTATTCTAAGTCTCCCTCCCTATTTTATTCAATAAATTTTATTCTAAGTCTCCCTCATCCTAAACAGATGCTGCAGAGCCACCAGTGATTTTCCTGCTCTTTGGGACAGCTCAGAGATCACCATGCACCTGCTAAAAGTTTAAAAGAGCTTTTCTTTTACCAGCAAACTTTAACCATCCACACAATCAACACAAATAACCAAATAACCATCACAACATTGTTGTGTGATTGTTGGACACTCTCTCTCAATGTTACCTTGACATTGCAATGAACAAAAGCAGGTCCTCAATTCATAAGGAAGCAGGGCTTGTAAGTAGTTGCGGCAATTAACCGTGGAACACTTTGCCCCAGGACTACATCTGACTGCTGTTCAGCTTCTGCAGGGTTGAACATGAAATGCGGGCATTGCTATGTATATTTGGGGAACGTCTCTGATACCCTGTTAATAATAAGATAATGATTTGCATTTCTGCAACACTGCTCATTTTATAAGCCTTGATTAGTTAAGCATCATCAGACTGCAGTACTTCAAATGTTTCAGAAACCAGGAGAAGCTGGCAGGTGAGCCCTCTCCTCGTTGCCTCACATATACAAGCAGCACTTCATGAAGAAGAGGCCACAGAAATGAGTAATTCAGGTAGTCCAGGTAGTCTCTAAAGTATGAAGCAGCCTCCTGTCTGAAGAAGGCTGGGACCATTGTAGGGCACACTGCTAGCATGACAGCGTTAGAGAAGTGCTGAGATGTTCATATTAATGTGACATTAATTCTCTTTTTTAATAGGTGTCATCTCCTCTTTTGAGTTCTGTGTTACTAATGTATATCAAAATTAGCAGAACACACAGCTTTGCAGCATAGGGATACTACAGCACTACAACAGAGGACACAATATAGAGTTCAGGAGTAAAGTAAAAATTGAGTATTCCACTTTTCTGTGATATACATGCATTGACAACAAAGACCAATACAAAACAATCTAAGAACCTTTTGATCTGGCCTTAGCTCTTGAGCAGCATCTCCAGCTAGGCCATACTAGTTAAGCACATTCCCTGTATGTGGAAATACATATGCATGATTTTTGCCTTTTGTTACTTTTTTGTTAAAAAGTCATATGTAAAAGCATATCATATGAACAGGTATAAAGAACAAAACTCCATAGACAGCAGTGAAAATACTACCACTTATACCAGCACTGAAGTGGTTCGGTACCACTGAAGATCTTCATGAACTCTGCAAAAATCTCCTCTCTCCTTCAGTCAATAGTTTGAACACATAACAGGTCAGACACACTATAGCAAGGGAAATCTCTTCTTGGTATGGGTAAAGCCAATACAAATTTTCCAACACAGGTACGTCAACATGCTTCAGACTTCACCTGGGGAGGAGATGGGGAAGTAACTTGGTCTCTATAGTTGTGCAGCCCTCAGCATCTTTGCAGAGACCACTTGTGGTGCCAGTTGTGGTAGCTGTGGTCTTTTTGATGTGGAAAACTGCTTGCCACAAGAAACTATCACACTGCTGGTGTTTTCCCCTCTCTATCTTCCTGACGTGGAGAGAAGGAGAAACGTCAGAGGCACTTCGGGATAAAAAGTTGCTTGTTTGGCTACCTCATTTCTTTGTGTTGGACTGTTTCTTTCCCCTTGCTCCACTTAGCATTGTTTTTCACTCACAAGTGTCTTTTTAACACCGAAGTCCCTACGTTTTAAGCTGCCTTCAGCTGGTAGCTGTCTAGTTGGAGGGAAAATTAAATTTGCATACATTTTTCTGAACCAATATTGTAACTATCATACTGCTAATGTCGACTTCCTTATTGGTTTTGGTGGTAGTACCACAGACTGCTTTAGAAGAATCTCTTTATTGCCTGAAAGTACATAGTTTTGTCCCTCTCAAAGTGTTTCTTAAAAGTTATCATGACTTCAGATTTCTCACTTATGTTCCATATCTTTGCCTGTCCCTCTCTTCCAGGGACCAAGAACATTATCAGATTTTACTGTGATCAGATTTTAAACTGTGCCAGCAACAGAACAGCCCTCCTGACATCTCTACAATATAATGGGGAAGTATACATAAAACCAAATTAACCTCTTGAGCAGAAATGATTTAATTAAGGAAGTCAAGATTCCCTTCCAGCTCCTTCTTCCAATAAATATGTTCAGACTTTGATCTTTGACCTTTATTCGTAAAATTAATTCTACATCATATTTCTGCATATAGCTCTCTAAGGAGAATCAAGTTTACACTTCCCTCCCAATCCAAACCATAACAGCGCTTAATTAGGTGATAATTTATGTAGTACTTAACATGAACTTTTGACACTCACTGAAGTAGGCAGCATGAGTGTACATATGTTATCACCTGACTACATCAAGCAACAGAGTCTATGTACCGGTCAGGTATCTTGGGCTTTATAAGGTATCAAGTAACATTTATAATCCTGTTGTACCTAAATTTCTAATAGGTTGGACCTGTCTCCAGTGTACATTAATATATATGCTTGTGTGTAGTTAAAGCACTGATTGAAAGAACTTCAAAACAACTAGCAAATAAGGGAAACAGACATCAAGACAACCTGCAACGGGGCTGTCCGAAGCTTTGTCACTCTGCTCAGTTTTAAGAAAAGTGCACAGCCGTCAAACATTTTTGCCCACCCAACATGATTAAAAATGTGGAATTCAGTTCTTTTCCTACCAAAGTTAAACCCTAAGTAATTATAACCATACTAATCTGACCTGTTAATAAAGGTGTACAGAGCATTTTTATACAAGGTTTTTCCCCCTACCCATAGAGCTGTACTGCTCTGTTAGGCTGAACAGCAACTTTTTAATGGAGCTGCTGCCTTTTCTAAATTGTCAGGTGACTTTGACCACAGTTAGTTCATTTTCCCTTGGGCTGTCTAAGCCTGAACTT
Organism: Podargus strigoides; assembly: GCA_028020825.1. Classification (NCBI taxonomy): domain Eukaryota; kingdom Metazoa; phylum Chordata; class Aves; order Caprimulgiformes; family Podargidae; genus Podargus; species Podargus strigoides. Next base: position 15,093,662 of record CM051621.1, read on the forward strand.
CAAACTGTGCAAGATTTGATAAGAGAATAGACAATAATTCATAAATTATCTGTTGGGCAGCTCTAGTAAACAAGATATGATATTACATCCCTGGTTTGGAAACAAAAATGTTGAGCTACCTTTAACATATCTAGATAGAGAAGATTTGTGTATCCATTGTACTGTGTGTTCATCAATCTTTCTCACTGCTACAGACAATGGAAACAGAACTGTCATGAATGTGTTTTCAAGCACCCTATCACCTGGACTACTATGAACACTGTATTTTTCCAGAGTCCCACAGCAGGTTTATAACAGAAGTCAGGCCTGACCTACAGGGTAATAAAAAATGTCTCTAGACCATCAGAAGCAGGAAATGTAAGCATGCAATCTGTCTCAAAAAAAATGTTAATTTCTAAACCTGTTTTTTATTTATATTCTTTACTTCTGTCTACATCATAGCAATTAGTGATATCTCACCCAGTGCTGCGAAAATAAAATCAGACGTTACAGAACTTGTTCAGCATGTCATGCAAACATGTTTCATAAGAAATTAAAATTAAATGAACAAATGCTGAATAAATATATTCTACTTTGCTTTACATTTATTTATCAGATTTCTTACATCAATTTTGGTATTCTTATTTACATTTAGTAATAGACCCAATACTGTTTATGATAAAAGTAGAGACATTATAATCCTTTGCTCTGTTTATTGTGAATTCTAGAAATTTCCTTACAATACAAATGGAATAAAATATCCAATCTAATTCCTATGCCCTGCTGAATTGTACCAGAATGCCCACAGTCTGGTTACCAATTTGTTGATACTGCTTGTTTCACAGACACATAGGTCATCCTCTATAAAGCTATTGCCATTATGAAAAAGTCTGAAATATAGCAAGAAAAAATGAAACAATACATTTAAAGAGTCCAATTAATGCAAAGGCATCTTCTCTAAAATAGCTTTAAGTGTGGTTAAACCACACCTTTCTAGTAGAATATTAAATATATGGAAGGACTGCGTACTGCTTGTAAGTAAGAAATAGTAAATCATTCCATTTTATAGTCAAGAATATTAATTTAAATGTACTTTAAGATTTTTTAACAATTTTTGCTAGTCATCTATTTACAGCTAAGCTGCTGCTTCTCCCTGCATTTTAAAGCATATGATACACAAACACCTGTATTTTTGGTAGCTTAAACTAAAATTGAGTCCAAATATAAATTAAATCAGTTTAACAGAAATTTTAATGTTGCATAACAGAGCTGTTGGTTATGAAATAAGTGAGCTCATCACTCATTTTAACAAAGGGAACAAACACTTAATGAGTTTGCTGATTTTTGCCACAAGTGAAATGTTACATAATCAGTCATCAGTTTTTGAAGAAGGAAAACTACAAAGTACTAAAGTGAAACTTCTATTTTGATGTTTGGACTTCACAGATTTTCTTTTCCCCAGAAAAAGGAGTAGAAAGAATGGGAGACAACCTTGAACATGGAGAAGTCTTAACTAACAGACATCTGATACTGATTCTGAATTTCCTGCAAGCCCATCTCTGCTCCAGACTGTCCCTAGCAGAGTCTGGTTCTCCAGCACCCTGCAGCCAGCACAGTCTTTCACAGCTATACTGAATGATGCCATCCTGTTTTGACACTAAGACCCTTGTTCTGCAAGCCTGAGTAATTTTAAAATATGCAGAGCATTAGTTAATCAGTCCCAGCATGTCCATCGGCTGCTCCTTAACCTCTCTCACTGTATCCTTTTCTTTACAACTCACAAATTATTGAGAGGACTAGCAAGTTAGAGCTCTAGCACTCCACTGAGCCACTGTCAAGGCACCTTGGTTTATCCCATTTGGTTACCGGCCAAAAGGCAAAAGGGGAATGCAGCTCCTGAAGCAATGCAAGGCAGAGCAGACATTCCCTGGCTGTTTTAAAGAGTTATTCTTGAAGCTGATTCTAATTTTGTACAGTGCCTGTGAATATGGGAAGACAGTTTTCACCAGCTATCAGAGTTGCCAGCATCTCTTCCCCATACAGGCAAGACAAGTTGGGCTTATCCCTGGGTCTAGACATAGAGTCTGAACCTTAAACTGGATCCCACCATAAAGAAAAAGAACAGCTACTATGAAGAGCATTGAGAGGCAATGGCTAGTTTGTATTCTGTCTACAATTTAGCATATGACCACAAAGCGTATCATTCCAGGGGACTCAATTCAAAGCAAAATGTTTGAGCTTCTGCACTGCAGAGCTTAATGCATGGCCAGGGAAAACAGAGAACAACAACTTTCCACAGTGTTTAGCTGCTGTGCTTGTGCTTCCATGATACAGAGGCCAAACATAGAGTAATTTTAACTGAATCAAGTCCAAGACTTGTCTAAGTGTATCCACTGAAAATGAAACCGACCTTGGGGAGAAAGAAGAAATGGCAGAGCAGAGAAAACATCTTACGCCTTAAGGAAAAGGATAGGGAAAGTAGCAGCGACTCATGCCTGCTCTCAAAATAATAACTAGGGCTATTATTTACCAGACAGAAAAGACCTTTCTCCTTGCACAGTAACTCTTTGGTGCCAGCAAAGGCAGACAAGGTAACTGAATAAGTATTCTGAGAGAAAACAGGAGCAAGTATTCAGGAGGATGCTGGTAGGACAGGAAGCGAGAGCAAGAGATTCTCTTGCTCCTCCTAAAATGGAAAGGATGATTTAGCATGTGCAACTAAAGGAGAAAAACACTCTATGCCAGAAGAGAGCAAACTGCAGAACTTCTGTTAATAAAAGGAATATTGAATGATACTAATGCCTTTATTTTAGCTTCTAAAATTATTCTTGTTACCCTGCAAATATCATCTATATAAAAATCATTAAATGATATTAAGGATCTATGGTCAAAATTCCCATCGAGCCTACTTGTACCTTTCCAACTTAAAAAAATAGCTACAAGGCAACATGCACACTTATTTTCCAACATTTGTCTGACAAGTGGACAGACTATATTACTCACCCAAAGCATCACCTTCCATGAGTTATGTCTCCTTCCATTTCACTTTTTTTTTCATTTTTTATTTTTAATGAGGAAGGCTTAAAGATGCCAGACATTTTCTTCCTTTCCTCTCCTTTGCCAACCCCTTTTGCTCTTTGCCATCTCCACTTGCAGGAGATTTATAGTGCTTTCATTTCACCTCTTCTGTCCCCTCCAGGGAGGGAAAAGGTGGAGGGAGGAGAAAAAGACTTCTTTTATTACTTCTTTTCCTAGATCTGTTGGCTTGGCTGGTAAGGTGGCAGTAGCGTGTGCAATGAGCTACTGCACTGTTCACACATCCCGATGCCCATGAGGATGGAAGTGCCCAGTCACACCAGTGGTTGAGCTCCACCATTGAGAAAGGTTCTGATCCGATGCAAAATTCTGAATACCTGAACAAATGCAAATACACCTCATTTTCACAGGTTTTGCTTTAGTGATTAAGTTTTCCCTATGCATTTTCTCCTAAATATACTATTTTAAAGCACACCAAATAGTAATTCTACATGACATTTTTATCACCTGCTTAACATTTCAAATGAAACGTTTTATTGCATTTGATGTTATTTAAACACTTACCATGTACTCTTCAGTCTAAAAATTTTCAATGTGTTCTGGCTATATTAAACAAATATTTAAGAAACAGTTGGGGTATGTGCTGTTTTTTTCCATTTTTAAGTGTTTAATCTGTAATAAACATGCAGTGTGTTGCAAATACAATTTTTATATATGGCCCTTTATGTGTGAAGTGTTAAGAATATATTTTTGTATTGCCATAGTTGAGTTTGTCACATTTTCCATTACAGACTTAATTTCAGGGTTTATAACTTCTCCATAAAATGTGCCCTTTAGGAGGAAACTTGGCATTTTATTCCCCAGCTGAAAAGAGGAGGTGGGTTTTTCTTTTCCTTTTTAAAACTAGATTAATAAAATTATTGTTTAGCAAACATTTCTAGCATTCAGAAAAGAAGTGACAAAAAAGTCTCTGTGGCTTGGATTCCTCCTCTTAGACTGCTAGAAAGGTTTAATAAATAAAAAAAAATCCAACTCTGAACTGGAATCTAAACTCACACTTTTTTTATTTCTAACCAAAAATGAAAAATTTCAGACATCAACTACTACTGATTAGAGTTTGGAGCAGTGTTTACTCCACCACAAAGCAGATAGAATGATTCCTGATCCAGATCTCAAGCCAGTATAATATAGTATATGTTCATTTACTGTCTAGGTCTCTACTAGTTTCAGCAAGCATACTAGCCCACACCAAAAAAAGCTTTTTGACCTTACAAAATTAGAGCTAACAGAATAATGGCAGTCCATCACTGATTGTATGATTTAAATTCTACTTCATATACCTCTTTGATACTCTACAACTCATCATAAAAATGTATTCACCACTTTTTCCTTCCCTCTAAAAATGTTATACAAAAAGCATACTGCTTGCCACTATCTGTTCCTAAACAGGACAGGAAAATATAGCTTAAGATAAATCATAAAGGATAGAAGCATAGATGAAAGGAAAAGCTCAACCAGTTTCTTGAAAATTCATAAGTAAATAAACAAATAATTATGAATAATAAATATATTTTTTAAAAACCAGAAAGCATTTGTGAATGAGTCAAATATCAGAAGTCTAAGCTTATTGCAGCTTTTAGTTTCAGCCCTATGAATGATTACTGCTAATTTTATAAAAATGAAACAGTCTTATTTTCAAATTCTCACATACTGACTGCCAGTAGTTTTCCCCAACTACCGTACTTTCCAGATTAATCTGTTTCTACATTGCCAAATCTTATGACCTTTATTGCAAGTCACCCAACAAGTGTTTTCTCAAAGTTCTTTTTTTCCTGAGCAAAGTAAGACTCTTCGCTTTCATTCTTTCCAAACATAATATTATGGCTCACAACTTGCTTAAAAAAAAAAAGTGACTCAAAAAAGCCCTGATTTTGAGCCTTTAAAAGACAAAACAAGTTCTGTATTTATTATATCAAAAAATTCCCCAAACTCATGACATTCCAGTCTTGACTGATGATTTGTGAATGTTTTCAGGTTAGCAATACTGTATTATGTGTTCCTCGGATTCCTGTCTGACCACTACATCCACCAGCTACTTAATCTTTGATCTTTTTTCCACAAGTTTCACCCAACATTTTCAGGTTTATAACTCAAATTAAATAGCTTTAATTTGACTCAGGGCTTTGTTGTACCTATTTTCTAACTAAACTTTAAAATGACTCCCAAAGCATATGGTTGCTTCACCTCAAATGGATGAGTAGGCAGGAACTGTGGATCATTTCTGTGTCATGCTTTGTCCTCTGGCACTAGGTACAACTTTAAAGAGAAAGAGACCATGTTCTCATAGCAGACATCCTTCTAACTACTTGTGCCATCCTTTCTCTCTGGTACACTGTTAAGTTATCCAGTTACAGAAAGATAGTTAAAAAAAAAAAAATAAAATCATTAAAACTATCTTTTCTTCCACACTCAATGGCTTTTGCATCCTAGCAGAATTATGCTGTTCCATTGATCCTGTTTTCATTTGCAAGTTACAAAGAAATAGCACATATGTGAGCATTTGTGGATGAGTCCATTTTTTCTGTTTTGTCTGGATCATGTTGTTCGTTAGTTTCTCCCTGAGCTCCCAACTCACAGTTTGTTTTAGCTCATTTTTGCTTTCTGATGAATCTCCTTTTAGCTTCTAACACAGGAAAATTATTTACTAATTTAGTAACAAATGTACAGGTTAAAAAAACATTCACTGAGAAAATGAGAAACCTTCTATGAAGCCAAGATTTGCCCTTAATTCAATTTTACGCTGTTGCAAATAATCCTCATATGAGATACTAAATTCATAACAAGAACTGATATACATGAAGGGGAACATCAGAATAGCTCCACCTTACCAACTACAGATCAGAAGCCCTTAATTTCCAGATTTTCCAAGATATACTTTATCGTAGGCCGTGTTTTCATTTGTAACCAGCCATAGCAAGCGTATGTCACTCTTCATTTAAAGCTTAATTTCTGAGACCTGCCAAAATTGCAGTTCAAACTAGCCATGCAGTCAATAAACAGTGTCTTATTTTAGTATTCTGAAAACTCTTTAGGGAGGTAATTGTGTAGAAATAAAAGCCACATCATACACTGGAAATGCCTGAAGGAACATATCTGAGCCATGGGTAGAAACATCAAAACAAATACCACAACACTAACTGTAGACAATCTTCATCTTAATAAATTCAGACCAACATCAGAATTATTGCTTCCTACTTGAACACCAAATTTAGGTACTCAAGCAGCTATGTATTAGACTTTCCTTCAGAGGAGAATTCTTTGGACTAGTTCAAGTTACATGACCAAGTTCCCTCTCTTGTGAACAGTAAATAGGCACCTCTAAGAGGTGGGCTCAAATCACCAGTCAGCTCCCACTTCTTGGGATATACCTTAAGTATACTGCTATCAAAAGAAATAAAGGAAAATTGGGAAATTGCAGCAATATTTTTTTCCAGATCTCCTAAATAATTGAAAGACATACGTATATCTGAACAGTGGAAGAGATCTACCACTTCACTCTGCCCACTTAAGCCATAACAGTCCTGATCATGTGTGTGAGTCTCTGCAGAGGCATCTGCAAAAAAAAAAAAAAAAAAAAGCTATTTTAGGTACTTTCAGGAGACAGTGTTTGAGAGTAGCAAGTCCAAACTACTTTCTCTGGTTACATCTCTGCTGATGAAAACATTGATGGCAGAGCACAGGCTCTGCCCTAGCATACTGCCATCCATTCTGATAGATCATCCCTGGCATTGTGTCAGTGTCTCAAACAGCGCTCAGGAACAGTTCAGGGAATAGCACTGACCAGAGTTTTTTCCCAGTGAGGCAATCTCCTTTTCAAGGGAGGAAGGAGAAAGTTGAGCCTAAACCATTTTTAAATTCCTTCTTTCCCCACGCACACACAAGCTTTGAAATCAGGGGTGTGACATCAGTTGAGAATTTGGCTTTTTGGCTTCAAAATACCACACCCCAAATCAACACCTTTTGGAAAAACAGAAAAGAAAGAACTTAATTAAAAAGAAAACAAAAAGCAAAACCAATGGAACCACATTGTTTTCCACCAAGTAAAAAAAAGGGGATCAACAGCAGGATCTTCTACAACCATGATGAGAAAACTTACTATTATTAAATTGCTTACCACATTATACACTTACAAGAGGCATAAATTATTTAAAACACAGCATGACCACACTTCTACATCTTCAAGTTACAATCATTTGGCTTCTAAAGACTGATGATATACAGAAATATTTCTTCTTGTCTCCTTGTCTCTTTCTTCCCAGCACTGTCATCTATTGCAACAATGAATATCATTAAGGCAAGTCTAAATTAAATTAGAGGAAATGTAGAACTTCTTGAAATAAAAGCATTTTTAAATTCACTGGGAAAAGAGTGAATCCAGGTTTTGTTTCCAACGAAAAGCATTAAAAGAACTTGTGGACATATAGTAGGATGTGAATTGTAATATATCATGCACTTAACTGAGCTATTTGTCTTCTTTAATTTTTCCATTTAGTGAAAAAATTATTCATTTTTCCCTTCAGAGAGCTACAAACTACAGAATTTACAACTATTTCAAAAATTAACATTCAAAAAAAAGAAATACTGGAGCTGTTCCACTTTCTCAAATAAAATTTTTATCCAAATATCATAATTATTTTGGGAAGCGGGGAAGTACTTTTGGGTGCCTCTGCAGTTTTTTATCATGTAAATGCCCAGTGACTGAAGCGGAAGTTTGTGTGTAGGAAGACAGGAGGGAAACAGAGGGAGGATCTCTCCATTTGACTTCAGAAATGTTGGTCTTGCACATTCTTCTCCAAAAATGAGATATAAAATACATTTATTTATATTAGTAACCAAGAAACAATATTTATTTTGGAAGACATTGGGTTTCATTACTGTGGGCATAAATGTGGTATTCACCCACAGCCCTGGGCTGGGCGCAGAGGGAAGGCAGTTTCAGGGCATTCTCAACTGGTGCTTCCCCATAGAGCCGTCTGCGGTGCCGTAGTATGGAGGGGACACAGCCACACCTCTGCATAGCCATAATCATCCTGTTTGGCAACTTTTGTTCCATGACATGAGATTAGAAATCCTATAACTTCAGGTTGTATTTCCTTAGGGAAAAATGGTATTGAAGGGTCTTGGTTTCAGAGGGAATCTCATTTTTTGCCCCTCTTTCCATACCTTGTAGCCTGTTGACCTACAGATTTCTAGATGGTTAATGTTGTGTTTTTCTGAAGTTAAATTTTGATACAAAACACGTTAGTACAATACTGCCAATCCCACACATTCAAAAATCATGAGTCAGACGCCAAAAGTTATGAGGCTGGTTTGTGCTTCAGATTTAAGAAGAAAGTGTCTTTTGTTGTGTTATTCTTTGTCTACAGTATGGTCACATTTTCAAGCTTCTGTCTGCAACCATGAAAGCAGACACTCAACCAATAATTAATGCATTGTTTTATTTTTTTTGAATGAAATTACATTTTTATGTAACACTTCATTTTAGAATCTCAGGCATAAAGAATACTAGATGTCACAAGACTAGCCATAAAAATCACCTGATTTGGCAATGTTATCAATTGTTAGTTGTGTGGTTATAGTCTTGGCATCCATGAATTGGCACCCATGAATTGACACTGATTTCAAAATGCACACAGATATTACATGAATTATAAAGACTATATACTCTGCTTCTGTTTCTTGGTGATATGAAAAGAGTTAATAGCACTCAGTATCCTAGAAATGACAGCCAATCACACCTTTTACTCTTTGAAATTATCCAAAACCACATATCAAGTCAATATTCTCGCACATTTCTGAGTGGTTTCAACTGCAAGCCTTATGCCAAGAATACCATTGTGATTTGGATTCTAGATTGAGTGAAAAATGCCTCATTCAGATCCAAACAAAATCTCTGAAAAACGTTCCCTTTAGACTTGTAATCTTGTGATTTGTGCAAGAATGTTGGTGTTTTGGATCATAAACTCAGAAAAGACAATTTTATAGATTTCTGTCCTACAATCAAAAATCTAAACTGAAATTCTTGACTAGATTTAGCCACAAATATGAAATATATATATTTTTATATTACATGCTTAAATTGCTGGTCTTCTTCTGAAGCAATCACTACAGAGATGATTCAAATCTGATCTTGAGAGTCAGGATAACTCCATTCACTTCCTTCCTACGTCTAAGAAGGCTCACGTTTCCAGTCCCAGGACATTCCCATAAGGAAGTGGGAGACTGCCCAGATGTGAACAAACTTGTTTTCAAAGATATGTAAGTGAGAAACCCAGCTGCACAGGGATTTTTCTGTCTCTGTTGATGGGAGTAACATGGACTGTAGGATTTCATCATCATAAATGACATTATTCAAACTGGCTTTACTGTTGGTTGTGCACTCAAGCTCCACTGGAGCTCACACTGGGTTGGTTGGAAAACTGGACTCCAAGATCTCTCATTTGTCTTCAGTCCTCCTATATATAAATATATATACCTTCCCCCAGACTTCCACTACAAGACGACTTTCCCCATTTCATATACTTGAATTCCTAAGTGCTCAAAAGACATTTTTGCTGTGGATTCACATTTTTTAAAGGAAATTAAAAACAGGAAGTGTCATCCTATATAAGTTCTCGCATTGTACCTGACCAAAGCTGAACTTTAATCCTTGATTCATTGCCACTTGTGCACACACAGGAATAAGAAATAAAAGGAGATTTTCACAGTACCTATTAGCTTAAAAGGGAAAATACACTGCCAGTAGATTTCATGGATGATAATGACTCTTCAGGTCCATCACAGGTTCTGAAATATGCAAACAAATGTGGTCTGGTTTGCACAGTTTTTGACAATTTCTGCTCTCTTCCCTTCGGGATGTTCCCGTCCATTCCTCTTTTTGTCCATCATTGCTGTTCACTGGTTGAGCCATCATTTCTCCTCCAGTCTCACTTCCAGATTTATAGACCTAGTTGTGAGCTCTTCCATTACAGTTCAGTACTGACCTTTCCATTAATTAAACAACTCTTATTAAGAGGTTATCATCCTTTTAGGTCAGGCAGGTGTGACAAATGGCTAAGATGCATGCTTCATCTGTGAGTTTCGAGCCTCTGTGAGTCATGAGGCTCACAGGGGTTCTGATGGGCAGTGCTTCCTGTTCTCTCCCTACCTCAAGTCTCACCCTTTGTGTCACTGACTATGCTCCCTTCCTCACTCTCAAATTTGCTTTTGTTCCCAGCACAGTTCTAGTAGTTCCTTCAACTCAAACCTTTGCAACTCTTCTCATCTGACCACTGCCATACTAGTCTCTTCCTTTGACCTCTGATGTCATGCCCTTGCCTTCCCATTTCCCTCTGTTTGTTTCCCAGTCTCACTTTGTGGCTCTAGGGTTTCTTCATCCCATTATTGTCTCCTCCAGCCCCCTTCCACACACATCCAAATGCAGCCTGGCATCACCCTATCAGCAGTCCAGACACCCCCTTCATGATGGATACTAGAGAGGGAAGAACTGAAAGAACAAGTTCACAGACAAAATTCCTCAGTGTGTACCTCACCACAATCACCATCATCCATTCAGCTGGAGCAGCTGCTGCCATTGCTCTGCCTGTGCTGCCTTCTCTCTCCCCTCAAAAGAAGCCAGATCCACCAGGAGCCTGTTGGACCAACTTCATTCAATGCATCAAGAGCAAATTAAATCCCCAAACTTCTCTCTTTCTGTGCATTTCAAGTTACTCTACTTATAAGCCAATATGATTATTTAAGATTTTATTTTAAATTAGATTTTAATATTTTGATCTGACTATAGGTTCCTTAGGGTCTTTCCAATCGAGTAATTAGCAGGAGAACATTCCCAAATTAAAGTCCTTGTAGCTGTAGTCTTATTCCTTGCTATGAAAAATTACTTTTGGATCAGAATCTAGACAATCTTTTCTGATTATTTATCTAAAACTAAAAGCAGGAAATGATTCATTTGATTTCTGCCAATACTGGAGTGTTGCCACTTTTAGCTCAGGAAGAGTAGGCTTCCTTTGGCAGCCTTTGCTTGCATGATGATGAATGAAGTTCTATGTTTAGTGCTAGCTAAAATTTTATAGAGTCTAAAAAAGCAATCGAAACATGTTGTAGGGAGCGGGTAAGTTTTTTTAGATAACTGTACCATAAGTTTTCATGCTGTGTCACAGCAATACCTTCAATATATACATAGAGGAGGGACTCTTTCCAAAAAAAGATCTTTAAAAACTTGAAAATGCACTATTTGTCATAATAAGCACATAATTCCCCCAAAGTGAATGCACACTCACAGTTACATTACATTGAGGAAACATAAATGCCCTTCCTTGTCTTAATGATATAGCACCCAAATTACATGCAGTCATTTGTCATTGAAAAGCGTAGACCACCATGGAATGGGCAGTTAAACAGCACAATAAAACCTACTGTAGACCTTTACCAGCAATTGTTACCTACTGATGAACAGAAAAGTCTTAGAAGACTTGACAATATAAATATTTGTCTGTGCTAAGAGTTACAAGTAATTCAATCATGATACCATAATCATGGGGAAGGAATTGTGTAGAAATAATGCATTTGTATCAGATGAAAGCATTGAAGTATACTTTCAAAAATTGCCATTAATTTTACATAAATTAGTCTTACTGGATGGCATTTGTCATTCAGACAAACTTATTTCCAAGGTTTGAAAGTAAACAGAGAAGTTTGATTAATTCAGGACTTTTTTACAAATATTTTGTACTAAACTTTAGTGTCCTCAACTCTTCTCACCTACATTTGTATATTAACTGCCTTTGTGACTTGTTGGAGCATTTCTTTTGATAACTTCGTAACAGTCATCCGAAGTGGTATGTTCTGGTGGGCTAACTCTCATGTTGACAACAGTCCCCTCATTCATGTACCTTCTCTACCTCCAAGAGTGTCCTCAGATCTGGATGGGTGCTTTCAGAAGCTTTCCACTTCTGTGAAGTCTGTAGCCCCACTTGATGTTTGTTGTGCTTGGGATCTGATTTTAGTCAGAAAGGTATTCTAGAACTAATCATACTTTTATATAGACCTAATTTTTAGAGTAGTGGTCATGTATTAGAACAAAAATAATGTTGATTTAGCATTCAATTATAGCTAACTAACTGATTTGTTTGGAGGGCAATTTAACATCATCAGTTATTCTCTTCCTTTCACAGTAAACAACTTTTCTCAGGAATATAAATGGTCTAGAATCTAAACCTTTTTTTTTTTTTTTCTTTCATGAAATCAGCCTAATTCACAGAACCACAGAAGGTGGAAGGGACCTCTGGAGATCACCTAGTCCAACCCTTCTACCAAAGCAGGTTCAGCCAGAGCAGGTTGCACAGGATCATGTCCAGACGGGTTTTGAATGTCTCCAGAGAGTGCCTACACCATCTCTCTGGGCAGCCTGTTCCAGTGCTCTGCCACCCTCAGAGTAAAGAAGTTCCTCCTTATGTTTAGGTGGAACCTCCTATGTTCAAATTTGTGCCCATTGCCCCTTGTCCTGTCACTGGGCACTACTGAAAAAAGACTTATCCCATCCTCCTTTAGATATTTATAAGCATTGAGAAGATCCCCCCTCAGTCTTCTCTTCTCCAGACTAAAAAGCCCCAGATTCCTCAATGCCTATGGTTAGTTTAAGATCTTACCTTTCCTTACCTTACCTGTGTAGTTTTCCACATGAAGAATTACTTTACACTTTGTTTCGATGACAGATATAAAACTTTCCAAAACAAAGGTAGTGATGAGGCAAAGAATACACAATGAGAGTGACATTAATTCTGTAACTGCACCTCACTAATGTTAGTTCTCATGTAGAATAGTGTCTGGGGTAAAGAGAATGAAGAAATATACAAAGAAAGAGAAGTATAACAGCTACGTATCAATAGCTCTATCCTACTTCCTTTAAAATTGACTGTGGAGCATAATACTCCTTTGGGTAGTGTACAACTTCAAATAAATGGTCCTGTTTGACAAGCTACCTCAAAGGCACTTTGTACCATATGCAGTTGAGACACCTAGTTCAGAGAGGTTTTGTTATTCTACTTTCTTTTACAGTACTGAAGAAGCATTTGCAAGTTATTCCTTAAATTAACAGTCACTAGTAAGACCAACTTTGATCTGCACTTCTGAGGGAGTTCATTAAATAAAAAGGAAATATCCTAATGGAATCTGCCAGGATTAGTAAAAAGATAAGCCTGTGGAGGGTCAGGATGTAAACATGGGAAAACAGAGAGTTCAGCTTGGGTCAAATGCAAGGACTATATGATCTGGTATTGTTCTGGTTTCCCAGGAGCAGACCCACAGCCCAGCCATGGCAGGCAGAGCATGAGTAGCCCTGAGTCAGCTGGGAGTTTCAGTCAGGGCACCTGCTCCAAGCTGACTCACAGGTGTATCCCATACCATTTAGATCATGCTTACTATAAAAGGAGGGAGTTTAGTGAGGGACCAGACTGAATAGAAGCTTGTACACTTCATGTTGGTGTTTGTATTAGGTTTGTTATTTTATCAAATTTGTTTCTATTTCAGCCCACAAGGTTTTTCCCTTTTTCTTGATTCCCCTTCTCAGCTGGGGAGGAGACATTAGGTTAAAGAGCAACTGCTACAGTTTAGCCCTAGATACAAACTAAATATATATGGGCACTCTGTTTTCAACCACTGATAGTGTCAGGAGGAAATAATAAGAACTCCAAAAATAAGCAGATAATGAATTATTTTCACTATCATTCTGCTTCAGATTTCATTCTTTTTTGTAACAGTCAGAGAATCTCAGATTTAACTTCCCATTCAAAATGTACATCATCTACAACTTTTTACTCTTATAATTTATGCACTTTTTTTCCTGTATCTTTTAATGATGTTGCTTACACAATAGGAAGAACTAGGGTCATATGAAAAAGAGTAGATGAAGTAACTTGGCCCATATATTATAGATAACAAGATATGACTTCCATGGTTGTATTTTAGAGGTTAAGTAAATAAAGGAATGGAGGCCTAAAAAGTGATTTTAAGAATGAAAAACTGTTTTCAAGGCAGAGACAGATAGCCTAACAGGACACCTTAGTGTTTAAACACTATTTCTTGGATAGTTTATGTTTTAGATTTAGGGATTAAGGTAGAATCTCTCCAAATATGAGAGCTTTGCTTGTGTCATAAAGCAAGCTGTAAAGGGGTAAAAATTTAATTTTTAAGGAAGCCTTTGGTGTTCACCCTTATGACCCTCAGTCTCTCATCTATCCCCCCAGTGAAGAAGGTAATCACTCTGCTGATGAATTTATAGGACATTTATAAGTGAACTGGATCCAAAAGGCTTTGTCCCATTTCCCACCATGTACTGTCAGATACTATGTGGGCTATGTGGAATTTCCCTCAGTTCTGTTGCTGAAAATCAGAACCGCTCACCTCTGTGGTATGCAGCCTGAAAAATCATGCAGGGTTGACCAAAACTGCAGGTGGACTTATGGCCATTCCCCACTGATGGAAAAACACAAACAAAATTAATGCAAGGATATTAAGTGCTCCCTGAAGACTCTGCTTTCCTCTCACCTCTTGACCCCTTTCTCCTCTCTGGCTGCCAGTCACTTTGAGTTTTCTCCTTCCTAACTTGAACTACCACCGAGGAATCTTAATGGTCTAGTCATACACGTTTCTTTCTCACATCCAAGGTTCCCAAATAGGACCTTCCTCAAGCTGTGTGCCACACATCTGCTGTAAAATGTCCTCTCAAAGGAAAAATCCTTTGTACCCCTGTTTCTATAAGAGACCTGATGGAGACGCTGACATCTTCCACTTTAAGGTCCAACGCTCAGGTATGATCCCACTTCTGGCGTTAGCTCAGATTGGCTCTACATCAGGCTAAGGAAATGGAGACAGATCACCAAGGCTGCATTCAAACCCTCAATTTTATTTTCCAAATTCTCCCTGAGTACAGCAGCACATCTTGTTTCCTTAAAGTTTCAGATTTGCTCACCCAAGGAATTCCTCCACCCACTCTCACTTCTTTCTCCCAACTGCCCATCTCCACTGGCAGTCTGTGATAGACCCATCTATTTCTCAAGAAGACAGATTGGAAGGAAGGAGATATTTTATTTACTGTCTTCCTCTTATATCACTCTGAGGACATAAGGGACTAAACATATCAAAGCTGCAAGAGACAAGCCCTGAGAAAACCTTTACTGCTTTTCCTCAAAAACAGTTCTTCAAACTATTCCTTAATGATACAGAAAGATATCTATGCCAAAAACCTAAGTAGGAAGCTCTGTAGCTCTCTGCAAAACAAAAAAATAAAGGAAAAAGTTTACATCACCTGAAGAATCTCAATTGTTCATATCAGCCGCTGTGGTAATTCATATCTCATAGCCACTTTTATTGACAGTAAAGTGCAAATGAATTTCTTCGGAGGTAACGGAACAAATGTTGGAAATGTTGTGCAGAGGTACTTTAGATACTATATTAATGAAAATGAATCTTTAACACAATAGATAAGTAGATTATTAGTTAATTTTTTCATGGGTGTACACTAGAATGAATGACTACGTACACTGGGACTGAATAAGGGGTATTAGAAGACATACTCTAAGTTCTCCGTAGATCCAACAGCTAAAGATGAAAAATGAGGAAGTCAAATCACTTTTGATTCCTTCAGGAATATTTTTGGGAGGTGTAAATTATTTTTCTGAACAGAGGCTTACAGAGAGACTAAAGAAAAACAGTAAGTCTCAAACAGCGTATCATAAACCTCTTTCAGATGTGCAGCATTCTGAGAAGCAGCTTCCTTCTCTGATCAGCAGCTACAGAAAGATCCTAAAAATAAATAGAGAGAGCATTTTACACTGATGACCTTGTCTGAGATTACATCATGTCTCAGTTCCCATGAATGCTGGCTACAGCCTTGGTTTCTGTCATGTTTGCTTGGAGATACATTTCTGTTCTGTATCAGTAACATGCTATGTGTGTTTGAGCCAGAGAAGATTTGCTTCTTACTTCCATATTTACTGTCAAAGCACTGAACCCAAAAACTGAGTTTCAGAGAAATCGTTTCCTTTGCTGATGGATCTAGCACACCAAAACAACAGTTTTCTCAGCTTTTAAAAAAAAAAAAAAGTACATGATAAGGGTTAATTCTGTACTGTAATAGGCCACTTAAAGATGTATAACCAATCCACCCATGAATAAATTACACTAGCTATAGGGGAAAACTGTGTCTACAATGCACTATCCGTACACTGAAGTTACCTCTAGAGAAGCAAATTCAGGCCCAGTATTTATCTAATTTCAGGTACAAAATACAATATTTACTTAGAATAATGATCAAAGAAGCAAGGACTGATGTTCTTTTTTCTCATATTGGTCTTTATGATCTTAAGGTCTTTTCCAACCAAAACCATTCAATGATTCTTCATTAGGAGCTAGGCAGGTATGCAAGACAGACTGCTGAATTCTGAATTTCTTATGTTGCCTATTAACTTACTAATGTCTACATTTCCATCAGTGGAATGAAAACATAGTATAATGGGAAAAATAAGCAGATGGTAGCATTGTGCAGCCTGTAGAAACTATTTTGGGAAGAGAGTGGCTATGACATCATATTCTTCTGTAATCAGCCGATGTTTCAGTAGTGTGAAAAATATTTACTCTAGCTGAGATCAGAGGGTATCCATTTATTGCCCTCATTAAAACTTGACTGCATGTGTGTCTCTTTATGTGCAAAACAAGTTCTCCAATGGATGAGACTGAAACCTGCCCTGTGAGATTAATGCCTTTAAACTTACATCCTTAGATAGATAGATAGATAGACAGATAGATAGATAGACAGATGTGCTGCAGTTTCACTGATGAACTAAGACTGGGAAGACACAGGACCAAGCCATAAGACCAAGGAAATCTTACAACTGGGAAGAAAAAAACATTACCTCCATAAAAGCACTTCACTGGAGGTGAAGAGTTTTCTTTTGTTTTGGGAAAATGCTAGAAGGTTGATGAACCAACATAGCTGTGGCCTGATCCTGTTGTTTAACTCAGAGGTTTCCAAACTTCTGAAAACCTGAAAAGCTCTTTTATCTTTTCTTTTAAAGTAGTTTCTGAAATTTTCTCTTTTTGACCACAGAATCACTCAGAACAAGGAGGACAGCAAGGTGACACAGGGTCAAACAACTACTTTCTGTGTTATTATTAACTGAGTAAATTCACTAAAATTGATTAAAACATTCCAGGTTTATTCAAATCTGTTCCTCTACCTGACGCCTTAAAATGCAGGATATGAATTTCCAGTAAGATCTCTCTCTCTCTCTCTCTCTCTGTCTCTCTCTCTCTTTCTCTCTCTCTCTGTCTCTCTCTCTCTGTCTGTCTCTCTCTCTGTCTGTCTCTCTCTCTGTCTGTCTCTCTGTCTCTCTGTCTGTCTCTCTGTCTCTCTCTGTCTCTCTCTGTCTCTCTCTGTCTCTCTCTGTGTGTCTCTCTCTCTCTGTCTCTCTCTCTCTGTGTCTCTCTCTCTCTCTGTCTCTCTCTCTCTCTGTCTCTCTCTCTCTCTCTCTTTGAAACAATGTTCTTTCCTCTCCAGTAGACAGAGGAATCTTATTTGTCTCTGTTAATGCTATATAGAATTCTTTATATTGAATGATTTAATTTTTCCTTTTCTCACACTCAAACTGAAAAGTTTTTTTCATAAATGGGATTTTTACAGATTTATTTTTAAACTCTTCCTGCAGAAAAATTATTGCAGACTATTTGTATTACAGTAGGCTTTGTCACGATTCAAAACCCCTATTGTGCTAGGGTTTGTTCCAGCACAGAAGAAAAAGACCATCCCTACCACAAAATAAAATTATTTTCTTTTAAAAAATTTAAAAAGGGAAATTATATCTCCACCCACAGTTAAATTCAACATGAACAAAGCTTAATTCGTTGGCTGCAATATTAGCTATGATCACTGAGCCATCATTTTTAATGAAGAAAAAACTGTTTCCCTCTGAGAAACCCTGCTTGCAGAGTCACTTATTCTGATTTAGATAGGTGTGCTTATGTAGTCAGCATTAAAAGCAGCACAGGTTCATTTCTCAGAAGGCTTCCCCCTCACTTTCTTTCCAGGGCAGTTTTTTTCTCCCAGTTCAGGGCTACATTCCTACTAAGGAGTCTTTCAGTGCCAACTCAGAACAGGTTAAAACTCCCATGCTTAGCATGCAGTCTATAGACGGAGGAGCATTTCTTGACAGAACACCAGCAGAAGGCTACTTAAGCATCAAAGAAGGCCTGAATAAGAGAATAGGTTTTGGTTTGGCTGCTCGCACAGGTATGGATTTTATATATTGTGATAGAAAGGTAAAAATGTACAGAAATTCTTTAACAAGCTCCAGCTTGTTCTTTTAATGTAAAGTCTGAAGAGTGGAAACATATGGAACTGCTTTGTAGACTCTTCTAGGCTAGACATCTGTTTGCTGCCTGAGACTGCAATGGATGGGGTGTTCACTTCAAGCCTAGATAACTTAAATAAAATACAGGAATAAAGTACATTTCCTCAGTCAATATTGAGTGTTACAATACCACAGTCTTTAGGACTGCAGCCTACAACACTCCTTCTCCATCCTCAGCTAAGATCTTACTTTGTCACAATTTGACTTCTCTTTCCAACAAAAATGTGAAACTACTTATGCATGTTAAAATAGCTCTTCTCCTTTGGGAATTTCAGAGGCTAGCATGGTATCACAGAGGCAATTCATGATTATGGGATTTACTGTCTTCAGTGTTTTCAAACATTTCCTCACTAGGTAGCCTACTTGTTCTAATTAAAAGTCTATATGTTTAAAAAAAAAAGATCAGCACTAAGCGGAAACACCTGAGACTTGTAGGCAAAGCTCATCCTATGAAAAACTGCTGTTTAATGGTGGAATAAGAATTCACATAAATGTACTTTAACTTCAATATTGCCCTTATCCTCCCGGTGCTGCTGGCACATGATTATACTTCCTCTACCTCCTCCATCAAGTGTAATCACTTTTAAAGTTACTCTGGAGATATGCTTGGCAGTGCTAGGATCTTGATGTGAAGCTGCATTATATATTTTCCAACAGTAACACCTAGACTTGCGAGTTGGCTCCTAAAATGAATGTAGTGATGATAGTTGGTTGTTTCTGTTGACAGATGCCTCTGAGGCCGCCATGCTGTTTGATTACACTCCATACTAGATTGATTCTTGAGTCAATATTGAAAAGACTGCAAAATTGAACACCCTGAAGTTAGAAAATGCAGAATTAAGTTGTTTATATAAATATTGTATTGCCCCCTACTAATTTAATTGAATACTCCTTTTTCAGAGAACCTGAACTCATTAAACACACAATTGGATGGTAGAGATTGAATGTACAACTATTCAAAATTGTCTTTAATCCTTCTCTTACTTGCTATTCATTTTTCCATCTTAGCTCAAAGCACAAAATACTAGTTTCCTCAAGGGAATATCTAATCTAAATCTATCTTCATAGTGTCTTCAGTATCCCCTGGTTACACAGGAGTAACTCAGTCAGTAACTGGTCAATCTGACATACCTGCCTCAGCTAGTGTCTGAATTCCAGGTGACCTGTACTGAGTCTGGCTGGAATGAAGTTAACTTTCTTCATGGCTTCCTGTATGGTGCTGTGTTTTGGACCTACGGCTAAAACAGTGTTGTTAACACACCAGTGTTTTGCCTGTTGCTGAACAGTGCTTTCACAGCGCCAAGGCTTTCTCTTTTTCACACCCTCCCTATGCCCTGTCCATTAAGTGGCCTGGGGGTGCACAATACACTGAGATCTGACACAGCCAGATATGCTGACCCAAACTGAACAAATGAGGTAACATCATGCTCAGTGATAAAACTGAGATAGCAGAAGAAGGTGGAGATTTTGTCTGCCAAGGCAACCACATTCAGAGAGTGTTTAGGTGCTGGTCTGTTTGTGGGAGGTGGTGAGCGATTGTGTTTGTGTCACTTGTGGGTTTTTTTCTTTTTCCTTCACCTATTGACCTGTCTTTATCTCGACTCACAACTTTTCTCACTTTATCTCTACCTATTCTCCCACTCATTGCTCTGGGAGGTAGGGATTGAGTGCCTGTGTGGGTACTTGGCTGCTAGCCAGAGTCAACCCACCACATAAACACATTGGATGACATGAAAGCTGTCACAGGACTACTTTTCCACTCATGGCCACAGGAACTATAGCAATATCTAACCTGTATAATATTCCTCCCACAGCAAGTCCCACTTTCCTATTCCCCACTTGACCCCGTCAGGGACCCCTGGAGACATCAATTACCCTCTGTTGATCACCCTATTTGATTTTCCTTTCCATGAAGTTAAGAACTCAATTTCCCTAAGTCATGAGGAAACAGGACAGAATTCATTCACCAAGAGATGGAAGCACTCCAGATTTTCCATATAGACATCAGCCAGTCAAATTGTCTCAAATAGTCTGAGTTTCCTATTATAAACTGAAAACAAGTTATTGCAATTAGAAGTCCAGGAAAATTATCAAAAAGTGCTATGAGTGCCTTGAAAAACAAAACCATTTTGACAGATGAGTTGCCTCTTTCAATTTAACCAAATACTCAAATTCAAGGGAGGGGAAAGAAAAAAAAAAAAAAAAAAAAAAAAAAGACATTTAATTATTTCTTGGTAACAAAATACAATTCTATGAGCTGAAGAACTTAATGCTCCTGATATCTCTAAATCCAGATATAGCTATGTCATTCCATTAAATACTGGATTCTATGTCCATAACAACTACTGAACGTGGCAATGCTGACTACTCTGCAGCACAAAGACACGGACCATTAGAGATACACAACGAGGTATTCCATACGGCTAATTTTCATCAAAACCTTCATTTGTTTTGTTTTAACCAATAATGAAATGCTTGTTGAGAAAAACTGAATATTTCACTACTCTCTAGATCTGACTGGATATTTACCAGTCACCACTTTCATATGTTCAATTTTTTTTAGAAAGTCACAAAAGAATTTTAAAATACACTAGCAATTCCAATAGCCATTACATCTGCCTTATATCTTAACAATCATGAAAGTTCCCAACTGTTTTCATTGTTAAACTACTTTAAAATCTAGACATCAATTACTCCATTCCACCTCACAGTCTTTTGCAGTGTATGACTTTTACAAACCTGGGACTAAACAATTTCAAACCAAAGATCCCTTATTCCTATCCTCTCCATTTTAAAATATAAATTAATATAACAATTTCTGCAAAATTTCTTTCCCTGTATAAAGATTAGGCTATGAAGCTGAGAGATGACTAATACAACATGACTAATGTGCCTCCTAAACTACTCCAAAGAGGGAACAAAGTTATAAAAATTATGAACTGCTGAAAGATAATATATTAGCAGAAAGCAAGGCCAAATCTTTTAAGTACTTTTTCATACTGACTAGCTCACCTAGGTTAATGCCAAGTGAAAGATAACACTACAAAGACAATACAGGTCTTTTTTCTTTTTTTTTTTTTTTTTAGTGAGGGAAACCTGACTCATAGCTCTTTTTTTTAATATATTTAAGTGGATCTGGAATCAACAACAGATAGAAGTGACCTAATGAAAGTTCTTGTCTCTGTCAAAGTATGCAATAAAGAAGCAAAGCTTGCAGGAGAAGGTGACATCGTTTATTATTCCAGTATTTCCTCTTTTTGTGTGTCATGCTTCTCTAACATCCCTAGCTACTATGGCTGCAACAGTGTTTATGCAACAGAGGAAAGGCTTTCCTTGTTGCATTGATACCTAAGATACACTGACATTATTGTTAGGACAGACGAACAGATTCACTATATGTACAACTATAATCAAACACGTTATTTAATACAAAATTCCCTGTTGATTTCTGCATGCATATTGCCACTAGCACTTTTGCAATACCGACAGCAGGAGAAAAAAACCCCAACAAACTATTGTGAGAAGCAGAGCATAGTGGAGTATTAAAGATTCCCCAGATCTAAATGCTCTCTTCTTTGAGGGCTTAAAGATGCCACAGGTGGGAACACGTACAGTTTCTTGGCATTTTGCCTAGTGTACTAATTAATCTTATAAAGGAGGTGAAGCATAAAAAGACCTCCAGATCAGTAGCTCATTTGAAAAAAAAATAGTTGTAATTCCTTAGTTCTGGCTTGTAGGACTTTCTTCGGAATTGCTGTTTTGCAACAGAGCTGTTTTTGATAAGAAAACCAGTTACAAAGGAGGGAAAAACTGAACTGAGAACTCAAGCTGATGCTGAACAGCATGAGTGTGAAAGTTCGGTCAGTGCGTACAGTGCTGTTGCTTCATACAAAGAAGAAACCAGCACAAGGGGGAACTCTCCCCTTTGCCCATCAAAGCACTTCATATATTCACAGTGTGAATTTACACAAATATTTATGTAATGAAGTACAGCAGAGCAGTAGCAGTTAATATTTGTTACATTCCAACAGCAAAAAGAAAAGGTAGCATGGGCTGAAACCCATCTCTCATGTCTTCTAACCTCCCTATCTTAGTCTTATTTATTTTATTGTTATGTTTTTCATAATGTCCCAGGAACCTTTCACTTTTGCTCCTCCAGAACAATCAAGGAAAACAGATATGCAAAAAATTAAGCAATATATGACCAGCCAGTAGCTTTGGGGTTTTGTTGTCTCTTTGGTAGTCGTTCATCTTTTTAAAGCAATAAGAAAAATATTTGCGAACAGAGAGTGAATTTTCAGTGATGCAAACAACTTTCAAGAATCACATTAGCTTATAAATTTCTTTAAAAGAAGTGCTGCACTTTTTGTATCACTCTGTATCAGGGACCTGTGGTTCCTTTTTCATTATCAAGGGATAATATAATTGATTTTGCATGAACCTTTAAGAATTACTATTTCCTGTTTAGTGGTTTTATTTTCAATTTGATAATGAAACACCCATAAAATTTAAAGGTTTATTGGGGAGAGGGGGTTTGGTACTAGCACCTGGCGACAATATGAAATGCATACTCAACTAAGGATTAAAAATCAACACTCCTGCGATTTTTTTCTCACTCTACCATTTGTAGATGGGGCCAGGGAGATCAGCCTCTGCACAGGCTGTGGAGGAGAGGGCAAGCAGGAAAAGGCTCCAGAGCAGCTGCTTAGGAAACCATCTTAGAGATGGAGGTAGCTGCAGCCAAGACTTCCTACAAACTTCAGTAGCTTTGAGGTGAGGGCACTCAGGTTTGTACCTACTGATTCCTCTGAAGAAAAGCAAAATCAATAAGGAAAAAAATAATCATAAAACATCATATATTCTAATGGATAAGGTCTGCTGAGATTTTAGTCAAATCATCCAAAGCCACATACTCTAAAGCAATGAGCACTTTTTCTCGCTATCAGCTCAGTATGTTCTGTCTGTGGCATTTTGATAAGGAACAGCTTTTCAAAGTGCTGGGACCAGAAGAGTTCTGAAGTTGTGGGTATAGAAACAACTTTGGAAAACCTTGGATTTGGGTTTTGGAAAATGCTGAGCAATGCCATTATTAGGGGATGTCATTCCAGAGACAGTGACATGTCAGACTGCGAAAGCTTAAACACAAACATATTTTTGTCAGACCATCTTTAAAACTAGCTTAGAAGCTAACACGTCATGGATGTCGTGAAGTTTAGATAGTAGTTATTTGTAAAGCTCTACCTGGATTAAAAACGTGGTTCATTAGCATGTATTATTAATATAATTGAGGAAAGCTACAGACAGTTAGAACATCAATTACAGACAGTTTCTTGTAGGAGTTCAAAGATTATTTCTAAACTAGATGTAATGATTTCTGCTCTCTATCACTCCTACTGTAACTACAAAAACATTGACAATTTAAAAGACTAAACACTGCAAAAAATTGAGATGTCTTCAGCTTATCTGCCCTAAAATATTCAAGACACAAATAAATAGATTGCCCAACATTTTCTATGAGAAAGGATAACATAGATTAAAAATAATAAGGAACACAAACAGGAATGGACAATTTTTAAGCTTTCTGATAACTGTCATTTAAAAAAAAAAAAAATTCCAGTGACACAGTGCAACTCACCTATTTTCCAGCTTCTCAAGAACTCAGTTTTATCTTTATCACAAATAGAAAACTGAGTTGTTTTCAAAAACCAAGGTGTACACTGACTCTTTCATGCTATATGCCTTTCTACTCCTGTGGTCAAGTACCTTGCAGTTATTATCGCTTATTTGTTCAAGTGGTGAGGAAATATTAAATATCACAAGTTCTCTGCAGAGACTGGACAATAATCATCAACAGATGGCTAGCAGTAGGGTTTTGAGAGAGAGAAAGAAATTGTCCTTCCTTCAAAAACAACTCTCTATGAGAAGAAATTCATTGGTGACAATTTTGGTTAAAAGCAGATTTAAGGTAACTACCTGTTTTCTCATCATGTTTTTTCTGTTACTTTAACCCTTGCTTATTTAGCTGTGATGAGCAGGCACAAATGCTGTATGCCCTGTCTTTCTCATAATGATGATATTTACATTTGAAAAACTCAATAACTTTTTGTAATTTACTCTCCTATTAGAAGCAATACCACTGTTGGATAATTAGGCATGTACAATATTGCAACACTATCTTAAGCTTCCGTACCTGTGCATCTTAAATGGCTCCCCAGAAGTGGAAATACACAGTGGGAGAGATCCTCCACTGAAGTTATTGATGTAGTTAAGATAATTTATTCCAGGATCCCTTTACGTGTGATATGCTTTGTTTTCAGAAGAAACATGTGGGTAATCAAACCACTAGACCTTGAGATATTTGCTTCACAAATCAGCCCTTCCCTAAATATTATTAAAGCACGTCTGGCTTGCAAATGCTGGGAAAAAGGAAAGACAGTAGAAATTGCCTTACTACCCATCACACTCCATTTTCCTTTGTCCTGTGTACATGAAGGGCTTCACCTCAGTATTGCACTCCAGGCGCTTCAGTTAGAAACTCTGTAGAAACCCCAGCAAATGAATTCATAAGGCTAAATCCCAGGGATCTCCACTGGGTGTTCTGCAATGAAAAAAAGAAAAACAGCTGTATTTTCTCTTATTAAATCTGGTCTTTATTTGTGGGCTGCTAAAGAGAAAAGTGCTTTAGAGACCTTTATAGGAAGATGAGTTCTACACTCCTCATGTTGTTACGTTTTGTTTGGAGACCCCACACAAGAACTCCCAAATCATTCCAGAAATTCAGTTGTAGTTTTTTAAATTATTGAAATAAGCTCCCGAAGTGCATTCATACAGATTCTCAACTGCTTTTCCATACACTTTCACACAAAGCTGCCTGGAAGTCAACTGGATGGTGAAGGATTTCGTCTTCACCAGCTGCAGGGCTTTAGCACTGTGCCTTACTCATACCAACACGCTCCTATGCGGACAGAGACTCCAGTGCCACTGCTTGTAACATGTTAAACCTGACTGAAGCAACCAGTACCCTATAAGGTAAGGGTCCTAAACACACAGGGCTTTCACACCACAGGCCATGGCCAAAGCAGAGCTCCCAATTCATCTCGAGGTCAACTGCATCCTCCACCCACCTCTCCCACTTGGGGCAGACCTGAAGAGCCCTTCATCCAAAGCACCTCAGCTCATCAGTATGGTGGCCTCTGGTTTGCATTCTCTGCTGCATTTGAATCATGCTTTCTGGAATTACACTGTGTTTATTCCCTTCTCATCGCAGAGAAAAAAAAAAAAAATACTGAGTTATTGTGAGCTTATTTCACCAAGAGTTGCAGTTATTTCCTTTCAGAGTAAGAGTGGAGACATAAGCACTATACAGCTCTTGGGCTGCCAGTCTGCTTACAGGTGAACATCACCATCAGATACTATTTTAAATAGAGCAGGTAGAGTATGTGTTGATTAAAATCCACTTGACATCAACATCAACACTGAAATAAACTAAATCTCAAAGTCATGGTCAAGCCTGTATGGATGGGTAAAACCTTCTCCTATTTTTTCTTGCTTCTAAACACAACTGAAAAAGGAGAATACCTTCTCTTCCCCACTTTACGAGAACCCACTAAAAACATAAAATCTACCTGTTCCTCTTGTAGAAGCATTTCATGCCCTTCTGCGAAACAATATAGATGACATATTAGTATGGTTTGTTAACAGACAAAGAACGTTCCAGTAACCTCAAGTACCTCTGAAGTTTTATGATGGGAGTAATACGTTGTCACAAACTGACAAGCAAGTAGCATCCAGCAAATTGAAACATTCAATCAATTTATGTACATAATTATTTCCTGAAAGATCTCAGTAATTAATGTGTCTACACACAATGGCTATCAAACCACAGTTTGGACAGCTTTCTGAAAAGGTCTCTCAATAATATTTTCTGTTAAATTAAATTCCTTTAATGTGTCACAGAAACATTCATTCTTGCTTTTTTTTAAGCAATCATAAACCCAAATTAAATGTTAACAATTTTTTTAAAAATCAGCACTTTTGCCCTAGGTGATGCAATAAAACAAGTTTTCATATTTTCATATAAAAAACTCTTTCAGTTTTAAAATGTCCTTTAATCACTTGGTTTGGTATTTTTACACGTGTTTCAATAAAAAAAAAAGGTCTATCCAATGAATTCCCTTCTAAAAACACTAGTAAGCTTGGAAGCTGAAGGTCATTTGACTAAATAAAAGGCTCATTGCACCAACAGAAGAGAACGGAATAGGTAAATGTGAGCAGTAGCAGATAAAAAGCTGCACATTCTGGACCTCGTGCAAGAGCACCCTGCACACATACACACACACATATACTCAAACATGGATTTGGACAAAAGCTTGCCAAAATCCCTGCCCACGGCAAACCAGCCAGGCCTGGAAGGCTGTTCCCTTTCACATAAAAATAGTAATAATGAATAAAAATACTTGGAAGTCCTCCAATGCCTCATACAGCATAATTTCTGTTTCTCTTCCCCACGCATACCCACAGGCTTGCTCCTGCTCTATGGTCCTTGTTCTGTCTGGTTTCTCACCAAGGTAATGTATTTGCACCGCTATGAATGAAAAGCAACATTCTGAATTCTAAGTGCAAAGGAAATCTGTGTTCTTAACGTCTTCTTACCTTTTCTTGGGGTGCTATATTTCATCACTGAAACAAAGATCCCATTCAGGATAGCAACATCATCCCACACATTGGACATGAGGCTTGGAATTAGGTCACTTTTTTTTTCCCTCGTGGTTCCCCTATTGCCTCATGTGACCTCAGGCAATTAATTCAATATCTGGTACCTCAGTTTCTCCTTCTGCTAAACCTTAGCTGAAACGTTTTCATCCCACTGGCCTTTGAGCTCAAAGAGTAGTTTGCACAAAGCAGGAATCCAGTACTGAAGTCCTAATTTGCAACTGAATGTGCTCAGCTTTCTTCTAATCCTGGAGGCACCTAAATATTCCAGTTGCACCTCAGTGCGACCTGGGAGCTCCCAAAGTGAGTGGTCTGTCTTACACATCTTCCAAACTGAAGAGCTCCATGGCTGCTTTCTGTCTCAGCTTGTCCAGGATTCAGATCCCATACACATACACTTCTTGACCAGGACACTCTCCTGAGTGGGACAGGAAATCTGGGTTGGTACCTTCCAAGGCAGAGGAGAGCACTGGGCACAAACTAGCATTTTTCTAGGCAAATGCCCTAACAGCCATTACCATCCACATTTGTACTTCAAAAGAAAGAAGGCTGCTTCTGCTCATTTTTTTTAGAGACACTGAGAAGAGGACACTAAGAAGACACCTTCGTCTTACAGAACAACAGGATTTCAGGCTACCCTTCCCCTCCATGTTTCTTGTTTCATATCCTCTGTGTTCACTGATGAGATGGAGATTTCGTTATCAGGTATTAGTTGAATCATGGAATCATAGTGCCATTTAGCTTGGAAAAGACCTTTAAGATCATTGAATCCAGACATTAACCTAGCACTGCCAAGTCCACCCCTAAACCCTAAATGCATTGCAGTTGCCTTAAAATTACCAAAACTACTTAGTGATGTGTTAGAACCTAACTCAATATCATCCAGAAATGGCTTTGGCTTGTGGTGTTGCCATGCTGGCTGATCTTAAAATATAATCATTTCCCTGACTGCATGTTGAGCACAAGGTAGTGCCTGAATATCAGGATTAGCAAAGTCCAGCAAACCATTATAAAAGACATGAAAAATCACTGAACCAAAGATAAATTAGAACTTATAAAAGCATTTTTAAGTTTGACGCAGGCCATCTCTGAAGCTATAAGGAAGTTTTCACTACTCTTCCATGACTCTGATCCTATGCCTGTGATTAGTTATTAAAACTAAGGGAAAATTAGTATGTGTATTAATGTCTCATGCTAGACAAAATCTCTGTTTCTTTGTCTTATTTCCAGATGTGCTGGTGTGAACTGGATTGTCCCATGTAACAGAAATGGGGAATGAAATTAGTCACATTCTTTATCTATAGGTACCACAGAGCTCCGTGTGAAAACATGACAGCCTAAATGACTATAAATGTGTTACAGTCTGCAGGGCTCTGGAATAAATCTTCATGTTTAAAATAGAATTAGCCATTCTTCAAACAACATGCATTGAAAAATTATTCTCATCTAAGAAGGTAGAAATGAACTATTAATAAGGCTTCTGTAAGAAAAGCAAAAAATACATAAATAATGTGAGAATAAGCTTGCTGCAACAAAGCACATGTGTTGCTCCAACTTTGAAATTCTTCTGTGAACATGTGACATATTCTCTTTGGAAGCTTATATAAAGAAATATTGAGTGTTGTCCATGATTCTGTTTAACTACCATTAAAAATCCATTATTCAATAACACAAACAGCTTAGTTTCACCTCCTCTAAGGTTGACGTTGTTCTTGGTGGGTTGTTTTTCTTTTTTAAGTCTGAAAAGAGGACAAGACACAGCTATACTGTGTGGCTGCTGGACAGGAGGTACCATTGTGGCTACCAGAGTTTTATTTATCCTTAACCCTAAGAAGCAGTCCTTTAACCAACAGCCTTCCCTATTGCCTTTCCACTGGAAATTTAGCACCATACTTTGCCCTATTCCCAAGACAGTTTTTAATGGCTGTTTCTCGTTACAGAGAAAAAGCTTCTTCTGAGTTGGTCATGTTCCAGTGCAACAAGTAACGGCACTTACCAGGAACTTATACTGCAATCTTTTGATGCTCAGAGAAGATCCACTAGTACTGGCAAGTCTTTATGGCAGCTTGCTCGTGTTTCTTAGATGAATGACTCATTTCTGAAATAGTCAAGTAGGAAAAGAAAAAAAAAAAGCCATCTGCACGTTGGAAAAGAAAAGAGTTTTTGTCACTGGTTGTAGTCATCTAATCTAATTTTCAACATATGTACAGTAATAGGTCTAACATGATTAGCAAAGTGTCATAAAGACACAATTCCCTAACAGTTTTAAACACACACACGCACTCACACACACACACATAGAGCTGGCAGTCACAATCTGTTATTATCACCGTGAATAGCATTAATCATTTTTAATGGTCAATCTGTTAAAAAGAAGTTCTAACTGGTTGCTGGTGTAAAAGAAAATAAACATCATGCATACAAATCTTATTTCCAAAAAACTGAATCACTTTTGTCAGGTATTTAACTTAAACCAGCAAAACAGACCATCAAGAAGGCAGCATTTAAATGGATGCCTGCAGCGATGGCCAGTCAATGGCTTCTTTATTTGTTAAAGATGGATTATTTTAAATAAATTACAGAGCACTTTCACTGAATAAACAGAGTCTCAGTGGCTGTGGCATGCTATACATGCTTAATTGAGCCACAGAAATCCTAAATGACTACTGAGCTGTGTAATCGCCTTTGATTTTGCTGATAGGACCTGATTCTTTAAGCAAAAACCAAGCTATTGAGGGCTGAAAAGCAACACTACCTTGAGGAAAA
Source organism: Podargus strigoides (assembly GCA_028020825.1). Classification (NCBI taxonomy): domain Eukaryota; kingdom Metazoa; phylum Chordata; class Aves; order Caprimulgiformes; family Podargidae; genus Podargus; species Podargus strigoides. The sequence goes on from CM051621.1 coordinate 15,123,619, forward strand.
TAGAAAGTTTAATCTGGAATATATACTTATAATATTTCGGAAACCACAGGGATGGAGTGTTCCAATAACTGAACACAAGGCATCTTCAGAAGTGAACGATCTGCGTGTCATTTTTATTTGAGCTTGATATGTTAAATGTCCCAAATGTTTATGTTGTATAAGCCCACTTAAACATTGCAAAGTGCAACAGATTCATTGGCAAAATAAAAAATATAGCTTTTTTAGTCTTGCTTGCTGTCTTTTTGCATTGATACAGCGCATAATGCGCACACATGTACCCAGGGGTTTTCTTAAGTAATCCTGTAATTTGACCGCTTTTGGGTTACCTGTTAATGTGATTTATTTTGAGTGTTACCTATGACTACTATAGGCTTAAGTAAAACATTAGGTCAGAAACCAGGAAAAGATGCTTTAACCCTTACTGATCACAGTGTTCATTTTGAAATTGTGTATTATTAACATTTTGGTCTTCATATCACTCGGCCACCAAAAATGCCCATCTGAAATAAGTCTATACCTGGTATACAAGACTTGCAGGAACAGACCCTTCCTCTGACATAAATGAATCCTGAGCTAATGACATATGAAATTCATTTTGACAGAAGTTATGACCTTAAATAATATTACTTCCATTTGTCAATATCTCTGGAAAATGGTTTGACACTGAGAGGCAGTTTGAAAACTACCTTGAATAACAGCAATTAAAAGAGAGATTGATACTCTTAGTCACTTTAATAATGATTGCGTACCTGGATTTTCTCTAAAGAATATCAACACCTACAGCTTTCTTCACTAAGCAAGTGCAAAAATGCTTAGCTGTGAAATTCTTCTCACTCTAATGGAACACAATGAGCTGCATTTGCGGTTTCCACAATTGTACTGTACATTTGAAAAAAGGCTATATGAGTTTAATCATCAATAATCCCAGAAAATTAAATTATGTAATATCATATTCTAAAGGGCTCTGATGAACTCTATGTAGTCTTTGAAAATAAGACCAGGCTGCTTCAAAGTGTCATAAACTGGTCAGCCAAGGATGCTCATCAAGCTGAAAAGCTTTGGCCAAAGCAGCTGTGTGATTCCAGAAACTCAGATAAAGAGGCTGTAGAGGAATTTGAAGATGCCATTGGTGCAGTTTTGGTTATTCCCTTGATATTTTCCATAATAGATGAGAGAAGATCCCACTGTCATGAATGTCAGCCCTTTCTGGAGGGAAACCGCCTGCACTTCTGCCCTCCTCCTAGGCCAGAGCAGCCCAGCAGGGATGACACCAGAAGCAAGCACAGCTGCCATAGCCCTGTTCAGCACCCTGACACCATTTTCTCAGGGATAGGAGAAAACACTTAATGCTCCTGCCCAATGAATGTTTTTAAGTGGAATTAATGAGAAAAGAAAGCTGGAACTGACAGCTGTGTTGACTCGTTAACATAACAATAGGGAAAATCCCCAAATATATGAGAGAACTTAGCAAGGGCAGAAGGTTCTGCGTGTCTTTCTCAGGCTATTCATACCAACTCAGGGCATAATTATATTTATATTTTCTTTGGCAGTACACTTTTTTCCTTTAGCCACAGAGACACATTCTCAGGAGGCCACCAATCATGCAGAAACTGTGTGGTAAAGGTGGGTGTAAAATTCAAACAGCCTAGTGCCACGTGGTCATTCCCTGCTCCACCCCAGGGATTAGAGAGCAATGTGGCAGCAGGTGTGACCAAGTGTGTGCATTTTTTGTACTATTGGCCGTATGTGGATAATATTTGTGCCCACAAACCGCAGAGCTGAACTAGACACACTCCCATTTCCTTGGTGGCCTAAAAGCAGAACCTCATGTAAGTAATTTGGACTGGTTTCCCATAGACCCTTTTAAAATATTTTTTTTCCTGTTAAATATGGCTACACGCTAGCCAGCAACCCTTTTGACTGTGCATGCTGCTAACTCATAGAGACATCTGGCTGGATTCAAATATTCAAGTGCTTTTTATGGTTCCCTCTGGCCAGTAAGCACAGCATCTTAGGGGGACATTCATTGAGAGGATCCCTCTGCTCTTTCCACAGGCCAGAAGAGCTCAAATAATGATGACACTGCTAACAAAACTGGACAGGAAAAATTTGCAGAAACAGGAGAGGAGTGATTGTATCTCACATAAGAGAAGTCTAGGCAGACCTAAAGGCAATACAAGAGACCTGAAATTGCACCGTGTAAGGCGAAATATGATATAATTGGTTCACTGAGACTTACCTAAATCAGGAAACAGGCTTGAACATTAAAATTCTAAGACATAGTTAATAGAAAAGACTCAATAGGACACAAGGGAAACAGCTATATGGGTGTGGAAGTATGCTAACTCCAGGAAAAGAAATGCTATAGCCAGATTGCTGCAGAAAAAGCTGCTGACATGGTTAAACAATCATAAAAAACTTACAGCCCTGCAGGGACCGGTGACAGAGATCCCAAAATGATTCTGTTGAGAACATCCTGTAGTAAGCTGAAATAAGGGATCAAAAAGCCACATTGGTATCAGTTATCTTTTAAGTGAGGGAACATTTGTGAAGTTGCTGCAGAGCTTGGGGTGTCCTAGATCCTGGAAACAGCCCACACACTGTTTAAAAAGTAGAAGAGCCATTAACCAAAAATTAAATAAAGATACCATCATTACAAGTACTACGCATAAAATCAAGTGGGACAAATTCATGCTTTCCTAGCATGAAAAAGGTTCTATTAAGTAGATTTTTCTCAGACATAAAATTTCCAGTAAATCCTCATCTGTGTCCAGATATTGGTGTTACAGGCTGAAGAATCCAACCCTGCAAGAGAATGTACTGCACCTTCCACAAATCAAATCCTAGAACAAATATTGTGAGATATATATGAAGAAGGATATGCTACATAAATTTATATAGTGTCTTTCAGACCAAAACACTTCAAAGTGTTTAACTAACTACTGATTAGCACAGATGCCTTTATGAGTGTGTTCACTGAGCAAAAGGTCACAGATTATCCTTAAGTGAGAAACAGCCATAATTAATTCCCAGGTAGCGGGGGAACACATAAGCTGTCCGCAGAAGAGGAGCAATTGGTAAATGTTACGCTGCCCTCAGGCACCTTCTCTGCCAGTGTCAGACTGCACAGTAAGTGCCTATTTGTTTTACAAGTCAGTCAGGAAGTTAAGCTGCATAAAAATAAACCATTTGTGGAGGATGTGCTGGGATGAGAAGTACAGGAGCAAAGATATAAACAATACACTGGGCACTGAAAAAAAAATCACTTATTCAGATCTTACAGTCAGTCTAGATGCCTTGCAGTAGCACTTACAATAGAGAGGTCAAGCTCTTCACTTTGTTATTGCAGAAGATAAGCATTCCAATTTAAAAAAACAATCAAAGATATTTTCATTATTTCTGGTTCCAACACCTGCCTTCACACATTGCCTACCAAAATCCTTCCCATATTCTGCCGTATAGCGCTCCGTGCATGCTTTTCTGATTGAGACAATCTTCTAACAAACAGCTGTGCTTTGACCTCACAAAGAAAGCAATCACCACAAAACAACTGTACCCAAACAAGGGAGTTAAAGTCAACCTTCTAGACACTGATTTCTCAATCTCTTGTTAGCAGTAACTACAGCTATTTTTAATCTTTCTCATATTTTAATGGATCATAACCCTAATTTACCTTTGATTGTTGTTTGCTATCATATATTTGTTTTATCACCATTATTTATCTCTGTTTTCCACTAACAATGATAGTCAGAGCAACACTGCAGCCTACAGGTATAAATGGATTAATAATTAGTATAGATCCCCTCCCTGTAGGCTGCAGGTAGCATCCTGTTTCAACCTTCAGCAATGCAAATAAGCTGATGTTGGCAGAATATCATGAACTGCTCACCAGTCATTTCCTTAATGACTTGCTAATTTTCCTTTCCATATCCTCCACATGGCACACTGGAACCTCATGTACTTGTGCAGGCCAGTGTGACTGAGAACGCAGCCCATGTCGGTAGTCCTGTGATTTTGTTTTTATGCCAGCTCTTGTTTCTCTGTTTTCCCCTTAAGGATTCTGCTTTCAGTTTTTAATTTAATCTCTGATGGTGGCATAAATATAATTCTTTAGGTATTTAATTTCTCTATCTACTGTTCTTCCTGCTAACCTGCAGCTGTCTGAACTTTGTGGTTTATGTCAAAAGACAGATTAATGTTTTTATTTTCTGTTCAGCATTTCAATCTTGATCACTTGATTTACTCAAGTAAATCGCATAGAGCTCCAAACCCAATCCTTTTTACTTTTTTTTTTTTTTAATTAAGAATGAAAGAACTTGCATCCTTGAATTTAGCCCCAGAACATTGTTTAATACATCCAGAATACAATGTAATCTTTCTTGGATTTGAATACTACTCTCAATGAGTTTTACAAGCATTAATAGCTGAAAAGTACCATTGTATCCCAGGGTATAGTAATCTCCTTAAACCTCCAGAAATAACAAGAACATTGTTTTTCTTTTGTATCATAACACTGGGATTTACCAGACTAATACAGTAGGACTCTCATTCTGAAAATCATATTTTCCTATCTGTTGACTGAAATAACTATGCTGTGGGACCACAGACTTAGAAACTCAAGTATGTTTTGACTCAGGAATACCATATGCTCTAGATAGAAAGTACTTAAGGCTGCCCTCATGGAGTGTGTACCTATGAAGCAATTGCCTGGGAGCCACTGCTTTGGTGACAGCGTTCTTGCTAACGACATGGCCTTGGGTTTCAGAAAATGGAAGAAACCTGCAGTCGTGCAAGCTCCAGACTGCACAACTGCTCAGAGCACTTTCCATGTGCAGAGCCCTGAAATGCAGCTGTCAACTATGCAGGGACTCTAATATGTAAATCTCATACTTGAGGGTTTAATGCCTACAAAGAGCTTTTTTTTGGCCTGGTGACCAAACTGAAGAACTTTAGTAACAATGATTTATTAAAAAGCCAAGCAGCATTTTTTTTTTTTTTTTTTTTTTTTTGCAATGCTCAGTAAAGGAAAACAGTTTGTCTGGGTTTGTTTCATTTTTTAAATATTGTAAAATAAAACCTATGTGCTTGATCTCTCCCTGTATCCAATGGCTGACTCGGTCACCTGGAAAAGAAGCAATTCAAATTCAAATCTCCTTTCTCAGAAAAGGTCTAGCCAGCTGAGCTATGTGTTATCCTGCATTTACACCTGCCTAGTATAGACACTGCTTTTCAGTTTTCACTGGCATTTATTAGCCTTGGGTCAGCAACAGGTTAGCAGCCCGTACCACGTTGTAACTAAGATAACTCTTTTTGCTAGCTTGATTCCAGAGCAGACAGAGATTGGATGACCACTGGTAATTTTTTTCACATAATCTGATTTGCAGCAGTACCATCAGAAGAGATACATTCACACTGTATGTACGGTAGCAATACTGCAGCAAGCTTACCAGTAAGGCATGGGGCCTTGCAAATACAGTGGACACAGGGAATCATTCCGATGGAGTTCAGTCAGTAACAAGGACTCAGGGACTGAGGCAGTGAGTTTCCTTGCTGTTGGGGGAAATTAGAAATAGAAAGCAAAGTCTGTGTCAAATCTAAAGAGGTAAATCATTTCAGCTACAATACCAACAGTGGGTAAGGGCTCAGAGCTATAGAATGAGTCCAAAATACAAATTTCAAAACAGAGAAGCAAGGCTTTTTTTTTTTTTTTTTTTCTGTTGTGTTTGATTGTCTTACTTAATTGAGTTTTAGAAACATAACCATCTAATATATGAAATATATTCCTGAATTCCCCTGTGCTACTCAGATCACCCAACAGTCTCTTACAAGCCAGTATTTACTACTTAGTGTGTTTTTAAAGAAAACCCATCAGTGAAGAAAACCACATTCTGGTACATGTTCAACTGCTTTTGTTGTTCAGGACATGAGGCATTCTTTTTTTCTTTCTTATTTTGGAGGTAACCTAAGGAGATGGAGCACAGCCAGAGAAACAGTTAAGAGAATGGACAAGAAACATAAGGGAAACAGAAAGAGCTGGCAAAGACAAAACACAAAGGAAAAGAGTTGGTGAGCAATAAATGAGAGCCAGGAATACAACAAAGGTTTGGAAAAAATGTTTATTTTATTTCAAATTAATAGCAAGAAAGAACCTGTAACTGTGGTACAAATTGCACAATGCCCCATGCAGTGCCAATATTATGCCATTCATTATAGTTGCAGGTGTATTATTTCTAGTTCCCTAGATAAAAAAAAATGCTTTCCATGTATTCCTTTGTATTTTAAAATGATTTTTTTTCACTGCTATATTGCCAAAGGTTCTTATTCTTCCAAACTCAATAATAACTAATCATTCTCCTGGCTGCAGACTGGGAGTATGGTTACTATTTTGTGCAGGTAATTCTTCCATCTTTATTAAAGGATGACTCTAAAATTCTGGTCTGTCTGTATTTCAAGTTCTTTCCCAAATGTTTATTTTCCCCTATGAGAAAGGTTTTTCTATTAAAACTTATTCTTGTTCTTAACTCTAAACCTGGTTTCCTGCTATTGGGATGAAAAGTTTATGATGATCAATATTACACACTTTCTTCTCAAAGATTAAAAAAATAAATCAGGACATCAAAGTGAAATCTAACTTATCAACATCTTTCCCCATCCTTAAACACTAGAAGCATGATGCTATTGCCTATCTTCTCTTGTGGCAGCTCAACAGCAGCCATGGAGAGGGTTCAGACAGAGATAATAGTGTCCAAAATCCAACAGCAGAGCAAATTACGCTGGAGGGAATTGCTCCAAGCTCTCTGATACTTCTCATCCCCACCTCTCCTCCTCACATCCACTGATAGAGAATCCAAATGATCGTGACTTGACTCTGGTTCAAGATTCATGCAGTGGCTTAGCAAAACTCCTCAACGAAGAAAATGATCGAGCTCCAAATCTAGTCTGAGGACATTTGTAATGTCTCCATGGCTACCCTCCTGCAAAAGGGGAAGACCTCTAAGCCCCTCCCCAGGACACCGTGACTTCCTACAACACACCCTGGGTCCTGTGAATTGCGCACCCGTTATGTGCCTCTGCATGAGGACCTCACCCCACACACACAGCAACTCTGGGTTCAATGTGCAGGCAGGTGGCCACGCAGGGACTTTTCCCTTGCTAGAACAGCCATAGCAAAACCATGTGAATACTACAAAAACTGAGCTGGATCGTGATCTATCCAAGCTCACTAAAAGCTAGAGGGAATTATAATCTACAATATTAATGATTACTTGTTAAATTCAGAGTATTAAGCAGACATCTACCCCTTGAGAAAGTATCTCTTTTTGTTTTAATTACTGTATCATCCTTAAATTACTGGTTCTACCAGACACAGACCAAGGAGCCTTTTCTGGGCTAGCAGTCAAGCATCCCAGCTTTGATAAAAGACTCTTTGCAAGACTAACTCCAGAGTTTGACGTGGTTTTGACTTCTGTAAGGCTAGACATTTAAGGTGGTGGTGATAAATAAGAGACTGCTCCTTCCCATATCATAGTCTAATCCTTCAAACTGAGGGGGAAAAAAGAATAACTGCCTTATGCTTTCCTTAGCATTTCAAAATACATTGCATCATAGTACGGAGAAGTCTGGGCTCATTCGTCCTATTTTGAAAATAAATGTTTTAGACAACATCCCAAGAAAAAAAGTTTATAATAAACCTCCACTTTCTTTATCTTTTCTATGAAAGGAGAATTTACCTTCTGTCAGATGATTTACTATCACAGTCATGTTCAAGAGAGAGATTTTCTCCAACCAAAGCAAAAGAGTAAATAGGGTACTTACAAAGCAAACAGACTATATAACGAAAGTTGATGCTATGCTTTGGCATACTGTAACATGCACATTATGAGAGAAATGACAATGATTTCAATGATGTGTTTTATCCTCAGATGGGCTGAGGCTCAGTACTAAACTTTCCACTTTGATAGCACTGTATTTTTCCAACTTCTACATTCTAAAAACTTTTCACATGTTAACAAGGATCATAGAATCATAGAATCATTATGGTTGGAAGGGACCTCCAGGGTCATCAAGTCCAACCTTTATCCCACCATATTCCTAACCATTAAACCACTAGACCATGGCCTCAAGTGCCTCATCAACCCGTTTTTTGAACACCTCCAGGGAGGGCGACTCCACCACCACCCTGGGCAGCCTGTTCCAATGGATGTGGTACTTTGAGAGACACTGCAAAATTTAAATGCAGCTTCCTCTAGCTATACACGAATGAGCATAATCATGCCTAAACATCAGACTTGCACCTTGTCTCCATTCATCCATACATTAATTTCAATTGCTCAGGAGACAGATCTCATTACAGCATTTTCTACTCACAGGACACTAGAGGGGTAGATGGGAACTCCATCATTTCTTTGTGTATCAATAATAACTCTGTGGCTGATACAGCCATCACTGAAGTAGCAAAATAGTATCAGGAATACAGGTGAAAAAATCTGAATTTCTGTTACATGACAAATTCTGAAATTTTCAAAAGATTTCAACCATAAGGAAAAGTCAAACTTCAAAGTTCCTATCATTGAAATCCTGTCAATTTGACCATCCAAAGCTTTTATTTCAAATTTAACTGCAGTTGGAGTTTCAAATAGATTTCAAACAGAACTTTGTATTGCAGAATAACCTTCAAAGCCATAGGAGTCATTTTAAATAAAATATAAAGATATACATTCCTGATCTAATACTTCATCTCCATTTTTTCAAAATAAAATTTCATTGCAAGTTTCATTTCTCCACCAAAATACATCAATTCAACCAGACTAATTTTTTTTTTAATAGAAAGCCAGTTCTAACTGTAAAGAGTGTCCCCAGTTTTCAATTGCAATGAGTCTGGGATTTTTTTCATTTTTTTAAAAAAATGAGCCATACAGTCATTCCCTGACCTGTTATTTTCTCTGTTTCTCATACACACACAGACAGACACACACATTAATTCACTTGTTCCTATCGATCACAGACATCATCACCCCTTTTCCTCACCCAACTTGCCTTCATGCTGTTCTTGGGATCTGTGTCTTCTGCCTTTCCAATTTTGTCCCTTTGCTTCATCCACTACTCTGAACAACATTGTTTTCCCATAGCAGTTTTAGTTCTAACCATAGGTCTGGTTATTGTCTTCTTAGTCTTTATCTTACATACCATTGGCCCCTTGTTTCCAGATAACTTCATAACTCCACAGAACATTTTAATTTCACAGTGAATAAACTGAACACATGCAGCAGCAACTAGAAATCAGAAATAAATCCCACACAGATTGACCAGTCTGCTCTCTGCAGACCACCAACAAATACTCTCTGAATTTGTGAATGTTCTGGATTTCAACTTTGTGAATTGCTGCCTAGACAGCACAGAGTTTGGTGACTCTTCTGTTTATGCCCAGGAGGAAGCTTGGCATTTACTCCAAATGAAACTAGACCTGAAATTGATAAAAATAGTGTAAGATGCTCAAGTTTTCAGAAAGCCAGAGGTTTTGAGGAAAAGGTTTGTGAGTGGTGACTATTGGATTCATGGCTCTGCGGGCATTGACTCTCATCCAGTTTGGTGGTTTCTCTATTCTGTGTTGTTATGATAATCAGTATCTCCAAAAATAAATAAGACTTACTTCTTTCAGCTTCCAGAACTGCCTGTTCTGGCTAACAAAGCAATGTAACACAGAAGGAAGTATGGCATTCTTTACACAAAATTGTTTCCTAAAAGGCAATTTTTGCATTTAATTTCAAGATCCTTCAGCACAGATACTCATTTCCCCATTTAAATCACGGAAAGAGAGAAAAAAATGTTTAAGCTTAGAAAATCAATGCTACAATTTAAAATCTGGGAGTGCTATTCTTCCTGTTTCCCAGAGGAGGTTTAATTTGATTCTTTTTATTCTTTGCTCTTTATTATTTCAGTTGGAGGATATAAAAGTGCTATTGAAAGTTTTGAAGGATAAACGCTATATGTGGTAACTGCTAAAAATAAGAATAAAATTTATGGAGAATGTAGACATTTTTATCACATTAATGTGACCTATTATTAATAAAGGAAATTTCCTTCATCTAATGAGCTCTATGTTTATAAATGAAACAAGAGAGGATGTTTTAATTCCGACCATAAACCTAAAGAATTTAAAATCTTAACCCCAAGGTGGTTAATATAATTGATTCTTCATTTAAAGGTAATGTTGTTAACATTTATATTGTTTTTTACCTACAACACAGAGATCAGATATTTCAGTATTCTTTTCATTTTATAGATAAGGTTTTAATAGATATTTCAAAGAAACTTTCATGTAATAAAAATGAGATAAAATCAAACTTGCTATAAAAGGAAAGGCTGCAAGTTGTTCTCTTAACATGACACAAGTAATACATGGAATTACACATGACAAGAAAATCAGTTTTATAATCCGAACGTATCAGAGAAATCGGATCTAATTTATTTGACTATTAATTTAACAGAAGCAATTAAAGACAAGGCTCAGCCATTCTCCTTTACTGTCAGTGAATTTTAGTACATTTTTAGTACAGTATTCAGTATAGTTTTTTATTAAAGCCAAAATATTCACCAGAGTTGAAAGAGCGCCCACAGTCCCTGTGAAAAGGGTAGAGTCTGATGATTGGTGCTTGGAGATTCAGTGCTGTCATGGGCTGCCTTTCACACCTTATACTAGTCAAGAAGAATTTCTGCTATTGGGTGTGTCTCAACCTTTCCTTAAAATACTAATTATTATCCACTTTTCTAGAGTAAGGAAGTGTTCAAGGGCTTTGGTCATCTCTTACATGACAAAGACTGTGCCCAAGAGGTGATAAAAATGTAGACAGTCACCCTCAAAGGTTCTGACACATTTTCATGTGCTTGTGAGGTCCTAAGGATGCACCCATACATTCAGGGATTTTTTCTGGGCTGAGAAGTGCAGGATGATGTGGTGAACAGGTTTCCCAGCTAAAGCAAGGGGAATCTCATTAAAACAAGAGACTTTGTGACAGGAGAGACATCTGAGATATGACCAGGTACCCATTTCCACATTTCTAAGGTGACTCTCCATCATCTCAAACCTTTAAATCATGTTATCTGGTATTTTAAATCTGTAAATATCTAAAAAGTCTGCCTTCAGCAAGTACTGAGCTGTATGCTCCTAGAATGACTTTACCAGTCACCTCAACCAGAGTTTAAAAAGAACTCCTGCATTGCTGCACTAGTTACAGTTACATCTAAGCCTATAATGCCATCGAGCCTTCCAGGAAACCCTCAGAAACTTAAGCAGAATTTTCTTCTGCCAAAAAAGAACCACTTCATAGTCAGGAATCATGCCAGGTCACTGATGTTCACTGGCATTGATAAAGTATACTAGAGAGTAAGTAAAGCAAAGAATATAGAATTTTTTAAAATGTAATATCATATCCCTTCATCCAAAATCTTTTTCTCACTAGAGAGCACAGGCCAGATTTTTAATATATTGCAAGATTCTCTCTCCAGTTAAAAATGATAAGATTTCACACTTCTCCCTGTGCCACTTCCAACATGGTGACCCTTTTTTCTCCAAGAGCCTGTCAGACTAAATGAATGATACATTTAACCATCCACAGTAATTAAAGTGCATGGCATGAAAAAAAAATTTTCTGTGTTTCAGATGCAGATATTTGTATAATTAAAAAAAAAAAAAAAAAAAAAAAAAAACATTACTTAGGAGTTAAAGTTTTATAAATAACTGGAAAGAATGATTGAAGAGAGTGTTTTATTTTTAATTCAAAGTCAAAAAAAAAGAATAAGTATATTTTACCTTTCTCTATATGTGTATCTCAGCCATCTGTTAAAAAAAATCAAGTTCAATAGTAATTGGCAGTATAAGAATCGCATTCCTTCTGCCCTTTGCTCAGGCACGATGCCACATAAGTTTGATGCCATAAAATTTAATTTTTTCATTTTGAATGATTTACAGTGGAGCAGAACCTATAAATCAGAACAGTAACAGGGGTTATGAATAGGGATGTATGTTTTTCCAAAATGTCTAAATGAAATATTTTGAAACATGCTAAAAGAACTGCACAGTTCTCCACCTGGCAGCCATAATTGAAGTTAATAACACTTGTTTAGACATAAGGAAACTCTTTGACACCTAGACCTTTTTTTTTTTTTAATAAAATGATCAAACAATCATCATCTAGTCTTAAGAAATCAAAGCAGTTAGTTCTGGCAACATGTTATATGAAGGCAGTCTTGCTTTCAGCTAAGTTTCCAACTGTGTCTAATAATTTTGAAAATACACACCAATTCCTTAGCACAATCCCCTATTTTAAACATACACCATATTGTAAATCCTATTGCAGCACTTAGGAGCCATTACCGTAATGTCAGTGACGGATGAGATGAAACATAACGTATGAAGAGGCTTTGATAACCTCAATACATACTATTATTGATTTTGCAGTGTTTCAGAAGCATGTTTAGACTTTCCAGTCTCTCTCTTGTGTATGTCACAGCCAGCAGCTGATGGGATACAAGTGCTCATTTGCTCACAGCCAGTAGCACCAAGCCTTGGAATATTACTGTTATTGTCCACATTCAGAAAACGTAACCCCATAACTGAAGACAATTCCTTTGTTCAAGGAACAACCATTCTTAATGAGAATGAGACCAAGCTGATTAGAGGATTGAAATCTCCTAAATAATGGCTGAACAGCAGAGCCCTGTAAAAGCACTGAATCCCACCAATTGTTCACTCACTAATTTGTTCTGGGCCTCGCTTTACAGTGTCCTTGATGAGCCTAAGGACAAAAGATGTTTCACTTGTCATAGCTATTGTCTTCTGGTCTGAATCTTCAACACACAAGCCTTACTCCTGGAAGCTGTGAACTACTTTGTCTTTGCTCTTAGTAGTCTTCTATGACCTTTCATTGAGTTCTGGGTAGAACTTCTAGGTCATTTTTATCTCTTGTTTCCCTGAGGACCAAGAAAGAAGCACATTTGCAGGCATTTCTGTGGTGGAGAGCTGCTTGCTTCCAACCACCTCTGTATCCACAGTGGGAGGGAGGAAACTTCCAGACCACCAAAGCACTGCTGAATAAAATCTCAAGGAACAGACACCTCATGAATAAGGTTGGCGTGGTAAAAGAAGGATTTATCCACATATTTGAACTTTAGGCTCTTGTATCTCACTCTGTGGTTGCAATGATGCACCTCTACAGCCCTCAGAGTTATGTTGGGGCCACATCAACCTCATTTTGAATGTCTCATCTTCATGCCATGCAGGTTCAAAATTCTTACTGTGAAGAATAATCTTTTCCTAGATCATCATCAAATATTCATCACTTGAATGTTTCACAGACTGCACCAATTAATCCTAAGGTGAGACTTTAAATAGGTTAATTTAGAATAAATGTCTTACCTTGATCAAAATCTAGCTTATTTCTAGGCAACTTTGAATGACTTGTGAGCAAAGTAAGATGATCAGTCACTCAATCAGATATGTGTATGTTCACTTAGGAATTTGCATTAAACACAAGTAGTTAAATTCTTACTCATGTGTCTGCAAAGCCTGAAGCACATTTATACAGCAGATGTCCACATGAATGGAACGTATGATCATCAACATGGATGACTTAGGATCATCATAAGCTTTTTACAAAAGAGTTGTAAAAGATCTGACCCTGCATGGCTTGTTCAGGTAAACTTCCTGTGGATTTCAAAGGGAAAGCAGGATCTGCAGCAGCCTGGCAGCCCAAGTAGGCACACAGCAATATGAAAAGCCAGAAGATGATGACATCATCCACCAGGGTCTGCTCTTATAAACCCAGGAAATACCAATCAATTTATATCTCATCATCTTAACCCTGAACTTCTACGTAATGGTTTTACCCCGTATTCCCTCCTCTTCCAGAATGTTGTCCTGTGCCCTCTTAACTTGATTTACTCTACTTATTTCAGCTGCTGACTTTGGCACTTTATTCCCAGCTCTAACCAACCACAGCATAAAGACATATCCCTGAGCTGCTCCAGTGCAGAGCGGCAGAGAACTCATTCACATCAGCTCCAGCTCAGGTGAATAGGTTCGTCCTTGTAAACTGTGTTAGAAAGATTTAACAAACAGCCTCAGACCCCATGAGCACAGATGCTCACACCTGCTAAGACCAGGGTAGAAAAAAAAAGCTAAAATACTATCACCACTTTATTCAGTATTTGGTTTAGCTGTTCTATGTGGAAGCAAAACTAACCAAAGGGAAAGGCAGATTTTGTAACCTCACAACCCAAACAGTGCACTCTCGTGTGGCTGAGGGAAGCCCTGCATTTTGTCACTTGAAAGCTTTCCTTAAATTTTATACATTTTTTTACCCAAAAATCAAACACCTAGAGCATGTGCATAAAAGTCACAGTCAGATTTCTCAGCTGGGCAAGTGAAGCCTTTTTTTGTTTGTTTTTCCAATTTCAACTACAGAAAACTCCTCCTGGTATAATTCACTTCAAAGTCTTAAATTTGTTCCAGTGATAATTGCTGAATTTATGTGTATTTAGAATCCAGTACTTAAATAACACAGCTACGTTGGGTGATTATATATAAACACTGTGCCAATTTCTTTGAATAGGAATGTAGTAAATTACTACTGATTACACAAATACTGATTAAAATTTGAAGGCAAATAAATAACGAAGAGGGATGTTATTTATTTGTCCAAATGCTCTTAAGAGTGCAGTCATGCCAAGCACAACTTCCAATGAAAGCAGAAGATGGAAATACAGTGCTGGTGGATGGCCTGGACTGAATCATGAAGACAACAGCAATCACTGGTTTAAGGTTTGCTCCATCTCTCTGTCTCTATGTTTTACCTCGTTACCTCTATAACACTAGGAGCTGAGCTCATACCAGGAAAATTCTGACATTAACGTTGCACTTGCAGCTCCTGTTCAACTTACTTGGGTTTTCCTGTTGTGCAAGCTTATAGAAAATTGAAGGTGCAATCTGTTAAGTCAAGGGAAATATTCTCAAATCTTATGTATTACTCCCCCAATCTGCACGTGCTTCAGTCTGTTTTACAAGGAAGGATATTGACTTGGATAAGTTCTGCCCAGGAGAAGGCAGAAAATTATGATTTAGATGCTCAAGAATAAAATTTTCCTTTAAACTAACCTGATCCACAGGAGATTGTGGTAATAACAGTTAACGTACACAGAGGATAAAATTACTGCAGTTCCATGCAATTCATAGTCTAGGGTCTCAGGTGGCACAAGTCAGTATAACTGCATTGAAAACAGGGACATTGGACTGATTTACACTAGCTAATGTTATCTGACCTGACGCACTTGAAACGATAGTAGTGTTGCAACCAAAAACTGGGATCCTAGGCTGATATACACGGACACGAACATTTTATATAGTGTCCCTACATCAGCTATGAAATGAGTGAATGAGTCATAAAAAATGGTGGCCCATACAGGACTGTAGGGCTCTAGACAGCATTTCTGTATACCTTTCTATACCAACATCCTCTTGTATAACCTCAAAGCAAGGTTTATTGTCCTCCACATCATAGGTGCATCTCTTCTTAGATATATTTAGTCCCATTATGTCCATCCGGTGTCCTTTTAAAAGCAACTTAAAAGGGAACTCAGTGTCTCAAGCCAGAAGAAATTATGCCTCTAGTGGTTATTTTTCCTTTTTTTAATTAAATTTTGCAATTGAATAATCCAGAACACTCTAATTTCTTTCAGCAATTGAGAAAGAAAAGCTAAACCAGATGAGAACCTGTGGTTTAGACACTGATACCAAATTTCATTCACAGATTTTCATGCAGATTTTTATTAGAAACAGCACAAGTCTTAAACGAAAGAAGCTGCTCCTGCCTGTCAGCCATAGAACAGTTATGATCAAGCTGTACTAGAGAAACCTTTCACCTTCATATATGCTCAATATCGATATACCTAATAAACCCATAGACATTGCAGAAGCAAAATCTTCACTGCTCACAAAGGAAATTTATAAACAAACATACAGACTCTAATTATCAGATGTGGCCATTAAAACCTCTAATTCCTCACTTGCTACTTCACATGAAATATACTAAAGTTACCGCATACAATTTCTTTAATCTCGTATACTATTTCCTCATTCCACCAAACATACTGGATTAATAGAAACAACGCTAATGTTCTAACACAACTAAAAATAAACCTCAACATTTAACTGAAAACCTAAGGATTAATCTCCATTTGTTACTTCCCATTAAATACTTCAGTGAGCACAAATATGAATCTCCTCTTTATAATCTGTAGGCAAAATAAAGCATTAAGTCCAATTTCTGCACTATTTTATGTTTTTCAGCCCTGGAATTACTCACCATCCCTGCTTTTTAGCCACATCATTACTTAATCAAAATATCTTGAATGTAGTAGCAGGAATAAATAGAACTAAATTGAAATGTTATAGTGTTTAACTTTTCTGTAGCCCTCTTTGTCTCTTATTTGAAACAAATCACTATGGTACAATGCAGATAACAAAAATATGATGTCATTGGGGAAACATATGCTTATTTTTAAAGATTCTGCTGGGAGTCCTCTGTATATGTAGAACTGCTCAAACTGAAACTCGGTTTTTGTCCAGTTGATTTCTTGCGAACCATAAAACAGATTTCACTTGTCTCTGGTGTTATTTGTAGAAATGTGTATCAGTGAGATCAGAAAACTATTATACGCTCTCTTTTTTAAACATGTCCCAATAAGCAGTCTGTTATATTTCTTGTAGTGCAGCATATTAAGTTACCTTTTAAGTTCCTGCCAGTTGGGAGCTCCTTCATTCAAAGTAGAAACCCAGTTTAGCTTCAGGCTAGAATTCAGCAATAATCATGTTATTTTAAGGATCTAATTTAGACTTTCTATAAATTCAAAGTGTTGAGTTAACCATGTTCGGTTTATTTGTGGAATATTTTCTGACACCTTGTTACACAATTTATCTACAACCTCAGTTTTGACCCTGGTCCTAAGAATAGGGGCCTGACATACATAGCCCATGTCACCTGTAGCATAATGTATTCTTTCATGTTTATCCCACTCATAGATACCAGTTTCCTGAAACAAAAATGGTCAGGCTGAAAATCAGCTATTCAACACTGCCAGTAGAAACACAAATGTACAGAAGTGTAAACAAGAGAGAAGAATAGATGAAAGAAATCATTAACAACCACCCACATCTAAAATCTCCGACTCCATTTAAGTGGGTAAGGACTTTGTCTTAGGATTCAAGTAGGCTAGAATTCATCAACATCCAAAGGTCAATTGGGATCTGCATCTCACCCTGCCTGAATGATCTTACCAGTAGCTCCTGCAGTCAGGGGTTGTGGACTCCTGCCACATGCATGACCTTCAGCCCTTTTCTTGTTTCAAACAGGAGAAAAAAACAAGCCAGAACTCAGTTCAAACCCTCAATAACATGACAGACCCTTATTTAAATACAGACAATGCATAAATGTAAAAAAACAAAGTGAAGAATTACAGAAATGATTGCATAAAGAATAAAAAATAATGAAGATTCTTTTTCCTGCTTTACTGTCATCAACCATAACATTTGTGCTTTTCTTTTTTCCAAACAGTGTATCCCACTCCAAACAGCAGAGATTAATGGTCCTACCCTTCCAGTGAGATCCAGTCTCAGCTGGCAGTGTTGCAGTAAGCAACAATACTAACAGACACAGAAACAGTACCTAGTCTTGCCCTCCTTTGACAGTTTCTTTTAATCAGACTTTTTGGCAAAACCACTTAGTATCCATCATCCCAGCTGCTCTCTGTGATGCTATCAACCAGGTACAACTAAGTTTGAATAAAGATTTTTTTTTTAAGTGTAAATAGCAACTAAAAGTTAATGCATACAATTTACTAGGAATTATTGTACAATGGATTAATAAATCAATGATGTCAGTTCTGGGATGCTTTAAGATCATCCTGAAAATAAAAAGAAACCTGCCCAGTCAATAATAATCTTAATCTCTTCATCCCCTTTAGCTACTTCACTAAACCTCATTCTCTTTTACTTTGTAGTAAACTGTCAAATATTTCATTTTCATTTTAAACTAGAGCCACTGAGCGATTGGTATGAATAACAAAACTGTTCAAACTAAGTAGTAGCTCAATATTTGTTCATCAGGAAAAGGAAATAATCAAAGCCATCCGCACCTAGGGTACTCTAGTGCAGTATAGCATAGGCATAATAATATATAGCAGCTTTTGTACATACGTGACAAATGAAGCAAGATCTGATGAATTGTCCAGCAGTTCTAAAATGGTCTGTAATTTCCCTCACATTTCACTCCATTAGTTGTTAGCTCCTGAACTTGCCACTTAGAAAAATTACTTGTGATTTTCTGAGTAATAAATATGCATTTCTATTCAACAGAAAAGTTTCCATCTCCCAAATCTTGAAATGCCTGCTGAGCCTTATATCCTATTATTGCTCCTAGATTGAGATTCTCTGTCTGTAACTCAACAATCACAAATTTTAGCAGTAATTCAGAAATGCAGAGAGAAAGCTCAGACAAATTTCCCTGGAAGACCAGTGAAGTAAAATTTGATCTCATACAGACTCCTAGCTTCAAGTTCAGAGAAAGTCAAATATGGGCCACCCTTCTGAGAATAAAATTTTCAAATGTTTTGTTCAAACCCAGCCCAGATGAACCTTTGGCATTTTGAGATGTATCTATTTACAAATCTGTATATCCAAATCTATTTTCCAGCTGACCCAGTTCAGCTGTTTGAGAAGACCTGTGCTATTCAGAAAGCATCCTTGCTTGGAAAGCAGATCCTTTGCCAGATTTGCATGACAGGATATATTTCATCTCATCTCAAATTAGTTGCCCAGCATGGCTGTCTGGACAAGACCAGAAATGCAAAGAAGCTGGGAAATCCTGGCTGTCTTATAGAATCATAAAATCCTTTTGGTTGAAAAAGACCTTTAAAATCATCAAGTCCAACCATTAACCTAGAACAGCCAAGTCCACCATTAAACCATGTCCCTCAGCACCACATCTACACATCTCTTAAATACCTCCAGGGATGGGGACTCCACCACTGCCCTGGACAGCCTGTGCCAATGCCTGACAACCCTTTCAGTGAGGAAATTTTTCCCAATATCCAATCTAAACCTCCCCTGGTGCAACTTGAGGCCATTACCCTTCATCCTATCACTGTCACCTGGGAGAAGAGACCAACTCCCACCTCACTACACCCTCCTTTCAGGTAGTTGTAGAGAGCAATGAGGTCTCCCCTCAACCTTCCTCTTCTCCAGACTAAACAAGCCCAGTTTCCTCAGCCGCTCCTCATCAGACTTACTCTCCAGACCCTTCACCATTGTTGCTCTTCTTTGGACATGCTCCAACATCTCAATGTCCTTCTTGTAGTGAGGAGCCCAAAACTGAACACAGTATTCAAGATGTGGCCTCACCAGAGGTGATCACTTCCCTAGTAGTAAATGATTAAGAGTCAGGAGTTTGCCCCAATTCTGTACTTTAGAAAACATGACCAGTTTCACTATTCTTGCTACTGTGCACTGCAGATGCAGTCCTGACACCTCAGCAGCAAACACTGAGCAGAAGTTCTCAGACTTGAGAGCACTTTGTGCAACACTGTACTTGAAATATAACCTGACCGAATGTCACAGACCATGAAAAATCTGCTGAATGGTTTGGTTTTGCTTCTAATGTGCCCCTACTACAAGGCACCACATGTCAGCATCTTCATCTGAAAGTACTCCTCTCCTAGAAGAGCAATTAATAAAATCTACAGTAAAAAATAAACAAAAATAAAAGCCACAGCTTTAACAAAAACAGTTTTTCTTCAAAAACAGCAGCAAGAACTCCATGAAGTTCAGTACAGCTTTGTTGATTACTGTTTATTTTACACAAAAGATGCTCAAGTACCATTATGGTGAACAGCAACCTAAAACCGATACAGCATAATGCGCAGCGGCTGCAAGCTGTGCCCAAGCAGGGCAGTCATACTCAGCCTCTTCTCCTGAATGCTGCAGCCCAAGCAGGGATCTTTATTTGTGAAACAGTTTATGTAACCTGAGCAATCTGACATTGTAATGATCTAGCAGGTAGATTTTTGCTCGAGTTGTGAAAATGGGCTTTTTGGAGAGTGGTTATAGCAGCTCAGGAACAGCTGCTCCTCAAGGCTATAGGAGAGCTTTTATTCTGCAGGCTGCCTTCCTTTCAGTGAGGCCCTTTCTTTAACCTGCAGGGATCATGCAGGAAACATAAAAGTTACTGAGGCCTTGCTGACCTTGTCAAGGCCACGTGTGGGAATTTTTAAAGTTTGAGTTGCTTCAAAATTATAGCAATTACTAGAAATATTCCAGGAAAAAAGGACGTTCTTTTTTCTTCTGCCAGTTCAGATTTCCCGACTGAAATTGTCATTTTCATCTGCTAGTCCTTTAAAAAAATAGAATTATAGACACTCTTTAGTCACTGGATAACAGATGTTATAAAACATCGTGGCACTCAGTCATAATTAAGTCAGGCCTAATAAGCATCTGTCAGAAACCATTGACCTTTGCTGATGATGGTAGGGAAAACGCTTTGATACTCCACCACACATTTAAGGATTTTTGAAGGAAAAATGTCAAAGGTTTGGGTGCTCTGGCAGGAAATTACCTCTTGCGTTCCTAATGAAAAATGTTTTTAGCTTAATCTAAGTAAACAATGAAATAGTGATACTTCAGCTGGGATTTCTAATCCAGAATATCATCTTTCTTGTGCTGCCCTAGCAAAAAATCAAGGAATTGTAGAACTTACAGAATTTTTAAGGTGACAATCTGTCAGAGCAAAATAATAAAATCTCTTAATGCAATTGAGAGCTTTTACCTACAGAATATGGTGATAAAACTTGAAAAGGGAATTTTGTTTTCAAGCGGAATTTAATCAGGTGACTTATCTTAAATATTGTGGACAGCAAAAGGACTGGGTACCCACAAAGCTGTTTGAAAAAGGATTGATAGCTCAGCAATAGTCAACATTTTGAAACTTGCAACACAGTTTATGCTGTATTACTCCTAGTTTCCTGCCTTAAATTTTGACACAAACTGGCACTTGCCAGGGATTCTTGTTTGCAAAGTCAAGACACTGAGCTGGAGCTGCCATGAATGTACAGCAAGCTAAAGAGATGTCATCTTGCTCATACACCCTCAACACATGGGCATTATATGAGCAAACATCAGTGAGGACTGGGAGGCAGGCAGCTGAAGAAGAGAAAGCAGCAGAAAGGCTGCTCAGTGGCTACAGCACTACCCAGACATCTCTGTGCAATCTCAACTTCAATTTCCTGCCTGACACAGGCTCCTGGTGTTTTCTTGGCAAAAATAATTTCAGCACAGATCGTTGAGGTTCCCAGACATACAGGCATCCAAGTTCCACTGATATCATCATAACTGGAGGATTTACACCATGAAGCTCCCTTATGAGCCCAGAATTGAATATCTCCCTTCCTCAGCTCTCTACATATAAAATGGTAGTACTATTCCCTTTCCTCAGGGAAGTGTAGCAAGGTTTAATGAGTTAAAGATGATGAAGATGTAAGGGAGAGTAATAAATAATTTCAACAAAGGTAATGTTATTTTTCAAGACCTATAGCTTTCAGAAAGCCACGTGTGTGTGTGCATGCAGTAGTGTATTTATTTAACAAAATTTCTAAATCACATATTGAGAAGTTTCAAATAACATTTTAAATGTCTTTTTTCAGTATTTTACATTTATTTAGCCTTTTATCAAATTATTTTTATTATCTTTCAAAGGTGTGTCCTCTCAGATACCATGCTCCTAAATATCTTGTGGACTAACTGGTGCACAAGAAAACGGTGGTATTTTCATAGCTTGATTCCTTTAAGCAGGTTACAGGATTGTTTAGCTTCAAGGAGAACAGAAATTTACCTAAGCCCACACAGAAATTCAGGCTTGAAAGCTGTACAAAAGCCATGACAAACAAACAAAAAGCTTATTTGGGAGATGAAGGAACATAATCTTTACCCAGTGCATCTGCAGAGTAGACTACAAGACAAATGGCAGTGAGGAAAAGATCAAATAACATCCCTCATTGCCTAAAACAAATAAATAATCTAATACCAAGGATTAAAGATCAGATTGTTTAATATATCCCCCTCCTTGGCCACTGGAAGAAAAGTACATGGTAACGTTTTATGCTTAGCCTCATGAAAAGTTGCCCCAAATGCAGGGCACTCTGCATAATCAGATTTCAGTTTTCAAACAGCTTTTGCTTTCCCATTCCAGAAGGAAGCCAGTGCTTCCCAATACTGCCCTGGGAATGCCATTACTGCACCTACCTAAACAACAAAAAACAGAATAGAAAATAAACTCACATGGAGGAGAGGGAAATGGAGCAGCAGCAATCCCAAGATAGGAAAATAAAAGCACCCCACACATTCAGTCTTGGCAGGTCTTGAGTTAAAGAGACAGTGCCAGGTGATTCAGCCATCCCTTTCGTTTGGTGGTTTGACAACACATAATATTACTTGTTCTTTTGAATTAGGAAGGTTTTAATGGTATTTAAACCTCTTTCTGCCACACTGACAACTTAAAATTTTGAAGCACGTTCCTAGTTTATTTGGAATGATGGTGAAAATCACTTCAAATAAGAAAATGGTGTTCAGAAGAAAACCCATGACTCTCCTCCTGATTTGGCTTTTATTTAATGAAATGTAGAAGTTTCCATTAATCTTTTTCTTTTTTGGCTGTTAAGAACTACTGTAAAATTCACACCACCTTTACTATGAAGCACCAGACTTTTCTTCTTATTTTCCAATTAAATTAATGGGTATGGTAATTTCATCTGATGACAATTTTCTGCAACGAGATTCAAAAGGATAACAGAGATAATACTTTCTCCAACTAAACATTACTCTATTGCATTTCTTGCTAATTCTCCAATTTCCAATATTAATCATGAAAATATTCATTATCAGTGTCTTATGTTTATATAAATCAGCCCCATCACCCAAACATAATGTCCTTCACAGAAGGCATGTTTTAATTTTCTCCAACCAGACTCATAAAGGGCTCAAACTGGGAACTTCAGGAACAGTCCCACAGAAGGTATTTGGGCTCCTCACATTGTCTTGGTGCAAGACTGGGGTCTCAGAGCTGCCACAATCCCATTTCTTATCTCAGTCTCCAGTACCTGCAGCCCAAAGTCACCAAAGAAATTAGTCTTAACTTTTAACTCCAGGCAGGTCATCAGTCAAGGCTTGGTCACCTTCACCTTCACTATATCACTGAATACTGGCTTTGTTTTACCTTTGGGTTTAGTATTCCATTGTCCCTTGTCTGTTTAGTGTTCTTTTTCTCTGTTTAGTGCTATTCCCTTCCTAATTTATGATGCCCAAGAACATGGGTGGATACCCTTTGGGTTTGTTCCCTATTTTTCGTGTTCATTTAATTTCTTTATTAAACATTATTTTCTTTTCCTTCCAATTTTATGCCAGGCTCAAACTTCCACACTGATCTCCAAACACAGTAGATGGTGTGGAAATTTGGACCCAAGCCTTGTGAACAGCTTCTATGTTTCTTATGGTCCAAACTAAATGCCCTGATCTGGCAGGAATTCAGAAATCCAAACAAGAGTGCTGATCCCCCAAGGCTTCAGCACGTATCACACTGCGATGAGGTGAAGGGGACATTTTGCTTCCACAGACCTGCTCACACACTGAAAGTCAAGCATGTGCCTAAGCTGCCAAAGGGAAATTACAGTCTGAGCTCTCTTTCACTCCTGCTAATCCCCTACTGCTGGAACAGCATCTCACTTTCTGCCCAGGGACCAGGTCCACATAAAGATGTCACCAACCCTCACCCGTCCTCTGCCCAGGTTGTATGTGGAGCCATTTGGCTGCAGAGAAGAATCAGGGCCCACATATGCAGAGTCAGGACAGACCTGTCACAGCTGACAAGGAAGCATTGGATGGAGCTGACCTTACCTCCAATGGTTGTTTTGATTTTTTTTCTCCATCTGGAGGGCAATGGTAGGGTCTAATATTTATCTGAACATTTAAGCGAACACTCAACGCTTTGTCAGGACTCAGTATGAATACTGAATTCTGAAGAACACCAAGTGTACCATGAAACTGGAAAAATTCAGCTGCATGCTGAGAGGGGTGGCTGGGATGGAGGGTAAGGTCATAACCAGGAGTGATAGAAACTATAAATCTTGAAAAATTGTTGTTTGACCAACAAATATTCTTCCCTTGATGTCCATTAAATTTTACAGTGCAGGCAGTGCTTGAAAACTCAGAAGTGAATGTGTTTCATGCAGCCCAGCCTCGATGGTAAGCGCTTAAGGGGGAAAAAGCCCTTCAGGGAAGATGATGAAAAGTTTAAATCTAAGCTGAGATGTTTCTTCTTATTTAAAATCATGCAGATTCAGAAAGAACTGACTACTGTTGAACGGAAGGAAAATTTATTCAGGGGACAAATGCCAAAGCTTCTTTGTCAGAGCCTGGCCAGCACTGAGAACCCAAAACTATCTGGAAGAATTCACTGACAAAGCTGTGGTTTATACTCCACTCTGATAGGTGAAGGAGGAGACAAGGTAGGCTGGTAAGCTTTTAAATACCTCATTGAGGGAAGGCAGGCTTTTGGCTTCCCATAAAGGCACTACATTCAAGAAACTATCACTTCATTGAGACAGTCCAAATTTCCAATCTCCACAAAAGTAGCCATGATGAGACAACTTTGATAGGGTCTAATTCTCCATGTGCTATTGACCTGAATAGGATAGGAGATACGATCTGGTCTGTTGGTACCTATCCTCATGGCTGTGGGTGAAAGTCTAGTGCTGCAGCTGGGATCTACTCTGGGAGCTGCAATGCTGTTAGGTAGGTTAACAACCATGGCAAAATTGTGAAGGTCTGTTTCTTTTCCAAAGCCAGTCATGACCATTGTTGTGCTTAATCTTGAGGATGTCATGTGAGATATGCTTTGTCCTGGGCTCCTTGTCCATAGGTCCTCTAAAAGGGTCAGGGAGCAGCTCTGCTTTTATGCAATGTCTTCAGAAAGCAGGTGATACTGGTTTATTCCCCCACGTCCCCCAAATCTGCATTAGCTGTTGATTGCCTGTATTAGAGACACAGATGTGAACTAACAAGCATTGCTCAGTGTTGATAATCTGAGGCAACTCTGGCCAAAGAGAAGGTAGCTAGAAGACAATTCAATTTAGTTGTCTTTGACTGACTACTAACTTCTGTGACAACCTATACAACTTCTGTGTCACCTATAGCGGCTTATATCTCCACCTGCTGCTCAAAATCTATGTAGCACCAGCAACCTTTTTCTTTTCTTTTACTGTGTCTGAGCTGTAACCCTTTATTTCATAAACAAATGTAGACCCCTGACCAATTCATAGCCTACAGCCATAGCTGAGGGAAAGCAGGTGTGAAAACCACAACGGAAAGGTAAAGATGAACCCCAGACCTAGAAAGGAAAATCATTAATCAACAAACGAACATGTTAACATGTAGCTTGCCAAAAGCATTTGAGATTTCCATTTGGCTCTAAATAATAACAGGCTTCACACAGTTCCCAATGCCATCACAACTATGTAACTGGATTTTTACAAAGGTTTCCATGTTTTTATTAAGTCACCTATTCAATTATGTCAGCAAACATAGGTCTCAGCAGATATAGGAAGCCCACTGTATTAGGAGCTCTATGGATACACAGGGATACAGCTGCCACTTAGATCTATTCAGAAACTGAGCTGGGCTTTGTTAGCTCTTAGAAAGAGTGTTTGAGCAGCAAACTAGGAATTAGATTGCTTACTGGTTTCCAGAGGGAGTTAGGGTGTTGATATTGACAGGTAAATCCCGGTGAGAGTCTCACATCTCTCCCTTTGTCATGTTACTGGAGATGATGGCAGCAGAGGTAACACGAAATGAAGTCCTACTTCATACAAAAGAGAAGGGTTACCTAGCCAGAGGGAGGTCCTTAATTTGGTTCTTGCCCTTGGGCCGATAGATCTAGTCCCTTCACTGGTGAAAGGCTGTGATATTACACTGGCTTTGTATCCACAAACAACAGGGAAAGGTGTAGAAAAACTAGGACTCAGGTCTCTTTCTCATTGACTTTCTGTTACGGTTTTCCAAATATGGCTCAGATTTCTAGGTTTCTCCTGGTTTACATGTCCCTGAAAAATCTCAAAAGCAAGAACAAGCAGAAAACTGGCTGAAGTCTGAGAAGTAAAAAAGAGAAACTTTTATAGTCCTCTTCAGTTAAGGTGCAGACAGCAGTTAACCCTAAGTTTCCCTCCCCTTCCACATAAGGGGTCATGGGTAATCACTTATGACTAATTGCACACTTGTGTCAGGGAGATGGCTTTTCACATCTGGTTCAGATAATCCCACAGTCCTGAAATGTTCCACCAAATGTTGCAAAAAAATACAACCTGTGCAGTATAACAGCTGGTGGATGACCCGAGCCTGCAGACTGACACCTAATAACACATTTGCACCCTGCAAGAAGATCTTATTACAGCATGGTCATTTTACATGATGAAGGATTATCATCTTCAGGATGAGAATTCTGCCTTTAAAGCTGAGCTATAAATGCTCAAGGAAATGCTGACTGAAGAACTGACCAGTGTGCTACAAAGCCAAATGCCAGGCTGGGGGAGAGGGGTCAGGACAGGGAAAAAGATCCTCATTATATAGTTTGAGTAGCAGCTTCCCAGTCAGAGGTCTGAACTTCCTGACATGTCCACAGCTTCAACCTGCCCCATGATTTTTTTTTCATAAAGCACCTCTTACCCACCTCAAATGTCTTCTTTCTAATCTGTCACAAAACAGTTTTGTCAGAAAGGTTAAAAACAGTTAGATGTGACATTCCAGATATATGAAAATGGGAAATACAATTTTTTACTTCCAAGAAAGTATTGTCGCAGATTGTCAAATGGCTTCATCAAGATATCCTATACTTCATTCACAAGTGCTAACAACAGTTTTTCAGTCCACTCTCTCAGTGGATGTAATTATTCACTAATAGCAAATACATCAACTCTCACTGAAGTTTATAAACTTTGTGTCTAAAAAGTTCAAGCTGTACATGGCTTCTATAGGTATAATACAAGCCATATGAGACATGGTATGCTTTCTCATCCCAGACTGCTGAGTTTCAGCTCACAGCACAACTTTCATTACACACATTAGCTTCAGGAAAGTGGCTCTCTGCACCAAAAGCACTCTTCCAGGACGCCAAATTGCTAATGTAGATAGACCCTTCTAGAGAAGGTAGAACTACTTCCCTGATCTCCAAAGACATGAGCAATTAGCCTCCTCAGTTTTAGAGTACCTGTCTCCAAAGGTAAAACTATATTTATATAGACAGTATATTCAAACCTGTCTAAAGATTACATACTGTATCAGAAAGACAAGTGAGAAAACTGATGGCAAGTATGACATCTGTGGGGTTTTTCACTTTCAAGACTCCAAATGTTCAGTCTAATGAGGTAGGGTTTGTATATTCAATGAACTATACTCACAGTAGATGTCTACAGCAGAAGTATCTCCAGTAAGGTTAGTATATGCAGCTCTATATTGCACATGATACAGCGAGCCACACAGCTCCAAGTTTAGGCACTTTTGTACATGCATTCTAAGAGTAAATTCAAACTGATCTACAAAATCGCTTGTTGACGAGTAGAATCACAGAATAGCCCTGGTTGAAAAAGACCTTTAAAATCATCAAGTCCAGACATTAACCCAGCACTGCCAATTCACCACTAAATCATATCCCTCAGCACCACATCTACACATCTCTTAAATACCTCCAGGAATGGGGACTCCACCACTACCCCGGGGAGCCTGTGCCAATGCCTGACAACCCTTTCAGTGAGGAAGTTTTTCCCAATATCCAATCTAAACCTCTCCTGGTGCAATTTGAGGCCATTACTCCTCATCCTATCACTGTTACCTGGGAGAAGAGACCGACCCCTGCCTCACTACACCCTCCTTTCAGGTAGTTGTAGAGAGCAGTGAAGTCTCCCCTCAACCTTCCTCTTCTCCAGACTAAACAAGCCCAGTTCCCTCAGCCTCTCTGTTTTAAATGCTTTAAAAGAGAATATAAAAATAGATTAATAAAATTCTGTAGTGGTCAAGAATCACAGATTTTGTGGAAGTGAGAGGAAATAATGTGCAAATACTCTTGCATGTTAATAAAGAGATAATAATAATAATAGCGAGTCAAAATAATGTCAAAATACAGGGAAAGACAAAAACTGGACTTTTCTACATCCAGTTCCAGAGAATAAGCGTATAGCAGAGAGGAAATAGAAATTGAATGAATCACAAAAAAGTGAGACAGACATAGTATTATAGCCTTCAGTTCACTGTACTCTGTGTTTCACAAAGCAGTCCTGTTGGTTATAAAGGTGTTGCTTGTGTTGCAGATTAGGAAGGCATATATATAAAAATATACTAAAGCCTGAAAGACAGCTTGATCTGGCTTTAAGTACCCAAATTGCCAAGATGTTGTTCAGGGCACTACATTCTCAATGCTATGAGGTCAGCCTTGGCACACATTGCCTAAATATCCCATTTATCTTCGTGGTATTCTTCTAAAAGGACCTTACATTCACTTCATCTGCCTGACATGAACCATATGAGAGTACCACAGGAGAGCTGTGATTGCAATGCACCTGGCAGGTCCTCTCTCCAGAGAGGGACAAACTTAGGTATCTACTGGTACATATTACAGTCCTAGGATGCTTCATCTGGCATGCACTGAGGCTTACTTAAGCCACACCGATTTGGGGGCTTACATTCACACAGTTTGGACAAAAGACAAATTTAGGTTTGAGTGCAGGTCTGAGTCCCAATATGCAAAGCCAAAAGAGTCAGCAACACTCAGGTGAGCACAGGAATAAGGTAAGATCTCCTACTCAAAGTTGGCTTTATTACTTAAATATTACTTAAATAAAAATTTTAAAACAAAAAAATACCAAATGAAAAACCCACACACCAAAACAGAGGCAAGGTTTGTTTTTTTCTGTTAAAACGTATGGAGGCCAGGAACAACTCTTTGGTACTAATCTCTGTTTTCATAAGAGAGTAATTACATTTAAATGCAAAAGGTTCCTACTTGTTGTGCCAGAAACTGTTTCATGGAACTGGAAGACCAGTCCTTCTAACCAGAGGAGAGGGATCAATATCTGGTGAATGATGCTTCCTTTACAACAGCAATAATATGACTCTTGGAAAAAAAAATCATGTGCTTTTTTTTTTTCTGTTAATATAACCAAGTATAAATTCCACCATTTCAAAGACTTGCTGCTAGAAAAGCCAAAATCATTGCAAAAACATTGCTCAACATGGACAAAAGTAGATCTCCAACACACAACTGGAAACCTACATTAATGAAACCAGCTGAGAGTTCCATACATCCCCCAGCACATGGACTGTGTTCCACAAATCGCAAACTGCAGATGTAGGATAAGCCCTAAAAAGTTTATGTTAGGTGAGAGTCCACTTTATGAGTAGTACTGGCATGACTCCACAATTCAAATCAGTTTTGCATAGTGAAATATAGTCCTAGAAATTAAACCCAGCCCTAAAGTATGAACCAGTTTGTCAGAGCTACATGAGATAGACTTCTAAGCTGAACAGCAACCTCTTGTACATTTTACTAACTTACAAACATAACAAAAAAGTAAGTTTTAGAAAAACAATAAGGAAAAAATAGGAAAAAAATATAGTAGTTTAAAAATGTAATCCCATCCCTTCAACACCTCTGCTAAGGCAGAACACGCTGGCAGCTCCAAAGAGCACACATTTATTCATATCATATTGTGCACTCTACCTCTTATTCATGTTAAAATATTATACGTCTCTGGGGCAAATAGAACTCGAAGGGTCATGAAGGGGGTAGGTCTTCAGGTTTATTATAGCAGAAGGCTGCATACAAACACAACAGACCCATTACCAATACCTATTTAGAATAGCCCCTTTTAGTACTTTTCACATTGAAATATATCAGAGGCATAGGTACCTCTTGGGTTTATAAAGTCTAAAAACACAACATATCACAAGATGTACTAAAATTTGAAACACCATTTTTGTTTGACTACTGTAATGTATTATTTGGCATTCTTCTGATGCTGGAAAGGCAATGCAAGAAAAAAATACACTTCTAAAAATGATTTAATGAAGAACCTAATGATGATTTAATAGAAAATTATTACAAATGGGTGTGAGGACTGTGATTCCTGTTATTTTCAGGAATTACACACGTAAATAGTTCCATCACTCACTGTAGTCTCTTTATGCTGTTCCAATATAGCAAAGGCAGCATAAATTGGCCTGTAGAAATTCCTAGAGTTCAGGAGAGGCAGAGAGCCAGCCCAGGCAGAGCCATGGTGCCCTGCTGCACCGGCAAGCTAGGAGAATGCTGCTGGGAGTGGCCATGTCCTGAGCTGCTCTAATTTGTGCCCTGGAGTAGTCTGGACTCCACTCCTGGGCTGTGTTTTTTTCTGGCACACTGTCTCCCTGGAAGCAGAGATCCTGAGCCCTAAAATGGCATTACCCGCATTTTAATTAGCACTAGGAAAAACTTCTTGATCTCACCTGTGTTTTCCCAACCTGGATCCACAACAGGAACTTCTAAGAATCTTTATGAAATTCAGAGACAGGTTGGAAAGCTTTAAAAAATGTGCCTAAGTCCCAGTGGGTGTTCTCTTGTGTTGCCTACAACCACGATATACAATTGCATAAATGGTAAAGTACATCTTTAAAAAACTCTCAGCCGTAGGCTTCCTTGCTGAGCTAATCAGGTAAAATACAGATTCATGTTCA
The DNA here is from genome assembly GCA_028020825.1 of Podargus strigoides. Taxonomy (NCBI): domain Eukaryota; kingdom Metazoa; phylum Chordata; class Aves; order Caprimulgiformes; family Podargidae; genus Podargus; species Podargus strigoides. The sequence continues at coordinate 15,154,469 of CM051621.1, forward strand.
TCCTTCGAGTTTTGTTTAGTGGTATTACTGAATAGGTTTAACATGGTTCCCCCACCCCCTGCCTTAAATTCTGGGTACTCTTGGCAGATAGATTGGGCTGTTGGGGGAATATTTGCAGTGGAAGACAGAATTTTTTCCTATATATTCCTGTTGAGACCTTCAATAAATTAAGTTCGTGGTTTTGAAGTTTTTCTGCCTACTTGCTACCATAAGTCTCTAAATAGAACCTCTATAGTTTTTTCTATATAACCCATCTTAGTGTTTATAAGGTGGTAGAAGTTGTGGAACTTACCTGCAGGCTTGCCAAGGTCGGTGTATGAGCATAGCTCTGCTTTATTAGACTTTGGAAACATTCCCATTTGGAGGTTCATTTTTGAATGTATAAATCTCAGTTGGTAAAATACCATGACCTTCTAGCAACTTCTAAGCAAAAAATCTACACTCACCTCATACATTAGTGTAAATCTAACTCATATCACCTTTTATTCCTCCTCCTTCCACAGCTGGTCCAGCACTCAGTGGGAAACTGCTGAGTTTCACGTCTCAGGGGAGCACTTTGCTTTGCAGTGGTTGCCACTGTACCAGTGTGGCAAAAGCCGTTTTTATCTCTGTGGGTTTTTGCCAGAAAAAAAAATAAAAAGATCCTAAAATTACTCTGAACTCCCAGAAATGACTGCTGTAGTAAATAATTCTGAGTTATAGAAAGTATGGTAAAGAATTGCTCTACTTCTTCCCCTTGAAATTGAAGGCAATAAGAGTTTAATTTTCCTACATGATTTCTACAGAGCTGCTACAGAGATGTTAAAACAAATTTTTAAAAAGAGCATCCAAGGGCAGTTTTATTCCAGCATGTGCAGGGAGATGCAGTTTGCACCTTCACACACAATCAAGGCCTGCTCTTCTTTGTGAGGGCTCCTCTCTCTATTCAAGAAAAAATCACATAACACTACTTCTCCCCACACTTTAAAGCTTCCCTAAATTCAGAGTCATCCCCAAAGAAGCTCCAGGACCACTCAGAAATCTTTCTGGGGGTGCATAGAACAAGTCTTGTCTACTGGTACCAGCCTGCTTAGCTTAGGTGATCTTTATCTAAGCCAGCTCCACTAACTCTTTGGGTTGAGGTAGCCACCCAGAAGAGGAAAGGTTGCAGGCAGCTGCATACTTACTCAAAAATTCACATCATGTAGAGGTCCACATTGGTCAGCATTCTTGCCAGGGGCATGCTCAGCCAAATCATATCAAGTGTGACTGATAATGTGGAAATTCTGCCAAGTTGTCTCTTGGGCTTGGGCTTTTTTCCTCCTAAATCTTGAGGATGAGGCTAGAGCCTACCTTTAATGACTAATTCTTTTACAGAGTCAGGTAACAAAATCGTGGAAGAAAGCTTGCTTCTCTTCTTACTTCCAGAAACAAAGAACCAAAATAAAAGAAGGAGGAAGAAAAGAAAGACTCATAAAAATGGCAGCTAAGTAATACAACTCAAATGTCACATTTACACCTTTATTGTCAGCTATAAGCCAACAAGCATTTCAATCCTTCTGACTGAATCTGCTCATGACATACTGTAGTCTACATTTATTCACATTTATTTTGCACATATTAGTGCAAAATATGTACTTTTATTATCAATACAACTATGAAAGAGAGGATGAAGCTGAGTTAGGGAGAGAGAACAAATAAATCTAATAAATCATTTATTTTGTTTTTACACAGTATTAAATGTCTATGCCTGCAACTGTACTACAAACGAAAAAAAATGTCAGGGAATAAAAGAGGGAGACAGGAGAAAATCAAACTAAATAAAGGAGGCAAAGTGAGACAGAATAGAAGAAATTCAAAGTGCAGAAACCCAAGAAAAATAGGAAACTGAGGAAACGAAAGCAAGAGGGAAAGGGGGCAAGCGTAAGGCTTGCATGTGTAAAGGCTGGTCAGTAAAAGTGTCTGCAGAGATACTTTTAAATCTTTGTGGGTGCAGAGCGAATAACACTAAAAGTGGTGATGAGCTGGGAGAAGGTGACTCCATCAGCAAGAGCTCTTGCTCCTAACAGTTGCAAAGTCAGGATCAGGGGCTCTCCTGTCCCCTGCACCGCAACCTGGAGCCAGGCACCAGCTCCCCCAGCTCACTGCCACCCACCAGCCCCATGCAGCCCAGTCCCTGCCAGGGGCCAAGAGGAATGCTGTGCACACAGACACATACACACAGGCAGAGAGTGAAACTTGCAGCCAAGCCTGTTCAAAGCATTCTTGTCTGAAAAGCTTTTCTTTTTAAAAAGTCTCAGAAATCCAAGTCCCCCACACCATTATATTTCTTCTGCCTCCCATGAATGCCATCGTATACTCACCCAGTGTGTGCTGAGGAGTGCGCTCCTACCACCTTGAAGGAAAAGATTAACTTAAAGCCTCCCAGAATTCCCTAAAATCAAAATACTCTCTGGCTGTTACCCTGTCTGAAACATTACAGTCAACTGCTCAAGAGCAGATTATAGATATAAGATAAACAATAGCATACATTATTAATTTGTTTATGAAATGCCATACACATTCTAGATGTTCAAAAAAAAGACAGTTCCTACCCAAAGAATCTTGTTCATGGCATAATGACAGCACACTGGATAGAAATGAAAGCAAATGGAGAAAGCAAACAGCAAGAGAGGCACCATTAAAACACAAACCAGTCATTCTACATTGGCCAGGAGGAAAGTTGGGGACAGAATAATAGCCCTTCTAGCACTGAATCTACACAGCTATTAAAAGAAAGCTTTTAATTTAAAATCAGTTCAATTCACCATGGTTAAATCTCACCGATGTACAGAACCGTACAAGTCAGATATTTGTGTGCGTGCTGCCGCTTGTGTAATTTACACTCCAGCCCTAAGTGATTACTGGATCAGCCAGCTGACATATGGGAAATATTTGCACAGAGCTGTGACACGGGGAAGTTTGTGGTTTAAAAAAAAAAAAAAAAAAATAAGGGGGGGGGGGGGAAGGTGCTGTTAGTATGGAGACCGTGCCACTCCAGCTGAGTGAAGCCAAAGTTTCACTTGGAAGTTTTCCCACCAGAACTTCCATCCTCTCAACGGTGTTAGCAAGAAAAGTCTTTTGCATTCATAATGCTTTGCTTTCACAGGAAGAGAGACCTATTGCTGCACAGTAGCAAATGCATCTCTCTCTAATAACCTACCTATTCAAAAGTATTACCCATTGAAATGTTACAAAATGAAAATAGAGTTGTCAGAGGAACTCAGATGTTGAGCTCTACTTACGTCTGCACAGTCTATTTAAGAGGGGAAAACTCAGCTGCTCTTGCTCGTAGCACTGGTGACATATTCAGAAGTTTATTTTCCTTTTAAGTCAACAATGACATGCTGCCACACTAAGGTGACAGGGAGTGCCACAGCATCAGCAGCGCCATCTGAGCGAGGCTCAGGATCAAACTCATTCCAGCCACTGATCACTAACAACCCCATGTAATTTTTTCCACAAGGCACCTCAGGTTGCAAGCCCTATCTAAATACAAACTGTGCAATTTAAATTCTCCCTCCCGCTGCTCTCCGGGCTGCTTCAGCTGGAGATGTTTGCTGTGCTCAGCGCCTGCCATGCTGCAGTTTGCTGCTACATGCTGTTGAACTGATGCCATGTTTCAGTTCATAAGTGGCTGGCTTTCAGTGGCGGGAGAAGTAACACACATTAACACATTGTATAAATGAGCTAGGCTGTAAAGCCCTTTTAAATCCACCTGAATGATAATTGCTTCGAGAAAGTTCACATTTAGCTTGTCTTTTCTGGTGTTATGACCCCAGATGCTGGGTTGCATTGCAGAAGATGCAAAAACTTGTACCATGAATTAATTACCAGTTCATTTACATGCTTTGAGTCTGATGCTATCTCATTTTGTCAGCTTGCCTCACCAGGACAGCCACAGAGGAAGGTGCTACCAGCCCTTCAGGCTACATCTGTGCCCAACAGGTTTTTGCCATTACTGAATCAGTTATAAGAAATGGCTTCTCTTCACATGACTAGCTTTTAATAGTGAGAAAACTGCTCAAAATTCTCCCAGTGTTCTTCATGCTTAAAAAAAAAAAAAAAGGAAAAGTTTTGACACTTCATATATGAGATGAACCAAACCAATTCATGGAAACATACATCCTATAACTAGGGAAACTATTTTGTTACCATTGGTGTTACTAGCTTATGAGAACTGACAAGATCACAGGCCATGGTGGTGTGGCTAACTGCCTGCAGAAAGAAAAAGGCTTTTGTAAGTTTGCTGGAAAGAACCTACTTGCAGCCCTGACTTCTGACTGCAACGGAAGAAATATTCTACTTTCAAATGTGAATAAAAAAAATATTGCTAACATATTTCTCTCCATCAGCCAAACTATTTGTCTTATAAATACGCTTTTTTGCTAATTCCTCAGAGGATGACAGCTGGGTGGTAGATTTATACAGGTAAGAAAAAAATTTTGAGAGGAATCCAAGCATTTTGAGGCATCTGAACTTTTCCAAACTTCCAGACCTTTAGAGCTTCATTCCTCACTACTGAACACACAGTAGTTCCTCTAACAGTGTGTCATTAGAGCCTACCATGAAAAAAACCCACCCAAACACTGCATCTTTAAACTGCTGGGAATAGAAATGAATACTATCTTGTGATTTTATCTGAACTAAGAGTCTAAAATATATTACTTCTGAACATTCAATGATGGATCATTCATTATCAAGGCTATTCTTTCAGAGCTCAGGGAAAATATGAGTGGGGGGCAGAAAAAGAAAGACTGCTCAGTCTTTGACCCTCTCGCCCTCATAATTTTTAAAAAATAGAAACATTGTCCAGTTTTTTTAACCTTTTTCCATCATTTTCTTATAAATAAGGGAGGAGCCAATGGAAAACATGGTGGTACGAGGCAACTCAGTATTAGAAACCATAAAGTACTCATATTCAGATTTCTAATGCAGGATTTCAGAGCTTAGGAAAAGTTATTAGTTACTATTGGCAAGAGAGTTTTGAAAAATAAACTGAAATATCTTCCTAAAAACTGAATATTTGGGATAGATATGCACACATACACACATGAAAGAAAAAAAAAAATCCTAAAGAAATTATCACTGCATCTCTGGCCTCACTGAAAAGAAATATTCAGATAGACGTGGAAGAACCAAAAGGTACCAGGATTTTCAAGTAAAAAACACCGGCATTTAAATCTGAGTAAATGCAAACAAATACAATTGGATCAAAGAAAATATACTGAATAAGGCCTTTTAAGTGGTAGCTCCAAGCTCTTGGCGAAGGGCTGACGGCTTGCGGTAACATCCGTAAAGGAGTTCAACGCTATCAGTGACGCATGTTCAGAACCACCTCAGGAGGGATGGGTTGCACAGCATGCTCACAAGCATGGTGTCAGCAGAGGGAGGCATGCCCAGATGACTCCCATCAGCCTAGCTTAGGTACCAAGGAACAGGTAAGCTCTGAAAGCACAGACTTCAGTGCAGGCTGTTCAAGCACAGCTGGGGATCAGGCTCTTTCCTGTGGTATTTGGAGTTCCCATCCTCTGTTTCTTTGCTAGTAGTATCCAACTACATTGATAGAATTAAGAGTTTTGCCCAATAATACCACAATAGTTTTGCCAGCTTTGGCCAGGTTCAACTATTGGTATTGATTACACTTTAGGTATGCACAAAGTAGTTCAGTACTAAAAATTTACAAAAAAAAATTAAAAAGGAAGGTAACCGTAGAAGATCAAGAGAAGTTCCTTGTCTAAGTGACTAAGGATTGATAACATAGCCTTTTTCTGCAAAATCATTTTCTGGCTCTGAAGTCAAACAGCAATGACAGACATACATAAAAAAAGACATAGTCCATATTTGACAATGTTTATGTTTTGCGTCCTTAAAAATGTCCTGTAATTTTTACTGCGAGTACTAATTCCTGTCCTAAATACTGTGTAATTTTGCTATGTGCTCTTAAACGACTGCCATGTTTTGACACAGGATTGCTGTATCCAAGGGTGAGAAAAATCAATGTGCTACTGTTTAAGTGGTCTGCAGACTACTTTGAGAACCAACCAGCAAAAGTGCCCTGCATTTATTTCATTATTTATTGTTATTGTGCAGAGGTGGCTATAAAGTCTGCTGGAATTAATTCCCCACACATGTTTGATCACCAGGCTCTGTGCATGGACAGAGGGCACCTCTGTCCAATTAGGAGCCTTCCCAGGGAACATGGCAGAGGTATCCACTCAAGGAACTGTGATTTGTTTACTTTGCTTCTTAACCAGGAATATCAACCAGTTTTCCAACGCTGGACCAGTCCTGACCGCCCTCATCACGCGTGAAGGCAAAAGCAATCTTTTTTTTTTTTTAATATACACTACACGAGGAACTGAAATATATGAAAGTTCCTCTTTATTGGTATTAGTAGTACCCCTACTATTTTCACAAAAATAACTAATACTTGGTTTCCTTAAGAAATACATATTTTTCTATTACATCTAGCCAGGGATACATAATACAGAGAACATGTCAGATCTCCTGGATTTATTCAATTACTGAGCTACTCCTAAATGAGAGGTTCCAAAACCAGACTGAAACAGAAACTCTACCACATGCAAAGACATGTGACAACACATATCCCATGACTAACCCAAGTTCTTTGCTGGATTTTAAGGAGTTTTACCTCTAGCACAAACACGCATTGCTATTAAACTATGATCACTCTAGTACAGATCTTTAAGCGAGTCCATGCCTAGACAATACTCCTTAAGAAAACTGTAAAATGAACATATGCCTCATTCTTTCACAGTTATTAATAAATGCTACATAGTGCCAAGCAATTTCTTTATGCCTCTGGTAGGAAATTAGCAACATTAAAATGAACACTTTTATTAGAAATCATTGCTTGTCATTTAAAATATTTAATAGAACAATCAAATCTGCATAAAGAAATCTGACATGATAACTCAATATGTTTGAACAGAAAACTTTTTTTACCCATCAGATGATCACTGAGCTTGGACCTTCAAAACAACTATGTTGAATCTGTTTTGTTACTCCACAAAAGCTTTTCAGTATTTTGAATTCTTTTCCATCCCAAATTAGAATAAAAATTCAGATCAAGAGAATTTTTAAGAAACAGTACACATTAAAATTTCATAATAAATTTTTCTGATAAAGGGATTCATTTCCTTCCAGAAAGGTCAGAAAGATATTTCAACAATTTATTTTTTTTAAAGAAGAGTTATAAAATCACATTAAGAGACTTAGCTAAACTGTATTTTTCTCACAGCTTCTATTTCCACAAGCTCGAATCTTCTGATATAATGTGTTTCACCAGAAAATTTCTAAGTCTTCATTATTTTAATTTCAGCATATTTCAGACTATCTAACCATTTCTAATGAACACACCTAAAAAGAATCGAGTTGAAGACACTACCTTAAAATACACGTTAAACAGTTATTACTATCTGATCTTGTTTTGAGTGCCTTGTTCAAAATCCTATCTTACATCTGTACCAGAGCTAGAAAATGAACTTAGCTTGCCCCAATTAAAGCCCAGGGATTTAACTAACCTGCTCAGCTTTCTTTTACAGTGGTAAACAGAAGGAAAACCCAAAAGTGAAACCTTTAAATTTTTATTTTTCCCACTTGCAAAGTGTAGATGATGAACAGTTCATGTACCCACATTTCCTCACAGGCTAGTACTCCAGGGAGTAGTGACAACTCTAGTGACAAACTGCTGTCATCTGACTGTCATCACCATCTTCTAGTATCTAAATATTAGCAAACTTCGTAGGAACTTACCAAAAGATGGACCACACGTCCGTGGTAAAAACACCCGAGTGAAAGATTTATGATTGCCTACTTGCTATATAGGGACCCCTTTAAAATGCAGGACTTCTGGAAAGAACTCCTGGACTCTTGCCTTTAGCCTGGAAAAAACTGTAAACCCTCTGATAAAAAGAAAGAGGCAGCAAGAGATAAACAGGGGTAGGAAATTTCAAGACACTTTAAATTTTTCCTGTCCTTCTTTCCCTCAAGAAAGAGCCTTATGTCTGACTATGTTCATGGATACAGGTTTAAAAATAGCTGGGTGACTTCCTGGCTGAGGAAAACAGAAAGATATAATTCAAGTTTATTGGCTGCCTAGCAGACATTACATTCTGTACATTCACACAAGTAATTGCATGTACATACACACTCCTAGATGTGAAAGTTACCTTCAAATTCATGACATGCTTGTTCAGTTATTTGAGTGCCCAGTGGTTTCAGGAAGCCACTGCATATTCCATGAAATCATACCCAGCTCTTCAGATAAAATACTAGTATAAATATTTAGATACTTTACCACTCAAGAGCAGAGACTGAATTCACTGGTTTCCCTTTCATTAGTATCCATTTATTGCTGTATCATATACTGCATTTGTAAAGAAAACAGTGGCTTCTCTTGGTCCTTTTTAATTTCATAATTCAGTGGATTCCTAAAGACCTTGGGAAACTGCCGAGTTCAATCTCATGCAACGTCATACCAAAGAAATTAATGTATCTTCCAAGGGAGTTGGAAGTACACAACTGTAGAAAACCCAGAAGAGCAGTCTATTTGAAACAGGCTAGAAAGGAGAAACCTACATGACTTCCAGTTGTGTGTAATGTTACACAGATGGTTCTCCTACTGTAGCATGTGGTCAAACTACTGATATTTGAGGCATGGTACATAACCCATTCAAAACATCACAGGGAGGGGAGTCCAAAGTGTTTTCTTCTCTTTTCTGTGCTGCTTGAGTATATTTACTTGGCTTGAAATAATCAAGCAGATTAAACAGATTCTCCATCTCTGCCTTAACTCTTCACTCCTGAAGCTATGCCTAAAGCCAATTATACAGAACCATATAACGTAAATATCCCTGCTTATACAAAAACAAACTCACTGCATGTTTATTTTTATGAACTGCTAAGAATCACAAGAAAAGTCATCTTCCCCAAACACGCTCAAGTACAAAAACCACCATATGAAGGCATCAGCAAAAAGTTGATAGAGTAGAACCTAAATCAGTCATCACAGCATTCACAAGGAAACAGATTTGACTAAAACATGACCTAGACAGCACTTACATTCTCCAAGTAGCACTGTAATTAGTAGAACATAATTCTAACAGGGAACATTCATTAAAAAAAAAAAAAACAACCTTCTGGAAACTGGAGTCCTTTTGGTCATTCATAGCTAAACATCCTATTTGAATTCCCAGTTCCTCAATTTTAACTCGAACAAAAGCACAGATGGGCTCCACTCACTGAACACATTTTATCATTAGGAATTATTCAGTAAATGTTTTCTGAAACAGACGTTAAGGGTTTTGAGACACCTTTCACAATCCCTGTTTCTCTCTTTTACCTCTGGAGGGAGGCACATCTAGTTATATTCCAAAGGCAGTGAATACCAGGAGCTGGGTTGGTGATATTTCACTTTGCCCTAGTAAGGCTGTGATGCTGCATGCATTTCCTTGCAGAAGGGCTTACAGAGGAAGCCTGTGTGAGGTCCCCTACAGTGAAGAAAGAAAATAGAAAATCTCCAATTGGAAGGCTCTGTATGGACTCTAGGATCTCACATCCCAGTGAACGTGTCCAAGTGGCCAAACAAACTCACAGCTAGAAACAGTAACTTAATCCCCTCTTCCAAACACATTTTAGCAACATGTGGAAGCCAGTAAGTGGGTCGCAACAGATAAGTGACCACACATAACAAAATGAGACTCATCAAAATAGTTGTAACTGAAAAACAAAGGCAAAAGAGGGGAAAAAAAAAAAAAAAAAAGTTGGACACGCTGAAAAGCAAGCATACTAGAGCAGGCCTGGTAGGTCTGGGTGGAACTTAGTTCACCTTATTTATATAAAACTTGGTTTGAAAAAGGATGTCTGATTTCAGCAGAGCCATCATCAGCTTTCACATGAGCATGAAGATGGTTTGTAGGAAACGTGGCTGCACTGACTAGAGTTGGTATGAGAGCACAGTATGAGAGCAGAAAGCTTTCAGATGGCAGGGAGATGGAGCGGGGTAAGTCCTTGAATGAGTAAATCCTTGAAAGAATAATCTACCTACTTTGTACTAATAGGAATCAGCACAAGAAAGCAGAGAATCAGGTCCATACCTTTCTGAAACCAAATGACTTTCAATAGAAACCCACTCCACAAAAATTTATAGAAGTAAAAGGTTGACTCACTGGTTGCATTCGAGTTTATTTGAGAAATGCTTGTCTTACTTGCAGAGTGACTTCTTAAGTAGGTGGTCTCCCATTTTTGAATGAATATTTGCTTCCTTTTTTCAGGCAGCTACACAGCTTATAAAATGTTAAGATTTCAAAACCTTGAGATTCTACACTGTTTAAATAGCATAGCTCTAGAAACCAACACATTTTGAACACATTACCCATCTACATTACTGGTCATTAAATGAGAGCTGTGTCCCAAGGCCTCATGCAGACTGGAGGACTTTGGAGGATCCCAACTTCAGTGTGGGACCTACTGACCCACATTGCTCCTCATTTGGTGCACTTACACAGGAGATGAGGCCACTGTTTCAAACACACCTCATCACCTTCCTTTGCTTCATTCTTTGTGCTTTACACAGGGTGACCTTTTCAGTCACCTGCACATTTTAGTTTAGTAGTCTTTGTTTGTTTTCTGAATGGCTCATATTTGTGGTTCTCAAGCATGTGCCCTTTGACTCCATCTTCCCAAAGGACAGTCATTTTGGTCATACCTACTTGCTTTTCCTAAACCACAAAACAACACTCAGAGTCTCATGATAAGGTGGTTACTTCTGCTGTTAAACTCCAGACACACAGCTCTTTACATCTGTTGCTATTGTGTTAATTCTCTTTGGAGATGTTTTACTTCCCAATGCTCATTTATCTTTGAGCATAACTGAGATAGATGTCTTCCAGATTTGGTCAAAGCAAAAGGAATTCTTGCTTTTTCTTCTCTTCAGGAATAATTTCCATGAGGCAGGTTTTAACTGTAGGAAGATACATAATAAATGTCTGCTTGTATGATTTGAGGTAAGCGAGTAACAGTGTTGAGTGCCAGAGATACCTTTGGGTGCCCCTTGGTCTCTAGTAGGAGGGACACACAACCTGCAGTTCCCACAGAGCTGTCTCACACACCCTAGGGAATTCTAATAACATGGGTACCTGTGGCTGGGCAGAAGAATTGAGCTCTATTAGTTATATCAGGCTTTCAATATGCTGTGCAAACAGAATAGCCTGAGGACCCTTCATCCCAAAGAGTGTACAGCACGAGAATGTATAGGTGCAAGACAAAGGTGTAACATGTCTAAGTATATTTATAATTTGAAGACCACTTAAGATGCAGACTGACCAGGAAATACCAGTCGACACAAACATTCAGCAATTGGGTTCAGCAGACACTAGACCAGAGAACAAGGCAGTTCTTCACAGCAAGTGTGAATCTAAAGGGAAAGCTAAAGGAAATGTTCAGAGTGGCTGGGTGAAGAGATTTTTAATAATTTAGAGGAAAGGCAACAATAAACTGTGGTTAAAGAAGGGTTTGCAATAACAGCTTTCAGAATTAGAAGTATCTCTGCAACTCCTGGGTACTTAAGATTTGAAAGAGTTGATTAGCAAACATGGAGGGAATCCATGGGTTTGTGTGTTGTGTGTTATGCATAAACACACATATATAGAATGTCTTTTCTTCCTTTTCCTTCCGGCTTTTACAAATTTAAATAGAAGAGACAGACAACAAGCTAATAGTTACAAGTTAGGAGAATGTTTACTAAATTCTACATTGAATAAATCCATAATGGAAAGGAAATTGAACCCAATCATTGGAATTCCAGGTCAGTGGAATACCTAAAGCCTAAGAAAGAATATCCGATCTCCCTAATACTGCTTTGTGCATACACACACCTACACAATATATGTCTAAGACATAGGACTGAAAGATCTAGACTCTGTTCTTAGTTATGCCAAAGCTTTTCCATTTTAAGTTAAACATTATTTCCAGGTAGCTTAAATCATCATAACAACATTGAAATCAGTAATCCTTGTTAGCAGTTATGTGTAAAATCTTCAGACATCAAAGTTTTGTTCAGGAGTACTAACCTGAATTACACAAATAAAAATCTCACGTTCTGTGTCTTAGTTCTACTAAATAAGATGCAATATTATTTCATTAAATAGTATGCTAGGGAATTTTAAAATTATTAGGTTTAAGACTGTCATCTATCACCACTGATGGCTGACCATCTTTGGCTTGCACTGATTTCAGCCAGAGCTGCATTCCCTTAGTTTGTATGGCAGCTTCACACCCATGTAAACACAGGAGTCACAGAGAAAATAAGTACAAAACCAGAGACCTCAAGGGACAGAACTGAAACATCTATATATTCCAGTAAGCAAAATTTGATCTCCTTTGTGTTCAAATTAACATTGAGAGGGAAATCTTGTCATGCTTTTGAAAACAGTTCTATTGGTAGCTGTAGAAAAGCTGTCAGAGGTACCTGGCCTTCTGCTGCTGGGTCACTCTCTTGTGGAAGATTTTTAGCCAGTTCAACCTCCCACTAATAACAAACAGATGTACTTAATGCTACTGAATGTAAATATTATTCTAACACACTTTTGCCTAGTTTTCCATGAGGCCCTATTTTGAACCATACATGCATGTGAATCCCCCTGCCCAAGGGTTCTGCAGGTGGCCTATCTCACAGTGCCATTAGAAAGTTAATTACCTACAAGGGAAGTTTAAACAAGTTGTTCCAAAAGCAGTGGAACTAATAAAGCCTGCTTTCCTACAGATTTGTGGCTTTGCCACACTGTACTGCAACAGCCTGAGCCCCTTTTCCATACTCCTTTGATAAATTCCCCTCCCTGCAATCCACGCTGCCCCCTATCCCTCCCATATCCATCAGCTTCAGGTCAAGCAAGAGGCAGCACACACTGTGCTTGTTTCCGAACACTGTGGGTGCCAGTTGTTCGGCTAGGATGTGTGTGCTGGAACTTCTGCTTCCATCAATGCACTAATGCCTTTTCTAGCTCTAGTTTTCTCACAATAAATAGGAACTTCATAATTTTGAGAAAAGAGTGGCACTTAAATTCAGCTGAAACTTGCTAATGAGTTCAGAAGTTTCTTTAAAGTTCTCTAATCATACTCAGTGAATAATTGTATTAGATACATTCCTTTAGAAATTTAGTCTAAAACATTCCCTTGTCTCAAAAATCATCTGTGTATATTTTCCCACTAGTTAAAAAGTTTTCTCTCTTATTTTTCTAACTAGTACCAAATCTTTGAGAACATTCCAGTCACTGTCTTCTTCATCTGAAAGGTAATTATGGCTACAGAACTATAAATGCACACCTTCAAAAATGTAATGATTATCATATAGCATTAAAATTAAATTATAATTTTAATTTTTCACTATCACAGAGATTGAGAACACAGTCTGAACCACTGCCAGATACTTGAACTCTTCAAGGACCAAAGTATTCTATTTCCTTTTGATAATAAGCCTGTCCCACAGCTCTCATAGCATCTTTCCTTCACTAAGCAATGACCTGAAAATGTAATTTTCTTGGACTTTCGACTGAGTCCTCCTTAGTACTGTTGGTGAATGCCATAGGTCTGTAAGCTATGCAGCACAGGTTTCCTAGTCCCTCACTCACAGAGAGATTAGATTTTTACAAGAGAGACCTTTCTGAACAGCAAAAAATAATAAATGTACCTCCTAAAATAGCATCTGTGAATCTGGCCCAACTCATCGAAAGATATTTTTCTATCACCCAGTAACTATAACATGCATGTATATCACTATTCCCGAGCTCTCTGGGCCAGTTTTGATTAATCTTTCCCCAGGACACAGAGCTTTCCAAGCTATGAATCATTTTGCTTGATTTTTGTCTGCACTTTTCCATGTCAGCAGTTTTCCTGCCCCACCACATGATGACAAGAGCAGCATGCAGCGTTTGTTGACTGCCAAGTGTTACACTAACTGTCACACAAGTAGAAAAGACAGTGGAAACAGATCTGCTTTGTTTAAGGATGTGCAGTAATTTCGTAGGGATCTCCCTGCTCTCTAGCTCCATCTACAGAAATACCAAACCTCCCTTCCCAAAATAATCCCCAAAATTGCCTGCAGAGTACAGAAACATTTGAGGCAAAATTGCTTTACCACAGGGTAGCATACAGCCTACAAAAGCTTAAAAGTGGTGACTACACATTTACAACACCCTACTGTAACACCCGTTTCTGTGGGTTGGTTCCATCTGAAGAGCCTGACCCCGTAACATCAGAAATTCCCTGTGACATACTTGACCTCCCCAGCGCACTTGCATCACCCTCTTTAATGAACACACAGCTGCTAATGTTATTTCCAATGCCCATCGGTTCTGTATCAGCCTTGCCCTTTGAATCTCTCCCTCGGTTGCCCCTATTTTGATGTGTTGCTGACTCCGCAGCAAAGTTACACCCTTTTTTTTTTTTTTGGTGGAGAGTATGTTAACTACTTTTTCATGACAATAGTCATTAAAGATCTATCATGAGTCAAGCCTTCGGTCAGGACTTTGTTTATTCTGCACGAGAGCTTCGATGGAACTTGTTCCAACTGTATGCATTCATCTTACAGCTGATGAGAGACATAGGGAGAATTTTGTTTTGACCTTCCCAAAATAAACACTTTCAAGAAAAGAGATACAAAGTAAATAGTAAAAAGACTGTAAAATATTAAGAGGAAACTAGGAATGTCTGAGAAGATTACATAGTGTCTTCCCATTTAATGAGATTAATTTCTTTTCAAACTCCTCTTTGCACTCTAAATTATCAAATAAACATGTATTTCAGCAATTACTTAGAAATTTAAGAACAGAAGAATGAAATTACTAGAGAGAACTATTAGAGGAAAAGGAAGTTAAGGTTCCAACTCATTTTAAAATCAATCCTAACTGAAATCTCCAGTAGGGTACTGTACAGAAGCATAGGGGCAGCAGCAAAGGAATCTAACCCAACAGCAAAGGGGCTGCCACTGCTCAGGGTCTGGAAGAAGGAGAGGTCCTGGGGTGGGCTGCATGCCCCAGCCAAGGAGACATTCACTCTATGTGTCACAGTGTCTTTCTCTTCCCCATACTCAGGCAGTTCATCTGGTTCTGCCCCCGCTGGCTTATGATCCAGCAAGGAAAAGGCATGAAAGTGTTTTTTCTTGCAGTTTTTCCCTTCCCCTGCCCCTTCCCACTTCTTCAAGGAACAAAGAGAGGCCTAGGAGTGGAGGAGGTAGGAAGAGAAATGAACGCCTAGTTGTTCTCTGCAAGGGCAGGGATGAAGAAATAAACAACTTGCATTACTCACAGGAGGGGGTGAAAGGAAAGCAGAGCCAGTCTGGACGAGCTGGATTTTCCTGGCTCCAGCAAACCCCTCCTGGAGTAATATATTGAGCTACCTCACATCATTCACTCCTTTATCTGAAACACACTGACCACTCGAGCAGCACTTTGCCCTCCCTCGCAGACCTGCCCCTAGCTGCTTCTTGTAGGTAAAGGGAATCAAGAAGCCCATGGCACAGGCAGAGACTCAGCAGAGGAGGAAAAAAGCCACAGGAGCTGCAAGGACCTGGAAACTCCAGTACCATCCAGGAATGAGATAGGAATAGCCTACATTGTTTGCAGAGAGGTGTCCTAGCTGTAAAGCTGCCAACTTTCCTTTTGACCTGCCACAGAGTTACTTGTGTGGCTAATACACAGCAGTCTGGTAAGCTGCACAGAGACTAAGGATGTAAAAATAACATTTCTATTTACTGCATCAGGCTTGAGACCTGAATGGCAGGGTGGCAAACTGGCAACACATAGTGGAGACTGGTATAGTTTCTGCAGACACAAATTGTTTGAATACGTTTAATCCAAAACATATTGCCAATTTTGAGAAGAAGCTAGTAGGGGTGAATTATGTGTCTTGAAGGCTTAAATTTTAAACATAGAATTTCATAAGCACAGAATATTCAGAAAAAAAATCTAAATCTTGTTTATCTTAAAGCGACTGAAAACTATAGATTAGATAGTGTCGGTGTTAGAGCTCTGCTTCTTAAAAAAAAAAAAAAAAAAAGCCTTCCAATGTATTTTACCTCCTCCTGTACTCTCTACAACTTAAAACTACCTTTTCAACTCTCCCATATTATCAGAAAGACTGTATAGCACCACCTAGGTCTTCATGCTCTCCAGTAACTATGCAAGGTAACAAAATGAGATCACAACCAATCTCAGAATTTTACATAACCCCCCAAAATTATGGAATGTACTTTGACTAGCAGAAACTTCTGCGAAAAATTACTCTAATATGCAACCACCAGATGACTGTACAACAGATTTATAACTGTATTAGGAGGGTAATTTGAAATCTGAATATAACCACTCTGATGAATGATGATATTTGAGTTGTCTTGGAAGACAGTTTCCTCTTCCGCTGAAGATACATCATTGGTGAAGGATTTATGGAATTCACTTTTCATTCAACCCCAGTTTTCCTTAAAGCATTCCAGAGAAAGTAATCCACAAACTCCAGGCTAGACCTGAGAAAATGGCAGCCCAATGGTAAGTACAGGGAACACTAACTGAACAGGGACAACACATGGCATGAGTGTTGTGAGGAGTCTGCATGGGCAGGGCACTGACTGACCCACCTGCTCTCAGGTCACCTTGCCCTACCAAATATCTCCAGCACCAGCCTCCTACACATAACCTCATTAGAGACCTCCAAACTACAAATCCCACATCCAGGTCTCAGGCAGGGACCAAACAGCAGCCTGGTAGGTAAATGGAAAAACTCATTACTCAGTCACTTCCTGCAAACCCTTTCTTTGGCACCCTTACTCAGTCTCTGGGGTGGCTTCTGGCACCTACCTTGAATTTGAAAATTTCTCTTCCAAAAAGTGGAGCCCACAAGTCAGGCACAGGCAATGCACAGCAACAATGAATGACCTCTTTACCTTTGCTCATCAACAGACAGACAACTCTGGTGTCCAGCTCATTCATTCAGAAACAAATTAGGCATCAAGGAGCTCAAGATCCACTGGTCTGCAATGAGGCTAGGTCCAAACATCACTGAGACTTTGAAAAATGTCTTAAGTTTCTACATCTCTGAGTTGACTTCTGTAAATTGTTTTCTTCAAACCATTTTGGGGTCAGAGGACCAAGTTGAATGAATTTGTATCAGTTTTGTGTGCATCTCTCTCTTTGAAGAGGTAGCATAAAGCAAACCCTCATTCTGTTAGAGACCCACAGATTTCAAATCTACTCTCCTGCATGATCCGTTATCACTTCTAGTTTTGTAACAGCATTGTCAGAGATCCTGATATGGACTGAAGCCACCTTCTTAACATTAGGACCCCACGCAGAAGCTTCCCACTGGTTGGCCAAGATTTACAAGACAGCACTTTGGCCCAACTGAGTCTAATACAATCTACCACCTGGCAAATATTCCAACTTTATTTCTGGGCCCCTAGTCTTTCATCAAAATATTGGTGTGCTTCAACTAACAAGAGTCCATGCTAAGATCATCAACGATGTACTTTCCAGAAAGAAAATTTCCTGGGAGTCATTTTGTAGTCTAGGGCCAGGATGGAGCAACTTGCAGTAGTGAAAAAGAAAAGCTTAAATGTATCTCCACTGGAGCTGGCCAGTGACTGAAAGCTTGAACATTCACAGCAAAATCCTGTCCCTGTTAAAGGCAATGAGCAAAGTCTCACCAGTTCCAGTGAGGTCTGGATTTCTCCCAGATGTACTCAGAAAAATGGTCTAGAGGTGGAGCCAAGCATTTACATTCCTGCTTCTGTAAAGAACCAAAATTCTCTCAACCCTCAGTGCATGAAAACCAACCCCATATCTAATGTAGCTGCTTTTATCTTCAAAAGCATGGCAACTAGTCCAGAAAACAGATCAAGAGGCTTGTTAAATGTTAAACAAGTTACACTCTGCTGTCTCTCCCCTATGTTCCCTCCTGTTTATTTTAAAAGGGAACTTTTAAATCCAAGAGCCTAATTCCCATCCTGCAATGTTTCAAGTGAGTGAGTTATGGGCATTACTAGGCCGATAAAATACTTACAGGATTTCTGAATTAGCTTTACCTTTTCTAAAATCATCAATTCTTAAAATATAGAAAGAGGAATATCCGGTGGAAATGTGTTTCATCAAAAGAAAAAAGTTTGCACCTATATTTAGTCCCATTCAATACAGACAGTTTCAAAGCAAGACTATAAGTAAAACTCTTAGACAACACTATGTAAACACATTATTTAAGCTACATTCTGGATCTGATTAATTATAACAGAAGATCAAATGTTAACAACTTAAGAATCTTCACTCCCATCTACACATATGGAGTACTTTAAAAAGTACTATAATTTCAGAGTAATAAATAAGAGCTCTCACCTAAATTATACAACCATTATCTTTCGGTTGCTTTAAAGGTGAACACGCAACACGATTTTTATTGCACATTCATTTGATAGAAGTTGCCCATATATGGCCTATGAGAGAACCAAAGAGGAAAATTATGTCCTTTGTAAGAACATTTAATTCACATTCCTGTTCTGTTTTCTGTACAGCAGTTATCCTTATGACAGGTATGCATTCCTGCACTACTTACAATGTGTTTTTATACAAAAAAGACATTCATATTCATTCTTAGCTGAGAACATGCCTTGCATTGCTGTGAGTGTTACAGTAATCCTCAATTTCTTAACAGAATAAGACAGGCCAACTTTCTCAGTATTCAAAGTCCAAATTCAATTTGTATCCTTACCATTTTTCTTCCAGTTATTTTCTCAAATACTGGAAAACTTCCACAAAGCTCTACATCTTACAAAAATATATTGAATGTTTATTGCCTGATAACAATTACAGCAATTTTCAGTATAATCAAAACTGCCACATCCTGTAGTCACCAATTTAACAGAAAGGGAAAAACCATCTCCAGTCCAAACCATAAAACAGATAGTCCAAGCTCATTCCAGATGAGAGAGAGCAGAAACACAAGCATGTGATCCCATGCTACCAATATAGTCTTTTATATGCCACATATCACCTTAGAAGATTCACTTCCATTATTGAATTTTATATTTCAGGTTTCAGTTATTTTCTTTTTTCCTTTCTATTTCCAGAAGCAGACATAGTGGGCCAGAGATTCATTTTGAATTAATAGTTAAAGTGATCAACCTTAAGACTAGAGACTTACAAGGAAACAAAGTCCAGTATTTCAGAGAAATTACAGCTGTAAACCAGGGCTGAAATCTACTTCCATGAGTTGCCATGGTGCATGATCAGACTCTTGGGAGAAACACCTTTTAGTTAACACTTACGAGTCTGGTATCAATCAGTAACCTACCCCCCTACTACTCAGCAGTACCCAGGCCCTGAATTTGGGTGACTTCAGACTATGAAACAGAGGGAGGAGGTGAGCAGGCACATGGCCTTGCTCTTACCTTTCCTTCAGTGCCACATTTGAACCACACAGGATTTATATCAGGTGTCACCATGGCATTCTGTTTATTCCAAAGATATGTTATCTTTATTATGGCACTGTATCCACCCTCCACTTACAAATGGACACCTGAAACCAAACCATGGTCTAATGCACTCTGATGGCTTTAACAAAAAACAAAGGACATTTGGGAATTCAGAATGTCCATCCACCTTTAATACCTGTGACATCTCTATCTCTTTCACAGCAGGTAACTCAAAGTTTAACTTTTTCCATTGATTTTGCTTCAGAAAGCTGGAAATATGCACAAAGTCAGGAGCTCTAAGCATAAATAGAACAGAACCTCTCTAAATAATCATTGATCTTCTAAAAGTGCTCCATGTAGACCAAAATGGCTAGCCAGTCCAAAATAGGATGAAAAGCCATGACATTGAAAACATTAATAAACAAATAATAGCATATGGGTCAACTGAATGGTTCATGCTGTTTAACCTGTTAAATAAACGTATGGATATTTTTCCACCTCACAACTCGAAGTTTCTAAACAAACCTGCTTTGCATTGGAAGCAAAAGAAAAAACACTTTCATTTGGAAAGTGGTTAAACAGGAAACAAAGACTATTGTTTTGTTTAATTTGCACTACTCAAAGTAACCTTATTCTTTAGATAAGCTCATTTACTTTCCATTCTCTTCTGTTGTTTTCCACCACTAAAAGTGTAATCAGAGTATATCTAATGAGCTGTAATTGTCATTTCCAGAACTATAAGAGTAGAACCTGGATATTTGACTGGTGTCAGAGCTCAACAGCACAATGACTTGCCTTAAACAACTGCTAACTGCTAACTCCAGGCATCACCCCTGCACTGTGGTCTCCCTCTTCCCTGCCCTCCCCATTGCACACTGATATCACAAGTCCATTGCCTCATCTGAAATTTGATCTTTCATTTCAGCACCTCCACTATCTTCTTTGCTTGCTGAAATTTATATTTCTTACCAATTCCCCTTGTGTCCATGGGCATATTTCATGTTTTCTTTAGGCATTAACCTCACATTTGCACATGAAGACGCAGTCCAGGGAAACCTTCAGAAAGAAAGGCAAAAGATGTGGTAAAACCCAGGAGTTTGGGGGCTCTTGCATGCTTCATCTTGCTGCTAAGGAAAACATGTGGCTGTAGGTCTGATGAGACACTGTTATTCTTTGGCCTTGGCCAACTAAGAGCACATAAATATTTCTATATAATATCATTTGTTCTAGATTATGCCTGACATTTAAAATGTAGATCACACCATTAGGATGGTTTGTGTAGAAAACAGGTATGAAATGCTACAATGATAACGGCAGTGTTAACTACTTGAAAAACTATCAGGAATTTTTTCTGCATTGATTTTAATATTTTTCAATACTGTGTCATAATGGCATGACTCTGAATTACCACCTCAAAATAGCAAGTGGATACTCCTGTGGATAACCACTTTTCAGATTCCAACTGCATGATTTCCATAAGAAAAAAAAGGCAGGAAATAAACCCTCCAAAATGTTAGGTAATGTTTCTAAAAACATCTTTGTTTCTAAGGAGCTTAAACACGTAACTTCTGAACTTGCACTTAAGCAATTATGAAAAATGTTAATGCATATATAAGGAAAAGGAAAGTGTTGGAGTCTAACACTCACAAGAAGAAAAAAGTAAGGAGAGTTAAAAATTCTTTTTTCTCTTTCATTAGGTGAAGTGACAATATTACCAGCTGCTAAATGACTTGAACTAGCTGGTAGAAGCCTTGTGTAATATATGTTCACTCTTCTAAACTTAGGTCAGGTTTAACAAGTAACACAAGTCAGAGCAAGGGTGAAATATGGAGACTGTCTTATTGGGAGATGAATGGATAGTACGAGCTTACAGAAACAGGTCTGGACTTTTTGCTTATATAAGGGGTCAACCAGACAAAAGCTGTAGCTCTAGGTTAAAGGCACATGCTTATGAAACAGGTGTCACCCTCCTGTTTTTCACCTAGTACCAGAGCATTCCTAACACAGTAGGTTTGTCTGCTGCTGGTTTTCACTGCTGTGACACTGAGGTGACTTGAAGGAGGGTGGAGTCCTAATTCTATAACCTGATGCAGAAAACTATGGAAGAGGACCATCCCTCCAGCTGACTGGGTACATAATCCACAGCTGACAACAGTCCCTTGGTTTATTCTCCCTATTGCTTAGAAAGAGAGCATAGCCCCTTTGAAGCTAAGCCCAGAGAGAATTATAATCTCTTTGGCCTCCTTGAAACTATGACAAGGTGAGGAGTCCTTTAGCTTTGAAAGTTCATAAATCCTGCCAAAAAGATGATGAATTGGCTTAGAAGCTGTAAGTAGTGGCACTCCCTCCGCTATGTGTCCAGGCCAGCGCGCCCAGCACCGAGACATCTGAGCACATGGCCAGGGCATGGTCCAGGACACCTTTGGAGCACTGAACTTGCAGGCTGGAAGCTCTTGTTCTGCCAGCTGCTGCACAGCCTCATCCCAGAGGGACACAGGGCAAGCAGAATCCCATCCACTGTCAGCAGAAATGGGCTCAGCCCCATTCATTTCAGCTACAGCGCATAACGAGCAGATCCTGCACAGTACGTGCAGGTGACCAACCACTTCCGAATGCAGGACCTGCTGCAACCAGAAGGAAGTGATCTGCCTATTGTTGGAAAGGATGTCCCATGTGTCAGGACTCAGCAACACAGAGCACAATGAACAATTGGATTAGGCAAGATGGTGAGTCATTGCATCACGGAGCGCTCGATGCTGTTTGGTGACTTCTTGCAGGCCATATGAATACAGCAGTTGACAGGACCAAGCTCCTGGCTGTAAGCAGGCTCAGGAGCAAGGATGAATTCACTCACTACATACAAATAGATGTAGCCCATTGCTCTGAGCACCGAGTTACATACAGGTACACTAGATGTCATTCAGATGTAGGGCACCAAACACAACTTTAATAACTTTTTTTTCCCCCACTTTCTGAGGCACAAATAAAGGGGCTCTGTGAGTCCCTCTGGCCTAATCAGGCCTATCGACCGTTGCTTGGCCTGTGCTAGCCCAGGAAATAAAAATTACCTTGTCTTCTTCAGGAAGAAGTTCTTCACTGAGAGGGTGGTAAAGCACTGGCACAAGCTCCCCAGGGCCCCCAAGCCTGTCAGTGTCCATGAAGCATTTGGGCAATGCTCTTAGACATGCAGCTTAACTTTTAGGTTGCCCTCTGTGGAGTCAGGATTTGGACTCTGATCCTTGGGGGTCCATTCCAACTCAGGATACTCTTAACGCAAGGAGCTGGGACTGGGTGGTTTCGTAGTTATAGAGGAGATTGCTATCAGTGCTCTAGTCCAGTAAATGAGCTTCACATCCCATAAATGATCCTTTCACAACAGAGATGATTGACACAAACTCTGCAAGGTCTGTAATTTTTAAAAGGCTGCTTTTGAAGGGAACAAACTGCTGAGGAGAACCAGAATCAGCTGGGACAGTTGTGTCTCAATATAAATATTTTGCTGTTATACATGGACTGTCATTAACTTCTGTATGAATGAAAGTTTCACAAATAAAGGTTTCCCTTCCTTCAAAAATAAAAATAAACAACCATGGGTGAGCCAGCATAAAATTCACATGGTAAGCAACAGAGTTCAATGTGTTAAAAACCATTAATCATGCTGAGGTCAAACAGTGCTTTACATATTTCCTCCCCAAACTGTGTCTTGCGGGTGATCTGTATCCTAACAGGTTTTGTATTGCTGAGTTGTAAAGCGTTCCTGATGAATTGTTTTTGGCACTCAGTCCAAAGCCTTGAAAGCCTGAGTCCTTGAAAATAAAAAGCAGAGCCTTCCTTTAGCATTAGTGCTGGACACAACACTGGAACACAGTCTGTATTGTGTGCAGAACAGGAGAAGAGCCTATGGCCTATGCACAGTTTTGTCTGTGACCTCGGGGAGGCCCTCAGCAGTGTTATAAAGCAAAGCCATTAGAGAAACAAGAGCACATTTGAAGGGAAGGCTGTTAATATTAAATTTATTCCTCCTTCACTTTGCCACAGTAACTGCAGGACTTGTTACTACCCCTCTCACTCCCACTATCAGACAGTGACCCAGTCCATCCTCCCTGCTATCCTGTTACTCTCCCTACCTTCTCTTAACCACTCACTCTCATTAGTCTCCTCACACTTTTGATAGAAACATGCCTCACTCCCCTCCACTGCATGAAGAAAGGCACAGGAATCCCTCTGGCTTCCATCCTTTTATCCTGCCTTTTTAACAGTTGCCATGAACAGTCATACTGAATTCTTCCCTGCTGACCTCATCCTTCACTTAGTCCAGTCTGGCTTCTCCCCTGAAATTAACATCCTTCTAGCTACAGTGAAGCACATCTCCTACCTGAATCCAGATGCTCTTGCTCCATCTTCACTGTCCCTCAGCTTTCATCTGCTTTCATGAACTCTTGGTCATGCTTCTCCTCTTTACATGCAGCCTTCCTTTGCTTTTTGGGTTTTGTTTAGACATTCAACATGTTATTCAATATCTCTCCTTCCTTTTCTTTCCCACTTTCAACAAAGGATCCCAAGACTCCATCCTCTGCCTATGCTTTTTCTCCTTCAGCTTCCATATCTATTTTTATCTGTCATTTTTATCTCCAGTTTCTCTCCCATCTACAGCCCCATTACGGAGTTGCTTTCAGTTGTTAGAAAACACTTATTGGATAGCCTTCCTTTGTGTGGGGAACTATAAATTTAGCATAATCTATCTCTATCAAGTTTCTATGTCCTCCACTTATTCATAGGACCAACTTTCACTGTGGCCAGGTTATGTATCTAATGTATCTGTTTAAAGTATTCCTCTTGCTTTTTTCTTACATCAAAATATTATTTGTTTTTTGATTCATCAAGAGCTTTCTTCAAGCGTCCATCACTTCCTGTCTGCTTTTTCATGTCTTTGCTGTTTCCACTAATTTTCTATCACTTCTCAAAAAGGCTTTGATGAGCACTTGCCTCAACTTCTCTCCAAGAGTTGGTGCAGTCTTCAGTATGAAAACAGGTCATTTATATATAAATTCTGCTTTCTGTCAAACTGAACATCAGGACTTTTGTACAGCCCACAGATATATGCAGGAAAATACTCTGTCTCCCAGCTAGAAATAAACGTGTTTCAGAGAGAATGGTTAGGAAAAAAAAAAAAAATTTAGTATTAAATTACATCTCTTTCAGAAAAAGAATGCAACTAGTGGTACATTTTCAATTCAGATGAAGTTCTTGAGCAGAATGACTTTATCATCTGGGTATGAAAGAGGCAAACTCATGAACATTCAAAGTTAAGCAGCATTACATTCTGTAAATAAGCAACGCTCCTAGACTGCACAGAAGGACACATAACCATTGGTTTTTTTCTTTCTGTTCTTGTTCTCTTATCATATAAAATTATCATCTGAGAACTGCTATAGTATTTTTATGCAATAAGTAAAAAAACCAATATATAATTCACTGTCGTAATTCATTGTTATAGAGTTCTACCTCATCTACACATACTTATAGTCTGTCATAATTTATTTTGTCATTCATAAGACCACCCAGTACTTCCTAAATTACCCATAATCAATAACATAAAAGGACAACTCTTCTACTCTCAGACAAATAAAACCCCTTTCAGGTCTAAAATTATAGTACTATTGTGCCTCATGGTGGAGGGTTTATGTGGGTTTAACTATGCAGACTAATTTTCCATAAAGCTTGCAACTTGAATCAAAAGATCATTTCTCCATTTGTTTTCACTATGGTCAACAGGAATCTATTTCTGGATTTCAGCAGAAGCTGGATCAGACACCTATTTTCTGTGATACTCCATTCATCACTGTTATCTACTATTTATTCTTCACCACTTGACCAGGATTGTGATTAAAACACAACTAAACCAAACAACACAAAGAAATTTAAAAGATATTAAAAATCATGGCTGATTTAATTGAGATAACATATAGCAAATAACTATAACATAAGACAAATATTGTCTGCATAAGAATTAACAAACTGTAATGAAGGAAACTTGATAAAATTCTGCAGAATTAATTTCAACAACATAAATACAACCTATATTCATTTGAAAAAAAAACAGCTACAGATTGTTCATAGTAATTACAATTTCACCTATGATCCTGAAAGTGAATATTAACATAGGGCAATATGCAATATTAACATCATCTCCATTCATATAATTACTTTCACTTAGTTATTCCACCTCTTATTTGATTATTTGTCCATGCCTTATCTTGTCCTTTTTTGACATTAAATGCTCAGAAAGGATTTTCTATTCTGTGTTTATAAATAACCTAGCAAAACAGGACCCTAATCCTGGTTATAAGATTCAGAAATAACTTGACTTTTAATTATAGTGACTTCATCATTATTCATGGCCAACTGCAAGAACAGTCCCATTTAACTCTGAGTTAAATAAAGCTGTAAACAACATTGCTGTCAGCCCCTTGTTTCTACAATAGAAACTGTGGACTAAGTGAATGCTTTGAGCATCATCATTTTCTCTCTCGGGTATGCAAGAATATGTTTTTATATAGCCTCTCATGTCAATATACTGAATGTACCATTTAATTCTTCATGGAAACCAGTGATCGATGTTCCACCTCAAAATTGCTAAGAAGCACTATGTTAGCCTCTAACCCCAGCTGCCCTGGTATCTTCTGGGGGTAAGTGGATGTAGCAAAAAATTTTCTTGGTCCTTCGAGCTTGCCAATGGTCTGATTTAGAGCAGCCCACGTCACATCTGGCTAGCTGTGACCCCAGAGGGCTGCCTGCCAGCTGGGATTTGCCAGAACATCGTGTGCTTTGGACATTCCCCTGTTCCCACAGTAACGCTCTTGTCAGGGGCTGCAGGGAATGTGCTAAGCAATGAGAATACCCAGCTGAGGAGACACGGCAATTCTCCAGACATCTACAGTGCAGAATAAAGGAGCTCAAACTAACACACTCTGAAGCTATTTGCAAGAGCAAACCCTCTTATTCCAGGATTGAAAGATCACGCCATGATACACCAGCCCGGGCTCTGAAGAAGGGGAAATGTTGCCTATGAAGGCATTTCTGTTTTAATTAACAGGATAGCTAAGTTAAGCAGCACTAAGATGCAACTGTATTTGGATGAAGAGCACTAAGGTTCAGATAACAAGGCATTGTACTTATAGGGCACCATTCTGCCTTGAAGCAGTACTATCCATCTTGTGTGCGATTTTACACGTGTATTTGTCACTGTCCATCAGTGTAACATCATCTTTATATCATCAGTGTATATAAACAAATGATATATTTTGTGATAATGAAATGTTTTTGCACTTCACCCCTCTTAGCAAGGTAAAACACCTACTGGGGACAGGACTGAATCAATACCCAGCAGTGTGTTAAATTATGTTTTTCTCAAAAATAACATTCTTTGAATGGGACTTAAAAGTGAGGCTCTAACTACAAAGAGCACTTAAAAAAAATATCAGTCCATTTTAAATGAGGACCTAACCAACTATCTCAGCTCATTATCTTCTGCTCGTTCACTTCCTATCCCAAACTGCTACCCAGGATTGCTCAACAGCATTGGGCAGTTATTGAATTCCTCTCCCATCGATCATGGCACTCCAGTGCTGGGCTTCTGAAGCTATGAATAGTTTTGCAAATCCCTGATGAAATGCATAAAGCACTTTGGGGAAAGGTTGATAAATGAAAGCTCTCTAGAACTTTTTTGTTTAGCACAAGAGCTTAATGGAACATGATCGTGGTGGGTGGTGGGCACCTTCGATGGGGAGTGAGGGGGGGGACCAGAAAACAATCTCACTGAGAAAAAGGAGACAGAGACAGTAAACACAAAGCCATGGACTTTTAAAGAGGTGATTTCTTAAACAAGCATATTCCAATATGCAGCACACATTTTCTACTGCTTTGAAATTGCATCTGCTTTTTATAAGAGTAGAGTGATTATTATATAAGAAAAGCCTATTTGCCTGAGTATGTGGTTACACATTTTCTACTGACTTCACAAATTGTTCAAATTTCAGTATTTGTTGGCTTTATTATAAAGCAGTGTTATTACTGGCATCTACTATAAGGTATTAAAAAGACCTTTTATTGTTACTGTAGTGTGGCATTAAGGATCAGAAACTCATCTGAAATAAGTGAAAGCTGAATACATTGTATTTAATTTAAAATCTTACTAAAAAAATTATATTTACTCATCAGGTCAAAGAGCCAACAGATCCCCCAGATGTGTGACGTCTAAGATCTCACCAATTTGAGCTCTCCAGTTCAAACGAAATCCTGCCTGCTCACTCTGCTAAATTGAAGAGACTTGCTTTGACTGGCCATTGTGCTTTGGTTCACCTCCTGCCCAAGGCACTTCCTGGACTTGCCTAGGGTTGATTTTTCCCCCCATACTTTAATATTTTCTACTGGTTTTGGTATCATACTAACAGAAAAAAAATATCCACCACAACCATCCATGAACATAAAGCAGTAAGGAGGAACTCGCACTGTGACAAGCCACGAATACATCAGCTGAAGAGGCAACATAGGTCAAACCAACAACAAACAGCCCTATTTTTGACAAGTTGCCCACTGCTGGGTGAGACGTTTCAGTGTCACATTTCTGCCAGTGTGACACATTTTGACAGATAGAGGATCCAACAGGTTTCAACCAATCACCCATCTAAGCCCACATGATACCCAGCACTAGGCAATCCTGCAACATGAATGCAGCCTATTTTGTAGCATCAGAGAGGGAACACATGGCTTCAGGTATTGTTTTCAAGGGAAACAGGCTTGAAAGGGCCCTTCAGGTCATCAAATCCAGTGCTGACCCTCACAAGCACTGATTCAGATAATTGTTTTTATATAATCTGCCTCAAATAATCTGTGGCTTGCTTTGTTTTCACGGCTTTGGTTTCTCCCATTCATTTTGTTAGAAGACTGTTTCAGAAATCCACTGCTCTGAGAGATGGGAACCTTGTCATTTCCAGCTGGACTGTATTTTTATGACCAATTTATATCTGCCTGTTGTTCATGTCACTGCAGTTCTCAGCTTTGAATTTCTTTCAGTGAAAACGCCAAATAAAAGCAGAGCTTTTTTCTCAGTGAAGTCTCTGCTAAGTCATTTGTTCTCTCACTTACTGTAGCTAATTCGGTGCATCATCATGATCATGAATAGAGGCAGGGGGCTCAAGAAAGCAATCCTCCAGCCAGACCTGTGCCTGGAATCCCCACTGAAGGGATGGGCTTCCTGTTTTGCCACATGTCAGTGGACAAATTTGAAATAAACTGAAATTAATAGCAACAGTGCCCTGCACAGATATCAGGTCATCCAATACAAATGCACATATAGCATTTTGAAGAAACAAGATAATCAAATAAAACTCCATTCCCAAAGGAGAAAGGTTAAGTCTCTGTTCATTGTTTGTGTTTCTACTCTGTTTCATCAGTAAACTGAAATACAAAAGAAAAAATGGTTTCCAAAATCTACCATTACAGACCCAGGCAAGCCTTTCCTTCACAATACTAAACTAGAATTGTACAAGCATGTGAAATTTAAGGGCAGCAAACCCATGCCTACATTCATCCTGGTAAACTGAGACCAAAAATGTACCCATGTGCATTAACAAGTAGGAACAATTCAGGCTGAAAGGAATAAACACATGAGTAAATGTTATGCGAGTTATTGATTTTACAGGCAGTACAAAAACATCAGTTATTTTTCTGTCTTCTAAACTGAAGTGCTCAAAAAACATGAGAATTGCTCATAATCCAAGAACCCCGAGTACATACAGGAGCTCCTTAATTCTTCAGTGAGAGACCAAATGCAATGGCTAAACTATTTCACTTCACAGGGTCACGTTGAGTGCTAAAGTCAGCAGGAGCCACCTTGCACCTGAGGGCAAAACTCATCTTGTCGAGTCCACTTTCAGGTACAAGATGTTTAGAAAAATCAGCTTTAAGGTCACGTGTGGTGGGACAAAAGGATCGAAAACAAAGCCAACAAGACCAAGCAAAATGAAGTGCTCAACTCAATTTATGGCAGCACTACATGTAGACTATTAGAAAGCATATGTCCAGTGTGCTAAATATTACCAGAGGAGAAGTAAAGGCAGCCAGAGAAGTGTATGGCTTTCCACAGCATTATTAGCCTGGGTAAACTGCCAGTATCTGCTGGTTTCATTAGATTTAAGACAACATCTGTGATACTATTATTTACAGCAGTGTCAAACTCTCTGTAAATTGTTAAAACATAAGCTCTGTTCTTGGGTAAGGACACAAGATACTCACTGAGCCCATCTCTTCATAAACCCTAGACAAGACAAAAGGTTATCAGCCTCCCATCAGTAACACACGGCAGTTGTTCAAATAACAGGTTATTTTGACACCTACTGGTCAACTCCAAGTACAGCATTGTTACATTTCCAGGTTGAGACAGTGCCAAAGAGCAGGCAGACGTTTAATCCAGCCTCAATAAAGTAAAAACCTGTCTAAGTTTAGCCTGTACCCAGGGCTAAACTGTAGCAGTTGTTCTACCACCCAATGCCCCCTCCCCAGCTGAAAAGGGGAACTGGGGAAAAAAGGGAGAAGCCCCGTGGGTTGAAGTAGAAACAGATTCAGTGAAATAACAAAACTAATACAACCACCAAAATAAAACGTATGAGCTTATACTCAACCTGGTCCTTAGGGGTAGCAGCAGGAACAGAAGGCCAAGAGGAAGACACCCCAGGAAGAGAAACCCCAGTCTCAGTAAACTCCTTCCTTTTATAATGAGCTTGACGTCAGAGGTGTGGGATACACCTGTGAGTCACCTTGGGGCAGCTGCCTTGATTGGATCTCCCAGCTGACTCGGGGCTACTCATGGCCTGCCTGCCATGGCTGGCCCATGGGTCTGTGCCTGGGAAATCAGGACAAACCCCTTTTTCTTTCTTTCTTTCTTTTTTTTTTTTTTTTTTTTCCTACTGAAAGTCAGTATATGGTTAGACACCAGAAAGGCAGGACAGAGTGCCAAAGACTCCAGGCTACTCTGAAAGGCAAGGTTACTTTAAAATAATTTGAGGGGATAAGGACAGGGAGAGGAGCGGAAGGAAGAGGAATATGGAGACTGGGAAGCAGGATGCTGCTTGGAAAGTATAACATTTATATATGTAAGCACTGGTGTGCTTAATGGCTCTAAAATAGCTCTTGGGCATTGATGCATGAAATCCATTGCCAGGTCCAGGTGTTGAAAAAGGACTTGACTGATAAGAAAATGCTGGTCAGAATAGTGAGCACTACCAATGATATAAACAACTGCCATTTGGGGGAAAAAAAGGATTAATCACCACTGGAAGCTAATCAGAACACCATTGCTCCTAAATACCGTTACAGGATTATAGTATCAGGGTCTACACGGAGAGAGGGGTGCTGTTATATTACATGTCATTTAAAATATATCATGAAAGTAAAATCCAGGGGTGTGAGATGAACAGATTAATGAACTTTATGAGATTTTGACACTGGGAGTCAAAAAGCATGGTTATTGCCAACTCTCCTGACAGGTTGGCACAGGTACAGAATCAGTAGACTTGGACCCAAAATTATGATCTTACCCAACTAGTTTGGTCTACAAAATTGAGAAATTATTAAGGTTCAGAAATGGTATTTTTTTTGGAGGGAAGAACTGAGTGCATTCATTAAAGTATCAATCCCTGGATTTTCCAATCTTCTTTCCAACAGCTTCCACACTCCACTTTTCCCTGGCTGTGCACCTGAATAGAAGAAGGATCCCGCAATGCAAGGCAAAGCAAAGTTCAGAGAAAAGCTCAGCTGAAAGCAGAACAGAGTTTCCAGCCTTCAGCTGTTCCCAGCCAGTCCTTTGGATTTAACTACACTGTAGACAGCAGAAGCAACAAGTCATGACATAATTTTTGCAAGTAAGAAATACAAGTAACATATTGCAAGAAAACAAGCAAGCAGGCAAAATATACTTGCAAATTATTATTTTTTTACCAAGGAAATTTAACAAGTAGCACTAGAGTTGCCATATATCACATCATGCAGTGAGGAGAGGTGAGAAAAGGGCAAAAGAGAGAGACTGCAAAGTAAGTGTTGAAAGCTAGTACTAACCCATCTTAGCCAGCCAGACTTGGACATGCAGCAACTGTTCAGTTGGAACATTGAAGAAATAAAGAAAAATTGATGAGAAAAAATTGACAAGTTTTCCCAAGCTGAAAAGTTTGTGGAAAATCTTCCTGGAGAGCACTGGTAATAAGAGGGATCAAAGTTTTAAAAATTTTTCTTTCTTCCATCTTTAAACCTTTTTTATTATGTTAGGGGCCATTTTTTTTTTTTTTAACTGCACCATTAGCTGGAAACCTGGTCTTCATGGATAAGGAAACTCCTCCAAACCCAGCACAGAGACTGGCCCATACAGTACAGAGAGTGCTGACATTTTGATATGAATTTCTGCCCTTCCTAGTCCTGTTTCCTTACCATTCTCAACCTCCATATTTGTTTTTCCAGAGAAAAGCACTCCATTACCTTTTCTTGCTCTATATTTTCACTGATTTTTTTCCTGCCCCTTTACCACAATCTTGAAATGAAACATGAACCTAGTAATGTTCAAGCTTGAGCTGAACCTTGAAAGTGATGATATCTGAGTGGGTTTGAAATTAGACAAAATGAGTTCTCTCTTCCTTCATTCAATTGCTTGGTAAAAGATGTCAACCTGCTCACAGAGATACGGGGACTGAGTTACATTTTCAAACAGCACAGAATGTTTTTACAAGCAATATGTGCAGTATTTGGGATACTGAGTCGTTGCAGAAGGATTTTGTACCCAACTGCAGAGAAAGTGACCAGTGTTGAGAGAGCTCATACAGAGCTCATACTTCATCTGGGACTCTTAGAGAATATAGTTATTTTTTTTACACAATCAGTATACCCATATCATCCACGCATGGCAGCTATAAAAAAGCAAAGCAAATCCGCCGACAAAATACAAGTACCATTTTTGCAGTTTAGCCTGATCTGCAAAATGTGTCTCTTTAGGCTGTGCATCCCACTGAGACAGGCAATACCTTTTTGATCTCCTCAGGAAAGAATACAGTCCCAAGCCACTGGTAATGTGAAGCACTGTGGTGAGAATGATATGAGCATAAATATGTATACAAAAGGAATTACGCCATGAGGATTTTAGCTTGCACATGGAAGCAAGAGCAATCATAGGCATCTGCAGAGTGAGAGGTGCTGACTGTACTTCCTGAAGTGCAGTTATACCCATTTTTGTTCGTATTTTAATTAGCTGCAGGAAAAACAAGTGCTGGGCATGGCCATCAGTGTGTTAAGCATAGCCTGACCCTGAGCAGAAGAACAACCCATGAGACAGAGACATTGCAATTCCAGTACCAGATAAGAAGGTACAGACGGTTTATAAATATGTAAAGGGTGAGTGTCATGAGGATAGAAGCAGGCTCTTCTCAGTGACATCCAATGATAGGACAAGGGGCAATGGGTGCAAGCTGGAACATAGGAGGTTCCACATAAATGTGAGGAAGAATTTCTTCACAGTGAGGGTAACAGAACACTGGAACAGGCTGCCCAGAGAGGTTGTGGAGTCTCCTTCTCTGGAGACATTCAAAACCCGCCTGGACATGTTCCTGTGTGACCTGACCTAGGTGTTCCTGCTCTGGCAGGGGGATTGGACTAGATGATCTATTGAGGTCCCTTCCAATTCCCAACATTCTGTGATTCTGTGACAAATGCAGATGGGCAGAAGGGTGAGTATGAAGAAAACTGAATGAGTCATTTTGAAGTGCAGCAGTTTCAGCTTGCCAGGTGCCTGCTATTCTCTTTGTAGGCTTGGTGGAAAAATGGAATTTTAAGAAGTGATACTTAAAATTCATCTGCATGTAAAGCTAGTATCAGTCTCTCCTACCCAATAAAACAAGGAGAAAAATTCTTGAGTCTGTGCCCTCCAGCAAATTCAGCTGAAGAACTAAAGGCAACATCCACTGCATCTAAAATGTTAGCAGTGCAGAATCAAGGTTCTTGAAACATTATACCATCAAATGCTGAAGCTAAAAGTCCCTGGTAGCTATTGAGCCTGAGGTTAGATATTCCCCAGCTGCACTCCAAACACAAAAACAACTTTTATCTTAAGCCTTCCACAATACTTCAGATGCCTTAAGCAAAATTCTCCTCTTTCACATGCACGCTGGGTTTCATCTCTGCTGCTGTTTGCTCTCCTCCTGTGGGCAAAGCCAGTGGGATTCCCACTCAAGTGGAGCAGGAAAAATAGCAGAGCTGAGATCTTCTCTGTGATTCCTGAGGGCAAGAAGTTGGATTTTAACAAGTCTGCCCAGGAAGAGCAGAATGCGTATTATCATTGGAACATTCATTTCCCTCTAGCATCAAAAATGCAAGTACCCCTGTTCCGGTCATATCCATGGAAGAACAGGAAAAGCTTGTGAACATACTTCATAGCTTGAATACCCTACCTCACCAAAATTTCTTCTACTCATTTTATCATTAAAAAACAAACAAACAACACATGGGTTTTTTGGATATGGAAAGATACTGTCCTGTGTCTTTCAATATAATATCTCATGTATGTGTTAAGAACAGCACCCAAAAGCAGTTAAAAATGGATAAGGCTTTAAGAAAAGCCTTTACTTCCAGGGATGAAGGCTACATGCAGGTACTGAATAGAATAAGCATAGGAATGACAAGACTAGTGTAACACTAGCCTTAGTGTTGCATGCTACTTGCTCTACAGCTGTAGTATGTATGAGTAGAGAGAAGTCATGTCTTGAGAGAGGAGAGGGAAGAGGGAGGCAGTAGCTGGCCAAACTAAGGCAATTTTGCAGCTGTATGGGTTACGGATATACATGGGTGAAACAAAGGAAATGCCAGAGCCCATTTTAACTTCCACTAACTATCTGGCCTCTGAACTCCAGTCATCTGCTCCCCCTACAGCTATAGTTCTTCTGGCTTATTTGAGGATTTAATTTCAAATTACACATGTGCAAAACCAGACTGAAATCCCATTTTACCACTGGTTTGATCACTATTGTCTGAACCATAATTTTAAAATACAGTGACTCTAATGTAGTTATGTTTCTTGTCTGCTATTTGTAGTATAAGGTACAGAAGCCAGGAACCCACTGTATCAAGCACTGTGCAAACATATCCCTCTATGATTCTTCCTCCATGAGTTTACAATTTAAGTACACAAGGGCTGAACTATGTTAACACTACTGCTACTTCCTTTTTTTTTTCAAGGCTCTGAAAGACCTAAACATAAAGTTGACTGTATATGTTATAAATATTTTCCAAATATTATTTACCCAAGAGGCAGGGTAACAACTCTGAAAGTATAACTACAATGTAGAAGCACATGCAACTTTCCCATGCCTCTCCCTTGCAATCCATTTAACACAAACACCCACTATCATTTTCTCCTAACACCTTTGTGTTAAGCATTTCCAACAAAAAACGGAGCTTGTCTTTACCTTCAAAGCACCATTTAACAATCGCCTCATTCCTTTGCCAGGACAGCAGCATCTTCTAGCTGCCCATTTCTGATTGTTCCTTTTTTCCACACTACCATAAAATTAATGGAACTTCCAACTACACAGGGCAGAATCTCCTTAAAAATACTTCTGTCCCAAACTAATTTCTCTTTGCTACATATAATTGCTAGCAGATTTCTGTACTATGCTCAATTGCCTTTTTTTTGTCTTAGAGTATACCCCAAGTTGGCAGGTCCTGTAGGGCCTATAACCCTGAAATGGCTGGTCCGACAGACAGCTTGACACATTTCATAAAAGAGAAACAAAACTGGAGTTTATGATAAATATGATGCCACCTTCACTTCTGAATTAATTCCATCTTCTTCTGCCTAAAAATATAACTTGAAAATTAATCCTTCCAGTGGGTTTCCCAGTGCATATTCTCTTTCCAACTTTAAGCACTAAACTCAGTGAGCAAGGGACTGTTTCCATTTTGTGTCTCACGCAGAATTGAGCCATTCTGTAATTTGTGATGAATACATGAGAGCAAACAAGGGAACGTACCACCTGAAGTTTCCATTGCAGATCACTGAGTAAATTCGTACCGAGACATGAACTATGAATTTCTGCAGAACAGACCAGAAGAGTTTTTTCCTCATGACCCACTAACAGTCACTTTTGTGACTTAACCTTTTTCTTTCAGGAATCATTATTTAGACTGAAGGTTTAACTCATTTATTAAAATTACATAAACTTATGATCTTAGTGCAGACTCTTATGTGTTTTAAAAATTTATCTTTTCTTCCCCTATTAGAGAAGCTATTACAGTCACAAATAGAAGTCATAATAAAAAAATACCTCAGAATCATCTTTCTCTCGCACCCACATTGCTCCGGAAAACATTCCACACTTTAACCAGTGGCAGGTTTACCCTTACTGCTCTCAGTGGTTTCATCTTAATATACTGAATTTTAAATAATTCACTGTGGTGATTAAAAAGATCCAGAAATTTATTTAATGGATATTTAATTGCTGAAGAGGCTACAATTTTAAAGCTATTCATCATGTTTTAAGTAGTTTATTACGTGTAACTAGCCCATCTAAAAATCAAGGAGCTTTGATTTCACTAATATTAATATTTGTCCTAAGTTACTACTAATGATGGATACTAGTGTGAAACGATCCTTTTTCCTTTATATATCTGACCTGCAACCACCCAAGCTGTGAGCCCACTGCAGATGCACCAGAGAATCCATCTTATAGTTACAGTCATGTCCAGTTTTGCCTCTCTGCTTTATAACTTATCAAAACAGCTGTAGGAGTTTGGAGGGAAATGAGCAGTTTTTACATTATTGTGTATTCTAAATAGTTGACTACTCAGCCAAAATAAACTTTGGCCTTCTAGTAGCTTTAAGGCAGTATTGGCACATGTAAAACAAAACATACAACAATACATACCACGATGAGTGCCAGATGTTCATGGGAGAAAACACACAGCTGTTGGGCTTAGATCACCTGAACTCCCTTAAAAGCCAAAGACACCAGTCACCTTTGTTGAGCTGTCAGATTAGCAGAGGGACTGCAAAGACTGGAAGCAAGGAAGGGTCGTCTCAGTTACACTGAAAAATGCCAATTTATGCCTCATCAGCGAGCTGTCATGTAAAATTCCTTATGATAGACAGGACTAAAAATAACTAATTTGTCTTAAATGTACTGTTAGGCACATTGAAATAATCTAGTTATATTTACTCTGTTATTAGAAGCTGAGTGTTTCTCAAGTTTACTGTAAAAACCCAATTGACTCCAATTCTACTGTTCATCTATCCAGAAATAGCGTTGAGCAATTCAGCAAGAGGTTATCCAGCAAGACTAAATTTCACCATGCTGTGAATTACGGGCAAGTGGACTGCAAAGCCCTGAATTCTGTATAACAAAATAATATCTAGGAATTAGGATTATCCTGCATACACAAACATGCGATAAATAGAGTCATACGTATCCCTGATACAGAGTTTCAACAAAGATTAATTTTGCTCAAAAGACGAAGATAGATTATAAAAAATCATTAAACTATTAAAGGTGGAGCTAACCCAATGTTGAAATAAACTCTGACAAAACTAGCCCCCCAAAGAGCACTCCCCTTAAAAGGTTATAGTTACAGGATTTTAGTCATTCTAATGAAAACCAGTCAAAAGACTAAACACAATATTCTATTCCCAGAGCTGAATTACAGTAAAAGCAATAAATATTTCCCTCAGTTTTCTGAGCATCCAAACATCAGTATCATGTATTCTTCTGGAAGGATTCATGAGTTGCAGTGTTTGGACCAGTTATCTAAAATTCTGCTAATATATCTAAAAATAGCCAGAAACATAAGCATACTATTCTTAAATCACAATAACCAACTGAATAATCTATTTTAAGCCTATTTTTGTTGCACTCTTATGCTATGTGTGTATTCAGCTGAAGACACCTAACAATCTGTTGTGTTTGCACACAGTTTCAGTTGTTCCCCGAAATTCAGTTAGGGCCAATACCACCAGGGTGTTTATCTGCTCATATACAAATTTCTCTGCTAATTGTCACTAAAATTTGGAGATTAAATGCTTCTATATCCTTAGAAATTGCTAGCTTCTGTTGAGCTTCTCATGTCTGCTCAAGACAATAGTTTTGTTCTCGCTTTCCAGAGACATCCAACAGAAACACATAGATTTTGAATTAGCCGAACTGTGTTCATGGGGAATCTGGGATTTTACAGCTAAAAATCTTAAAGGCATTTTTTCAGTGTAAGTTTACTGGGGGAAAAAGAAAAGCAAACCACAAAAAAAACAAACAATTTCAGAATACTGAGAATATAAAATGAATAGCCTTACATTTCCTGTGTCTCTCATAGCTATAAAAGCACAGCAACAGAATAAATGAGCACAGACACAATGTGCAGGCAAACACTTCACTACCGTAAGCAATCTCACTGCAATTACTGTAATGATTCACATACACGTATGAAGAAGTCAGGATAATCATCATTGTACATTTTATTCTCTCACCTTCTCACTAGTCAACAGAATCACCTTTTGCTCTTTTTTTTATTACATTCATATATAAAATAAAACTCCTTTTAGCTAGATCTTCTGACCCACAGTAAGTAAATGTAAAGAGGTTCTTCTGAGTAGCACAAAGAAACAAAGTTCTAATAGAAGAAATCTTAACTCCTATCCATTATACTACTTATGATGTGATAGCAGATCTGGGATACTTTCTTCTACTGAAGACAAAAGTAAAGTTCACACGGTGCTAGCTCATGAAAGATTTGGCTCTGAGAGCTCACACATTAAGTTCCTTGTTCTTGGTCTCCACATGCCTACTACGCTCTTATGTACAACTCTGGAAATTGCAAAATTATACAAGTACATTTT
Source organism: Podargus strigoides (assembly GCA_028020825.1). NCBI lineage: Eukaryota > Metazoa > Chordata > Aves > Caprimulgiformes > Podargidae > Podargus > Podargus strigoides. The sequence continues at coordinate 15,192,877 of CM051621.1, forward strand.
TAGTCTTTGTCAATCTTAAGAGGACTTACTCTGTTCTCACTTAGAACCAATACGCTCTAATACTTGTCTGATAATCAAATCATGTCATGATAGAAAATTCAGAATGTATTAAACTTTTTCTGAGTTTAGATCAGTCTTTATGGATCTTTATGGATCAGACTTTATGCAAAGACTTTATGGATCAGACTTTATGCAAGGAGTCTATGACAGCCACCTGCTTTCCATGGGGTACGAGAGCCTATGAGATTCCTATAGTTTCACATTCTGCTTTTAGTTAAGGACTTTATTGCTTCCTAAATAAGTACAGCCACTCAATTCATAAACTCACCACTGTGTAACATATTTAGTACCACAGGTCTGACATTACCCCTCTGAATGTGATTACCAAAAACAGGTGAACAATTTTTTGTTCAAAGTACTGTATTTCTATATGCACTGAGAGAAACAAAAAAAAATGAAACTATGGTAATGAAATGTAACAAATATCTTAAATATTTTCGTTGCTGTAAAATCTCATGGGTGGTTTCATGGAAACACCCCCTTTTTACTAAGTCTAATAAATTCAATGCTTCCTTATGTTGTTGCCTCAACTAAAGATTTTAATTGCTGTAACAGGACAAAACATTTATTCATATATCTGGTTAAAATTCCTTTGACAAATATAATCAGTGTAATTATCTATTTGACAGACATGTAGTTAGACAAGGAGAAACCTTGAAAAAATGTAATTTACATGCTTCAAATAATCTTTCTAAAAATTTGTACAATAACAGATGGATCAAACTCTAGGAGAGTATTTGACCAAAGGCTATAAATCAAGAGTGACATGTTTTCTTTCAGGCAGTAGCTCGAGAAATTAATATTGTTTCACAAAGTTAGATAAAGGAATTGTAAATCTCACACTCACAATAGCTCCCTTCCTCATAAAACTATCTGCTACATAGAGAATATTAATGATGTAGCATTCTTAACCATGAAATAGAAAGGATAGGTTTAAAATACATATTACTCTTGTTAAATCATTTTCCTTCATTCATGTAAAGATCTTCATAGTACTGCACACTGCAAACTAATTTGCATTTACACTGATGAGCAAATAGTGAAATTCTCCAAAAGGCAAACACCACAGTTACCAACTAATCTCACAGCACTCTACCAAAGCAGAGACACTGATTTCATATTTTTTATTAACTTTTTTTTTTTTAAAGTGCAAAAATTTGTGATATGAAAACAAAATCTGACCCATGGAGGTGGTGTTGTTCCAGGAAAGGCTTCAATAGATGATTTGTGCTGTACAGGAGAGAGGACTATGTCCCTGTTACAGATGGCACCGCACTCCTGCCTGCCCATGGAGGCAGCGCCCTGCAGTCCTGGTCAGGGAGTCTGTGTTGCTCCATGGTCTCTTGAGTGTTGATAACATGATGGCAGGGCTCAGCACATCTACAGCTGGCTATTCGAGAAGGGCTCTGGGTGTATAGTCTGAAAGCCTTTTGGTTTAGACCAGCCTGGACCTCCCAAGCTGCCCTCAGAAGGAAAAGTAAACCCACTGCTTCACTTCCCCAGTAATCAAAATACACGGTAGCTGAAGTGCGACGGTCTGCAGCAGGTCACCATGTTACCACTGTCTTACTCTCAGCAGCACCGTATGTCCACTTGGCCAAGCAAACAGAGCTGCAGCACCCACAGGAACTCCCTGCCATCCTCCCCTGGAGGCATGAGGCACATGACAAACTGGTGGTCTCACCAAGGAAGGGGCTCCTGGTCTAGCTGAGTTCCTGAAAGCTAGAGATGTTCCTTGTGGAGATGGCCAGAACTGCTGCCTTGTACAGAGATGTTGCTGATCAGCTGAGTAATGGCACCGATCTATAGACCAGCTTAAATGGCTTCAGCAAAAGGAAAGAATAAAACTTGCATCTCTTCCCTGCTATGAGAATGAGCACCGTGTCTAAGTGGAATGCCTAATCTATTCACTGTTTAGACAACCTTTAAAATAAAACCTTATTCACTAGCAGAGCATGCTACCACGCTGCTGTCATGGTAAGCTCTAAGATTAGGTACCTTTGAGTGACAGGTAATACTTCTTGCCCTTTAAAGCACCACAAGTGAGAAGCTACAGGAAGAAAGTTTGCCTGGCATAAAAACATAGTCTCTTGGTTGTGACCTTCATCATTCTGCACCCTGAGAAGTAATAGGAGCTTTGACGACAATTAAGGAGCCGGCAACATGCAGTGCAATCCAGACTGTGCAGTGCAGAATTAGGTGGGAGTAAGAATTTCATGTAAATCTTCCAGTTGTTAAATACATCTTTCCATCTGTCTCTGAGTCAGCTGCATTCCCCTCGAGGCTGACACAAAGCTCAAGAGGAAACGAAACTGCTCCAAAAAATTTTCAAACTCAATATATCAAGCCAATATTTAAAAACATCTGAAGTTCACCCTACTTTAAAAGAGGGGGTGGGGATATTCCTTTCTGAACCATGAGTGTACTTCAAAGGTAGGTTTTCACTTCGATGTGAAAAGTAGACCTAGTGCTCTAAAGCTACAAAGCCCTAACGCCCTTGATGTCTTAAAGATTATTTAAAATCAAATCAAATCAAAATTAATACCAGATGGGGAGGGGCAAGGAGGCCAGAGAAAGTGAAAAAAATATTAACATTCTGTTTTATCTGCAGTTATTTTTGGCATTCCATATTGGTACTTTAATTTTTTTGCCCTTCAGTCTGCTATGAGTAACTAATTCCGAGCTTAACTGGTAGTGACTACTGGCCGTTTTGTTCACTTGTCTGATAATGACAGCAGTTAATTTTTTCAGATCTTTTATTTAACAGTGCTAAGGAAATACATCCAACTTTATTTGCAAATACTATTCCCTTGTTCATTATTTCTTCTGCTGATTCATTGCACTGGTATTTGCACTCTGCTAGTTTACTTAGGCTTTGAATCCTGCAAGCACTTGTGTTCACAACTTACTGCTCACATGGAGCCAGCCAGTAGGACTATGAATGGATCAAAAGCCATCTCATGCAAACTGTGGATGCAAGCAGTCAAGCTTACATTTACCGGGGGGGAAAAAGCTCCATTTCACAGCACAGAAATAACCATTACAAATCCTTAAGCAACTTGGAAATAGAGAACAAGATGGCACATTTTTCAGCCTTAATCTTTCCATAAGGAAACAAAAAGAATAATAATACAAAGCCACTGAATGATGCTGTGGCACGAATAACTTTCAGCAACAGGTATAAGAAAAAAAAAAAAAACAGAAAAAATGAATTTACAGATTACCAACTGAACTTCAAGAACATGAATGCATTTCCAACACAATCTATTTGTGGTAACTTAGAATAATCTTGAGGGATATATTTTAAGAAGCTGAAAAGGTCCCTTTTTACAATGTTGCTAGTTCAAGTTAACAGAAAACCCAAATGAAATGTAAGATAATTTGCTTTAAAGACTACTAAACATCACATAGCAGCTTTGGCTCCACCATGGGATATTTATGTATATTATGTATGTATATTATATTCAACATTATTATATTATATTATATTATATTATATTATATTATATTATATTATATTATATTATATTATATTATATTATATTATATTATATTATATTATATTATATTATATTATAGTCAAAAAAATCATATGGAAGAACATTAAGGCTCCAAAGCCAAACACTGAAAAGTTAGCAAAAAGCCAGAGTTCAAGCTGCCTGTTCCACCATAGCACTGCCTGCTCACACGTATACATTTTGACACCATCTCCCATTACACAACCACTTTCTCTTTTCCCTAAAGAAACCCTCCATCAGATACTGCATATTTTCTCCCTCTCTCCCCCAGAAAGGTGTGGCACATTCTGTTAATTACTGCATGAAAGCCTTGCTGTGAGGGCAGGACCCATTTCCTCAGTGGTGAATGTGGTGTTGCACATCCCTATAGTAACCAAGTGCTTCAACCAGCTCGTATTTTCACAACACTCCTGTCTCCATCCTCCACCACTCCGCTTGGTTCCCATCCCTCTGGCAGGCTGCTGCCTTCCACAGCTTCTCACACCCCAGGCACCCAATTCCTCATTTAATCTTGGTCTCAGCCACACCTAGAGAATGAGGTTTCCATCCAAGTCATAACTCCAGCATAAAAATTAAAAAAGGTGGGGTTTAATCCTGACTTCCATGAACCCCTTCGGATGAAGCAAACCCCTTCTGACTCTTGCAAACCAGCTCGAGAGGACAAACAGCCCAAACAGTCAAAACTTCAGAAAGTTTTTACAAACTGAATGCAAGGAATTAAAGGTATAACATAACGTGGTAAATCTTTGCAGAAGTTGCAGCAGCTCTGCCGATAGTTTTTATAATGGAAGACACCAGCTTCTAGGGAAAATTAATTTGAACTGAGGGGAAAAAAAAAGCACCACTTCAAGAGCCAGTTCCCAGCAAAACATACTAAAGAAAGAAAGGTAATTGTATGGGAAGCAGGCAATGCTAACACTTGTAGTGAAAAGTGTTGTTTTTATGTATTTTCTAATGTAAAAATCAAGTAATTCATACAAGAGTCGCCTCTGCAATGTCAGCTTCTAAAGGTCTCTCAGCCACCAGGAGCGCTCGGTCTTCATAGGAAGCCTCCCACCTCCTAACGTTAGAGAATGGGGCAGATAAAACTTTCCTACTTGATTTTCCTACTTTTCTACATTTTTTTCCCTACTTGATAAAATTTTTCAACTTTAAGACCAAGTAAAATGTCTCAAGTTAAAAAAAAATTAGCGCACTGACAAAAAAAAATAATAGGTTTGGTTTTCATTCAGCTTTATCAAATCCCAGTGACTTTTTAGAACATTTATTCAGCTGGTCTGGATAAAAAGTAAGATCTAAAATATTTTGAAGTATCATCAGATGTAAGACTTTCTTATAAATTACAAACTGAAAGGTCAGTGACTCCGTGAGTGTAAATGGTAACCAATTAGTAATCAAGGGCAGGAGTCCAACTATTATGAAATCCATCTCGACTGTATTAAGTACTGTGTAGCTGCATGGATAAACCCTTAGTCCTTTATGCAACTATTATTTATTAAAATTTAGCAGATGTTTTGAAGGTCACATCAGCTTAGCGTAGAAACAACCTTGAATCAAGGAGCTTCTGTTTTTTTGTCACAATTACTTGCACTGCTCATGGTTTTAACACTAAAATGGGCACTCTTCAGGTGAGGGACATAAACCCTCCTTATTATGCTGCCAACTATCTCCTCGGGTTGTGAAGTACTGGTCTGAAAGAAAAGAAGCCTTGTAATCTCACCACACACCAGGTACAGATTTCCCAAGGTGTTACTGTATGCCTGTAACGGAATCAGAGAGAAGTCCAGGTGTCCTGGTGCCCATCTAATGGCTCCATCCATGGAAATTTGCTCTCTTTTTAAATGCCTATTCAACAGCATTTAACCAGAATTGCTTTACAGCTGGGTATCTGCCTAGATGTCACCAACTAGCTCTGAAGTACAGGTTTTTCAGTCAGTAACACAGAAATTCCTGTACACTTAACACATTCTCTAATCCTAGCAGTGATGGCTTAGTTGATGTCATCAAACATGCAAGTTGTGTCCTCAGCTCTTGCCTCCTACTTCGAAGATGTTGCGACACCACCATGCAGCTTCTTCACAGTGAACATACATTGTGGATAATATCATTTACACTACATATGAATGCACCATTCTGAATAGTAGAAATTTGAGGAGAGACTCCCTTTGGTCTCTCTGGGAACCTAGGAGGTCTCACTTGGCCTCCATCTTGAGGAAAATCAGAAGAGTGCACTGCTGCCTTTGTTGAAATCCAACCTACAGAGCTTCTTATTTCCACCTTTAGAGGTGCACCTGTGCCTCACTTTGCTGTTACCTTTCTGCATCCATGTTTGGCTCCTGACTCCTACTTACAACAGCAGCTCTTTGGGGTGAGTTCATAATTTGTTTCTGCATCTGAACAGCATCGAGCATCAGGAATTTCAGACCACAGCTGGGGTTTTAGCATTTTTTGAAAAAAGTTAGCAAATACTCTTCCACGTTACCCCTAGCAAACACAGAAAAAAACCCAAACCACAAAGGGGAGAGGAATGCTTAGATTTGAGTGATTTCACCAAATGTGTATCATTTACATGGCATAAGCATTTACATACACAACATACTTACACTGCAAATATAAATTTACAGGCTATGCTTGTAGCTTCCATACAAGGGGATAACTTCAGCTTTAATGCATGTAGCCACACTTACATTAGTGTCAGCTGCAGCCATATGCTAAAAACACACTTTTCTAACACAGAGAAGTTTTTGATCCAGGAGCAAAACTACACGAGAAAGCTTCTAATCAGCTTGGAGCCATCTTTGCCATTAAGTTACACTCCCTTCCTCAAGTCACTTATTCACCATCAGATAGAAGAGAAAAGCCAGGTACATTAAAAACAGCAACTGATTCTTTTGTGAAAAAAGTGCCGGAAAACCCAGGGAGGAATGTGAAGTATTTCTTTGGAACAGATTTCAGATAGGCTGAAAGGGCACGCCTCTGCATTTCCTCTCTCTTTCCTCTGCTCTTTCAAGAAACCACTGCAGAGGTACAGAAAAGGGGCAGGTCATTTTCTACTTAAGGTAATAATCATTCTTCATTGAACTGGAAGAAAAAAAAATACAACTGTTTTATAGAGAAAGAAGTCAGAAAGATCAATTTTCAAAACCTGGAGTAACCCTAGCCCTGCAATCAGATGCTCAGGTACCCAGTGTCTCATTTTAGGCATCTCTGAAATATCCCCTATATGGAACACAGTCAGGTCTGCCTTTTGCTGCCAGATGTTCTTTGATGAGACAGCTGGCTTGGCAGCAAAAGGAAAATTCTTGAAAATCATTATTATCTGCCATTAATAGCAACATGCAAGGCAAACAATGTGAACTGAATATCTGGGAGCCCAGGAAAGGACAGGTTTGCAGACTGACTTTTTGCAGGTGGAACTGATGTCAGGTGGAGGTCACACAGCCATGAGAAGGATGAGAAAAAGGTCACTTCACAACTTTTGCACATCCTGAGGAATGCAGTTCATAAAGAGCTATACTTTTTCCCAGGTCTGTGATTGCATGAGGAGCTGTCTTCACCAAAACACTGACCAGTGGTGCCCCAGCCCACCGTCACCTCAGCTGTGCTTAAAGATGTGCCAGGCCACCCTGATCCTGTCTTCTAATAAAAACTGATTCTCTTATACTCCTCTGCCACATTTTTTAAGCTGGATCATTTTCCCAGCCCCAATTATAACACGGCCATATAAATAACTGTGCTGCCTTAGTGACAGTGGAGTGGAGGGAGGATTTGAAATGCTGTAGGCCGATACTACTGAGAACAGTCAAGTGCTTTGGTGAAATGACAACGAAAGCTGGTTTGCATACCTACTTTCCAGTCATCTTCCCATTTCCCTGCTTCCCACTGCAGCTCTTACTGCACCATGTAAATAAAAGTAGAAATGATGGGCAGGAATGTCACTTCTACACCACAGCAGTGTCAGCAACAATGTTCCAGCACTCTGCAGCACTCCTTGCACCTGCTTAATTTACCATATTGATGCAGTCAACACAGAGTAGAGACAGCTATACTTAATGTATACAATTAAAAATTCTAGGTCTTTCCAAGTTTTAGCCACATGATCTAATATGTGCTTCTAGCAGTACTGAAACATTTGGCTTAAAACAGTTAATATAGACAGGTGAGGAGAAAACCAAACATCTAAAACTTTGCTAGCACCAACTACCAAGACATAAATATGTGCACAAGTGTATGCAGGCTTATACATATACTTACACACACGCAGATGTACATGTGTGTGTGAACAATCACAGAATCATAGAATGGTTTGGGTTGGAAGGGACCTTAAAGATCATCTCGTTCCAACCCCCCTGCCATGGGCAGGGACACCTCCCACTAGACCAGGTTGCTCAAAGCCCCATCCAACCTGGCCTTGAACACTTACAGGGAGGGGGCATCCACAGCTTCCCTGGACAACCTATTCCAGTGCCTCACCACCCTCACAGTCAAGAATTTCTTCCTAATATCTAGTCTAAATCTCCCCTCTTCCAGTTTAAAGCCCTCAAACCCATCACTACATGCCCTTGTAAAAAGTCTCTCTCTTGTAATGGATGTTGCAGCATCAACATTACTAATATAATATACTAATATATATATTAAGCCAACATAAAAGACTGGAGAATAATTCACTTCTTTATTGCAGGAAATCTTTAATGTCTGACAAAACTGACATGGTTACAGATTTCTGCAAAATTCCGGAAGATAAACATAGGTAAGCTGCAAAATGCAGTTTCCACACACAACCTGATCTCTGACAAGCACCTTTACCCTCCTTTCTTCCTTTCCAGTTCAGTTCCCTGCTGGTGATTCAAACCAGGTACAGCAAACAGCTTTGATTAACTTCATATCCAGAAACAAATAATGTTGCTTCTAAGAACTTATTGTACCTAGCCTTCTGCAACCCAAGTTATTTTTCGTATGCTGAATGACAAAGAGGATTTTTACCAGTAGCAGATCATTGTTGATGGTATGGGGATCTTCATGGACCCTGCAGTTGCCATAATCTACCATATTTCTGTTGGCAGCATAAATGTTTTGCCTGAATAGGCAAATCCATGGTTGCAGATATCTGTACCACAATTTGCCAAATTTGTGCCTCTTATACTGGTTTCCAGTCAGTTGTCAGTAAATATTGAAAGTTGTTGTATTTATTTGTTCAGACAAGTATCTCAAAGCACACTTGCAGGGTGGTAGCACTATTTCCTCCTCAGATGAACAACAGACATTGGAATTAACATTCGTATACTCTTTTGGGATGAGGTTTGGCCTCATCCTTACTACTCCAGCCTAGGTAATTGGAAAATGCTGAGAATTGGATTTGGAAAACCTGAACTTTCATTCACAAAAGCCACAAAATGTGCCCTGAGAGAGAAACATCTACTGACTAATGGAGGTTCATGTGCGCAGAGGGTAGTAATAATTCACGAGTAGTCACTTTGAAGCTTCTGGGTACAAAAGGAATTATAGGACTTTATCCTGTAACTAAACACAGAGCCAACAGCCCAATTCTTGTGCTGATCCCATCTAGCATTTCTTTACCTTTCCACATGGTCACTCCGCAAATCAGTGTCAGACTCACATGATGCAGAAGACCCTGCCTGCATGGACTCTGACCACAGCCTTCTTTCATCTGCATCATTTACGCTACTACGCAGATGAGCATATGTGCACACACCCACCTTTATTTTGAAATTACTGCATTTTCCTTGAGTCTCTCCTGTTTCTGGAGGGCATGGGTTTCCCACTCCCCAGGACTGATCACTCTGAGTTTTTTCCCTATATTTATTTTAATGAAACTCTACTAATAATATTACATGGCTAAATTATCTGAATTCAAGTACATCCTTTTGCAGCATGTACACAGATAGCAGCAATAGCAGACAGCATTAGATATAATAGCACAGGTGTTGTTTAAGTACCTGTGTAACAGCTGCAAGGAACTGGATTTGCTCTGCACATGGAATGGGAACTTTCACCTGGAATTTTCACACTTCCACAACCTGGGTAGTGTCCAACCTGAATCAGTATGGTTGGTGAGCCTGCACTGCCACAAGCTTCTCAGCTGAAGAGGAAAAGACTATGCCCACACCCCGGAGGATGCAGAACCATCCAACCTGTTGTCACAACTAAGCAACCACAGTAAAATTACACTTGCCTAAAAAAATAATTTTTAAAAAGTAAGTTTGTGTCTTATCCAAAAGACAACAGAAGAAGTTCAACTGCTGGTGACATGTAAAAATCAAACTAATTGTATCTTGATCGATTAACTTACGCTTCTGTGATTGCAAAATCTGGCTGAACCTTCTCCAAGCATGCTCAGCTGCCCCTCAGCATCACCACTGGCTGTCATCGTGGTCTCTGCTGCTGGGGACCCGGCTGCTCACCAGCTGCTCTTGACAGAGATCAGAAAACCAACTCAGCTGTTGACTGTATGCAGGTAGAGTTAAACTCTGACTTTCAAAAGTTGGCCATTTAGTCAGAAAGATTAGCAGAACCATAGTGGGGAACAAAAAAAAAAAAAAAAAAAAAAAAAAAAAAAAAGATATGGAACACATTCTTAAGACTCTTGATCATATTCAAGCTTAATTGGCACCAACGTAAATTGTGCTTTTAATTTGAGAATGTGTAACCTGTTGAGTACAGGCTTATTTGCATCCTTGAGTTTCTGGGTGATAAAACCAGGAAAGAGGATAAACTGAAAGACTTCCATTTCCTTTCTTACATCAGTGTGTGATTCCTGGGGGATACGATTAGTTTTCTTGTAGTTTATGCTAGGTTGTGAGCTCACTCACTCTTATAAATGGGTTGTCTGTATAATTGTTACCAATTACATGCAAATTGCTGCTAAATGGCACAGACAGCCCACTTGTGCCAAATGTTGGTTTACACTTTGCTCTCTTTCCAGGACAGTGAGGAGATAAAAAAAGCAATTGGATTTATGAGTGGGATGTTAAAATTTCTCTCCAGTTTCCATTATGCAGTTAAACATTGCCTCACCATTCTTTGACAAATACTGGAATACATCCAGAAATCACACTTCATTTTTTCCAAGATGGTGATCAAATACCTCCCCAAATCTGAGCAAGAAGTACCAGCTCTTGTTTATCCTCCATGTCAGATCTGCAACTCAGACACTACAAATGGGAGCTCGATATGTTTTCCTGCACTATCAGTCGGTATTCAGTTTGAAGTTAAGACTTGCCAAACACCTCCAGATTCTTTTCTCTGTTTCTGATTCATTATGGATCTGAGGAGCATCTGTTCCAAAAACAACTTGCCCAATGACAAGTAAATGCTCTGATCACACAACTGAACCACATTTCAAATTACTATTTTTTTTTCTGTCAGCTTCTGTATCATTCATGCTAGGAGAAAATATCAGAAAAGCAACCAAATATGAGAGAAACCTTTCTTCATTTTTTTTCTTTTTAACTTGGGAGTGGCTTTCCCTTCACAATGGGTAGAACATTTAAGAAACAACACTGAAATTCCTTAAAGAACTTTAGCTTCAAACGCATTTATTTCAATGGAGCCAGAATTGTGTCAGCAAAGTATGCCAGAATGTATTTAGCCTCACGTGTGTACTTAAATCGCATAGACTTCAAGGCAACTTAAATATGTGCTTAATTTTGAGCATATGCTTAAGTGCTTTTGGTGAATAGTACTGAACCACAGCATTCACCTCTTTGTAAAGGAGAGAATGCTTTCCAAAGTAACATTTACTTCTCAGGGCACGGTGTGTGTCTTTTAAATCCTCCTTTGATGTTTCTTGGTCTACTTTGTTTTTAAAAGCTCACCAGAAATCAAAAAGGATTAGTAGGTCATGATCTTGCAAGCTACCTGGTATGGATCAGCCCAGGAAAGGACAGAAATGGAGTTTTGCTGGTGAAGAAAAAAATGTTTGCCTGGAGCAGTTTGCAGGATCCAGTTTTCTGAGGCACAAATTAGTTAAAATCAGTTTGGTATTTTATTTGGTATTTATAATCACTACAATTCTAAGGAATATTTTAAATAAGAAAAGTAGGAAGCAGAATATAGGATGTTTAGAAGACCATAACAAGTAAAGATGATTATTAATGTGTATTATACACTTTCACCTATCTATGCCAGTGATACACCTCATACAACCTAAGTTGTTTTGCCTACTCATCCTTAAAAGAAATAAATTGGTTCAGGAAAGTTCACTTACTACATTTTGTTTTTCAAACAGGGACTTCAATTAATATTTTAATAAAAACACTGATTGCCAATATGACATTAGAGAGTATAAGTAGAGAACAACTTGAAAGTGAAATTAAAAAAAGATCTGGATTCCTGTTTCCTGCAGAATTCAGTGTTCTGAATGTGGTATCTGAGCAAACACAAGCTCTTGACCTCAAACCTATATTCTTCTCTGAGGTTTGTCCACTAGGATAAGGAATGCTGTGTAGTAGTTAAATACAAAACAAACCTGAAATTGGTACCTTCTGAGGTTTGGTTCTGACCAGCCTTTGAAACAAGATTGCTTTCAGTCAATTGGTTATTTCAGCACTTGACATCACCCCCACATAAAACAAGGCAAATGGCCAATTAACTAACTGGAAGTTTTCCAGTTCAAAATGGTGCCAAAACGAACTAAGATGAAGTGGAGTGGTGGGGGTGGGGGGGAAAGTTTAAATTGGCTGAACAGTCAGCTCTCTATGGGAGGCTGAAAATAGAAATCAGTTCGTGGAACTCAGGAGCTTCACTATCTTCTATTTGGGGAAGATCAAACTTCGGCATTTGCAAGTTAAACAGGGATCCCCAAGGCTTTTAGAGAGTATTTTATAAAAAGAGGTTTTATATAGGACCTGTGTATTTTGCAAATAAAACTGTAGCACATTAAATTCTAATCACATTCTATTCATAGCATCTGAAATCAGAGTATAAATTTGCTTCCTATGGATAATTATCTGGACTGGAGTTTTAATCTCATATGTATGCCATTACCCCTATGCAAACATGGATAAATTTTGGCTTTTTCTTTTCAGCAACATTCAGCTATTTTGACATTTTAAGTGGCTATGAGTTGGTTTTAAATAAAGGTAGTCTAAAGAAACCAGATTACATGTTAAGCAGTAATACTTGAATTGAGAAAGAAAAGAACACAACATTGTAGAATAACCTCTTTGCTTGGGAAATAATGCTCAAATTCCAGAAGGAAAAGTAGCTAATCACATCAGCTTTGTAAATATAATTTCTATAAAACTCAATGCCGCTTTAAATACATCTGTCAGGCCCCTCATACAAACTCTTAAGCTACACCAGAAATTAATGCAAGTATTCTAAATAGGAAAAAATATCCTGCAGAAAATTTCCCATTATTATAAAATTGTTAACTATGTTAGGAAACAGCAATTTTGTCTTCCATCAATGGAAAATCATAAACAGGGCAGTACAGTTCTAGTTAGATATACTAAGACTGAATTTGAAAGGGCTGAAGACAAGTAGTTCTGGGTGATTTTGTTTTGTTTTCAGTTAGTTCCAGCTGTTGGGCCAGCTCAGAGCACAAGGTGGTACATAGCACAGCACAGGTACATAGCAACAAGGCTGCAGTGCCACTTTAAATATTAATATGATATTTTTCATTATAAACTTACTATGACATTTCGGCTACCAGGTTCATTATCAGGTGAATTTGCCAGTGTTTACTCTGACAAGCAAATTAGCTCTGCACTTAAAAGAAACCGCCTGATCCAAAAGCCTTTTAGCTCCAGTAAAACCCAAACAGTGCTTTATGGAACAGAGCTTTTTGGCAAATAGATGCTTAATGATGCAGACAGACAGTACCAACAATTTTCAAATTCCTCAGAAGAGTAACAATTCACGTAATTTTTCTAGTGACCTTGTATGTGTCCTTTAAAGCTTCTTTTTTTAAAAAAAATGTTACTCTGGTTAAAAAGAAGCCTTGCATGTTTTCATAGCTTTTATGAACTATCAAAAGAACAACGTATTCAGAGAGGAGATCCTGAACTCACCATGGGTTCTGGCACTTACAGTAGCTGGTCTTAAGGGAAAATACCTTCACGCTGCTCTTTGTGAGAGAGTCTCAATTTGATCCCCACCAAGTTTTAGAACCACAAAAGATAGTAAGTTGCATGAGTCTAATAACACTTCAAATGCATGTTTTAAAAGCACTGGTACTCTAACATACAGCCAGCCAATGTACCTATTGGTACCACCACATCACATGACACTGATCCTAGCGAGGAGCTGACCTTGGAAACAATTTTTAGCTGTGGAGCTGTTATTGAAATGATTAGTTACAACAGCTCTGAGCAGTCAGATCACTTCATCAGTGTGGATCTGTGTAAGATCAGTGCCTGAACATGTTTCATCCCTTCATCTGGCCTCAGCTTCAGGAAAGAACATGCTTCCCCCCGCCTCCACCCCACTCCCCATGTCAATGGACATTAAGCATATGTTGCCTCACTTTTGGAAAGCGTCACATTATTTAACTCCATTAAAGTTTGTCGAATTGCTTTCAACCAGTTCTCACCTTGCAAGAAACTTCTGAGTGTGTTACTACGGCACATGCTTAAACTCTACTGTACCTGAATCGTGTGGATCAGCAGTGGGACATTACTTACGGAAGGAGACCAAGGCACAGCACAGTGGCTCACCTGCCTCTCCCCCAGACACCTCTCTGACTAAATTTGTTTGTGTCTCTCCAGTCTCCAGACAGCCCTTGCCTTCCCTGCAAAACAGTGTCTACATCCTCTCTCCACGTTGTTTAATCCTCCAGAATTATCTCTGACCTCTCTGCTCAGCCTAGTGGAACTTGGGCCATACCAATGGCAAAGGCACCCCCAAATCTTCAACCACAGCTGCTGCAGCACTTCAAAGGCAGCCACCACCACTAAGGATTTAGGCTGCAGCTGGAATTCGAAGGCTCCGGGTGCGGTCCTCAAGGCTGAGCAAAAAGCGCAAAGCTCATTTGTAAGGATTAAAACGTGGACAGGTAATGGATCCAAATGGGGCAGCTAGGGTAGGGAAAGGCAGGGAGAGTGGAAGTCAGTATACAATACAGAAAATCTGAGGAGGTTAAGAGGGGCAGCAAAAGGAGGGGCTGAGGGCACAGAAGACAAGAGATTCCTGGTTAGTGTAAATAACATACACGTATGTTAGGGAGGAAGAATGAGAGCAGCTTGGAAATGTAAACACAAATATCTTCAGAGGAGGTAAGGGCTTTCACATAGAAAATGGTGAAAAGATCAATGGGAATAAAACACAAAAGGATGTACAAGTCAAAGGCAGCTAGAAAAACAGCCACTGAGAATAAAAGATTGCAACAAGACAAAGACATAAAACCCATCTGTAAAGTCGCTTGGACTGGGACATGTATCCCAGTCTTCCTACTGTAGAAATACCCCAAATGTAAAAGCAAAAGTTTTTTCTTATTCAGGGTAATAATGGGCCTTGGGGATCAAGTTATAAAAAAGCATTTTCTTCTGAAAAGTGAGATCACAGAAGTTTTTAAGACCATGCGACATGTTACTTGGGAAGCAGGGCTATGAAGTTGACTCACGTGCACTGGAGACAGACAGCTCTAGCCAGGTAGCTGAGCCAGGTTGTGCTCAGCCCCGCGGAGATGGGGCAGTTCTCATGGATGTTTGAACATGTGGGCAGAGTTCAGGGCACAAACACACCAAGAAATCTGAGGGTTCAAAAAAACCCAAATGCTTTGGAAGGCATAAACCTGTAAACTTATCAGCTACTTCAGAGAAACTGTTTGAACAGAAGTTCTCCTCTGGTGGCAGTGGAAGACAGTCGCCATTCAGTTGCATTTAACTACAAGGTAAAACTATGCAGTGGGACAAAAACTCCACGGGACACGAGCAAGAACACAGACTGTAACCCTAGAATAAACAATTTACTGCAGGTTCACACATACCTTAGTGTAGAATAGTTTCTCGATATCTCAGCTTGTTTCTTAGAATTTCCCACATTAGAATGATAAAATATTACAACATTAAGTCACTATCATGTAGTTATAAAACTATGTGTCAAGTTGCATGATGAATGATTTAAAAATGAACATAGCTTTTCAATGAATTTGGAACATACCTAAATAATACAAATAGTACATTTTTGCCATCTGCAATCCTTTCTTTTTTATAACATAGCTAAAATAGTTAAACTATTTTATTAAACTATTAATAGTTTAATAGTTCCAACTATTAAGCACTTGCTTGAACAGCTTAATATGAACACTCACTTGAAGGACCTTACCATTTTCACTTGTGATATACAAGCTTCCTTCACTCAGCCCCAATAATTTTCCAAATCTCTGAATCTTCTGTTGTACTTCATAAAAAAAACACAATCTGAAGTTAAAACATTTCTAGTTTAGAATCAAGTTGGCTTAATTTTTATTCCTTTTCTTAGCCTTCTAGTCAGATGTGGCAGCAGAGAACTGCTTGTCTAAAAGATACTGCTAGAAAAGGAATAGAGGAGAAATGTGATGATCACAGAGCAGACAGCTTTTTATTTGTCATTTACTCTGAACCAGAAAGAAAATAGTACCAGGCCAAAAGTCATTCAGTTAGTTATTTAAAATGACTGATCCTAATTGATCTATCAACAGTTTCTAATGCATGCTGAATATATCACTCAACATTTACAGCCCAAACTGTTGACTGAGGTTCATCCATATTCATGAAGACATATGAGCATATCTACTACTGCAATAAGTAATGCTGATGTGGTAATAAAAATACACAGAAACACTAGCATTTTTCAGAGTATCCATGGAAACAACTTGAGACTTCAGAAAAGTAACTATTTTATATTACAGCTTTATTCCAAGTACTGTTTCTTACTGGATAGAATTTATACATTTTGCACTATGTATATATATTAATGGAATACTCTCCAAATTATCCCTAGATAAAATATATATGTGCTTAAAATTATTCCAGCAATAGCTTTTTCAAGTTATGTTTTGCTGAGTGTTAGTTCAGATCACAGGAGAAAAAAAAAGAGAAAATAATTTTAAACTGCTTTGGCAAAATGCGCTTTCATGGTGATGTCTTTAAAAGTATTTTGAATGCAGGACTTCTTCATCCATTTTTATTCCGGTATCAGTCAAATAGATAGGAGGAAACATATAAACACAGTTATACTGCTTTATTTAAATATAATTTAAAAGAATATAGATTTTAATTTTTCAAAGTGTGTGTTTTCATGTTTGAATTTCGGCCAGTCAAAAAACTGCCTGCTGTTTCTCATCGTACAACAGTACAACACGCTTTTGAAACCTCCAATTGCATTGTTGTGATGGTCACTGTTAAAACAAAGTTCCTGGTAATCCCAGAGCCTGTGTCAAGGTAGAAGGACCGCCAAAGGTATCAAAACAGAGATCAACAGCATGGTCACTGAACTGCACACATTGAGCTTCTGGGAGGATTAACGGTTCTTGTCACAGGCTCCTGACTGTAGTTGACAATATCTGCCTTCACCACCCTCTGTCGTAAAAGAAAACACAGTAACAATCAGAAAATATAGTCTTCATCCTGGCAAAGCATTCAACAGATATTTTACCATGAAACATGAAGGGAAAAAATAGTCAAAACAGACAGCGTTTAGGGATTTTTTTCATTACCTTAGAGAAAGCCTTATCAAATGCTAATTCTCGTTCTAAACCCCAGTTTATCCACACTGAGCAGAAGAAAGTGCCTTGGTAGGTTTTCACAACACTACAAATGGAACATGTCTCTTTTGCAAAAGCAATGAATACAGTTTTACTTCCACAAAAGTTGGAAATCATAAAACAATATTTGTTTACAAAAACTATGGTATGCATTCTTTAAGAATAACTGCCTAAACTGTGATCCGAAATTCTATGTAAGTTTGTCTTTCTGTCTTTACTCCAAGCACATCACAGGAAAGTATGGACAGACCTCAAAGCAAATTGCAAACACAACCATATTTCAAAAAAGCTTTGAAAGGTGAACTGACTAAAGACTACATTAACGTAAAAGAACCTCTGAATAGCATAAATCTTTCTTTTCTAATACAGACCCAGTAGATACTACCCATTCTATATAAAAAGCATTTGATAAGACTGTTGGTCTCTCCTATATGAGAAGGAAATGAGATTCCAATTTTATGTTCATTTCCATCTAAGGCAGCTATGAATATTTTGAACACACAGCACTAAAGGAATCTAAGGCAGCTATGAATATTTTGAATATACAGCACTGAAGGACTTCCCTAATACAGTAACTTGAAGTATTTCAAAGTTTTCATGAACTCTCTGGTTATTAGAAACAACATGTAATTGTACACAGAGTTCCAAGTTCATAAGCTAAGTCCTTGCACATACAAAAGATATTTTTCCAATAGAACTTACTGCAACAGTTGTTAATTCATGTAAAACCAATACATCTTGAAAAAAAAACAAACAAACAACCGAGTTTTCCATCAATACCTGAACTACTGCATTGAGCAGACTTTGCTCTGGTAGTTGGAAGTGTTGTGTTGGTTATCTTCTTCAGGATATTTCACTACTTCTGCTCTGACAACATGCTGTTAATCATGTATCAACATAATGGATAGAGGGCAAGGAGAAGAATGTAGAAAGAAAAGAGAAGGGAAAAAAAAATGGAGAGATTGATCAGTAGTTGTAAAGAATGAATGACTGACAGAAAAAGACTATGTAGAAGCAAATAAAAGTGCATTTCTTTTCAGGCCTTACGCTGATACAAGAGCAACACATCTAGCTGAAAGCATCACTACCAGCATCACGGCTGCTTCTCAAGCTTCTTCAAGGCCATGCCCTCTCAAAGCACCGAACCGAAATGTTCATACATGCAATCAACAAAAGTGTATGAAAGCAAGAGAAGAAGGGACAGAATAAAAAGGAAGGCAATTCAGTGGAAGAAAAGATGACAATGGCCTATTCCTTTAAGTCTAAGGTACTTAAATATTGCATTAGTCAACTTCCTATCAACAACTGTAACAAGCGTATTAGATGGACACATGCATCTTTTCCATTACGTAACTATCACAATATAACTAAACATATAATCAAAAACAGTGACAAATTAACAACCTCACATCTAAGTGCTGCAAAGCTTAGATTTTTCTTTACTTCACACAAAAATAAAAGGCTCTCATTTTTCCCCTTAAAGACACACAAAAACTATGGAAAGTTTTCTCACTTTTAATACAGTGTTCATGCAAAGGGGAGAAAAACTCATAGAACAATTTCAGCAAAGTAGTAACAGAGGAGGTAGGTCTGCTACAAAAGATACCCTAAACCAATTTATTATTTCTTTTTCTTAAATACTTCAACTTTTACACAACATATTCTCAAGGTTTAAATTAATTAATAAATACCATTATTCTAAAGAAAAAATATATAAACTAGATTATTTGACTATATGAACAGTAGATGTTAAAGATAACCTCTGTAAATAAAACCTGTTGTCAAACAAACAACAATAATTAAATTGGCTGCTAAGGGATCTGGATTTATTAGCTGCTGATGTACCCTTCTTGGGTTCAATTGATCATGCTCATATTATCTTATCTAGTGGACAACACTCATGATTTACTGGACTCCTGGCCTGATGTTATCAAGGGAAAGGTTGCTAAATCGCATATAAGGTGGTAGTAGGAGTTTTAGCATTAAACAGTGTTATCTGACCTCACAGGACCTAGTTTCTTCATACCAATCTTTTGACTAGAGCTGGGGGGGGAAGTCGTGCAATCAGTAGATAATTAGTTGTTCCTCAAAACACTGGTCTAAATCCTATCCTGTAAACACAGGCAGGTTAGTGACCCATGCTTAAGCACACTGTAGCAAGAAACTGACTATCATAGATGACTTGGATTTTCTCAAGGAATTTCCTCTAAATAAGAGTAAAAAAATACCACTGCAACATTTCTTCTATTAACTTCATGGCCATTAAGAACTTGGCTTCTTTATATCACTTTCTATGTCAGGCATATCACTGCCATGGTTCAAACCACTGTCAATAAAGAGAAATAACCTTTCCTGGTGCAGGTGCTCTGAATTCCAAATCTGACTTATCTCCCAAATATTTTATTGTACAAACCTGGCACACACACCCTAGTTTGCTGAACTGGCATGTAGTTAAAGAGAAAACTACACGACTTACAAAAATGCTAGCTCTTGCCAATGCCAAGGAACAAAGCTGTACCCCATGCAGTTTCTAGACTACAGTTGAAAGTAAAAAAAACAGAAAGAAAAACATTTGATTAGTAAAGGAGCTATTTCCTCAAATTTCATCAGACCCTTGCGATTTAAAAGGGAGCGTATTTTGAGGACTGAAAATAAGTCAGAATCTGCAATTTTCTTACTTTGGAACTGTTCCACTTCAAAAACATGCTCTACTTTCCAGTCACACATAAAGAGTAACCTAGTTCTTTGTTTCACCATAGTTTTGACCAAATAAAGGTTTGATTAACAGGCATCTCAGCATGTTAACAGGCAAGGTTTAGTAGCTCTAGCTGAGATAGTTTAAAAACTTACCACCCCCAAATGCCTGTCCTATTCCTCTGCTGGAGATCACTGCTGCCAAAGGAGAGCTGGTGGAATGTAATGTGTACTTTGCACCTCATCCGCTTCAGCACAAAGTCTGGCCGATTCACTTAAAAACAACTTTCAACAGCAGTTTAAGCTAAGCTGCTCAACTTCACCCCGATGTGGCCAAGGCACATGGATCACCTTCCATTTTCTGATTCTGCTGTGGGAGTGATAAATTCCAGCAAAAGGGCAGTAACAAATAACGTGGGTTGCATTAATATCTTAAACTGCTGCAGCTGTTTTCTAAAACAATGCATGGTAAATAATTCATTTTGTAAGGCTTGTTCTTACAGTTAATTAACAGAAGTTTTGCTGTTAATTTGAAGGGGACCATGAAGCCCATCCACTTTTCCCAAGAGCTTCTGCACTTCTGCCAGACACCAAAGCTCAAAAGTCACGGCCCACAAATTCATACAAGTTAAAATAATGTCTTTGGGATTCCTATCACTTATTTCTAACCACCTGTGAATCACTTCTCAGATCTTCCTAGTGACTATGACAATTATAATTGTTTTTAAGCACAAGAAATATGATCTTTAGGCATAAAATCAAAAATGCAAGAAATAATTTTTAAAGAGTATTTTCAATATTAGACAATCAGTAATAATGAAGAAATGCATAATAAAACATAATTCACATATAGCGTTTCACTGTTGGTATTTTACACAAACTCAGTATTTCATCTTATACTTTATTACCAAATATATTAAATGAAGACATCTAGTGTTCTTTGACAAGCATATTCAAGCAACAATCTCATTTTTCAAAATGAGGAAACCTCACATTACACAAAATATGGAAAATTCAAAGATATAATCCTGTGTGTAAATAGTGCATATTTGTAAAAACTAAAATGTATTTTACTCTTTGTTTAAAAATTAAACCTGAGTCAACACTTGCATACTTACTGATCTAAGGATGAGTCACATGTACTATTGCATTTTAAAATTTTTTTTCTTTATAGCATTTATCTAGCATCCATCTATCTAGCTATCTACTTTTACAGTCCAATATCTAGAGTATTAAATGCCTAAAATTGTTAAGGAACACATTCACATAACTGTTCCACATTCTACGGAAGCCCTGTGGCAACTTTACAGATGGGAAAAAACAAACAAACAAACACCACCACCACACTAAAGAACCTGCAGCTGTCATACAAAAAGTCTGTGGTAAACCAGGTATACCTCTTTACAAGCTTAAACCTGAGTTACCAGAACACACCACCACACAGCACAGAGAGGTCTAAGACTTGTTCCAGCACCAGTTAAGCAATCAAAGAAAAATTAAAGAACTCTGTGTGCTGAATTATTTATATGCAAATAATCATAGAGCTCAGAACAATAGATGGATGGTGCCTTAGTAGTAAAAAATCATTGAAAAGACACAATATTTCTCTACCTATAAATTACAGCTTTTCAAAGCTCCTTAGCTTTGCTTGTTAGGTATGAACTATAAGTATATATTTTACCATTTTAATGTTTGCAATACAGTTTTCTAGTTAACCACTTCAACACAGATTGTAAACAGTGACATGACAAAACACTTCCAGAAATTACGTTTATTGTATATTTCAAAAAGCAGGAGACCAAGGTGTACATAAGAAATGTTTTGCCTTTCTTTTAAATAAACTTGTTGACCTGTTTTATGGTACTTGTTTAATGTTGGTAGTAACCAGAAGTTCCACTAGAACAGCAACCTTTTGGTTCAATAAGTAAATTTAAAATAAGTGTATATAAGTAAGGGTTGCCTCAGTAGTATAAACTTTGTTTTCAAGGTTTCTGAAACAGGGTTTCTATAAAATCTTTTTGGTTGAAACCTACACACTCATTTTTCCTGGAAGGAAAATTATTTTTAGAAGCAGAAACTAGGAAGAAGGAGGTGGTAATGGAAAAGGGGTTATATTAGAAAACCTCTTTCTTGATTGTTTATTTAAACAATTAACACATTTTCGATTTCCTAACTTTCACTGATAAAAACTAAGTGACTTCCAACTCTGGTAGACACAGTTAAGCAAGTACATTTTAAATACTATAGTTAAAGTTCAAATTTTTAAAAATAGTGAAAACATCTTTTTCCCCTAATTCATCAAGTCATAAAACAACATTCTCATTAGAGTTATTTTGCATACATCAGTTACTGAACAGCAAGAACTGCAACAAAGTTCTGCTACAGTTCAGAGCAGTGGCAGAGTTTTGCCATGTGTTCACTGTGAAATCGCTACATTCACATCCCTAACTCACTGCTAACCTATATAAGAGAACGGGGGACAACCTTCTTGATGACCTTTCCTGGGAAACATACTTACTCTCAGCCCTCTCTTACTGCAGAAGAAATGGCAAAAAATCCCCAAGATAACACTTATAATGCAAAGAACTAAACACAAAATCTAACAGCAGAAACTATGCAGCTCTTTTAAGGGGGAGATAACTTGGGACCAGCACAGCAAGAAAAATAATTGCAGATTGCAGGGAGCTGTAATAGCTACCCAAACGATTCCACAGGTCTGCCTGCTGTTGAGAATAGGCATACTGAACCGAAATAGGACATAAATGTGAGGAAGAATTTCTTCACAGTGAGGGTGACAGAACACTGGAACAGGCTGCCCAGAGAGGTTGTGGAGTCTCCTTCTCTGGAGACATTCAAAACCCGCCTGGACATGTTCCTGTGTGACCAGACCTAGGTGTTCCTGCTCTGGCAGGGGGGTTGGACTAGATGATCTTTTAAGGTCCCTTCCAATCCCTAACATTCTGTGATTCTGTGATTCTGTGATTCTCATGTGCATATCAGAATAAAATGGGAAATAGCGACTACAAAGTCAATATTCCTTCCCCGAGGCAGTCACTACCAAAGAAAGTATTCTTGTCTTGTGTTATACAGGCACACAATGAAAACTAAAATCTGAGATTAACCAAACACAGAATTTAACATAGTTTATTCCTGACTCTGTGACTGACAAATATTTTTTCCTGTACAACAGTGAAGATTGATTTAGAACATTTCCACTCACAGAAGCTTAATGCCTTCTATCATTTAAATTTGCAGTGTTCTAAAATGAAATTTGTTTTTAAATATGTAAATAATGTAGAAAGAAAAATGATCATAAAAACTGTATCTGACATCAATGCAAAGTAATTACTGTACATATGAGTGTCTTCCATGATACCCATATATGCATATTACAGAGAGGTCTTAATTTCTAAAACAATTTTAAGTACTATTATTAAACGAACAGCTCTCAAACTAAAGTATTTTCCTAATTTTTTGAACATACATTTTACTGTTTCAGCAAGTTTATAATGATGGATAAATAAATAATTATTATATTTTTTTTTAAAAAAAGCTGTTGTGAAAGTAAATAATTGTCTTCAGAACAACAGATGCAGCTTGCTTTAAAGGACAGTTATTAATTTGCAATGAGGTGGGTTTTTTTAATACTAAATGAAACACTAAGAAAAAACATGTATTTGTGGAAAATCACCTGCGATTGTTCCAATTCTGCTTTGTTTAATTTGATGCCAAGTATGTCAGCAGCAATTCTCTGAAAACACAGGAAGACCTATGGAAAAAAATTAATTTGCATTTAAATGATTAAAAACAGACATCCTTGAGGTTCTTACAAATATATCAAACCATTCTTGAACTGTAAACAATGAGATAGACAAAATTATGACCTGTGCAAAACAGATCTGAAAATAATCTCATCTGGTACACTCAATTTTGTTTGAAAATTGGAGAAAACAACTCAACAATGGCATGAGGAATGAACAGTATGCTGGATTGTTAAGCAACACTTCTACTCTCCCTCCAGAGACCTAAGTTTAAACAAGGTTTTACACAACTCACCTCTCAAATACTACTCTCAATGCTGCAAAATATGAATAAGGGTATTCACTAATGTTTAGCACAAAAATAAACTACCATTGTACTGTGCAATAGAGATACAGGTTTCTGAAACTGAGAACACAACTGTGCATCAACATGACCAAAATCTCTACTGTACACATTTAAAAAACATTAGCAATACAAATGCCAAGCAATGATAACGTTTGTTTTGAAGAGTCTTGCAAAACATAAGGAATGTTATATTGAACAGAAGTTATCCAGGAAACAAGCAAGATGGTGTATGGCATGCACCAGCCTAGCAGTTAGACTTTGGACATGGTTTGACAGATAACATGGGGTGGCAATGCTATCTTAAATAACTCCTTTACTTCATCTCAATCCAGTCCACCAATCATACTGTTTAGGCAGCTGCATTTTAAAGGAGGTTAAAGAACACAACAGAGGTTAAAGAGGAGCAGCTTAAGCTTGCACTGCTGCTGAACACTTTATTGTCAAGCTACACATTATACTTTATCTACATGGTCATTCGACTGAGCTCACAATCTAAACTACTAACAAACATTGCTTTTCATCATGCAGCTGCCACCCCCAAAACGTAAGGCCTGTGTAAGTGCTTTTAATCATTTTCAATTAAAATTTTTAAAAATACCATTTACACAGTCTCTTCTTACACATGACGTGGATACTAGTAACGAATTAGTGGCACAACCAACAAGCCATGGTAGCTTCCCAAACAGTTTGTCTTTCTCTGAACTACTGGGTCTATTCCACTAGCATCCACCGAGCAAGACAGGAAATGCTGAACAAGCCCACCTTTTCCAGAGACCTAATTAACCCACACCAGGCTCTCAGGTGCACTGAGCTAGATCACCTGCCATGAGGATGCTTTGTGCACAAAACATCAGGCATGAGTTCAGTGCTTTAATTATGCAATTTGTTGGACAATAAGACAATTAGCTATACTAAATCTTTCACGAAAGTTTTTCTCCCCTGAGGAAATTTTTTGGGCATTTCTACGTACATAAAATTATCTTTTGCAAATGAGTCTGTTGGAAAGATCTGAGGTAAACAAAACAAATCATTCATCTTAACTGAGTATTTAAGACTCCTATAGTATATATATCCACAGTAGCAATGGATGGTCTCTTCTTAAATCACTGTCTAGGATAAACACCCTGTCTTCCCTGAACAAGTACCCAAATACATGAAGATTTTGAAAGGCCAGTGTGCAGTAATAATGAAAGAGTTCATTTAAATCTATATTGAAACTAAAAATGGAACTACTGTAAACTATACCTCATATCTTCTTTTGTTAGTAGACAGTTAAACAGAGATTTCTGATTAATGCTTTCTAGGTATTTTCAGATTTACTTTTGTTTTTAAACAGTAAGTTAAAACAAAGTTCAGTCAGTATATATAGTAGGATGCTGCTGTAATTCATGAATCAGTTAAAAAGATGTATAAAGGTCCCTTCAAAATTTGTAATGTTAAATATATTAATTGTACAAAAAGAACTGCTTTTTCCTCCTATTACCAAATCCCACAAAAAAGGTTGTCTCCTTGAAAAAGGAATACATTTTATCAGATGTCCACTTCATTGACTGAAGTATTACAATTTTTTTCTTGTTTATAGCATAAAAAGCTTGAATTTTCACACTTTAAACAAATATTTATGCCAAAGATTTAACACAAGCTATAAAGGGAAGCAGGATTCACTGCATTTGTAACAGCAGTATTGTTAGATTTCAAAGTTACTATTATCTTATAAAATTAGGCAGTCCAACATAGAAGTTTCATCACAGGTCTTAAACCAACAAATGATTCTATTTGTGTTACAGAATTATATGTCCATATAATTGAACGTGGTCTTACTGTTCAGAAACATAAAAATAAATTATGGTGTCATCAATAGGAGAGAGATACAGGACTGTTTTATGGGAATGACAAAGTCATTAGGCATGTGACAGAAATCAAGCAAAACAACACAGTGTGATTGAATTGGACTGATACAGTCAACTGAAAAAGAACCTTTTCTTCCATAGGCTTCCAACTAAAACAAATAACTCAGCTCAGAGTCAAAAGACTGTTAAAAAATGTGCTCTGTAAAGCATTACAAACAACAGAATATTGAAATTTCAATGGATCTGCATAGGGAGTATCCCTCATGGCTCAGGACCTGTATTAAAAACTTTGATCTCAACAGGGTCTTGTGACATTATAAACTGTTGAAAGTTTCTATACTGATGGCCTATAGATGAGAC
The DNA here is from genome assembly GCA_028020825.1 of Podargus strigoides. NCBI lineage: Eukaryota > Metazoa > Chordata > Aves > Caprimulgiformes > Podargidae > Podargus > Podargus strigoides. The sequence goes on from CM051621.1 coordinate 15,219,174, forward strand.
TCCACCTGGATTGAAGGAATATATGTAACTACAGGCTGACACAGCAAATGGAGATCCAGCTGGTCTCAGTTCTCAAGCTGATGTATAAGGTAGACCATATTCATATGAAAATATATACCTCAAATTGCAAGAATATATACAATTAAACGAAGACCTATTTTTCACGCAAGCAAGAAGGCAAAAAGGACTTGCAGCAGCCAAAGTTCTCAATGGTTTGATATGTGAAGTATAATAGAACTGCTACATCATACCGCAGAATAACAGATTTCTTTTAAATAAATAAATAAATAAATAAATAAGGATTTTTTTTTTCTTACTTACTGAATCTCCTGTCTTGGCCGACACGAAATGGCTACTGAAATTGTTTTCCTGACAAAATCGTTGGTGCTTGTCAACTTTCACTGTGCGCGTGTGCTCCAAGTCAACTAAAAATAAGTTGAAAAAAAGGAAAAAATTACTAGAATGGAGCCCATTTAGTTACCTGACATAGAAAATATTCATTGGAAATGCATCAGAAGTAATCTTTTCCTTTACAGATGTATGCCAAAATAAGTTTATTTATTTTTATAATCATTTGCCAAATAAAAATAACTAATTAGACCAGATTAACTTTATTCGCAAAACTAAAATGAAACCACAATAAAAATTATATGGTCAAATGCAACAAATTCATACCTGAAATAAAGGACAAATTTATTTCTGGATACACACAAGAAATTTGTAACAACTTTACTATTAACTACATACAAAAACCTGAGATAGAACTAAAGTTTGAGCATTCTGTCTGCAAGCATGATGTATATTGGAGATTTCAGTGTAATCTAAAGATTTTTACAAAATAGACCTCACCAAGCACATCCAAATCCATAGTTTTTTTCTAAGCAAAAATTGTAAATGAGTTATAAAGAGTTTTATTGCAGAACATGGTAGAACAAAAACATCCACTATAATAAAAAAAATGAAGTGAGTGACAACATGGATGCTTAGTTACTTGTATATGAAGTTTTCAATTCCACAAAGGTATGGTTCAGAAAATTAGAAACAGTAAAATGAGTATTTCGTCACATGCATTTTCATTTTTATCATTTTACAACCACTGGAAGCAGAGCAAAGCTTTCAAACAGTATTTTACGTTGAAAAGCGGTGATGGCTTCCAAAATAACATGGAACTCAAGTCTTGCACAGGTTTTATTGTGTACATTCCAGGTTCTCCAAATCTGATCCTAAGGTAACTGGAAACTGTATTGAACAGTTTCTCTTTTTATTGCATTACAGTTCCTATAAGGGTGTTGACTCAATGCCGTCAAATTATAAGGCAAATATATTCAGAAGGATTTAAGGACAACCAGGCTCTTTGAGTCAATACAGGAAAAAAAAAACTTAAACTGATTTCCTGAGGAAGGGACCCAACTGACTTGTAAAAACTTGTAAATTTGCAAATCTAGTAAGCCTGCATAATAGTGTCATTTGATTATCAGCTGAAAAAATGTTCTCCTACTACATAAAAGGCTTTATTTTAAAATTATATTGGAGGTCTTTAATTTGTAGGCTCTGGAGATTTTATCTTGGAGATTTTTAGTCTAACAGGGGATTCCTACACCCCATTTATACTGCTTACCTTGGTTAATGTGGAGTTTTTGCCACATATTACTGTTCCTTGCACATCAGTAATGCCTTGTTTATAAGAACAGGCCTAAAATCATCCAGTTACCGCAGGCATTAATTTGTGAAGGACTGAAATACTACGCTATTAACACTAATGTTTGCAGTACAGTTTTTCATAGTACTAAACGTAGAATATATAGTTTCATAAAAAATAGGAAGAACAAATACATTTACTAAGATAAAACCCAAAGTCGATAACAATTTTGTTAAAAACTCATGCAGTCTACTTTACAGCTACTTAACTTTTTCCTCGGAAAAATAACTACCGCAAGAGCCTCTGTTGAAATGCTTTTAAGAATTAAATACAGTATACTGCCTAAACCATATCATTATTAACTATTATTTTTACTCTTCACATATTAGCTTTAACTGCAGCTTGGAAAACACGACAGTGAGATTACTCTTTTGGGAAAAATAAATATATATTTTCTTTATTTTTATTTGATGAGGTCTTAAAGAAACTTTAATCACACCTTCAAATTTCATTCATTGTATTTCTTTGACTATACCCAAACTCCAAAAACCTACAAACTATTACAGTAAAAATGAATATAGATAGATAGTTAAACTGTATCCCTCTAAAATACCATGGCATGCTTCTGTAAGCCCATAAAGACAACCTCACAAGTTACAACCTCTCTCAAACTCTCTTTCCCAGGAAGGAAAAAAACAGGGAGTGGCATAACAGAACAACATGCTAAAAGGCTGATCAATTTTCAGGAAGAATATGCCACAGCCATATTGGAAATTTTATCTTCAAATGCCTCTTATTTTCTATTTGTAGAAACATCAAGAATACTACATGGTCAGTGGAGCATATACTTTACTACAGCAGAGAAATTAAAAGCACACAAGATCCTAAATCTAACAGACTGCAAGTAAAAATCAAGGTGAAATTATGTTTCTGAATTTTGTGTAAATCTCAGTCCCTCTCCCCATTTACGAGTATTTCACCTTGTGCCTTCTGAATTATGGGGAGTCTGCTGTGAACTGTACGGTTACTGTTACGCTAGATAACTGCCAGGTAACTGTCCATGTGCACACTCTCAGCCCACAGTAAATGCAAGGCAATTCACATTACATTAGCTCTTAATGAAAGAGCACACAGTTTTAGTACAAGAAAAGGGTTTCAAGCGTTAATAAATATTTAACTATAAAAAGTTGCTGTTTGCAGTCAACGAAAGATGACTACGCCAACTCAAATTACCTTGCATTGCCACAGGCTAAGGGCACAATCACAGACAGTTACTGAAGATCAGCCAAAACACAGGGAATAGTTACCCTCCAGTCCTTTTTTTTTTCCTTTAACATCAGACACTGGTCAGCTCGACAGGCAGAATTCTTAGCACACCAGGAGATAAGTCTTGTCCAGCTTTTATTTAGACACCACAGCAAAAAGACTTTAAGGAGGGATTTGGAGGAGAAAAATGATTTTCTAAAAAGATGTTTATAAGAAATGCAGGGACTTTATAGAAAGAAAACTAACAGCTGGCCAATGTGGGCTCGCTCATATGATGAGCCAATTAACAGCAGGAATAGATATCTTGGGATGAAGGATGATCCTAGAATGCACTTAAGCCATGAAAAGTTTAAAGGCAAAGACAAATAAGTTTTGAATAGAAAGAAAGAGAATCAGATACATTAAATACAGTTTGATTTTACAAACCAGGAAAACGATCTTGCAGAATATTCTAAATGACTAGATAACACCACATTGGCCAAGAAAAAGGAATTACTGAAATTAGGATGCAAAATAAGAACATTTTAACTCTGGTAATGGTTATGATAGGCCATATCTAACAAAGGTCTCTAAGAAAGAATCTGCAAGATTTGGACACACATCAAACACAAACATTTAGAGAACAGCCCAGAGTGAGGTTTACATGCCAGATGGTACAGTCAGCCTCTTCATCTGAACTGAATGTCAGAGGAAAATTAATAGCTCCATTTTTACCAAGTAGAATTTAAATTGATGGCTAGAAATTCACAATGGGATACCAAAAAGAGACACAAGGATTTTAGTTTGAAAAGTGAAAAGAGATGTAACTATTTGCAAACAGTGAATCTCTAACACACACAAATGTTATAAACCAGTACTTTGTATTTAGTGCCTGGATACAAACTCCCCTATCTACATTAATAAATTACATTTTCTGGACTTGAAAAGCTAAAGTAAGCCCAAGATGTGTAAATTTTACAGAATGCAGTGAGAGCATTTCTTTGATCTATCATTTCTGAAATTCTAAAGGTCTTAAAAATGGGACCAAAAGGAATGGCAGTTAAAGTACAAGTTAGCAAAGCAATAGTTAAAATGTCAAAGGAGTACAAGAACATCGCTAATTCCTTGACTATACAGGAACCACTTAGTATATTTGCATTAAATGAAATACTTAAATAAACCACATGAACATAGAAATCAGTAGAAGCAGCGGGACATCAAGACCAATGGGAAAGAGAGATAGGCCATAGTATTGTTTCACTGATTGGTCTGATGAGGCCAGAAAAAGGAGCTCATCAGTCCCCAAAGTCATCTTGAAGTCCCTTTCTAAGAAAAAACATCCACTACATCAGCTGCTGCTGTTTGCTTATTTTTATGCCTGAAATACACATGAAAAAGGTTGAGTGACAACTACAAAAAACCAAAAACCACACAGTTGCCAGATATTCTCCAAAAATTACCTCCATCATCTTAGTTGTCCTCTTCTGCAACTATGTTTCTAACTAACTAGTCAAGAGCTCAACCTTTTGTTCTCTGGAATCAAATCAAACATTCACCTTTAAGCTTGACTAGTGTGAACAGTCATTTCAATTAAAGCTAGCAAGTCAACTTGCCACTCCATAACTAATAGATCAACACCCATTTGTATGTACAAGTATCCCATAAAGATACTGGCACAACAAAAATAGATTAGGAACTTCAGTAATTCAGACATGACTTCCACCAAGCCAGACAGTTCGAAGTGAAAACACCTCACCTCATAGATGAAACCATCATAGACAGATCAGTGTCTGCTGCAGCAACAGCCGGTAAGGCTTGCTAAAAGACTTGTTTCTCATGAACTCTGAGAGTTCAGTTTTGATTTGCAGGTGATACTAAACAGAGATCTAGTGAGGTGAAAAAAACCAGAATTTAGGAGACAAGTATGAAACTCCCACAGAAATCCCAAAGATACTCCCTTTAACGCACTCCTGAAGATGTAAAGGAAAAACAAAAACAAAAACAAAAACCAACAGGTAAGAAGAAAACTGTAGAACCTGGAAGAAAGCTGTAAAACCTGTGTATGGAAAAAGACGTAGACACCATCATGGTCACCTCTGTGAAAAGCAAGTGACATTTCAAAGATGACAAGGACAAAATAGTTGGTTTAAGTTAGGACCAGAGAGATTTGATTGGACCACATCTTCAGGTGATGTATATAAAGAACATTTTCATCATCCTTTGAATTCCCACTATAGGTCACTTACTTGCAGTGAAAATCTGGTAGACAGCGCTAACTCAAAACGGAAAACTGTATTTTAAATGGCTGTCTGCAAAGCTAGATATCATATGGTAGAAAAATTCTGAGCAAACACTTGAGACAGTATAAATAGTTATTCAAAGGCAAATCTCTGTATAACTTTACTTGAGAAATTAAGTCACTGAAATTTTAGTTTATTGGGTAGAAGTAAAGGAATAGAAAGACACTAGATAAAGTGCTAGATACAAATAGGTGCTTTACAATCTACCCACATACAGCCCTTCAACAGCAATTCAGTCTTGATTGCTATTTTTGACTGGAGATTTTGAAACCACTAACGGTAAACAAATTTATACCAAACTGGTTTCTCTTACACTATTTAGATATATGTACCATTTCTCTAAGATAAAAAAGGCTTGCAAGAAGCCATGTAGCACCACTACTGCAGGGACAAATGATCATTTCCATTCCATTACAGCACACATATTTGGAAAACCAATAGTCAGGCATCTTAAATATTCCTTTAGCTCACCTGCTTCACTGAAATGAACAAATATAATCAGATCATCAGAGTTTGCTTAAATAATAAAGTGCAATATCAAATCCCACAGCTGTATTGTCTTAAATTTAATTACATAAAAATATATACATATAATATGTATTACCAGAGTAATACAACTGGTACAAACATGAAGCCATTAAGTATTTTAAAATATGTATCATCAGTTGGAAGAATGATGAATGCTCTGGTTTTATAATCTTTCAAAATGCCAAAAACTTACTTAAATATTGTCACTCAAGCAAATAACTGCACATACTCTAAAAAGACAACAGCACATCATTTATGCAGAATGTAAAGGCTGTTACTCATGCTATTTATCCCCCTTTCCCACAGGGCTGCCAGTCTCCTCTTTCATAACATCACTGGAGAAGAACTCCATGTAAAACTACAGATTTTTAGTCAGAAAACATCCATTTTACATGAATCTTCCTTTCAGGTAATTCTGGAAGAAATACAAATATATATAACCTCTACAGGTACTTCCAAGCAGCTGAAAAAATAGTGACAGTACTTGTTCAGAATGGCATAAACAGCTGAGTGGCATGCATAATGCATGTTAAGCAAGTCTGAATGTTTAATAGTTTGCAGTCATTTCTTCTGGATCGTGAGATTAGACTTGTAAACTCTAAGGCACTATATGGCCATTGAAGATGATTATACCAGTGATAAATAACTGAACTATTTTCTCAACCATATGTATGAACACAAACATGAGACAGTTCAAAGAATTTCAGCAAAGGGATGTCTCTCCACCCAAATCTGACTGTATTTCACTTTCAAAGCTTGTAAATTGTAGTAACTGCGAGGGAAACTGTTACAAAGAGGCAGTTCTCCTGTTCAGTCTAAACTTTTTCTTTTATTGATAATTACAGTATTTGCCATTAAATTTGGTATTAACTACTAATAGTTGTAAATTTACAACTATCTAGTTTTCTAGTTATCATGCATATTATAACTATTTCATATTTTAATAAAATCAAGGAGAGTTTTCAAGTTATAAGTAAACATCTATATTAATCTACGGTACTGCACAAAAATATATTCTTTTATAGTATGCTGTGAAAAACGAAATATAAATCTTTCTGCAAAGTATTTGCAGCTGTTCACACAAGGTATACAATTACATAATGTTTAAATAATGAGCTATCACGATTAGCCCACACAGACATGACAAGCAAAATGCCTTAATAATTTATTAATTTGATTTACATGTGCTTAAAATTATGTACATATTTTCTCTTCTGAAAATACTCCAGGGTCATAAAAAAGGGGACTGTATATGACGATCTCTTTTTCATCCTATTTTCTGGTATAATTTCAGACTGATTTCTTAAGAACAAACCTAGCCTGAGCACCTGAAAACCCCACAGAGTGATGAAGACAATACTGTTGTACAGTAATCTTCATGCAGTAGTACACTGCTCAACAAGCACAGTCAGTTTAATTTCAGAGTGTGAAGGTCCTGCTTCTCACATGCATAAGCAAAAGTGCATGAGCAAGGGAATAAAAATGGGATTTCTCTCAGATGTGCACAAATATCCACTAATCTAAAGAATAAAACAGAAATCAGGATGAATACTGAGAGCAGCATCCTGGGTAACAGCATTTACTGCCCAGTTTATCAGACCTCTGTCCCACAGCACCTCAGCAGAGCACAGCTTGGCAGGTCCCACAGCTCTGGCCACAAGGAACCCTTCTCAGGCCTCTTCTGCTGTAAGCAATATTACCCAGTTTTAATTCCAATTCTGCCATCACTCCAAAGAAAACAGAAAAAAAGCAACAAAAAACCCTCCCTAGTTTTTATTGCACAGCTTACCAGTAACCTGCTGCTTTCCCACTAAAAGATGGAGCTATTTCGTTATGCCTTAGTTTTCAAAGAATATTTGAACAAGTTACTTAGAACTCCAAGCAAGTGCACTTTCATTTTCCAATTAGGCACAAAGGTTCTTTCTGGGTAAATAAAAAAAAAAATCATCTGATATAACGTATATCTGATGTTATTAATAATTCTTATCTGATATAATCACATAAGAGCAACCAAAATTATGCAGAAATAATAATAAATTAATTTGATACCAAATTGTACCGAGTCTGCAGTACTATCACATTTTGTGTATTACCTAGCTTCGTAAAAATCACTTTTGATTTAATAGTTTTAAATTACTACAGCACACACTTATCAAATATTCATACCTAAACGTCGGACTGCAAATTGCAGCTTTTTGTAATTAAATTTTTATTAATATTTTCAATCTTTTTCTCACACTAAAATTGTGTACTACCAAGAAAAGAAAACTCTTTCATGGAAGTCCTGAAAACTATGCCACAACTCTGATTTAAGGAAGCTCAAAATTAAATATAAATATAGTTCCAGTACAGACTTTCTCAGTAATTTTTTTAGGTTATCAAGAAAACATCTAGAGTGTTGATCTGGTTATACTCATGTCAGACAAACTACATGTCACATTAACTACCTCCAGGAAGTTATTCCAAACACAAAATAAACTGTTTATGCCCCTTCTCAGATAGATAGCATGACAGATTGTTATTAGCTGAAGACAGATGAAATACATTAATTTGATTGCAAGCATGTGTTTACTTTCTCACTGTCATGTACACTCTACTGCTGATGCTTCCCTATGAGGACATATTAACAAATCAAACATTGTATTAGAAAATGTGCTAAGCCAGAATAGTAATAGCTGGTGCTGCACTTTAATACTTAAAAAACTATTCTCAACTTTTCCAGCTACAACAGGAAATTACTGGTTACAGAAAGAAAAAAAAATGATAGCTTAAAAACTCTTGTAATTTACACAAAACATTATGACACTTCTTCCTCTAAAAAAATTAGAATTATCAGCAGATATGCTTGTCAATTATTAAAGAAAAATATAACTTTCTAAAAGCCAAACCTATGATCTGAGCTCCTTCTAAACCAAAAGACAAATTCCTACAGATACAAGATGAGAAAACGTATACATAATACAGGAAATTAAAGGTGAGCAATTCCTAGGTCTCAGGTTAAAACAAAAAAGGCATCTTGCCTGTGAAGGGAGGTTTGCTGGTTTTATGCATACCTCTCTTATGGGCCTCCATGTATTCATACCAAAGCTATGTGGAATCCTCTTTCTTCTCAAAGAATGGCATATTAAGACACAAAATCTGTGATGAGCTTCTTAGAGTAAGGGTAGTTCACACAATAAAATTAACTGATGATGCTAACAGTTTGTTCTAATATGGGAAATAATAACAATGTGTTTAGCACAACAAGTTCTCTTTGATTTGTATTTATGGAAGTAGCTGTAGTCTTTATATAAAGTTTTCTACATAAAAACTTCTCATATTAAATGAGACTTTAAAATATTCTTAAATAATAAAGGAATACAGCATTTTTTCTAAAGCTATAAAATATAATGGTTCTTGTGCATCTTTAGAAGACAAAAGGCTAATAAGGTTAACATTTCCAAGATTTAAAATAGGTTTCGACACAAACAAGAAGAGCAGCCAGAAGCAAACGTCTCCATCTCAGCATACCAAGTGCAGCTAACTACCGAGGACGCACTGTGACAGGATTCTCGCCTAATAACAAGCATGTATAACGTCTGGTAGATGACAGATCATTTCTAAAAAGATATGTTAACCTTTGCAAATACAAACAGCAGGCATCTTTTCATACCAAAGTAAAATTTCATATGAAGAAAAAAAGAATACACCGAAGTTTCTTTTCAAAACTAAGATGACAGATGACTGGCTTGCACAGCTTGAAGAGACAGCTGAAGAGAAAATAAGAATATTTTTTTCTCAGCTAGACACTTCCCATTTTCGTTTTTCAATACATTCTTGGCAGAAATTCTTGCAACCATTTATCATTTGACTGAACAGGCTAAGATTACACTGATAGTTAGCATGCGATCCCTTCGTAAGGTACCTATAGTCCTTACTTCCAAAAATGTTTGCACTAGGTGTAGGAATAAGTATTCAAAGAAGATTATATTATTAAACAAATACACAATTGAGTCACCTTGTAGTATTATTTTAGGATTAAAACATAATTGGATCAACTCTGTCTTTTTTGTGCCTTAAAGGGTATCATAAGGACACAGAAAGCAAGAGAGGAGAATGAAAGGCATGTGCCGACTGTCATCTCCCCAGCCTGCAACTCAAGTGACTAAATACACTGAAGATATATCTAGACACCAGACAGTGGCATAGCAAAGAGATGACCAAGTTAACTTGAAATGCATTAATCTGGGCACAGGGAGTTTAGATGTGGCAGTACAGACCTCTGTGCAGATGATTTTACCACATATCTCTGTTTACTGTCTGCAGTGTACAGACCTAAATAAACTCGCCCTTCGGGTTAGCTTAACAAATCAAGATGGGGTGTGAGGGAAAGAACATGAAACACTTTTGTGCATACTGGTATGGAGAATGAACAGCCCGGCTTCAGCAAATTAATGACACTCTCTCAAAAGCATCATCTCACAGGACTTTAATGTTCTCTAACTTCACACCTTTAGTTAATTAGTTTTTACTTTCCACAAAGAAATGTGTCCCAAGATTACAAGCTCCTCCTGGAAAGAAGATTGTTCATTCTCGCTTTTTATCTAGACAGATTCTTACATGGTCCTTTTCGCTGGTTTATAAGCACTCTGCAATTACTATCAGATCATTTGCTGACTAATTGTCTTCCCAGTAAATTAGGCAAATACTATTCCTATTTTTACAAATGGAAAAATAAAACATACACAAAAAGACAAACTTAAAGCCTTGCCTAAGATCACATGAAGTTTCACTGAACTGTGAATTTACTGCTTTTTACAGGAAATAATCTTTCATCTTCTTTAACACTTGTAGTCAGGCTTCCTAATCTTTGTGCACATGTGAAACTTGACAGCAATTAGTTTTACTTCCTTATTGAGTTAAAGCTGTTAATTTGGACTCAAGCATCTTTATAAACAGCTATTTCCTGGAGACAAGGAGAAGCGAGAAAACGGCTAGGACAGGAGAACAACTCCAGCTGGATTTTTCTTGCTTTATTAATTCAATTATAAAAATCACACGCAGTCGCAGTGACGAGCACAGCACACAAATGCAGTTGGGAAATGCTTATTTATTGAAAGACACTGAGACAGTAAAACAAAAACTAACCTGTACTCAACATGAACCATAATCCAGGATGCCCAACAACAGCTGGAATTCTAGCTCCCACAGGCACACTCTAACACACTAATGAAATTATCAATTATATAGTAATAGCATTAGGGTGACCATGTCAGGGAAAAGGCAATTAAGTACGATCATTAATTAAGTATCATAACTCAAATACAATACAGCATTAAAATATGTAATAATTATTTTGTATCTCTGCAACTCTGGCTGCAGCATTTCTTTTCACGTTCTTAAAGTTTCTACAAGTAATAAATACAATATTTCACTTTTTGGGATCCAGTATCCTTCATAAACACAGCAATTAAACATACTCATTGCAAAAAAAAAATAAAAAAAAAAGGTATTTCAAGTGATATGGCATTTTCAAATGGCCAATGAGAAAAAAGTTATACCATTTAGAATCTACATTTTCTCTCACCAATGTAACACTACCTTTACAGAGTAATGTATGAGAAACACAATTACTTGATTCATAACCTTGTAAGAATATTTTAACATTATGATGACTGCAATACACATATTTTTAAATGTTCATATGAACTCCTCTGGACAAATGAATTTCTATGAGCCTAACTTCAAAAAATACGTTTCTCTTTAGATTATGCATTACCATTTTTCATAGTAATTTCCAAATTTCACTACACCAAACTTTGATGACTGCCCAAGCATGCTGAAACAGAACTTGCTGACAGAAAAATAACAGACGCTTCCTTGATTCAACATGAAATGTTTTTTATCAGGATTATTGAAAGAAGGCAAAAAACTTCTCAAACTGATTTATTTAGCTGAGCTGCTAATCACAAATTGCTAGATTTCAATAGCTTCTTTTCACAAAATAACTTCCTTTGTAATATTAATTCTATTTTCTAGGACAGAGGTTACAAAACTGTTTAAAAAAATAATCTTAATTTCTCACTAATGCAACTATAGATACTTTTTGTTTTGGTTAGATTTAATGATTTAATAAACTCAGTAAAATGTAAAAAAGATATTACAGTACTGTGATTACTGAAATTCAAAGTTGAGTGGTTTTTTAAAATGTTCTTTAAAACCGTAGTGAAGACACAAAGTTGTAATGTACTAAATATTCAGAAGATGGTGCTAGTCCAATATATCTGCAAGCCATGGATGGATCAGCTTCTCTTCATCTCTCTCAAATATTTTCTCTAATGTTGATATATCCACTACATCACCCCTGAATTTATCAGTCCCAGGACAAGGTACAGTCATCTTCAGTTAAATACTAAGAACACTATTAAATGATTTATCATTCTAAAATTCAGAAGTATTTAGTGGACTGACACCCATAAAATATAAAGCTTATTATAATTTCATCAACACAAGGTCTTGGATCCTAATGAAAAGTCATAAAACATTTATTTAATCCTACCTTCAGTCACTCTCATTTGTCTCCTTTTGCAGTCAACTGCGAGAGTTTCCAGCCACAGTTTTAAGACCTACCAATGTCAGCACCAAAGCTCAGAAAATCTCACCAACCTGTCCCACTCCTGGTTCTTTATCCCCACCCTTGTATCACAGTACACTGTTCCCTCCTCACCTGCTTAGGAGGCCATGCAACTCGTATGAGCTTATGAAGCTCAATGAGCTGATCTGTGTTAAAAATAGCCATTTCTTTTTGCAATGTTCTGTTTAACCCAAATCAAGTCACAGATCCGATTTCCCCTGGGGCAGTGGTGCTCACTTCAAGCTGTAAACTGGCTTCACCACAAAACCAACCGATCATGAAACTGCAGCCTCTGTGAGCTCAGAAGGGCTGAATTCCTTGCCAGCATTCAAAAGGGCAGACAAGTTAACAGTGTCAGTCTCACTACTGCATATGAAAAAATAAATTTTTCAGGTTATTAGAGACACATATCTTCTAAGAGATGAGATGCAGTCTGTAATTACAGACGGAATACAAAAAAGACTCCACTTACTTTCCCCATAACAAACCCCCACAAAATGTGAGACGCATTTGCAGTTCCGCCTATAATTCAAACACTCTACAGTGCCTTGTAAACTAGGTACAGTTAGCACACGTAACTTCTTCCAAAACCAGTAAATCCAGACATACTCTAACATCAAGTGAAAAGCTTTATCCTTATGTAGCAGTCCCTAAAACAGTGTTCTCACAATAATGCATAGGAACATATCTGAGAGCACTGTATTTCATGAAGCCATGGAAATGAACTATTAATACAAAATTTTTTCCTATAAAAAGCATTTACCTAAGAAATAACACTTCCTCACAGGACCCACTCCAGCATTCTTGATGGCTGCTGCTGCATCCAGCTTTACATACTGTTTCCACAGGTATCCATCTGTTGAATTCACGCCAGACCGCCATGTTAAAAAACTGGCTATCCTCTCAAGTGTGATGCTTTTATCCAATACTCTGAATTACTTGCTCCAAACAGAGCCAACTTAGGTCAGCTCCAGGGCCTTTCCATGCCTGATTCCATTGTTGCTTCCAGCAGACGTAATAAAGAATTGCAGGCACTTAGTGCTTCTCCTACATACCCCTCTGGGAGCTCTCCCACAACAAAAATTATTAATGAACATGAAATCATTCACTGGGACATAAAAACAAGCCTTAAATGTTCAAAGATCAGGCCAAGTCAGTATTATCGTTATTACAATAAACATCCAGCATTAAGCAATTTCAAACATCAGTTCTTCTTCCAAACTTTTTTCAATGTAGAGGCAAGATTGGCACATATCTGAGTGAAATTACCCAGTTACTAGGCAATTTATTACTGCTTAACTGTTCCATGTGTATCAAATCCTGTTTGACAGCAGCCCAGTTTTTCTTCCATTTGGAAGCTTTTGTAACTAATTATTCCCAAGCCAAACAGTTTTCAACTGGCAGTTAAAAATTAACAGTACACCTCAACTTTATATTAAATTACTTTTTATAGGAAAAAAGTAAGACTGCTTAGTAAAGAAATATAACACATCTCGATTAACTATAAAAGGAGAAATGAAATCCAAACATATTCAGATCACTGAGAGTAAATTTATCATCTATTTCTTAAATTGTTGTCTTTGAAGTTCTGTGGCTCAAAGAACTGAATTGAAACTACTTATATTTTAACAATATGATGATTTCAAATCAGACAGTAGAAATGGGACTGTATAAAGCTCGCTCACATTTGCCAACTCACATATTTCATTATCACTAACTAGTCACCGGGGGGGGGGAGGGGAACAATGAATTTCAATCAATATGTCAATCATTGATTCATCACTGTATTGAAGAACTGTTAAAAAGCTATATAACGCATAAAGAACCCAAAGAAATAAGAAAAGTACTTTGTACATAATTTGATTGTTAGAGGTCTAACAAAGTAGAGTCCATACTCTTCTCAGAGCTAACCTGGCCATCTGGTTATGCAAATCCAAACTTTCATCAAGGAAGTAGTAGATGGTTCAGTGGAAGGGTGTGGCCTGAAACTAGAGTTAGAAAAGCAGTAGTTTCTTTAGCAGCTTAAGCTAACATAATTACGGAATCACAGAATATTCAGAGTTGGAAGGGACCTCCAGAGATCATCTAGTCCAACTCCCCTGCTTAAAAGCAGGATCCCCTAGAGCACATCACTCAGGACTGCATCCAGGCAAGTCTTGAAAATCTCCAGAGAAGGAGACTCCACAACCTCTCTGGGCAGCCTGTGCCAGTGCTCTGTCACCTTCACTGAAAAAAAGTTCTTCCTCACATTTAAACGGAACCTCCTGTGTTCCAGCTTGTGCCCGTTACCCTTTGTCCTGTCACTGGGAACCACTGAAAAGAGTCTGGCTCCATCCTCTCTCAACCCACCCTTTAGGTATTTGTAAACACTAATTAATTATAAACATGGCCTCCAGCTCCTCCTGTTTGTTGCCCATGCTGCATGCATTCGTGTAGATGCACTTCAGCTGGGCTAATTGCAAATCAAATGGATGGTCCCAGCTTTCCCTGTGCTGTTGGCCAAGCACTTCCAAACCTTCTCATGTGACAACACTACTGCAGAATAAAAGGAATCCACGAGTTCACTCAAACAAGAGTTCCTCCCATTATACTGTTTAGGTTGGATCAGTGAACTGAACCAACTCTCAGTGCAGTGCTACCATGACTACAGTTAACAAAAGCAAAACTGGGTTAAGTCAATTGCGAAACCATCTCCTCAGACTGGGCCGAGTGTTGTGGGGTATACAACACAGAACAGCCGAATTTGGACACACATATGCAGTCTCAAAAATTTCTGTCAGGATTCACTTTAGTTTGAAAATATTAAGCAAGTTAAGGTTCAGTTGGGACTTCTTTTTGTAAACTTTTTAACACTTTTTTTCCTAAAACTTCTTAAACCCAAAGATGATTCTAACAGTTTCTGCTTCATTCAATTTTTATTGAAGTTAGAGAAATCAGCAACATATGACTCATAGTGGAATTTAGATGCTCAAAGTGTATTTTCCCAGATCATTTGGTCAGTCATGACCTCGAACAGTTAAACAAATCCTCTCTAGTTTTTATAGTTAGGAGTCCTCAAGGATAAGCAGTACTTCCTTTGCTAGATTTGAAAATGAAAGGGAGAATATGAGTCAAAAAGTTAACAAGTCCCTCATAAATAACCCCAAGATATTATCTACTAAAATTTAGCCCAGCCCTGATGATGACCTAGTTTCGTTGTGACTTAGTACACTCCTCCTCTTCTAACATACCTTATGGCATGGAGTTTCCACAGGTATAACTTTCATGGGTGAAGTTTTCAGAATTAGGATAGTAAAAAGAATTTAGTTAAAGGTTAAGTATTCATTTAGGTCATCATTGAGCATTCTTTGAAAAACTGTGTCACCATCATACTTCCATTTAAAACATTTTTATAAATGTAAAAGACAACATGTTAGATTTTCAGAACTTTTCAGCAAAACAAACTTCTTTAACATAGTCTAGGCAAGAAGTGGGGTTTTCAGAAGGGTCTGTGTGACTAACACAGCTGAATTTGTTAAGAGCAGATACTGTAATGACCCTAAGGGCCTAAAACTAATCACTAGGGATTACTCAGACACTCAGTGCCTCTCTCTATCCCACAGACATTCTTAACTACTTTATCCAAAGACTGTGTATTGAAAAATAAATGAGACACTGTGGAGTAACCACCAGAATCCAGGTCACATTCTCTCACCTGCACTGTTCCAACAAACCAGCTACAAAGCGCTACACATAAATATGGCTACACAACCTAAGGCACTGATGGCAAAATGGCAAGGGGGGTGTTTCACTCACTGTTCTGGGGGGTTTTTTAGAGGGTGGAGTGGGGGAGCAGGAGTAGTAACAGCTCAAGGTCAGGAATTAGTTTTTTTAAAATCTGGTATTTGAAGGTCTGTTATAACCCATGTCAGTAAACCACCTCAAGGAACAGTCAACAGCAGGTATCGAGGCAGAAAAATAAGGAGTAGTACAACTACAATGATCATTCCTTGATACATACCTCACTTTCAGACAATTTGTGTTCCTCAGCCTGACACAGTTCCATGTTGCCAGGCATGTAGCAAAAGGGTTTTATAGTCACTGGTGGACCAGCCCTTCACAAATCTCTGTGGTTCCTCTCTAAACCCACGTGCACTTCTAGCTTCTACAACAGTCAATCAATAGGACTTCAACAATTTAACTATTGACAATGTGAAAAAATAAATTCATCTGTTTATTTTAAACTTGCTATTTAATGGCATGAGATTTCCTCAAGTTTGTACTTAAAAGATGCTATATAATTTTGTTCTCTAGTCTCTTTTCATGGCTTTATACATCTGTTTGTCTTTTTCCTTACTGTTGAGGAACTCTATTTCATCCCTTCTCATATAAAAGCTTTTTCATTCCTCTGGTCATTATTGTCCTGCTATATGCACTGTGTAGACTGGGACTACCTACACTTTTCCCAGTTCTTGAGGATAATTCTGTGATTTATACCCAAAATTCTAACCCTAGCATAGACATGGTCCTATAAGAGCTTTACAGTTTGGATACTCACTGTGACAGAAGGAAATTACTCACTTGGCATTTTTGATTGTCCTACTTGATTCTTTTCCTTTCAGAAATGATATTGGGAATTCTTTAGGGAATTCTGACTAAACAATGCAAAAATTAGATATCCAAGAAACTGGAAGTGATTAACAAGCTTTTTGGTTCTTGCTTGCTAATAATATGAGGTCATAACATACTTAGACATGTAAGTAGAAAACAATGACAAAATAACTTTAAAATAATTTATATTGCTCTCTAACTCATCTTCACTAGCTGCCATTGCAAAGAAAACAGGCATAATGCAAAGAGAAATATGTCAAACTAAAGCCATACTGAACCTTCAAACCCAAAACATTAGGCTGCACAGTGCAGGCTACACTGTTGGGGGTAAACATGATACTGAAGGCATAATGCAAATGTGGAAACCCCAACACAGAAGTAAGAAGTGCTACAAAGCAAGAAATACCAAGACAGACTATTTTAGTGACAGCACCAGTTAACACAGGCTGTAATCTGCTAAGATTAAAAGACTGCACACCCCTCAACAACATCACTTTTTAAAAAAAATTACAGCTTTGAAGAAACTTCAAAAGCATTTATGGTTACTATCATTCTGCTGCCCCACGAAAAAGTCAAAAGACTTAATTAGAATGTGTGGCTCAGGACATCTCGCCTCAGTGGATTAACACAAGTTACCACGCAGAGCTTGTTCTGTCATGCTCAAACGTACAAGGCTGTATCTATATGCCACACGTAGCTCAGACCAGGGCTACAGCCATACATCTGCCAGGCTTCCAAACTGTATGAAGCCAATTCCACATCCAGATGCGTGCTCTCAAAGAGTACTGGTGCAGACTGACACAGTAAGCTTGAGATAAGCACTTATTGTCCCAGTACTAGAGTGGGACTGCTCACGCCTGTTCAGGCAGAGTGTCACCATACATCTGGGAAGAAGTGGCAGTGACGATGTCTTGCTTATGGAATGGACCAGCTAGGACAGGCCCAAAGAAAATTGCCCAAACGAATTCCAGAGATAGATATACATGCTAATTAGGTCACAGAGCATTTTATATTCTAGCCCTGCCTTCCAACTACTCAAAACAAAGGTGGATTGAACAAAGAACAGTCTAAATCTTTCCTCCTTCATTTAAATATTCAACATCTGATAAATTCCCTGCATGTTTCTGTCCAACTGATTAGTCAAATTCAGTAACTCAGTCTCAAAAAAGAAATCCTATGACTACCTCAAAACGCTTAAGCATGAGCAGGACTATACTGCCTGCAAAAGGAAGTATTATCCTTTTACACTTAGTCTTGGAACTCAGGAATTTCAATGAACGAGATCCCTCATTAGAATCAGATGGGGACAGAGGTACCTACGTGGTGGGTGGGCACGGGTGGATATCAGCCCTTCCAACCTCTCTAATGAGCAATTTCCCCAGATTCAAAGAAAAATTTCATAAAAAGTTAAAGAGAAATGGCAAGTTGCCTCCTATTACCATTGGCCTAACTGCTTGGGCTGCTGCTTCTATAAAACACAGGTTTTTTTCAAAGAAAATTATTGTTAAAACCATTTGGCTGAAAGTGAAGAGCTATTGAAAAGTACAGTCAAACTGGCAGCTTGCTCTTAAAATTCCCCCCACCACTTTTATAAGTATCGTTTTGCTTGTGGCTTTTAACAGCTGTTCACAGATGCCTAAGCTAGATGTGAACTTTTATTTTCCCAAAACTAAATGGAAAGCTTTAAACAGCATCTAATTTAATTTTTTTTTAATTAAAAGTGGAGGTTAAAAGGACTGTGGAAATGGATGATGCAGCTGTGCTGATGCTAGAGAAAAGAATTCCAGAACAAGAAGCGAGATAAACACACAAAATAATTTTCACGAAACTAAGTGCGTACCACACTTAAGTGATTTTGTTAGCTACTAGGAAGTTAACTCTATATTTCTTGATAAATGTTTTTCAAAATCAAATTAAATTGTACTTAGCAAATATAATAGAATTTGGCTACCTACTATGCTCTTCCCTCAGAGTAACCCTAAAATTAATTCCAGAATGAAGTGGTTTCACAGGTTCCAGTATTATTCCCAAATACATTTGGGAACTCAGAAAACTCAGACACACAACTCACAACAAGCTCACTAATATTGCCATATATTTACTGTTTTGGTTCTCAAAAGAATTTAACTTCCCCTGCCTTGAGATGTCTTCCTGGAATAGTTAAACGTTTAGAATCAGATTACTGAAAGATGCAAGCAGGCGTTCATAGGGGCTTTCTAAAGGACCAAAGCAACTACTGGGCAACTAAGCAATGGCTTAAGCACATTTGAAAATCCCACCAGACAGCAGTCTACATTTTTAAGCACTGGTATATTCACAGAAAGTCTGCCCCCTTGGCCTAATTACTTAATACATAGTACTAGATATGAAATTCAAACAAAAAACCCACAGAAAGGAGAATAAAACTGCCACATTGTATTTCTACTTATACATCTTAAATACAAAAGCACACAATGACAATATAATTCTGGATATCGCCACAGATTTAATGAGTCTTTTCTACCTAAATTCTTAGTAAAAACATAAAAATATTTTTAAGGCAGCAAATTTTCACAGGATTATGAAGGAAATGCCACATTGATCCACACAGATTATATAACCTGCAGACTGTAACAGCTCCAAAAGTAATCTTTTCCAGTGTACTAGAACAGCTAATATTTAAACCAAAATACCTTAGTAGTTCATCCATCAAGTTTTTTCAGCCAGAGAAGTTGCTAGAATTTTTATAAGATGTTTAATATACTAAAAAAGTATGCAAAGTAACCCACACTTCTTAAAACACAACTATTTAGGAAAAAAAAAAAAAAAAAAAAAAAAGGAACAAAAACCTGGTGTCCATATCAGGCTGATGAAGCAGCACTTCCAGAAGATCTATGAACAAAAAGGGAAAACTGGCAACATTCTCTTTGCACCAAGCACAAGGGACTAAGTGTAAAGAGAATGGAGAGGATAAAAATGCGTGAGAGAAATGTAATCCAGCCTGGACAGCAGAGCCTAAAAGAGGCAGGCAGGTGGAAAATGTTAGTGATGTAGTCATCTGTTTGCCTCCCTTGTCCACCCACATGCAACAGACTCAAGGATGAGAAATAAAGCACTCATAACAAACATGAAAATCTGACCTAATCAAAAGCCAGGAATCCAGAATATTCTACTCAGGTCCAATAAAAAACACTCCAACCTGGATCCTTGCCTAGGGTTCCTGTGGGACATAACTTGATATTGTCTTTGATGATATGAAGCCTTCATTTCTATTGGGTTAGTTCCTTGCTGAATCCAAGGCACAGTCTGACAAATGAAACCCAGGTCACAAGTAAAACATGTTATGCAGGTGCATATAAATTTAATTTGTGCACTTTAACACATCAAGCATAACAAATAAAAGTTCACCAGAGGTAAACACACTGATAAAGCAAATATAGAACTAATGTTTCTGAACCTTCTACAAACAAAACCATGCTTTAAGAACTGAGATTAATATAATGTACACCACTGACAGATAAAATGATTCATAATGCACCAATTAACAAAACATGTTTCATATTAGACAGAGCAGAAGGAAAATTCAACTTCCATAACTATGAAGTGGTTACAAGTCAATTCTTGTTCAGTTGCCTAATAGTACTGCCCTCAGCACTACAATTATACATGAATTTATTATAAAAGTATCACTCAACAAAAAGACAAAAGGAACTATCAATGACCAATATACATTTGGCAGAAATACAGTTCCTTAATATTCCACAAGTTAGCTGGAAAATAATTGGCCAAGCGATCTCAGAAACTGATACACACTACAAACAAGACCACAGAGACACCACCCACACTATAAAATGCTCGCAAATGGATGGCATGGAAACAGAAAATGCCTTGTTCCCATAAGATATTTCTTCATCCAACAGATACCAGAAATCCTTTCTTTTCCCTCCTGTTTCTCAGTATGACTCTAAACATATGAGAAACCAGCTCCCAAAAGGAGCACAGAGATTTTCCTCTTTTGAGGATTCTTAGCTGGAAGTGTTCTCCTCAGGTTAAACAACTATAAAGCACATGGTTCTGCAAACGAATAAAGGCATAACACGGTGAAACTATTCAACCAGAAAGAGTAACAATTTCCATCAATAAAGCAATATAACCTGCTCAGGACAAGGAATGCAGTAAAGCCACTTGTTTGCTTAGTGTTTCCTTTGCACTTTGGTTTCCTAATCTTTGCTTTTGTTGAGAGACTGACTTTACCTCCCAATGGCAGCAGGGTGTTAGTACAGTCCGCACTGCTTGACAGAAAAACGGATGGCCTTCTCACAATGACCTGTTCTAGTTCAGTCTGAATTATTAGACATGAAGTTAGAGAGCAAAATATTATGACCTGTGCTGTGCAGATCAAGCCTGATTGTAGCGTGGCTAAAAGCTCCAAAACAAATCTTTGTCACACTGATGTCAAAAGCAAACAGTACAGCTGACAGTGGAACTAGACACTAAGTTTTCAATTTATTTTTCAGTTCCTTCTGAGAGCAGATCAAGAATATCCTAAAGCTTATCCCCACACGCCTGTCAACATGACAAAAAAGTATGGTGCTATTCAGTGTAAACATCGTGATTAAAATCATCATCCTGTGATCATTTGTTTCAAAATTAAGAGAAGAGGGGAGTTAACAGTTATTTTGATGACAGTTAAAGAGCAGACCTGTATGTATGCTTCAGTTTTAGGGAAACCATGTATGAGA
Organism: Podargus strigoides; assembly: GCA_028020825.1. Classification (NCBI taxonomy): domain Eukaryota; kingdom Metazoa; phylum Chordata; class Aves; order Caprimulgiformes; family Podargidae; genus Podargus; species Podargus strigoides. Next base: position 15,240,810 of record CM051621.1, read on the forward strand.
CATTTTTCTGTTCATTTTGCTCTCTAGTGACATACTTCCACTATTAGTCCATTGCCATGCTCCTAGTTTAAATATATGAAGGAAACTTCAGTGTTCTTTCACTGCTTTTGAAGCCAATGAGACAACTTGGAACAAGTCAGGATAAGTGTATACTGTGGGATTGTGATGTTGCTATAGTACTTACTCTTTCATGATTAGTAATTACTCTAGCAAGTGTGTAAAGCAGACAGGCCCAGTTGCATAAGGCTCAATGCAAGTTTTACGAACTGCAGAAAACCATGATTAGTATGGGGGAGGAAAACACATTTCACACTTTCATTGTAAAGAACACGACAATCTCACAGAAACTGCCAGAACAGATGTTCATAAATTGGGCCCTTAATCTGCAGCAGTTTCCAGGTTTTAAGATATACCCAGTGGTCTGTAGAACATATTCCTCTCTTTTTAATATAATTCTTCTGTTTAGTTTTTTTAATAAATAAGTTTATGACTTTAGTAGTGTTGCCAGCTGTTCAATTTTGATTTACTGTCAGAGTCTGCTTTAATATATAGTGGCTTTTGTGGCTTACCCATATAGATTACATTTTAAGCTTCATGATATCACTATAAAGCAGCTGGAAAAAGCACTGGCTGTGCTCAGAAACCAGCATTATTGCCCTAGTGATTGACCACTTACATATGCAACTATACCAGTAACTACTCTATGAAAACCTTTCGGATACACCATTCCCAAAACAAAACTGCAAAACTTTCGGTGTAAGAGGAGGTCATCTTAACACACATACCTTAAAAAGTCAGCCCAAGAAAATTGTTGATTATTAATTAGGTGATGTATTAGCTGGCAATAGAGATCTCTACAACAACTGTTTTTCATTGTTTCATTACATTATTTCCTTTACTTCTACTGTGTAGCCTGAGACAACTTAAGAAATAAAAAACCTTCACATTTAAAAAAAAAAAAAAAAAGTTCAAATATTAAGTCCAGACTTTTTCAGTAATTGTTCCTGATGGACATCAGAGGTGTTCTTGAAAGTTATAGCTACCATAGCATGTAGTTACTGTAGGACGACAAGAACAAACAGAGTAAAGAACACAGTAAGTGACTTCTAGGAAAACCCAAAACCTTTCTACAGCCTGAACTTGTATTCCATATTTTACAACTGCTTTATACAGTGCTTTCTAGAAAATTTCTAGAAAATCCAATGTTTACTGAATATTGCTGTGAAAGAACTGTCAACACTCTTCATACAGAACCGTTTTCAACCTCACAGAATTGCAATATAACCAGAAAATGCTTCTTTTCCTCTATTATCTGCAAGTACAGGGCAATGTTATTAAATTTAACTACCACAACAGTATTCTTAGAATTGAACTATGGATCAAAATCAAAAAGTCTGAAAACTCTCTACAGTTGGACTTGTCCAGAATTATCAGTCAAAGCTACTAGGGTTTTTTTAATTACACTGAAAACTGCTTTTTCTGCCAAAAAGGTTCCTTTTTCCATATAAAACTAACTCCCTAAAAAAATTACAACCAGAAGAGAACAGGTTGATTGAGAAAGATCAGTATGGTGCCTAATGAGAGGGGGGTTTGTTTGGCTTACACTGTTATTTTCTCCCAAGTTTGGAGAAGTTGGACAGTATCCATGATGCATTACTCTCACAAAGTCCTATCATAACTAAGAGGATGTGATATGTCATGGAAGATATAAAGGGAAAAATAAAACAAAAACCAAACCCAGCCTTTATATCCATAGTATCAGGAGCATAGTCTACAGGAGAATGGGAAGAGAAGCATCAGCACTACATTTCCCATGAGACATAGCAGTGGCATTTCCAAACCAAAATACTTCAAGTTTTTCCATAATGGTTTTGAATGGGGACTGAGAATTAGACTCCAAAATGCCACAATTTTCTATGTGGGCAGCAGAACATAAAAATATTTTTGAAACAGCTCAACTTAACGGGCTGACCAGCAACTCCTATACAACCACTTTCTTCCTTCTGCACGTTTACAGAAAATGACTTTTCAAACTTTTCCTATAAATATATGAAGCTTTTAGCAACTGAGGGTCTCTCTTTCAATAGTATCAAGGTGTGCTCTCTGTGCAAATCTTATTTTTTCCAGCCTTCATTTTAAATTATCTACCACAAAAAAATGCTAAATGCAAAATCCAGCATTTTGAAGTTGCCCTCGGTATACATCATGATTATATCCCAGTATTTTTTAAAGAAAGTCTTTCTTAAGACATTTTACTATTCTGTGTGTTCCATTCAACTACTTAATCTGCAGCTTTTTTTGAATTTGTTTGTTAAGCATCTGAAACAAAAGAGCAGTGATCCTGAAGACAGTTTTCAAATGCTGTTATGTAGGAATGCTTAGGAATGAGTTCTCTAGTCAAAGTCAGAAAAATGTAATGTTACTCCTCTTTCTGTATACCTATTTCAGAACTAATGAATTTTACCATCACATACTAGTATGACATATTCCTATTACCACACATAATTAATTAAACATATGGGACAATACTTAACCACAAAAGAAAAAACACATGGTATATATATAAAAAAAAGTAACCCAAAATATTATAATCTATGGACTAGTCATGAGTAACTTAGAAATCTTAGAAATTTTATGTGAGTAAACCTGGAGCAGCTCATCTGAAGTCACTAAACATGCTCTAAATTTATGCCTATGTAAACAAACGAAATTTTTATCTTAAGGTCAGTGATTCGCCACACTGAATAAAAGAATGCAGCAAATGTCATGTGTCTCATTTCACAGTTGTAAAAAATTTTAAGTGTTAAAAATACTAATCTGGATGAGGTGGGATGGTTGCTCCTTGTGTTCAGAGCATCAAAGGATGAATGGATGGAATGACATTAAACCTTCTCAAAGGGTTCAGCAGAAGTTGTGTATCTGCTACAGATTTATAATTCCCTTGCCATATTTACAAAAACACTGTTGCATCAAATAATGAAGATAAAATTTTGAAAGCACTACCTCTGAAAAGAAAAAGTTGAAAATGCTAACATATATCACGAAAAAATGACATGAAAGTCAGTATTTTTTAAATAGAAACAATGTAGATTGTACATAAAGCCTTCCTCTTTTAGGACCTTATTTTAAACAAACTAGATTTCTAATTTACCATTTATCATCACTGTACTCCACCTCCTTAATCAACATGCTTCCACAAATCTTAATTGATTTTTTAACTGATTTTTTTTGGCACTACCAAATCTTGGATCTCTCCTTTGAAAACAACAAACATATTTTGAGGCTACGTTCCATGTCATGAGGGCTGGAACCACAGAGTATAAGTAACAACAATGCTGTCTGCATTTAAACTATCTGGCTTATCTCAGCGAACTATTAAGATCAAACAAAGTTTGATACTGGTTTAGTAGTTACTCCCATGGTAACACCTTCACAGTCTCATATTACATATACAAATAATGAAATATCTTTTCTGAAGTACCATTTTTTTTTCCCTCAAAAAACCCTAAACTATAAAATAAACCAAAGTAGACAGCAGAAAAACTGCAGCTCATTCAGAACCTCATCAGGACATAACATCTCAAATACTGGAACAAAGAAGAATTCATAACCAGAGGTGCTAATGTCATGAATGCATTAATATGCTTAAAGATCTATCAAAAAAGCCACACATTTAGCAGAGTATACATGCTCCTATACTGAAATGGGCATCATAAACTCAGAATGTCTCATTATATCAAGTGTATGGAGCTGTAACTGAGGACTAAACTTGAAATAGCATCATTAATTTCCATTTCTTCTCTTGCAAATCCCCAATAAACGTGATAACGTCCTGGCAATTATACAATTTCCAAATACACATATGTGCATTTCCCATAATTTTTCTTCTTCATTCTTAACTCTGCATGCACATAGTTCATACTATAGAAATTATTTTGAAATACAGCAACATAGCAAGAGAATCTGACAACATTATCTGGAGTTTAATCGCTGTAAGGACTTCAAATATTCCAAAATATTTTCAGGACAATGTTTAAGAATTGCATTTTTCACCCTACAAACTCCTATTAAGCATATTAATGGTGGTTATCCATTAGGATTATTCCTTATATTAACACAGGCTATCCTTCATGCTCTAAATTGAGCTGAAATAATTACTGGTTACTTTCAATAAAAATCTTAAATTTTTATGTTCATTGAAAAAAAACAGAAAAAGCTTAAGTTTTCGCTGTTGATTAGGAAGAAAGTTCTCTTTCACACTTTCTGCCTGTACAGAGTAGTGAACATAAAGTAACTGAATATGTATTTCAGTTGAAGTTGCAATGTACACAAATACTGTACAATTCTTACTATATTTTAACAGTCCGACCCCAAAACTGTGAAGCATTACAAAGATTAGTTTACTGAGTTATCTACCTTATAAACAGAAAATAATGCTACAATAGCACTTGTCTTTATCCCACTTTGTCCAAAATCCTAATACTAATGCCTTATTCACACTTGAAATTTGGTTATCCTCTCTCATCAACTTCCTTCAATAATAATCTATGAGAATATATTTCCAGAGTAGCTAATGGATACATTCCTACAAATCAATGTGCTGCAGTGATACAGAAATAAAAGCTTATTTCACTGTAATGATGCTTCCAGACTTCCCTCAAGTCAGGTGGTTACTTGCAGTTAATGATCTGTGACATACCACACAAGTAGTCCTAAAAAGACTTATTATCCACTGCATGTGCAACAATATTTGCTTTATGGATGGCTAAATGAATGAAGACATTCAATGTAACTGTAAAAGTAAAATCAAAAGAAAACTTACAAGTAACATGTTTTCTTTGAGTAAAAGAGCTGTGAACATTTTCCATTAATACTTAACCTTTTGCTGGAGCAGTGCAACCACATATAATACTTGAATCTATAAAGCCCAAGAGCTGCTCAGGGTTAACACTGATTAACTGCCCCCAATCAAATGTTATAACTTCTAAAAATTTCAGAGAGCTCCGCTCCACTAATGAAATCACATTGCATTTGTGTCATATGGCAAAGGTGGGAGCAGGACAACTTACAGATAAAATCTGTCCTGTCTTAAAAACAAGTATTTTTATCAATCCAATAAAAAAGACATGAAACTGGTTGGTTTTTAGAACTACGTATTTTATGCTGCACTGACTTCCATCAATATAATAGAAAATAATAGCAAATTAACTTAAAATAAGCTACAATCCACCAGTACAATATCCTTTGACTCTCAGACTGTGCAGACATTCACACATTTTCTGTTTATAATTTTTTTCATTTACTAGACTCAGCTTTTGTCCACCATATGTCCACTGCAGATTAACTATTCCCTTAGGTACAATTAAGGGCTTTCCATTTGTTGTAAGAAGACCTAAGCATGAAGGACGCAGCCAGAAAAAACATTTCTACCTAAACCAAAAACAGAAGCACATTCAGCCTGGACTATGGTTTCTGTAGCATCTTTTTTATTAGACGTATGTCTACATTGCCAAATAAACTGCAGACAAAATCCATGGAAACAGTAAGAGATTTCTCAGCATTTCATTTGTGTATTATTATAAAAATAGGATACACATACTGTTCTAATTCAAATGGTTTATTTCCATTTTTCAGTGACATCTTTAAAGATTTTTCTGAATTTAAGCATAACCGTTAGTGAACGAGAGTACATTATTTACTGGTGCTATTGGCACTTCTGTCACACTGGAGTTCGAGTTCCAAATATACTACCAGGTTCTTGAACTTGGTCTTAGTTCTTGGTTGGTCTTAGCAGGCAAAACTTACATGTGCAAATAAAAAAACTGAAGTGCAGCCTCAAGATTTTAAGTGCAGGAAGAAGGAAACGGGTTATTCATACTCACTAAAATAAAACAGCATAACATAAGAACAGTCTATCAGTTGGATTGGCTCATGACTATCCTCATCATATGATCTGAATGAGAAAACATTAATTCCAGCAAACAATTTGTACAATATCTGATCTGTCCTGGTTCAAATGAATGCAAATTCACTGACTTTCATAGAATTACATCTGTTTATATCAGGGCTCTGTCTAGCTGTACAAATCTCAAACAGTAATATAACAGTAACTGTAACAGTAATATATCTTCTGTGTGCAAGACACATATATTATTCAGCTTCATCCCTGCACTGAATCCCATAATGCAGCAGAACCCAAATCAAAAAGCAAGCTCACTACTAGCTAATTCCATCTGCGTTGAACATCAGAAACTGATCTTAAGACAGACAGGGCAGAAAATTATTATAATGATCATTAATTATATCTTTTGAGCAGCATGGGAGAAAAGATTTCCCCTTTCTATTCTATTTTTTTGTTAGCACTTTGAGACAGGCCACTTGGTCTTTGAGAGCCACCATCAAAACCTCTCCTGCATACATGCTCCAGTAATGGCTGCAGCACTGGAAGAAAGTCCAGAAGTCTGAAAATCTGCCTTTAACCAGATGATTTAGAAGCTGTTGTGTCCACTGTGACTTCCCATCCAAGAAATCATTTTATAAAGGATTCTGAAAGAAGGCTCCAAGTAAAACATGTGATGATTTGCAACCAGATGCAACAGATACATTTATCACAGCAGATTACACAGAGATTGGGGCCAGAATAGAGTACATATGCCCAGATCCTTGTGATCTATCCTGCCAGGATTCTTCCCTTCTCAGGCAAGGCAATATGTCTAAGTAAATACTACACAACAGCAATAAACCTTCCTCCTTTTGTTCTGTATAAATTTCTGTGAGCTCAGCTACTTTCTAAAGAACCACGCTTGAGGCTCAGGCTCCACTTACCTATCTCTGTGTGGCATATATCACAGTTGAGTAGACTTGCCCACAAAGCAATTTAACAGCTGTAACTAAATAGATCACTTCAGCAGTGATGGTAGCCAGCACCATTAATATTATGCCAAGCATGATTTAGGATCAAAATCTCCCAAGACAGATGCTTTCTCAGATGAGCAAGATAACTTTATTGCTTAAAAATGTGTATATTTCTAGATTGCTCCCATCCTTAAAGTAATACAGAGCACATTCAGACACTAGGTTAGAAATATATTACGGTGAATAAGAGATCATTTTCACCTGTGATTTTCCCTTTCATTAATTTAAGTTTCTCTTTAAAAATATTTTTTTAAAAAAGTTACCTGATCATTGAAACAAACAAATCCACAAAATAGCATTTTCTATTAATCTTACAAGTTTGTTGAGGCAAACATTCTATACATATTTTAAAACAGGGTAGCATTCTACATTTATTCAAATGAGTTGGTAAATGGACCATAGCATAGGACAAGGTTTTCTTTTTAAAGGAGGCTCTACATGCAAGTAGTTTACCCTCCAATCCCAGGAGCATGTGTGAGGCTCAGGTGATTAGACCAGCTGTCAGGCAGACAGAAACTTTAGTTAAATCAGGCATAAGACTCAGAAGAACAGGGGTCTTTGCATTTGCTGCTCAACACTTGTCATAATTACAGGTGAAGGACCTAACAAGTGCAAGACCACAGGAAACAGAAAACAGCTGGGGAAGGTTGGGAGGGACAAGAGAATGAATGCATAGTTCTGAATTTTAATAAGCCAGAATCTCAAAATGAGCATTAATTAAGTAATTTTCTGAGTACAAATGGGGAGACTAAATGTATAAAGCAGTAACAGAGTCCCAAAGCAGCCTGGGTATGTCCTGTTACCAGTCGGATTCACGTAAGTACACAGTACACCAACCATCCATTTGTATCTGGCTGAAAAATGTTTCTTTCTGCACTCAGATAAGATAGGTAAAAACATTTTACGTTGTACGTAAATGCAAGCTAAAGGTTACACTAAAATGTAACCTTTAAACTTCACAATATAACAGCATACCACTTCCTGTTCAGAGATAGCACTCCAAGATCAATTAATCGTGGCTAAGACGAACCAACAGTCAACATTCTTAATTAGTGTTGATGCATTCTCCTCTGTGCCCTCATCTGTCATGAAGACTGTTTAAAAATCTGAGTTATTAGTCTTTATTGAGGAGTGGATCTGGTTAATATCTCTAAGAATAGAAAACCATTCACCCACCCACTATACACTGGTACCTGATAATTCCTACCCTCTATATAAGCTACAGATAACCACCGCCCTAAGACCATCTTGGTAGCCATAAATCAAAATGATTGTAGCTTCCATGCAACCTGGGTTAATTTTTGTTTACAATATATCCTCTGAAAATGTTGGTACGACACTTGAGGAGTCTGCATATGGATTAGTGCAGAGGAAAATACATAAAGTATTCAAGGTAAAAAGGAAAGAAACATCAGTCATACAAAACACAATAAAACCTCTCTAATTCACACTAACAACTAGAAGATCCATTGTGATTACTGAACTTTGTTAATACCAAATTTAAGCAAAGATCCTAAGTGCACAAAACACAATTCATTCACTTGATAACTATAGTTTAATTTATGCTATACAATATAAGTCAAAGTATTTCACAGCAACATATCTATAAAAGTTTCGAGTTACTGCATTGAAATTCAAAAGCATTTCTTAATCTCAACAATATGGTTTACTCTCTTATTTCTGGTGCAAATGAAGTGGTATCAGCAACACAGAAATAAGCACACTCCAGATATACTTTGTATTAAGTAAGATTAAAATACCACGAAGTAAGTTAGAAGGAAAGTCATATTTAAGATTCAATGACAACTGTAAATTTTAGTAATAATAAGATCATATGACTTACATTTAATATGAAAAAGAAAATTTCTGCATTCAACTTTACAATTCTTTGTTGTTTACTAAACACACAAACAAAAAACTATGGAAAGACAGAGAATTAACTGATAATTGAACATAAGTGCAGGAAGCAGGTGTGGACAAGATCTTAAATCAGTTTTCTACTCTCTCTGACCAAATGTGTAGGTCAGGCTATAGAAAAAAAGATGTATGCGACAGAAGAAAGAATGAAAAATAAAACTGAGCACCCAGGAGGACAGTCACCTTAAATAAACCACAAAGAAGGACTGCATCTCTAAAGCTCTTGTTCTCCCAATTATTTTTAACAAACTAGCATGCCATGACAGTCCTTTGCTTTAGCTAGTCCTGAAGAAAAAGAGGAGAGGAAAAAAAAAAAAAAAAAAAAAAAAAGAGAGGTGGGGAGATCCAGAATTCAGGAGATCTCAACTCATACTACTTTATTATTTTCAAATTAATTTCTGACAGATGAGAGACTAGAGACTGACTGTAGCTTTCTATGTAGAAATTACAATTGGTGGAATACTGAAGAAATTCCTGCAAACTTAACACATTTAACAGAATGAATACAAATTGATACAGCAAAACACTAAGAAATCATACAGTTTTATAGACAACAGATAGTACACAATTATGCACCATACACTGCTCCACCTGAAATAATTTGCTTTCAATGACAAAATCACCCTAGGAAATTATTTTTATTTAGTAGAATTCATGTGTACCGTTTTCTGTATTTCACTGTGAAGAAAAATATTTTTCATTGTTTCTGAGCTTTTTTTTTTTTTTAACAATGTCTTTATTCCTATTTGTGAAGCACCACAGCAGAGATCCCAGGTGTACTTACCCCAAACCAGAAAAATATGTATTTCTTTCAGATAGTATTAGCAAGTGAAAATGGTCAAATGAGAGCCTAAGCCCAAACTAAGTATGCTTAAAAGAGCAGCACTAAATTTAAACTAAGGTTTCAAAATGGATGGTTTCAGCTGGGCTTCCAAATTCTTACCCAGGTATCTAAATACTGGCCCAATGCTTTCCAGATGCTATGAATGAAAATAACTGCATTCTTGGCAATTTTTTAAAACTTTTATCAGAAATAAAGTTAAGTGTTATAATAACTTGCCTGTGAATAGAGGCATTTCTAGTCTTTAAGTGAGCATACCTGGGTATTTTCCTAAAAGACATGTATAGCTCAAAAACCAAATACAATCCTGAGACAGAAACTATAGACTGAAAGTATTGCTCCCGTATGATGCATGATGTCAAACAAGTTCATCAGTTTGTCAAATGGCTTTTCTTGGCTTTAAACCCATTATTGCTCTTGTATGGTGTACAAGTGTCTTATCACTTACTGAGCAAAGAAGCTGAGCTATTCACAACACAATGATTCCACCTGAAGAACTTGCTAGTACTAGTAGCTTTATCCTTTCATAATATGCAAGAGTCAACATTATGCTTCTATATAAACACTTACCTTGTTCTCTATTTATGTAACAATAGAAGCCTGACTACAGTTACCTCTCACAAGTCATTAAAGTATTGGGGTGGAAGCCCTCCTAGATATTCTTCTCCTATCACAGAAATCAGAAAAACAACACACTTCTAAAAGCTTAAATAAAAATAAAGAAAAAAATGTCCTCTGTAAGCAGCATCCCCTGGACGCTCGACATGTCCAACAACAACAAACATCCTTAGGATCACGTGAAAGCAATAGTTTGCTTTTTTTTCTTTATACGCAGCTTCTGAAGGAAAACAAGGTAGCAAGCACACTACTCCTTCAGCTGCTATTTTCATAAAATGAAAGACCTTTCACTAGTCAGTGTCACCTTTACCTGGAAACTGACCTACAAAACCATATTCTATTTGCAGATGCTCCCAAGGAAATACTTGATTTTTAAAGAATTGCAGGCATGCATATGAAAAATATATATACTTAAGGTATATAACAGAAATAAAACTGCTTCAAATGGAAAGCAGTGTCTAATTTTCTACCTCTATGGTGTCATTCCAGCAAAAGAACATTATTCATCCTATGTTACAGTGTATCTTACTGTAAATAATTCATAAGATTTGCAGAACTCCAGCTAGGAAGTCCAATTTTGAGGAAAAATATAAATCAATGAAAAATATGTTTCATTTGAATTTCAACAGAATCTGTATTATTGACTCTGGTCTGCTAGAGTACAACACTGTCTATGTTATACTTTCAGAAGTGCTATTTATATATTGTAACTCTAAGAGCTTCTCTGTTTTCTTCCCAGAAAATAAGTGGTCTTTCATAATTAATATCATAAAATGTTACAGGATCACAGTAGCAACACTATAGAGTCAATGGTTCTAAATGAAAGCGTTGTTTCTATATTGTTTTCAAATGCTTTTACACAGTACTAACTTGCTGGATGAGGTCTTTTTTTCAGGTGTGTTCATCATACGGACATTGTGATATGGACACAAATTACTTGGAAAGCAAAAAAAAAAATCAAATCAGTTTTCTGTTGTTCAAAAAAATATATTTATATTGTTAAAAAATTCTGTATGTTTCCAGCACTTTGCTTCTAAAATTGATTTATGTTCATTTTATTATCTTCAATAGAAAAAGAGTAAGAGAGTCAGGATCACGACCTCAGATATGCTAATAAGAATGTTTCTGTAAGATTTCTTAGCTGGACATGAGGGAATTTGGAATCCATCTAATGAGGAAACTAACTAGGTGATAGTTATTTGTAGCAGCATGTTTTGGTGGTCAGAAGAATACCATTTTATCATACTTATATGGTCAAAAAGAGGAGAGGTTAAAAAATCCCAGAAAAACAGGAAATAAGTAACCTCATGTGCAAAACTACAGATAGCATGCAAAAAAAAAAAAAAAAAAAAAAAAAGCAACTCATAAATATTATGCCTAGTGCACAGTGTAGTTATTTTAAAATAAATATACCATTAAGCATAAATACTTAATTTAGCAGTCTCTTGACATACAGAACCATGAAATATACCTGTTAGATCCAGGAATGCTTCCCAGTTCTCCATTCTAGATGTATGCCATGGCTATATCCTGAAGCCCTATCAAATTTAAACATGGGTGAGAGATCTCTCTACTCCTGTGTGCTGCTCTCCAAGTAAAGAAAACACAAGCAGAGAGGCTGCAAGATAGGCAAAGCATGATGCAGTAAGTCCCTCAAACTAACTGCCCAGAACAAGAATACTGAGGTACACCCAAATATATCATCTGTACACAGCAATGACACACAAGACAGTATTTAGTTTCGTTTTACTAAAGATACGTGCCCTGTACCGTTTCTTCAATAGAGAGCAACATCCAGAGTGTTTCAATTAATATTTAAGTATGAATAACTTACTTTTATTTCCAACCAAGGCTACAAGTGGCTGTGTTTCTGACTCTTCATTCACTTTTTTTACCGCATTATACCAGTCTTCTAAATTTTCAAAGCTCTGGCCATTGGTAATGTCATAAACCAAGAGAATGCCCTAAATAAAAAGATGTATTTTAAATGTTACAGGTTGTAAGAATATTTTAACATGGTAAAATCTGCATCAGTCTAACTTATTATTATCACAAAACAGAGCATTAACAAATAATAGCACTGTATCTTTCAAGAAATAATTAAAGGAATTATAAGCTTCTGTAATAAACACATTTTATTACAATATTTCTCCTGAATTCCATGTGTTCCAAATTCAGATGCTAACTGAACTACAAGGGCAAACAAAAGATGGATATTCAGTAAAGAGCACAATTAGTCATATCAGAAATACTCCAAACTGCATATGCTTTATGAAAAAAAAACAAAAAGCACACTAATAGCAAGATAAAAATCACAATGGAGAAGGACTTTAACTAATATTACTTGTAGCTGCCCTGTTCTCTTTTTGAAAAAAATGAAAAATAAAAGCAGTTCAATCATACGGTTCTGCACATGGCCTGACTGTCGTGTCTCTGCTCTCCTTTGAGGAGAAAGGCCAGATCCCTCCCTTCATTGATGTAGAAGACAAGCAAGAATTATTGGCAAGCATTAAACTTTTAAAGAAGAAACTAAAAATGTGGTCAGAAGTCAAAGAAAAGGAAGTTATGTGACATATTTCAAAGGGTTTTGGCCAGGCTACAAGTAACAAATACTGAAAACAGACATTACTGAGGATTCCTCAGAGCAGCTAATATCCAATATTATAAAGCACAGCCTATTAACAGCTCAAATGTTCACCTTTTCCTCGCCATAATTTAAGATCAGCTCTCCCAAATCACTCTGCTCTCAATTATTGATTCTTTTGTCCCTGCTTTCCACTACACCCTAACAAAGTATCTTGTAAATGGGGAATAGTCAGAATTGGCCTGTTGCACTTATTCTCCTGAGGTTCACAACTCGAAAACAAATCCCTGCAACTGCACACTGTTCCTCATATGACATTTTCACAAATATTCTAAAAAAAACAATACAATGCATACAAAATTAGCTGGTTCAATGACCCACTGTCAATAGAAAAGATTTTTCAAGTCAAGTTTTTCAGGCATTTGCCTGAGCCAAGCTTTACTTGATAGTTTCATGAGGAGTGTCTTAGGTCACAAACCAGAGTGCACACTTATTAAATTAATTTCACAGATAACGAACTGGTGGAGACTGCAAGATTATTTGAGAATTTAGATTACATGATGAGAAATAATCTAAAAATAACAGGATGCAAGTCAGTAAGTACCATGACAACTTCAAAGGAAGCAATAATCAACTGCATGATAGGAAACATCTGGCTTTGTAGCAGGTTCCATACAATAGGATCAAGGAGTTATAGTAGATGACAGTATGTCAAGCTTATTTTGTAGCAAAAAAGGCAAATATCACACTGGCATGAAAGATTCCAGGTGAAATAATGCATCCAGCTTTGGACGCTGAATGTGAAGAATAAGGTAGACAAGAGACCACTGGAGGATTTCTGAGTGTTTATAAAAATGAAATAGACATTATACAGGTATAGCTTCGGAGGAGGGCAACAGATCCTATTGAGATGCCTTCAATTCCTATTTCCCTGTGATAGCAATACAAATTTATTTCCTCCTTCAAGGCCATCAACTCCTTGGCAAAGTGAGTTCTTGTTCCTTATATTTATATAGCTGCTATTAATTTCTGAGGAACAGCTTCCACCAGTTCCTTCAAGGAAACCAAGAATTATGACACCCACCTTTTCCCTTGCTATCTTTCCTCCATTACTTTATTAATCAAATCTAATACTAAACATCCACTTCCCTTTTCCCATCTTTTGTACAATTTATTCTTCAATATCTTGCATTTCAGTTAACTTCCCCTCACTATTTTTATAACTGCCCAAAATATCTGTGCATGTATGTATTTGCCTTTCAGAATATATAGCTTGCTTTAGGAAGGACATACTCATGTTCTCAAATGCTCAGTGGAGAAGAAGAAACTCAAGCTGAAGGACAGGTATTATAAAGGTTAAAAAAAATAAATAAATAAAAGAAACCCAAAAAAAAAAAAAAAAAAAAAAAAAAACAAAAAAAAAACCAAAAAACAACAACAACAAAAAAAAAACAGACATAAGGCTGAAATTGTAAATGAGAAAGTGCACACGGCGTGATTCGTTCACTAGTGGTCAAGATCTCTCACCAGATTGCAGAAAAGTAGAGCAGACTATCTAAACCATCTTCAGCACTGAAGAGTTCAATCAGAGTTAGATGTAAGATAAAGTTAAAACCTGAGCACTTAAGGCTGGCCACTCCGTTTCTAACCAATTCTTCTTCAAAACACTGTTCTAATGCATGTCCTCTAGCCAGCTGCAGCCTACCCACACCTTTGGAAGGAAAAATATTCATGGTGGATTTACTGTAAAAGAAATCTTCGAACAAAGTTCACAATTAGAGCTTACCTAACTTCCTTTTGGTCCCCTTCTCCATGACCTATGCCTTTAAAGCATATTTTTTTCTTAACCATTCATTTTTGAATCTTATCAATATTTGCTATTCTTGAGAAACACAGATGGTATCTTAGAGATGCAAAGAAAAGCAACATGGCATCCAGGTCACAAAAAAAAACCCTTGCTTAGATTTTTGCTACAACAGCACTCTTAGTAAGCAACTTAGTATGATACAGATAATTAATGAAGAACTATTCATAACTCCATAGCTAAAATTTATTCCATCTTATTTTATTTAATATAGAAACCCCATCATTGTTTTCACAAAAATACATCACCTTTTCCATAAACTTACAGTATCCGGAGTTCAGAATGATTAGATAGTATAAAAGCTGTTATTTCCCTATTATGCATGAGGAATTAATGCGGAAAATTAACACAGGTCTTTTTACACAAAAGTAGAGCATTTCCCTGCCATAAAAAAGGTTTGAAACACATGGAGGACAGCATGCTAAGACCAGCACGTTAATTCTCTAGGCTCCAGCAACATGGCAAACAGTCCCTGCTTGCATAACTGCACTCTAGTAAGAGAGGCATTTTGCTGACATAAGTGTGTATGTGAGTGCTTTCTGTTTAATTCTAGAGTATTTTCAAAAATAGGTCACTGGAAATTGAGAATATTGCAGAAATTATTTGCTGGCCTCTGGAGAAGGTTAAGTCTGCAGTACTCTTATTCTACTAACAAGCCAATTTATGAGGTAGCATATGCCAGCTCTTAAAGATACCTTAAACTAGACACATGGGCAGGGGCAACAATTACAGGTAAGAAATGGGAGTGGTTCTTAAGTATTTACCACGAAAACAGCAGCAGTGCTATTATACAGCAGAATTGCTGCTACGGAAGTGTTGTACCTAGGCAGTATTGTCACATTAGACAATCAACATTTAAAAGGTGTCAAGTTTATGTCAAGATTTGTCACAATAAAAGAAAGCTACGGAATCACTAATTAAAACCATATGTTTTCTTCTCCAGGTTTATCCTCAGCTGCCCTCATCATATGACTGATTTTAGTATGAAGGAACTAAATTAACTTTCAAATCTTCATTAATATTCATTAATATGTCAGATCAAAATTCTAAAATATATTTTCTAGCCACAGAATATTCCTTTGAGCAGAGTAACTTCATTATGATAACTTGTACATCTGCAGAAATGCTATTCTTACATGTGAAAACAGGTTACAGTCTACATGTACTTAACCACTGCTGTTTTTGCTGATACTGAGGATATGGTCACTCAAATACATGTGATTGAGCTGCCCTAACTGACTGAGCTACCGTCTATCAGCTCAGCTGTGGTAACTGACTACCCAATTACTCTTAGCCTCTCTCAATTCTGAGATAAAAGTGTCAGTTTTAATCAACACTGATAGGAAGCTGTTTATTAGCACCTTTCATTTATAAAGCTCAAAGATCTCTTTTTTCCCCCCAACTTGCAGAGTTCTTCTGACCCATCAGTGAAATCCAGCTA
The DNA here is from genome assembly GCA_028020825.1 of Podargus strigoides. Taxonomy (NCBI): domain Eukaryota; kingdom Metazoa; phylum Chordata; class Aves; order Caprimulgiformes; family Podargidae; genus Podargus; species Podargus strigoides. Next base: position 15,256,990 of record CM051621.1, read on the forward strand.
CCAAGACAGGATGCAACAACTATATTGTTCTGGATGAGCAATACGACAGAAAAAACAGGTAGTGAAGCAACTGATTCAAGACAGCAAGTGAATTGCAATTTCTCCAACTGCAACCATGCAAGCAGATTAAGTAAATTCTCATCCACAAGTCTGACACTCTTATTTTAAAATATCGCAAAAGAAATCGGGGATCACAGTCAAAAAAACGACACCTTAACAGTAACTTAACAAAAAAATCTATCCTAGAGAACTGATTCAGCTCTCATTCAAAGAGAAGGAAACTTCAAGTGGCAAGGTTTGCAGCAAAGTATAGGTGGATGCTCCACTTACTGCCCCTGGTATCCCACTCAAATTTCAACAGTAGATCCAGATCAAGCCAACTGTAGACTTGCTACTCGGATAACCTTTTCAGTTGCTGTAGATTCTCAAAAGTTCCATCTCCATTACTGGTCTTAGTATTTTATAAGTGGGTCTACCATATATTTGTATTTCCGAGCAGAAAACCAAGAATTCAGCCACTTGTGATTTCTGAATCTCATGATGATCAACCAGATGAAGTCTATACAAGGCTATGGGCATCTGCAAATACTGGATAAAAGCATGATGCATACTGCAGACAAGCTGCAAGATATTCTACACATGTATTTTATATCTGAATTATTTAGATCTGGAGAATACATGCAGGTGAACACAATTTCTGCAACAGATCCAAATCATCTACTCTATGAATAAGTGTGCAGCTTGTATACTTTACAAACAAGATGTTTAAAAGCCCAGTTGCACCACACACACTGACCAAGTGCAACACACCATAGGTACACACATTTCTTTTGTAGCGACCTTTGCTAGAATTGCTCCAATATTTTAAAGGCTTTCTTGTACTGGGGCATCCAAAACTGAATACAGTACTCTAAATGTAGCCCTAAAAATGTCAGAAAGGATGATAATCACTTTCCTTGATTTGCCTGCTTCATTCTTACTAATGCAGCCCAGTATTCAGTTAGCTTTTACTGCTGCAAGGATGTACTGCTGACTCTCATTCAACTGTTTTGGTTTGTTTTTTTTTTCCAGTAGGAACCTCACCTCTTTTTCTCCCAAGCTATTTCACAGAATGACTGAGGTTGGAAGGGACCTCTAAAGGTAATTTGGTCCAATGCCCCTGTTCAAGCAGTGTCACCTAAAGACAGCTTGCCAAGGACCATGTCCAGATGGCTTTTGCATATCTCTGAGGATGGAAATCCCACATCTCTGGACAACCTGTGCCAATGCTGGGTCACCCTCACAGTGTAAAGGTGTTTCCTGATTGTCAGAAGAAACCTCCTGTGCTTCAGTTTGTGACCATTGCCTCTTGTCCTGTTACTGGTCACCACTGAAAAAAGCCTGGCTCCATCTCCTTTGCACCCTCCCAGTCAGGTATTTATATACATTGGGCCTTCTCTTCTCCAGGTTGAACAGTCCCAGCTCTCTCAACCTTTCCTCATAGGAGAGATGCTCCAGCCCATTAATCAACTTTGTGTCTCTTCACTGGATACTCTCCGGCTGATTCCTCAGCAGCTGATTCATAACCTGCAAAAGGTGCAGGACTTCGCATTTGTCTTCAGTGAACTTCACAACGTTTCTGTCGGTCCATTCCTTCAGCTGGTCATGGTCTCTCCTAATAGCACCCCTACCCTCCAGCATATTGACCATTCCTCCCCAATTTGGTGAAATTTGCAAACTTACAAACAATGCTTTGTTTCACTGTTCAAAGAATTAAAAAAATATGACCCCAGTACTAATCCCTAAGGAATATAACTTCTAACCAGGCACCAGTGAGACAATGAGCCATGGACCATCTCCCTTAAAGTACAGTTGTCCATGCATTTTTTCAGTCACATTATGGTCCACACATCCAGTCTGTATATCTACATTTTGTCTGTAATAATATTATGGGAGATACATCAAAGGCCTTGCTGAAGTCAAGGTAAATGACATCAACTGCTCTTCTCTCTACAGAGCCAGTCATCTAACCACAAAAGGTAATCAAGCTGGTTGGGCAAAATTCATCCTTGCTAATTCCATGATAGCCCTTACTAGTTACCTTCTTGCTGCTTTGCTGTCCATTCAGAGGAATTTGTATACGTACTTAAAAGGATTTTTCTTTATAAATACTCCCACTCCTACTTGTTCTACTTTATCTTTCCTCTTTTTCTGCTATAAAGCTACAGATGTTCAACATGAAACAAGCTTCGGCCTAGAACTAAGCTGAAAGCAATGCCTTTCCAAATTATTCATGGCTTTTCATGAATAGATGAAAATAGTTTCACATGTCTTTAACAGGAGCTGTGACAAAGCTAGTAGAAAAGTGTATTACAAGTCAACTTTGATGATAAGAAGCCTATTACAGACATTGGCAACACATGCCAACAACAGGAGAGAGAATTAGTTAATTAAAAAATTAGAGTTGCAATGAGGGTTGGGGAAGGATTAAAGGAGAAGAGATTGGATGTAGGGTTTTTTGTTAATGTGCTCTTAAAGACTAAAAACCAAACTTTTTTAACTTTAGGCTTACTGATATCAACTTTTTCGCTGCTTTGGGGCACTGGTATTAACTTTCTGACCCACTTTTGCTGATAAAAAATCCTAAGTTTATCACTAAATTCAATACAGAAAAAGTTAACAGCCTTTTATTTCCTTCATTGAGTTTACTTTGGGCATATGGTAACAATTTGTGATTAATCACACTCCCTCTGTCATGGAAGCCACTTTCTCCTGTTGCTTGGTAGATCCTTAACAGAGCAGCAAAATGTTTCTAATTAAAAAATAAGAAAGTGCTACAAAACAGATGCAACAGCTAAAAACATTCAGTGACAAAATATTAAATTGACAAGTTTGTCTTTATCCTATTAACTAATAAATCCTAATATCATTAATTAGCCATTCCTGTGCTGTACTTAGTAGTACAAAGTTTCTGTTCACTTAAAGTTTTAGGATTCCATATTTCTATTGCTTAAAGTATTGAGGCAAAAATAACTGCATTTGTTTTCTTTTCAGATAAATACAACATTATACAATAAAACATTATGCCTACTGTTTTCATTATAAACTCCAAATTAAAGAACAGAATACATTTTAGGATCACTCACGTTAAGAAGTTTGGCATATAGTACTTCCTCCTAAATCATCTCAAAATTCAAGATACTGTTATATTTATCTCTTATTTAATCCTACCATTCACTTTAAGTTGCTTAGTTAACCTCAAAATAAAATTAATTTTCATTGGATGAGAGCCCTGCAAAAATATTTAGCTACCTGGTCGCCTCCTTTTGTTTGCCCTCTTATAACCCCAATTCCTTATATGAGTTTAATGGTGTAGGATTGCTCTTAATTTCCTCCTTCTACTTTTTTCCCCCAGGAGGCATCTGTTCTAAAAGCAACCACTATATCTACCATGTGGATATCCAAATAGCCTTTACTATTTACTATGATTGCTTTTCTTAACTCAAGACACAAGGCATAGAAACATACATCTGTTCTTGAGAGTTACTCAGATTTACAAATGCACAACCTTGCTTTGCTTTTTAAGTCAGCTTTAAAAAATTAACTACATATCAAAATTAGATTTGCATATTAATATCAATTAAGTTTAGGTTAAGCAGAGATTCAACATTTTTGAGATCTACAAAACAGCAACCTGTAAGATATGTATAATTTTAAGAACAAAGTTTCAATGAATTTTATAGAATTACTATAGATACAATTATCATCACTTATACTGTACCTGAGCTCCATAAATATATTTATCCAGCATTTTGCCTCCTATCGTTTGCCCCCCTACATCCCATACTTGAAGAGTAACATTCAAATTTCCTGAAAAAGAAAATGATACAGACATTGTATAACCTGGAAAATTTAGATACAAATAAAATCAAAGATATCATGGCAGGTAACACAGCTGTAGAATATCAACAGCAATAGCTTTTAACAAGTATACAATAAATAGTAACTAAATTTCAACACAAAGGTGACACTATCATTTGGGAAAAAGTCACTTGTGCCCAGCTAAGTTACTAAGATGCAGTAAAACCATAGCTAGACATGAATATTTAATATTCACAGAAAATAATCAGAACTGCATATAAGGTGTAACATTCCTGACTAGGAATTACACAACATACTTCACTGAAGAAACATGTAAAACCTTACAGAGAAAGTTCTATTGCACGGTACTTGGAATTGAAAGGTAACACAATTAATGGCAACTTAACCACATTATTTCATACTCTACGTCCATCCATTGTGTATTCCCCCAAATTTTCTGCACAAATCTAGAAGCGGGGAAAACCTGAACAGTAACTGCATTTTGGTAGTGATGCTCTTAGTACTATACAGTTAAAGAATTATATAGTTGACGAATTAAAGAAATGGAAATACTGACACACATCTGAGGATGCAAACTATGATTATTTCCTCCACCCACTACCCCAAAGCAGGCAACTAAATTGGACGATTTACACAACTTTATCTTTGAAGAATCTACACCAAGGAGAGATCTTCTTTTCTATTCTAAACAGCCTTTAAGCTATGTTGAAACTGTTAACAGGTAACAAAAAATCATTTTTTGATTTAATTTAATATCATATTTAATATCCTACAAGTCATACATATTCTGCAAGCTAACAACTCAGAAACAGACTAAACATACACACAGCAATGCATGTCACCACATGCATTCAAATGTATTAAAGTACAATTTGGCTAATTTTGCATGTTAAGAACTGTTTTCAAAACTGTACTGATTACCTGGAAGCACCAAACCCTAATACTGTAAGATCTGATGAAAATTTTCCTACGTACAGCTCACATGACTTACATGTTAATAACAATTCTACATACTGACAAATAATCATAACTGCCTATTAACTTCATTCCTAGATTTAAAAAAAAAAAATTGCAATAAATTCCATACCACAATTAAGAGTCAAGTGAAAAAGAATACAGTATTTTGGGCTGCTAAGAAAGATATACTCTTAATTCAACTATTTTATGTTATTAACAATCTTATTTTACGTAACATTATCTATTCAGCCACCAATTTATAACTAACAGACTCATATTAGTTATGGAAGGGAGTATGCTCCATGGAGTTATATCCCAATGCTTTGGTGAATATAAACAGCAAACTAGAACTATATAACTGCATACATGCTACTTGTGGTATTAAATATACCATATTATATTTTTATGATGCGTCTTGCTTTAATATGGTTAAAAGCACAGATTTCCTAAAGTGCTACTTTGGTCTCAATATATAGTGACAAATGTGAGACAATCTATTCATAGTACTTTTAAGCTACACTGAGTTTTATCTAATAGTAAGATAAAGAATTTCTATATGGAGCTTATTAAATACATCAAAAACAGTTCAATAAAGGCAACCTTTCATCATATAAAAAGCTAACTTGTTTACACAGTGCATCTGCTATGTATTAATTAATTATTTTTAAAGCTTAGAACATAAGTGACTGCAAACAATGCAGGAAAGTCTTCTGTAAAGCATCTCATCTGGCGTGGATAAACTGGTGAATTTGCAGTCTGAAATGACTATGCATCCTCAGTGGGTATATAAACTAAACATGCTCAAATGCTCACCATGCTGCAGTATCCTACCCCTAACTTGGCTGTATATATTCTACTGGAAATTTACCATGTCATTCATGCCAGGTATTTGGAAAATAAACTTCATAATTATTATCACTTTCAAACTCAACAATTTGCAGATGCCTAATTTTGTGTTCAAATGCTTTAGAAGTTTCTGTCTTCATTTTTCCTCCTAAAAGTAATAATCATGCACAGCATAATGGGCTTGGTATCTGGATAACCGTATGAAATTATCTGAGAAACTTTACTGCAGGAAGTTAAATTAAGTGGTCTAAAAGTGACTGTTCAACTTAAAAAAATCTACTATTATGAATTATTTCTTTTCCTTCACTAACAACAGGAAAAAAACCAACAGCCCACTAGGGAAGAAAGATTGGAATGTTCATTTAAGCTAAAGTGGTTCTTAACTAAGACCTCACTAACTACTCAAATTCATGCTGACCATTCTCCAGTGCAAAATGCTTCATTTTCCCCTTTTTTTTTTCCAATTAGGTCCTGAAATATTTGCTTTGTGCTCAGATTGATTCTGTGACAGAAGGAAAAACACCAATCTGGCTAGCAAATATTTAACTAACAACAATAGGAGCACATGAAGTTTTCTGCAGAGTTTGAAATCTACTATTTTTTCATAGATTTAAGAGGAGCATATAAACTGGAGAATGACAACAAAATAAAAAGAAACCATGCATAATAAGACAGTTCTTGGAAACAAGGTTAACATACCAATAAAAATAACTGAAGAATTCCATCAAAATAATATGTAATACAGTGATAAGGAAGAAGAAACCACTAGCACTTCTTTACTCTGTAGAAAATGCACACAAGTGCCAAGTTAAAATAAGAAGGTAACACAGTGCAGGTATCTGGATTGTTCCTGGTATGAACTGAAGTCACAGGGCTGATTCAGTAGTGATTCTGCAGAAGTATACTTGGTGCACTGGTTAACTTTATCTAAAGTGCTACGCAGTCAAGATGGAACTAAAAATCCACATCTGCCCACTTTTTGCACTGATGACTTAAAAAAATCCTTTTAACAGAAGAATCCTGTTTACTGGACTGCACCCACAACCCTCCTAAAAGTATTCAACTATGGCTCTTAAGAATCTCTATCAGCAGACCCTCTGACTTAACACATACACTATTTAACCAGTAAGTTTTACACCGTGGTTGCATCCAGACTATACAAGATACTGCATCAATAAATATACTGAAATTGATTTGCATTTTAAAAAAATATTTTGAACAAATTGCATGAAGAGAATTTGTCAACAGTTGAACACTGAAAGTCATATTTTTCAAAATTAATCAAACCATTTACTATTTGTATTAAAACATATTGTTCTACCATGTAAAATATTTACTTTTTTTCACTGCAGAACTGCATCAGTTACTAAAACTACTGGAGACAAATGCAGCTTTTATTTTTTAAAAAAAGAAAAAATAAAAATAAAAAAAAAACAGAACAACAGTACTTTATTTTACAAGCTCAAATGCATTTCTAATGTGGCCTAATGTAAACTCCTGTGCAATTCGAGAAATCAGTAATTTTCACTTCTGAAATCTTTGCTTACATTTAAAAAAGAAAAAAAAAAAAAAAAATCAAATACTGAACCATGATAATTCTTCAATTATCCCACTAAATAAGAGAAATTGGGGCTTTTTTCCTACCAATACACACGTTATCATTTCTGTGCAGTGGTACGAATTAACTTTTTAAGTAAACACAGCAGTTCTGCAAACCCAGAACTAATCAAGAAATTAGAAAAATCCGCTTACTTAAGTAATGCTTCCCTTCCAGTATTTAGAAATTTTACCTCCCTCCCTCTTCTGTTCCTTCCCTCTGACTCCCTACCACCAGTTCAGCTTACCTATACATCACAGAAATCCATATATATCTGAACATATGTATAGGCATAGGCAAAAACAGAATCACAATCTACAGAAAAATGCTTCTCCCTGAATATGAATAAATTCCATAAACACTACTATTTTGCTAATGATAAATGAGGGAAATATATGTATAGACTTTGTTGCTGTTTTGGTGCTATTTTCATCTACATTCTGGTTTTATTACGAAATAAACTAGAAGAACATAAAGCATGAATGAATCAATAGTTGATAATATTCCAAATTTTCTACTCAACAAGAATATTTAGAACCCCAGTAATGTACTAATAGCTTCTGTATGCTTAACAGCTGGAAAAAAAGCTTGCAAAATACAAGTTCTCAGCATGCACACTGCATGATTTGTGTACACATTCCATTTGCAAGTACTGCTGTTAAGTATTATGCACACTGGTATTTTTAGAGGCAGGAGCAAGACAATAAAAAAATTATTCTGTTGATTTTATGGAGAAATAAGCACTCAAATTTGGTACTTTATCACTCACCAGATACTAAAAAAGCAGAGAAAAATGGCCAAACCAAAACAGTGAATGCAGGAACAGTCTGAAAAGATTATTCTGTTTCATTTAAGAAAATATATAAACATAATCACAAAATTATTGGCAATATAATTTTAACAAAATAAGTTCAAGAACTGTATATATTTTCTTGTAACTTTAGGTTATAGCTAAAATGTTTCATTTCTGGGTTTGCTTCCCCTCCCTGCCCTCCACAAGGAAAAAGACAGAACTACAGAACTTGCAACAACTTTATCAAATCTCCCTACAACTTTTAATAATTACATGTACTTTTTCTAACTTCTGATTTCTAAAACCAGAAGAAGATGCAGTTAATAAAATACTTTCATACTTAGAAATTGAGCAGCCACAAATCAATGAGAAGACTTATTTCAAACCCCCAATTGTTTGAAGACAAACTTCTACCAGCAACTATTCTTTTTTAATTATTTCTTTGCATTTTCCATGCAGTGTGCTGCAACTGGCATCTAAATAGTTTCTTTGCCATCGTGCAGTGAAACATCTTGAATGCTCAAACTGTATTTTTATGAGTGCCGAGGGACCCTAAATTTTAGTGGTCTATTAAATGCCAGCAATTTCATGCTGCCTTGCATAAAACAGCATTCACATATTAGAGCACTGCAATTCCATAGCTGCATTATGCTTCTCTCACACAACTCAAATACAAGTTGTGTATTTCATTTAAAAATATAAAAATATATTTCTTTCAAAACACACATGCTTTTCAATGAATATATTTAAAGTTCGATTTCATTGTTGCATATTACACTATCCACAGGGGCAGCAAGTACATTCAAGCAGAGATAAGAAAAAGCATGAATACAGATAGCATTCCTTTTATTTGAATTCAGTGTTTTACTTAAAGATATACATTGCAAATGCATAACCCTTTGTCACCTGGCAAGAATGAAGAATGTACTAACAAAATTTTCTCTGAATAATCTAATTTACTTTGCCATAAAAAGCAGTGTACTAAGCTTATTTAGTATACATTACTTTGAAGAATCTGTTTCTTCAAGTCTCACTGCTGCCCAATCTTTCGGTGTTAGTTTTTATTCTCTTACCTGGCAATATTATCCTTTTCAAGAAGAAGTCCAGTCCTATGGTTTGTTTGTACTGTTTTCCAAATGTCTCTTGGGCAAAACGTGTGGCTAAGGATGTCTAAAACAGAACAAAATCAAATTAAGTCGTCATTTTAAACAGAAAAAAACTTGATGTTAAACCAGAAGAATGAAATACAGTTAAGCACTTTTTAAATCAATGAATGCTGACAGTGTTCATGGATTTGAATTGACAGGCATTCCAGGCAACTTCAACATAATAAAAGGAAGTGACAAAGGCTACCAACTTATGCAAAAAGAAGCAAGGCACATATTTCCTTTGTATTTCAAAGATATCATGATATTCATATTACAAAACAAAACACAGATCTGAATGAGGTATCATTAGTATGCTCAAACTGACACAAATCTAAGTGACACTATCCATACCTGAAGAGTTTATTATTTTTAAAAACCATTCATTTTCAAAATAAGGGTTCTTCCCTAGGACAGAACACCATGATCCCAGACCAACTTTCTGGGAGGGAATAGAGATCTGCACAGTGCAGAGTTCCACAGGGGCTCCAAAGTGTGGCAGGATTCACTGTACATCAACGTTTTGGGATCAGGAATCACATGAAGTGCAAGACAGGAAGAGTACTTTCTTGTACAGAGACAAAAACTAAACTCATGTTAAGAAAGCACATTTGCACAACCATTCCTTTAAGCAGAACTTTGGAAACTTATTTCTTCAATTTACATTTTCTGGATTTATAAAAGTAGACCTGTTGACCGAATAAAGAATCAGCTTTTACTACATACTACTAAAAGGATACACAACTAACCTACATAAAGTGATGAAGCAAGACATTTATATTCTTTCTCTAGCAATTTAAGTCCTCCAAGCAAGGAAAAAAAAAAAGATAGGGAAAGGAGAAAAGAGATGTGCAATTATAAAGAATATAAAGAATATTAAAAATGAATGTCACATAAATAAAATATATCCTACATCAAATTAGTGGGGCACACTTACAAATCTCTTGTTGACATGACATAGAAAATAGAAAACCAAAGTAACTGCAGAAAAAGAATCTGAATACGTATTTACATATATAGGGGAAAAAAGGCTAACAGCCTCAGAAAACCCTTACACTGTCTGCGAAAACGCAAAAGGGGCATGAAGGAATTTTTTGACAGCTTTCCATTCATCAAGACCTGAAGAGATGAGTCATATCAATTGTTATTAGAAATTCGTGTTAGAGCACATTTAGTTAAAAATGCAATAGCAAAATAATGCTTAGTTCTGAAAAATGAGAATAGGCAAGTTCTATTAATAGAATGGTTATAGTGAAGATCTAAATTATGTTAATAATGTCAAATATACACAAGAAAAAAAGGTAACTTAATCTTTTTTTGCATGAAAACATGCTCACCAGACCTACAACATTATAACTCTAGTATGAATAGGCAAACATTTATTCAACTATTAAATTACTCATGAAGTAAATAACACAGAATTTACTGTTTTCTTGTTTCTATACCACATTTATATTCCTATCACTGTCATATATCTAAAATAAATCATATTTTGATATCAGAAGATAAGTTTAGGAAGCAATCCAAAAAACCAATTAAAGACTATGGCAACGTTTTCATTTACTTCACTGAACTCAAGCCCCAAGAGGATTAAAAATAAATAAATAAATGGGGGGGGAAAGCAAGTAAACTAGAAATAGCATGAGTAAGCTTATATATTTATAACACTGTGGAAAGGGTGAAGACCACAGAGGATGAATCGTGAGAAGATTCTTCTGCCTACAGCAATACTAACAACATGAACAAAATAAAATTCAATACAGATTTAGGCTGTAGTACTAAAAAAAAAAAAAATCAGTCAAACTGATTCTTTTAATCACAATAGTTAGCATGTTAAGATTATAAATATATTATTTTTAATCTGTCATGACCTTGAAGATGTAGATAAAAATAAGAACATTGCAGGAATACACCATACAGTCCTCTCCTTGAAGTCTTCCTTTTTGGAAAAGTAATTAGTACCCAGAGTACAGATTAAAATATCATCTGACTATATCATAGTACTCTATATTCTCCAACATGTTAATTTAAATCCCCATCAAATAAGCAACCACTCCCTTCTTGTTTTAGGGGCTCAGTAAATATTAGCTTTATCACTCTGTGACACTCAATATTCCCTGAGGGCTTCTAGGGGTGTTAGTAAAAATAAACAACACACATTCAATTAACAGCCAACCAATAAGAGCAGCAAGTTATCAACAGCATGGCAAAGCTCTCCTTAACAGTTCTCCCTTACTGTGCTCTTGAATGCAAAGGAATTTATAGTAGAAAATCATTGACTAACTCCTTCTTAATTTTTTTTCTAATAAATGTTAGAGCTCAAGGAAGGTGTTGGATTACCAGACTAGAGCCCTCTAGACTCACAGAACAAGCATTTATCCACAAAATACTAAGAGCAACAGTTCCCACTTCTCCACAACAGTAAACAGAGAAGTTATGTCAATTCATATTCAAGTACCTCTACAATACAAATACTCCCTTCAGTCCTAAAATTGTTCTCTGCCATGCTTGCCGTAAAAGATTTTGCATGACAGTTTTGCCTGTAAGGATATGTTGAGTGCAATCTATGTAAAAAATAACCAAAGTTAAATAATGCTTCTGAAGAACTGTAGCTGTAAAAATAAATACAGTGACCATTTTTTAAAAAGTATATATGATGCTCCATTCATAAAGTTTCAGTCATTAATCTAGAGACCAGAGGATAGTATGATATCAAGAAGGCCTTGTTCCTTCACATCTCTACTACAAAAACCAGGCTTTCATTAGCAGACTTTCCACTAGACCCAGTTTCACAGGTTCACACATTTGTCTTAAATACTCCAAAACAAATGTTTATATGCTGTTTTGAGCAGCAATACACTATTGAAGGCTGATGTTACAAACACTGCCAGACAAAAAAAAAAAAAGTTAGCAATCGAGACAGCAGGAAAAAATAAGACATAAAAATTACAGTATTCTAAGTGTAAAATACAATGGATATTTGAGAAGGTTTTTTGGAAGCGAACGAAGATGTAATTAAAACTCATGGGTGAGGCAAGACAATTTCTTGCTTCTGTTTTTCAATCTCAACAGCTCGGAGTACAAACTGCTGACAAACTGTTCCTAAATACCTATATAGTGAGTAAACAGAAAAAAAAAGCAAACAATGTTTACGGAAGAGTAGCAGACCAGTCAAACAAAACAATGATAGCCATCTGTAACTGACACTGACTGCTCACCACGACAACACAGAAACTTGTAGAGGAAACCCTGGCAAAGGCAATTCTTTGAGTACAATCCTACAGAAGGAAGCTTTCAGAAAGTCATGCCCAAATGTAGTATCATAATTGTAAGAAAGAATAACTAAAACCAAAATTCAATGGGATGCAAAAATACAGCTCTGAAGCCATGAATTTCCATTCACAAGCCAACTTCACCAGTCAATTGAAAAAACACTTCCCAAAAAGCAACATCTATCTATCCCTCGCACATTCACCTCTAGAACAAAGTTTTCTCCAAGCACAGTGACATTCACCCCTCAGTCTTGTCCCATCCCTACTGGCAAGACAGATAGAATGAAAAAAAAAAAAAAAACCACAAGGCTAAATAACAAAATGTTTTAACTAGCATAAAACCATGTAACTGTCCAACACAGAGAATGTGTCACTGCGCACAGTCTAGCTTTATGGGAGGAATTAGTTCTGTCAATTGAAAGTGATGTCTTTCCACTCCACTCCTAACTATTGATGAAACCTTGGGCACTGAAAAAGAGAAAATTATCAAGACTTTTTGACATCAGACCTGCATCTATGAAGCCAGGCCAATCTGCACAGGACATGATGCAATTTTCCATTTGCAAGACTGAACAGCATATTCCAGCCTACATTTTAGCTCCTGCCAATTCCGACACCAGGTCAAGCATTGGTTCTTTCATTTTCATCATCTGTTGTCAGGAGGAGAAGGAAAAGGTAGGATGTTTCTGCTACCACACTGTAGCCCCAGTTGCAACAGATGGCAGACAGACAGAACCTCGGCTGCTTTGCTCCTCCCGCACACCTATTTTTCAGGACCTCCCTTCCCATGAATAGCTCCAAGATTTGCTTCCAGAGGCCCGAAACCTTTTTCAACAGCAGTAAATCAGAGTTAGTTCTAGCTCAAATCAGCATCATTATAGACTTCAATATTAAGCCAATCTGTGCATAGCAAGAGCAGAAATATCTGGATCATAACGTCATTTTTTTCAATCCATACTAGTACTGCTGGTTTATTTTAATAGAAAATAATTTTGGCTGGGGAAGAGTGGGTTGATTTAAAATCTAGATGCATAAGGCTGCAGTGTGTATATATGTTCCCTCCTGTAATCCAAATCAAAGAGCCAACTGCTATTAATAACTGCTGTTTATTTTCATCTCACATTGTCCCCACTTCTGATTTCTTTTCAGATTGTTTTCCTAGTTTGTCCAGTTCATTAAAATCATTCTCTATCATTATCTTCATACTAACCAATCTTGCCTTCCTCAATTATTCTTTTCAACAATTTAACATTTCCTTACCATCTCTATTTTACCCTAATACTTTTTCAGGTTCTACTCTGTCTCACTCTCTCACTCCTCCTTCTCTTTTTACCCTTCTCTCCTTAGAGCTTGCTCTAGCAGGGCTTATTCCTACCCTTAAAATTCTAAGTACCCAATTGTTCATCCAACCACTGCAAAACAAATGAATAGAAGCACAACACCCCTCCCTCGCCCCATGGATAGAGCAATTCCTAGCTAGTGGAAACACAAACATTAGCCTTAGCTTGAACTGACACTGATGTGTTTTTAAACTGCTACCAGCCCTTGAACAGAACCTGATTCAGATTGCTTCTAAACAATAGGAGAGGAAAAAGAAATGAAGTTTTCACCTTCAGCCAGCTGACTCACAAAGACTTCTTTTTTTTTTTCCCCTGGTGAACTGAAGACCAGACAGCCCCAGATGGCCATGAAGAAGGAAATGATTTTTTTTTTTTGGTGGTGGGGGAAGCACTGGAAAGAAGTCAAATGTAAACATCTCACACTAAATACAAACTGCACTATTTTGAAGATATATTCCATTATTTCCTACACTCCTCCTGTCCAACGATCCCAGTGACAGAGGAAGAGAAAAATCAACGTCCTGCACAGTAAATGAGAGGCTAAGTATGCATATCTGTAAAGACCAGCTGTGAACCAGATGTGAGAGGCTGGCTATTTAGAGTTGAATACATATAGACATATGCATGTTTCAACAAGTAAGCAGAACGAGTAGCCAACAAAGGAGGGAAACCTCAACGATTTAGTCTTCTGAGATGCTTGAAATAGCACTAGGTACATTTTATCTTTCCATTCCATGACCCAATCACTTCTTTATTTTTACAAGATCTTACAATAAATCCATTATTGCAAGTGTTTGCTGCTAGGCCATCAGGATGGCTGGAAGAACCCTCTATTACAGCATCATCTAGGGGGGACAGGAGGAAAAGCAGTCCACCATAGCATAGCTGCTGCTCATGCAAAATAAACTCCACTTGAAGCACAGGATTCCTAGAGCCAGCAGGAGATTCAGTGAGTGGCAGCTCCTGTGTGAGAGGTAGGAACCAGCAGAAATATACATCAAAACTCAAGAACGCTTGAAAATCCATGTTTGGCAAGAGGTCTTGCCACAACATGCTGAACAGCAGTAGTGAAAGGATTCCTCAGTTTGAATGGAAAACTCCTGGGGAAAAGCTACCAGTGAAACAGCACTTCAGCTGTCAATCCTGTGCATTTATTATGTTCTCATCACATAGTCACTTGGAATTGCCCATCCACTGACTCAGATGAATACAATACCACTTCAGACTGGGTTTAGAACCACTGGAGACAAAAAGCGTTTTGTTTCTTCATAGAGCTCTGCATAAGTGAGCAAAACCATGTATGTACTTACATGAAGAGCTTATTTTTATTAATAGCAGGCAGTTCATTTAAATCACCTCTAAGAATATTTCCACTCTTCATCTGAACTGTAAGGCAGGCAGACTTTCTGCCTCTCCATGTTTTCAAGTTGATGACAGAGGAAAAGCTATTACTTTTCAAATTTACGATAAAATTAGTATTTTACTGTGCATCTCACAAAATGATTCAGGCTACATACCGCACTAGATATGCTCACACGTGCAAGTAAAGATAAGTGTCTATTTCCACGGGTAAGAAAGCATCTTTTGCCTTCTTCGGTCTCTATTTGTCAAAATTTTTATTTTGAAAAGACAAATATAGCTTTTTTAAAAACAAACTGGTTATAATTATAATTATGTTAATTATAAATAGGAAAAAAAAACCATAAAAGTCACAAACAAAAACTAGACTGACACAGAAGTGTCTTTCCAGACCCTACAACAGCAACTCCAATAGGTGCAAACTGTTTTATCCACCTCAGAAGGTTATCAGCTCTGAACCCGAAATAAAGGGAGCCTGGAGCCCCAGCTGAGCTGCCCTCCTTGGAACAACTCCGGGCTATTCTCGCGACGCCAGGCGAGCCCCCGCCGCACACGAGGAGGGGTGGGAAACGCCGTACCAGGGAGCACCACACCAACTACGTTATTAGCCGCTCCTTTTATTCAGGCTCAAGAACATTGGATTAAAGCCGCATACGTCTGTTTGTTGACCAAGCCTCTTCGGGTGCCGCGAGGGGATGGAAACCCCGGCCGAGGGTTTCGCTGCCGAGCACGGAACAGGTACGAGCGGCCCGGAGCGAGGCTCCCCGAGGAATCCCGCCTCTACCTGCCGGCCGGGACCGACAGGGACCCGTCCTGGCGCTCCGCTCCGCCCCCGCTCCACACACGCGGGGGAAGACAACGGAGAAGTGCGGGACTGGGGGTAACGGGGGAGCAAGTTAGCCCGCGTCACGCCGCCGGGTATCGCGACAATGGCAGCACGACAGACTGGAAGCCGCCACGGGCTGCTCCCTCCTCAGCGGGAGAGCCGGGGAAGCGCTGAGGGGGAAGGCCAGGAAGGGCACTCGGGGCACCGCGGCGACGAAGAGGAGCGGGGCGCTGCCGGTGGAGGCCGGCACTGACCTTGCCAGTGGTGCCGTCCCCCAGCACCACTAGCTTGAGCTGGCGGTCCGGACTCTCCTCCTCCTCTGAGTCCGACATGGTCCCTGCGCCCCCGGCGGGGAACGGGAAGAGGCGGAGGGCAGCCGGGAGGGACGAGACGCAGGAGCGAGGAGGGGAGGAAGGGGGAAAGGAGGGAACACCGCGCTCACGGAGCCGGCAGCGGTGCAGAAGCCGAAGCCGCCATCTTCCCTCAGCGCGCCCGCCGTCGCTATGGCCCGCACGGGACGAAACCAACGAGCGAATGGAGGGAAGGGGGAGGGTAGCTCGCAGGAGGGAGCTACAGCAACAAGTAGCTACAAGGGCACCCGCGACGCCCTCACTTCCGCCTTCCCCCCTGCCCCCCCGGACGATCGGACGAATGGTTCAGCCCCACGCTCCGCCGCGCGCAGCGGTGGGTTAGCCCTGCCGTGACGCCCCGCGCGGTAACCAAGGCACGCGGGGCATGGGGCGGGGCCGACGGCTCCAGCGGCCGCGCGCCCCTAGGGGGCTCTGCCATCCCCGGGCAGCGGCCGTGCGGTGCGGGGTGACCCCGCGGGGCGTTCCTGGGGGTGCTGGCTGCAGGCCTGCAGGGGAGGGCAGCTCGGACAGGCGACTGGAAATCTTCGAAAGGGAAAATAAAAGCTGGGTAATTCCTGAGAGGTGTCCTCTGGGAGCGGAAAGCCGGGTGTCTGCCGTGCTTCCCGGCAGAGGTGACCCGCTTCAGCCAAGGGGTGCACAGGAACGCCAGCTATGTCCACCTGCATGGCCAGGTCCCTTTCTTGGAATCACAGAATAGCTTTGGTTGGAAGAGACCTCTAAGATCACCAAGCCCAACCATTAACCCAGCACTGCCAGTTCACCACTGCCCCATGTCCCTCAGCACCTCATCTACACGGCTCTGAAATCCCTCCAGGGATGGGGACTCCACCACTGCCCTGAGCAGCCTGTGCCAGTGCCTGATAACACTTTCTGTGAAAAACTTTTTCCTAATACCTAATCTAAACCTCCCCTGGCACAGCTTGAGGCCATTTCCCCTCACTCTATCACTGCTGTCCGGGAGAAGAGACCAACCCGTTCCTCACTACCCCCTCCTTTCAGGGAGCTGTAGAGAGCAATGAGGTCTCCCCTCAGCCTCCTCTTCTCCACACTGACCCCCCCAGTTCCCTCTGCCGCTCCCCATCAAACTTTTGCTCCAGACCCTTCACCAGCTTCGTTGCCCTCCTTTGGGCACCTTGGCTGGACTTCTGCACAGCAGCAAGATATATTAATATTTTTAAAGAAAACTGCTAACACAGGAAGCAAATATGATCGCAACCACCACTCTGAGTCCAGCCTAATTACCCCATGTTGCAGCTCAGCCATTCTTGACAACTCTTTGCCTGTCCTTCTCCTAAACCCACCAGATGGGGATTCCACATTTTTCTTAGCCCACCTACTCAGGACTTTTCTATCCATATAGACACCTAGTAAAAAAACTTGTCTACATACCCCTAACTGAATTTAAAACCATTATTATGCACAATGATCATGGAGGACAGTTTATAACCTCCTCTTTCGCAGTGGTCTTTCACATATTTGAAAACTGCTAGCATGTCTTCAGTCCGTCTTCTTTTCTGTAGACTAAACAACTCCTCTTCCTTCAGGCTTTCCCTGGGTTGTCTTTTCTAGACTTCTCATTATTCTTATTGCTTTCCTTTGGCCCCTCTCCACTTTCTTGGAGTGGTGTGCCAAAAACTAGATACAGTACTTTGGTTGAGGCCTTATGAGTACCGAGTAGAGTGGAAGCATTACTTCATGTGTCTTACATATGAGACTCCTGTTTATATATCCCAGTATGATGTTTGCTTTCTTCACGGTATGACATTGCTGACTCATGCTGTTTCTGATTTACTAAAAAAACACTGAATCCTCTCCTGTTATCAGAATTTTGTACAATTTGAGGCTTTATTCCTGTTTAACTGTAGTGTTTTCTGCATGTCTCTATTGAATTTCATCCTATATTTCAGGCTTCTTGCACGATTTGTCAATATAATTTTGTTTATAATCCTGTCATGGAAAATGCGTGCTCTCCCTTCCAACTTGGTTATGTCTGCAACTTTAATAATCGTATTCTTTATTCCAAAGTCATTAATAAAGATATCCAATACTACCAGATCCCTGCAAGCCCCTATTTGACGTATCCTTCCAACATGGCTAGTGTGATAACAATTCTTTGGGTGTAGTTTACACAACAACTTGAACAGAAGAGCTAGCTAAAGCTGTTTAAAGTATACAGGTATTTCAATGGATTTAATATCAGGCTAAGAATTTTTAGAACAGCTTTGTGTAATGTCTGAATAGAAGTCATTCCTGTTTCAGTCTCTTTCAGGTTTTCTTTTTGAAATATGTGTTGGATATCTCCGATATTAAAGTACACTGTTTTACTCAATCCTCAGCAGGATCAAGAAGATTCCTTATTACTCATGTATTCAAGTGTTTGCAGAATTGAGGCCAAATGTTTTCCCAGTGACATTCGGGGCGGGAGGCGGGGGGGAAAAGTGGGGGGGAAAAATCAGAAAATACCTTAATTTTAATGGAAAACCAGACACATGTCTCTGTCACTTTCTTCATGCTTCAAAACAAATTAAATGCATTACTCATCAACTATTTTCCACTTCATCTTTTAGCCTAATTATACTGCAAGCTCTTTTAATGAGGAACTTCAGCAAGATCAGTATCAGGGCTCAGCTGAACAGCATTTCTTGGAAGGAAGAGCAATGGGGACAAACATGGAATTTTCCTTTATAATTTCTGACATACTGAGCAGTTGTACAATTGACATTAGACATTTAAAAGCTCCACATTTCACATCAGAGCAGACACTTGACTGATAAACCATTGTTAATGGAACTGTTCATATTCCTACCAATTCTGCCTCAATCACATTAAGAAAGAACATAAAAGATGAATTCAAAGCTTCCCAGTGCTTTTGTGGAGAAGCAGGGTCCTATTCAACCCCCAAGACAAGAATTAGGGAGGTTTGGGCTGTGTGTGCTAAAGCAGGATGATCAAAGAAGAAGGTGCTCCAGGGTGTCGGAGCTACATGTATTCTTATGTGAAATACGACAAATAAATGTGTGTTGTAATACATATCCCCAAACTTAATTTTCTTCTTTGACTATATTCATTTTTCCTCCAGAAATCACCCAAGCTTATTAAAAGTTAGCGTCATTGTCTAAATAAATAAGCAATATAGAAAAATAGGTTCATCTTGAATATGGCATTCACGGGCTTAAATTTGTCTTGAGGCTGTGTATGTATCTGATCTGCTTAAATAAGTACTTATATATTAAGGCATAATTTTGGAAACACAAAGAATACTTGATATGGATAAACATACATGTTCGCTGTTGATTACCAAAAAAGATGAATGGAAACTACCCGAGGAGACAGCACAGCAATGTAATCAGACAGCTCAGCCCCCAAGAGCGCCCTTGCAGCAAAGCATACAAGATTAAAGCCGCCTGGTGGAGTTAATGCTTTAATTAACAATAAAACTACAAAAGTGTGTTGTTCACCATTATTTCACTTTATACTATCATAACAGAGCAAACAATCAGACTGCAAATCTTTATACACCTTATTTGTCGATGTCCAACGAGCACATTAACAGTGTGGTGTGGTTATTTTGTGAGGAGTGGTATTGATTGTTAGTACCAGCACATCCCCTCTAGGGAGGTTTTCACATTGAAATGTTTGTGTCATTGCAATCTTAACCTTAACTAGTTTGTTATTTGCTAAATATGAACAACATTTTATGGACAAAAGGAAGCTAGTCTCGAACTGCTTGATACTTTACAGGTAAAGGAAATATGTGAAGCATGCTGAAGAGCACTGGAATTAATAAACAGAACACACCGCAGCCAAAATTATGGTTTTTTCATTGATGGCAGTATGCAAGTAATTGGAGGTTCTTCGCATTTTTACAATACTAAGAAAAAAAATTCTTGAGCAGTACCTTTGAATAGAGCTTTCACTGAAAAATGCCTGGGTCACCTGGTGACACAGAAAACAAATATGTATTGTTTAGTGGACATTCAGTCAATATTTTGATATTTGCTCTTCTGTTTTTATTATACTTTCTAAATACTTTATATTATTTCTTTATGAAGAATTTTCACTGTTAATCCACTGACAATTGAGAATACTGCCAATGATACGTGAGATGGCGACAATTTAAAAATTCCCATATTTCATTTAGGCTCCAAATAAGAAAGTAATTGTATCCCCATTCTCTGTCAAGTTTTGGCCTATTACTTGGCTTGAACATTTTCTGCTAAATTAAATCGACTTCTTAATATGTGAAACCAAACGGTATAGACAGTTTCCTATCTCTATACTTCAGAAAAAGAAAAAAAAGGGAGGGTAGAGCTATATGACTTAATTTCAATTCCCTAATTCAATTCCATCAGTGGAGCCTTGGGTTGTGAAAACACCTCGCAGGAGTTCATGGAAAGTTGCTGAGAAAACCAAATCTGAAAGGCTTAGATTTAGCCTACATAGGTTTTCACTTTCACTTGAGGACTTTTAAGAGTATAGAAGACTGTAAGTTGCTGCTGCTTTATGCCACTACTAAATTTTCCACCCTTATCAGCTGGGGAGTGAGCTTAATAAATGTTTTCATTTGATTTGGTTCTTCACCTTCAGATTATCACCAAATTTGTTCCAGTACAGTTTTAGCTGAAAAAGCTCAAGTATTTGAAGGCTTGGTAGCTCTCCCTAAGTGGGATCCCTACAACTGCTGAGTGTGTTTTGGGGGGATAGAGGTGGAGTGTGACAGGAGGGGCCAGAGAGGTTTAGGAGAGGAGACAGGCAGCGACGGAGGGGTCTGAGGTTTTTTTGTCAGTAGAGAAGGAGGGCTGGAAGGGCTGGGTGAGTGCTGTAGGAAGCTGGTGCTGGGAAAGATCTATGAGAATCTCTAGGGGTCAGCAACAAGTGTGGGGGTCTCTTATTATTCACTCTTCACAGTCCACCCCTCCTGTGCACCATCTTCCTCCCTCACGGGAAACAGAGCTGTATACCCAGCTCATTCCTCAGCTGGGTCAAAACAAACTTTCCTTCCTGGCACCTGCTTATTTCTGTGCCTCTCTTGAATGTCACCAGTTCCCTCCTTCATGTCTTCCCCTGCACCCCACCCCTGCTCACATTTTTCAGTGCAAGCCATTGCTTTTCATTTCTGCTGTTGTTTTGAGCTGGCAATCAGAAATATGTTTTTCTTTTTCCCACCACTTTGTTTCAGTTTAATTAAAAAACAATTGTTGGTAGTCAGTTTCAGTTTGAAGAATAAATAGCACAGTTATAGTTTTGATTCCTTTGCTCCCTTGTTCTTAAGTTACCCTGACTAAATAATTGTGGCATACAGAGTTTGCAAGTGCAAATGCAAACTAGACCTTTGTGAATGTGTGAATTTTTTGGATTACAGCGTAAGGTTGCATTTCCTACATGCAAGTATCTACAAAAGAGCCAGAAATCCCTACGTACATAGCAAATAGCTACATGCTTCTCCCAGGCGCCGAGAAAAGGTGCAAATCAAACTGAATGAGGTGAAATTCTGGGCTGACAAAAGCAGCATGTGTGAGAGCCTGCAACCTTTTTGCCATCCTCGTCAGGAATGCAGGGTTGTTAGCTAGAGAGTCATCTATGCTGTTGTCTTCAGGCTTGATGGAAACAACACATTTCTCAGAGTGATGGACAGGAGCCATGTACTCTGTTACCAATACAAGCCATTCTTTTAACTTTTGTTCTGCTGTTTCTTCCTGTGCTTGTACAAACACATGCATTTCCTTTTGTGTGTCATTCATATCAATTTTTCCATTGCAAGTCTCTATCTGGGATCCATAAACCCATCCTCTTCTTCAAGGTGGAAATTGCCATTACATCTGTTTGAGCACAGAAAGTGTCCTGCTTGAAAAGCAGAATTGTTGCCAAAAAAAAAAAAAAAAAAAAAGTGGAATGTGCATTTTAAAAATATGTCTATATTTTTTGCATTATTGTGTTGATTTTGTCACTGAGCTCTGCAGCACAGTAGATAGCAGCTGTTACTTTTAGTTGCACTAAAGATTTGCAAATAAAAACCAAACTGTTTCTTCTTCACCAGTACCATCTCTAATGTTTTTAACAGATAGTCTTTCCTTCTGCACTGCTTGATTACTGTGCCTTGAGTCAGACTCAGTGATTAATGTGGCTGACTAGACTGACAACTGAGTGGAAATGGTAAATAATCACTTGTTTTTATACACGTAAACCCCAGTTCCTACTCAAATTGGAAATCCTTGCTTTTGGAAGGGCATTCTTCCATCTTGCTTCCTGCTAACCTAAGGTCATTTAAGGAATAACTTCTTTAAGTGCTTGTTGACTACAGTGATGTAAACGTCTCTGGCCCAGATGCTGCAGTGAACAAGACTTTCCACACAGGAATATGGTTAAACCGAAGGCCGCAACTTTTATGAACTACATTGCCTAATAAAACAGGGAAGAACCGCTAGCCAGCTGTTCCCCACAAAGTACCCAGTAAAACAGGACCAGTGAGGTTCACCAAGCACGAGACTATGGAGGCCAAGCTAAATGTTTAAGAGAAGGATAACCGCATCCTCTCTCCCACAGAAGTGACCAAGCCATGTGGTCTAAACAACAGACCTTCTACACTATCTGTGCTGGGGAGAGAAAAGTAAAGTAAGTATTAGCTTTTTTCTTTGTGTAAGGTGCTAAATTTTCCCAGCATTGAGGAAATAGCTAACTGACACCTGGCTAGTATTTAAGACATGAACAGTAATTCTGGCCACAGCTAACATAAAAACCCACACTGGAAACTTTCTCTCCAGTTGTGTGAATGCACAAACAAGTTCTCTGGTCTTTCCACTAGCTGCATTTGCTAGTAAAGCCACACCACATTTTCAGTGTGGTAAACACCTTTTCTCACTGTTGAAGGAAAGCATGCTAGCCAACTCGGAATAGAAAATCCAGTAACAGCCAGGCTAAATAACAACAGTAAGAGAAAGAGAAGGATTCAAAAAGACCTTCAGAATAAGAACTGATTTATAGAAGAGGTAACTGGAATTCACACAAAGTACATCTAACTTACTTCTGAGAGTCACACAAATTTGAGGTTTTCCACCTGAACATAGAAGATCACTGGGAACTCCTGTTCCTTGTCTCCAAACCACAGTGCTTGTTAGAGTAGTGGAGAAAGCTGTCTTTCTTACAGTGTTGACCTGTTACCAGTCCAATAAAAAGCCATTAATTTTTTCTTCCTTTTATAACAACGTGGAAAATAATTCTAGAATTATTTTCTAGTGTCTAAGACTGCAGATTTGAAAGGACCCACCTGAATCACTGGTGTCCTGTTGTAGAATTCCTGAAGGAAACCATCAAGTTCCATCACAAAAGCAGAAAAGCAATTTACCCACACCACTCTTGCTGGAAGCTTGTTTTAAAGCCTAGTGGTTTGACTCCATGTGGTGGTTTGACCCCAACTGGCAGATAAGTTCCCAACCAGTCACTTGCTCACTGTCCCTCAGCAGGATGGAGGGAAGAATCAGAAGGGCAAAAGCAAGAAATAAAGATTGCAATAATGATAGCTTAATAAGTGAAACAAAGGTGCATGCACAAGCAAAGCAAAAAAAAAAAAAAGGAATTCATTCCCTGCAGGTAGATGTTTAGGTGCTTCCTGGAAGGCAGAGTCTCAGCAAGTGTAACAGTTACTTGGGAAGACAAATGCCGTAACCTCAAATGTGCCCCCTCCATCCTCCTTTCCCCCAGCTTTTGTCGCTGAGTGCTACAATTACATTTGCTTTTTTCCACAAATAAATCACATTTCCAGTAGACCTAGTAGCCATCTCATTCTCCTCTTAAATTGTTAGCTCTGATGTCTTATCTTTTCCTGGAGATTTGGTTACTAGTTTTAAGTTTACACTTTATATGGCTGGATCTTATCGCACATCAAGTGTTTCAGACCACAGGGTTTTGGCCCAGTATTTTGAGCCTCCTCTATAGCTTCCCAACATCCCCTTACTGGTTAATCAGCCTGATCCTGCTTTTTCTGGGCAGCTTATTAAGAAATGCAGTACACAAGATTGCACCTGAATTTTATGATGGAGGTAGCCCATCCCCTGCAACCTGATACTTTTTTCAGTAATATCCATCATCATTTTCTCTTTAGCTAGTTCTCCCATCTTCACTTTATCTACTTTTTCCACCTTTCTAAATTAAGGAGTAGCTACTCTCTCTTTATCAAAGTCCACATAGATGATATCTACCATATCCCCCTTGTCTAGAAAATCTTTCAGCAAACTGTCACATAAATCTGACACATGAAGTAAACCTGTGTTGCAATGTATCCTATTTTCCACTTGCCCGGAGGTCCTTATTAGTTATTCTTTTTCACACTGAACTTTATGCCCAGAGAAATCCCTTGGGATTACATCAGTAAATGCCTTTATATAATCTATCTATCTGTGAAGATATGATCTACTTGTGAACATACACAAGAAGACAAACTCAATTTTCTGAATAATTTATTAATTACAAATAGTTTTTAAGACTCCCATGATAGTCAACATATCCCATTCAGCATTTTTATGATCAGCCTCTCCAACAATAGTCATTGGCTGTTGATCTCCATCCAAGGAACTGCACATACATGAGTTGAGTGAGTCTTGACATCGGAAACCCACTGCAATCCCCTTTCTGCTGAGTCTAACTAACTGACCTGCTCAAAGTCATATATGATGTCAGCCTTAAAGGCAAGATTAGAGCTCAGGGTTTCCTACCTCAGCCTCTCCAAAAATATTTATCTCCAACACTAAACTGCAGATGTTAGTCATGACTGTTATACCTACACATGCAGTTCTGTATTCACTACAGTGCATACCAACCATGCTTTCAGTGTGCTCAAACCTAATTAGTTCCCCAGACTGCTAAGCTTTATTTTACTAGTCTCTATACAGCATAGAAAAATATTCTGGGTTGTGATCCACTTGGCAAAACTTGAATCCTTGTTCCAGCTTTTCTCCAGAAAGAGATCTCTCTACACTTTGAATTATTTTGGTTATGTATCTGCATAACTCTTAAAGAAGCTCCCATGCTGTATGGGAAAAAACATTACCAGTCCAACTACAGAAGGACTTGGATGTAAAGAGATGAGAGGCTATTCCTCCACTCCTTCACTGCTCAACCTCCTTGTCTATAATTATCTTGGCATCTGGAAGGTATTGATGATCCAGTACAGTTGTCTCTCATATTGAATAAAATTGTCTCATCGTTTCTTGCTTCTCCCTCATGACTGTGGCAAGTTCCCATTTCTTTCTTTATGCCTATCTTGCAATGTACAATTTTTAAGGAACAGCTGTGATCTATTGGCTGTACTTCTGTACATCACCTTGTGAACTGAGATCCTTATGCCTGACTAGAGATTTTAGCTGCTAGAAATATAAGAACAATTGTACATCTCAGTCTGGAGTTACTCATCTAGATGCACACTTTCCTGGCAGTCCTTCATGGGAGCGGTAGATTTGCACTGCCTGCAGACACACGAGCCTCGTTTTCTTGAGTAGTCAATTATTCTAGTCCAAAATGAATTTGAAATGTCTCTAAAGTGTCATTTAGTAGCCTCCTCCTCACGTACTGCTGTTAGTGAGTATAAGATACAGGGCCAGAGAGGATGAAGCCTAGTGTTGCCTCCATGAAGCACCCTGCCATTCCTTAGCTGTGCCATTTCAGTGCAACATGTCAGTGAATAAAGGCAAAGATGACTGAAGCACTAACTACCCCAGTGTACTTTGCCAGAAAGTGATCCCCATTCAAACAACTAAATGCAACATGTCTTAATCAGCTTTGAAATGTCTATCATGCCCGACAGGCATTCATGTCACTAGCAGTGTGGCAGAGGACTCTGACTCAGGCTCAGTGAGCACACAGCTGCAGCCATTCTCCATGTTTCCATCCCCACCCCCTCCATTATTTGCTACCACACCTCTGCCTGCAGTTACCACCACAGCAGGAGACTTGGCAGAAAGGAATGTAAGCCCATACCACAGCCTCATAGCTTCTCATGAACTCATCTTCATCAGTGA
Organism: Podargus strigoides; assembly: GCA_028020825.1. NCBI lineage: Eukaryota > Metazoa > Chordata > Aves > Caprimulgiformes > Podargidae > Podargus > Podargus strigoides. The sequence goes on from CM051621.1 coordinate 15,283,367, forward strand.
CTTAAGCCATGGCATGAGCGGTGAGGCTGGTCACAAATCCCTGTCGCCGCTTTGGCTACTATGACGTCCAGCAAACTGGAGAGTTGCCTTCCTGGCTGGGCAGCTGGGCATCACAGTATGGTCCAGCAGCTGGCCCCTCATAGCTCTAATAAACATGCTCTCTTGGATATTATTTGTATTATTTAACAGAGTAAAGCTCACAGCTCACTGGTAACATGTCTCAGGTGGAATGACAAAAGGCTAGAATTTCAAATAGTTTTCCTGTCCATCTTTCTTTTTATGGACACCAAACTAAAATCAGAACTAACCGCCAATCATCCATAAGTGAGTACGACCTGCAACATTACTTATGTGTAACTGGTTTTCCAAACCCTGATTTGTATTGATTGTCTTCTGGTGTGATATCAAAACTCGTGACTCACCCAAAATGCTTTCATTCAATGCTAGCCTATGTGCTCCCAAACAAATTTCCTCCCAGGAAATTTTACATCTTTGAATGCAGTTCATTTACTGCTGCCAAAACTATGGGCAGTCTTGACAGAGCTGGAGCAGCTTTATGACATGATCATCTCAGATCTATGTTTAGCCAAACTATAGAGATATATTAGCAACCCAGTAAATATCAAAAATAGTAAGGGACAGTTAGGAGAAGCACACCAGGAAAAATTAACAGCAGTAACTGTGACAGAATTTGCATATCTAATTCTGTACTCAAGTAGACCAAGATCAAACATTGCAGTTAAGGTTTTGAGAATATGCAACTGTTACTAATGAGAGACTAGGTATTATATTCAGTGTCTTGGGGATTCCACCACATACAGTTTTAGCATCTAATACTGGATCAGATCCTGTTGTTTTTACTTTACTCAGGAAAAATTCTTACTCGTTAATAACAAACTAAAATTCACGGTCAGTCTGGCAATATATGAAATGACTGAAGAGCTTGCACAGCTTATTGCATGTACCTTATGAAATACTATGGAAAAATACACATGTAGGGTACTATGAGAACTAAGATTCAGACTTACAATTAGATATGCTGTCTCTTTAATCTTTCTCACCATGCAACACAATCTCAAATGTTTGGAGTGATTTGCTGTGGTTACTTGTAATTAGAGAACACGTTTTTAGAAGAAAATTTGATATTTGAGTTGGTAGTGTTCCTTTTACATGGACAAGTGTACATTGACACCCACAGCCACACAGACTGACATATGTATCTGTGACTGCTGGAGGACATCAAGTGAAGTGGCTGGATTTTAGATCACCACTGGCAATGACAAACCTGTTGGATGCTGTGCAATTCTGTCACTTCACTTTGGTGCTTCAGGGGCAGTTGTAATCTTCTGAATAAAATTGCTCTCATAAATGTCTGAGCTGTTTGGCCGAGATCCTTTGCCTACACAAAACTGCCTTCTCCACAAGCTCAGTTAATCCATTAAAATGTTACCAGAGATCTCCAGTGATCTCACTTTGTCATGCAAGAACATTTCCAAAATGTTCCCTGCTAGATTTTAGCCTTAACAGATAGGTGTTGCTACGTTTTCATTTGTCCCGAATCATTCAGTGTCTGTCTCAAGTGCAAACTAGGGATCCGTGAGCTGACTCTTGCCATGCACATGCAGAGAAATTTTTTGGAGATCAAAGGAGAAATTCTGGCTGGTCTGAAGGGTGATATCACTACTAACCCTGTTTTATTTTCTGCGTACTGTGAGAAAGAAGAGGAGAAAGGTTTATACAATATACAATGTAAACACAACAGAGAGCATGAGCCTGTCAGGCTATCATTGACATGAGGCATGCATACCTGGATCCTGACAAGGGTATTTTGTGAGCAAAGGCAATAATAAGGCTTTGAAAAGCACACATTTAAGAATGGCAAATGCTTTAGAGCTGTGCTTGAACAAGTTGTGATTTAAAAGGCTGGAGGCTTCAATCTGAGCCACTAAAATTCAAAATGACAGAAACTTACAAAATTTTATTGCTCTGCATTTAATAAAATTTACATTTACAAGCTGTCAATTTGAAATACTGAATAACTCATAGTTTAGAACACTGAACACCAGTTTGGGTTGTGCTTGAAGTTCATTCCTTCCTACTTACAGTCTTTCTCAGGTACTCAGGATAATCCTTCAATCTATGCACTTTGGTTATCTCTCTTAATTCAGCTTTGGCCCCAAAAATATATTTACTTTGCAGGAAAGTCAAGGCAAGACACATCTCTTGTTGCCATTTAAAAAAAAAAAAACAAAAAAACCCAAAAAAAAAAACCCCAGGCATAATTAAAAGCTCCCTTTCTGCTTGTTTAATGTGCTAATATGAGAACATTAAGGCCAATGTACCACTACTACTTGGTTGCTCCAGCTGTCTGGATTTTTTTGTTAATTTACAGAGTCGGTTATGTAGACTCTTAAATCCACAGCATTGGTGGGTGGTAAGGTAGATGGTTAATGAAGAAACATAGAGTAGGAAACTCCTTTAATGCCTGTTTTATATGTATCTTGGGTAATATTTTTAGGAGAACAAGGATCAAAGATTGTAACTTTAAGAAACTCTCAAGACAGGAATAAATGTACATGGTTTTAAGGCACCCCTAAAAATTATGAGATGGCTAATATCCCCACGATTCTGTGGTCTGTTCTAAAACAAAAATATGAAGCCAAATGTTTGGCTCTGTATAATAAAAACAGATTATCTAATGGTTTCCAGTGGGAAATATGAGAAAGACCATTCATAAAGGCTCCATAATAGTTATGAATTATAAAGACTTCCTCATTTTCGGTATAAACTGAGACCCCAATAGAAACTGTGAGATATTTATTCACATGCCCTCAAAGGGACTGCACGTGGACATTTTTAATTAACATTATTTGCAACACCTTACTCAAGTTGTTCATTATTAATTTGACATGTTTTGAAGTTCTAACCAGAAAGCTTTCATCACTTACTCTAATTACACCATTCTTATATGACTTTAATACTTTTAAAAGGATACAGTGATTTGCAATCTATACTTATTTTAATTAAAAAAGAAAACTGTGTTTAAGTAATTTAGGTCATAACATACAAAAAAAAAAAAAAAAGTCAGGAAACATTAAATAAACTTTGGGTCATTCTCTTTAACATGCCACTAGGCCTTCTCTGTAAGGAAAAAAATGGGTAATTTAAAAGTAAAGACACAGTTTGACAACTATGCTACATTTCAAGAGTTGTCTCTGTTGTCACCATTTTATCCATCCCTTTCCAGCTTCCCAAAATCTGTCTATGTGTAGTAGTGGGTATAAAACAGGTATATCACCCTTGGTTCACCTCCATCTGTCCTCACTGTCCAAATGTCTGTGCCAGTCGGTTCAGATGATTAAGCTAGGGTAAAACTGCCTCGTCTTGCCTTGTTTGAATTCTTTTCCATAACTTTTCCCTTTCATGCAGTTTTACCTATTGAAGCCATTCACCAAAACTGCATGGTGAGTCTGTGGAGATCTGTTTGAGGTAACAGTGGTGTCAGCAAAGGCAGAAAATATGCAGTAAACTATTGACTTGACCTTCATGTTTGTGTCTACAAAGGATAATAAATTCTGCTAGTTTCTTCCTAGAGAATGGTAAACGTGACTAGAAGAAAAGTGCCACTGGAGAGACCTGAGAGTTCAGCAAAGCCTTAGCTGAACCATGATAGACACAGAAAAACCTATTCATCCTTCAAGAAGATCCACCAAGCTCAATTATGCTTCAACTTTGCTCTTTAGTTAGAAGCTAAAATGTTGAAATTTAGTATGTTAAATAAAACAGGCTTTGAGAGCATGTGTTAAACTGTCTACAGACTCAGCTACACCTTTTTCTTTGCAAATAACACCTTGTCATTGTAACTTAATGAGGGAGACTCTGGTTTTGTAAATAATAGCTGAAACTCTAGAACACAAGATGGCAGTGTCAGACACCGTGTCCCAAACCAGCAGGGATGCAATCTGGTTCAGCTGGATCTCTTGGGAGGGGGAACAGGAGCAAGCAGCACTGAGGACTTCGTGCTTTCCTTGATATCCCTGTGGAAATCTTCCTAGGAATCTAAGAGTTCCCACTCTGTATTCCCAGAATACTTAAAGAAATACCCAGCAGAAGGAACGAAGAAACAGTACTCTCTGCAGAACATGTCTTGCTCCCATGAACTTCTCTGAGATCTCCAGGTGTAAAATGATGTGTTAAGTCATAAAATAATATGTATCTTGCAAAGTTATAAAGGAAAACGGGCTTTCTGTGTCTGAAACACTGCTTTTCTTTCCCTGGGGTTATTCTAGCAGAGAATAGAGACATAGGGTGCTAGCTGGTTCATTTTTGTTGGGTTTTGGTTTTGGTTGTTTGTTTGGTTTTTTTTAATTCGTGTATCTCCTGTCTGTAGCTGGCTAGAGTAACATATATAGTCAGAGCCTAATCTTTGTCAAAGATATACAGGAAAACTTATGTATGAGTTCTTAAATGCCATGGTTTTGTCTTATTGCTTGTTTTTAGGAAGCTCACTACAATCAATGAGGGTGAGTGTATGAAGGTCAGAGTGGGGAAGGTGCAAACGTGATCTAAATCCCCAGATCAAACCTGGCAGAAATGGAGCTGTCTGGAGCTCAGACATTTGGCAGAGTCTCGGTGGGAAAATAAACTGAAAAGACCCTTTAATTACACAAGTATGTGCAAACTCAGTGAAGGTCATTAACAATTATTGTTCAGCTGAGTTTGGGGGCTCCTTACTGGGATGTCCTTGATGACTTTCCTAGCACTACTGTGCACCTGAGCCCCCGTCCTGCTTCCACTGAGGGACATGGGTCTGTTCCTTTGCTCGATGCAGTTCTGGAACCCTCCAACCTTCCAGTTGCAACCAAGCAAAGCTTTCACCGAGTTCCATGAGTTGAGCAAGGACACTCCAGCCGAGCACTTGGTCAGTTGGTTGCCAGTCGGCACGAGCTGACTCACAGTGCCCTCATTTTTAATGTCTAGTGGGGTGTTGGGGTATTTTCCACCATCTTTGCCTCGAAATCGAGGGTCGAGAAAGTATTTTGTTTAATTCTTGGGGAAACTGCAACAGCACCTCAGACATGCCATGGAAGTTTAACTAGAAATAAACCTCCTAATCAAAATATCTCGCCAGGAACCGAGAAACCTCAGACGGGCAATCCCGCTAGTCTTTATTTTAAGGCATATTGATGGAGAAATCTTTCCACCTTCTACGTTAAAAAGACTGTGAGAACCCCGTCTCCTCACGTCCAGCTGCCCGAGGATGTGTTTGCTCTTTGCGGGGCCGTCTCGCTGCTGCCAGTGCGGAGGGCGAGAACCGTATCTCTCCCGCAGAGGAGCGGGGCCGGGGCGGTGCGGCCAAATTCAGCACTGTCCCACCGATGACAGTTCCTTCTCGCCGCCCCGAGCCGGGGTCCTGCGGCGGCTGCCGGCCCGGCAGCTCCCCCCGCCTGCATCCCCGCAGCATCCTCCCGACCGCGCCGCCGGCCGGGTGGGTTTTCGGCTCTAACGATGGAGGGAAGCGACGGGAGAGCAGCAGGGAAGGGCTGTGTGCGGGGAGGGGCGAGTTCACCAGTGGGTTTTGTAGGGGCGCTCAAGGGGTGTAACAAGGGGACGAGGTGAGCATCGCACTGCGAGGGGAGCAGCACCACGCCAGGATCCCACCTTGTTCGCTCCCTCCCTGCCCTCCCTTGTAGCTGCCACTGCGGTGTCTGCAGTCAGCTATGTCTGCCGATTAAATTCTTCGTGTGGCTCTGTAAACGTTACCGCAGCCGAAATATTGAGGGCTTAAAAAGCAAGCGATGCGTGCCGATCTGTCGGAACTCGGAGTTTCTCTCCTGGCGGCACTCGGCGGGGACGTTGTGCCGTGGATCTTGTGCCGTGGATGTTGCGGTGCGTTTCGACATCGTGCGGGTGTTAAAACCAAACGCCACCGCTTGATTCGTTCATTCACTAAAAAAAAAAAAAAAAAGAATCGTCCAGGGGAAATGCTCACCCGGGGGGTGGGGGAGGGCGCTGGGGGTGCTGGGGCAGTGGAGGGTGCCCCCACGGCCGAGGCGATTCGGACCAGCGGAGGCGCGGAACTGCCGGTCCTGCTTCCCTCGGATGTACCGATCGGACCCCGCAGAGACCTTTCGCCCGGTGCATCGGCTTTGCAGGGGAACCGTGGCGGGGAATGCCCTGGAAAGCTGATGGACGTGATGGAAAAGCGCTCCGCTCCTTTTTTACAGCTGACCCCGCCCTGCCGCCCTTTTCTGTCTCTCCTATACAGGACAGTTCAAGGCCACACATCCTCACGTCGAGGAGGATGGGGACTTGTCGCCTGCTCTCCTTTCGCGGTGCACAAATGCACGGGCTTTGCTGGCGGCGGCTGCGATGCGGACAACGGGGACAGCCCGCAGACACCTCTGACTCCCGGATCCAGCCTCTTTCCCAAGGGGCTGGGGGGCTGAGGGGGGTGGTGGCATCCCAGGTGCCCATCTCAGAGTAGAGGGGCTCGCTGCAAATGTCATCAGGGCCTGGCCGCCGAGCCCGGTGCGTTTCAGTCACATATGGTGGGTGGATTTAGGTGTCAAAAGCCGGCGAATTAGAAATGGTAATTGTCCGTCATTATGGGTGAAACGCGATCTATCACAACAACTGGAACATGTCTGGGCGCTAGCAAAAATAATTTGAATGATTAGCGATCATTATGGATGTCAAGCTGCGTCCATTAAGTTGTATGAAGAAATTATCCTTGACGTGCGAAATCAAACTACAAATACACAGGCCTGGCATTGAGGAGCTCCTCCGTGCTGGGCGGCGGGAGCAGCCCGGCGGGGCGATGGCAGCGCTCTGCCCCGAGCCTGCGTGGCCGGGCTCGGGGGGACACACAGGGGGGTAGGGGAGAAGGTTTTGCAGGGGCGGGATGAGGCGGCGATGGGCGGTTGTCCCCAGCAGCCAGCGGGCATCTCCCGCAGGAGAGAAATGATGGGGTTTGGACTCTGCTGGGAGGGATGCTGGATGATGTCCTCTGCAAGGGATACGTCTGCGTCTCCCGTAGTTACACTGGTCCTCGGCAGGAGGGGATGCCTGGGCACCCGCGATCCCCGCTCCTGGGGGGCACAGCTCGCCCCGGCCCCGCCGCTCTCCCCCGCTCCAAACCGGCGCCGCCAGCCCCCGCCCGCCCCCTGCGCCTGCCGGCGAAAGGGCTGTGCCGCCGCTCGGAAAACGAGACTCTTCCCGAGGTGGGATCGGTTTGCAAATAATTCCCACTTTGTAAAGGTCGCATAATTTTTTTTCTAAGATAAAATGGCGGTTTTTTCCTTTTAAAGTTCTCCCTTTACAGCGGTAGAAATTTTTTTTCCTGCACCCTCTCCCTTCGTTTCTGATCCTTCTTCAGCGAATTCATTTGTTCGCAAAAACGAAGCGAATATTTAATTATCTTTTGGAGGTATTTTTGGTAAAACTATGACATTGTGACCCTCCCCGGGCCGTAGCCTGGCACGGACATCCGAGCACAGCTTCCCAGGGGCCGCGAATACACCGCGCAGAGCGCACTTTTTAACGCAACGCGCAAAAAGCCTTTCCCTAAGAGCGAGAAAAGCCGACCTTTTCTTCCAGACATTTCAGTATTTTTTTTTAAATCCGATAAATTAGTAAATTTCTGACAAATTAAAGGAAACCTTCACAGTCACTTGACAAAATGACAGCCTACACCGCAGCAGAGTAGTGTTTATAACCAGGAGATGAGTGCATATATTCTTGTCTTGCAGCCGCTGGGAAGATGTTATGTGTCCGTAGAAGTTCCCCGTTTGCAATTATTTTTTAGTCTTAACTGAATGAAGGGAAAGGCGAATCGTCCTTTTTTTTTCTAATTAGCCAAGTATAAAATATTTGTTTACTGTGCTCATTTAGAAGTACTGTGCCGCCGTGAAGAACGGAGCGGCGACGCCACCACCTCCGTAAATCCACTCACGCCATCCCCCACGGAGGAAAGCAGTCCCGCGGCTCCTCGCTGATGCCTTTCGGGATGCGCATCCACAGACACCCTCACATCCCGTTATCCCCCGCCGGCCGCACCGCCCCCGCACACCCCCGGGACGGCCCGCGGTCCGCCTCTCGTTTTCGGTGTCCCGGGTAGAAGAGCCGGACACAAACCGAGCCACCAAGCCCGACTGCTGCTGGCAGCCAGCACAGCTGCCCCACACACACTCCCCCGGCCTGTCCCGGCTTTATTCGTAGGGTTTGCAAATCTGTATTATTCCCGCACAAGCCAAAAATAATATTAGTCCTCTCCACGCGCATTTCATCCCTAATTATCACTCAAGTCCTTTGCGACACAAAGAGTTTCCCCGGCCAGTGTAAGCGCAAAGCAGTGCAGATCCATGGGCAAAGTGTTTTACCCAGCCCGGGAGAAACGCGGGGGGGGTGTCTCGGTGTCGGGCGGCTTTAACGGGGAGCAGACCACCGGTACCGGGCAGGGTCCTCAGCCCGCCCGGGACGAAAGGCAGGGCCGGGCTCTGAAGCGGCGGGCGGGGTGGCAGCGGCTTCTTGAGCCACCGTCTCTGGCAGGATTCACTGCCCCCACAGAAAGTAAATTTAGGAAACAGAGCAGTAAGCCCCCCGAGGAACCGGCTCCTGCCCCGTAGGCTCCCACCTCAACCGCGGTCCCGGCCCGGCGGCCGCGCCGCCGCCGTCCCCCAGCCCGGACGATGGTGCCGTCCGGCCCCGAGAAACTGGAAATCAGACCCTTCTTTGCCTTTCCACCCACCCGTATTATGGTTTTCTGGCCATTCTTTGCCCGGTGTGGGGCTCTGTTTGGGCTGTCAAGCGGCCGTGCAGGAAAAAGTGTCTGTAGCCTTTTACCTCTCATGCTTGTATTTTTCTTTTTTTTTTTCCTTTTTTTTTTCTTTTTTTTTTCTTTTTTTTTTTAAGAAAGAAAAAATATGTTTGAAATACCTACGAGCACTATTCTATATATATATATATATTTATTAATAACTGTGCCCCTAATCTGGCAGGAAGGACATCAGTCACCAGTCTTGGTGGCAATTTGCAGCTCTTTGGAGACAGTCGGTAGTCCCCACAGGTCACCCCCCGCCCGTGGACAAGCAGCGGGACCGCCCCCCTGCCTGCGGCTGCCGGAGCCGAGCTGCTGCCGGGCGAGAGGAGCGGCTTCCCTGACTCCGGTGCAGTTCTGTTTCGGCGGAGGACCGCTGCTGCCTGCCAGCAGCGTCTGTCGAAGCTCAAGCGCTGGCCTCTTCACTACCGAGTTAGATTTTAGGCAGAAAGTCATGAGAGCACCTGAGACCTGTGGCTCTGCAGCCACGGCTCCCCGCTATTATTTTTTCAAGGAGCTCCCCGGCATCGCCAGCATCACTTGGGACCAGCTTTGGTACAGCTCTGGTACAGAGCTGGGGAAACAGCCGGGGAAAGGGACGGGGGTGGTTCTTCAGCCGCCCCAAGGGCTTCGGGAGTGAAACCCCTCATCGCCTTGCCAGGGCTTTTCCAGGGGCCCACCTGGGAGCTGGACAGTGCGGGGGGGAGGCCATTCCTGGCCTGCCCCTGGTTGGTGCCGGCCCTCGCCACGCACTGCGACATCCCCCTCCCGGGCCAGCCTGGGCGTGAACTCCCCCTCTCACTCCACTCCATCCGTCCGGAGAGAGCGAAGGTTTGCGTGCGGATTGCCGAAATTCTCTCCCTCCCTTAGTAAACAAACAAACAAACAAACAAATAAATATACAAGCCATGGTTTTTTTAAAAAAAAAAAGACAGATCCCATCTGCGGGTGAGTCCGTCCGCCCCCGCAGTCCCTCGGCAGGACACCGGCCGCTGTGGGGGGGAAATGCGGATGTCCCCCCGGAGCAGGGCTGTGCGTCGGGGGTCTCCGGGCAAAGCATCCTCGCCTGCTGGCGCCCCAGGGAAGGGAGCGCTGCTCCGGTCCGAAGCGGTGCGAGGTCCCGGCCCTGAGACTCCGGTAGGAAATGTTTTATTTGCTCCCTAGTTCATCTTCCTCCCCGATTAATCGCACTGCTATGCGCAGCAGCGAGCAACGCGAAGGCAGACCTGGCTTTTGGGTGGGGCTTTCGGACAGGCCAGGAGCGGCAGCATCCCCGAGGATGTGGAAAAAGATGGCCTATATTTTTCCCATTACCTGGGGAAAAGACCATGCTCCTGGCTGGAGCACCGCTGCGGCGGGAGCGTTCCCCTGCTCCAGGCGGAGCTGTTTGCATGGGGCGGTTTGGTGCTGCGGCCCCGGGGCACCGCCCTCGGGCCGCCTCGCATTCCCACTGACAGGAGAAGCAGAGCGGAAAAGTGCCCTGCCAGAGCCCCAAGCCTGCCGGGGAGAGGCCCTTAACCCCGGGGCCACCTTTGCCCCCGCTCCCGGGAGCCGCCGGAGGGGCGGGCAGGTGCCGCGCTGCCGGGGGGGACCGCGGCTGCGCCCGCGTCTTCTGCCGCTTCTCCCCCTCCAGGGGAAGAGGCGCTGACGAGTCTGGGGGGAGAGGGAAGGAAATCTACGTGTTTTTCTGTTTGATTGCCCTCCGAGCGAGCAGGAGGTATCCATACATACGCAGCCTCCCCGGGTGCGGGGTGGTCTCTGCGCCCGTGCGGGTGTTTAACACACAAACACAAGTGCCGGTGGAGACATATGCAGAGATATACACAATTTACATTATATTTCAACAATCGAATTTCATGTAGCTGCGGTAGTTTCTCTCTATATTTTCTATTACGGCTGTTTTCCCTTCTTTAAGACCAGACAAGCTCCGTCCACGGCCGGATGGAAAAAGATTCCCACGGCTGCTGTAGGGACTCGGGGTTTGGGGGAAGGGCCGGAGTTAGGACATATCGTTAGGGAGATTATTTTCACGTTGCAGCCGTGGATGTGCGGAGGAGCTGAGTACGTGTTCGAGGGGGACAGAGAGAGCGTGATGGAGCTCTGGTTTTGCTGATAACTCAAACACCGAAAATCCAGAGTAATTCCTTTGGCCTTGGTACAGCTACGCGCAGGTCACTGCCGGGGGTTTGTCGGTAGGAAAATACGAAAAGACTAAGAGCGTTTGCTTTGTATTTCAAATCGTAAAATTATCAATAAAAAGCGGAATAGAAACGCCTTAAATTCCCGTAAAATTCCGTTAAATTAAGGATCAGATTTTCCCCATGCAAAATACCGACATTTCTCAAATATCGGATTTTGTCGCTGTCAAACGAAGACACCTCGATGCATAAATATTCGATACTAAACACAATGTTAAAATTCCAAGTAACTTCACTCGGGTCATCTTTTTCACCAATTTCACTCTCGAGTAAAAAGCATCTTAATTTTACTGGATTCAAAGAAAAATGTTTTGACGCTTTTCTCCTGCGTGTGTTACCCAGCGTTACAGCCCGGGGAACCCCGGGACGGCTCCAGTGACCGACAGTTTCTTTTCATATCGGGCGGTTTCCTACGGCGCTGCGTCCGTCTGCCAGCACGAAGCAACAGAATAAAACACGGTGACGCACGGGGGAAAAGAAGGCTTCGAAATAATCCCTTCTCTCGGGCAGAGAGCTCTATAGGAACCATAACCGATTTCCCATCCCCTCCGGGACCGACTCTCCCCGGCTGGGGGAGACAGACTGAGCTGTCTGCGGGACAGCGGGGGCTCCCCTTCACCTTCGCGAGTGCACTTTCATTTTCTCAGGAGGGAAAGAGATGGGAAAGGTGGAGGGAAATAGTAAAAATAAATAAAATAAAATAAAATAAAATAAAATAAAATAAAATAAAATAAAATAAAATAAAATAAAATAAAATAAAATAAAATAAAATAAAATAAAATAAAATAAAAAAAGAAAATAAAGAACAACATTTTCAGGATCGGGCCTGATCAGTGTCAGCCCTCCCGCCTCTCCCCTGCAGAGGACGCCCCAGGCAGCACCGCTGCGTCTGGAGGGTTCCTTTCGCCCACGGGATTGCCAGCCCCCCCGGCGGGACACCACCAAACCCCTGGTGTCACAACGGCCGAGCAACCTCTGGGAGCCCCTGCCTCCCCCCGCCCCGGACAGCCTCGGTGCATCCCGGCTGCAGGGAAAGGCACCCCCGCCCGCAGCGCGGATTGTCCGCGCCCGGGGAGAGCGAAACAACAACCGGGGAGGGCCGGGGCGGGGAGGCTGACGAGGAAGCAGATCGGCCGCCTCTCGGGGAGGTTTGCGAGGAGCTCGGCCGGGGGCGATGGGGCGGCAGAGGCTTCCTCCGAGCCCCCCCGTGCTCGGGAGCCGGAGGAAGGGAGCCCGTGCGACCCAGCGGGGAAGGTAAGGCGGCGGCGGCGATGGAGAACCGGCGGCGCCTGAGCAAGGCGGGCCCCGGTAGGGCTTCACCGGCGTGGAGAAACTACCGCAGCTACCTCCGGGTCCGATCCCTCTGAGCGCCCCCCGGGCGGAGCTGCCCACCCCAGCGCAGGCTGCTCCCCGCCCCGTTCGGCAGCGCTGGCCCGGCGGGTACGGCCGGAGGACCGCAGCCGGCGGCGGGCATGCGCTGCCAGCACCGTAACGAGGGCCCCGGGCTCGCCGCGGAGGCGATTCGGTCCGAGGCGGGAGTCTGCCCCAAGCGGCTATCGCGGTTGTGTCGGGATACGAACGGCCTCAGCCGTTTCGCCGAAGACTGCGAAGCCCCATCTTGCAGCTCCAGCCGGAGCCTCTGCCCGCGGCCCCGGCTCCCCGCTGGCTCCATGGAGAGAAAACAGTCCGCCGACCCACGCACTTTCCCCGGCAGCTGCCAAGGTTTGAAAGCGACACGTCCCGTGGCAGAAGTGCAAATGCCGGGCTGCCCGGTCCAGCCTGCACAGCGAGCCCCCCCTCGCCCGGCAAAACCGATGTGATGTTCCCGGGGCTCCCCCGAGTGCATCGCATCATCACCCCAACCCAGGCAGCCGGGAATTAAACCCGAGGCAGAAGGGGGATCGCTGCATCCTGGACACGCGTTATCAAATAACTCCTGAATGTGCCCGGTCCAAGCCCCTCTGCTTCCCACGGAGGGAAGCACGGTGCTAACGGGCAGAGCAGCCCCAGGGACTGGAGGGTGAGATCTTCTCCCAATCCCCACCGCCGGAGCTGCCAGTTCCCACCGGAGCCACTGCCAGCCTCCGGGAGAGTGGAGGACGGAGAGACGTGGTCCCAACCACAGCCTGAAGTCTGCTGACGGGAAAAAAGTTGCCTGGGGAAATGCACGTCCCCTCTGAGAAACGACACAAGCGGCAGAACTACGTGTTAACCTAAAGTTTATAAATTAAAAAAAAAAAAAAGTACAGCGGGTAGCTTACAAACATTCACAAATCATTTGAAGTAAATAATCTAGTTGAGTGCACAGTGCCATTAAAAGAGAAAGGGAGGTGGGGAAAAAAAGGCAAGGAAAGAAAAAAAAAGCAAGGAGTTACCTTGAAAGAAAAGAGTCTGTAATCACATTGCTGAGCAGATCAGAAATCTCTGCCCCTGGAGGAAAGGTCTGCAGAAGAACTGGAAAAGGCACTGATGGTATTAAAATTTCCTGTTACATTGATTTCCTAAAAAGTCTGACTAGAAATATTCACATTGAATATAAAAATAATAATAACAACAACTTTAATACAACTGGAAAGTGCGAAAAATCCGTAACTCCTCCCTCCCCCAACATGGAAAGATCTCAGGAAAGAAAAAGGAAAAGAAGAAGTCTGGAGTTTCGATATAAGTCTCACCCTTTTGTGACATATTTATCCTTTGCCAGGGACCATGGAGTACAGGAGTAACATGGGCAACGAGAGCAGGGGGGATGTGAAAGGCCTTCCTTACATTCAGCACCATACAAGGCACACTCAGTTTGCAACGAGTTGGAAGACCAAAGACTCAAACAGACGTCAAAAATAATCTTCCTTACAATCCACCGCGGGAGTCCTTGATCTCCTCTTTTAGAGCTGCAGTTGGGTTTGTGGGTTATGTTGTTGGGCTTGGGTTTTTTTTTCCTCTCCTTTTTTTTTTTTTTTTTTTCTCTCTTTCTCCCACACGAGATCGAGTCTCTACCAATCCGAAGCAAAATAAAACAAACAAAAAAGTCTACACCAAATACACTAACAACATGGATACCATGAACCAGTCGTGCTGAATCACGAGAGTCCTCGGCTGGCAGGGGGGGGACGGGGTGAGGGTGGGGCAGGGGTGGCCAAGAAGTCGCACGTTGGAAGAGGAGAGGGTGAAGAACCATCCAAATAATATTAATAATAAAAATAATAATAAAATAATAATAAATACTGTCCAAGGCACTGCAGCTGGGGCTCTGGATTTGAGAAGATGGATGGATGGATGGATGGATGGATGGATGGATGGATGGATGGATGGATGGATGGATGGATGGATGGGGGAGTGGCAGAGGGGAGATGGGTTTCCTGGCTGCCAGTGTGTGTGGTGGAGGGGCTGAGGAGGGGGGGTGTACGTGTGCCTCTCACTGGGTGCCGGCGGCTGCGGCACAGGTGGACAGAGCCCAGCCGGGCAGGCAGTAGTAGGGGTAGTAGTAGGAGGGCTGGAGAGAGAGCAGCGAGGGCGGCCGCAGCACCTCGCCGGGGTGGTACTGTCTCTGGTCGTCGCGCACCAGCACCTTGACGGCCACCTTCTTGGCGGCGGGGGCGGCGGCCAGGAGGTCCGCGGCCATCTGCCGCCGCTTGGTCTTGTAGCGCCGGTTCTGGAACCAGATCTTCACCTGCGTCTCGGTGAGCTTCAGGGAGGCGGCCAGGTCGGCCCGCTCGGGCCCCGACAGGTACCGCTGGTGGTTGAAGCGCCGCTCCAGCTCGAAGACCTGTGCGTGGGAAAAGGCTGCGCGGGAGCGCTTCTTCCGCGGCTTCGGCGCCGCCGCCTCCTCCTCCCCAGGCAGCAGCTTCCCGCACTTGCCCGCTCCGTCCTCCTCCTCCGGCGGGCTGCGATCTGCGGGGGCAGGGTGAGAGCACGGCGGTGAGGGCGGGCAGGCACCGGGACACCCACCGCCCCACTCCCGGGGGCCCGAACCCGCGGGGGGCGTCTGGGCTGCGGGGACGGGGCGGGAGGAGGCCCCGCCGAGCCGCTGTTCGCCCCGCCGCCGGCACAGCCGGGGCTCGCTGCTCTCCCGTGAGCGCCGGGCGCCTCCCCGGGCCACGGGCTCAGCCTGGCACAGGGCTCTTCCCCCGCACAGCCCGGGACTGTGGCACCACCCCGCGTGGAAAGTCCCGATCGCCTCCCGCTCCCAGCGCCCCCCGCAGCCGCCGGGCCTCCCCTACCTGAGACGGCGGCCGACATCTCGCTGTCACTGAGGCCGGCGGCGTCCCGCTCCACCGCCTCCGGGGGCTGCGCGTTCTCCTGCTGCTCCGCCGCCCCCGGCAGTCCCCCGCCCCCGGCTTCGGCGGGGCGGGCGCTGGCACGGGCGCTCTCCTCCTCGGAGCGCCGCTCGCCCTCGAGGTCCTCGCTGAGCGCCGAGTCCGAGTCCCAGCCCAGCGGCGTGCGCGGGGCAGGAGCGCGGGCGGCGGCGGCAGGCGCGGGGACCGGCGGGCCCTCGGCGGCGCCGCAGAGCCGCCAGCCGCCGGCAGTCCCCGGGGGCGGCGGCCGCCCCGCCGCGTGGCGGGCGCGCTCCTCCTTCTTGTTGAGGATGGCCTGGATGGAGAAAGGCGTCAGGGCGTTGCCGCCGCTGACGGCCATGGCCCGGCGGCGGGCGGCCCCCGCGGGCGAGCAGCGGACCGCGCCGCGCCTTCAGCTGGGCGACCGCATCGCCGGCCGCGGCCGCGCCGGTGCCGGGCCTTTCTCTGCCGGCGGGAGGGCGGGCGCCAGCGGGGGCAGCCTCTCTGCGCCGCTGCCGGCCCGCCCGCCCATAGGGCCGGGGCCGCCGCGCCGCGCTCCGCCGGGCGCCGCCGCGGGTCCCTGGCGCGCGGGCGCTGCCTCCGCCCCGCTCTGTCCCGCCCCGCGCCCGCCCTCTCCTTTTTCTCCCGGCGGCGCTGTCATCCCTCACCGCTTCTGACAGCGCCGGCCCCGCGCCTTCCCATTGGGCAGCCCCCGCGCGGCCCGCCCGGCCATTGGCTCCCCGCCGCGGGGCGATGCGGCTCCGCGGGGCGCGCGGCGGGGCGCGACGCGCCTTAACCCCTTGCGGCCCACGGGGCTCCCCCCGCGCGGCCGCACCGGGGCCACTGCCGGGCAGTGCCGCCTGGGCGGGGGGGATCCTCGCAGTGCCTCTCCTCGGAGGAAAGCGGCCGCTGCCACCGGAGAGTGAGGCAGAGCAATTCGAGGGTGTTTCCCCTGGCGGCCGAGCCCGGCGGCGGGGCAGGGTCTGGTCACGGAGGGAAACACCGGGGGGGAACGGGAAAAACGCGGCCGGCGGGCGAGGTTCCGATGGGTGCTGCTCGGAAAGAGCTTCGGGAAATTGGCCGTTTCAGGGTCTGCCGGGGACCGCGGCGTCGTGCCGGGATGGGGGCGGTGTGCGCTGCGGGGGGAGCGCCCGGAGCCCCGTCCGCCCGTCCCGCGGGTGTCAGCGGGGAATAACCGCGAGTGGGGTTCGGAAACGGGCCGTCCACCCGCTCGTTTGTTTGAACCCGGGGTCAGAGTTATATCAGGGGTCGATCTTCGGCCCGTGGGATTTTAGGAGGGCAGCTCCTCGCAGGCTGAAGGCTGCTCTCCTCCCAACGGTGCTTTCCCCGAGAGCGTGTCCTTTAAACAGCACGATTCGGCCTTGCAGGAGAAGATTTTAGAAACTTGCACGCGCCTGAACTGTACAAGTGCCACTCCCTGCCAAAACAGCGGTGTCCCCCAGACATCCTTGTCTTTGTTTCAGGCGTCACCGGCACTCTCGGAGCCGGGCAGGACAGCGCGGGGAGGGCATCGGCAGTACGTGAGAAATGAAGTGCCAGCGCCCCACGACCGTGACTGCTCTGTGCCGGGGGGACGCGGCGGTGTCAGCAGCTAGAGCGCATCACAGGGATGTCCCCGCACTTAGCTCTCCTTCGTGACCCGCATCCTCAGGGTGTCAAAGTGCTGCTTCGCGGGCGGGCGTCCGCCTCCGACATTTCCCTGCCTCATCCCGCAGGGACGAGCGCCCGTTCGCAGCACACCACGGAACCGCGATAATTAATTATCAACGACTCTGGCACGAATTAAATGTTTTCAATCATCATTCTTACCTGGAAAATAAATTAATAAAATAAATCATCCCACTTCCATACGCGGCACAAAGCCGGGGTGAGTGACCAAGAACAGGCGTTATCCTTCTGAACAAACTCAGCCCTTGCTCGGGCTCACTCGTTATGCCTTTCTCCCGTCCGGGTATTTCCCGGGAGAGCCATCGCGTCGGTGTCACGATATATTGGAAAAATATGCAATATATCGTGGGGATTTTTTTTTTTTTTAAGAGCTGAACGAAAATAAGAGGCATCTGGAGAAGCTGTGAGAAATCCACTAAGGAGGAGATGTGTAGGAGATGCCCTGTGCGGGCATTTTAAGGGGTGCTAAACAGCCGAGAGATAAAATTTGGGGTGTCAGAGGAGATGCGCAGAGGGAGGCGTGGGGAGAGAGGAAGTGGGGCAGGATGGGGGCGCGGGCGGGGGGACAGGGACATTCCTCTGGGCAGGGAGGGGACGGGACCCGCGGGCAGGGCCGGCCGGGACAGCTCTCCGTTCCGCCGGACCCTGCTGTGGTGCGGCAGAGGGCCGAGCGAGGGGCAGAGCGAGCGGCTGCCATGGGGCTGGGGCAGTGGGGGGGAGGAGGAGGTGCAGCCTCCCCCCAGCCTCCGGTACCGGCACTTCCCAGCTCCCGAAGCCCCTGATGTACCACGTTCCGCGTCCAGCGCTCTTGGCAATACCTGCGGTTAGTTGACAATGGCTGAATTAACAAATTCACCCAGCTCCCCCTTGACACCTCCGTTTATTTTTTAATTTACTCTCTTGCTTTGTTCTCTGCCCCTCTCCCGGGGCGATCTGCGCCCTCTTCCCGACCAGCGTGGGGCGGAGGCCGGGAGGAGGGGGCGCAGCAGCGGGGTGAGGCGCAGGGAGCGGCGGGGGAGGCCGGGCAGGGCCGGCGGGGCCGGGGTGACGGCCGGGGGCCCGCTGGGTGGTCCCGCCGGGGGAAACGGGCAGCGGGAGGAAGGGAGGGACAGGGGGGAGAGGCAGGGCTGGAGGGCTCGCAGCCGGCTCCCGGCCGCCCTCGGCTGGGGCAGCCCCGCAGGGCAGGGGGGTCCCCGGGCACGGCGTGCGGGGGCGCAGCGTGAGTGGGAGAGCCTGGGCGCAAACCCTCCCCGCAGGAAAAGGCTCGGGGGGCCGGGCCGGGAGGAGGCAGCGGGGTGGGCAGCCGAGCCTGGTACGGGGATGTTGGCAGGGGCACGGTCCCCACCTTACCCCACCCCCGGTGAGGGCTCCGCACCCCCTGTTCCCTGCGGCGTGGGAGCAGCCAGCAATCGCACACCCTGCGGGACCCGCCGTTCTACGGACGTGTGTCACATCGCAGCGTGCCTCTGCCGTGCTCCATAGCTGCCTCTCCCTGCGCCCGCTGGGGACCCCCAGGCTCTCATCCTCCCTCCCCCGCCCTCGCGTTTCCCACCGGCGGCGGCGGGACACCCCGCGGCGGAGCCGCTGGACGGGCTGCCCCACCTAGAGGCGTCCCCGCCGCACTGCCCGGCCTCGGCCGGCCCTCGGGGCGGGGGGGCTCGGCCGCGCTGCTCAGCCCTGGGCGCCCAGCGGGTCTGTGGTGACATCGGGGGCCGGGGTGGCACAGGGCAAGGCCACTCCATGTGGGGACAGCGGTGCAAAGGTGCAGCCCCAGTGCCCCGTCCCTGTACCCAGTAACAAACCACGGTGCGGGAGGGGACAGCGGGAACAGAGCCCGCCTGGCTGCAGCCTTAGGAGGCTCCTTGCAGTCACCTGGGAGGTTTTTCTTCCCAGATGTGAAGAAAGTCGCTCACGGAAGCACTGTGGATAGTGCATGGGGCGATGGAACGGGGAAGGATGTGTCCTGCTCGTGGGCATCTTATGAAAGCATCAGATAAACATGTGAAAGACAGCGTGCATATATGAGAAGATGGCTGCAAAGCCTTAAAAAAGCCTTTGTAAAGAGCACGCACTTTTTATAAAATATATAATGTGTAAAAAGACCCAGATGGTCCCCTGGGTGGGAAAAGGAAACGTTATGAACTTTCCTTCAGGATAGGATTTGCCCAGCATGGGATGGGATTAATTAGTGATGTAGCTTCCCTGTACCAGTGCTCAGGCAGAGCCAGGCTCGCTCAGTCCTGCTTCTGTCCTGACTGTCTGCCCCCCGAACCCTTCCGGGCTCTGAGGAAGCCCAGAGTTTCATGGCCCAGGGCTACCCCACACTGTAGCCCTCTTGGCAGCACTTCCCAAAGCCTGCATGCTAGTAGGTAATACCTCTGCCATACCTCGTTAGAGGTGATATTTTTTTCCTAGATGGAAGCTGTGTCCCCAGACTTGTTCTAGTTTGCCTCCTGATGTACACAGAGCGATGCAAACCCTTGCAGGGTCTCCTGCTGGGTCTTCCAGGGGCTTAGGTGGAAGATGGCAATGGTACAAACAGTGGTTCCTCCAAGGAATTTTATTCCTCTGTCACTCTGTTGGTGGTGGGGAAGATTTGTTTCATGGTTTTTACCTCAGCTGCGCTTCTCTCTGGCTGTGCAGCATAAGCACATCAATGTGTCCTGGACAACTTGCTGGTTTTGCAGGAAAATCTCAGGTCATCTGCTTTTGCACAGGTTTTGACTCTATTTCTTAAATAATAACAATTTATTTCCAAGCAAATGTAACCATAGCTACACAGTAGGTGACAGTTGTGCATCTCTAAAGCAAGTTCCTGGCAGGATTTCCCCATGCATTTCATGAGGGACCTCACGAAAGTAACCACTGCAACACTCAGCCTTCAAATTGCTTTTTGCAGTTGACTATAGGATCCTGTGTTGCTGCTGAAATAGCAACTGCAAGATGCCTCTGGACTTCAGTGAGAGAAGGATATACTGCCTGCAATTAAGAGAGAAAGCAGAATGACTTTTAGAATCCAACTGAATATTAAACTTGGAGAATGTGCAAATATAATGCTGACAGTGAGAACTTTAATTTTACTAACTTGACAACCTCTTAGCAAATTAGCTCAGTAGGTTTTAGTAGCTGGTTTGCAATCCTCTGCTCTCCTCATATTCCTTATATGGGGAAAAGCCCATGTCCTTTAAGGCTGAGAGGCTCAAGCACAAACATTCCTATAGGAGTTTACAACCAAACTGAAAAGAACACTGGAATCTTGCTGGTTGCATATATGTGGCGACACAATCTGGCCCAGTTTCATTGCTCAGAGCTGCTGTTTCTGGGTAAAACCACCCCAGATCTCTCTCTTACTGCTTCATCTTTACAATAAGAAGCGAAGGTTTGGTATGCAGAGTACCAAGCACAAAACCAAAACCTCCAACATTTCATTTCACTACACGGCCGTTTTTCTCCTGAATTATTCCTCCTCACAGGAACCCAAAAAAGGAAAAGACATACGGACTGTCTAATCATCATGTTCTCGAGAAAGAGTGAGGATGTATAGTCGTTTCCTTCGCTTAGTGCCAGGAGGCCACCAACTGTGTATGCGCTGAGAGCCCTGTCCTGCAACTGTGCTCAGGCGAGACTGCCTTTCGAAATAAATCTTCTCTTTGACTCTTTCCTTATTTTTATGGTAGGCTTCCTACTACCCTAGTAAATGGCTATGTATTCCTCATCTTCTGATGTATTTATCTGCAGGATGGAAACACAACTTGGACAAGATTAACATGATTTACTAATAAAAAGCAAACCAGCATATCCAAACGGCCAAATGCATCTCTTACTCATTAATTAAAGCTTTTGAATTTTTCTCTGAAATAAATATTGTGATATTTAGCCCCTGTATTTAGCTTTTTATCTGTTTCAAGCAATTTTAAAAGGAGGGGATAGTCTATTTATTTGCACTGTCTGACAGAAACATTGGAGTAGAAACAGATCAAATCACTTATGCTGAAGTCATACATGTGCAAGTCATCCATACAGTATCTGGTCCATCTACTTGTTCTGATTTTTTCCTTATTATTTACTAGAACATTTTAATGAATATCCACCGTATTACAGTAGATGCATTTACTGTGTGCAAGTCTCTAGGCTTTTAAGAACACTCAGAACATAGATTAATCATTTGATATTTGTTTGGCATAACATTGTATGAAGTCCAGGTTTCCTTTACTATTGCGCTTCAATCTATAAATAAGTAATAACCTTTCCTACTTTTTGTTTGAAATAGTTGAGCTCACTTTTCACATATAACGGACTAACTTGGTAATTAAATCAATGGCTACATCAGGGTAATATTTAAATATTTTTATTACTTCTGATGCTTAGGTAAATCAAGTAAGCCTGCCGACCTCTCAGGATACTGGAGCTGTTTACATTTATAAAGTGATTTCACGTCTTTGTCTAAGAGTCACATCTTTATTGATAGCAAGTCAACAGTCATTTTATATTAATTTTTCTATCTCTTTATTATCCATATCAGGAGTAGACACCCATCAAAGGTAATATCTGGGAGTGTTTGGGGCTTACCCATTACAAATTTACACAGAACACCAATTACTCAAAAACTGAAGAGAGATCAGAGGTGTGAGTTCACCAGGCAATTGGGCAGGGTGGTTGGTCTGGTCCCTGGGAACATTCCCACCTGTCCATTGAGCAGAGAGGGAAGCCAGGCAGGTTAGACCGAGCATCTCACTCCATGGCCACTCCATTCTCTGAATAGATCCTAGCCTCTCTGAAAGCTTTTTGATACCTCTGGTGGAAAACAAGATCCCCGGTTTTACATGCTGTGTGGCAGGGGAGTCTGTGCCTGCAGGTGCCTGACACAGCCACGCTGTTGGCCTTGCTGAAATCCGTGCCCAATAACCCATGGTGGAACAGCCAAGCCAAGCTGTTTGAGCATGGAGACCTTGGGTTCAGCTTTGGGTTTATGAAGTTAGGGCAATTAGCAGGTTCACTGTGTGAGTTGTTTCCTCTGGCAATGATTTTGTATGCACAGTGACTATACGTTTCATCTGAGCACAGGTTTTACATTAAATCACTAATTCTTTTGGCTTGCTCAGCGAGAATACAAATACATAAACTTCACAAAGAAATTAGTGACTCTATTTTGTTTAGTTCACATGCAAGTTTAATTGGCTGCTTGAAAATTAGCAAATATGTCACAAATTGCACGCAATACAGATATTTTTCGTATATTCTGTGTGTATCTTAGAGAATAGAAACTTTGAAAATATTAGTTATGAATGACTGCAAATATTCACTCTGTCTTGTCCTTATTACACCCATTCTCTCCTCTCAGAATTTTCATCTTCATCAGCATTGTCATTAGCCTAACTTTAGAGATTCTGAGTTATAGATTGTATCCTCCTGAGCGTGTTTATGGTGTTGAGGGGAGTGTAGCCTGAGTGGGTTCTCAGGGTATTCCTGTCACAGAAGTAGCTATGTCTATACTTTGTTAACCAGACACATTTTGGGATTTACCTAACAGAAGAAAAAAAAATTAAGACAGATGACAAAGAATAAAAATGTGTAATATAACAAAAGCAGTTTGCACCCTATTCATGACATGAATGAGAGTAAATGAGAAGGTTGAAGAAGTCTCCAGTACTATAGGACTCCTGTGACTCAGTGGAAAACTCGCGATGTGAGAGGGACCAGGCGTGGGTAAACAAAATGTCACTTATGAATCCCTTGGAAACCCAAGAAAGTCGTTTTATTTCTCCAGGAGGTTTTTCACAACAAAAGGATGCAGAAATCTACCTGCGAGTGAAAGGGGGAAGGCAAAGGAGTGCTGGCTGGAAGGACACTTTGGTAATACTTTCAAGATGGCAAGGTGTGATTTCCTGCACTATGGATGAGGTTATAGTTGGCAGGAGGAGTAAGAGCTTCCTGCTCTCCGTGCTTGGGAAAGAGGGTGGTGTATGGTATGGCCTTCTGGTGCTTTATAATATTGTCTGTATTTTATGAGAGCTTATTAAAACCCCCACACTTTTCTCTAGACACTCAGCAATCCAACTCCATACAGGACTGCTGTAGACTGCTGCCTGGAGGAAGCATTAAAACCTGTTCTTCAGCCAAAAATGCTGCTATCAACTGTCCTCCCATATCTCTGGAGGACTGCTGATGTGGCTGTATTTCTTTCACATAGTGTACACTTTGTGCAACACCTCTGTGTCAAAAGGACTCCTTTTGAGAAGGGTTGTGCAGAGGAATGTGCTATTTTGCATTAGTTATGCTCTCTCATCATGAAATACAACTCTGTACAAAGCAAAGTGCTATGCTTCATAGCTCCAAAAAGATGTCTGCAGTATAGTCTTCTGCAAAATAAGCAACAAAGTCCTTGTAGTCTAATCTCCTTGTACTGTCATGATGATTGTATGGTTGACTGACCGTCTCAAACATTGATCAGTCATGCCCATGTTGGTATTCGTATCTCTGACTGCCCATGGTTACCATGGAGGGGACAAAAATAGTCCAAAGGCAAAGGGCTGTCACAACAATAGTATTTCATTCACAGGGTTTAATTTAGCTATTTAAGTGACTCCTCAAGAGCTAACTGTAGGAAATCACTGCCGCCATAAGGTGTGTTGACCCTGAAGCCCTGAGAACTGCTGGCAGACTCTGGAGGAGCAGCAGCAACCTTGGAGGGAAGAACTGACATCCCTGCAGTCTATGGAGGCTATGGCAGTACCTGGCATGGAAGAACTTCCACCTTCAAACCACAAATGCCTTGCTTCTTGGTTTGCATTTGGCCAGACACACTACTACAGCTCCTAGAGCTACTTTCTAATACACATTGACTTCAGAGAAGCAGGTCTGGGCAGGTCATGGAACTTCTTTGGTATAAGGTAGCAGCTGCTTTTATGGAGAGCATATTAAATGTCAGAACACCTGGATAATGAGATAGTAAGACCCTTTCAGTGAGGACAAGACAAGACGACCACCTGTGTAGCTGAAAAGTAGCCTGTCATTCACAAATCAATGTTATGACAGGAGTCTGTGCATTGCTTGGTCTCAATAGCCCTTTGGACATGGTATGTGGCAGTGGTACTTCTCATGAGCGTCTCAATACCATACTTTTACATTTAATAAACTGCTTTTCAGAAAGTGTTGATTCTGACCCTCATGATAACACCAGTTCATGAAAATACCAGGATGTTATTGGCTGTAGCTAGCTTTGATATGCTTCCCTTACCATGTGCCCTAGGATCTACCTGGGCCCCAGCTAACATAAAGAAATCCCCTGTGCATTTTCTCCAAGATGTAGAGAGCATCTGCTGATGTCAAATGGGCTTTATTTTTCCACCTGCTGCCTCAGCTGGTGTTGGATGTTGACTCTGTCCCAGTTCTTGCTTGCTGAGTCCTGGGAGCCTGAAAGGTGATTCCAGTCACATCAGAGTTAACTGAAAAACATGAGGGAAAAGGATGGTTAATAAAAAGGGGATTCTAATTGCTCTAATCAATATTTGCACAACTTCTCTCATAATTTTTACTCTTGGCAGCTAGTAACAGTAAATGTAAAGGTCCCTTAGCCTGTGTTTAACCTGTTTGGATGTCAGTACATCCAGGTGATTTTGCCATCCACAAAATTTCTTGGTCATGGCAAGAAGACTGAGAGGAGGGAAAAATGGAGGTGAAGGAAAGAATGCTGAAGAAATAAAAGGAGGACACGGGCAGGGGGAGAGGTCAGGGCCTGCCTGATCTGAGAGTATGCAACAAACTGATGAGGGAAAGGAACAGGAAGGGGGGAGAAGAAAGGAAGGGAGAACCAAGAGCTGAGAGGGGGACCTGGTGAGGGAACCGAAGGGCACAGGATGGGAACAAATGGACATTGGGCAGTGAAAGACAGGTTAGACGAGAAGTGAGGATGAAGGGAATTAGACTGGCAAAGTGCTAGGAACAGGGGACTGGAAAATAAGAGGAATGGGAAGGTCTGGGTAAGGTATCTGTGATTGTAATGGATGGCTTCTAATAAACCTCCCTATCTTGTTCCTCAAGAAGCTTGTTGTGCCTATAAATATAGATCCATGTCATATGGAATTAAATATGCATATACTGTATTTATAAACATAACACCAGATGGCTTTCGACCTATGCATGGTATGCTATACTGTGTAGGCATGAACACAGAGTTGGAAATGTGTTCCTACCAAAACTGGTGGCGTGCTGCCCGTGCCGATCTGTGCGGCGCAGCAGCTCAGGAGGAGCTGGTGGACGGGCAGGTCGGGTTGTCCTGGCAGCGGTGGCCCAGGACTGTCACATGCCAGTCCCTCCTTGCTCCTCTGCCGTGCCCGTGTGGCTCTGGTGTAAAACCTGCCCCTGGCTCTGGGTCCTGCAGTGGGTGAGCGCGCACGGCGCTCGCTGTGCTACCTGGCAGGCACCAGTTGCCATCTAGTGGCTATTTTAGGACTATCTTGTGCGGGGAAAACTTTTTTTTTTCCCAACCAACCTGCAACCCAGCAATTGCTTTTCTAGGGAAGGTTTGCACTCTTTGCCCCCCCAAAGCCTCCTGAGAAACAAAGGGTCCAGCAACGGAGAATGGGCTTCCCTTTCTGCAGCCCGCACAAAGTTTGGCTTTGCTTTGCAATCAGGAAAGACACTCACCTGCCTTCTAGGTGTGGATTTTGCAGGAGGAGAAGGCTGGAACGTCTCAAAACCAGCTGAGTGAGACCTCAGTCCTGCTGGGAAAAAGCTGTCTCCCCTACTGGCAAAACAGCAATGCTTCCAAGGAGTTCAGCAGCACCAGGATCTTCACCTCTTGCTTGTAACAGTTCTGGCCCCTAACAGATTATTACAATGTGCTGAAAGTTTTTCTCATTATATTTTAGTATATTCATCCTTGCCAGATTCCAACCAGACCAAAACATGATGTTCTAGCTTATGGCAAGCATAGAGCAAATATTGGTCCCATGGATATGTTGCATTTGGGCTCCACACCATCTCTCTCCCTTGGTCAATGAAAACTGAAGAGCTAGTGCAGATGGATTGTTTCAAGTCTGATGCCCTTGAGTGAAAATGAAAGTAATTGGACTTTCCCTCTTCAAAAGCTGCCAGTCACTTTCCCATTCTTTCTTCTTTTACAGATGAAAAGTGGTGATAAAAGCTAAGAAACTTTGAGAAAGGTGTGAAAAGAGGGAGAGGAGCAAAGGAATGAGATCTGGGAAGGATGCCCTGTATTCACTGGTGTCTTTGAATAATCCCATCATCTCAAGAAATCAAGTGGACAAATTCCAAGAGAAGAATTAGGTGAACTTACTTAGAATTTACTTAGAAAAGTGAAATAAAATAAAATGCATTTTATTAGTTTCTTAAAAGGGAGACTGCTGTGAAGGAATGGCAGAATTTTTCCTTCTCTGTCTCATAGAGTGCCTCAGTAAAACACATCCCTATGTCCACTGCTGTGGTAGCATTTGCTTGTCTTTATGCTCACTTGTGATGGATTATTACATTTTGGACTATTGCCATTGTGATATATAATCATAGTAGCAAATATTATCCAATTGTACTTTAAGTACTTTGTACTTACACCCTGATCCTATTGCTGTTTTCAGAAGTAAAACCCCTCCGATCCTGCAAAAAGCAATAAAATTGTGTGAACATCTATTACAAGTTATAATGGTAACTGGGCAGTGTTTTGATCATGCAAGAAAAATGAAGCTAGCAATATGTCTGTAACAGTAAAGCTTTGTGAGTGTATTATATGGCACAGCTGCTTTTCTTCTTTCTTGGCTGCACTTGAAGAGGCTCCTTGGTCTGTTAGCTCCAGGCTAAGGCAAAGTAACATATACCTGCAAAGCTTGACTGCAGGGCAAAAATCTGAAGCCTTCATATGAAAAAAAGTCAGAGAAAAAAAAATCATAGATGTCTTAACAGTGGGAAAAAAACAACTTTTTAAAAAAAATGTAGAACACTTTACTTGGTTTGTATATTTATTTCGAAACAGAAGAAAACTGCTTTGTGCTTCTTTCTAAATTGAGGCTTTCATGCTACCCCTCTTTTCCTTTCCTTTTTCCTTTCCTTTTTCCTTTCCTTTCCTTTCCTTTCCTTTCCTTTCCTTTCCTTTCCTTTCCTTTCCTTTCCTTTCCTTTCCTTTCCTTTCCTTTCCTTTCCTTTCCTTTCCTTTCCTTTCCTTTCCTTTCCTTCCTTTCCTCTCCTCTCCTCTCCTCTCCTCTCCTCTCCTCTCCTCTCCTCTCCTCTCCTCTCCTCTCCTCTCTCTCCTCTCCTCTCCTCTCCTCTCCTCTCCTCTCCTCTCCTCTCCTCTCCTCTCCTCTCCTCTCCTCTCCCCTCCCCTCCCCTCCCCTCCCCTCCCCTCCCCTCCCCTCCCCTCCCCTTCCTTCTTTTCTTTTCTTTTCTTTTCTTTTCTTTTCTTTTCTTTTCTTTTCTTTTCTTTTCTTTTCTTTTCTTTTCTTTTCTTTTCTTTTCTTTTCTTTTCTTTTCTTTCTTTTCTTTTCTTTTCTTTTCTTTTTTCCAGTGGGGAAAGAGGGAAAGAAAATACGTTACTGAAAGCTGAGAAGAAAAACATTTATGATTTTTAAAAACAGAAAATGAACAAAACTAGATTAAGCAAAATGAAAATCTTCAAGGGGTAACACCCTGCTGTAAAGACATACAGTCATATAGGAAATAAAAGACATAAATTGCAAAAGAGAACTTCAGATTAGAAAATGTGTTTTAAACCTAATAAGCAACAAGGGTTAGGTGGCACAGGGGACTGCCAGTGCTGGAGATCTGCGGGGTCTGGTTAGACATTGCTTATTTAGAATAACCTGGAACAACCTGCCCACTGGATCAGCCAGTTTTTGCCTCCTCCCAAGACAGCTGCTACTAGGCAAAACTAATTACGACCTCCAGCCCCCTCTTTGGCAGTCCCATAGCATCTACTGCTGCAAGGAGCAGGGAAAGGTAGAACCTCGCAGAGCCTCCCCTGGGCTCAACAGCCCTTCAGGCATATCCCTGGTGACTTCTCTGTTCCCCTTTCATGCTCAGTCTCTGTCCCCCAGCCCTCCTCTGATCCAGAAAAGGAGCTGGCGTCTCACTGGGAGCACGTACAGGAGTGTGTGAGTCCCATTTTACTTTGATTAAAGATTTCTCAAAAGGATACTTCCTGTGCTCAAGAGCCAAATAGAGTTCTAAGTTCAAAATTAGTTGAAAGAAGTTTTATCATCAGTTCAATTTTTTTTTTTTTTTTTTAAGTGGCCTTATATTGCCTATTTACTTAGCCTGAAAAACCCTGGCTGAATAGAATTAAATAAGCACTATATTACTGAGCAATTCTTAGCTCTTGTTTATATAAAAAGAGCAGAGTGAACCTATCATTGTCTGAAAGGAAAGTCACATTCCAGATCTCTGCTTTCTTTGGGCACTGAAGCAGGAATGACTGTTTAATTTTAACATCTTTAAATTTATATACTGGAACTGGTGCTGGAGTATCATGAATGTGATCTCTGAGCATTTTTCTCTTATGTATTCCTCTTTATTCATTCATCTTAATATATGTTGTCTTATACAAATCATTGCATAGCATGTGTGACATGTTACAATAAAATATAGAAAAGGAAGGGACATCATCAGAGGGTTGTGTTGTCCAGCTGACAATAAAGCTGAGAGCTTTGGTATTCCTCTGTTATTCTCAGTTGCATCCTCAGTACACACACAGGGGAAGAGCCAGTGCCTGTGCTGTCTGGCTGTGTGATCAGCAAAGGAACTGTGTTTAAAAATATGGCTCAATTTTGGTTCATTCATGTGGTTTGCTAGTGAGGAAGAGCCCAAATTATGCTGAAATACATGGTAGAGCTTTTTATACTTTAGCTCTATTCCCACTGGCTGATTAAGCCAGGGATGAGCTGCACTTTGCACATGGCTCAGCTGGAGCCATGTATAAACATTGTCCTTCCATGAAGAAAAGCCCCAAACAGAGCTTGCCATGACTGCAGCAGGTACATAATACCCAAACTGAACTCACAACTGACTGAAAGGTCTATATTTCCCCAGCGGAAGTCAGATTTATTTTCAATGTATTTGGTGACATTAGAGATCAGAGCTCTCAGACAGCTTTTCTGCATTACAGAGTACCTGAGCTTCCTGGTAAGAGATGCTGACGGTGAGGACAGAGATGCAGATCCACCTTCATCTTACATTTACTGTTAACTCTCAG
This sequence comes from Podargus strigoides, assembly GCA_028020825.1. Lineage (NCBI taxonomy): Eukaryota > Metazoa > Chordata > Aves > Caprimulgiformes > Podargidae > Podargus > Podargus strigoides. Next base: position 15,312,539 of record CM051621.1, read on the forward strand.
CAGTTATTTTAGTGCCTGTGAATCACAGCATCACAGAATGTTAGCGATTGGAAGGGACCTCAAAAGATCATCTAGTCCAATCCCCCTGCCAGAGCAGGAACACCTAGATCAGGTCACACAGGAACATGTCCAGGTGGGTTTTGAATGTCTCCAGAGAAGGAGACTCCACAACCTCTCTGGGCAGCCTGTGCCAGTGCTCTGTTACCCTCACTGTGAAGAAATTCTTCCTCACATTTATGTGGAACCTCCTATGTTCCAGCTTGCACCCATTGCCCCTTGTCCTATCATTGGATGTCACTGAGAAGAGCCTGGCTCCATCCTCATGACACTCACCCTTTACATATTTATAAACATTAATGAGGTCACCCCTCAGTCTCCTCTTCTCCAAGCTAAAGAGACCCAGCTCCCTCAGCCTTTCCTCATAAGGGAGATGTTCCACTCCCTTAAACATCTCTGTGGCTCTGTCATATCCACACTGAGTTTGCAATTTTCACAAGCCAGCAACATCCCCCGCCACTGCTCCCACTTTGCCTTTCAAGTGACAGTATATCTTGCTACCAACTCAAAACAAATACGCAAAATAAACAATAAAACCTCATTGTTCGTGATACTTCTGGTTTTTTTTCCTATGGAGTTTTTTTTAATAATCTTCACATAAGCTGTTTCCAATGTGAGAAAACTGAGCTACCCTGACCTAGACTGCAGACCTAGAAAGCACCAAAGGAAGAATTTCCACAATGCTGAGGCCACAGAGAAACAAGAAGCCTGGGGTTATAAGAGGATTTACATTAATAATAATTAATATTGTGATATTTTCCTTGGAGGTATATACCCACTGGGTGTCACATCACCTCAGCAGGAATCTTGCTCAGTGCCTGGAGAAGCAGCCAGGCTAACCAAGTGCCTGGTGAGATGTCCAACCCGTCAAAGTCTGCTTCAACATTTGACTTGGGGTGGACGGAGATGCTTCATCCTGTTCAGGAGCCACAGACATGAAGCCTACCTTGGAATTAAAATCCTAAGCATTTTTTTCTGACGAACACTGAAAGAGACTGTGGTACATGTATCCCCCTAACATCCATTTCCTCAATATACTGTGGAGTGGAACCATCATCTGGAATATGGATGGTGAGATCTGGTCCCTAGCTCCTGCTTCAGCAAGTAGGACATGTCATCGGATGTGAAATATCTTAACAGGAGAGAAAACTGTACTCACCTTCGGACACCCTATAGCATTGCCTTCCTGAGACCTGTGCATTCAAGTCCCCCCGTGCTCAAACTACAGCATGAAAAAAGCCTTTTTTCTTTGTGTCCCTGGAAGAAAGGCCAACAAAGGTCCATCCTTGGTGAAACCTAAGCAGAGGGTAGATACCATCTTCCAGCACGACAGGCTTGTCCTTGAGGAGCTAATCCTAGGCGTTTCCTACAGGCCAGTGCTGTCAGCTTCCAGGACAGATTGTTCAGCTTTGTGGATGACATCTGAGGATCTAAGTCTCCTAATACAGGAAGCTTTGATGCTTCATTTGGATTCCTAATTTCTTCAGGGAGCCATCTGGCTTAAATTCAGATGTTCCAATGTTAGATCCAGTTTAATCTTTGAGCACAACCCCAACCTTTACATCAGTTTTAGAAATGGGGCTTCAGTTCCTAAAGAACCTTTAAAAATCTTGTCCCATGTCAGAATTTAAAGCATCCCAGTGGGGGGGGGAAAACCCATCACACCCTTGCAAGTCATTTCACTGTCAAGCTACCTGCACTGCTGAGAAGTGACACAGCACATCATAGCTAGTCTAAATTTGTCTGGCTTCAGTTTTCAAAAACTGCATGATCTCTTCTTGGTACAAGGTAGCCAGCAAGGATCCCTGACTGTTTGGATAATCCATGCTTCTTGCAAGAAGCCTCCTTGTTTTGTCACTTGGAAAAGATAAAACCCACAAATTAGCTCACTGTCCATTGATACACAAATTACATGATACAGAGGTACCATAAATACATGTGAGAGCTGGATGACCGACCTAAGTGTACCCAAATCCATGGTACAATGGAAGGGTGATTCCATATCCCCTCTGCCACTTGGCCATCTTCTTTGTGCGGGCAGCAGTATTTGCACAGCCCCATCAACAGCTGGTTTAGTAAACTGATCACATTAAAAACTAATCTGAAATTTATTTTGTAAAGGAAATTTCAGGCTTCCTGGTCGAGCAGTCTGTGACTGTACAACTCAGCACTGGCATGGAAGAAGGCACCGGCCAAGGGGCAGAAGAAGAGGGAGGGTGAAAGGTGCCTTGCAGTTGCAGCCCAACCATGAAACCCCACCCTGGGCTAATTAATTGCACAGTCAGTGCCAAAAATCTATTCCTGCCCTACTAAGTTACGGCCATTTCAAACCATATTTTTCTTCCCTGGTTGTTTGGCAAGAGTGTTATGTTCCTAGCTCTAAATACAGCTATCTAGGGACTTCCAGAGAGACGTTTATTTTTATTCTGTTTTTCTTTTGGACTTTATTCACAGTCAGCAAGGATAAGAGCTAAAAAGCTGAGACTTGAAGGAGGAAGGGGTTTTAAATCAGAAATAGCTATTTGAGGAATTTTGGTGAAACATCAGAATCTGGAAACAAAGACTAAAATGCAGATAGAATTTCCTTGGTGTTTAAACTTGCATGTTTTAGTAGAAAAAACACCCTGCTTGAAACAGACCCAGGATTTTTGAGAAGCTGATGGAAGTAATGGAGTGTGACGTACCTAGCTGGGACAAGGAATCCACTGGAAGAAGCGAGCACAGTATCTTTAAGAAGTTGCCAAAACCTGCAAAAGGTTGACATGGGCAATTTCCCCTGAACTGAAGCTACAAGCTAATGAAATAGATGGAGGGCTGTTGAAGTCATGAAGATAAGAGTCTTCTCATCTGGTATATGAAATGTGCAGCAGGCCATGTTGAGAATGTCTAAATTATCAAGAGCTGGGAATAAGTGTAAGCTATATGAATGTGCAGTTACCTTTCTTAAGATGATCACATTAAATCTTAAAACTGAAAACATTTCACATGGAATGACTTCAATGGGAAGAGAATAAAAACCTGCCAGTTAAATTCACTCTTTACAATATAAACAGGTAGAGCTCCAAGGAAATCAAACACTGCTTTGGAAGAACGTGTAGAAGTCACTCAGCGTATCCCAGCTTCAGGGCAGTGATTCTCTTCAGACCAGCGACTCTCAGCATCACACAGGTCCCACTACCTCTTCTGAAAGCAAGGAGTGACAAATCTGTGGTGGCAAAGGAGCATTCCCCAATGCAGAACTCAATGTAGGTATCGGAATTTGACCGCTTTTAGTGCTGACACCTGAGCCTGTATTGGACTTGCATCATAGCTGACATCTGCTGATACAGTCGCTATGACCAGGAGCACTTGCTGCTCTTGGTTGCCAAGTTTTATGGGACAAATTTTTACTGAGTTTCTGAACAGATGAAGGCAGCTCAGGACAGTGTGCGGCCTCTGAGGGATCAGAGCCAGAGGCTCTTCCATACACATAATGCTTTCAGAATATAGGCTGAGAGGGAATCATAGCATGGTTTGAGTTTGAAGGGGCCATAAAGATTATCTAGTCCCATCCCTGCTGCCATGGGCACAGCCACCTTCCACTAGACCAGGTGGGCATATCACACACAAAACAAAAACCCCCAAACAACCCACTGAGAAGTAGATGCGTTAGTAGAGAAGCTGTTGGAATACAAAACTGTGGCATTCAGAGATCTGCTAGTACCAGCAAAAACTTTGCCTCAGCTGCTGAGTGCACCTACTGACTTTGGATAATGTTCGAGAGGAAAATTTCACAGTTGCAAGAGTTACAAGCTTGCCAGATCCCATAAAAAAATCAAGACCTGTAAATTAACTTTTACTGATGGCCCTTCAGTTGGTTTAAAAAAACCACCACCATGTAAAACCAACCTAACAAAATCCATTTGTGTGATTTCAAATCTATACAGTAGATAATACCATAGTATTTTAGGTTGAAGACAGTAAAGAGATGTCAATAGCCTTTAAGTAGAATGCATTAGAAAATACACAGAGATACTGACAATCAGCCAGCAGTCAGCTGGTGAACACAGACACCTGAGGGTATGGTAAGCAGGGTTCAAATTCTTGTTCTGTGAAACTCAGCAAGAGGACTTGAACTCCATCTTGCACCAGGACATCCCTGGTTCACTCAATATTGTAATATTCAGAGAAACGAGGCAGTTCCAAGAGAAGGAGTTGGAAGAAAACCCAGCCACTGTAACAAAAATAAAATACCCAAGTAGTATAGAAATTTATTTCGGTTGCAGGGTAGCCATGTTCTTGCACTAAAGATTGCAACAAACTGCCTCGAGCAAATCTCCCCATAAAGCACCTCCAGGACATTGTTTCATTACAGAGCAGAACAGTATTTTTCTCCTGAACTCTAAATTTGCAGGGGGTAGGAAAGTATAGTTGATTTATACATATGTCAAGGCAAGTTGGACTACAAACCTAACTTCTGAACAAGATAGATGTGCCTCCTGCTGCACCCAAGGGAAAACCAATTCCTCTGCCTCCCTCCTTCCTTCCTTCCACTCAGGAAGGTCTCTGGGAGACAAAAACATGAAAAACTTGGAAATGATAAACATTCAATGCCTAAGTTATGCTTGAATACAGCAGACCACTACTGTACCTGTAAAGTAGAAAAGGAATTTAGATGACAGGCACTTGAAACTACTAAGCAAAATAAAAAAATATTCTAAACATGGATTGACAGTGATGTGGCCTGGCAGGAGTGTCTATCTAGTTGAAAGGAACACTATGCTGTTCTCATACCATCATTCAGTGAGTGAAGAGTGTGTAAGTTAAAATAGTTTGTGGAATTGGCACTTACCCCCCACCCCTTGCCTTTAAGTTAAAGTTGCTCTCTTGGTGGAAGATACTTCCTTTAATGCCTTCATATTATGGAGTAATTTAATGAATGATCAAAAGACACATTCCATAGAAAAGAGGCTTTTCCTAAATGTTATCCATTGCCAAGGGGAAGGACAGTAGACAACCTTCTAAGCAGGCTGACTCTGAGACTGCCACTGATCTTCTACCGAGATCATTAGACAACAGACAAGAGGATCTTACACTTCAGGGTACGAGCTTTATAATCCATCAGAAGAGATGTGCCTGTGAAATAAGCAAGTATGAACTGTACTGTGGCAGGGGAGGTATTACCAGCAGAGAGAGAAGAATAAATGATAACATACAGTGCAGTGGAAGGCTTTCTTAGGAACCTCCTGAGCAGTCTCACTATTGAATTCAGGTGTAAGAAAACAAAACTGGGACAGATGCAGGCCTCCAAATATGATCAAAAGTCTAGAAAGCATCAACTGAAAAACAAACTGTGCAGCTTGTTTAGCTGTACAGAACAAAGGCTGAGAAGAAATATACCATTTTGGTCTATGCATAGTACGTGGGGCAAAAAGGAAAAAGGAAAGATTCAACTTATCCTACAACTGCAAATGAAGAAGTGCATAAATATTAGTGTTAGTAATATATAGTGAACATCAGCAGTTCATCAGAAAGGTATGTATTAGTACGGCAGCAGAGTTAACAGAAATCAAAAGGAGTTAATTTCCAGAGCACAGAGTTTTTCTCCTTATAGGCCCAAGTTTGCTTAGGAAAAAAAATTATATGTGCACCTGCTTTTATAGTGTATTAAGCCTGGTAAATGGTTAGGTCCTCCCCCTACTGTTTATACACCTAAAATATAAGCACCTGGGAACATTTAAAGACACTAATCAGGTAAGGCTTATAGATATGGCTCCAACCAAATACATTTGTAAAAAACAAGTTCCACAGCAATACAATTAAAGGAAAATAAAATATGGCAACTCAGATTTTTGGCAAACATTTTATAATTTTTATATAAAAATCTCAGTAAGAAACGAAGCAGAATATCTGACGGAAACATCTGCCTTACAACAAGTTCAAAAAAACCTCACAAAATAAAAAGAGAAAAAAAAAAAAAAGTAAAATTCCAGCCCCCCAGAATCCTTTTTAATTATAAACCAGAATATCAACAAAACACTTAAAATAATCTCAGATTGTTTGGCAACTCATCACATCATAACAAGAGACACATTTGATCATAAGAAAAGTTTAACTTTATATACAACTTCACTTGAACATTTGCTCTTACCAGAGTTAATATACATTAAAAAAAGATTCTGGCAATAATACCAGGTTCTATTTTTAATACTTGTGTATAAAATGTAACATAAAATGCTGAAGCTCTATAGTGAGGAGAAGTGACATTTGATTTCAGTGGGTCCCTCTGTTGAAAAAGACAAATACTGAAAGAACAGGTGTTTAATTGCAAAATAAAACTCTCTCATTTCAGGGTTGCATTGGCTGACCATGAATAAATCTAACCTAATACTATTTATTTCTTGAGGTTGGTAGTAAATTCACAAGTGAAAATATAATCTAGTAAGATTACATTTTAAATTTTATACTTTGTCACAAATGTGAACAGAAAGGAGCCAAGTCCCTTTCACTATGCTAAACTACTTAAATGCATGCGAGAAAAATACTTGCACCAACTGTCTGAGCGTATTTTAGAGAACTTCAGGTTTTTGACAGCCCTGGGGGAACGGAGGGGAAGTTTCCTACTGACATCTGCATAGAATGTAAAATATATAATTAAAAAAACCCTAAAGTATATACTAAAGTTTACAGACCAATGCTTTCCATAGAATAAATAAAATGTCCATTGTTGATTAGATTCATACACAGAGTAAAATACAACCTATTTTTACAAGTTTATATACAAAGTGTATTAGTAGGCCCAGGGGTGCCTCATGGGTTGGAAGCATTTGCATTAGCATGTCACATTGGTAAACCCCAACTTTCCAAGTCAGTGACAAAATATATAACTACTTTGTTTTTCATTCAGATACAAAGTAAACTTATTTTTCATCTGAAATAAATGTACATAATATTCTGTATAAACAATGGTTTATAAAGCTGTTTAAAATGTAACTTAAAAGTACTGCATTGATTAACTTAGAGCTCTGAAACAAGCACGTGCAAATCCCTTTGCTTTAAAAAAAATAGAAGCACAAGATGTTTGTATTTTTCCTTCTGACTCTTCCATGAACAGTACAAGCTGGTCAAGATTATCGTTTTGCTTTCTTTACTGGTGTCTCCTCTGTTTTCTGCTGGCCTTTTCTCCGTACCACTGTTGGGCTGTCTTCCCTTTTACGCTTGGTAAGCTGCATCTTTAACCTGAAAAGCATTATTAATAATTATTTTAACAATGGTAGGACCTGTACAACAAAAAAGGTGGTCAGGCACAATCCTGCTTAGAGGATGGAACTCGATTGTCCACCTCTGATGAATTACCAGGATGCATAATTTAAAATCTTATTTCTAAAACATTATATACCAGCACAGACCACGGGGACACCTTGCACACTCCCATCACATCTTAGCAGGGTACTCCATACTAATTCTGTACGTTGGAGAGCGTGCCAGATGTAAAATCTGGGGACAGAGCTCTCCTCTTTGTGTGGGTTTTTTTCTGTGGGTTTTTTTTTTTTTTTTTTTTTGTGTTTTTTTTTTTTGTTTGTTTTGTTTTGTTTGTTTTTGTTTTGTTTTGTTTTTTTTTTTTAAACCTCATGGATTATAACAGAATATAATGAATTATATTATCTCGTACCCTGCCTCACAAAGACAGAAGAATAACAACAGTGGCTTAAGTCTCACGTACCTAAGAGGGAATAGAGGCAGCCATGTACCCTTATCTCTATTTAAGTATACATAAACAGAAGCCTATCACTTTCAGCTGCAACCAATTATAAGTGTGGCTTAAACTCTCAGCCTTCGTAACCATGCGAAGTAATTAACCTGAGGTGAAGTGTGACAGCCGGTCAGTGCATGATACACATGTCCCCGAGGTATGGTCTGAAGACACTGCCACATTTCAGTGGATCACAACTGAATGTATTTGGCATATAACCCATTTTACAGGTAAACTATGGGATTAATAGCAACTGTGCATCACATTTATTAATCCTTTGGGGTTTTACACCGTGGTGTCAACTTTCAAAATTAAAAAGTGTACTGGGAAGGAGGGAAAGGGAAATATTTTCAAAACTCGATATAAAGACACTCTCAGAGTTTCTTCTATTTTATCAACTGATCTTAGAAAGATCTTTGAAGCATTAGAATCGTGTCATTATATCTTGCTTTAACCTGAACTACAGCTGCTCTTCTCCCCATTCAGGAAAGAATCACAGCTCAAGTTAAAATACTGCAAAACAGCATTTTCAGAGTCTCCCAAGAGGTTTCTGAGGATGGAAAGAAAAAAAAAAAATCTAGTCTTCCAAATTTTAAAGAAAAAGAAAAACCACATAAACAGAAGAAAATCCTTTAAAAGCTTTTATATATCACAAGAGAACAGAACAGAGAAAAGCCAGACTGCTGTTCAGATTCTGAAGCAATATATTACATATAAGGAAAGGATCAATCCAAAACAAACAATAGAAGTGGATTCAACTTTAATACTTACTGTGTCAATGGAAGAGATTTATTAATTTTTGTATCACTTGGAGATCTTTTTTTTGCTGCTAGGTTCTGTCGTTTTCTAGGAGAAACTGAACTTGGACTGCTGCCTTTAGAAGTTGCACGTGTGGTTGGCTTGCTGGGCTGCTTTCTGTAATACAAAAGAATGATGAATGTATATATAACAAAATACTTTCACCAAGTCACTTTCTTCTTCCTTTCCAAGTAGAGAAAATTAAGTCTGCACAGTATTTGCAACAAGTAAACCAAACTTGCCAAAAGAAACAGTGAAAAAAAACATTTGCATGCTTCAAGACAAACTGCAATGCCAAGCTGTGTGTTTTCATATCAAATGTAGAATCAAAAGGCTACTTTACTCACAATATTTAGCATTTAACTAAATAAAAATACTGGTTCCAAATCTGCAATAACTCTGCTACGCAAGTGTCCTTGTTTTAAAAAAATAGCTTGTAGTACCAGCAGAAAAACAAAAGCAGCAAAGACAAACAGGCTGCAGAAAAGAGAATTTGCTTAGCCAGTGTAAAGAAAGTCATATTAGCTCCAGTATCCACCAGTTCAGAAACACGAAAAACTGCTTCAGAGCTTGGCAGACAGGTTACTCAAGTCAGAAAAATGGGTAATTCAGCAATGCTGAAGATGAAGAAGCAGCCCCTTCCACAGATCTGTTCCCAAATAATACTTGTAAAATGCAGCTGTTTGCAGCACCTTTAGATAGTTAAAGTGAGAAAGATAACACTGAAAATCTGAGACACAAAACACAAAAATCTATAAATAAAAAAAGTAGATGTTTCCACAAGCAATCAGAATTAAAACACCAATATCTAAGCTTTTATTACAATTTTAGAGTTAATTATGTGAGATTAAAGGAACTCTTTGCCTTTATCAAAGCAAAACTGTTGTTTACTAAGTGGTAGTGGTAAACCTTCACAGTTTTTATTTAAATGAAGACTACACAACTACTCTCTGATTTGGCTCTGAAATTCTGAATTCGAGAATATACTGTGAAGAGTGATTCAAACAAGCCCCAAAGGCTCACACATAATGCAATATCCTTAGGAATGAAGTAAATCTAGTGAATTTACAGAAATCTCACCATGAACATAAAAACAAAGTCTGAACTCCAGCTCTGTTCTGAAAGGTAGCAACATAAATTAATACTTCCCAAAGCTGGTATCCTTCTTTGTTTCCACAACAAAGTCAAGGGAATAAACTCATCTATAATTCACTTTGTCTACAAAAAGGCAGATCTATGCTATGGGAGATGAAGAATTGCTTCTTGAGCACAGAACTCTTGCTACCACACTAGTCTTTTGCAGTAAGCTTGCCTTCTGAGCATGCAGATCACCATACTGGAAATTAAATCCTCCAGTACTGCAGACTCATGTATTTAATTGGATAATATTTGGAAAAGGAAAAGGACATGGATAACTGTACTTTCACCTTATTCCAACTCCAAATATCAAATGGTGAATTGCACAGGCAAGTCATAGGTCCCTTTTTACCTATGAGAACCAAGTGCCCTTAGACTCAACTTCTGAGTGATCACTAGGATGAAGAATGTCAGCAGGGTTAATTCTTATCTTCTGACATATTCAAGTATGTCTTTTGAGACCCTAACAGTTTCCCCACCTTCCCTTTTGTCACTTCATCCCTAAAAGAGTGGTACGAGAATTAGAATCAAAATTATCTGGGAATTTAAGCTGATAAAGTATGGGTTTAGTGATCAGGTAGTGAGGTGGATTATGAACTGGCTGAAGGGAAGAAGCCAGAGAGTTGTGGTTAATGGGACGGAGTCTAGTTGGAGGCCTGTGACTAGTGGAGTCCCTCAGGGGTCGGTACTGGGACCGGTGTTGTTTAATATCTTCATCAACGACTTGGATGAGGGTACAGAATGTATCCTCAGCAAGTTTGCTGATGACACCAAACTAGGAGGAATGGCTGACACACCAGAGGGTTGTGCTGCCATTCAACGAGACCTTGATAGGCTGGAGAGTTGGGCGGGGAGAAACTTAATGAATTTCAACAAGGGCAAGTGTAGAGTTTTGCATCTGGGAAAGAACAACCCCATGTACCAGTACAGGTTGGGAGCTGACCTGCTGGAGAGCAGTGTAGGGGAAAGGGACCTGGGGGTCCTGGTGGACAGCAGGATGACCATGAGCCAGCAATGTGCCCTTGTGGCCAAGAAGGCCAATGGCATCCTGGGGTGTATTAGAAAGGGAGTGGTTAGTAGGTCGAGAGAAGTTCTCCTTCCCCTCTATTCTGCCTTGGTGAGGCCACATCTGGAGTATTGTGTCCAGTTCTGGGCCCCCCAGTTCAAGAAGGACAGGGAACTGCTCGAGAGAGTCCAGCGTAGAGCCACAAAGATGATTAAGGGAGTGGAACATCTCCCTTATGAGGAAAGGCTGAGGGAGCTGGGTCTCTTTAGCTTGGAGAAGAGGAGACTGAGGGGGGACCTCATTAATGTTTATAAATATGTCAAGGGTGAGTGTCATGAGGATGGAGCCAGGCTCTTCTCAGTGACATCCAATGATAGGACAAGGGGCAATGGGTGTAAGCTGGAACATAGGAGGTTCCACATAAATGTGAGGAAGAATTTCTTCACAGTGAGGGTGACAGAACACTGGAACAGGCTGCCCAGGGAGGTTGTGGAGTCTCCTTCTCTGGAGACATTCAAAACCCGCCTGGACATGTTCCTGTGTGACCTGATCTAGGTATTCCTGCTCTGGCAGGGGGGTTGGACTAGATGATCTTTTAAGGTCCCTTCCAATCCCTAACATTCTGTGATTCTGTGATTCTGTGATTCTGTGTAATTCTCAACATTTTTTTTTTTTAAAAAAAGAAAAGGGAAAAAAAAAAAGCAAGCAAGAAAACCCCCCAAACAAACTCCACAACAAGCAAGAATAACGTAGAATAAAGCCTGCTACTGGTGTCTCTACACACAGTTACCTTTGAGCCTCTAATCTTGTGGCTGATCTAGTTGTGGCCCCGGAATGTGCTTCATCATCTTCCTCACCATCTTCTTCCTCGCCTTCCTCCTGCTCTTTTAGTTCATCTTCAGAAGACGTTAATTTCCGACGTTTTCTCTCTGGCTCCAGTGTTTCTGTCCATGTAAAATTTTACACATGTGCTATAATTTTCCAAAAGCCCTCCAAAAGGATATGGACACTTAGTTTAGAAAAGGTATTCTATTCACAAATCCCATTTTAAGTAAGTAATATTCTATTTCCTTTAGCTTCAACATTTTTAATTCACACTTGTTTGACTTAATCCTGCTAACACATTCACCATAGTTTACTTACACAGCTCATCGCCAGAATTCATAGAAAATTCATGAGGCTTTATAGAAGCATCTGGGATGTAGCAATTCTGACATGAGATTACAGCAATTTACACATATTTACATAATATTTACACTAGCTGTAACTCAATGATTTTTCCTCAAGAAAGGAAAATTGAATAAAGCTTATCTTGTTGCTATTAGTAAACAGAAAGGCGCAGTAGTATCTTCTCATTCTGTCAGAAGTAGCACAGTTTCATGTTTTTACCAGTTTCCTCTGACTGAGCCAGAGAACGCCTGGGCTTTCTTCCCCTTTTACGCACAATCATTTCTGCTTTCTCAGCTTCGTCTTCCTGAAAAACATAAAATGGAAACAAGTAAGGCAAGAACAATTTAATTTAAATGGAAGACAGACGTTTTTCATTACATACTGTTTATAAACTTACAAATTAAAATGCTTGCACTTACATTTGTAGTTTCTTTCTTATTAAATATGTCTGTATCTAAAAAGAAAGGAAAGAACAAAACTTAATCCTGAACTTTAAATCAGTTTGGCCAATCAGTTTAAAAAGTTCTTTGAAATTCTGTCAACTTTGCATAAATATCACAGAAGCTCAGAAAACATTTAAAGTTTCTATCTAATTTAGAATATTTTGTTATATACAGAGACTGGGACAATGATTTTTTTTTTTTTTTAAGCAGCAAGACTTTATATGACTGCCATTATTTATATTGCATTGCTGCATAAGCTGCTTTAACAGAAAACCAAAAGTTACTTAACCCCTTTAACTACTGTCAACCAATTACAGAATCACAGAAAAATTTAGCTTGGGAAGGGCCTCTGGAGGTCATCTAGTCCAACCTCCTGTTCAAAGCACGGCTAAATTAATTCATCATACTGATCAAGATCTTGCTCAACACAATTCTGCAAGTCTCCAAGAACACGGTCCCTCCAGGCAATCCATTCCACTGCTTAACTATGGTGAAGCACCAAGATGGCTGCAGCTCAAAAAGACAGTCTTTAAAACCTGTCTAATACCTGGTACACAAACTACATGACTTTCTCTGTTGGAGTACTTCTTCCAATTCGACACATCTTACAGACTGGCCTGTGCATGTTAAAAAACACATGGAGAGAAGCAACCTGAACAAAAGCAAGTTTTTGCACCTTTTTTCCTTGCCATAAAATAGCTGCCTATTTAGGTTTTCTGAAAGCTACACAAAAGATGACAGAAACTCTAAATCCGTCACCACTTAGACTGATAGAACAAACAGAAGAATGTCAATGCAATAGATCAAAAATAGCTCTCAAAGAGCAGAAACATATTCTATAATTCACATACAAGTTTTCTGGATTTCCGTTGTTAAGGTTATAGGGAAAAACTTTTACAGAATCACAGAATCATCTAGGTTGGAAAAGACCTTAAAGATCATCAAGTCCAACCATCAACTTAACACTGACAGTCCTCAACTACACCATATCCCTGAGCGCTACATCAACCCGACTGTTAAACACCTCCAGGGATGGGGACTCCACCACTGCCCTGGGCAGCCTGTGCCAATGGCTAACAATGCGTTCTGTGAAGAAATACTTCCTAATACCCAGTCTAAACCTCCCCTGGCACAACTTGAGACCATTACCCCTTGTCCTATCACTTGTTACTTGGTTGAAGAGTCTTCATTCCCACCTCGCCACAGCCTCCTTTCAGGTAGTTGTAGAGAGCAATGAGGTCTCCCCTCAGCCTCCTCTTCTCCAGACTAAACACCCCCAGTTCCCTCAGCTGCTCCTCATCAGACTTGTGCTCCAGACCCTTCCCCAGCTTCGTTGCCCTTCTTTGGACACGCTCAAGTATTTCAATGTCCTTTTTGTAGTGAGGAGCCCAAAACTGAACACAGTATTCAAGGTGAGGCCTCACCAATGCCGAGTACAGGGGTAAGATCGCTTCCCTGCCCCTGCTGGCCACACTATTATACAAGCCAGGATGCTGTTGCCTTCTTGGGCACACTGCTGGTTCATGTTCAGCCGGCTGTCCATTAACATCCCCAGGTCCCTCTCAGACTGGCAGCTTTCCAGTTACTCCTCCCCAAGCCTGTAGTGCTGCTGGGGGTTGCTGCGGCTGAAGTGCAGAACTCAGCATTTGGCCTTATTGAAACTCATACAGTTGGCCTTAGCCCATTGATCCAGCCTGTCCAGATCCCTCCGCAGAGCCTTCCTACCCTCAGGCAGATCAACACTCCTGCCCAACTTGGTGTTGTCTGCAAACTTACTGAGGGTGCACTCAATCCCCTCATCAAGGTCATTGATAAAGATGTTTCATACAAAAACAAATGAAATAAAATGAAAAGATGTTTAACTATTCAATAAAGAAATGCAGCAAAACATACAATTGTCCACTGTATTAAGTATTTTACACTAAGTAACTCTAACACATAATCAATATTTATTAGTTCCGTTGTGTTCAAAATACTGATAAGACATGCCTTTCTGAACAGACACAATCTGCTCTTTAGGATGTCAAAACGTAGTACTTTTTCCTCAAGATAAGCATAAAAGTAATAAGCTGTAGTACTTAAAAATCCTACTAACTTCACAGCAGCAACCATTGACTAGTGCAAAATAATTTTATTTTGCAGTTCAGTGTCAGTGTTACAGGAGGATGCTGCCTTCACAAACCAGATGTCTCTTAACTGTGTGAGTTATACTGAAGGAAAAGAAACTCTGCTTCCCACTCCATATCTGAGTCTGTCCCTATCGCAAACCCTTGCGCAGAACACCCAGAAATCGCTACCAGAACAGGTGAATGGCACAGAGGGATTCCACTTTGTTTCCTTTCACTGCCAAGGGTTTTCAACCCATTTTCTCACATGAATGCTAACGTGCTGAAATGTTTAACAGGGTATTTCATCCACTTTATACACTCTTCTTAATGTCACTGTGACATCAACAGCCTTTTACCCAGAAAACAGAATGTTACTTAACACACTGAATGAAGCTTTAAGAACAGAGTCAGGTATCTGTCCTTTTGAATAAAGAGCAAACCAGAATGAACTTTTACACCTTTCTCACATTCTTGTTTGTTCTCTTTGCAGTCGACAGAAACCAAGTACCCCAAAACCAGCTCATCCTCCAGAGACAATTCTGAAGCACATGGATTAAAGCTGACACTTTAATAAACGTGGAGAAAATAGCAACTAGTCCACATGTGCAGTGCAGCCAGACTGATATTTCTGTAGAAACATAAACTTTTGGAAACTTCAGAAGATTTGTTTTGAAGACTTGTTTTCTCAGATTTGTTGCACGAATGTTTGTAGTTGTTTACAAACCATTTTTTAACCTGCCTTTCAGGTTCGTCTGCTTCCTGAAGTGATTTTGAAATCTATTTTATGAATGGCCATAATTAAAAAGGCACACTTAAACAACCAGTGCAGTTCAGATTCCATACATGTGGAAAGTTAACTACGCCATCTAAAATTCACCAGAGTTTGACCTCTTACAAATCACAGATGTTTGAATAGCAAAGTGAAATGGAAAAGTATCTCACTTCATTTGACTTCAGTTTGAAGCACTAAAAGCACATTTTTGCGTAAAAGTTAAGCGATCACCTCCTAAAGATCTTACAGCAGCTGTGAAAGGGGAAAGAAATATCCCCTTGGAGCTACCACTAAGCTCTTTAGACATATATCCACAGATAATCCAATTAACTGAACAAAATTTGAAATTTTGTAACAGTTAATGTAGTAATTGTTATTGATAGTCACTGTATCAAAGAAAATAAAGGGAAATGGAAAACAGTCCCTAAGAAACAGTTTGATGGGGTACCTACCTGGCTCTGAAGCTCTATACCATGTATCTACTTACACAAACAAATTATTTGGTAAATTCTGAAATGCATCAGTCAGCATTTACCAGTGCTGCTACATCTTTGAAGTAAGTTCTTATGAAGCTGCTTTTTTTTTTTAAAGAAAAATAAATTAAAAAAAATCAGTAGAAATTAGTGACAAGTCTTCACTGTTCTGTTTACTCAGATGCTTTTGCACGTTGATAATACTGACTGCCAGGGATGATGCTTAGGAAGGGACCCATGTGATTTTCTTGAAAACCCTCTTCTATTTCTTCCATATTTTGTTTTATTTGTTACAGCAGATATCATTTGCTTACCTGTTTGAGGCGTTTTTCCTCTACTCATGAAGATAGGAAACTGCAGCTGAAATTAAAAAAAAAAAAAAGCGGGCTTTTTAAAGAAAATCAGAAAAATCCAGGATTGTATTACATAAATACAGAAAATTGCTCCCATGAACAGGAGAACATATCTGCACATCTAGAAAGCATGAACATTCTAATGAGCCTACAGAAAGTTTGCATTAACAGTAGAATGCATTTTTCCATTAATGACAAAGATTTGAAATGAGTCAAATCAGCCCATAACTGAAAGAAATCACAGCAGTTCCAGAAACCTAATTAACACTAAAGTGATTGCAATAAAAGATACAAAGTTAAAAACAGTTTCAAATACATTTCTGAAAACCTAATTATCAACAATACAAAAAAGTTTAGTGCAGTCACTTTATACAATCACACATACAGATTTGCAGAATTCTAAATCACCAGAATTCAGAAAGAGCTATGTATAACTACATAATCTCCTATGATGACTGCCCAAAAAATCCAGTTACTTTCATCACTGAATGACTACACTAGGACATCTATGCTTTCTTTGAAGTAGCAACACGTTCTCAAAGCAGCCTAGGGGAAATTGTCATGTAAAGATAATATTTCACCATACAGAACCATTATCTCAGATGGAGGGCAGATATCACTCCTCCTGGAGCCAGTCTGTAACTGACTGACAACAATCAGTCGTCACTGAGAGATACATGACCTTCAAAGTAGTCAAACTAGAACAAGATGATTCTGTTCTAGTACTGAGGATGCCAAATTATATCTATTTCTGAGGGGGATTTTAAAATTAGTTTTAACTCTTATTTGAAAAAAATGAAACCAAATCAACAACAACAAAAATACAAACCAAAAACCAAACCAAACACCAAAACCCACGCTAGTTCAAATTACTTTTCATTAAATTAATATGGGGGGGGGGGGGGGGGGGGGGGGGGCAGAAATCAATTAGGGAAGATTAGGAATTCTGAAACAAAACTCCACCAGAACTATAGAAGGGACAGAACTTAAAGGGCCGCCTGAAATGCTGCAAGGACAGAACAAGCATGGACAAGAACTCCTGCTATCTATAGCCTAGGTAAATTCCCAAGAATTCTGACACCACTACCTGTTGGTACATCACCAGGCAAACAGGCAGGAAACATGGAGTTTCAACACAACTTCGTTTTTAAAATTGCCCTTTTTCTATGCAGTAACTTTGATTCTGACATGCAGGAATTCCCAAGAGAAGAGCCTTCTACCAGAATAAATCCAACTAGCCATACTCCATAAATATGCCTCATGCATTACTGCTCTGTGCTGTAATCTAACTGGACTGCAGAAACACTCCCAACAGAATTATTTTCTTCACAGTGAACGTACTTGATGTACACTAAGAAATTAAGATATTGCTGAGCTTTATAAGACAGAGGTGTGTTTCATGAGCTCTTAAGTTACTAACCAGCATGTCTCTATCTTTTGAATGAACTGTATATATTGTAATAGAGATAATATAGCTGCATTACACGTTAGTTTATTTTACATATCTGAAGAGTTACTCTGAGCTATTATGATGATAGGTTCAGTAGAGGAGAAAAAAATTCAAGTTTTCAAAACAAAGTCACCCTTAATCTTCTGGCCAAAGTTACTCTCAGTGCAAATTAAAAGACACATGTGCACACAATCAGAATTTTGCCCTGTGTACAAGTACACCACTAGCCAGTGTAACCATTTTGTATTAAGTATGTGGTAGTAAGTTTGATCCCATTAGGCTATTTGCTGTATTCAGACTTAATAGTATATTTTGCTTACACACTTCAGTTACATTAAGAGATACTACTAATAGTTTTTGTTTGCTTAGGCTGAACTCAATTATCAAGTTTTCTGTAAGATCTTTCTGAAACACTGTTAAACAGACAAATGGCTCTTGAATTACTGTGTTTAAAAGCACCCAAACAAAATAAAGGCACTTACATTCCCAGTGCTCATATCAGCTTTTGACTCCCCACCTGAGGGAAGAAATACGAATTCAGAACTTGAACGTCACTATTTTCCTTGTTTTCCCACACAGGTATTATGAACTACTTACCACCAGGCTGTACAGCTTCAAGAGGGTATTTACGAGGCCTTCCCCTTTTCCGTTTCACTATTACAGGCTGATTCCCCTAGTCAAAGTAAAGGACAAAAATATTTTAGTAACAGTAATTGACATTTAGCATTTGAGCAATATAATACAAAGACTACTGCTAACTTCATAATGTGAAAGTAGCAGAAGTAGTGATTGTCAGTTTAAATACATAGATGAGGCAGGTTTCATAGGAAGAGACACTGCCTGTTCTGAAATCCATTGACATAGCTGAAAAGAAACAAGACAACTCCCAATTATACAAAATTCTCTGTGGCTGGCCTCAGGCATAAAGCATACCTGAGAACACAGTGCTTTTGCCCTCTTCCCCCCAACTCTATCACTTGGTCTCACAAATGCTGCTGGCTTACCCTATATGTCCCACCATATCCTCTCAGTCTTATGAGAACTCCAAACTTGTATCTTGTGAGGCCCTTTTCCCAATGCCATTTAGCACAGGCTACATCTTGTAACATTTGAGCGAGTGCAGTCAATAGCCCAGTATCCAGATTGGTGATGTTCTCTATATAAACAGGGCCTTTAGTGAAAAAGGCCCCTTACTTTGAAGTTTAAGCTTTGAAAGACAACTTTAAGTAATAAATATGGTCAGCTGTTCAGATCCCAAAGATCCCCAATCTCAGATCCCCAAATCCCCAATAACAGACTTTCTCCTATTTATAAGGAAAGCAGGTTAAGTGCCTCATTCAGCATTTACTGAAGCCTAGCAATGTCTCCCCCCACAAAGGATCTTAGTGACTCAAGCCTTGAGCAAACAAACCTAACGATTTATTCTATAAATTTTCTCCCACTTTCAAATTAGAGGTGAAAAAAGCAAATGACAATATCCAACATCTTTATGAGAACTGTGTCCATTTCTAGGGGCCAACAACAATTTTAATCTCTAGGGTTCAGACATTTGTTTACCATCACCACTGTAGAATATCACAAGTATATGCCCAAGAGATAATAAAGTTTTAAAATTATTGAGTGATAATATTTTTGTAAAGCCAAGTCATACTGGCTAGTGATTAAGCTGTCCACATCTCAATTACAAGGTTTTCCAGAAAACATGACTTCTACACAACTCTATAGAATTGCTTCTATACAATTTATAAGTACTATTAAACGTAAGAAAGGAGTTATTTCTACTCCAGTCATCAACCACTGATGTCTTGTGGCCTGTGAGTTTATACTTCATGATATAGAACTGTATGAGTCTTTGGTACTTCACAGTGCCAAACACAAATTTTCACAGCTATTTCTGCATTGGAGAAATCAAAGTTTTAATACTGCTGTCAACAAAATACAAAGTCAAAGTACTTATTTTCAGTGTGAACCTGCATTATGTCAGTTAGTTAACACGAATAAGACTACTCACCTCTGGAGAATTTTCATTTGATTCCAGACCATGCTTTTCCTTCTCAGACATTTCCTGCTCAATGGTAAATTCATCTTCATGCACAGAGAAAAACAAGAAGAAAGAAGCTGCACATCTTTGTTATATTAGACAAACAGAAAGGTACAAGCCATAACCCCACTGAGCATACTCCCACTGTTCACAAAAAGACAAACCGAAGTTACATCAAGGCCAATATTAACATTGTGGACACGTTATCTTTTATTATTTATTTTAGTGCAATTAGAAGTCAACTATGACAGTGTAACTTGTGTACTCTTTCCTGGTTGATTTCTCTACAGAAACAAACAGGAATGGTTTTGATGGTGAACATTTCCCCTCCCCCCCCCCTCCAGAAGGACACCTCTTATTTGTGGTCAGAGTTAGTAGTTCTTCTTGTCACATAGCATGATCATGCTGTTTCCCTATTCACCTGTTCATTTGTAATTAGCTTTCCTACCCAAGGTACATACTGAAGCAATAATGGAGTGGATGGATAACAGCATAGCAGAAACACCAAATCTGCTCTCATCATTAAGAGAACTACGATTAATGCATTATTTGATATCAGTAATAGAACAGACAGCAACTAGAGAATACATGCAAGTATTTGCTGGATCAAGTTGGTCGGATCAAACTGGGATTAAGTCCTTAATTGTCCTCAGAATCATTACAATGAAAAGAAATTAGCATTCAGTATGGGTTCAGAAAATTGCCCGGAACAGAAAACTTCATTACCTTGTTCTTCCATAGCACTTTTAGGAGGTGTATGCTTTACATCAATTTCTTTGGATGCTTCCGCTGTATCCCCTGAAATAGGTTCCTATGTTATTTTGAAACAAGAAAGAAAAGAGAGTTTTACTACAAATTCAAAATAATAGTCAGTTATTTATACTAAAAAAAACCAACAACCCAAAACAACCAAAAACCGCACCCCAATATACAAGTAGTTATTTTATTCGTCAAGATTTTGTAACATCTTAAAAACTTTGATGCCAAGAAGCTTCATAAAAATCAATGGATGAGACAGTCCCAAATATTCTGCAGGTACTCTTAAAAGAAATATCTATTTTGTGCTGAATTCATGTTTTGACTTAGAAGGGATCAGTGCAAAACCAGAACTTGTGTAAAGTCTGATACCCTCTCACAGATCTCAGATTAGTATGACCATGAAGATGCTGAACTGACTGGACAGCTGGGATCCAGCAATGCTCCATGCAGTCCCAAGCTCCTAATTATTGTGCAAGTCAGTCCACCACACCTCAAGGGGATTCATGTGCTGTACACAGCACCACAGACTCCTGCCTTTTTTTTTTTTGTCTTCCCTTCGAAAAGGGACTATCATTCTATAGTCAGTTATTTTGTATTCAAGACAATGCAAAAGTAGTTTACAGTTAATAATGAAAATACCTCCCAAAAATAAACTGCTATAGAAATAAAAACACTAAGACTTCCATCTTACTCACTTTTGCAGAACACTAAAAAAACATTCTTGAAAATACCTTGATGTTATCAGGTTTTGTTTTGGAACACTGGCTTTGTTCATCATCTTTTTGCACATCCTGAGCAATCAGCTGGTTGCCTGCAAAAACAAACAACAGTTCAAGTGTTAAAAAAATGCCTTCTGCATTTGTCAGATTTTGATGCCACTTTTATATCAGCTCATCATTAGTGCGATTCAAAAGATTCTGAAAAGCAGCATCTTATTTATAAAAATATGAACAGAAAGTTATGCTAACCCCTCTTTGAAAAGGGAAGACAAAACTACAAAAAATGAATTCCATGTTTCTTGTATGTTATGGGTGGGGTTTGTGGTTGGTTTTTTTGTTTGTTTGTTTTTTAAAGATAAGCTCAAAATTGAATTTGACAGGTACCACATCAAGAAATAAAAAAAATCAACCTTCACTTCAACTCACCACAGAGAGAAAGCAGTAAATGCTATGTGGGACACTATAATGAATATAGCCTGGCTTCTAATTGCTCACTTCCTCAAATCAAAATTCTTACAAGCAGAATAAAAGCCGTTAAAAAACCCTGACTATTAATTATCCTAATTTTTTAATTGTTCTGATGCTGAAAAGACAAAAGCAGTTGAAAGCAGAGCTTGAATAGATATTACAGTCAGTCTCATAATCATTATGTCAACAAAGAGTA
Organism: Podargus strigoides; assembly: GCA_028020825.1. Taxonomy (NCBI): domain Eukaryota; kingdom Metazoa; phylum Chordata; class Aves; order Caprimulgiformes; family Podargidae; genus Podargus; species Podargus strigoides. The sequence goes on from CM051621.1 coordinate 15,334,221, forward strand.
ACTTATTTCTAAGTTAACTTCATCTAATTTTAACTTAGAAATGTTTATGCCATTCAATGGACTGACTTTCTTCACACTTTTTGCTTCTAAACAGATAAAGAGTTACTCTAAAAAGTAGTCCTTTCCAACCTAACAGAAGGAAGCTTCAATCCTCACAATGTCTGCTGTACAGCTAGATTTTCCTCTAGTGATCAGCTTTCCTCAGCTTTATATTCCTTCCTTGTGTTTTATTTAAAAAGGATAAAATTATTAATTATTTTAAAGACTAGACAAAAAAAGTTTGTTCACTTACGATCAAAACAGCTACTATAATAGTCTTCATGCACCACTACATTTGTTACCATATTTTTATCTTTAAAAAGTAGTTTTGGGAAGAACAATTGGCTTGGAGTTTGGAATGCCCCATATTCCATTCTTTCCTCCAAAATAACATTTTATGGCCTAATTGTGGTAGAACTTTGTTTTGCAGCACAAAAGCTTTACACATATTAGTTTAGTTCTGTATCACTCACATTTTTCTTTATCCACTGTTCCTGAAGATTTACATTGCATTCCTCTAGATCTATCTTCTTCAGTTATCTCAGTATCCAAGTTTTCCACCTACACATAAAACACAAAGAAAGATAACTCCTTTTTTTTCCATGAAGTTTATACACACAGAAAGGAGAAAGTAGTTCCTACTTTCAAGCACAACATACATTAAAACAGAAAGTCGTAGTATTACAAAAGCAATTCATTCCTAGAGCTGAAGTTATGTTACTACTACAGGCTAGCACCACGAAAGAACTTCAGACTCTTAGTATTTTCAGAATTTCTAATTGATATTTTTAATGAAAAAAGTCTCAGTTTTAATTAAGCATCCTATTATGTGCTTTAAAAGCAGTTTATCATGGAAATTCACAGAAAGTATGTTTGGATCTAAAAGAAGGACACACTCCTACATGCAGAAGCAGAAGTACCACCTCACTAGCACCAGAAATATGGCCAACCAGCATTGCAATATAGTAATAAACAAATTTACTACTCAAGTTTAAGAAACCACAAATACATTTTTAGCTTGTCATCTGTGTTAAATGTCTTGTTTCTGCTCCATAAGAAACACTTTACATTTGCAACTTTCCCAGTCATCCCTTTTATACTTACAAGCTTCAAGTTCTTGTGAAATCACAGTACATTGCAGTGAAAGAACAGGTTTCTAGCCCTGATCAAAAGCCCCAAGAACAATCCCTATTTTTGTCCTCTGTTCTCAAGGAGTACAATTAAGCTTCTCTTTTCTGCCAGTTAACAACAGTCTTGAAATAGTCAAAGACTGTGGAACAACAAGATTTACTTACGGGCAAATTTGAAAGAATAATTAGACATCAACCTACACAGCTGCACAGTCTCAATATACATAGGCTCTGCATATATAAAAATAATATTTTTCTTTAGAGAGTATTTAATGTAAATAGAAGCAAATGCAAGGCAGAAAAAAAGCAACATAGATTTAAGCGAGTAAATTAAAAAACAAAGAACTTACATGAAAAGTTTCTTTTTCTAAGGCAATATTCCTCTGCAGTAAATCTATTTAAAAATAATTATAAAAATAATCAGAAAAGCTAAGCAAGAGTGAAGTATCATAATATCCTCTATTTCACCTCTCTGAAAGGATTCTAGAGTATCTGAAACTATATAAAACTTACTTTCAGTGTTGGAAATAAGAGGCATCCAATCTTCTCTTTAACAATATTTGAACAACAAAAAAAAGAAAATAAAGAATATGGATTTCTAAAGCATAGGATGACCGAGAATCATTTAATGGCTAAAATACAGGCAATCATGGGGCTGTCATCTTTGAAATATATGGCAACTTTGACGTTTCAAATACAGTTCTAGCATTTGAGTGAATCAGAATTTTATCCAGCACAACCCTAGATGCGGGATCATGGGATGGAATAAAACGTGACTAAAACTATGCTGTAACATTATGCTTCCAGAAAACTGAAGTTTGTGTAATTGGATGCTCCATCAAGCATCCTACAAAACCCTTGAAGTCTGATTCATACAGGCACTGAATTAATATTTTAATTAAAAAAAGCTGCTAAAAAATTCCAAGCAGTTTTATTTTCAGTAAGAACATAAAACTATGATCCAATAAAACCACTCTATTCTACATAGAATTTTATATCATTTGTAACTCATTTCTTAAACATACATGTTTTAGCACCAATTCTTCCACAGCTATACTGTTTAGTTGCACATCTTTCAATTTTTAAAACAGTGTCAAGTGAAGAGCTAGATCCTATCCACTCAAGCAGCAATGATTTGTTTACATTCCAAGGAATCTTGGACTACTAAACTACCGTGTCTGCTGTTCATACTCATGACAGGACACACATTTGTCTTCTAAACAACTTCCTTTTACGTACGTTGAGCTATATATATGTATATATACATGCATATATACATAAAGAGAGATTACTGTGAGGTGGGGGAGAAAAAGAAAAAACTCTCTACGAAGAGCTACAAAGCATTAGTCTTCAGTGTGTGTCATATCCAACATGATTTACACAACAAATGGATTTCTGTTAAACATTTTACATAGAACAAGATTATCACAGCTAGTTCAATCTGCACATTTTAAATTTTAAGTACTGTCTGTCTGGGTTACTGAGTGATGAAGCTGTACAGTTTTTCAGGCACTTCAAAGAAATCTCACAGTAAATAAAAACTTGTAAAAGTTTTGGATCTCCTGTCCCAAAGATCACATTATTCTAATCAACTCTCAGAGTTCACATTTTCTTTCTCATGAGCAGAGCATGTCTCTTATCACTCAGGTGAATACACACCACCATTAAACCAGGTATGTGAATTTGACCTACTCCAAGAATAAAAAGGAATCCAAAGTTTTATACCAATGCTCATATCTCACTTTACTCCTAGTTTTGTCTTCTATTTGGTAAAGCGTTATTTTGGTATGCATATCTAAAAATTTTCAAGTGAGCTTTACAGTGTGTTCTTTCGTAGCATTTAGGCTTTCAACTGCAAGTTTCCGTAAGAGGAAACACATCTTTAACATCTTTATACAGCAATATCACTAGTATATCTTGTAATTCACTTGAATTTGCTTGTTACTCCATTAACTGAGGATTAACTCTTACCTGGTAGTGCTGTAAAAATCTTTGTAATGCATCTGGATCACAAAACACATCAAGATGGGAACAAAGTAGAGGTTTGTGTCTGCTTTAATAGGAAATTGCAACACATTATAAAATAATGTGTTTTAGGGAAAAGTGTTTTTTGTTGTGGTTTTTTGTTTGTTGTTTTTGTTTTGTTGTTTTTGGTTGTGGTTTTTTTTTTCCCCATTTAAAATTAATTTAATACACAGAAAAGGAATTACTGAGCACAGATCCAAGTTGACTAACGGAGATTCCTTGATAGCTGATTACCTACTTACAAGTGCTCTTCAAGTTTCAGTGGATGGCCAGAAATATTTTAATCTTCTGGAGAGCAAAAAATAATAATAAAAAATATTTCTGTAAAGTCCCAGTGACTTAAGTCATACACTACTTAATATTGTCATATCCTCAAAGGGATACACAACACTCCAAATGAAGGACTTCCTAAGTTTAGAAGAAAGCAAGCTGTTCTTTGGGGGAGTTTCTGTATCTCTTTCTCAAGCAAATGTTTTTCTGTCGTTATTGGTATTAAACAGAATGTCAGCAGTCTACTTCTTTAAAATCCTCAATGTTTTCCACCTTTTTTTCAGCATATCATACTGGAAGAAAAGGCTGACCCTCCTTTCCCACAAACCAAATGCAAAGCCACGTGAGCTCCTAGAAACATTTCAAGAAGATTTCTGCAGGCTTTTCTTCAATCCCTCTGCACATATAAAATCTACAACAGCCTCATCAGTAGTCAAATCAGTATGAAAAGTAAACTGCTATCAATACAAAAGTCACCTTTTTGAAACTCTTTAGTATGAAGATCCACATATTCCTCTTCACTTCTTGGACTTCCAGGCTGTTGTAGCTAAACAGAAAACGAAAGAAAACAAAAATATCGCAGACATCCAGAACAAGTATGTCTCACTTCCCTCCCTCATTGTCACTATGAACATTGTCTGAAAGTTTTCTTATAAAGACAGCAGCAAGAATATTAAGAAGGAACACTGGCAGAGCTTAGGGCACATTGCTGTTAACAGTACAGCGCCATAACCTTGACCTTAGAATTAACACTGATACCAGAGTTCAGCTTAACAAGGAGATCTTAAGATGAATCTCAGGGAGCCCAGGTGCAATTCCTGCTCTGAGTTCCAAATATGAGCAATATTCCAGAAATGTTCACATGTACAGAAAAATATGTATCTGCAATGTATAACAAGGTACAGTGAACTCTTTTCAATTCATGTTTTTATTTTTTTTAAATTCAAGTTTCTAAATTCAGTTGTATGTTACCAATGCATAGATAAGTACACTTAGCTCCATAAACCATTAAGTCAGATCTGAACATTATAAACTCAGATATAGCGCCATGTGAGCATGGCTACACTGATTCTAGGACCATCTTATGCTGGCAAACAGTACAGCTGTTTTCAGGCAGAACTCAACTCAAATTAATAAACCCCACTACAGTGAAGTTGACTTGTATTTTCCTGAAACACATCCCAGGCATCAAACCGTAGTTCAGAAATACTCAACTGGTCTGCACTGGAGCTGAAGCCAGTAACCCTGGGCAGATCCACCCTTTCAGAGATGCTCAGGAGACTCTGAACCATATTCTATGTCAAAATGCTTATCATCAGAGTTTGGTAATATATGAATACATGGATCCAGTCCTGTGTCTGAATGGAGAATTAACTCATTGGGAATCTTGGCTAGTATGGACCACAGCACAGACACACAAATGGATAGGCTCAATTTTGGTCCTACGCAAATGACCATGAGCCCCAATACCCTGGATTATCCAGGATGCCCTACTCTCCTGTTACAACAGATAACAGGTTGTATCACAGTACAGAACAGCAGCAAGTGCTCCTCAAACACAGAGAATGGACAAGCCATGGAAGAGATACAACAAAATGAATGGCAATGTATGTTTACAGTTTCAGAACACTAAACTAACAATTGCCAACTGTAAGTGCTAAGGCATATAAGACTATTTTACAAGTACTATCACAAGCAACATGCATACAGTATGACTAATCCTACAAAAAGCAAACTTGGATGTCATGGTCACAGCAGGAACATGGCTGGGGGTGGAGGGAGGGGTGGGGATTGGTTCTACCACAGAGTAACACGGACAGCCCACAATTTAAATGTCAGCATCTTAGAAAAGCACAGATGAATAATCTGAAAAATGACCCTTCAAAAGTTTTGAAGTTCAAATGCCATTTTTTCTGCACAAAAATTAGAAAGTATAGTAAGAAACCCTAGCAAGATGTAAAATTATACAAGAAATAGTATAGTCAAAATTTTGAAAATAACATAAATACCTCTTCAGTTCTCAAGCTAGTTTCAAATTCTAGTTCTTCTGCCAACTTTGGTAAAGATGCATTATTGCCTAATGAAATACAAAGATGTTAAAATTATTAGATTACATTATGCTGTATTTATCTCATGCTACAGTAGGATGCTATTTCTCAGTACCACCTCATGAACACAGCACACAAATTTAATCCCTTCCTGTAGGCAATGGAAACAATAGCAAGTCTGTCTGCAGCAAACTAGATCAAAAAATAACTTGGCATCTGCAAGAACACAAGTACTTCCACGTTTTCCTTAAGTACAAAAGGACTGGAAAACATGAGCTATCAAGATTTACCATAGCTTATTTACAAATTCTGACTTTGGCTTTTTTTCGTTGTTTTTCCTTTAAAAAACACCAAGAGATTTTCAGACCAAATTCCGAATACCAAATTATCTCTGTATTAATTAATGCAGAATGAAGAGTTAATACTAAGGATAATGTTTGTCATAAAGTGACAATACAATCTAAATCTCTAAATTCTAAAACTAACCACTGAAATTATCCAATTTCTATTACTCAGCTCAGTAGTTCCTGTTAGTGTCAATGTAATTTCAGAAAATCTTAAACCCCTACCCATTTCATTCCCCATAGGAAAAGCCGTAAGCTTATAGCATCTGAAAAACAGGCCCACAGACAGCATCTTCATATGACTTCTACAGCCTTTTTAGGCACCTATTTCAAAAGCCTGTTGATACAGCTTTTCAAAAACAAAAGGAATTCGTTATAACATGATCATTCATCAAAGATGAATGTGAAATGATTAAATTGTGGTTGTGGTCCACAGAATAAGACTACCATTACCAGTGATACTTACAGAGAGGCTACAATCAATGGATGACAAGGATTGGGCAAAGCACCACGACAGAAATACCTAAATGTAGCAGTTTACATTTTCATGGCTCATGTTTGTCTCTGTTGTATAAATACTGAATAATGTTTTGCAAGTTTACTAGATCAGCATCTTTCCTTGACAAGTTCCTAAGATCCCCAAATTTGCAGAGTGAACTTCCTCACCCCAAATATCAATAAAACTAGAGAATGAAGCCAACCTTTGAGAAACTGCACCTAAATTCACATTATGTTAGCATATTTTTTTAAATAATAGCAAAGACAGACATGAGAAGGAAAAGGTTTCAAAAGTAGTACTTGATCAGCATCATTCCACTTCCTTTGGTATAAAGAAAGATAGGCAGATTTCTCTACTATTTTTCTACAAAATGTATAATGAAATAATAATCTTGATTTCATTATGGAATCTATAGAATTTTAGTTTCCATAAACTTGGTGCTTCAACTACTCTGGAGGGTCAAAGAAGAGAAAGGCTGAAAGTAGAAGGACATTTATTACACGGTGTTTTAGGAACTAGCAACCAAGCAAGTTCATTTCAAACTTCAGCTTCCACAAAAAAGGATCTGGAAATAAAATATATGTCATATACTGTCGTAATTTTTCTATTTAAAATAGACACCTATCGTCATTTCTCACTTAAGATACTAATTTATTTAGGATGACTGTCTGATTCCTTTGTAACACGGAGGAGGACCATTTCAAGTGTATTCACAACACAAAATTCAGCATAAGAGAGTGAATCTGAATATGACCATTAAACAACCACCCAGAGAAAGCGTGCAGTTATGATTAAGGATGGCCACCACTCTTACCTTCAAAATTACTAAGAAGTTACCTTTTTAAAATGTGTCTAAATGAAATGCATCCGTTCTCCTACAAACGCATTTTTGAATTTCAAAACATGTTCATAACAAAATTCATCTGTAGCTCCACAATAATTACCCCTTGCAAACCACTTCACATATTAGCTCCCAACTTTAAGTCAATGTATTTTAATAACTTTTTTGGACCCTAATAACATTTAATTGCATTCCACTATACCTCAGACAATTGTGTTCAGACATTTCTATACTCGCAGAATCATATGCCTATTTAAATACTTGTCACTGATTCTTAAATACATTATTAATAGTTATTCTGCAACCGAAGACAATAGTGTAAGTTATTTTTAATTACAATCATGGTAAAACGCAGGAAATCCTCACCTGAATTAAAGGTTGTGTTACTTTTTTGAAAAGTAACTTTAATTCCAATATCATCTATTTTGACCAAGTTCGTTTTGTCATCACTGCCATATAGCTCTTCTACATGCAACACAGGGAAGTCACTTTTTTCTCCTAATTCTGCTTCTATTGTCACTTCACTGCGGTTGGTATTTACAGTCACTTCATTTGCAGAATCCAAGGCAAGAGGATGTGCCCTAGGCAGGGGAGTCCTTATTTCAGAAAAGTCACTTTCTAACAGCAAGTTTGAGTTAAATTTATAGTTTACATTCCTTAAAGTTTCACTCTCTCTCTCTGGTTCTGAAACCACGCAAGAGAGTTCTGATGTAACGTCCTCATGTAAAACATCTTCAGCTTGCTCATCATCCTCAATTGCCTCTGAGGAAGGACTTGGACTCATAGCAGTCTCTGTACTAATCTCCACACAAAAGGCTTCATCTACACTCATGAGGTTCACTGAATTTTCATCTGTTTCTGCAATTTCACTCTCTACCGTGGTCTGAGATGCTGCTGATTCTTCCCTCACACCACTCTCATGAGTCTCATTCTCCCTACCAATGACAATCAAGGGATTATTGCTTTTTTCTGGGTCTGTAGTTGATAAGATGCATTCAATCTGGTTAGCAGTATCAAACATTTCCTCACTTTTGTCTTTTACTTCTGTGCTCTCAGCAGCAAGTTGACTTTCATCTATGACTGTAAAGGTGAAGAGACTATCACATTCTTCCATTGTGCTCAGAGCGATCACTGCCCCATCTTCCTTATCTCCTAGACTTGAAGCAGCATGTTGATCTTCACTGTTGGTGGCAACCCTTAGCACAGGAGATCCACATTCTCCCACAAAAATCACAGAACCTTTGTTTTTTGCATCTGCATTGAAAGCAGCTAGTCCAAACTGTTCATCTACAGTTTCAGTGGTTTCTACAATCTTACATTCCTCTGATGCATTTGGAGAGATAACGGCATCTTCATCTCCTTCTGCTACAATAAGCTGACTTTCAGCTTGTGGTGCTGCACTGATCAGGACTATCTTACATTCTTCTGTCATGCTTGTAGTGATCATAGCAGCTTCATATCTTCCTTCTGTTTCCGAAGCAGAGAGTTTGTTTTCATCTTGCATAGCTACACTAGACATTGGAGCTTCAAAACATTCTGCTGTACTTGTAGAGATCATGACCGTTTCATTTTTTGACTCCGTGTCTGACACATGTTGAATCGCCTCTTCTGTGACTTCACCTGACATTAAGATTACTTGTTCTTCTACGACACTTGTGGAAATCATTGCACACTCATCTTTTTCTTCCTTACTGCTAGCAGTTGGGTGACTTTCATCATCATCGTTATCATCATCTCCTGCACTAGATTCACTAGGCATGGGAACCTCATATATTTCTGTATCTATAGAAACCATACCATTCTCATTTATTTCTTCTGTTTTCACAGAGGGGAGCTGACCATCATATTCAATAACTGCACTTGACATAGGAGTCTCAAATTCTTCCACAATACTGGTGGAAATCATAGTGCACTCATCTTTCTCCTGCTTACTGCTAAAAACATGCACACACTCTTTAAAATCTGTAGCTGTACTGGGCATAGGCACCTCTGTGTCTTCAGAGTCTATTAAGATCATAGAGCTTTCCCCACTTTCATTTGCTCTTGCAACAGCAAGTGGACCTTCCTCAGCATCCATGGCTGAATGTAAGGGAGCATCACTTTCTTCCACTGTACTGGTAGAGATGATATCACCTTTCACTTTTTCTTCTCTGTCAGCAGGAATAAGAGAATTCTCATCTTCTGTTGGAACTGCACTACTTATAGAGGCATCAAGTTCTCTGCTGCCAAAGGAAGTCATGTCATTCTCATGTTCGTCTTCAGTGCCAGACTGACTCTTATCTTGCTCTGCCATAGCACTAGTCATGGGACCCTCACATTCTTCAGCATCTAAGGGAATCAAGGTACCATCATGCTTTCCTATATGCACAGTCGAGGCACCCTCATCCGCAGCACTTGCACTGGTTACACTGCTTTCAACAATCCCTTTAGCATTTTTGCAGTCTGTGCCACAATTAGCTTCTTCCTCTGCACTTGTCATGCTGTCAACAGTAAGCTTATCTGTATTTGTGCCAGCCACTCCCGACTCAGCCTCCATTTGTTCAGCAACTATGCAGACAATGGAACTTTCACCTTCTTCTGCACCTATACAAATAAGTGCACTTTCACTTTCCATTCCTGTACAAGTAGAAGCATGCTCATTTTCTTCATTTCCCCTTCCTGTACTGGTCACAATGCCCTCACCTTCTTCGTCTTCTTCTTTTGAGCCTGTACTAGTCACAAAACCTTCGTCATCACACAGACCTACGCTGAATGTAGTGATACTGGTGTCTTCCTTTGCTCTTGTACTGTCCATTAGACTTTCACATTTTTCCGCTTCTAAACAAACTGCAAAGCCCTCATTGCTGTCTTCTAGACCCGTACAGACTACTGAAATTTCAGCATCATCTTCTGGAGTTATGCCTGTGCTGGTCACTGCGCTTTCACCATTTACAGTATCCTCAGATTTGTCACCACTAGTTCCAGCTGTGGCACTGTTGTTTGTGACCATTGCAATACACGCACCAGTTACAGCGCTTTCTCCTTGGGCATCTGTACCAGTCACTGAGCAGATGATGAAGTTATGACCTCTTTCTTCCGCACCTGTGCAAGTCACAGTACCTTCATGTTCTTTTACTTGGCTAGCTCTCACACTGCCCCGAAATTCACCTGAACTGTCACCACTTGTCAACCCTTCACCTGTTTCTGTCCCTGCACTAGTCACAGCACCATCACTCTCCACTTCACCTAAGCAGGACACAGAACTTTCAAATTTGCCTCTATCTACACAAGTTGAAGTCTTTCGTTTTTCTTCAGAGCCTGCACTAGTCACAGCATCATCTTTTTCTTCTGCCCCAGCACTATTTACACTGTCTTCAATTTCTACTCCACTTGCATTGACTGCATCCTTATTGCTTTCTTCTGCATCAATCATGGTACAGTCACCATTTTCTTCTCCTTCTGTACTTGTCAGGAAACTTTCACTTTCTGCTAATCCTTCAGTGACAACACTGCCACCACCTTCTTCAGCTGCTGCAACAGTACACTCACCAATATCTGCTCCTGTCCTGCCATCCTCACTACTTTTTACCCATGCGCCCATTGTGAAACCCTCATCAGCTTCTATGCTTGTGCAGATCACCGTCGCTTCGCTTTCTTCTGAGCAAGTGGTTGTAGCATCACTGTTCTTTTCAGAATGTGATGCATCCTCAGCTCTTTCTTCTCCTGTACTAGTGGCCATTACAGTGCTTTCAATGATCTTTTCTGTACTAGTTCCTATCATAGAGGCTGGAGTTGTTTGGAGGCTGCTGTGTAACAAACTAAGTTTACTACTTCCTGCACTGGTACCTACTGCACTGCTTTCATTTTTATCTTCCATGTCAATCACACCAGTCCCTTCTTGCCCACAAGCTATAACAGAGCCTTTAACTGTTTCCTCATGAACTCTTTCAGGCACTATTACAGAGGAAGACTGTATCATATCATCAATATCATGCATCTCATTCTTTTCCACATTATCCATCATTGTGCTTCTTTCTCCCTTTGTGGAAGCATCTGTATTCAAGCACTCTCTTTCTTCTATTTTTAGGAGAAGCTCTTCTGTTGTTACATCTCCAAAATCTTCAGTTAAGTCAGTCATCATGCTTTCCTCTCTTACTTTCAACTCAGTTCCCTGAGTGCTTTCTAACTTTGATGCTTCATCATACTCTTCTTGACTAGGTAACCCAGCTGTATTGTCTTCCATTGCCTGTTCATCAGGCCAGGTCACCACGTTATCTTTTTCTCTACTGTTTGTCATAGTGTGGTCACCATTGTCTTTCATGACAGAACTCAGCACTGCACTATCTTGTTGCTCCAGGTATACAACCTGTGCTGCATCATTCTTTGAAATGAAAGCATCTTCAAATGAAGTCCCATCTGAATTATGGCATTCTTTAGACATACTACCCAAAGAATCTGTAAAACCCGAGACATCCATATCCACGGATTTTGCACCAGCAGCATCTTCTCTGGAAGAATTAATTGCTAAAGGAACATCATCTGAATTAGAATTTATCACAGTTTTTAAATTCTTTGGTCTTTGGCTGACTTCTGAAGCTTGATCCTTACTGGGAACATCCAGTAAGATTCTACCACTTGTTTCATACACAACGCTCATTTTATAAGCCCCTTGTTTACTGGGTCCTTGATCCATGGAAACTTGTTTGGACAAAGTGTCTAAGGCACCAACTTGTTTATTAGGAATATCTTCTTGTTTAACATTTTTTTCAGCTGCAGGCAGAAACTGCAGTTCACAAGCTTCAGGATCTGCCAAGCTGTGTTTTAATTCCTTATTTGAAATAGAGAGAGATATTTTTTCTTTTGCTGCATACTTGGCATCTGTGGCTTGGAGTGAGTTTTGAATGGTTTTTCCTTCAATGTTAGAAGCTTCCTGTACTTTTGCTTGTTTTAAATCAAGTTCCATCAGTTCTTCCTCATGACCAGAATGCAAGTCATCATTATTCACATTTGACTTTTGAGAGGCTGCAGCACGGCTGCTTTCCATTGTGCTCATGGATTGCTTTCCCTCTCCAAGTAAATCTTGGTTTGATACACTGCCTTTTCTATTTTCACAGGATATCTTCTTACTTTGTTTTTTATCCATTGCTGCTGTGATGCTCAATACTTTTTCATGCCCACTATCTATTTCTTTAATACCTTTATCTTCCAATTTGATACTCTCGTCCTTCTTCTTTATTTCCTTGTTGCTGTGCTTTAAGTTTCTGCTTTTGTGACCTTCAGCAGAGAACCTTCTTTCTAGTTTGGAATTGCTTAAATCTTTATCACCTCTATATTTCTCTTTTACAGATCCTCTTTCTCCAGAATGTACCTTAACTCTGTGACTGAAGTCTTTTTGTGATCCCTGAGTTGACTGCATGCCACTTACAGGCTCCAACTCGGCACCACTCTCCTCAAAAACTTTGTCTTCGTTCTTGGATTTGTGTTGCTTATCTGTATCATTCTCTTCCATGCTCCTATCTTTGTCTAGTTTCTGACCAGTCTCTTGTTTTGTTAAATTTTCCTGTAATTCTGTTTCAGATGCTTTGAATTGTTTACTATGACTCTTTGACTTAGACTTGAACAAAACCTTGTCTTCTACAAGGCTCTTAGATCTTCGTCTATCTTTATGAACAACATCTTCCTGTTTTAAATTACAGTCAGAGTTAGTTAATTCTATTTCATGTTTATCTTCTGAGTAGCTTTCACTCCTTCTGTGTGATGCAGAAGCAAGTTGTTTTGAGGCACTTAAGGAATCCTTTTGTGGCCTAGAATCACTTAGGGACCTTTTAGACTTGTATTCTGGTCTTGATTTTTCAGTTGAGAGATGCCTGTCTTTTTTATTTTCCTTACGCAGCAATTCATCAGCTTTTGATGTTGATTCAGAAATATTTTTTCCATCTTTTCCGGTTACTGATATTTTCCGTTCACTTCGATGTTTACTTTTTCTTTCAGATTTGTCATCCAAGGAAACCTTTATTTGTTGATTATGTTTCTGACCACCATCCTCTCCTTTCGAACTTCTCTCAAATGAATGGAGTTCAGTATCTTCACTTGATTTGTGAATACCATCTCCTTTATATTTGTGCTTTAAAGAAAGCTTATCTTCTAAAGCAGTTCTTTCCTTTTCATTTTTATCTCTGTAAGACTTGGCTTCTTTTTTGGCAGCATTTCTTGTATGTTGAGTTTCTGTGTCACTATCTTTTTTGGGGTGTTTTTCATTTTTAAATATGGATTTCTGCTTCTGTAGTTCTTCAGTATTGACTTCTGCTCTATCCAGTTGTCTTTTTGGATCCCTTGTTTCACTATCCTGCTGAGCTACCTCAGCCTGAAGAGAGGTGGAGGTTCTTCTTTTATGCTCTTTTTCTCCTTTAGAATCACTTTTGCTTTCCTCAGTTGAATGCACTGATTCTGAAAGTCTTCTAAGCTGCTTAGAGATTTCACTTTTCCCATGATTATGCTTTATTTCTTTGGAAGAATTTTTTTCGCAAGTCTACAAAAGAAAGTTTTTATATATATAAGCAAATGTTACATGGTTCCTTCACTACGTGACTGAACAGAATTGTTAAGGGCAAACTCTCCATAAAACCAGTACATCAGAAAATACACTTAACACTGTAATAAAAATCCACCTAAAATATAGTCAGTAAGAAAACAAAACTTGCCATTTTCATTTCAACTATCTGCCCTTGTGGGAAAATCCAAAGAAAGAGAAGTTAATCTTAAGAAGTCTGTTTGAACTTGAGTATCTTTTCTTTATAAAGCAATTTTTCTTCCTAAAATAATTTAAATGGATTTTTAAATAGGCAATCACAATTTCAAGTACTACACAAGTTACTTTAAACAGTCATTATGCTGTTTAAAAAAACCAAACAAACAACATCCCAAAACCCACATAAGATAGACTTAGACTTCTGTTTGAACTTCCAACTATCACTTTTTTTGTTTGCTAATAGTGTTGTTGGCTAAAAACTCTCACCATAAAAAAAATCTCTTTCCTTAAATGTTTGGACTACATTCAGTTTACCTTTAACTTCCCAGTGAGTAGTTTAAACAGACCAAACTCCTCAAGTCTTTGCACATAAGACACTCTTTTTTTTAAACCCAACATGCTTCACAGAATCAGGCTTAAACTGTATCTCATGTTCTGCTACCACATGCATCAGTATCGAATACATAGATGGCATCATGGCTTGCATCAGAAATGGTGTGACCAGCAGGACTAGGGAAGTGATTGTGCCCCTGTACTCAGCTCTGGTGAGGCTGCACCTTGAATACTGTGTTCAGTTTTGGGCCCCTCACTATAAGAAGGACACTGAGCTGCCGGAGTGTGTCCAAAGAAGAGCAACGAAGCTGGTGAAGGGTCTGGAGCACAAGTCTGATGAGGAGCAGCTGAGGGAACTGGGGTTGTTTAGTCTGGAGAAGAGGAGGCTGAGGGGAGACCTCATTGCTCTCTACAACTACCTGAAAGGAGATTGTAGTGAGGCAGGGGTCAGTCTCTTCTCCCAGGTAACTAGGGACAGGACGAAGGGTAATGGCCTCAAGTTGTGCCAGGGGAAGTTTAGATTAGATATTAGGAAAAAAATTTTTCAATGAAAGGGTTGTCAGGCATTGGAACAGGCTGCCCAGGGCATTGGTGGAGTCCCCATTCCTGAAGGTATTTAAGCAATGTGTAGATGAAGTGCTAAGGGACATGGTTTAGTGGTGAAGTGGCAGTGTTAGGTTAATGGTTGGACTTGGTTATCTTAGAGATCTCTTCTAACCAAAGCAATTCTGTGACTGTATATTCTAGCGGCTACTGGAATTCAAAACACATTACTACAGCAATGCAAAATCACTAATGCGACTAAAAGAACTAGCAGGAAAAAACTAATTCATAAAAATGAATGCAATATGATGCAGTTTGGTACGGACATATGAACGAGTACTATTACAATTAAAAAGGGAGATCATAAAGTTTAAGAGACACATACCTCATTTGTTTTTTGCATTTCTTTAGAATCTTCTTCAGATGGCTCGTATTTCTTTTTGCAGCCATCTTCAGCATGCCTGAAAAAAAAAAAAAAGAACAATGTGTATCAGCCTAACATTAGCTTGTAAACTTTCCGCCTTTAAAGCCAAAAGAGAGAAAAACGCACACTAAAATACTGAAATAGAACATGGTCACACAACTTCTGACTAGCCAATTTGTCCAAGCTTTTTTTTTCTTGGAAAATTATGTGTACCAACTTCAAAGATATTCTCTTGACATCAGTGCTTTAAAGCAAATAATATTGTTATGACAATATTAGTACTACAGTTGTCCCTGTAAAATGGGTAACACATCTCCTTGCCCCATATATACTCATATGTAGACAAATATGTACACATGTACGTATCTATGTAAAACCTTAATTTAAAGGCCAAGTTGACTGACTAACATATTAAATGTACAAACATCTAAAAGCTGTCCATTCCCATACTTTTATTAGCATTCTGTGTATGAAAAGGCTGCTACTGCAGTCTCAGCTGCAGTGTATTTAAGCAGCTAGAGTACAATTTTCTGCCTGAACTTCATTCGTTATGCTACTTATTAGAAAAAAAATTAAGTAAATATTTTAAGACAAAATTGTTAAAATGGGTAGGGTGAACTACAGAGCTGAAGAGTTTTTCAATACACAAAAATGAATATTCAAGAACTTCATTTCTTTTGAGCAAATACAAGAATACCTTGAATCTCTTTTTCTTTTTCTGCTCAAGGCTACTTTTTTTTCTAAAAATTTCTGTTCTTTAAGCACATCCTTAATGCTGGTACCAGTAGCTTTTGAGTCAAGGCTTCTTGATGAAGGTTCTTCTAAGTTCAAGACAGTTTTTCCTAAAATAATATACAAATGGTAAAATACATAAGTATGTCATTATATTACTGTTTCAGCTATGAATGTGACTGAAAGCAGTACAGAGAGTAGTAATGTGTAGCAGAGAATACTAGTGTATATAGGTATTCATTGTGTTTAAGCAATATAATGATATATGAAAAGATATACAAAAAAGCGAAGACATGAAATTTTGTATTAATAATTTGCATTATACATTTTTCTGTTACATCACTTTTGAAATGTTGGGGTTTGAAGGGAAATGACTAGAGACCTACTACCAATATTTTAAGTTGAATGTTTTTTTCCAGAGAGCACAGGCAAGAGTGGGGCAGCAAGGGCTGTTGTATTTCTCATACCTTTAGCATTTTGATTTCCAGTTTTTAGGGATTTTGTTTTTTCTGCAGCCTTCTGTTTACGTTTTTCTTCAAGTCTCTCTCTGTTAATTTGTCTTCTTAGGAGTCTCTCTTCTTTTTCTTTGGCCTAGAGATACAAAACCAAGGAAAACAATTTATCATTAGGTCAGAGTATTCTTTGACTACAAATGTATGTCTAAAACCCACAGAAAACAGAACACTGTAGCTTGAGGCAAACTAAAAAATGAATAGACCTTAGAAATCACTATATGAAAGATAATGAAATCCTCTAATACTCCTATCAAGTCAAACTAGCTGAGTTCCAAAGAGGTTCACTGCTGCTTAAAACCGCAGTCTGAGGCTATGAGACATTCTCAAAGTATATGTCTTATTTTATATACGTAATATATACGTAGTGGACATATATAAACAAAAAAAAAATATATATATATTTAGCCAAAGGAAAAAGATCTAGAGGAATTGCGGTTCCCTCTTCTGTGGCTGGTCCTTCTTCCACAGAACACAGTGAATATGCTTAAACCTCTTTTTCCATTCTCAGTGGCTGCAGACATGCTACAAACTACTGATTTCATGGACAGCAAGAACAGCTGTAAAGAGATGATGTAATGAAGTAGTCTGCATTAGTTAACACAAGCCCAAATGACACAAAACAACACTGAAGGCAGGCTACAGGTACATATGGGCTGCTTTTTCCACCCAAATTGTCTATGTACATTAACTCTGCTGAAGACCAGGTTTTTCTTATGTTCAGCAGTTCTTACTCTCCATATTAAACCACTCAGATGAGAAAGAGTCCACCTATTGCTGCGATTCTGCAGAGACACTGCTTGTAATTAGTAAATCTTCTGTCAACATCAAAAGACTGTTCACTTTAGAGCAGGAGAAAAACATGGAAAAATTGTGGCATTGCTTTCACCACCAGAAACTATAACCAGCAGAGTGCTTCCCTGGAGAGCAGATCATGCAATATTAGCACAAGTCTGAAGGAGGGGCAGTTGCAACACAAGAGGAAAAAGAAAAAAAAAGAACTGAAAACCAGAAGATTCCCCCTCACAAACCAAATAACAAGTGGAATTTCTGTGCTGAAAAGTTTCAGGAGCCAGAATGCGAGCAGTAACAAAATCCACACTTACAATGGACTGCCGGCGTTGTTCTACAGTTCGTTCATCATCAGAATCACTGAAGTATTTGGAGTACAAGAAAGGCTTGCGAACATAAGCATGACGAACAGGCTTGGCTTTCCCATCACTCAGATCATTAGCATGAGGCTTTGTCTTACTTTGACTGTTTTTCTCCTCTTCATCTGAAGAAAGGTTAGTGAAGTGTAGAGATACACTGATAAATTAGGGCAGTGCTTTCAATATAACTTCTGAGGAGGCAAAGCTACTCAAAATGCATTAACAATTATTTCTTCTAAAAAACCGAACAGTTAAAAAAATTAAACCCTTTAACAGCAAAACATCACTAGATTATGAAAACCCAAAAGGTATATTCAAGTGTTTGTGCATACCATTCAGCCAAGAAACTGCAACATACAAACCCCAGAACAAACTGGGATACAACTATTGGGCTTATCCTCTTGCTTGACATTACGTCGCCTTTTTACATATAGTATTTAGTAGTTAACATTGCATAGTAAGTTAGAAAATAATTTCTGTTATGTATTAAATTAAGCTTCTTCCCTGTACTAAAAAAAATTGTACAATATTTGAGAACATAAAAACCAGATAAGCTCACTGAAATATATACACAAAACACATTGATGTTTATACTCATGTAAATATTATTCAAGTAAAAATAAATACATTATTTCAGTTTTATAAAAATTATTAGAAAGAGAACAAAAACATTTGTGCAAACAGGTACGAATTATTTGTATCCTTGAAATACAGTTAAAGCTTGTTTTCACTTCACAAATATTTAGTCAGAGCTGAATGCAGTCACAGTCATGTTTAAAGGTAACACCAAAGCCAGATAATATGCAAGTAATTCAGTGCTTCTAAATAATATTCTTAGAGCAGAAGAGATAAGCTCACAGCACACTAGACACAGCTCATTCAGGTACTAAGGCACTCTGTATTATGAAGTGAAAAATCTTATTAACTGCAAAAGCCACATATCTGCAGAAATCAGAGTCTGAAGTTTGCTCTAGACAGGTAGAACACAAAAAATTAACTCAGTCAGTGAAAATATCTGATGTTTCCAAACTCTTAAAGCTAGATTCATTCCTGCTCCTTCTGCTATGGCCAGGCAGAACTTGGAAATCCCTACAATCCTAACACTCTAAAAGCAACTTGATCGGCAAAGTCAGCTACAACCACTACCTTGGGGTCACAAACAAAGCACTCCAGTGTTATACCAAATTCATGGCAGAAGGGAGTGGGAAAAGCCCCATAGGAAAGTGACATATCCATCACCAATAAGTGTTTGTCATCTATGAAATACCGTATTACAAAAAAGATTCACAATGTTTAGAATACATCAAGCTATTAAAAATATATTCAAAGGATGTCCACTATTCGTCTTTCGTAACTGCACAAGTGCTACCCATCGCACATTCAAATTCTCTCTCATAAATGAGTACAATAAAACACACTGCAAAGCCTCAAATTTATGATACTATGCACTCTATGAAAGCATTTCATATTCTTCCTTACTACGTAACAGTTTAATTATTTTACCATCTGATGTGATCTCCCCTTCTTCAGTACTGTCAGAAATTACAGTCTCCTCTTCACTCTCCTCTTCAAAGGAAGAAAGGTCACTGGTATGGACAGAGCTGACAGTGATGTCACTGAGTACATCCACATCTGAGTCTATCAATGTATTTTCTACCAAAGGAAAAAATAGAAAGAAAGGGCTGTAATGCAGTACACTGTATTTGAGAAAATTTTCTTACCAAAACAGTGCTTTTGCCACTGAAAAAAAAAATCATCTTAAAAACAAGAAACAGAAAAAAAATGACAAATTTGTAACACCTTAAAGAAATGTTATTAGGCTAACTTGGATTTACTCAAAACAAATATCACCTTGAGGTAGAACTAGAAACTTTAAATGCAGACTGGAATTCTGGAGAGAACTCGCCAGAGTAAGGCAGATGACCAATCACACACTTGAGGAACCAAAGCTCATCTGATTCCTAATGTGGGTACTTGTTAAGAGAGATGAACCAAGATATAGCTGTGGCTAGCTAGACAAATCTGCCAAAACTAGCAGAGAACCTACATTCCAAATATACTTCTGATTCACCTCTCGAATACACTTAAAAACTCCTAATATCTTAAGGAAGAGCACTGCCCACACCATACCTTCTTTAGTACTTTCAGTTGTTCTATGTTTATTGCTATTTTTTTCTGGAATTAACTGTTTCACTGGTTCTGATTCTCTTGCTTGCTTTTCTTCTTTTGACTTCATAGTATCATCGCTTTTCTTTGAATGGTCAGACTTCTTGTCAAGTTTTTCCTTCTTTTCTTTTCTTCTTTCACCCTTCTCACTGCTGTCTGGTTTCTTGTCACATTTATCTAATAATTTACTCTTTTGATCTTCACTTTCCTGTTGAATTTCTTTACTTGTAAAAGTCACATTATTAGTATCCTTTGCTGAATTTTTTATTTCTTCACTTTGGCAGGGAAGGTCATTTAAACCTTCACACTTTGCAAATGTTTCAGCTCCTTCTCCAGAAAGATCACAAATTGTCTTCTCTCTCTCTGACAAGTCCTCCACATTTCTCTCTCTATCAGTGCTACCATCCACACTCTGCTGAGATGAGAGTCTTTTTGCAACTCTGTCATTGTTCTTGGGATTTGAGTTCTCTGTTGAAGCCCTGGCAGCACTTGCTTCTTGGTTAAGAGAAGTTATTGTTTCCAAAATGGACATTGCATCGCTAGCTACATTGCCACTAGGAGCTGTAGTAGAGACACCTTGAACAGTAAGAAAGAAAATAGTTTTAGTACATCTTAAGTTTCCATAACACCATTCAGACCGAATTTTAAGCAAGTGTACGGAAAAAGAATAATTTAAAATACTATTTAAAATAAGTAAAATTAACTAAAAGGTTCGACTAATTTTGCACGTAGAGAATTTGGTTTTAAGAAAAAGAAGAAAGAAAAAGAACAAGAAGTTGCATTCCTGCAGCAATTATGATCTTATTAACAGATTCATTTTACTCTGTGACATACTGCTGCTTTCGAGATGCTTTCGAATGTTCTATGGGAAGAATGTTCCGAACACAATCCTTGTTCAACTTTACCATCATCCCAAATGGGATGACGACTCTGGAGAAGCACAGTATAGAAAACTACAGCAGAAAGTCTGTATTTCATACCTCTGGTATCTTCATAAGTGACACATAAACAGACTCAGCATATTGATTATATAACAACAGGATTATCAGAAATACCTTATCATTTTCCCACCTTCTTAGAAACAACTCTGAAGAAGCTGAGAAAGGGTTAACTGGACTAGCACTAAGAACTGCAGCTGCCTTGTTAACCCACTTACTTTAAAGGAAGTGGGCCTCACAGGAAAAGGGCTAGGATTTAAATAAAGGGTCTGGTTACAAATAGATGGACTGCTGTGGAATCTCTTTGGAAGGGAAAGAATGGACAACTACCTGCAGGAGTGTTTAGAAGTCGATACCAGGCAACAAAATTGAAAATTGTAAAGAAAAAGTGTTAGTTTACAAACAAACTAAAGATTGGCTGATTTACAGCAGAACTTAAGCTCCTTAGAGGTCCTTAGCCATCCAAATTTTACTACACACAGCAACTGCATTAAGACAGCTGTCTCACAGATAATTTTTTTCTGATCTACCAATGCATAAAAAAATTGAATCACTATTCTCTTACAGCTATGCCTTACCTGATCCTATAATACTTAGACAGCCAAACCCTGAGACCAAATTTTTTCCCTATAGTAAACTGATCCCTTGTAATCTCAAGCAGAAGTGACAGAGCAACACGGTGACATCTCTCTTACCTTCTACCTTTATACATACAGTAACAGACTAGTAGTATGATACACTACGCTGCCTGGAGCTCACCTTGTTAATACTGATGCTAACTATTTTGTGCCAGCAGCAAACCTAGCCAACGTTTCTGCTCCCTCAAAAACCAAATTTTTGTTAAAAGAATACCTTGTACTGTAATAGAAGCATCTGTTTTCTCCTCACTTGGAGCTGTACTGGGGCCTGCCTCCTCTTTGTGATTCAATGTGGCTAAAAATTCATGGACAGCTTTTTCCACCTGAGGTCTGAATGTGTGGTTGATCTTTGGGTCCACAACCTGAGAAATAATTCTGTCAATTCCAGATTCCAACATTCCAGACCTGGAACAAAGTTACATGAATACTTAATAACAAAAATGACTTTTCAAGGACATCTTAATGAAATACACTCATTTAGATGTGACAAACACTCCTAAGAACCTTCAATGAAACGTTATCATTTTCTGAGCATCACTGCAGCTATATATTCAGCCAGCTGCCTGTACTTCAACAACTCTCTCTACACCTTACAAACCAAGAAAAAAAACGCTAGAGAAATAAAGTAATGTAATAGCATGGAACTAACACAACAAACAGCCTGTTGTTATGTCATTATTGGTTATGCCTACAAATGCTATCTAATTGCAAAAACGACATTTGTGGAAAAACTTTAAGAAGCCGCCTGATGTTATAAATTCCCATGGCATAAAACAGATGAATTGTAGAAGGTGTGAGGGACAAATGACTACCAGAGCTGTCATCAGCACCGTAAGCTACGTTCTGCCCAGTACCTCAGAGTGTGTGACACCTCAGAGTTCTGCAGCTTTATAGAACACTCTTAATCTTCAGTAAAATCAAATAAATATCAAGAGAGCTTTGTATCTACAGGTTCTCTTTGGACCCCTGAAATCTTTTATGGAAGATATACTGCCCCTTGTCTTCATTGCTTCTTTAAAAAGAACTAAAAAATATCAAAACAAAACAGCTCCTCAGTACCAGTTATCAGTGGTACCACTACAGCATAACTGAGTAAGTTTGTTCCCAGATTCTTTGTTTGACTCAACTTAGTGACCAAACTCATGCTGCTTTCAAGTAATTTACTAACGTTTCTCATGACTCTTAAGTTTTGAAGAGAAAAACTAGAGGAACCCTCATGGAATAATGTAACATCAGGTAAGTGATTGACATCACTTTCATGTAACAGCAGTTCTGAAAAACCTCTTATCTTTCTAGCTAGAGTTGCATTCATTTTTTTGTTTTGGGAATTTACCTTTGTACTCCGCAGAGCTTAGTTTGCCAAATCCTTCTAACTGTCCTTAGCTCAAAAGTTGATGATAAGAGCAATTTTATTAACACCTCCCTTAAAAGAAAGAGTAACGATAAACTTTAGCTGGGGTGTTGCATCCCAAGTCAGAAACAAGCTTCTCATCCCTGCATCGACGTGAATCTGACAAAATAACATTCTGACTAACTCTGACTAATGCTGATGGCGAGTTACTATCTGAAATAACACCGTGTTTTAAATGCTAAAAAAAAAAAAAGCTTCTTCAGAAATTTCTTTGAAGAAAGCTCTTCGTAAAGCTCTACTTCACAATTGATGTAGAGCCTCTGTCACCTCTCATGGTTCAAACAGAAACCCCAGAGCTGTCACTTACTTGAGAACCTGCTGCCTAATGTTATTCCTCAGCTGGTTCTTGTTGAGATGAGGACTCCAGGTATGAGTCGCCAAATGATTGGAAACAAAGTTGTCAACACGCTGTCTCAAATTCTGGTAGGCAGGCTAGAAAGTAACAACAGACAGGTTGGACAGGAGGCTTGGGGAAGCAGTCACCCTCCCGCCGGGGGAGCGGGGACCCTGTCGGACCCCTCCGACCCACTGAGGCGCAGCCACAGTGTTTGAACACCCCCGTGCGCTATGAACACCCCGCACCACCAGCCGTGGGGTGCCGCCGGCCAGCCCACGCTCCCCCCGGGAACAGGGGCTCCAGCTCTGCCCCCGGAGCCGCCGAGAAGGGCCCTGGGACGAGCCGGAGCCCCGCGCGGGCCCAGGAGGCCGCTCTCCACCCCCGAGCGCCGGGCGCACTCCGCCGCCACCCCGGGCCGGGCCCCGCCGCTCTCCGACAGGCCCAGCCCGCCCCGGCGTGCCGGAGCCCGGGGAGAGTCTCCGGCGGGGCGCCGGGTCCGCCCGCCCGCCCCACCTTGGTGTCCACGTCGGCCAAGCAGTCACGGCGGAACTGGTCGAAGAGCCCCTGGCTCTTGAGGTGGTTGACGATCATGGAGACCAACTCAGGCTCGGCCGCGCCGCCCCCCACAGCAGTCCCGGCCCCCGGCAGCGGCGGCGGCTGCTGAGGAGGCGGCGGCGGGGGCGGCGGCGGCGGGGGCTGCGGCTGGGGGTTGC
This sequence comes from Podargus strigoides, assembly GCA_028020825.1. Lineage (NCBI taxonomy): Eukaryota > Metazoa > Chordata > Aves > Caprimulgiformes > Podargidae > Podargus > Podargus strigoides. The sequence continues at coordinate 15,358,042 of CM051621.1, forward strand.
TGGCCATGGGGTCGGCGGGGCGGCGCGGCCTGCGCGGGGCGCGGCTGCCGGCTCTCCCGGCCGGACCCCGGGACACGGCTTGTTACCGAGCAGCGGCCGCGGCGGCGCTGACCCCGGAAGCGAAAGGGAACGGAGGGAGGGAGCGACGGGAGGGGAAGCAGGGGCGCCGCCGCCGAGAGCGGCGCCATCGGCGCGAGGCGGGCACTGGCGGAGCCGCGCGCAGCACCGCGAGCCCTTTAAGGGGACGGAGGGGGGCGGAGCCGCTCGCGGCCCGCTCCAGGGGGACCCCGATCCGGCGGCGGCCAGGGGGGGAGGAGGGCGGCCCCGGCGGCCCTCGGACCCTGCCCGCCTCGCCGGCAGCCCGCCGTGCTGCGCGGCCGCGTCTGGGCGCTGCGGGCAGCGCAGTAGCCTCCGCCGCCCCTGCCGCCCGCCACCCTGCGCCGCGCCGCCGCCGCACTCCCCGGCGGTGCCCCCGCCGCTCCGCCCCGCGCCCCGCCCCTTCCTGCGCTGGCCGCCATCATGGTGGGGGCAGCGCCGCGCGCTTCCTCCCTGAGGCGGGGGCGGGGCCTGGGGGCGGGTGTCGGGCCTGGCCGTGGCATGGCGGCGGCCGCGGTAGGGGCAGTGCGGGGTGTGGGGGCAGCGGTGTGAGAGGATGGCTGTTCTCTCCTTAGGAGCTGTTAGCGGAGACTTCCCCCCCTGCCCGCGCTCTGCTGCAGGGGACACTCGTGCCGTCTCCCCAAGGATAAGTGAAGTCTTTATGTGGGATCCTGTGTCTCACCTTCCCACAGGCTCCCTGGGCCGTGAGGGGCCTGCGTGAGGCAGCTGGGTGATGGCATTTAAAATACTTGAGCTTAAGCTTGCTTCCTTTAAATTTCCGTCCATTACCACCTGCTTTTCTAACACAAGTGTTTTCAGGCCGCCTCTTGTTTGCAACTCATTTTGCTGTGCCTTTCTACATTTACCTCGTTGTTACGGTCACGGCTGTTCAGTGTGTTGTCCAGCAGTCTCCTCAGTGGCTCTAATTGCCCCGTCACTCCTCTCAGTATCTTCTGTTTCCATGGTCTTTGCAGTGCAGACTGCTGGCTGGTAGTTCCTAGGCTGACCTGTTGTGGTTAAAACAGGACCCCAAAGCCAGTAAGCAAAAAAAATAATAGAATCATAGGATCACAGAATAGCCTTGGTTGGAAGAGACCTCTAAGATCATCAAGTCCAACCATTAACCCAGCACTGCCCAGTCACCACTACACCATGTCCCTCAGCACCTCATCTACACATCTCTTAAGTACCTGGAAATAAAGACATTAATTTTGTTATAGTTGGGACGATAACTGAGGGACAGTGCTGTTTCACTGGGTATGGTTTGGCTCTCCAGTCTCTGCCTACCTAGGTGGCTGAGCGCCTGTCTTAACCAGGATGATTAAGGGTGAAAGGAAGTATAAAAATGTACTGAAAAATATAAAAAGTGGCTTACAGCAAAAGCAAAGGGGCTTGGTGGTAACAGTGTTTTGGTTACACAAATTTTGTGGTGTAATGACTGGACATCTTGTCCAGCTACGAATGTTAGAAATTGCCCTCTACAGTAATCACTAAAAATCAGTTTGATCATAAAGACAAGAGCATTGGGATTGTTACTGCAGACTTAAATGCAGGTTAGATGTGTAAAGCTTCTTGTCAGATAATGAAGACAAAGATTTTGGAGTGAAAACAAAGGATTTGGGGTTTTTTTTTCAGTATTTTGTCGTTCTGACTTGAGTACTCTTGTTTGCCTTCACAGTCCCAGTTAATTTTCCTAACCTATATTTCTGTTATCATTTGAAGTTGCACATGCTTCATATCTTCCTTTATACTTGGAAGACTTCTTTTAATGGACAGTCCTAAGGGTAACTCTCCTTAACTTTTGCTTTTTCCATATTCACCTTATTCCTTACATTTTCACTTATGTAATCAGTTAAATTTACATCTAGTGTCTGTTTGGCTTATGTCTCACACTGCAAATTTTCTGTATATTGAATTATACTTTTTCTAAAGTCATTTGGAATACTTGTAGTGTTAATGTCTGTGATCTCTAGTCACAGCGCGAGAATCTTCATTTTGTACTCTGAGTTCTGACTGTAGTGCATTTTACTTTATTTGGAACTTTTAGTGAAATGTTTTTGCTTTTAAAAAAATCACATTACTTGTTCATTTTTTCATATCCTGCAACCTGCAGCCCCTATTATGGGTATTTACAAACTGGTAGTGACTGCAGTTGCTTTTGCGTTCTCTTTTAGGGAAATCGTCTCATTTTAAAATATTTTTGACATATATTTAATATGAAAAGTCCCAGCAAGTTTCTTAGTATATTCTTACTTCATTAAGTAGATAACAGATATTTCTTAATTCCAGCTAGAATTCTTAAAGTTCAGGTAAACAAAAAGGAGGTGTGTATGATATTGTGAGAACAAAAAGCTTATATGCCTGCAAGAGGAGACTGGACAAGTACATGTAGGTATGATAAGTTACAAAGCTCAGGGCAAGTGCTGCTGGCTCAGAATGTACCTGCACTGTGGGGATGGGAGACTATTTCATTCTCATTCTCTTCCTAGCTCTAGGCTTGCTTTGGTCTCTGAATCAGACACAGAACTGGACAGGCTGGACAGGCCCGTTTCAGCCATTGCTGTTATGGCAGCAAGGCACGCAGCTTGTGATTTCGAGTTAACGTCTTTTTGTCACAGGTTATGGTTGAGTAATTGAGGACATAAATGGAATTATGCTATCTCTAAAGCAGAAAATCTGCTCCTAAACAGTAACAATATGTGGAATTTAGAAATACTGGTGCAACAGTGTAAGTCAAAATAAAGCGCCTGCAATAGCTCTTTCTTTTGTAGACAGTGTTGTAGAAATCTTTGTCTGTGAATGCCTACCACAAGCATCAAATTCAGTGACTAGCATCCCCAACTGATTTCATGGGTGTTAATAAAATTAAACTCTCTTGAAGCCGGTTCATACCATAGCTGATAAAAGTGGTAACGGAACTTGGCCGGTTAGCTGTGATTCCCCTCCCCCTCCCCCATAAAATACTTTTTTGGTACTTTTTTCCCTCTATCTCCAAAACTTTGTTAATGCAGTGCATGCCGATAAACAATCTAAATTTATGAAGCATCTGAAATCCAGGTGTCTGCTAGATTAAAAAGGTAAAAAGAAGGTTAGAAGGTAAGAAAGTAAAAACCTTTCAGTTTGCATACGAGTGAAGTACTGATGGTTTTGAAGAGATGCACTTCCTCTGTGATGAACTCTGTGTTGCAAAGTTCTGTGCTCTCTAGAGATAAAGTGTTGCTGGCAGTGTTGAGTTACAGGGCTGAAAAGCTTACTTGGAAAATGTCCCTCTTAAATCTCTGTAGTCTTTGCAAATGAGCGTACACAGAAAGGGAAGCTGTTTAGAAGCACTTTAAGTTTTCTAGGAAAAAGTAAAGACTTTTCACCAGGACTGACTGAAATGCCAAATGCCTGAGCAGATTCTTGAATAGTGAAACCTTTACAGCTGTCCAACACCAGCTAGAGATCTGCCCTGGATTAATTGCTCACTTCTTGCTCTATATATGTGGTAACATGCCTGTGCCCTGCACCGTCTGTGCTCCATTCTCCAAGGCTTATTTTCTTCCAGTGTGTAGCTTATGTATTGTTTACTATGGTACAATAAAGCCCAGAACCATCAATGGTGAATTATTTGTTGTATAAACGTGCATCTCCTGATACATATTTCACATTAACCTGTCCTGGTGCATAAACAGTACATTTTATGATTGTCTCTAGTTAAGGAAAGTCTCGTATTTTCTGATGCTTGCTAATATGGGATTTTTTCCAAAAAAGGCAAAGTATTACACATAGGAGCAACACCAGTAGTCACAATCTAGCCCACTCTGTTTTGAAACAGCAGAGAAACAGTTCCAGCATTGCTGAGGTTTTATGGTTCATCGATAACAGCAAATGTGGCTTCAGCTAAGCTGCGCCATGAGATGCTGCAGTTGCAAGACTAAAATGAAGCCAAGACGTGGACTGTACCTTCAGCTGTAATGTGATCACAGCGATCCATATCCTTACATGGCAACGCTTCTGGTGGTTGAAATGCTCCTGGACTTCCAAGACCGGAGGATATTATTTTATCATCTTTTCTGGATAAATAAAGAATATTTGGATGAACTGTTTGTTATTTAATAAAGCATGCTTGAAGTGCTCTTTCTGACTTCACAACCATGTTCCTTTCCAGGTGTTACCAGTGTTTTTATTTGTTCAAGCACATATATTTTCACATACATATATTTTTTTTTTCATTTATCACTGGCAAGTAGGCCCTATGTACAAGGTGATGCTTGATGGCTTAAGTATATTATCCAGTGGAAAGGCAAATGTATGTTCATTCAGTAGGCTGCCTGTCCTAAGTGTTTTCCATAGGCAAGCCTTTGGTAAGCAAAAGACTTGGCAGAAATGAAAACAGTGACTGAATGAAACAATTTAAAGCAATGAAAGGAAAGCTTTTATTTAAACTAGCCTGTCGTGACCTTGTACTGACACTTCTAATACTTTTTGGTCACTTCTAATGAGATTCCTTGAGCAAAACTAAAACTACTGTGAGATCCTGGTTCTCCCACCAGAGCTGACCCCAGTGATTGTTGTCAGTGACACTTTAGGTCAACTGAGACAGCACATGGTAGGTAGCTCCTTGAGGTGGCTATAAAAACAGAGACACTGAAGTGCTCTTTAAAAGTACTAAGTTTTTCATGTTTAGTAGTTAATGCTTTTGATTATATTTGCTGGGAAGATTGGCTGGTTAAAGTTTGAAAAAAAACACCTTGTAAAGTCTTCTAAGTTGCTTTTCAACAAACTGCATTTTTGATACTTTTTTCACTGGTGTGCAGAGAAATGAACTTGTCTTTATGTATCTAGCTTTTACATGTAAGTGTAACTTTATCTGAAAGGTTAGGATTATTTTTTCCAGTTTCAGAAATTCAATGTACTATCCAGTTTGCAGATGATACTTTTGGAGTACATTATTTTGAAGGTACAGCTATGCTTCTTTTCCCTTTGTTCTCATTTTATATCTCTTGTCGAGGCCAAAGAATGAGTTCCTGGATCCCTAAATTTTGCAAGATGATGAGTAGAGCCTGGTTAGCAGGTGACATTTGAGAGCAAAAAAGATTACTGTCTCAAATAGCTTTAATCCATAGACTTACTTGATTTTTTATTTTTTTTCTGTAGCCAGAAAGAAATCTTCAGTGGCAGATGGAGCCTTGACCTGCCTGTGAGAGGAAAGCCCCTCCACGTGGCCATGGCTGTAACTCGTGGTACAGCTGTTTGTGCTGCACTCTTCCCAGATAATAAGGAGAGAGACTAAAGCTTTCATACCTCTTCACAAGCAATCAATGACTAATTGATGCAATACGGGTGGGATTGTTATTGGCATCTAAGGGACTGAACATGTAATTGCCATTAACATGATTGATGATCTCAGCATTTTTTTTTTTTTTTTTAAATTTTTTTTTTTTAAATGTAGGTTCCTGCCTGCTGGAGAAATACCACTTTATTTCTCCATTCAGATGAAAAATGTTAGAATGAGTGACTGTGCTCCCTTTAATAGACTTCTTTCTTTGCCATTTGTTTTGGACTGGAAAATACATGGTTTTGCTATTTGTGTACAGGGAGATGGAGAAAAACTTAATAGAGGCTGGTTCTCCAGAGAGAGCACAAGAGATTGTACACTCTTTCACTTTTGCCTAAATGTAATTTTAATGGTAAGGTAAAATGGTACAGCTTAAACATGAAAGCAGAGAGTGTGGATACAGGAAAGCACAACACCTTTTATATCAGCATTCTTTGCTGACTGCAGCAAGGTGAAATCAAGGTGGAGGCATTGCTTAGATGGGATGCATGAAGCCTAAAGTAGAGCTGATGGACTGAATTTTACTTTAATTTATACCTGGTGTAGTTCCATTGAAGTCAGCAGGGAGATGGATCAAAGCAGGACTTTGCTGCTAAATAATAGGGTGCTCAAAATTGCTCATGCCATCATTTTTGCAACCTTGGTTGTAATACTCAAGTGAAAATTAGAGTTATTTTATCTAGTACAAAACCAGTATTTTCCATGGAAAATTCTGAAAATGTCATTTTCAATGTCGTAAAATTTTAAAAAAGGGAAACCAATTAATCTGGGCTTTTGACTTGTTCTGCTGTGTTGATGGTGCCACATGTTCAGAGGAAAAGGGATGCTGAGTCACCTTCCAGCAGCGTTCTTAGGAGAGGTGGAGTGGAGGGACAGAACAAGACAGGTCATTTTGTTGCTGTTGACCTACTTTCTGTGCTTGGTTCCCCATACCACCGGGCAATTTGGAGAACTCTAGCTGAAGTCATTGGTGAGGTGAGAGTGTGCAGAGAAAGGGCTGGTATGAGGGAGGTGTAGGTGGAACACACCACCCTGTTGGGTCCTGCTGCAAATTGTGGCTGTGGGTCGGGTGCAGTCAAGAGTGTTCCCTCATTCCCAGGGCACTGCAGATCCCACTGGATACCCCAGCCACATGCCTGTGATCCTTGCCTGGCTCTTCATCGAGCAGGGAGAGAGGAGGAGAGTATTGCACACCTGAGGCTGGTCCCACTGTTAATCCAGGTGACATGCTTAAATGGGAGCCAGGAGGTTTCCTACCTACTCCAAACTATTGCAGTTCAAGGCCAAGGGTAGCCCTCAGGACTCATTTGGAAGAAGATGGGATATGGGGAAAAGAAATCTTCAGTAAACCAGCTGAAATAATAATGCTTGTTCAAAATCTTTCCTCCTCACCTATTGATTTGCACAAAGATGATAGGATTTTAATGTCTTTAAGATTTGTGCTTTTCTGCCAGATTTCATTAAAATTGGCCAACTGTTTCAAACGTTGTAGGGCAGGGGTTGGAGAAAGACTGAAAAATAGTGAAATAATTGTTTCCTGGGGGAAAAAAGAAAGAATAGAAGCCTGGATCTGTGAGGATATATTGTATATGGAGATAACCAGCTCTGAATATATTGAGAGACACTCTGCTTTCCGAATAGGAACTGATGTAGGAGTCAGAGAAGGGGAAACAATCCCGGACTAATGCACCTGCTCATTCATGCTGGGGAGTGTGAGAAATACAAGGTTTTCTATTTCATTTGTTTAACTGGAGGAAAATGGAAAGTCAGAGAAAAGTATTAACTGTATTACTAATGTCAGTCCCAAACATTCAAGCATCCTGAGTTTGATTCTGCAGTGGGAAAGAGAGCATTTTTAAATGGGTATGAGAGTAAGAAATCTGAATGTATTGGTATTTTTAGCTTTTATTTGCTCCTAGCAAGGTTTTGAAACCTTCCTGAAATGGAGAAATGTGATGTTTGCTCCAGCAATGGGATTTGTAAAAAAACATTGAACATTTTTTGTGCTCAGTAAAAAGGAGCTACTGAGGCTGTAAAGTAGAAAAAAAATGTGAGAGCCTTTCCCTCCTGTTTCAAGAGTGTGCTGTCTGGCAGGGGGATGGGTGGTTGAAGCAGAGCACTGCTGTCACACAGCTGTGGGATCCAGCCGGCTTGTCTGCAGCCCCATCCAAGCACAGAGGGCAAGGCTGCTCTGTCTGCAGCCTCTTCTGCAGACGTTGCCTCAGGTATCATGAACCTATCCTTTTTTTATTTTACCCCATGGTCTTTGTGGCTGTGTGTTAATGGTCATCACCTGACTGGCTTTGTTAATGTCATACAGCTTGTTTTGTAGAAGTGATTCTTAAGAGAGCAGTGTTGCACTTCAGCGGATTTATTTTGTAGTTAGAAATGTCTTGAAGCTATCTCTGCCGCAGGCTCTTTTAACCAGCTGTATGGTATGCTTTACATAGAGGCAGTTCTGATTTCTTTCTCGTTATGCACTGACTTCAAAGGCATATTCTTCACTATTATCAGTTACGTGCTGGGGAAATGTTAGGCAACGTCCCTCTGTCCCGTATGTTGTTGTGTGATGGTGGATCAGTGAAAGGAAACCTGAACATCCTAAGTACCTGCTTGCTTGTGGTTCTCCAAATGTCCTAGCAGTTCAAACTTCAAGAAAGGCAGGTTTAGAAAAACAATGAAAGGCTTAGAGAATTCAAATACAAACTGTATGCCAGTAACCCTCTGTTCTTCTCCACGGCCTAAATTCTACTTGCCCCTCTGTTGTAAGGGCTCTTGAGCAAGAACATGCTCTCTATCTCTCTGTCTTCTGCCACTGCAGTAACACCACTGTTCTCAGCTAGTGCCAGTAGATGCTTTTGCAGATGGAAGGAGATGCTTCTGCATGTGGGAGGGGTCAAGGTGTTTTTTGGCCTGCTGCAAAAACATGTCAGGTTGAGAGGCTGATAGCTGGGGCTCCTAGCTTGAGAAACAAGGACAACTCTCCTGGGCCCTCAGACTGCTGCCCTCGAGTGATATGCGCAGTGGGATGTTTTGCAGTGTTTATCACTGATAACAAAATATTCCAGTCCTGCCAAGGCTGCTGCCATCAAAGGAAATGATCTAAAGTGGTTACAGTTTTCTCAGTTTGAACGTCGAGTATAGATGGAAATTTATTTCTTTGACTCTTCGTAAGTCTGAACTCCTTTCCCAGGACTGTTTGATTTCTCCTGTGAGAAAACAGAGTCTGAAGTTTTCCAGAGTTGTGATTATATCTGCTTCTGTCCGTTAATGAAAAAAGCATCAGCTCCCAGCTCTCCCTCCACTGAGGCAGAATGAATAATTACCCACATTAGACAAGAATATTTTAGTCTCTTTTTTCTTGCTTTGTAAAGTAACAAGGAGGGTGACCATGAAGCTGTGTGGCTGTTGAGAATGCTAAAGGGGAAAGGAGCTTCTCAAGACTGGTGCTACAAAGTCCTGCCCCCAAGTGACCCTGTTAGCGTGTCCCATGGTCATATATGAACAGAACAACTCTCTCTCTGTGTTTCTCCTGACATGAGCTTGGGAGGTGGGTTTTTTTCAGCTTTGATTACTAAGGGATTGTTAAAATCAGCTTTATTTAAAAAGTAATACAAAGATCTCCCTGGGAAGAACCAGATTGCTTTTTGTCATTTAAAATATCCTTCTGTACTCGCTTGTTTCAGCCAAATTTGTGGTTTACTGCTTGTTGAAAAGAGTCTGAAGAGACAAGAGTGTCACAAATACGATGTACACATACTCTCCATAAACTAAAATCCTATACAGCGTAACAGAACCTTCTTTACAAGCTTGCAATAAAATATCTCAAGAGAGGGAGGGAGTCAGGAGAGAGACATGAACTTTCAGAACTCAATAAAGGCTGGTAATAGTGAAAGTCTGTGAAATGTACCATTCCCGAAAAGCATCTATAGCACTAGATTATGTCTTGACTTTTCCTGCTGCAATTCCATTAATTGTAGTGGTAGAGTACTGCATGTAAATCAGAGTGGGATTTTACCTTATATATAGCAGGGGAGGGAAGGACAAAGTTGCCATATGCCAAATTTCTCACTTTGCCTGAGGGACGGATTAAAATAACTTATTAGACAAGTAATCGAAGCCTCTGGGGCAGGTGAAAGTATTTCTAGATTCTCCTGGGATGTATATTATAGATTAGTCCTCTGATATTAAAACGGTCAGAGTAAAAGGGAGTGGGTGTGTGGGGAGCTCTGACATCTGTTTCCTCTATAAAGCTAATTTCAAATTCTTTTCCCATCACAAAATAGCAAAGAGAGAGTCTTCTGACTAAGAATTTCAAAGATCCTTCCTTCCTTCCTTCCTTCCTTCCTTCCTTCCTTCCTTCCTTCCTTCCTTCCTTCCTTCCTTCCTTCCTTCCTTCCTTCCTTCCTTCCTTCCTTCCTTCCTTCCTTCCTTCCTTCCTTCCTTCCTTCCTTCCTTCCTTCCTTCCTTCCTTCCTTCCTTCCTTCCTTCCTTCCTTCCTTCCTTCCTTCCTTCCTTCCTTCCTTCCTTCCTTCCTTCCTTCCTTCCTTCCTTCCTTCCTTCCTTCCTTCCTTCCTTCCTTCCTTCCTTCCTTCCTTCCTTCCTTCCTTCCTTCCTTCCTTCCTTCCTTCCTTCCTTCCTTCCTTCCTTCCTTCCTTCCTTCCTTCCTTCCTTCCTTCCTTCCTTCCTTCCTTCCTTCCTTCCTTCCTTCCTTCCTTCCTTCCTTCCTTCCTTCCTTCCTTCCTTCCTTCCTTCCTTCCTTCCTTCCTTCCTTTCCTTCCTTCCTTCCTTCCTTTCCTTCCTTCCTTTCCTTCCTTCCTTCCTTTCCTTCCTTCCTTTCCTTCCTTCCTTTCCTTCCTTCCTTTCCTTCCTTCCTTTCCTTCCTTTCCTTCCTTTCCTTCCTTTCCTTCCTTTCCTTCCTTCCTCCCTTTCCTTCCTCCCTTTCCTTCCTCCCGCCCTCCCTCCCGCCCTCCCTCCCGCCCTCCCTTTTCTCTCTCCCCCCTTCTATTTTATTTAACTCCAGTTTAACTGCAGTTAGAACTTGCTTCTCACAATTACATTTTATCAAAATACTGTTCTGTGGAATTGCGACCCTATTTGAGATGGCTATTTGCACTAGCATATGAGCAAGCTAGGAAAATGTAAATAGTGCATTTTGGATAATTTTATAATATTAATTTTATGCTTTTTTGGATCCTTTGCTCATGGGCAAACAAAGGAAACTTAAATTATGGAAACTAAAATTATTCCATATACTCATCTAGGCTTATTCTTCCGTTCTTCAAACCAGCTCCCCACAGACACATTTGTATAAACAGAAGCATGCTAATTAAAATTTCCAGGGAGACATGATCTATTTAAAGTCTCAAAGCACAATTTTACTTTTAGGCTTCATATTATGATAGCGTAAAAGAGCAAAGTTTCTCTTCAAGGTTTAAATATAATGAAGTGAAAATTTTCGTTAAGTATGTGCTATTTGGCTGCATGCTGCTCTTATCTCCGCTAACATGCACCTGATTTCCTTTTCTATCTTGCCTTTGTTCGTTGTTAAATCTCCAGCGGTCTTTCATGTTTTTTAAAGGACTGCAAAACTCATTAAAACTTTGCAATTGTTTATTTCCTTGTGCTTTCTTATTTAACCCTCCTTTCACAGTTCCCTCAGTTTGACATAAAGTGACAAACTTGAAACAGTTCAGAAATACTACTGTCTCTACTGGTAGTATTTACATGTCTATTTAATATGTCTATTTATTTTTCCTGCCAACATATAGGCTTAGACCTGATGTGCATATATATATATATATATATATATTTCAATCTAATATCTTAATTTTCCAAAAAAGGACCATATAATTCTGTTTCTTCTGGTCATCATTTTTTTTTTTCCAGGATGACAGTTCCCTTATGGTTTTTCTCCTTATGTCTTCTTAAATTTGCTGTGTCAGAGTCTTCCCTTGGGGACACTTCTGTAACTAAATAGCTACATATATTTGAACCTGATTTCCTAGCTCTTCAGAGGAAGAAGCTCTCCAGCATTTATGTAAGGGGCACATTCTCTCCTGTAGCCTGAATATTTTGAGCCAGAAAACTTAAATTTGTTGTTGAGGGAAGTGTTTCCGTATTCCCTGTAACAAGAGGCAGGCAGTAATCCACAGAGCTCATCCAAACTTCTTCAGCCCCAAATCCACCTCCACAACAAAGATCTCTGTGCACTGGTGTGTGGCTTACACATTTTGGTTAGACTCTCTGAAGCAGGCAGAATTTTTAGGCCCTCTTCAAAAACATGTATAATAGCCACTTTGGGATTTATGTGCTGCTTGCTGCAAAATGGCAATTCTGAGACAAACATCAACAAGTTGTTTAGTGGGTGATAAGTGTGTTGGCTAGGGGGGAGGGAGGAAGCGAGAGAGTAGATGAATGAATGACTACTCCATACCTATCCAAAACAAATAAATTGCTTAAAAGTCATGAACACAAGTTGGTGGTGGGAGACCTGTGGGTTCAGTGCATACACTGTGCCTGCAACACAGGAAAGTTCTTTTCATTTGGAGCATTATTGCAGCAATGTTTTTTTTTGCAAGAATAAATTGTTTTCTGACAATTTGGGAGCTCCCATTTTTGCTTAACATGCATGTGAAGCTCATGGCATTGCAATGCCTGCTTCACTTCCCTTCGGATTTGAGATGTGTATTTTAATGTAACTGATACGATCTTGATCCAATTTGCTTCATATGCAGCCTAAAAGCATTTTGCTGAAAGAATTTGTTAGTAGCCTCTACCTTAGTGCACTCCTGATTGAAGTGTGGGGAAATCTGTTGGTGTTACTCCAGATTATTGGACACCAGCCACAATTTTTTGATCCTGTAGTCCCATGATATTTTGACTTTGGCACTGAAGCTGATTTAGGGAATTTAATGAGTCCCTGCCAATGCAGGTTGCTTGTTCCTACATCTGCATCACTGTTTTACCTGCCATCACGTAACTGTTAGTGGGTCTTTGGTATAGGCTAAATCACTGACCTGAGCCAGGTTAAAGAAGTCTCCTTCCATCCCTGCAGAAAAGAAGCCTGGATCAGTTTATTGATTCAGTTTACGGTATGGATCTGCACCAGGCAAAACTGTGTTGTGCTGCAGGCACAGGGGTAGGAACCTGTGGCTGAGAGGTGGGAGGAGGGGAGGGACTCCTTAGGGCAGTTAGGAGTTTGGCATGGCTCCTGCAGCATGGTTTAATGCGGAGGTTTGGTGCTAATGATGTGGTACTAATCCCACGCAAGGTCTTTTGGGGCCATACAAGAGCAATCTCTCTCCAGACAAGCTCTAACTTTCTTTGTGTGGCTTTGGCTGTGTGCTAGGAGCCAGGCAAACTCATATGGCCCCGCTCCTGTGTCCAGTGGCCTCTTCCAACAACCCCTGAGTACATCAGGCTGGATTTTCAGTTTTGTGGAAAACTCTGACATTTTGCTTTCAATTCAAATCAGAACAAAAAAATACATTTCCAAAATGTGAAAAAAAAGAGCATTCTGAAATTTATGTTTTAGGGTTCATATTTTACATCTCTAGTAGTGCGTGCCATGCATGTCTTATTGAAATAGGCTATTGTGTTTCAGAAAGAAAGCAAATCAAATATTACCTTTATTATTTATTCTTGTCAGTATGGAAAGGAATCAGCAATATAACATAATGATGCCTGATCTCCCTCGTAAGGTAAGTTGTTCTCATGCACTGCTTGGTTATAGCCTGCTTTTCTATAGGCTTATCCAGAAATGATTTGATGTGAGCTCTGGTTTGAAGCTTCTTCTGTGGTTCAGGCATTTATAAAGTCCCTATTCTCTGGTAACTCATGAGGGGTGACAAGCTGCAGCTCCTCTTAGAGCACAAAGGTGGTCCCCGTCTCCCCTTCCCTGCCCTCTGTTCATTGAGAAATGTGGTGCAGTCCAGGCCTTGTGTTTCCTTGTGGCTTCAGCCATGCCAGGAGTGTTTGCAGCCTTCTTTCTGTTGTGGTGAGGAGCCCCCACGCTCACCTGAGATAGACCAGTGGTGTGCCCCTGGCTGCGGTCCAGCACTGCCTCCTGTCTCCAGCAGGCACCTCATATGGGGCCCTCATGCTGCTGAGGGACCCTTTTGATCAGATGTTCCCTCTCACTTGATCAACTGATGGATGAAAACTTGGGCATGAGCCAGCAAGGTGCACTTGCAGCCCAGATAGCCGTGGTATCTGGGCTGCATAAAAAGAAGCGTGGCCAGCAGGTCAAGGGAGGTGATTTTCCCCCTCCACTCTCATGAGACCCCACCTGGAGTGCTGTATGCAGCTGTGGGGTCCCCAGCATAAGAAAGACATGGGCCTGTTAGAGAGGTCCAGAGAAGGGCCATGAAAATGGTCAGGGGGCTGGAGCACCTCTCCTATGGAGACCGGCGGAGAGAGTTGGGGTTGTTCAGCCTGGAGGAGGCTAGGAGGCTTCGGGGAGACCTTATTGCAGCTTTTCTATATATCATAGAGGGCTTATAAGAAAGATGGAGAAAGACTTTTACCAAGGCCTGTAGTGACAGGAGAAGGGGTAATGGTTTTAAAATGGAAGAGGGTAGATTGGGATTAGGTATTAGGAAGGAATTCTTTACTGTGAGGGTGGTGAGACACTGGAAGCTGTGGCTGCCCTCTCCCTGGAAGTTTTCAAGGCCAGGTTGGATGGGGCTTTGAGCAGCCTGGTCCCTGCCCGTGGCAGGGGGGTTGGAACGAGATGATCTTTAAGGTCCCTTCCAACCCCACCTGTTCTATGATTCTGTGATTCTATGATAATATGAGCTCATCAGCTGAAGGCGACAGAGCCGACAGCCTGCTGCCCGAGTATGTTTTTTGTTCTGTCAGCTGTTTTCTTCCACAGATAAAGTAGACAGCTTCGGGGTTTTGTGAGTGCACGTCTTGACTGGGCTGACGAGGCAAGTTAAGAGCAAGGATGGGATCCGGACTCTGCTAAAGTCAGCGGCAGAACCCCCGTTGATTTCGGTAGAGTCTGGATTTCGCTGCAAGTGTTTTTTTCCATCCCCGTTGCTACCCTGCATTTTGCCAGCAGGTGGCAATCTCTACTTTTCGTCTGAACTTCGGAAAAGTTCTGTGAACACAACACAAACTCTTCTTTTTATTCAAATAACCGTTTCTCCTTTGCATCGGGTATTCTGGCTGGGACCTGGACGAGATCTCATTCCAGATCTCTTGTAACATTCAAATGCTTACTCAGTCATCAAAGTGTTTTTAAAAGCAGAACTTAGAAAGCCTATTGCTTTACAGGTCATAGTTGTTTCTTTCCCATCCTCAGCTCTCAATCACAGACAGAAAATGCCACAAATCAGACCTGAGCCATAAAAATTGAGCTGTGTGTATCATATCTTTTACTGTGAACCATAGACATTAATTAATATGCCAGTACTCAGACCTCATAAACTTGCATGTTGTAGCACCCGGACTTAATGTCACTTACTAATATTTCAAATGAATCTTGTAAACAGCTGATGGAATGAGAAAAAAAAAAAAAAAGAAGGTAATTCCATGCCTGTTGTTAAGTGTTTGCCTCGCTTCTTAGGTCCAAGCAATCTAATGTCTATTCCTCGTGGAACAATTGGCCTGTAAAATACCCAAGGTCAGCAAGTTGTAG
This sequence comes from Podargus strigoides, assembly GCA_028020825.1. Lineage (NCBI taxonomy): Eukaryota > Metazoa > Chordata > Aves > Caprimulgiformes > Podargidae > Podargus > Podargus strigoides. Next base: position 15,373,104 of record CM051621.1, read on the forward strand.
AATCATAGAATCATAGAATGTATTGGGTTGGAAGGGACCCTCAAGGGTCATCTAGTCCAGCCTCCCTGCAGCAAGCAGGGAAAGTCCTTGAGCTCTCTGCTGTGTAAGTGCCAGTCTTGCAAAGCAGCTCTGTCTAAGGCTATTTCACTATTGATATCCCCTCTCCTTTCCCCAGAATGTACAGCATTGCATGGTTTCATATGAAAATGAATTAATACTGGTTTGTTTGCCTAAGCTTTGTGGAAAATTTGAATTTGTCTTTGAAATAGAGAGGGACATGTAAGCCTTTTTCACAACAGGTATTTAGATTTAGCCTTGCAGTCTGAGAGACGGAAGCAAGCTAAAACACCTTGTTGGTTGCTTGTCTATTGGCAGTAGCAAGAAATAACCAAGTTTTCCATTGTCTAGCTGCCATTTGCTCTGTACTATTAATGCCTAGAATCTGCTACCTAAATATGGCCTGTATTCTGACAGCTTGAGGAAATTTGATGAGGATTATTAGGAAATTGAGTTAAGTTACAGCTAAGTTAAACAATTACACTAAGGGCATGCAGTCCACCAGAACAAATGAACCTGCAGAGATTCATTATGTCTGTTGGTCGGAAGCAGAGTATGAAACATTATTTTTGTTCACTTTAAGATGTACAGCGATGGTTTTGTGGAGTTTGTGTAGTTATAGTAACAGATAAAGAAAAAAGTCCAGGTCATTACATTTTCAAGCATAACCTCTCAGCGAGAGCTGCTGTTTTTAAGACCCTCATCTACTTTGTTTATGACCTGCCTCATCGCTCTGCCTGTGCCCGGGTGTATTTCTGCGCTGCTCATGATGATACTCGAGCATCTGCTGACAGCTTGGGAAGCGCCGTCTGCTTTCACCGCAGGCGGGCAGCTGGAGGTTTCACGCCGAAGTGGAGTCACTCGGGTTTAGGGTGAAATAAGAGCGTGCCTTTAGCCCCTGGCAGCCTGCAGACACACTGGGCATTGCATTGCCCTTGAGTCCTCTTAGCTGTGCTGGGAGCTGCCTTGCAATTTCCATATCGTCCCTTAGGTAATTGTTCCAGGTGCTTGGATGCCATGGTGACGACTTCTGTCAAGACCAATAAGTAGGAACGATTGTTGACTTAAAACCAGTGGTATATTCAGGCCTGGAAAAACTGCTCTTCTGAGGAAGCACTTGAACAACAAATGTTTTAAAATACGCATTTTGGCTAGAGGGATTCTGCAGTCTCCATCCTCAAAGGTTTTCAAGACCCAGCTAGATAAAGCCCTGAGCAACCTGGGCTGATCTCATGGCTGGCTCAGCTTTGATAAGGAGGTTGGACCAGGGCCCTCTGGAGGTCCCTTCCAGCCTGAGTGGTTGTGATCATACACATGGATTGCTGCATTACCTCGAGACTTGAACCTGGTCAAGCCCTGTTGTGCCCCTACAAGTCCTAGTCCTCAGAGTTACACCTCTGCAAGTACTATTCATTTCCAAGGTGTGCTTCAAACAACAACTAACCTTCAGTAGTTCTGTGAGCTGTTACCTCATATTAATGTTGGGGAAACTGTGGAAATGGTGACGCTGGCTGAAGCCCCAGGGAGGGGGCTGCTGAGAAGAGGGTTTGGTAATGCAGCTGGAGAAAGAACTCTTTTCCCACCCCAAATTCCTTTCCTGTTTTGTTCTAGGGTGAAACCAGGACCTTTCAAAAGAAAGATAAAGACCTTTTTTTTCAGAGTCAAGAATAACCAGTAACTAACAGGAAAGGCCACTTATGGGACATATAAGAGACAGGGTTAACATCTCTGGGCCAGTGATTCATACCACAGATCTTTTGACCTTTAGGTATTCTGGGGTTGCCTAGTTTTTTTCTAGTGGTTACCAGAAGTTTTTACAGCTGGTACAAACTTCTTTGGGTTTCTCTCTCCAAAACCATATAGTCCTGTTAAAATTTTCCCTTGTTAATCTGGCTTTTTATCAGAACGTGCCTTTTATTAAATACCATAAGCTCATGTAGCTGGGAAACACCACCTCCTAATCATGAGCTGAAAGCATTAGACAACATAGCCTCGTTCTTTTGGGAATGGCGTTGTCTGAACTGAGTGGCTGATGTAGGTGGAAATCACAGTTCACTTGAACTAGCAATTCTGGTTATCAGTGAATGAAATCCAGACACCACAGTGTTTTGCAGATTTTGCATTCAGTTGTATTAACATCCCTTAAACTCAAGTCTTGCTCTATTTCTGGTTCACCTGCAGACATTTAATGCTGTAATCATTTCCTCTAAAAGGAAAAAGACAAAACATCCCTTTTCTTGTTGGAGCAATTTGCCTGTAATGCAAAGCAGAACAACAGAACAACCCCAAAACAACTGCTCTTGTCTGTTATAATTTTTCTTAAAAAATATTTACCTTTTGAATGTACTCCTTGGTGCAAGAACATTCCCTCCAAAAATTAAATAAAAATCCGATAATCATCTAGTCATTTTTTTCCCAGCAATTTGTTCATGCAGTTGCTGTCTAAGCAGTAGATCAGATTGAAAATCAAATGAACTGCAGTGTTTCACGTCTGAGACAGCATCAGGTTCCACAAGAGTCTTTCAGGATGTTGTGACCTCCAACTAAATGTGCAATAAATGGCCACAGATTTTTCTCTGATATTTGGACCTAAGAAAGGCAAAGTGAGGTATAATGAAACAGGCTTATGAAGAATAGATTCTGCTGGACTTCTCTGATGTCACTCCTTGATAAGAGCAAATATTTGGTATGGTCCTAAAGTAGAAGCTGCCGGAGTAGAGGCTACCTGAGGGAACTAAAAGGCAGAGAACAAGGCAACAGTCATCAGTGCTGGGAAAGGAAGTATCAGAGAGAGAATCAAATATTGTTCATGGGGCTTTTCCTATTTTATTAATTCTTCACTAACACTTTCTTTGAAACATAGGGGAGCATGCTGGCTGGCTGGAGTTGGGAGACTCCGTTCATACAGAAAAAGGCTGGGATATAAGATGGAAATAAGCACTGGAGTAAGAGGAGTGGTGTGAAATTCAGTAGTTCAAAATGCAGTATTATATAGTTCTTCTATACTCAAGGCAGTTATTGTGAGGAAATGCCTGGGGAAGAGAAAGATCTAGGCATGCTACCGGAATGTATCATAAATCGTCTTTTAATATGATGTATGTGGAAAAAAAGTCATAAGTGGTGCATCAAAACAGGTGCTTCCAGTGAAGGCAGGGCATCCTCCGGAAGAGTTAAAGCCTGGAATGGAATATGATTGTTCTGTATAGCTACGTAGTAGTAATACTTTTTTGACTGGTTCAAAACACTGCTGTAGTTTTCCTTTAGAAATGATGCTGTTGAAAACTCGAGCCTCATGTTTTTGCAGAAAACTAAATACAGCCAGTTGCCTGTGAGAAGGGAACAGATTTGCTCCGTGACTTACTGTTCTTTTTTTGGAGCAGGTTTGGCAAACTTTGCAGGATGAGCTTTGCATAGTTTCATGAAAATTTCTGTCCCACGGGAGAAGAGCAGTTTGGCTAAGCATGAGGTTCATTAACTTTTGGGTGACCTTTTCACAGTAGATACATGGCTGTTGCAGAAGCAGGTAATGAAATGATAATTTTGCAGAACCCAGAAAACATTCGATAAATGTGGCTAGAGGCAACAATGCGAAATTTGAAGAAATAGGTTTCCTGATTCTCACTTATAGTTAAAATAATAAAGCTGAATTCAAAGACTAATCAAATTGTGCAAGATTATGAATATGATTTAAAGAGAACCAGTGTTGCTGGAGGTTTTGTTTTGTTCTTAGCATGGAGACACAGTATTTTCATTAAATGGATGAATAATAAACGGATTAACCTGTCAGGGAGGAAAATGGCATACTATGTTCAAATTCTGCAGCTATTTTGGGGAAGGTGACAAATGTGTGAGTGGAGATTAGGCTGTTTTTCTTTTAACCCCTTCTTTCCCCTCCAGACAATGCCCTGTAACTGCAAGCAGAGAAGGCAAGGCAGGTGCCTGCAGGAGGGTGAGGGTAGCTGTGGATGTGTATATTTTCTTTTAGTGGGAGCATTTGGTTGTAAATAGGAGGTGTAACCTGGGATTTCAGGAGCACAGGAACAGAGCATCCAGTGCTACAGCATATCTGGTTATGTCCTGCTTGGGAAGAGCCTCACAGATCACCTCTTTGGTAGGTTTTACCAATGATATGTGTATAGTAATGCACCCCAATGGTTAGTTTTGTCCAAAACTTAAAAATCCAAAGCAATGTCTGTTAGTTTGTGTGACCAGCTCTATGCAACAGGACCATCAGCAAAGTTGCATTTTCCATCTGAGTCCAAATGAACCAGAAATCATTAAAATACACCAAACCTCATATAAAATGTATTTTTTGTGCCACTGTTTTTTAGGAGAATGGTTATTACAAGCTGAAGAAGTGAGACCTCCAGCCTACTTTTTGTTTGCAATGGGATTGGGAAAGTGCTGAGAAATTCCGGTCTGACTCATGAACATTTTTGTATACACCTTCTTGAGGATTAAGGCAAATAAATATATTTGTCATACTCTAGTCCTATAACAAGAAGTTTTGAAGAGCTATCTTTCGTCAGTGTAATTCTATTAAAGGCATCGTAAGTGTGAAGACTTTATGGGTTTTGGGTTGTCCTATAGAAGTCAGAGGTCTGCTCTGACATTCAGTGGAGAGATACACAAGTCCTTGGGGGATGTAAATTCCACAGAATTATTATAACAGAAGCTTAGTGTTTCCATTACCGTAAAATGAAACACCGACAGTCTGATTATAACAATTCATATGACTGTCGTCAAAATAGAGATATTTCTACTTTAAAAAATCAGTCTAAAATATATAGCAATAATCAGAGGTGGGGCTGAGCCGTTGTCCCTGACCTCTGGAAAGAAGCTGAAGCTCTGTGGATCAGCCTTTCTTGACAGATGTTTTCAAGCATGAAACAATGCATTTAAGGCACAGGAGAGAGGAAAAGGGATTATGAAAATCCCAGTGAGCCATCCTATCTTACACATTAGTTTACTTGGTTTACTTTTCCTGAGTGTTTCTGTGGGGAAAAAGGCTCAGAAGCATTGCAGGTGTCATCTTTTGTGACCAGAAAATTTCTGGGTTTTTTCTGTAACCTGAATTAGTTTTAGAATGGGTTATACTGTGATAATTTGCCCTTTATAATATTTTCCCTGACTTGCTACTCTCCCAGGAACATTTTGGGTTGAATTGGTTATGAAGTGTTAGCAGCCTTACAGAGGGTAGCTTGCAGCTTCCACGATCTCCTTCACAAGTGTTTTTCATGTTATACTGAAGACTCATAAATTTTATAACCTCCTAATTCAGAGTTCTAAATTGCCATCTCAGAATATTGAAAACAAACTGAACCACATGTAGGCCCTGCATAAATGCCCTCAGCCACAATTGAAGTGACTGGAATTTTCTTGGTGAAGTACAGCAAGGGCAAGTCCATATAGATAAATTCAATAAATCCGAGCCTCTCTGCCCTCACAAGTGGGCGATATGGCAATGTTAGTAGTCTGGAGATTGACTGCAGTGCTTTAAGCTTTGTCAAGGTGCTCAGTAGGTCAGAGTTAGTTCATGTTCATGCAGTTCAAAGTTTTCCCAGTGAATTTCAGGGACTGTAAGGTAAACATGGGCCAAGCACTTTGGGCTATGTTTGTACCATGTGTTAAGTCTCAGTTTGGGCTCTGGACTTTGGTCTAGCAACAGTGTTGATGCACTATTATTACATCCTCAGATACAGGTCTCATCTGCGAGGCAATAGGTACTTAATATGATACAGATGTAGCTTTTAATAGAGTAGAAAATTAGCTGTATACTAATTGTTCATGCATATTTAGGGGTCTGAAATTTGTTGTTTGCATTTATTTCTTTTTCCTTTGTTACCCCAAAAACCAGTTCTGTGTTGCAGCCAAGGAGAGTATTTAATGAAACTAAACTGAATTCTGAGTGTATTCAGTCACTCCCCAGGTTAGACCCCAGGGCAAGGACATTGTCTCTGGTACAATGATAGGTAGGTGTTCAACTTTTTATAAAAATAATGCTCAGTTACTACCAGAATGAGATCCTTTAGGATGTTTGTTAAACATCTTCCTTAAAAGTAAAGAAAAAGATGTACAGGAGATGTTAATATGATGAGTGCTGTAAGCATATTTTATAAATGCTTTATGCTGACATATCAAATGTCATTTGTGCATGGTGGCAGATATTTCTTCATTTTTAGGATACACCTGGAGATGATCACAACATCCTTGATGTGCCAGAGCAGGGAAGTGGAGTTGAACTGGGAGAAGATGAGTGAATGGAGAACAGAAACTCATCAAATACTGTGAAGTCCTAATGGACAGAAGAAAGCAGTGTGTGACTGTAAAAAAATAAATTGTAGCTGGAAAAGGATTGTGGAGCTCTGCTGTGTGTAAAGTGCAGGGGGGAGGCTTTTACAGGTCTTGATTTATAGCAAAGAATGAGGGGAATTTTCTTTTTACCATCCCGTTACTCATGTTAGGAACAGAGAAAGTGAAGTTCATTTTTGTTTTGGAAGTTGTCTCTTCACAGCTGAGAATCCACCCTATGGCTCCCTGCTTTGTTTCCATGCCCTCTGATTCTCCTGTTCCAGATTGCAGTCTAGTTGCCTGGCTGAAACTGGAATTAGTCCTCTAACCACAAATAATGTCAGAGAGAATGAGGCTTTGCAGTACAGTAAACTTACACAGGCAGTGCCAGATGGCTTTTACAGTCCAGTTTGGCCCATGAGCGTTTGCTCGTGTGAGTGCATGTGTGCATTTAAAAAAACAAAAACAAAATCTAGTAGCTGCTGGTAACTGGACCATCTGGTAGCTGTTCCATCCAGTATAATGTCATTTACTTTTTTTGCTTTTCAAGCAGGTCTGTTTTTAAATGGCTTATTTTAATCACCAGAAACCACATATGTGCCAGTCAGTCGTCTAGTAGTTCCCAGCACTCTTCCCTCTATGCAGCCTCCTTCTGTCAGCTGGGGTTTTCCCCAAGATGCCACTCACACTGATACCAACTTTGTCTTTTCCCCTAGGCATCTTCCAGTTTTGCATATGTGGTGCGTTTTTCCCAGCAGAAAGCAGTTTCTCTCTCTATCATTTTCTCTTTGTAAGGTAGAAGTCTATTCTCCCTAAATATGTCTTTTAGCAACCATTGTTTGGTCTTCTTCTCTTAGGGTGAGCTCTGATCTCACCTACCCTAATGAATGCTTTAAAAATACATACAATGAAACCCAAGTTTCTTACAGCCTTCCCCTTTGCAGCTGGACTGGTTATAGAGCTGCGCAAGTCCCCAAAGCAGGTGCACAGAAAACCATGCCTAACTGCCTTTGTCAGGGGTGCAAAACATTTCACTAAGTAGATCAGGAGGAAGGCATAAATGCCCGTTGGTTAGACAGTTTCTCCCATATCACCCTTGAGTGAACTGAGCACCTGAGGCTTCAGTAAGTGCTATTGTTTAACTCTTTGTGCTTTTACCGAATGAATTGAGCAGGGTTCAGGGTCACGTGATGAACAGCTGAACTCAGTGTGTGTTCCTACCTAATCAAACTATTTTCTCTAGCTTCTTCACATCTGAGATGTGTGTTTACTGTCCATGAGATAATGTTGTGGCATACTTCCTTCTGGTGGAAAAAGCTTCCAAAACGAGGCTTCTACAGTGTACACTTAGGTTTGTCTTTCCTAGATGCAGGCAGGGAAAAGGATTCTCAAATTAGGTACCTGTTGTGTGTTGGTAGATGCCTTAGTTCTTTCTCCTTATCTTTAAAAAACACATCAGATTTCAGATTCGGCTTATCATTGAAAAAAACCATGCTGTTGAAGGAAATTCTGTTAGTACAACACAGGATATGTATTTTCTTTTTCCTTTCCATCTAACTGTTATTTTTATTAAGCAAGTGCTGTGAAGAGCTTGTAAACAGGGCTGTACCTTTGGTATACTCTCACCCTGCAGTATCCCTGCAGTCACGGCACTGGGCTGCGTGATGCAGACTATGTAATGTGCAGTGTTTCTCCTAAGCTCTGCTCTCTTGATTTAACAGCTCTGCATTACTGGCTCACCCATAGGCATGTGAGGGCTATATCCGCTGCCCCAGTATAGCTTTCTCACACGATATGATTTCTAAAAGTGAACAGGGTGGATGGTGGGTTAAAGTAGAAAAGCAAGAAAATGGAATTCTTCATTTTTAAACAGTCTCTGTAGGATATCAGGTAATAATACTCCGAATTTGATATTCTGCTAATAATTTTCCATTGTAATCTATATAGTTTCATTTTAATGTATTAAATGAGTTCTTTAGCTTAGTCGAAGGGTGAAACTGTGTACCATTTTGACATTTATTCACATGAAATGCTTTTCATAACATGCATTTTTAATTTGTGCTTCCTCTCAAAAGCTAGCATGAGTGTGTGTACTCCAGCATTACAATCAAAACTAAAATACATGGTTGCAGTTCCACTTTTTATTTTAAACCATATAATATTGTATCTTTTCATGTGAAGACAAAGTTCATGTTGAATGAATGCATGATTAGATAATTTTCACTTGAAAAATGTATCCTGGGATGGAACTGTATGAAGTCAGTTTTACAAGCAGGACTCTCAGCAACATTCTTCACTGTCATTAAAGTACCATGGCATTACTATGAAGTAGAAATGCTCTGTGTTCTTGCTACTCACAGCATTGTCCAAGACAGTCAACTGTGATCAAGAAATTGGATTGGCAACATATTGTATCTGTCACACTGTGTTACTATTGAGGCTGAAAATTATAGCTGATTGATTTATGGACAGGATTCATAGGTATTTTCATTTATGAAAAATAGTATAGCAGTAACTCTAAGAAAAATACACGTAGACTGACACATTTATTGGCATCTGGAAGAAATCTATGGGCACAGGTCCATTGCTTTGTGCACATGTGAGCTCTTGTCTAGCAATTGCATATATACATCACTTTCATCAGAATTTAATCCTAGTTTTAGAAGAGAAAACCAGTGGAGTGAGAAGACACCAGTGTAAAAATGTGCTTCTCCTGTCTTTGTGGTATTCATGAGCAAACTACCAGTGGTCTGTGGCCTTAATGTATTGTTGATAACAGTTTGAAACTAAACCTTCAACATCTGCTTTCGTATGGAGAACTTAAAGGGAAAAGATGAGATTTTCATTATCTCTTTTTGCAAAACATGGTTATGTGCAGGAAAAAAAGCAGTCAACTGTGGATCTTAAATACACTCTTCGATAATCTTACAGCTCTTAAATGAAAGAAAAGATCTTCAAATAATAATCGTATCAATATTTGTTCATCAAATACAACTTTTTCCAGAACTTGGAGAAGAAAATGGTATTTGGCTGATATATCTGTTGCTTCCTTGGTGCTGATGGTTTAATTTATATACAGGCACTCCAGAATAAATGCAGCACTGTGTAGCAGGATGTTATCTCTGAGAAATACGTAGGAAGCATTATAGTGACACCAGTTGCCAAAGAAGGATAAAAACATGTATATGTTTTGGTCCTCCTTAAATAACAGCAGAGTGTGAGCATGCATTGTGTACAGAATTTAACAGCATAAGCTCTGAGGACTATATCTGGGACCTGTTAGTGTTCCCCATGACAGTCTTTCCCTTGTAGAGTCCCTGAAGGATTAATTCTTTTATTCTGCCTTATTGAACTTATATTTGCAACCACTAGACAAGAGGTTAGACAGTAGGCACTGCAGTGCTAGCCAAATATACACATTTCAAACAAGCTCTGCTATAGCACTATAGCAGTGTAGAATGCTTTCTACCATCTCCAGCTGTCCCAAGGTCCCTAGTTCCATCTCAGAAGCATCAAACAATTCCCCCTGACTCTATTTTCCTTCAGGCAGTGGCAATCCTCTAAACCTGCATGAAAAAGCTTGGCACTCTGGCCATTCCGGCAAGTTGCAGAAAACAACAACATAAGCTCACACAACCTATATCTTTTCTCTTCCCCAAATTAACCTGCAGAACCCCAAAGAAAATTCAAGGCTTTGGACCTCATGCTTGAGACCTCTGATGGCTGGGGTTCAGTGTATCTTTCGTGTTAGCTAAAGCTTTGTGATAAAGACTGTGCTGAAGGTTTCCACGTCTCTGGCATAACAGAACTTCCTTCAGATAAAGGTTACATTTGACTGTGTCGGGAATAGAGATTTCTTGACAGCCTGTCTAAGATTAGCCTGAACACCCACAGGAAATGAGGATAATCCCAAACCCACTATCTTCTTCCTCAAGTGCAAGTCTTCGTATGTGTCTAAGTGGCACAGTAACGTTTAGAGATAATATATCAAGTCCTACCAAGACTGAACACTGAACAAATATACACGTATGTGTATACAGTATTTCAGGGGATGTGTGATGACTGTCTGTTGTGTCACCCAGGACACTTCTGGGTGGACCTCCTATAGAACAGCTGGAGCAATACTGGCCCACCCAGCTGGAAGCAGGACAAGAGAGGGTTAGCAAAGAACACTGTCAGTAATAAACAGCATAAGAAAAATATCTAAAGAAGAGAGATTGTAGGAATTGACTGTACTTACCTTAAAAAAATAAGAAAAGACATTAAAAGAATAATGCGTGGTCTAGAAAAGAATACAGAGCAGGCAAGGCAGAAAACTCACCTGCATTCCCCAGTGAGTTCTTGTTCCTTTCCCAGAACAGACCAACCACACACCATTTTGAAAAATACTTATTGAATGTATTAAGCACAGGGCCAGCAGAATACTCAGAAAAAAATGTATGAGTGGGGTATACAAGGCAAATGTGTGAGCAGGTTAATAAAGACTTACCAGTGTGAAACAGCAGTGGATGTGACACCAGGAACTGCCTCTTTCAGTAATGACACTCAGTAGCTAAATATTATTTTATTTTGCAAGCAGCTAATCCCCACACTGCAGGTGTCCGTTAGCACTGCAGTGTCTTGCTGCTTTCTCCTGTACCCATGGCAGATTCCTTCTCTTTCAGCTCAGACCTCCTAACCCACAGATGCTTCATGCACAATCCCATTTTCCCACAGAATTCCACTGTTTGCACCATGTTTCCAGACTCAGCTTTCCTTCCCCAGGACGCGGGGCTCATGCCTCTGTGCTGTCGTGTTCCTCTCAGTCCGCCTCCCAGTCTGCAGCCCCAGTGCTTCTCCTTCCCCCCCATCTATGCTCTACAATACAGCTTTGGCCCTCGTTCACTCTGTGTCCCCAAACTGGAACCTCCCTGCTTTCCCTGTGCCCCCTCCTTGCAGTGTGTGTCCCTGCAGAGCACACAGAAACCCAGAGCATTGCTTATATTGGCATATGCGTGAGAAGAACAATAAACTGCTGAAGGAAGAGGCAGAAAGTAGCATGCATTACTTGCTTGCCAGAGCTGCCCTGGTGCAGGCTCTTGTCATACCCTCAGGATAGTGATGGTTCTGAATTACTTTGTATTTATAGTGGGGTTTCTATTGTAACACAGGTTGCTAACCTGTTGTTAGCCTTCGCATAGAAGAAGTTTCATTTTCAGATGATAAAAAATCCTGGAACAATTTATGATATTTCCATAATGAGGTATCATTCTGTTCCATGTCCTGAGGCAGTTTGAAAGAGGCAGACTATCAATTCTCTTCTGGGAAGATCCTGCAGATATTGGTTCAGGGGTTTGTGTAACCATTTTACATAGTCTTCTGAGATTTTTTCACTACTGAATCCCTCCTTGCAGCTTCATGAGGACCACAGTTCATCCAGTTTGCGCCTTTCTGCATTTTTTTCATCAGCAGAAAGAAATGGAAAAAAAAAATCTAGTCCAAGAGAAATGTAAAAGGAACCTTCCTTTATCCCTTTCTGTATAAAAAATACCATGCTTTAGAAATGTCTGTTGTTTGAATAATGTAAGAAAGGGTTGTTCTACCCCAGCGGTCCCATCCCTATTTCATCAGTTCTGTGGATGGTTAGAACAAAGGGAGCTGAAATCAAGCATTTCTTCTAGTGAATTACGAAGAATGTCGGTTCTGAGCCAGCAAGCTATAAAAATGAGCAAAATGATATAAAAACCTATTAGATGTAGCAAGAGATAATGTCGATAATATCCGTAATGTACTGTTTCTGCCACTTCATTCTGCATTAGAGCCTATTGTTGAGAATGATCTGCCTCACCAGGTTCCTGTCTGTCCTGCTTCTCGCCTGGCTGCAAAGACTCGCCCGGCTCAGTGTACCGTTCACTGACCAGACACGGTAAATCAGAACTGCTCTCCTGAACCCATGATGGCACATGCTGTAGGTAGATGGCACAAACATGTTTTTTTTAATACAGCATCTGCCAGACAAAGGTTCAAAGAGATGAACTGAGAGTGGGTCCAATCCAGGTGCAGGCCTGCAGGGCTCTGTCCTGTCTGTATCCCCAGAAGAAGAAATGATCTCTTAAAGCTGTAATGGCAGCATATGCACCTATTTTACATCTTTCCTTAAGCCCCAGAACCAATTGCCTTCCTACTTCCTTGTTTTACAGTCAGTATTTTCTAAGCGGCTCATCTCCGTAGTAGCTGAGCTTCTGTTTTTCTTCTGGGCAAGGTATGTGTGTACATATGTGCCATGTAGCATGCACACAGTGATTATTGAAAATGAGAGAGGTTTTGTATCTGTCAATGTGTTGAGGACGGTAACACTGCAATCTGGGTACATGTGCAGAATGTCCAGTGCAGCAAAGGCAGTGGATATAAGTGACAAAGCCAAAAAGTGTCAAGCTTTCTGTGCAGGCACTGTAGAGTCAACCCATGTAGCAGAAATTTACATTTGTCCAGGATTTCCAGATAGCTACAATTACCAGTACTGGCTGAATTCTCCAGGCACTTTGTCAAAATAATATTTTTTCTTTTTTTTTGCCAAGTCTAATGGCAGTCCTACTTATTGGTGGCCAGGCATCTCTGGAGAGGAGGAGACCATACAGACCAAAAGTGTCACTTGACCACAGCCCTCAAATAGTCAAGGAAAGGGCAGAAATACAGGAGAGAGTCTTACACTGCTGCACAACTTTCCTCAAGAAACAACCTTTGATAGTAACTGAAAACCAAAGATGTTCAAGCTTGCTCATGGCTAACCTGAGGTGGCACTCTTACAGCTGTTGGGCAAAAGGCTGCTAGGACAGTGTTTTAGTGGTACAGGCATGGATGTTATCTGAGATCAAGAGCTCAGTGACAGTGCTGCACCTGTGAAATGGACTGCATGAGGGAGCTGCACAAGTACTTTAGTTCTTTAAGAGGCTAGAAAGGTCCTAGCTTGCTTTACTAAGGTAAATTGGGATTGCAGAAGACAACTCGAGGAGAATGTTTTTATTTGCTCAGAATAGTTTTCTTTCAGCCCATATTTCATTGTTGTATATCAGACATCCGTTAGTTTTATCTTATGTGCTTGTAAAACAAATCACATTGATTAAATTCCTGTTTTACAATAGAGTAGCTATTCTAGTATCTTTTGAGCATTTTCTTTAGCAAGCATTTGCGAGTGAATATATGCTTTTTGATGATGCACATCTCTCTCATCTACCCTATGTCATGCTGATAGCTCCATGCTTAAGTTTATGAATGCTGCAGAAACTTGAAACAGTTTGAAAGAAACTTGTAACAACCTGAGAATAACGGAATAGACCAGTCTTCACCTAGTCCATTTAAATGCTTCACATTTCTTGGGGGAGCTGGCAAATTCAGAGACAGCCAGAAGGCTGTTGAAAATTGGCTTTAGGAGTTTAATCACATGAACTGAAAGACAAAGTGTAATGTTCCTATACCTCTTCTGGAATAGAGCTGAGCTGTGTGTGCCCAAAACTGTCTGGAAGCAGGAACTGACCCTCCATCTACAAGTCAGGTTTGTCCCTGCCTTGGCGATCAGCAGACATGAATCTTCATCCTGCCTTTTCTATTAACCTATAGGCTATATGCTTATATTTATCATAGTCAAATGGTTTCTGCTCTCTGTGTCTCTATTTTCTGTTCTGTTGTCTGTTACATTTATAAATTGTGCGAATAAGGAATCTCTCTTGCTGTCTATACAGTAAAACCTTTCTGTGATGCACAGAATATGCAAAATACCATTAAATTTGTGTCGAATCCTCAAAACATTAGTGTAGCATAGCATTCCAAACTTAATTGTGGCAAACAAGCGCTAATAAAGGTACCACAATATTGTAATATTAAATGCTACCATTATAATGGTATGTCCCTAAAGGCAGCATGTACTTACTTCCAGTTCTGATGTAATCTCATATAATAGTTCTGAAAAGTAACAGAAGTTATGATCTTATTTTTAGAAGCGAGTAAAACAGAATGGGAAAGAAGCTTCATTTAATCTCTGGCTTGGGCAATTCTAGTTGGGAAAAAATAAAGAAGAAAAGTTAGACCGAATATGACCAGCTTTCTTTTTATTTATGGAAAGTTCCCTTTAAGTGAAATTTTAATGAATATGGATTAGGAACTGGAATTAAAATAATTAAACACGGTGTAATAATAAATACACTGAAATCTGAAAAGTATTTTGAAAACTGGGAAATGTTTTCAGCAGTAATGGATGCATTCCTGTATTCCTCTATTTTTTTTCTTTACAACATGTATATTGCAAATCCAGCACTATATTTGTGTAGAATCTACTGTATTATATTCAATTTAAAAAATGTAATCAGCATTCATATGTATTTGCCATTAGCATGAGTTCAGTCTGAAAGATAGCAAGAGAGAGTATATTCAAGGTTGATTCTGGTATTATTTGTTTCATAAGTGCCATTAAAATTATCATTAAGGTATGTATCATTAAATTCTGGATTCATCTCCCCTAATTATCTGGCTGAAAGGGTCCTCACCTAAGCTATGAACGCAGGCTGTGTTTATATTACGATATATAGCACTGCAATACCCTTCGTGGTGCTTATCCTCAGATGTCTAGTCCAGCTGCAGCCCAACTGCATCTTAGGGTGAAACCGGAGTTTTTGCTGTCCCTCTGCAAGCCCTGCTGTTTCTGCAGGAAAACCTGAGCCTGTGGGCTGGGAGGGAGCCCCAGGAGCCCCAGCATTTCTCTGGGCTGACAATGGGGTGAGAAGGACTACTGGACACAACATGGATTGCACTGTCCTGCAATACAGACGTACCCCAAATCATTAAGAGAAAGGGAGCCCTCCAGAGAGTGAGCTGTCTGGTCATAAAGTCAGTATCTGAGATGCATGGGATAAATTGCCCCCTCGTCTCTCTCCTTGTGTTGATGATATCCCCTTGAACAGGCACTTAACTTTCAGGCAGATGAATTCAGACAAGGTGAAACCCACCCTGACTCACTGTGTTTTTTCAGTGGCCCACTGAAAGCATAAAAGAGACAAGTGTGAAATGTGTGACTCTGCTGAGATTTTGCCATTGGTTTGTATTGCTAGTGGCTTGTCTTGGAGTCTCCTGGAGTGGGATGCTGGGAGTCCTGCTCTGAGAAATGGGCTGTGTGAGCACCAGGGATTTGAGTGTGCTCCCCTTGACAGCCCCCCTGAATGAAAGGGTACGCTGTCTGCTCTGCGCGGCATACGTATCACCAGGATGCGTGACCTTATGGGACTGAACCATGGAGAGAGGCAAGGGACCTTACTGTGCCAGTCCTGATGGGAATTAGGCATGAGCTCAGTGCTGAGCATTTCATTTCTGAGCATAGTTTTTTGCCTAGAAGCAAAATATTACATGCCTTGGGGACTTTACTGTTTGTTAGCAGCTGAAATGCCTCAGGACTAGATAAAAGCTTTGAAAGTCTGTGTTTTGGGTGTATACAGCTCTCAAGGGTTGAAGCCCTCAGCTGCTTTCTGGGAAGCTCCTCCATGGCCAGTTATCCTCAGTCTTTTGTGTTTCTGCTCTGTCGCTATGTAACACCTAACATTACTATCTTCTCCCAGATCAGACCTGCAGAAACTTGTTGGAGTCCTTATCATAACCTCTTTATATCTTTTGCCTCCTGAAAAAGAAAACTGACACTACCTTTCACTGCTTGCAATCTGGGGCAATAAATCAAGTGCACTGTCACACACACAAATCCTGTTGGTTTTGTCACTGCCTGGCTTTTAATTCAGCTCAGACTGGATATTATTTCTGGTTTTAGACCAAGCACGGCAATTAGATGCTTGCCACATTGTTAGTATTTTAAGATGTAAAAATATCAATCACTGCTCTTCTGGATAAATGTTATTCAGTATGGCCAATGCACAAATGACAGCCTTCTAAGGTGGAGAGTAGCTACAAGATAGAAATACCATGTTTCATCACAGGAGAGGCCAGCTACTGAAGGATGTGCTTACACACGTCAGCGTCTAAAATTACTATTGTTTAAAGAGGATGATCTGGTAAAACATGGATATTAGAAATGCCCTCAGCTGCTGTCCTGCTGGCTAAAGGCATTTCAAAAATCGGATCACTGTACGCATGATGTGTCAAGACTTCTGGTACTCTTGTTTCCCTGGGCTATTCTGCTAATGCCTGGAAAAGGTGGCAAGATAATGTCTTCAGCTATTCTGAACAAAATCCTGTAGCAGTGGGAGCCCACGCTGTTTCCTTCGGTGTGACACTGAGCAGCTGCAGCATTTCCAACACGTAATATCCTACAGAAGGGAGACAACAACTGAAGAAAAATGCAGCCTACATATATGTGTTTTCTTTCTCTAATTGAATCATAGACTGGATGTGGGAGTGGATCAGTTACAGACTTGGGGCTTCTTGCATGCTTTCTTTTCTACCAAACATCTGTGGAACAAGATTAATATTTTTAGCTGCTCTTTTAGTTTATTTTTGAAGAAATTAATCCTTTCAACACAATTTCTGATAGAGTCACATTGCCTAATTTCTCATGTTTGAAGTGACCTTTTTCTCTGCTTCTCTCTAAGTGAAATTACTGCAAATTCATTATTCATAGCATCAAGGCAGAGACCCAGTTGTCGAAAGTCATGAGATTTCTTTCTCTGAAAGTCGTTTGAAATCCTCAGACTTGGCTTAAGTGTACCAGTATCTGATGATACTGTCGGTAAAATCGTTCTGGAAAAGTACAGTGTAGGCTAACTTGGGAAGACTGGGGAAGCTCTCTGTTATGGAAATGTATTTGTGATTAAGGTGATAACTTTTTCCTCTGCCATGGTGAGTTCTTGATTAAAGTTTCTGGAAGTTGCACACACTAGATAATCAACAAACATGCCAATACTTGGCCATAAAAAACGCTGGCTTGCTAGCATGTATGCAGTTTTTGCAATGACCCCCTTTTTCTGCTGAAAATAATTCTAGACATCAATGCTTTCTTGCTCCGTATCTGTGAAAAAATCCAAATAGTGATTTCAGATGGTCAATTATCCTACCTTTCACCTAGATGTAGATGTATTAATATTCTTTAGGTTTATTAGTATCCTCAGGGAGTAACATTTTTCAGTTTCAAACAAATGTATTCAAAGCTGCTTGTTTCATACAGTGCACTGATGAAGAAAAGGAAATCTCACAAGTTTCAGGATTTAGCTCGGGAGTTTGGTTCAGATGAACAGTCACAGCCTTTGGAGGAGTAATAGGCAAGCTTGTCTTCTTTTAATATGTTTTCATCTCATAGGAAATATTGGACATGTGAGGTTTTGACTCAGACTAGTGCACCATTTCCAGTCTTCTGATTAGATGTGATAAACAGAGAGAAACCAAGTCCCCTAACTTCTTAGGAATTAAAACTATATTCTAATCTCACATCTACAGCTTTCTAATACATATATATCCATATATATGTGTGTATATATATATGTATGAAATCTGTGAGAAGCTTTTCTTGGAGAGTTTTGATGAAAAGTGAAACTCCTCCAGATTTTTGTCCAGCACTGCAAGAAAATGTGTCTTTATTTGTTTTTGCAATTATGAAGTTAAGACTGTCTCATATGTGATTGTTTAGGCTACATGTTTGGGCTGTCTGAATTACTGAGGTTTTTGATCACATACTAAGAGTTTTTTGTCCATTTTCTAAGAAGAAGAATAATCTCTCCGTCTCGGGCTAACTTGGATTTCCCACGTCCTGGGTGAGTGATCTAACCCTGGGTTTGCTGAAGAAGGGGCACCATGGAGTCAGCAGTCACTTCAGAAGTCTGGCACAGGGATTTTTCTGTCTAGCAGGTCTGGATCAGTTTTGCAAATGTTTGGCAATAAATGATACCAGTTGTTTGTGAATTCAGTGCTAGTTTGATTTTTTACTCAGTTTTGTTACATACATATAAGCAAAAGTAATAGGATCTTTGCAATTTTTAACAAGAAGACAAAACTGTTTTTTTTTATTTGTTGCTTAACATGGTGGGTCTATGATAACTGTCACTCTTCTTACTTGTAACACACACAAAGCCAGTAATATTATAATACAAAAGAGTTAAAACTGTTTTTGTGTGCCAAAGAAGTGACTGCTCATTTTTAATAAGCCATCTGTTTCATTTGGAAATTGGCTGTTTATAAATTTCCTTTAGTTGGTAAAATATTGGCTTCTTCTAGTAATATTGAGAAAAAAACATAGGATCCAACTAATAAACTGTATTCTCTTTCCACTTTGAAAAAAACTCACAAAGAAAAATTACAGTGTGAGACATAGTATTAAGTATTTGTGGCCAGGTGAAGCTGCGGGGTGTGGGAGGAGGTGGGTGAGGAAGGGGAGGCAGTACTTGTCCAGCCCTATGGACAAACCTCCCCTTGCACCATCCTGATGGGAAGCTGTCACGGTTGGAAAAAGTAACAGAAAGGAAAGGGGAAGGAAATCTAAGTAATTATCGTGGTGGTCAGTATTTCCCATGATACTTCAAGGGGAGATGCAGGGCACAGTGAGTTCATAGGATGGGGTTTAAGACAAGCTGATGCTGTTTAAAATAGGCTTTGGTACTGAAACTGCTGTAAAAGTTTGTTATTACCATGCCATTTTGGAGGGCAGGGCAGACACAGCAGAAGATGATGTTACAGTGGTTAACAGCTGAGTTTCCATGAGAGTTTTGTGGGAGGAAGGACAGTGATGGTGTCTTTGGAAGGCCCCTGGTTTGTGAGGATTGCAGCAGTGTATGCAAGATGAAACAGGAATATTATTTAAAGGGCAGGACTGCAAGGGCTGTGAAGCAAAGAGGTGCTGCAAACAAGATCCAGTGGCTGAACATGAAGTGTCATGATGTGAGAAGCTGTGAACAGATTGAACTCCTTATCAAAGGGAAAGTTGAGAGATGGCTTGAAGGAAGGGTGCTTAATGCATAACAAAAATGCAGCACGGTTCTTCTGCCAGGCTCTTGCTAAGGATTTTTCAATCTTGCTGAGTAAAGGCATAACAAGATGGCTGCAAATTGAAGTTAGATAAGATGAATCCTGAAAGAAGATGCAGTTTCTTAGCAAGGAGAAAAGGAATAATTTATCAAGGAATGTGGTAAATTCAGCATCTCTTGATGTGTTTATGGCAAAAGTAAAGCACATCTTTTAGGAGAATATTTAATCAAGCACTCAGAAGAAGTTATACAACTTGCTTGTGCAATGGGTTATGCTGGGTGGCTGGGATTATTTTTTCTTGGCTTTGGAGCCAGTGAATATATGAAGTTCCCCATTTATTTTCTTCCGTAGAAAGAGAATAAAAAACTCCACATTGTCCCAGCATATTCATTGCTACTGCTGTTCTGCATTAAGAAATGCCTATAACCAAATCTCATTATTTAGAGTTTCTGACAGTTGCCTGCAGTGGTCAGAGTTTATTCCCTTTCAGTACAGATTTGCCTGGAAATATTTTGTTTGGGGCTGGTTAGGGGTGGCAATTATTTGCTCTTGGAGGTTACAGTCATTCTCAGTGGTTGGTTTGTACGTGCTTTCCACACACTCAGGGTCTGCCTGATGACGACTTTTGGGGTGAGAAGGGTGTGCCCGCCTCACCTGGGTGTTGTGGTGCCCAGTGTCCCCTGCCATGCATTGGCACTCAGGGCTGATCCACTCCTGTGTGAGCCCCTGGCTGCACATCCGTGGCTGCCCACACCGGGAATCTGCAGGGTTTGTGCTGTGGTTCAGCTGTTTTCTCCCACTCTTTATAGAACAAAAGGTGCTGGTATTGCCTGCCCACTCTGTGCCAGTCCATGCTCTGCCCTTGCAGGATCACAGCCCGGTGTGACTGGCGTGGCACAACAGCTTAGTCTCTCGCTTACTGAGATGCTTGAGGCCAAATGAAGGTGCTGGACAAAGCAAAATGAGCAAAATGTTCCAGCTTTGCAATACAGGAAAGCAAATTAAATGATCTGCTTGTCTGTTCTGGCCACAATGAAGTGACAAGAAATTCATAACCTTTTAAGAGGTGTAGTGGCTGCGTGACAGAATATGTAATAAACTTCCTAAGATGCAGCAAAACCTACGGAAAGCAGATTAATCTGTTAACTGCTATAGGGTTTTGAAATTATTTCAATAAAATCCTGTTGGTTTCATTCTTATGCTAGAATTTTCCCTAAAGAAATGTATGTTTTATTATGATGTTTGTCTTGGACTGTAGAGAATTGCAGTTTTAATGTACCCAATTACATTTGTTATTAAAAGAGTCAGAAAGAAACCCGATTAAGATGTTAGAAATTCTGACTTTGCTATCCAAACAATTTCACTTAGTTAGCAGAAAAATTTGGATCCAAATTTTACTGGCAGCCAGTAGACTTGTAATCGGGCTGAAAATAAGCAGGGAATAGCTTTGAGAAAAATCAGAACTAAATCATTTACTCATGTCTCTGTACATTTTGTGCCTTAATACCTTCTGATTTGAAGGTTTTTTCATTATTTTTTTTTTAAGGAAGCTTTTGACAAAACTCAAATGTTAGATGATACCTTTGCTGTTCTACAAAAGTGGGAAAAATAGGAAATCAAGTTCAAAATTCCCTTGCTGCAACACTTCTTTGGAAAGCAAGAAGTCAGGCAGTACTAAAAATAAGGTTTTGAACGCTACCTTAATTTAGAGGTGCTATTGTTACAGATACATTAATTTAAATACTTTCCACAATTCAGTTGATTTCTTTGTTGAATGTAGATCTTAATAAATCATGCCT
This sequence comes from Podargus strigoides, assembly GCA_028020825.1. Lineage (NCBI taxonomy): Eukaryota > Metazoa > Chordata > Aves > Caprimulgiformes > Podargidae > Podargus > Podargus strigoides. Next base: position 15,394,175 of record CM051621.1, read on the forward strand.
ATTACTGTAGTCCATTAAATGAGGTACACAATGTGGCCAATTTAATGTTCTCCTAGGAACACTGTATGGAATCTTGGCCCCATGGAAGTCAATGGGAGTTGTGCCACTGCCTTCAGCAGGTCCAGGTTTTTCACATCAGTTTTGAATGTGCATGACTAGTGTGCTTAATTTTCAAACTTAATGTTTGGTTTTGCACTTACATTGGAAAAGAACATTTTAAATCCTATCAGGAAGGAAGCCAATGCATGTTCTTAAACCTTTGGTATTATTTCCTTTGGAAAAGCTAGACAGAGAATAATATATATTTTTTCTTTATCTGATGGCAATATGCTGTACTAAAATGAAAAACATTTTAGCCTGAATTCAATTTTATGTTTTCATATGTGCATGTTTGTGAGTGTGTGTATACTACTGACATTATTTCCTATTGACTTAAGATACAGTTAAATAAGGGTGACAGGCACAATAGGTCTTTTCTTTGTAAACCTTTGCCCATTAGGAATTGAAGGCTGGTAAGAAAATCTCTAACTTCTTCAGTTCCTTTTTGATGTCTGGAAATTCACAGCAGATGGCCCCAGTTCTCCTCTCATTTACACCATTCTGACTTCACTAATTTAGGTCATAGTAAATCCTGATTATCCTGCTATGGAAGCGGGATCAGGACCAGCACTTTGGCAAGTGGTTCTGACTATAAAAACTGAGTACAAAGGAGCAGTTGGTGGCTCTCATAAAACCTGTGGGGTTTTTGCTGCTTACTTCACAAGAATCAGGATGTTACCAATATCTACTGGGGTTCTTCTGTAGGAGCCTCTGTTCACTTTCTGGTAATGATGGATGGAATATCACAGAGAAACAGAAAATGGAAAAAGACATCTCTTGCCAGTTACAGAGCAATCTGATGTACTTAGTGTTTGCAACCTTCACAAAAGTGGGCCTTGTTTGTGTGATTTTTCACTGCTACTGCAACTTCTGTGAGGGAAGAGTAGCAAAATTTATGCCCAGTGTACCATAGGCAAAGACCTGATCTGACAAAATAGAACAGCAGATTTAATTTCCATTTTGTGCGAGAGATATTTAGCATCTCTGCTAAGCTGTAATATGGCACTGTGCTGAAATCCATAAATGCATAACTTTCCTAAACTGCAAATTTATTTATACTGAATTTGCTAGGTTTCCATAAAATTGCTGTAGAAGCTTTGTGGCACTAGAACTCTACATAAATGCAATTTGCAGGTTTGTCACTTTTTCAGCTATATTTTCCATCCTTCTCATCTTTGTGTTATGGAGAGATACTGACTTTGTGGAATCACTGCAGAAAGTTATAAATGATGTATGAAATGAGAAATCCCTGCTCAGAGCACAGAACTTAATCTATGCTATTTGCTGTGAAAGTCAGCTCAACTGCAAGCAGAAAAGCCCATCAAATCCAGAAGCTACAGACTAAGAAAACTAAAGCCCACTCTAAGTATTTATTTTTTTTTCACTTTGTAGCTGGGATAAGCCAGGGCATGGTACTGTCGGCTACAGAAGGTCGTGGGGAGGGCAGGTGTTCACAGCTCACATGTGCTGAGATGTTCTGCACAGGCTGTGGGTACAGGAGACTGTCCTTAGCAGAGCAAGAAGCTTCTGTGCCTGTGCTTAAACGGGAAGTGGGGATATAAGGGAAGTGACTGTGCTGCAGAAGAGGGAGTCGGCTTAATTCAGTCCCACGTGTGCCCATCCTGCTCAGGTCAGGTAGTTTTCCAGTTGGCTGCAGTGGGAGCAGGACTGTACTTTGACCATAGCAGCTATTTCCATGCAATAAGCCCATTCCTGCAGCTTGCTGTGGGCATAGCTTTGCCCAAGTGTGGGAGAACCTGATTTCGGAAGAAAGTCACTGCACGGCCACTGATAAAACAATGTTATAAAATCCCTCAGGATTTTGCCAGTCGAATGCTCAGCTTCTTTGTGCATGTAGTGGTCACAGCACTTGTGTGGGACTACTGGTCAGCACAGTGTAGTTTGTCTCACCTTGTCAGGCCAGCAGTGACACTGCAGCATGCACAGAAAGCACAGCAAGTGCTGCCATCCTGCCGGACCCAGCCCTTTGGAGAAGTGGGTGCTGGAAGAGGAAAAAGCAATCCTGAGAGAATGCAGTGATTTCCCTCTCCTCATTACACATTTTTTGAGACTCCTGCATAAAAGCTACATTTTTGTACTGGGGTCAGGGAGGTTACTGCTTGTTGGTTTTGACTTTCTATAAATAAGGTATTTTTTGCAGTTGTTGCCTAAAACTCCATTTTCCATGAAAACTGCTTTGGCAGGAAGGTAAATTAGCCCTATCTATGAATAGGAACAATCAGTCTTTTTGTGGTACAAGCAGCGTGCAAATAGCTTCAGTGGTTCCTAAGAAACAAACATCTCTGCCAAACATTTGTAGTGGAAAATACAATATACAGGTAACAGCAAACCTTGGCTCATCCCGCTATTTACTTCCCTTGTCCTCTCTACCCCACTGTGGACTTGCTGTCCGTCGCAGCTAGCTACCAAGAAGGCCAGCGAGGAAAACCTCAGCTCCTGTAATCCCAGAGTCAAACCTGGGCAAGAAGAGAGAGCAGTGGCCTCCTGGTCAGAGGCAGAAATGGTGAAATTCTAATCCTGACTTTGGTAATTAAATTTTCTGTGAAGCCACCTCTGCTGATGTCCCCAGAGCTTTACTGCAGGGCTGCCTGTGTCTTCAGACTCCTTCTCCTAGCTGTTGTGCATCACGACGCAGCCCCGAGTACTGCAGGATGAAGTGTTTAAATGTGTGCAGAGGGCCAACTTGGAAAGACCAGGATTTATTTACAGGACAGTTGGCCTGCAGCCTAGCACACAGAGCTACTGCTTATATCCTACGTAAAATAGATGACTTGGCATTTGGCAAGTGCTACAGGTATTGCTAAAGAGGTGTTTCTTGGCTCATCCATCTCTTGCAAGGTGCAGAGAAACTGTGGCAGCTATATAAAGAGTTTTGGGAAAAATAGACACACATGAGTAATGGAGTAGTAAAACTCAGTTCAGCTCCTTGGCACTTGCAAACTCACAGCCAAGTCCTGCAGCCTTAACTTGGGAAAAAAAAAAAAGTCTGGAGAAATCAAAGGATTTTTATCTTAGAGAGCCTCTCGACTGCCTGCATGTACTAGGGGCGGGTGTTCAGCAGAGAAGTTCCCTTTCTTTGTCTATATGGGCTGTGACGGGGGACAAGTATCTCCTCTGAGTATCACAGCTGATACAAAATTAATTGGAAACTTAAACAATTCTAACAGCTAGAAAAATCTGCCATATTATTAGGAACAACTTCTAAAATGCTGAAAATAAATATAATCAACTGCCAGAGCACATCTTGGGGAACTGAAGGCGTTTATAAATAATCATTAGAATAAACTGCTCCCTGCTGTGAGGCACATCTCTTATTTCTGCTACGTCCCTTTTGGCTTTCTCAGTGCATCATCAAGCATGGATTAAGGTCAAATAAATTTAGGATGAGTGAACATGACAATCTTGACTAAGTTTCCAAAAATGTGAAGGACGTGATCTTGTGAGCAAACAAGTGCAATGTATTCCATTCCACTAAAATACTTGGATTTCAGCACTGGTTCAGTAGACACATTCTCAGGAAAAATGTATTGACAACATGACTATGCCAATAAATACACATATATTATGTAGAGTATAATATGTATAATTATGTAAATATAGTGAGGAATAATTATTGTAGAAGTGAATGTGCTTCTTTCCTATTTTTAAAGTAGTTTACTCTTCATATGGTGTTTATGTTTGAAATTGTATCAGTTGTGTCAGGGCTGGGGACACTCTAGATTCGAACAAGCAAGCATTATGTTACATAATCTTATGTTTATTGATTTTTCTCTTAAAAGAAGTTAGACTCCTAGACCAATTTTTTTTTTGTGTGTGTCTGTTTGTTTCCAGTGTGATCTGGTTCATGACTGCTTTACAACCATGATGTTAGTGCCAATTCTAACTTTTAGCTTAAATAGAGATTCCTGATGCTTATCCTTAGGAGTATTTCCAGAAATCAGCCAGCTTGCAGTCCCTGGCTTGCTAAGGCCAGGCTTTTTCACCTCCTCTTCTAAAAGAGACTCTCTTCTCCCCAGATGGGATGATGTGGAGGCAGAGGAGGATGCCTATGGGAAGTGCCTTCGACAGCACCAGAACTGAAGGAGGGAGGGCTGTAGGTCCATCTTAGTCCCATCTCTCTGCACTGAAAGAGGACAACAAACCTGACAGCCAAATGCTGACCAAACCTGAAAAATGAAACTAGATCAGAAAACATAAATAAGTTAGGTGCAAAAAGTGCTGGTGGGAGCTTCCGCAAACCTAGGCAGGGAGAAATAAAGCTTTAGAGAGGGAAAGAGGAATGAATGTGAGCAGGGCAAGGTATTTGCTGCAAGCAGAAAAAAACCCATTGCAGAATCTGCAATGAGAAGAATGCAGTCTCCCCAAAGAAAAAGCCTTCAATAGCTCCCCAGCTGCCTCAGCACGGGCAGAGGGACCCTTCCCCACAGCGGCAAGCTCTCCGTGCCGAGATGAAATCTCAGGCTCCCCCAGGGAAGCCTGTTATTACTTGCAGCCCATCTCTGTTCTTCGGCAGCATGCTGAATGCATTCTCCATTCTGTGCTGGTTTTCAGCCTCTCTTCTGAGCTTTATCTACTAGGCTTTTGTTGACCTCCTATGTATTTTGCCTTATCCTCTGGTTTCTCAACTTCTGTTATTTATCGATGTACCATTTTTTTGGAAAATAGAGTCTGTATGCTTTTTATAGCTCTGCACACCAATCTCACATTTTATAACGGGTACCACATTGAGCAGTTGTTAACGGTAGATGCTGTTGTCTGTTTGGCAAGTTACAACATATTTTTCTTCAGTTTCTTGTAGCCAGAGTTAATAAGGTGTGTGACAAAAATCTATCCCATGCTATGGGTAAAGACCAATAATGTTTCCAATGTTTGTTTGGATTTTTTTTTTTTTTTTTTTACATAAGCACAATCTGCTTTATCATTTCGAGTGCAGGAAGGGAACAGATTGCAATAAAAGCAGAAAAGGATTTATAGTATGTTCTTCTTATAAATAAAGCCACGCTGCTTTGCCAAATTATGTAAGACATGGCAAGTTGCATTGTTCTGTTCCTTTCATAATCTATGGTGCCATATGGACTTAAAAAAATAGGACTATTATATGGATTTCTGCAGTGTAATTGGCATTGACACTTATATTGATTGAATAAATGAAATAACATGCACAGTTCTGACAATCTTTGCAGATTTGTAAGATTACAGCAGTGATGGTTCTATGTCAGCAAAAAACTCTATAGGAATTTCTAATGAAGTCACAGCCAGTTCATTAATATACATATGTTTGAAATTGCAGCCCTAACAATTGAGTTCTCTGCACTGAACACTATAATATATATTGTCGTGAGCTATATGTCCTCAGATCATGTCTGTGAATTACAAGAAAATTATGGACTGGAGAACATTTTATTATTGTGCTTTTCATCCAGAAATACAGCCTTTCAGTGATGAAAATTGAAAACACTGAAAATTAAAATGTAAATGCATTTATCAAAAGAAGAGGAAAAAATTGAATTCTGAACTTTAACTGCTTTTACATTTCACTTCTTCAAAAAAGCAATTTTGATATTTACATCTCAAAAGCATAAGTAGTCAGGCTCTGTAATATCCATTTGGATTCTTACTAATAAGTGACTGGCTGTTTGTTGCTGGGGGTCTGAAGATTTATTTTAGTAAAACAATTGAAAATTCTGTATGTGTGTGTTTGTGTGCATGCGTATTCTGAGAGACAAACAAAATATACATTTATTTAGTGTTTCTCTCCTTTCTGTTACACGTCCTTTGTGTTTTTCACAGGTCAGTACCACATTAGATAGGATGTGAATTACTCGTGTCTTTGTAGGGAAGAAAGTAAAGATAGAGCAACAGTGATACATGCTAGGAGCTTCTTTACAATGACATTTAGCAGTTAATAAATGGGATAAAAATGCAGGATTAAAGTTTCATTGCTGCTGGATTTTTTTTCCCTTTAGCTTCAGAAAAAAATGCATTGTTTTTTGGTTGGCATCCTGACTTGACTGGTGAGATGTTAGCAGTCCCTAAGAAGAAGATCCATATGCCAAAGAAGACTGTGGGCCCAAGTTCCTACAGAGGAAGAGTGTTGGATGAGGCATGGAAACAGGTAAGCTATGCAGCAAACTGAGACAGCATGGGACTCTGGTGCCGCTGTGTAGTGTAAGGAAATAAGAGTTGATTACATTACCTGAATAGAGAGTATGCCTGTTTGTGCAGTCCTTACTGTATACACAGAGTAGTTGACTCCCTGTAGCTAAAATCTATCCAAATCCTCTACAAGTGACACAGGTAGAGAATAGGTAAACTCTTTGTAAAGCATTTTCACTGTTCTTCTAATCCTTTTCTCTTTCTTTTTTTTAAGATTGGAAACATATTTTTTCTGGTGTCCATTTTCTGAACTTCTCCATGCTGGGTAACAATGCTAGACCCTCTAGACTGGAGTGACAAAGGTGATGAATTTAAGGACCTGATGCCAAAACTCCTGTCTGTGTGTAAATACAAGAGAGCAAATGGGCACTACTCTTCCTTCCCTGCCTTGCACACATCCCTAGTGACTGGCTACTCAGCAGGATGCTGGTGTGGTCAGACACCACAGCTCTGCAAGCTATTCTGTCCTTCTTCTCCCAGCCCTATGCCCAGGACTTCCTGCCCCAGAAGGAAATGAAGGGGACCATCACCGGAAGGACCTGGTTAAAACCCGTGAGTGATATTTCAATGCAAATCATACCTCCAGTGTTTAGACAGAGATTCCTCGACTGACCAGTTTTTACAAGATAGAGACATTTTGATCAGTCCCTTATAACAGCTGTTGGTTCCTCCTGCCATTGGTATGGATAAACCACCCTTCATCAGGGCAGTGAAGAAGGACCAGTGCCAGTGTTGACTGACCCTCCCAGCACGCTGTGATGGGAAGGGGAGGGCAACCTCGGATAGGGCATGGTACTGCATTGAGTGAATTCATGTAGATTTCTGCGGTTTTCTCCTCAGAGTATCCTTAATTAAGTCATTAACAGAGGCCCATTAATTTCAGATCCTCTCTCTTTTCTGTGCTTAGCTTGGAAGAATTCAAATCGAGCATCCAAACAAGAGTAGATGTTTTTGAAACTTTGGCTTGACCACGTCCATCTGTTTTAGTGTCACTCGTATCTGGAAGACAATTTTTGTCTTTCCTTAATATTGTTAAATAAATTTCAGATTCTAAGGTGATAAGCAAGTGTGAGAAACTCACACAGTATTATACATAGCCAAATGGCTATCACAGAGAAATTGCCACCAAGCAAAAGTTATTGCATTTCAGGATCTGATACTGAAATGGATGAGAATTTTGTGGGTTCATATTTCAAAGAAAATAGCTTGTCAAGTAGAGATTTCAAAATGAATATCTATTTATGCTAAAAATGTTCATTCCATTTTTTTTTTTTTTTCAGAATAAAAGAAAACATGGTTTCATTATCTTTCATTAAAATAAGTTACTCAAAATTGTTCTATATTTTTTTTTTTGGTAGAAAAAAGCCTTCATTGTTAGTTCTATTTATGTATCAGATATTTCTTTTTATTTTGAAAGGAAAATTACTTCAATGCTTCAGATGCTTCAGACAGTGGAATATCCTGGGCTATCAAAATAGAATACAACAGTCATGATCAGAAACATTTTGCTTTAGCATGTAAGCAATTATTTCTATAAAATCATTGATATTCTTAGGATTTAACAGGCACGTTTGGTGAATTTATTTACATCTTTCAAATGTTTTATGCATTTCTTGTTCCAGTTTCGTCTTTGTTATTTCTGTTCCCCTGTCTTTCTTGAATTTATGATTAATGTTTCTTTAGGCAACAAAACAATACATTCCAGATCTACAGTTATGCAAAGTCATAGCATTTTTTGAGAAATAAAATGAGTCAATAAAATATCAGTATTCATAGCAAGTTTCCTCTCCATGCAAGAGATCTTGTAGGCAAAAGTTATGCTTAGACTAAAATAACAGCTGCCCAAAGAGGAAAGAAAAATGGAACAAGCAATAGGTGTCTATGGAAAATTCCAGTTGCTATCTGGATCTGGATACAATTGATAAAGAGGACAAAAGAACTAATGGCATGGATTTAATGGATCAAGTTTCTCTTCTGCAGTTCATCTCTTTATTAATGGCCCATGAAAAGGGAAGACCAAGAGGTTTGGACCAAAGAGCTGCCAGAGACTAAACCAAGCATTACCTCTTGAAAGATTGCATCATTGATGCCTTAAATTAAAACTTTATTGCCATTGTAAAATATCTATGAGTTACCCAGGGAAAATAAAATATATGGTTTTCAGAGAGTGGTTATTATTTTTCAGCTAAAGAAGAAGTGTCCTTTCCCCTTAGGAACAATGTGAAATGGAGCCCTCTGTAGGCCTTCCCCAGGTTCCTGGCCAAAGACTATTTTACCTTTTCCATCCACATTTGGTTTTCTGTTCCTTTTGTAAGAGATAAAACAAGCTTTGGGTTGCATCTGCAGGCCTTACTCTAATAGCAGAATAAAAAAGAACCATATTTTCTAGGGAAGCAAGATAGTAATTTTCCAGTTGATCTAGGAGAAAGATGGCACATCCTCCTCCTGCATGTAGCACAGGGGTGCTGTGGGAGAAACCTCCTCTGCCTCAGGCTGCTCTGCACCAGCCTGCTCTATACCTGAAAGGCAAATACTTTGAGACCCAAATACCAGTGTGACCTGCAGAGGTTTTGGTTGACTTTTTTTGAGCTGAGGTTCACTAATGGGACTGTCGGTGGCTCAGTGACTGCAGGTGGGAGGACCCAGGCAGGTATCTGTGGAGGGCATTGACTGCCTGTTCAACAGCCAAATATTCTTTGTGCAAAATAGAAGGTGATATTTTAATGAAGATTCAGAGTTTTGGTGCTCCATACTATGGCTCAGGTGCATTCAGGCCAAGCTTCAAAGCGTTGGTGTGCAAGGGAAATACCTTAATAATTGCTGGGCACAGTGGCAGAGCTTAGCTGCAAAGAACTACTTTATGCTGGACAAAATTGACCTCACAGGCACTAAGCCACAAGATCTGTTTCTGAATAACAGAAATACTCTCAGCTGAGAAATTTGGACACTGCTAATATCCAGGCAGCTTGAGAAACAGCCACTTCTCTGTCAGTGGTGGGGAATGTCGTGTTTGTAGCTCTTCTGCTCAGGAATTAATGGGACTGCTTTTCAGGACACAGTCTAAAGGATCTCCTGCAAAAATTATGTAGGTGCCTAAAACAGGCAAAACTGAACTGAAAACTGTAACTTTGAAGTCATTTTCTCAGCTCTCACTTACATGTGGAAGAACCTAAACTTCACAGCTGCCTGATAATATTTTTTTTTTTTTTATTTTACGGTGAAGGCTGAATCACTTGTGAAGAGTCTTAGAAACTGCATCTCAGCTTTTTGCCCTGCTAGAGACAGTTCAAACCCAAGTCTATCACCTCTCCCTGGTGTGAGAGGCCCAAACACTACAATGCTGGTACAGGAGCTGGAGTGGGGTGTGAGGGGGCAGAGCATCTGTTGTGTCTCTGACTGAAGGCATTCCACTGTGCAGAAAAACCTTCAAAATCCAATGGATCAAAGAGGGGCCAAGAGGATATATGACTGTATCATCTAACAGTTTGTACAGTCACCTGGCAGAAGGAAATCTGCAGACCATCCCTACTCCTACACATATCTGCAGACTTTTATATGGAAAAATCATTGAATAACATAAAAAAAAATCTGACCCTTTATTCTTTGTTTCCACTTTTTGTTTAATTGGATTGTATGTAAGTGCTCTGCGTAGGAGGAACCTTTGTCAGAAGTATGAAGCTTTTCTTGCCGAATGGAAAGATGAAAACATGCTCAGTAAGCTGCTGTATCTGTCTCATGAGCTGAGTTCCAAGCTGACCTGATGATCCCAGAAAACAAAGAGCTGCTTATAAAATATGTCTTTATTGCAGAGAAAGTATGAAATCAAAACCAGTTGTTGTTGTTGATGATAGCTTCCATGGATACCTGCTACTATCTACAGCGAAAGAAAGTGCAAGCAGCCTGAGAGACTGCCTGGTAGTCTAAGCACAGCACAGAGCTCTCAGAAAAAAACTCAGGATAAAGATTTGTAATGTCCCTTCTCCCCATCTCTGTCTTGTTCTGTGTCCAGTTGAGGCCTGGCTGCACAGACGTCCTGGCTTATACAGCTGAGAAATTCAGGTCTCAGTGCCTTGCTGTTTTTATGCACAGATTTTATTCAGGCTCTGCTCTCTTTTTCCTAAGTTTGAGCCTTTTGTGCTTTACTGATGTGCATTTACGGCTGGACAATTCCCAGTATTGAGAAGCAGTATGCAGAGCTTTTCATGAGGTTAGAAAATGAATGTGAAACTTAACAAACCATTGTTTATCTCATTATATGCATCTTCAGAGAGCCAAGAGCAACCTACGCAGTGCTACTGTTCTGTGGATTAATTCACGGCTGATGAAAACAGATTGTTCTTAGAAGTAAAAGCTCTATTGTTTGAATGTCCCATCTTGAGTCTTGCTGCCCTGTATTACCCATTGCCTGTAGGAGTCACAAGACCTTCCAGGATGCTGCTGCCAATGTAGCCTCAGTGAGCACAGTACCCTTTATGCCTGGCTAACAAATTTACTTAAAGGAGCATTCACTCATTGGCTGGCACTTTTTTTTTCTCCATTTTGTCAGATGTATGAATGTCATGGCAGCCAAGGACAGATGAAGGTTTGAAATATTACAGGCAGAAGCCTCTCACTAAGATAATATAAAACCAATTTTTGCAAACTTATCTCTGAGGAAGAAATAGGCTAGGGATGATCGTGAGAATTTTTTCTAGCTGTAGAATTTTGTTAAGATGCAAGCAAAAAAAGCCCCATCCAATAAACCTGTCAAACTTAGCTCAGTACTAAAACTTCAGTCTTTCTTAGGACAATACTGTCTGAAATTGCCACATCATTCAATTTTAAGTGATTTGCATACCAAATGCAAAAAAAATGATTAACTGGAAACTTCCCCCCTCCACCCCCTCTGAGACATATGGTGAGACAGCAACAGAAATGATGGATACAGTGGATGATTGCTTGCTGAACCAGCGTGTGAGAAATGATGCTAGGAATAATTCATGTCAAGATATGGTCTTAACTAAAAGACATATTAAAACCAACATCTTGACAGGTTTAATATCTTACATGATACACATAATCCATGACTTCTAAGGCATGTGATTATCTTAAAACATGATATTTCAGAAGAACTTCAATTTTATGAGAAGATCTCAAGAGATGCTTGATCTAATGTTAAATCAACCTTTCATAAAATAAAGGAAACTTGAAGTTATTCTGAGGTATGGTATGGCATTGTCTTTATCTAATGGTGCTTCAAATCAGTAGTGATTCCCTGGGGAAAGAGGGATAACAATGGTATAAAATAGGTGAAAGTGACCCAATATACAGGATAATAAGGTACTTGGGATGAAAAAGCATGTCACATAAACAAAGGATTTACTGCTTTGTCATGCTGAGAACCCACTGATGCCAAAAAATATGCTATGTCTGCTAATATAGCAGACATATATTTCACATGTATTTCTGTCACCTATGTTTTATCAAAAGGGAAATCTTACAATACTTGAAGTGACAAAAGATTAAGCTGGATGTTTAACAAGTAGGAAAATCACATGATGCGAACAGGTAGAACTGGCATTGTTCACTACTGTGATTAGCTTTCACATGAAGAAAATCAAGTAAATTACAATGAGGTCTCATGGCTACTGTGAGAGATATAAGATCAGTAACTGTGGCTTGTAGGCTGTCCATGAGCAGAGATCCTGAGCAAGGGGACAGGGGAGTGAGCGGAGACATAGGGACAGGCTGAGTTAACGCTGCTCCTGACCTGGCATGGGATCCTGGGCACGCCAGTTTTCCCATGTCCTCTCTTGTTTGTCTCACAAGTTTAGGAAGATGTCCTTGACCAAAGAAACTGTTAGGTGTTTTGCATAGTCACTGAAATCAGCTAATAATAAGTAAAGGATATAAAATATCTTCTATTCCATAATAGTTTTCACTAAAGGATGGTGTCCCTGAGAACTGAAATAAAGAGAGTTGGGATCAGCATGTAGAAGAGGCCAAGTAATTCAGCTGTATTTAACACAAGGTATCTCTGAGAGCAAGTGTGGAGAAGATTGTCTCTTTTTCTCTCATCCCTCTAAGATGTGCATCTGCTTGATTTTTGAAATTAAATTGGGTCAAATTTAGCAAATGCCAGAGGAAAAAAAACCTTACATGTTCTGTAGTGACATGGAGCTTAGCAGATGCTGTCCATATGGAAACATATGTGTTTTTTTTTTTTTCAAATGATCTAGTATTGTCAATTAAAAAGTATGGAGTTTTGTGGATTTATTGTGTTCCCTTCTGAAAAAGGCTGCTGGTTCTAACCAGTGATGTTTTTATCTTTCCATAAATGAGACAAAGGATGTGATTTACCTCTTGATGAAGGTGTAACATACATTCCTGCAAACTAAGAAAGCTGTAACATAAGCCCTGCAGTGATATTCAAAATGCCCAGTCCTCTCTTATTTCTATTGTTTATCAGTTTACAAGCCTTGAAATAATAGAATCCAGATCATAAAATAGCAAATAAAAATTATTTCCTATCTATAATATGTCTTCCTATCCAGAAGGTAAAATCCCAGCTTCCTCTGTCTTATACGAAAGGGTGATTTTTTCTGCCAATTGCCATCCTGTCAGCAACTTCTTATTAATACCTGTAATCCTTTTCTTTGGTGCCTTCCGACATCTCGCAACTTAAGGACCGTATATTTCCGTGCACAAGCAGTTAGACATAGCAACAGAAGGGAATGCAGTTTTAGACAGTCTGATGGCCATTAGCCACAGCTTTTGAGGAGTCTGACTTACCTGTAAATCAGCCCTTAAACTTAACTGATTGGTGGAAAAAATATGCAAGACTCCGAAAGAGTAATAGGCAATGAATAATGGAAAGGCAACAGACAACTCAGAAAAATAAATAAATAAATATTGGAAGTGAAACAGTAGCAGACTAACTATAGATTGTTAAAGAAATCCAGAGTTTTATCAAGGAGTCTTTAGCTTACTCAATGTCGTATGAAGGAATAGTTAAATATTTGGTGTTACAAACTTTGCTAAAATCACCTCTCTGCACTCATGCAAGAAATGAAAATTATTTCCATCCAATTCTCAGAGGGAACCTAGACATTCAGAAATTAAGTTTTGGGATCTGCCTTTATAAGGAAATATCAATTTATTGTAACATTTGAGAAGCTAATTCAGTCAAACTACCTTTTTGATGTTTCCCTTGGAATTTATTACCCAAGAATCCTGGTGTCCTATGGGAGCCCAGTGCTTGAGAAAAAAAGATGTACAGAGTGCCCAGATTCTCAGCTGGTAGCTGTGTGCCATTGTTTTGGCTTCTTCCAAGTCCACAGAATAAATCACTTTACATTACCTAGGTGTCTGACCCTAATTAGCCACAGAGCAGCCTGGGGAGATAATTAGGCTGTGGACAAAGGCAAGCACAGAAAAAGGCAAAAGAACCATGGAGGGTAATGAAGAAAATGTTTGTTAGTTGAAACTCTGCCACTGGGAGGGGGAACCTGAATGGCAAACACACTTTGGTTCATGGGTTTGGGCAATATGTAAAGCCAGGATTAGTCAAAAGTTTGCTTCATCTTTGAATTTCACCTTTGAAATTATTCAGGTCATTACTTCTTCCATGTGAAATAAATCGAGGGGGTGTCTGGATCAGCAACTTTTCTATTCCAATGTGCAAATTTTGATAATATTTATTTATTTATTTATTTATTTCTCCTCCCGAACTGTGCAAAATGACATACAGGATGAGACAATTAGATCCCAGCAGTGAATTTTAATTCTTTTCAGATTACCTTGCTAAGCACATGAGCAAACTGCAGCACTACTTATAAACCAAGGACCAACAACCCAAAACAAAAAAGGAGACAGTCCTCCCAGCTAGAACAGGGAGGCTGATACCTTTTTGTTTAGGACCTTGATAAATTGAGATGGCCTATTCTTTCACGTGCACTTCTCTGTGTTTCAGGCAGATTCAACATATCAATGAATTTATAGGTGAGCTGAATCCAAGCTCAAATAAAGTGGGAAACAGAAGCTCAGGTAGCAACATCTAAGCAGTGAGAAAGTACCTTCCTATTTTATCTCTGCTTCGTGTGAGTTTAGAAGGCAGGAACAAACAGAAAGAGGTGAAGAAGTAACAACAAATGGTGCAAGAGTAATGAGTTCCCTGCTTAATGCACTCAGCAATAGCTTGTAGCTGGAAGATTTCTATGAGTGCAGTGGATGTATTTATCTGAAAATAGAAAGGTATAAAAACAACCCTTTGGTTTCCTAGCGGTCCCACAGGATGGGATACAGAGCTGAGATGCATCGATAAAAATTGAATTAGATTTAGAGCTCTGCCCTATTACCTAATTATAGCATGCTTGGAGATATATGGTAATTTATCAATAAAGAGAGACCTATTGAACATGCTAGTCATAGGCTTCACACTGAAGACTGTTTTCATTAATCAAGCAGCTGGATAGTTACCCTCACCACTTTACTTTTAAAGTCAGGTAAGTCAAGTTTCTTTCGTAGAGCTTGTCTGTCTCAGTGCCCAACCAGAATATACATGAGTTGAGGAAAAAACATTCTTTGTTTATGTGCAGACCACGTCAGCAACTTGTGTTAGTCTAGTGATTCCAGTGAGTTTACAGCAGGCTGGAAGTTACCTCTGCATGTTATATTCTGTTTCACCTGTTTGTAATGTGAGCAACACCAATCCTACACATAAAAAGTGTTCTGTAGGTTGCACATAAAACCGCCAGGTGCTTAGGGAAGGAGGAGTAAAGATTGCCCAGACATCTTTACTTCTATCCTTTTGTGTGTGCTGTGATATAGTATATAATTATGTGACTATATGTAAAAATGTGCTGGGTGGAGAAGAGCATGCGACCACATCTTTATATACATCGACAGGCAAGAGAATGTTTTTTTGTTATTTGGGTCAAACTTAATTGTGGCTTTTTCTGAGTGCTTAATTTTCCCATCAGTTTTCTGCTCAAATGCTATTGTATTCTTTTGAAGATTTTCTTTTCCTGTGAACTGGGGACGTGAGAGTACAGTTCAGCCAGACACACTGTGGCTGCATATCCTCTCTCTGCCATGTGATACAGACTAGGTGTTTCATCTGCTCGTGGGTGAGTACTCCCTTTGCCTATTTATTTTCCCCAGAAAATCCCCCACAGGGCAGCCTTTCCTGTCAGCATGCTGCAGGCTGGCCAGTGTACACGTGGGCATTACCTGATCCCTCTGCCACGGTGTTCCTCCAGAGCCATCATTTTACTTTGACAGTGGCAATCTTGGAGCTTATGGTCTGTGCCAGGGATACTGGATAAGCAAGCAATGCCAGCACTGAAAGGTGGTAGTGCAGCTGCTGCAAGAAGTGAGTGTAGGGATGATAGTGAAGAGAGTAAATTGTTTGGGACACAAAATTTACAATTGTAATGAGGATTTGTCTGTTGATTGTTGCGGTATCATCCATCAGCTATTTCTGGCCTTAGGCAACAGCCATGCTGTTAGCCTGTTAACAACTTCAGTCTGCTTCCTTCTACTTTACTCCAGTGCTTTATTTTTGCTTCAGTAAGTTTCAGCACCGAAAAAAGTGAAGTTAAAAATGAATATAAATCTTTTATTTTTGGATGCTTCATTCATGGAGTTTCTCTCACAAAAGTCTAAAATGTCAACTGCTAATTTATTTTCTTTTAGATGTGTAAGGCTTAGCTGAATAAATTAACTATTTTTCTCCTTCTTTAGAGTATCACTTTTTTTTTTTAAACCCGAAAAAGCATTTCCTGCTCTTTTCCTGCTCTTTTCTTCAGATCCAGACTTGCCAATTGCCTCCAGAGGCCAAAATCTTGAGATCATCCTGGTTTCTGAAATTTCCTTCAAACTTGGCTGTCTCCTGTGAAGGCAAACTTATGTACCACTGCCTCTTCAATTACTCATGGTCATGGCATGGTCTGTCTTTAAAGCCGACACACTTATTTCATTGACAGCTCCTGCGTATGCTCCAGGCTAGAGCTCAGCATTCACCCAGTGCCCAGGAGGCTCCTGATGAGGAGACCCAGCATCCTATTTCCTGTGCCAGGGCAGAGAGACCAAACCCCTTGTGCTCTTTCAGATTTGGAGAGGAGTGGGGAGAGGGGATGAGTTCTCCATCTCAATATTGGAGATAAAGAAACCTTTCTCCACCCTCATATTTGAAGCTACATAATTTAATTAAACGTTAATTAGATCAGAAATAGAAGAGCTCCACCAGCGTGGTCAGAGGTGCTCACGTAAGGGAAAGGAAACCTGTATACCTGTTCCTCTTTCAAAGGCTTTTAAAAATACATTTAACCTGAAACAGCCTGTAGAACAAGATCAGAATCAGTCTGGCAGCCAGGGCTGAAATGGAAAATCATTTTACTTTGCTTTGTTCTTTTATTTTGCAATAGGAACTTTTTAAAGTGGGCATCTGAGTAATGTTTTGATTGCAGCTTGATTATTTTTTATTCTTTCGTCATCAGCTGCTGTAGGAAAATAGTTGGGCAACTGAGCGTAAGTTTCTTTCTTGAAGATGGCATGTGCCATACCAGTAGCATTATGAGGCATGACTCTATAGCTGCACAGACAGTTTTAAATTCATTAGTTCCTATCCTTTTCCTTCAACATTTGTAGCTGAAATAATTTTCCCAATAGCTCTAACAAATCATTCTGCTTCTCCATTAGCTGTAATGGTATTATTCTTCAACGAGAAAACCCTGCGTATTTTGCAAGTTCTTAAATTCCTGCCTGTGGAAAGTTGGGCTGTTACCCATTTGTACTGCTTTTGAATTCTGGAGATGGAAAGTATCTTCTCCAGTGATGTGACAATGGTGCTGGCTATTGTCTAACATTTTATTTCCACCTGGAGAACTGTAAACACTCATCAATAATGACTAAAGCATAATGCTAGAGACCCCTAAGCACTGGCATCTTCCACAGAGCTCACAAGACTGAAAGTAATAAGAAGGAAATGAAAAGTCTCCAAATTGTTTCTCCATTTAGGATGTTTAACACATCCTACTGTGATACTCAAAGACCTTTTGGATAAGTCTTGTTTGCATTTTTTTTCTTTTATTTTTTTTTTAATGTATTAAGCACATTGTTTTTTCCTAATAGACAGTAACTGTAATCAAAACAGCTACTGCAAAATCCGCACATTTGTGCTCATGTGCTTCTAATCCAGGGTCTCTAGTGTCATCTTTCAAAATGGGTGTGCAGATGAATGGCAGCTACAGCACCTTAGCAAAACTAGGCCGTGTCTTTGGGAGACTAACTATGAAAGTAGAGTCTTAAATTTGGGCATTCTTTTCTTGTAAGACCTATGACTGGTTTTAAGTTTGGCATGTAAAATTTATTTGTGAAGCTTTACAGTTTGCTCTCCTTTTTATGTCATTTCTAACCATTTACAAACGTTGATCAAAGGAAATCCCATCCTGTACAAACAAAAATGTTAATACTCATCTTGCACCAAGAGTTCTGTATTGCTAATTGCTAGGCCCATGAATCAAAGCTGATTGATAGAGAACGTTGGGTGTAAGATGTTTCCTGGTGTAAGCCTTTTACTTTGGATAATGCTTGGTCATTCTGCTCTGGAAAGCTAGTTGAGAAGGGAGTGTTCTGGTCTTTTCAGCACAAAACAACTCACTTCTGTGTTTTGACTGCTTTCCCCCCTTAATTGTTTTAATTTAATGAAATGCCAAGTAACAGAAATTTATGGTAGACCAGCATTATTGGTTCCAAGGGACCAGCACACGTATCCCTCCCAGGGATGCTAGAGCTTTGTGTGTTGCCTCTGACAGTACTGATATCAGATATCTAGGGAAATCTAACTGTTCCACTTCCAGGAAACACTTTGGTATGCTTTCACAGAACATTTTAGCAGCCTCTCACAGTTTTGTGCTCAGAGACTTTGTGAGGCAGAGCAGGGATGTCTGTGTTGAATAGACCTCAACAGATTCTTCTTCTATTAATGTATTGAAATGGATTTTGCACTCATATGAACTTCCAGCAACCACAACATCCTGCAGCAAGTCAAACTCCAGATAAAATGTTTCATTTTAGCTCTAAAGACCCATGCCATTTGATTGTCTTTCAGAATTTAATTTCTCTTCTGGTTTTGGTTTTCATTCTATCTTGGATTAGGATTTTTTTTTTAATTAAAGAATTTTCTGTACAAGAGAAATCTAGTGCATGCCCAGCTGTATTTATGGGATTATACTATTTTATTTCAGCGAAAAAATGGGTAGTTTTATGATTACAGATAATTTGCTGTAATGCTCGTATTTTATAGCAATCAATAGGAATACAGATGGAATAAAATAACAGGCAGAAGAATCCTGTGTTATAAGCCATATAATGGAGCAAATAGAATTAATGGCCGTCTTTGCCATAAATTTGCTATTTCCTGTTTTTTAAGCGTTATTGTTTGTAACCTGATGCTACATTAATGCAAGTTTTTATATGCTAGTAGTTTATATTACTCAAAAGTTTATCTGGCAGATTTTACAGCTGCTTAATACCTCAGTCCACACCAATACAGAAAAATCTCAAAGTGGGACAAAGTTTATACTAAGTTTTAATGAGCACCACTTAGAAGTTCAGAGAAGTCCCACGCTGTTTCAGACTTTTCAGTCTGAAAGTGAAGCTGAATACGTCACCCAGCAAAGTTCCCTCTTTAAGCTGCTGAAATTTCCTGATTATTGAAGCACCAGCCTTCTGTGATTTCATCATTTTCTCTCCAAAGTTAGAAGAGAAATGGAAAAGGATAAATATGTTAAAATAACAAAATGTAAGTTTAACAGAAAGATTATTTTTTTAGGGCAAATCTTTGGAGCACTTGTGGTTTTTTTCAGAACAGTTTTGTCTCCACTGCAGAGCTAACATGTGAGTATGTTGGCTATACCCCATACAACAAAAATTCTTAACATGCCTCAAATATCAGCTGATAATGACAAATAAGCAGCTCCAGTTCATAATCTAGGTAATTTTTTTTGGCACAGGGCAGGGACTGAATTAGAATTTTAACATATGCCAGGGAGAAAATGCCCATCAGGATGCTAGAACAACACAGTGCCTGCAGAGATTAAATGATTCAATGAAGACCTGTAAACTGTGATTCAAAGAGACACAAGATTATCTAGGTAATCACTCAAATGTAAAGAAATAACAGGCACATTTTTTTTGGCACTGTTCAGTTCTCCCACAAAATATGTCTGTTGACCTGTCAGCATGATCTGTCTGTTTCTGTAACTCTTCTAACAGCACAAATGCATATCTGTTACTGCAACAATGCAGCAGGGAGAGGATACTGATGATTTTACACTGATGTCATATTCGTCCACCTGTTTTGTCCTGAAAACCTGTAATCTTGCAATGACTGACAGTATTAGAAACCTTGGGAAATTGTATCATCGCTGAGGCAAGAATTTTATTTTTGTCAAATTCATTTGCTCCGTTTATTTGTGGAGCAGCAGGCTGGTCTGGGCTGCACAGCAGGGCTAGATTCACCCAAAAACTGGAAGAGAAGAGTGCACTTAGGCACAGATACTCCATCACCTCACCTGAAGCCCATCCCCTGCCTGTGGAGGCCCAGAGTATTTTTCTCAGAAAAGCCATTCCTGTGCACTTTTAAACAACATGACCTGAGGCATTAGGGATGAAAAGATCACCTATAACCAACGGGTTACAGTTGGCTCCCACAGTGACCTAGTGTTTTCTGGGAAAGGGGAAGTCCTGACTCAAATTTCTATTTTCAAAGCAGGATTTGGTATCTCATGTGCCAGAAAAATGACTATCCACCATTCTTCATGGGTATTCCTCCTGTTGGAGCTGTTTGGCTGCCTTTGATTCAGGTCCATTCTAAATTAAATCCTAATTGGTCTGACTGAGTCTATACCCCTCTGGTAAGTGCACTCAACTGAGATCTAGGAAGCTGAGGTCTCAGTCCCTGCTGAATGTTTAATGCTGTGTGCACAATGAATAGCTCCCACAGGAGGGATCCCCAGCACAGAAGAGGCAAAAGTCAAATCATGCAGAAGAGTGGTTTGAACCTGGCTCTTTGACATTTCAGGGATGCTCTAATTGGATTATCAGATCCTGTGGGGTGGAACCTCCCTTGCTTTTCTCTTTGCAAATGGGGTAGAAACATTTAGCTCCAAACTTATGGGTTGTATTCCCAGGAAATAAGAGAAGTCTCCACACCTCTCACTAGCTGGGTGAGACGGTGGTCAGGATTGTGCTATTTTCCTCGTTATTTTACAGAGAATGGAATGGAATGGAATGGAATGGAATGGAATGGAATGGAATGGAATGGAATAGAATGGAATAGAATATTTTCAGTTGGAAGGGACCTACAGTGATCATCTAGTCCAACTGCCTGACCGCTTCAGGGCTGACCAAAAGTTAAACACGTTATTAATGGCATTGTCCAAAAGCCTCTTAAATACTGATAGCTTAGGGCATTGACCACCTCTTTAGGAAGCCTCTTGTACAAGTGGAGAAGTCTTGGGGAACTCTGCTTCAGTCTTTGTTCAGGAAAATACTGAGGAATTTGCCAAAATAAGTACTGAGCAAAGAACAAGTAAAGACTTCAGGATCTGGCCCCTTATCAGAGTCAGAAAAACTGTGAATCAACAAGATAAAATTAAAAAAGGTTTTCTTATTGTGCTGAGGAGGACATATAGGAGATATCTCCTACTGCAGACTGCACTAAGTGTTTAGTAAATATAAATATTTAAAATAATTGAAAAGATGCCTATCCTGGAACCTGTATGTCCTTTCACATTGCATTTCCTAGTTGTTCCTACTTATAGAATCATAGAATGGTTTGAGTTGGAAAGGACCTTAAAGATCATCTAGTTCCAACTTCATATACTTTAGATAGTATCACAGAACAGCCTCAAGGCATAAAAATGGGTTCCTTTGAAAAGAAACTAAGCTGGAATGTGCTCTCCAGCAGAATGCCTTGCCCATTCTCATTCTAGAGCTGAACCTACAGGGTCAGCCTAGAACTTGTGGAAGTCAAACACCGAGGTGTGCATTGTGCAGCACTGAGCAATTTGCTCTGAAGATCCACTTCTGTTGTTGTTCTCATAAAGCCATTTCAGACTTCATTCTTCTCTACAGCCAGCTCACCAAGAAGTTCCTTGTGCGGCTCTGAGCACCATTAATTGGCATGGATTTGCTGAGGAAGGTGGGGACAGTGTCCCCTTGCTGTGTCCATTGCCTGGAAGAGTGGCGATCATTCCTCCAGACACTTATGGCTGTTGAGGCTATACATTTCCCTCCCTTGTTCCCTTTCTCTACACACAACACACAGTAACAACCATTTTCAGAAAGAAGTCTACTGTGGTAGTAAGTTTGTTGGTGCTCAGAATTGTGTCAGCTCTTTGGAACCGAGCTCTGCCAGCTGCCTGCAGTAGCTAATTCCACTGGCTGATTGCATCCTGTGTGAACTTGCCCATCTTCCTCTTTGTGTTTGGTTTATATGCTATTCAGTCAGACCTTTATTTCTCAACCGCTCTTTTTCGTGGAGAAAGGAACAAGATAAGGAGGAACCGATCAGCTTCCTTGATACCCTTCTTAATTGCATGGACCCAAATCAAGTCTCTTCCTTTTTTTTTTTTTTCTTTTATCTAGTGCAGGTATTGAATGAATAAAATTTCCTTTTGAAGTGCTAAAACAAATGATTGGAGTGTTATTTAGCTATCAGGCACTCTTAAGGGTCATAGCATAATTAACGCATAATCTGACTGCAAGTAGCATTTTGAATTGTTCTATTGATATCTTTTATTCTTTTCATATTGCAAAAACTAAAAAGAACCTCCCTCCCTCTTCTTTTTTTGTTGTAAAGTAGCTACATGCACAGAAGTGCCTTTGTGAAATGGTGGATTTTATGATCAATCCTAATGTGATATGCCATTGACGTAACTAAAGACTGTGAATGCAAGATGACATCTGGGTGGTATTAGCAGAATTTATATTAAATTAGAAGAATATGAATATTTAGAATAGTATGATGTAGAATACTTAACCAGAGTTTTGTGCAATAAATGCATGATTCTGCGATTCAACCATTTGAATAAGCAAAGAATAGTGGGTTAAAAAAATAAGAAAGAATGAAGCTTTTCTTCACTTACTACTGACATATAAAATTGCAAAATAGCAAATATTGTATTATTATAGATCTTTCAAGAGACTACATCAGTTTTGGAATGATTGCTGACTGTTACATTTGGGCTGAATTCAAGAGGACACAGTATTTTAGAACCTGATTATCTCTCGTAACTTGCTCTTTATCTCAGTGGGTAGAATAGAGGTAATAATTAGAGAATTAAGCTTTGCTCACTCAGTCATGAAGTGCACAAATTCACTTGCTGTTTCATATTTATTTTCCAGCTGGAGGAGTTTAATTTATTTTGCTTTCTGCTGTGCCCACACCTGACCAACCAAAGCAGCTTCACTAAGGTCCCACTGATCCCTACTATTTAACCCCTGTATCTCTTCCTGTTGCTTTGCAAAGCAAACGGCTTTCCTCTGAGGCTTATGCCAGAGCTCTTTAGATATAGCTGCCAGTGACTGCCATCCCTGTTGACCTGTGAATCTGGTAGAATGTCCATAGACTCCATTCACATTCCCTCAAAAGGGATGAGAAACATGAAGAGGAACCTAGTACTGATGGCAGGGGCTGGGCTGCATTCAGCAAATTGTAAATCTTATTTGTGTCCTTTTACCACCGCAGTTTCTCATTGTCAGATTCATAGGTCACAATCATTTTGCTTTAGAAACCCAACAGCATTGTTTCCAACTGGCAGAAATGATAATATATCACTGAGTGATACTGATGAACAACAATAATGCATTCTTTTTCATTATTATTTTCTATCTGAATCCAGATGTTTTCTGTGGTCCCTGTGGGCAAAATGCTGTCTGTGAGAAAGTCCCTGCTGACTGTCACAATGCAATGTTATCTTGTGACTGGTTCCTTAAATATCTGCAAGGTCAGAGAGACTAAATGTTCTCCTGGGAACTCAGGAAAAGTAGAATGTCAGCAACACCTTTTGTCCAAGTGAAAAGTTAAATGACATTTCCAGTGATATTGATTAGAGCATCTTTGAGTATCAAAACAGAATGGCAATTTCAATATCTGCAATGAAATGCAAAGGTTGAAGCAGGAGACTGTGAGAGTAGATGGTATTTCATTTCAAAAGAAATTCAAGACTGAATTAGGAATTCTCTTTCCTCAGACTGCTTGAGTCCCATTATGGGGAGCTGCAGTTTTCTCTCTCTCCATTTGCGCAGGTGAAATTGTGGACTGAGGGGACCATGTGCAATGCTATCACCCTTTCCTCACCTGAGGCACCTTCTTCCCTTACTTGCCTCCCAGTTTCTTTGCTGGGGCGGGGCACTTCAACTAGGATGCTCCTGTGCTGCATTGTCAAAAAGGATGCTCCGAGCTGTCTGTGAAAGTCGGTACTTTTAAGATACCTTTATCGCATTTCAATTCATAAAGTAAGACAGGTCACTCTCAGCCCCAGTAAGCTCGATCTCTGGCTGTCAACACAAGCAAACTGCTATTGTATTAGAGAGCTGGCTTCTGAATATGCTGTACGATGGCCACTCTCACTGACTCAGGAGTATATATGGAAGGAAGGGCATTGTCTCTCTCTTGACTGTTTAGCATGTAGTTTGTTTCACATCATGTATTTCATACAAACTGTCCCTACAACACTTCTTGCATTAAATAGAGCAGCAAAGTGAGAAATGACCAAAAAAGGTAGGAATGAGGAGGAAAAGAGAATGGAGAATAGCAATTTTCATCTGGGGTAGACTGTCAGTCAGCTGCACTGAAGCTCATGGAGTCCTGCTGCAGATTCTCCAGCCAAGAATCCATCTTACTATTTTTTTTTTTTTTTTTCCTGAGGAGATCAGAAAAGTGCTGAAATAGGGAGTTACAGACAGACTGTTTTACCTTGCAAAGCTGCAGAGGAGGTTTTGGCACCAGAAATGGTGGGGTTTTTGACGACTCACAGTGAAGATGACAGTGCTAGGAAAGGAGAACTAGAGAAAAACAAGCAGAGAGAAGAGATGCTGAAACAAGTCTAGGGAGTGCATTATTTTAAAAGTGCTTTGAGTGTGCCCCTATCCTATAATTAATACAAACATATCTTATTCTTTTTGAAATACTTTTTATACTGCAGTTCTGAAGCAGTAAAATTGAAACAAGTACATTTAACAACACAAAGAAATCATCTTCACATTCTAACTCGTTATAACTCAATTCAACTTCATTATTAATAAAGTAATAACATAATCTTTAGTAATGTTCTGATTTTCTGTATCTTTGTATAATTGGTAGATGATTTTCTGTGCAGTGAGTATTTTTCAGTTTCAAGATTATCTCTAAGTTCAGCTGCAAGTCTCTCATTTGATCTTTTGTTGTCCTTCTTGACCTTAGTCTTCACACTCAAATGGCCATTTAGATCCTTCTGATTGCAGTCTAAGAAAGAGAAGGGAGGGGAGGTTTATCTTTAGCCTGGCCTTTCTGTAAACCCATATTGTTCCTTTGCTATTACAGAAAGAAATTGGGATTGTAAAAGTCTGTATTACATTGATCGCCTACTGGGGTTCAGGGACATAATGGGTTTTATTTGATTTCACTTACGTTAATGTAAATTAGAAGGAGCTGCATTAAAGCTATCAAAGGAGGCAGCTGCATTATACTGGTGTAAGTGAAATAATAGGACCCCTTGCCTCTCCCACAACAGTAACTTTTTGCCCATTGCTGTACCTTCCTCTGTTGTTGATTTAGAACAAAGCAAGATTTGTTGCACAAAAGTAACTTTTCACATTCTTGTATGCATATCCAGCAACATTTAGTCTAGCAAACTATCAGGGTGATTACTTAAATCTTATGCAGGGATCACTGCAGCAGAGGGATATGTTCTTGCCAAAAGCAAAAGCTTGGGAATGAACAGAGACGGGAACTGACAGCCTGGCAAGATGCCAATTTTTGTTTTCCTTGATTTTCTAGGACTTCAGTAGTGAAGCAAGTTTGGTTTGGGGTTTTTTTTTGTGTTTCTTTTTAGGAACCCAGATATCTAATTAATGCACTTCACTGAGAAACATGGATTGCATGGGCTCTGCTTTCCCAGGGTGGGTACTGGCAGGTAGCAGGGTGGAGTGGTTACAGAGCTGCATGAGGGTACCTGCCTGACCTTGTTGAGTGGCAATGGGAGACAGCTTTTTTCATCTCTCATTTACTGATGTCATTAGAAACAGAAATCTGTCTCACCTGTCTGTGACCTGCCTTCTCAGCTCTGAGGAGGGCTGTAGTCTGAATATGTTTCTAATGGCTGAATTAAGCTTTTTGTGTTTACAGGCAGGGCAGCTCTCTGAGGTTAGGGCTGCAGAGAGCAGATGCTGAAGGGACTGGCAGAAAGTCAGTTCCCGAGGGTCTGTGTGTCCTGTTAGTCCTGAAATACAAATAATGATATTGCATCCTTTGTTTTCAAAAAATCTGCATGGAGTCTGTATTGATTTCAGTACTGCAGAATCAGGAAATGTGTAAATGTGGGCCAACGCCAATATTTTGTATAATTTTCTAATGCTTATAACAATGTGCAAATGCAACGAAGGGTTTGGATTTTTTTTTTTTACTTTTGGAAGGCACCCAGCGTGAGTTGTCTCTCCTAAGTTTAGCTATCAAACCCCTGTGTATCTAGTCTAAGATGGTCACCTCATCAATGGAGTGGGAAAGGCATTCACAGGCAGCAATTAGTCTAATTCTAAAATAAGAGCCTGAGATAAGTGATCTGAATACCCCTCCAGAGGGATCTATCTGACAAAAGACAGAGCACAGAGGAGGAGTGTAGACAAAAGGCTTAATTTCAGACTTCTGTAGTTAGGGGAGACAAATCCATACAGGGTCATTGATGATCAAAGATATTTATCAGGCGTGGAAAATACAGATGGACCTGGATGTCAGTCTGTGTAAGAACAACTGCAGATTACAGTGGAAGCTGGTGAGCACTGAAGAACCAACACACTGTGGGCACATTGTGAAAAGCTCCCTGAATGCTTTCAAACGTTGGAATAACTTATTGTCCTTGACTGACCTGATACCACAGTGGTGATAAGAGAAAAGAAACCTGGACAACTTTTTGATGAAAAAGAAAGTGAAAAGAACTCCAAAACAGAGGTGGAAAAAGAGACATCTTCATAGAGTCTAAAACACAGATGCTGAGGAACTCCTTGTCATCAGGTGTTGCAAGGGCCGAAAGTGTCTCACAAAGAGATGAGACCAATTCATGGAGATTCAGGCAACTCTTGCACAGCACTAATTGTACTGGAAGTCCAGTGCCAATGTACAGCTCAGGAAGGCTCTGAAATATGGAAGCTATAAAGGGGAAATTTTACTTCAAAAATTCCGTTTCCTGTACTCCACCCTGACCACAGAGTGTGGTTACAAACAGGTTATTGAAGCAGCTGGGCTTTCACTTGTCATCTGTGAGATTTTTCTCATGTCCTTAGTATAGTTTACACCTCAGTGTAAGATCATCTATACCAACGAAGCGTTTGGCTTCAGAGCCTCACTCTCCAAGGAGGTTGCAAGTACAATTGGACAGCAATGTGTCATGACATTGTCATGCAACTTCTTTATAGAAGAATGATACAAAGAATAGGTTTTTGATGGTTATAAAATATTTCCTTTGGACAACTTTTTGCAGGAACTGTGGGGGATCACAGAACATATTTCAGGTCTCTTCTTTTGTTGGCAAATTATTGCCATGTTTGTAGTAAAGCACCTGTACAACCGAAAAAAAAAGGGAATCTCTACTGCAGCCTGTTCTCATTCTGGGATATTTTTGGTTTGTGATTTTGGGTAGTGACAAGAAAGGAAATCAATCTAATCTCAAAGACTTAGTATCACACGGCATGCCCTGTGAATTTCTTGATGTCTGTTTGTAGTCATCAGGGTTTTCTAGCATTGCTTTTGTGTGTTGCTTTGTCTATAGGCATGTTAGAAGTTCTTTTAGCAATATACATTGGTGTTTGTGTTGAAAGGTGGATTTTCTCTGTTTTTATAAACAGAACTCCCCTATTGGTAAATATCAATGCTTGAGATAAAATGCTTTTGTCAGATCTTCATAAACAATGAAACTTTAATTGGATTATTCCTTGATTTGTCAGTACCTGGTGTTTCTCTTTTCCCTAAAAGAATCTTAATTTGTGCCTGGGGAAGACCAACCTATTTTAATATCCAATCTTCCTCCTTACATAATTTCCATTTTCTATGAAAAGCAGTATTTATTGATTCTTCTTTAACCAAAGCTAATTAATTAGGGTAGTATTTGTGAAGTAGCATGGTGGATATGCTGCCCTTAAGCAAGATTAGTGTGATCTACTAGGTTTAATCACAATTTTATATAACCAATTTTTACAATTCTTCACGTACTCCAAGACTGACCACATGGTTTCATCCAGTGATTCTCACTTTTCTCATGTTTTGAAATGACAAACCAGGAAAGATTAAAAGTAATATACTGGTCATAGGATCACAGAATAGCCTTGGATGAGTGACTTTTTTTTCTGAGTTTTCCAAAACTAGATTTTCTTCACTGACCAGGTACTCATGAAGTCACCTCATGGGGGTCAGCAAGCAACTGCCAGCAAGTTGCCAGAAAGAAGACTGATGAAAAGAGTAGGAGCAGCCAAAGAATGACTGTATAACCTTGAAGCTTACATGCCACATCTTTCTTCTACCTTTTCTAAAACATAAAACTGTGGTTTGAAAATTGTCTCTGAAGATGTAGACCTTTGAAGCACACGTACTTAAATCTGTAAAGGTATTTAGATGCCTAAGACTGGACCACAATGGACATTAAACTCTTACCTAGATCAGTAATTGTCTGACAGGATTCTGGCCCAACAAAATATTTAGTCACCTAACTCTTACTTATTTTCAGATGTTGAGGCATATCTGCATTTAAAAGCATTGAAATAGTTTTAAAAGTGCAGCTCCTGTGTGGTGCTAAGAAACTGAGTCATGGGAGATGAGAGATGGGATGAGGAGTGTAGAGCAGTGCTTGGGAGGGATAAGCCTGTGGCCTGCCTTGCACTAGCACTGGCGCTGCTCGGACTGGTCCCCACTCCGTGGGGGGAAAGTCCCTTGTTATACATGTGTATAAGCATGAACAGGGCTGCATTAGTTTTACACTGACTGAGAGAGCTGAACTGGCTCCCTGGGAGGACAAATATCTCCTTGGGGACTCAGACAAGCACTAGAGGAGGTAGAAAGCAGAACTTAGGAGCATTCAGGGGACTGTGGCAATTTAAACTACTGTGAATTGTAGCCTTAAAAGTGAGGCAAGGATTGGATCAGGCTTGGGTTTAGGGAATTAGTGTCATATTTTTTTTCACGTAGCTTTGCATTTTTTGGGCCACGCTGTTGCCCAGGACCACATGTGGCCATCTGCTCTGTGATGTGTTGAGGCTCAGTGTCTTCACCGCCTGCGTGGAGAGCCCTGCGTGACTAGCTTGGGTACAGGCATCTGCTCTGCAGATGTCTGCGTTTTGTCAAATGAATCCCGAGGTCTGGCTCTGTGTTAGGTGGCCAAAGTCATCACTTGGATCGCCTCTACAAACACCAGTCATGTACTGTAGTGAGTATAATGCAGATTTTGGGATAAAAGAACTTGACAAGGAGAATAATATCTGCAGGACTTGGCTTTTGTTTGCACTGAGCCCAACTTACATTAAACAGATGTTAATAAAGGTGCCTAACAAAGCTATTAAATGCAAATTAATCACAATTTAAAACAGCCTGACATGGCCTGAGTGATATATGGTGGCTTTAATGTAAAGGAGTAAGGAAGGTGCCACTCCGGCATGCTCATCTTTTAAGAACAACCTGTTTCAGATGGCAGCCTGCCTTGTTGAACCTGATTATAGTGGAACTCCGCACCTTCTGCTTAATCCAAAGCATGACTCAGAGCACTGGGAAACTGGCATATTTGCTCCTTGTCTTGGATGAGTAAGTCAAAGAATGACCATTATCTGTGAATGTGGGATAAGTGGAAGGAAATGGTGTGAGGCTGAGCAGCACTCAGACACTTATCTTCCACCTGTAGCTGTGGTGAGAAGCAAAATCAGGCAATGACAAGAAACAGCTGCTGGAGACCTTGCACTGTACTGTGTTAAGAGTCACTGGCTCAAAGACAGGTCTGGGGAACAAAAACTAGAGAATGTATACGGTGCTGGAAGGGAAAAGATATCTTTTCCTCTCTCCTTCCCAAATTTGGATAGGATTTCTGGTTACTAAAAATAAGAAAACCAGGACAGACTGGGAATGCGATCTGTAACTGAAGCCTGTAAGTGGAAAATGACTAGCACTAAATTGTGGTTGTACAGACAAAGGCTTATTTATTGCCACTGACTACATTAAAAATCTGCAGTGCACACAGAAGCCAAACTTCAGATCTTGTCATGCTTAATAAAATATTGAATTAAGCAGAAGTGAAACTACCTGCCATATCTAAAAGATAGTCTCAATGCCCTTTCAATGCTTTATTTTAAGACCAAGTACAAAAGGTTTTCACCTTACCGTAATTAACTTTTTATCATTAAGATTCAGAAAAATTGAATTGTGTTGGACACAGGTCATCATAATGAGAATTTAATGGATCTGTATTACTATGCAAGTTAAGCTTTGAATATGTGCTAAATGCATTACATTACCATTGACCTATGCAAATTTCCATCTCTGTGACTCTTTTTCTTCACTGCTGCTGCATTAAGACCCCCTCTCTCTCTTCATCTCCTTAAACAATGATTTCCTCATTTTCATATTAATTGCATCAGTTAACTGAGATAATGCTCCCACTGAAATGAGCAATAGGATGAATCACTGAAATGGTGCAGTTATTCTTTTTGCTTAACCAATTTCACAGGACCTTCACAAAGAACTGCCTTAATTTGACTTTATATAATTGCTTATCATTAGGCACAGCAGCCCCATGAAGTACCTTTATTTATTTAAGTCTCATCTCTGATTGATGGAAAATTAGTCACTTGCATATCTGAGGAACACAGATTGTTCTGCTACCAGGCAACTTCGTTGTAGAATACCCTGGAGAACTTCAAAACAAGCAACCGCTAACGCATGCTGAATATAAAATATGGGGAAACAAAGTGCGACAGCTAATGACATCCAGGAGTTCCTGTAGAACAACCATGATGTCACAGAACTGCTTTACCTGCTCCTCACTAAATTTCTTATGTGAAAGGGGAAAGAAAGACAGATGTTGTTCCAGGAGAGATTATACATCTGGCTGTAGCCACCAATATCCTCTGCCTGTTTTTAACACCAACGACGCCTGTCTATCACACAATGTGAGCACTGAAGGTTATAACATCCCTCCTTTTAAAATTAACAAAGCACCCTGCATCGTTTGGAATTCAGTCAGAAAGCTTTAATCCACTTCTCATTTTTAATATTCTTAAAGTATTTATCCAGGACAGCTCAAAGGAAATGTTCACGCTTTTCTTCTTTGTAAGGAAAAGGGTGTGTGTGGGGAATTAAAATTTCTAAGGCAAATTATGCTGTTATCATCAACTGACATACTCAGAAGGGCTCTAGAAAGGATGCCACCTCCAGCATAAAAGGAGCCCTAGCATATTATCCTATCATGGGATTTGGATTGAAGGATTGCCTCCAGGTCTCCTCGAAGCACACTGTGTACTTTTGTCCCTGTGGATGAGACTACATGTCACTGAACTAGATATCAGCAGTCATTAAATCCATATAGTCATAATATTGTTCTTTCCAGACATCAATACTGTGATTCATTTTTCCCCTTATATTTGCTCCTACTCTAATTCAACATGCAAGTCTGCTGTCTCTCTCTCCAGCAGAAGCCTTGGTTAACCTTTCCCATCTCTCCAGGCTGTCGTGGCTCCTGAACAGCACAGCATCCAACTGGCCCCTCCGACTGATGCCTCAAATCATCTTCAGCCACCCATGCTCAAGTCAGAAAAAAACTCCTAATGAGCTGAAAGCAACAGCAAAGAATTATGCTGGTTATTTCTTCAATGTGCTGCACTTGGAGCTGTATCAAGTACAAACTGAAGGCACTATTGCCTCAGGGGCTTGCAGTCAGAAGAAGTAGAGTAAAGCCTTAGAGTAAAGGCTGTTTTCCATTGTTTGGGAAGGGTAAATTTTGGGTTAATTCTATTCCTGTTGAAATCCCAGGTAAATGAAGAACATTTTGCCTTTTTTCCCTGTACTTCATCTCTGCCTAGAATGCATGCAGGCAAGAAAGTGGTCCTCGCCCTGGCCTGGCATTATGCACATGACCAAGAAAATAGATTGCCATTTGTGGAAAGACTGAGACCTGAGAAAGCAGCTTTTCATACTAGCTGTGAAAAATAAGTGCAAGTTTCTAAATATTACATGATGCTTATGTTAAATTACATGTTTGCAGGATTTCATGTTTCAATAAATAACAGGACATGCCCTGAGAAACCCAGATATCCATGTTTTATTGAGTTAATTTCAAATTTTGTAATAACCTCTGATCTCAAAGTGCAAAACCCTTAGTTCTGGCCACCTAAAAGTAAATTTGAGAACTAATGCCAAGGAAAAAGCCTCATGTGCTTCCTTCCCAAATGCTGACTTATTCAAATTTTCTTTGAACTGAATAAAGTTTTTCCTTACTATTTGGTGCACTGTTTGACCAGTGGTATCATACGTCAGGGTATAAACTCAAACCCACTGTCAGTGTGTGAAGATGATGTCATTATCAACGCTTCCAAGGAGTCTTCATGCTAGTTGAGCTGTCTGCACGCTAGCTGCCAGGGAATGCTATGCAAGTCTTTGCCTTCCTCATGAGTTTTTGTAGCTCATCCTTGCTTGTAGAACAATTTGCTGAAAGAAATTAGGAGAATGTTTCCCTAACTGAGTGCAAAACATGGAGCTATTCCAAGAGGCAAGTATTTGCAATTAGGAGACATCATAGTCTTAGGTATGCTTAAGTACCTCACTGTATACTGTCATTTATCTGTAGCTGCTTATTTTAGTCTAAAATGGTTAAAATTAATACAGTTGCAGGAATCTTTCCCCCACAAACCCTTAACAGCAGCAATAATGACTGTGTTAAATCAGACCTCATTGCAATGTAATGAAGCCTGACTGACATATTGCAGGTATGATACTAAGTAATTTCATAAATTATTAAACTGTAATTGAAAGTAATAGTGCAGATTACTTTTCGACACGCTTTAAAAAAGACCTTGGCATGAAAATAAGGACTGTAGCATGACTGATTGGAAATAATGATCAATACCTTAATTTTAGGAATGGCCACAAGTTCCAAGTTTAAAAGCATAACAGAAAAAAATTGAATTTTCTACCACTCAGGCTACTCTGACCGTTTGACTTCTGTTTAATTTTTAAGTAAAGAGGACAAATGGAAATATAATTTACCTCACAATTTGGGATCAGAAGTGCTGAAATACTGATGAAAAACTGAAAAAAAATAAAACTTTTCCTAGACAATTAATTTTTAGAAACTGAATTTTCTCTCTGCAAGCAACCTCAAAGGAACCAGTTGCAGTTAAAATCTTAGTATTATATAAACTGTATCATTTTATGCCTTTAGACATTTTCTGCTTTCTCTTTCACCCTGGTAAAAGGTTATTTACCATCATACCTGTTCATTTGTTCATGTCTTATAAAAACCAACCATACCATTGCACCTCTGCTCACTTAATTATATTTACTCCAGATCCAGTGGCTTGATGCATTTATACAGGCATTTGAAAACAAGGTCAACAAACCTTTGGGTGTATTTTTGGATTGTTTAGCTTGGGATATTGTGGGCATGAACTGCATAAGAATAAAGGTGTTTATTAGATTAACCTGATTATTACTATGTTATATTTACTGCTCACAGGGTTTTTTCTGACAAAGCAATTGTTGGTTAAAAATCAAATGTTCTAAAGGAAAAGGTCAGATTCTGCAACACTTTTATTGACATGCTGAAATATCAGGGAATGCATGAGTGAGGAGTAAAGGAGAGCGGGGAACTGCAGCCCTATGGTGAGGATACCTGGCTAGGTACAGGAGGCCACAGGTTAAGCTTCCACTCCTATTGAAATGAATTTTAACCATCAGGAGGTTTCAGTAGCACACAGTGAGCTGAAACCGCTGTCCCTCATAATTGCATGGAGACCTATGGTATAAAATACGCAAGTCATCCCACTGAAGACACAAAAAATATTGCCTATTTTAATGCAATCATGCTTCACAGTTTCTCGCTCACTTTATTGGGTTTCCTAAAGTGAAGCACTTTCAGTTCAAGGACATCTTCATCTTTAGCTCTTGTTTATTTTTCTTGTCACTGGTCTATTGCTCTCCAGAGGAACATTAAGCATCTCAATGGCATGGCTTACGTGTGAAATATACAGTTGGTTCAGCACAGAGGGCTTCATTTTAGGGCTCATATTAGTGGGTCTCTTGTGAGTTGATATTATGCCATTTTTGTCCTTAGATCTTCTGGGGAAAGCTATCATCCAGTAAATTGCCTTAGTCAGATAAACATTACCAGATAGATCTCTTCTTGCCTCTCTCAGCAATGGGCTCTGCAGAAGGAAAGGTCATTGTTCATCCTCTTTCACTTTATCCTGCTCAATTGTTTCTCATTGTATCAAGACTGAGTCAGTTAGTTTTTACCAAGGTGAACTCAGGAAATAAGAGTAACATAAACACACAGCTTAAGTGAACCAAAATATCCGATGGTTCACAGAGAGTGCATTGACTCTTCCAGGAATTTTATTCATTCGCTTTAATTCTGCCCTGTGTTCACCAGTGTGTAAACCTTTTCCAGCCTCTTGATATTCTACCTTCACTTCTCACAGCCCATAGAACAATTTTGTAATCTTCCCATCGTTTGGAAATATGTTCACTCCACATCTGTCAAGGGGTAAATCCTATTTATTTGTTGTTCAGAGTCAGAAAAAGGATGAAGGATTTCACAAAGACAAAACAAATATAGAGTTATCGTAAATTTCTAACTGGGACTAGTTTGTCTGTCTGTAGGCAGAACAATAACTATTAGTATGGGAAATATCACAGCTCGGTCTCTACCAGCCACAGACGGTCCGGAGGGGATGGAGGGTGCATTTTTCCTCCCTGCTGTAGCTTTGCTGTCACCTCCTCTTGCTGCTTCTCCAGCTTACTGCCACCCCTGCCATACAGGCTTAGGCATTGTCCCTGTGTGCAGCATTTCTAACTGCCTCGTCCAAAATGCTCCCTGCCCGTATTGCTGACTTAACCAAGATTACAAATTCTTCAAGAGGTACAGTGCTTAGAAAGTTCAGGCCATTGCTGGTTCCTGGACTCTGGCGGTGTAAGTCTTCTATGCTCCAATCCATCCAAAACTCAGAGCATTTTCTTCATGAAATTCCCTATGGATGCATCTTGCTGGTGTGACATTTGAGGTGAAATCAGCATCAACCAGGGCCTTGTTAAAGAAGCTGACAGGAACAGTTGCCTTTATGGTAGGCATTATTTCAATTTTTTTCATTTGTACTAGAGCCACAAGCCGTGTGTTTGAATCTGTTGAAATGTAATTTGGAGTGGATCAGTTTAACCCAGAGACCATACAGAGTAGACTAATACTTTTATATAATCAGTGTGTCATCTAAGGAATACATCCACCCCTAAATATCTCAAGTAAAACTTGAGATTGCAGTGTTTATTGGAATAACAGATGATGTGACTAAGGGGCAGGCACTGAGCACTTACCTAAATGAGGCAGATCATAGCTAGGAAGTGTTTGTAAGTGCTAATGGAGAGGAATTAGAGGGACAGCCTCAGACCAGGCCTTGAGTATGCACTGAAGACTATTCTCCAGGATCTTGAAGGAAGCAGGCTTATGAAGAAAGTGAGAGCTTCCAAGTTGCAGGTTTTCTGGTTACCTCTCTTTTTGCTCGAACCCTTCCTCTTGCTTTGGATGTGAGGATGCAGAAAGGAGCACCACAGCCACAGGTTCAGCTCCAGGGCCGGGCATCCCTTCTCACCCTGGGAAGCTCCCTAGTGTCGCCTCCACAGGCCAAGTTTGATTTTCTGATTCTAAAATGGAGACACCAACATGTGACCACTAGACATTTCTGGTTTTGCATTTTGCTGGGCACGACTTATAGAAGTAGTCCAGACATTTTATTTGGGGAAGTCTTCTGTATTTTTCTTATCCTTTCCAATAGCACAAACAGCTCAGACCTTTAGGTCAATAGTTTGTTGGACGTGTGTTTTCCCTGGACTTGCTACTTCTGGGTTTAGAAATCCAAGCCTTTCAGAAAATGCTGTACATTTTCAGATCTTTTGCACACATGCAAAGGCTCAAATTGATCTATGATGCTGCAAAGGTCCTTCCCCCAGGAAAATTGATCTTTCTGTGCTGAAAACCCTCTCTTCAACCATTTAAAAAATACAGCAAATTCAGCTGTTTCACTGGCAGCCTTCAGGTATTCACTGGTAAGACAGACAGACTGTGGGAACCGACCTCGAGCAAACCTGCTGTGCTTTGTGCTCTAGCAACTACAGCAGTCCACCTTTTCTGACGAGATTTTTCTTGCTTCTAAGAGTCAGAAGGCAGCTAAATAACAGAACACCCCATGCAAACTCTCAGTTCAAGCCAATACATGCTGTACAATGTGTGCCTGGTAGCAGTGCTCTTAATCTGTAGGAGAGGGTATATAGCGAAGTTGCCTGCGGAATTGCTTCCATATTTGCAAACAAGTCAGTCAGTGTTCTGCTTTGTGGTTCTCTTTCCAGCCCCTGTGGCAGTGTACATATAGAGCAAAATGTTGCTAACCATTACCAACATTCATATGAATCTGCCTGCTTTGCAGCATGTCTCCAATGCAAGAGAGATGCTATACTGAGTCAATCTGAGGATTTATTAGACCACTATTCTGACACTGGCTGAAACCAGTTGCTCTGGAAGATGTTGGAAGATATAACTGCAATAACTGAGAAGTTAGATAGGTTGGGGATGACTCCTATATCCTCCTGTTCTACTTTTTCTCACAAAATGCCGCCTTCCTTTTATAGGAAGCAAACAAACTTTTACTTCCCAGCATCAGGTTGGAAAGCTCTCATCTATGTCTGGAGTTCAAGGTGGATATTATTCATCTCTTCCCTCTTTGGATGACTCAGAGTTTCCCTCAGACATCATTCCTGGAAAAAAATAAGATATTGGAACACTTGTCGTCTGAGTCCAGAGTTAAAATGAAATTTTCTCTCATCACAATAACACACAGTAATTGCATTGCATGCTCTTGTGTGGTCTTAGTTGCAAAAGGTCAGTCAGATTCTTGTGCATCTCTGTCAGTTGTATCTTGCCAAGCCAGTGACAAACAGTTGTGGGAAGCCTCTCTTCTCACAGTGCTAAGATGTTCCAAAGCAGAGAGAATATACCTACTGCACGGAGCCTTGTACCCTGCAAATTTCTATCACTCGCATAGCTGCTGTCCTTCAATACCACCTCTGTTTGTGTGTGCTGTGCTTCTTCAGTTGAGAAGGATCTTGGTGTTGTTCATTTAACTGCTTTGGCACCAAAATCCCAGAGATTTTGTCAGATGGGATGACCATTGACCCTGTCTTTATTTGCCATGACTGTAGCAACAAAAAGACATAGGGACAGCAAAACAAGGCATAGAGTCTTCTAAATGGACATGTTTAAGTGTCAGATAGAAGCAGCACTGCACAAGGGGTGCAGAGTTTTGTCACAGCTCTGTTGTTGGCCATAGATCCCCAAAGGTGCTACACAGGGGACACACAGCCATGACCTCAGTCCAGAGCATGCCAAACGGGCTGTTTAGTATGTGACTTCTGAGGACACTGGGTGGAAAGGAGAGCTCAGCATGGCATGGCCAGTGTAGCCCCCGAGAAGACTCTCAGGCAAATGCATTTCAGTACGACTACCAAGCTGATAGACCTCGGTGACGGCAGCAATGGTTCGTGTTACTCTAATGCCAAGTGGGGCCAGTCATGATGGCCATCAGAAAGTCTTGTTTGGAGATCCAAACGTGCGTGTGGAACTTGTTTTGAAGAGTTTGTAGGCTCAGATGCAAAACTTACAAATCTTAAGAGTAACCAGTCGTGTAAGTCTTAGACATTCATGTCAGTATTCTTTATTTTTTTTAAAAATAAATCTTTTTTGTTCATGTTCATGCCATTATAACATAGATATTAATGTCTGATGCTCTATTCAGGTGTTTCCTGGACAAAAATATGAGCTAGCTCTGTAATATGTAGTGTGGGAGTCTGAACGCAATATTTATCTGTAGCTGACAAGGTTTCTGTTAAAATATTTTGTAGGAATCAGATATGTTTTCAAACACTTTTTTATTTTGATTGAACTATATTTCCTGGAAAAGACTATTTTGTCTTCACAAAAGCAAAACTTTTGTCATGAAGAGTTTTTTAGTAGTAGAGATAAAGGAATTAGAATTCTGTCTTTTATTTTAAAAGTATATATTTTTGAAAATTGTGTAAGTAGTGATTTAAAATTATTATTGTAAGAAGAATTAATCCTCACAAGAATTTAACTGAATGTGTTTCAAATTTTCCCATAAAAACTGTAATTGTTTACCATTAAGCTCAAATTGCTTCATATATATGTTGCATATACAGACAGAGTTCAACATTTCTGTACCTTGGCTGTGTACATGAAAATCTCCGAAAGTCAGTGGTCAAAAGGAACCACCATACAATTATGATATCCTCTTTTTTTTTTTTACATTTGTTGCTGACATTTCAAATTTTTTAGTTTGCTGTTTGCAGTGGCATTTCTGAAGCTGCTCTTCAGCTTTTCTCCATCTCCCTGAATCTCAGCATTCATGCTTGCTTCGAAGCATATCTGTTCATCTTTATTTTTACCTGAGTTGTACCAGGGACTGATATTCCCTTCCAATATTTCTGACCTCTCCTGGTCATCTAGAATCACTCCTTTGGATTCCTCCCTTTCATCAGCAGTGCTAATCATTAATATTTAGCAATAGCAGCTCTCTAAGGGGGCAGCCTATCACCACTGATGAGGAAATTCACACTGCCTGTTGAGGTAGAGTCCTTCACCCCCTCAATCCATGGCCAACACCATAACTCTGAGCTCAGCTTTGCCTCTGGTCCTCTATGTGGAGCATCCCCAGGGTGTGTAGCCCCCAGGAGAGCAAGGGACATAGCCTGTTGCTCAGTGAACATCTTTCATCAGAAGGTGGTAGAGGATGCATCTTCCACTGAGGGCATGTTCCCACGAGCCATCAGCTCTATCAATCATCTCTGTGCTCGCAGCTCTGGAAGGAGCTGGGACAGGATGCAGTTGCTTACCTACTGAAACACTTCTCAGTATCTGTGTGGCCAGTGTGGGGTATAGGCAATTTATACTGTTTTCCATCAGCAGATGCATAAGAAAGATCATGAAAACACAATTTTGTGCAGTTTTATAATTTACTTTATTCCCCTCATCATAAACCATTGATTTTAGTATCTTTTTTACCTGAATCAAAGAAGGAAAACCAACCAAGATCTCCCAAAATTCAGGCCAGTATAATTTTTGCAGGAAATTTCAGATTTGTCATTTTTGAGAAAAGTGGGAACATTCGTCAGGCATTTTTATTTCTGACTAGAATTGCTAGAATGAAAACTGGGTACGCTAGGAGACTACGCAGACACAATTAGTTGACAGAGCTCACCTGCAGTGCTAAAGGATGTATATTAAATTGCTCTGAAACTTCGTGCATAATATCACCCCCATATGTGAGCATGGAGCATGTTCCTAAGGATATGTGCATCAGCCTCTGTAGGCACAGAGAGGCACAACGTGGAGAAGTTTGAAAGAGAGATAAAACATACAACCTTTTGAAATTTATCTACTAAGAGCACAAGGTAATACATAAAAGGAAAATTCATTTTCCCTGTTTACAGTTTATGTTAAATGCCATTGTAGATAGAATCTCAGTTACAAAGGCAGACAGTGAGTTCAGGGTGATTCGATTACTAGCTTTTTTAATGGAAATGCCACTATTTCAAAGCAGCAATGCTGAGTATTAGCTTCAGGCATGTCATGTGGCAACAAGTTGGACTAATCTCTTCTGTCACAACTGGTTCGGTTCCTCTTTTTTTTCATTTCAGTTTAAATGAGGCTAATAAAAAAAGCCTCAGCAGTTGTGCACAAATAGCAGCAGATGGGGCACAAAGCCTGTGCCCCTCCCTGCTGTAGCTCAGTGGCAAGAGGATGATCACACAGGTGACAAGTGCATCAGCATGGTATGACAGATCATCAGCACTGCTCCACCAAGGGTTTTGTAAATCCATGGTGACTGTCTTGGGGCAGGCAACGGGCAAGCGCATGAGAACCTGCTATGCTTCAGTCATTGGGAGGTTTAGAGGCAAGCGCAAGAAAATAGTTGAATTTATATAAATAGTGAATATCTGGTCTGAGAAAAAGCCTAAATTCTTAAATTTCACATTTCAGCTCTGAACATAATTTTATAGCCTAAAAAAAAAGCAAAATTCTAACAGAACTAAGAGACAGTTTATGTGAGTATTCACTCCTCTGGCAAAGCTCCTGGAAAGGAATTTAAAAATGCCCTTTTCCTTATGGGTTATAAATAATAGAATATCTGCCATTGGTAATTGTGTAGTTTATTTTCATTACTCAACTTGAAGTTTTATTGAGTTTCCTTTAGGAGCCCATCAAGTTAAGTTGTGCAGCAGGCTTTCGCAGCCCTACCGTTACACCGGCTCAGTCACAAGGTGAGGCAGCGAGGAAGGAACTCGCGGGGTCAGATGCTCCATCTGACCTTTAAGTTCTTACTTATATCCCAGGAACATTCCTTTGTCCCTTGAAATGTAATCTCAGCTCAAAAATTGCCATATGGGACTGGGCTGTTGCTGGTGTAAACATGTTTTTAAAGCCCTTTTGCACAGTTATTTTGTAACTCTTATCTATAAATCCCTTCAATGAAATATCAGAGAGTTATTCAGCTGTGAAACTACGTAAAGGGGACATTTTCCTTATCCTGGGTCAGCATTTTCTGGCTTTCTGTAAACACTCTCACATGATGCTTGTTAATAGGCTTCCTCATGCAGAAAATTCTTGGCAGCCACTGGAAAAGTTCTCCAAAAGACTGATTACTTTCCCTTCGCCTGAGGCCAGCTGCTGATCATGGCCCTTACGTAGCATGACAAACACAGTTAATATCAGAACATGCAGCCAGGACTGAAATGCTCAGTCATGCACCAGTTAAAGCTTGGCCTACCAACACCCCAGGAGGTATATTTATGCTACAACCTGTTGGTACTAGTTTCCAAGAGTTTTAAAGAGGTGAGGGGGATGGAGAGAGCAAAGGATGAATATAGATGGAATTCACCCAAGGGCACACTGCCATGGCCTGAGGGCACTAATGGGATGGACTGCCCCTGCCAACCTCTCGTGGAGCGTCCCCAACCCTGCGTATGGTCCAGGACCCCATTTCAGCCCAGCTGATCCCCACCCGCAGGCTGACATCCCTGTCCCCAGGGAGGTGCCTGATGCCCTGGGCTGGGGGTGACCTTGGCTGCTCCCCTGCTGCTGCTCTGGTCCCTGATGAGGTGACAGGACTGGCTCTAGTTGGCAAGAACCTGGAACCTGCCCTGACATCCCCCTGGAGCCCTGACACCAGTTGTATTTTAGAAGCTCTTGGGCTGACTTCCCAGACTGCATCACTTTTTTTTTTTTTTTTTTTTTTTTCTGACCTAAGAACACAATTGCATGCTTGGACCATGATTAATTGTGCCATCTTATTTTGTTAAGAGGAGCTCTAGACAAAATAAATACAGGTATTTCTGGGAGAATGCAGAAGATTATTAACTATTAGTGGCAGTAATGATCCTACATGTATACCATGCTAAGCAGATGGATCCCTAAGCACATTGCAAATGTACCAGTGTTAATATAAAAGACAGTTCAGCAAAGCTGCAGAGAAAGATGAAATGTGGTAATTGTAACAATGGGCAGCAGAACTACAGTAACTGAGGACAAAAGAAATGTAAGTGACCCTCTGAAGCATGTGGGGGACAGGGCAGAGGTAGGAAGGCGTTTAGAAAAGCTCAGTGGAATTGGGCTAAGACAGCTATACTGGGTAAAAACTGTTATGAAACCACCATGGCAAAGTAATTCTCTTTGCAGGTCAACATTGAAACTCTGTCACAAAGCTGTCTGGTGGAATTTTATAGTGAGAGTACTTTATCTGGAGCCAAAATGTAGGCAAAATAAGTACAGATACAACAGTGGAAAATAAACCTCTAGTATACCCTTCCCAGTTTTTTTTGGGTGAGACATTTAATGGATATGAGAAAAAAAAGAATAAAAATATGTAAGTGGTAAAATCCTTGCAAACAACACCTAAAATTAGGACCAGAAACCAGATCATGCTTTCAAACAGAATTTGGATCATAGGATAGGTCTGCATTACTGAGAACAGCAAAGTGCTGTGAGTTCACACAAACTTATAAAACTGTATGTGACAGTGTCTTCACTAAACTCAGAATAAACAACTTCAAGATCTCTGTTCTGTGTCTTATCAGTAGAGTTCCCCTAGTGATCTTCTGGCCTTTGTTTATCATGGCTGCAAAAAATTCCAATTTATAATGGTGTAATAAACACTTCTTCTAATCTCAATAAAAAACACTATCGAGTTTTACAAGGAAAGCAATGGCATGGGCTAAATATGCCCAGAGGAAACTTCATTGCAAGGACCCTAAGCCTTTAAATGTTCTTCCTCTGTTTGATTTGCAGATCTTAGACGTGACTTCTGTGTGCCCACATGGATGCTGAATTTCACCTTTTCCTTTATCAAATGACTGAACGAGTTACAGTTTCGATTCCCTCAGAAGAGGTGAGTTATTATTGGCTTACAGACAGAAAATTCTTGCAGCTTCATTTTTCAATCTCCCTGTCCAAATTTTTTTCCTGGGACTCCATTTCTCACCTTTCCTCACACTGATGTTTTAGTAGGACACCTCAGTTTGGAGGTGTCCTACTGAACGGAGCAATGGAGATACCAGCTTGTGTGTTCAGGCTCTGGTGTGTTGTGCTCCTAGCAGCTATTGGAACATTGCTAGGAATGAAACATAACGGAAAAGACAGATCTTAATGAAAACATGGCTTTGCACGGTCTGGATAGATGGTGAAATTAAATGCATGTCAAAGTAGTGATGCATGTAGGAAAGGTATCACCCTAGTTTCATTTGTAAAATGAGGGGTTCTGACCTGACCTTTAACAATTTGGAGGGAGACTTCGAGGATACAATTGGTGACGCCATGAAAATGACAGCCCAGTGCTCAGCACTCAACAACAAAACTAACAAAATTGCAAATGTTTGGAACTATTGGTAAAACAATAGAGAACAAAACCGAGTTCATCATTATGCCTTTATATAAATGCATGGTGCGTCTGTGTCTTTATACTGTTCTGTTCTTTTCATCTCGGAAAGAATATAGTAGAACTGGAAAAAGGTTCAATTGTCCTTGATTGTCAAGGGCTATCAATATATGGGACGTGTGCTGTGCGAGGAATAACTAAGTAAGCTAAGATTCTTCTTCTAGAAAAGAGACAAATTACAGGGGACATGCTAGAGGGCTATAAAATCAGGAGTGAGGTGGAGAGGATGGATGGGGTTGATAGTTCACTGTCCCTTCCACTATAAGTACTAGGGATCATCACAGTAAGATAGTAGGAACAAGTTTAAAAATAAACAGAAGTAGGTTATTCTTCATGCAGCAGGTAATAAGTCAGTGGTACTGCCTGCCAAAGGATGCAGTGAATACTAAAGGTTTAGGGGAGACCAAGGAGAGTCTGGACAGGTTAATGGAAGAGAAATGCATTGGGGGGATACCAGCTACTCAGAAGCCAGACTTAACCCAGGAAGTCCCTGAGCTGAAAATAGGTGGTGTCTGGGAAAGTGTCATGGAGGGGTATAGTCTGTTCTTGTCTTCTTAGTCCTTCCTAGATTACCTTCTTACAGCAGCTGTGACATCGAACTCTCTCTCCTGTAGATTTGGTTTGGCTATTCTTACATTCATTGAGTAAGCAGTGCCCTAACAAAGGGAGTACTTCTTGCCTTTCTATATATATAAATATATATATATTTTTTACATTAATGCAGTTGCTAGAGTGCATTTAACTCCTGATGACCTATGTACTACTTAATGTGCCTTTATGTATCAGGCTAATAGAGTTCCGATTCCAGAGGTGTTCTTGTGTCCGTCAGTGTAAATATGCCCTTTATGTTCACTATCCAATTCTTCTCTTTTGTCTTTTTTTTTTCTATCTATG
Organism: Podargus strigoides; assembly: GCA_028020825.1. NCBI lineage: Eukaryota > Metazoa > Chordata > Aves > Caprimulgiformes > Podargidae > Podargus > Podargus strigoides. The sequence continues at coordinate 15,437,828 of CM051621.1, forward strand.
CTTTTCATGCCGGTGCTATATCATTTCTATTGCAAAACAAAAGAAAGGCCTTTGTAATACACAAGGAAATCTAATTTGCTTTCCACAATGGACCTAAAACTGGTGATTGATGTGTTTCAGTAATTAAATTCTGCTACCTGCAAGTTGCTGAATGTAAGATTTAGGAAGGCAGGGAGGAATGGGTGAAAATAGAAAATATATTAGCAACTTTTGTGTCTTGTGCTACAGGACTCAATATTCCACCCATTTATGTTTGAACAGGTGAACAACTTTCAAGTACATGAAGACAACCCTGCACATTGGGGAGGAAAAGACTGGTAATTATCCTGCCTACTGAGAGAGGAATGGCTGAGCACTGAATGTCAGGGTACATTGTCTCAGAAGAAAAAAGAGACAAAAATTGTGGGTATCAGACAAGTCAGAAGTTACAAGGAAGATAGGATCCTTTGACGATGATGGTATATTTTAACTCCACATTCTTGCTGGCTCTCATGCTGTTCTCAATACCTCTACACAGCACAGGGCCTCACCATACATAGGTACTCAAAGTAAATCTGGCAGATGCACACAGTGAGCGGAAAGCTTAGCCCCAAGAGTGTGTGGCTCTGTGAGCACTAATGTATCTCACTTCCTGGTTTTTCTGTTGGATCTTGCTGTGTCTGTTCAGAAGACTGCCCAGTGCCCAGCAGACTTGCATTCACCTATGCTTCATTCTTTTTCTCAGCCTCTCTGCAGGCAAGAAATAGTGTATGCACTGTAGTATTTTATTTACATATTTGAACACCCTAGGCTGATCTATGGTAGTTGGACTTCCCCTATCTGAAGTCTTTCAAGAGAGCTAGATGTCCTAAATTATGCATTATAGATACAAGTCACCTGCATGTTACAGCCTTTAGGCAGACGCTGCTGCATGAGACCCCTTGACATCTTCAGCATTGTAGACATCAACTAAATGAACAGGGCAATAACTTCTGGTCGTAAAATCTATGAATAGCTGAACCACTTAACTGTCTGAAAAAGTCTTGATGGCCCAAATGAATGTCAGTATATATGGCAAATTTGTAAGCACTCTGCTACTGAGCTGTGTTATAGGTTGGTGGGTTTTTTAGCCTTCATTTATATGTTCCCCTGGCAGAACATCATCCATAGAGCCCCAAGATCTTTGGTGCCTGGGATGGTTAGTAAATATTCAACTTGCTTTTGTAGTGCTCCATGGCCTTGTCAACTGGAAACAAGAGCACATGAAACCAGGCTGGAGACTGAATCCAGGAACAAAGCAGTGCTGAATGCACTCTGCAAGCAGGATTCTTCCCACTGTGTTAATGTGTTTGTTTTGTGCTAGCTTAATTTTCTATCTGATGATCTGATCTAATTAAGGCCATTGCCATTAAATTAAAAAGCCATGATGATCTGACTACATTTGGGAGGCATAACAACTGAAATGTTTGACATATGTGGATATCCACACCTTGGAAATACGTTGCTTTATGAAGAATAGCAGTAACAGCCAGACTCTTGTGGGCAGAAGAAAGGAGACATCAAAATCATGTCAGATTTACTCAGAGATGTGGCACAACCTCAACATCTTGTTGCTTGTTATGCAATTATTATCTTGAGTTAAAAAGTGATGCTGTATTTCCTTACTGGGCTCTTTGCTTTGAAAGTGTATTTCAGCCATACAAAGGGCACTACAAAGTCTAGTGAGCTAGTGAGGTGAAGACCTCATATTGACTTTTGCACACAGGCAGAGGTCAAAACAGGACTTCAGGTGTGACAGAACAGATATCTGCAATTACCTGCATGAAAAGAAAAAGTCTCAATATGCTGCTCTTTCTCCTGTTTCTTGTCTGCGGAAGGTGCTGGGACACTTGTGTATGCTGCTGATGAATACAGGGCCATTTTGATTCCTGCAGCAGGATAAATTCCCTCTGCTGCAGATACCTGTGAAAATAAATGTGGAGGACACATACTATAAAATTATAACCTTCTAGGTTTAAGTGTTTATATCAGAGTGGTATTTTTAAGAGAGGTTTTCACATTCATATCAGAGTGATATTTTTAAGAGAAGTTTTAATTTTAAGGACTCTGCTCCTCTTATTCACAGCATGGGGGCTGTTTCTCATCAAAAGTTCTCACATCTCTAATACAGCTAACAGCCTCCAAGTGAGGTACGGACCAAAAGCTACAATAGAAAACCAGTCAATGAATGGTTAAGAATGGCGTATATATTACAAAAAAGTTAAAATCTGCTTACAAAGTTTTCTCAAAGTTTTTTCTTTCCTTTCCCTTCCCATGTTAATGATAAACAGCTTTGTGATAATCTAGTTTTGTTTTATAGCTCACAGAGAGCAGTTACCTGTTCTCTTTCTTTTGATATGTAGAGTTTTTAACCCTGCTTAGCTTAGCAAGAAAGAAATGTATTTCAAACCTGAGTGCTTTCTCCTGTTTGCTTGTTAGCAATTCTTTTTCGATATTGCCTTCTGGATGTCCTTACAGCTTTAATTGGTTCAGGATAAGACACTTGATGGGCACCATGAGAAAAAGTACAACTTTGGAAGAAGAAAGGTAGCTTTGAATATGCATGAAGAGTACTACATGTCTAAACAATAAATACTCATTGGCTCATTTCACTCATCTAGTGTAAAGGAACTCTCCTTTCTTTCTCTTTATACTTGCAACAGCAGTTTTACCTTATTTCTACCTTTTGTCTATTTTGTTATTAAATAATGGTTGTAGCTGTCGCAGGTGGTAATCATGAGAGGAGAAATAGTTTTGACTTAACAAAGAAAAAGCAAACAGGCAAACAAAAGTAAATAATATGAAAAGCAATCCAGATTCCCTCCTAAAAGAAGTCCTTATTTGCATTGCATAAGCACTCAGACAAGTTACTGCGTGCTCTTTCTTGCTAGTTTTGCTCAGAAATTGTTGTCTGCCCAAACGCTTTATGTCATTTGATAAATAAAGTGACAAAAAGTGGTACTTGCTTTGAGACTGAGGCTGTTTCTTCAAGGACAACAGAGATTGGTGTAGGCTAGTGGACCTCTCTAAAAGGGTAGGATTTTTTGGTAGAACCATGAAAACACAGAACACAACTCTGAGAGGAACTGCTACTGCTGAGGGCCAGGGCAGAATATTGCAATGTGCTACATCACATCAGGGACTTCAGTCGACGTCTATTCCTGGCCAGTATATACTCATTTATTCTGGTGTCAACATTGCTACCTTAACTAGCTTTTCTCCTTCAGACGTACTGGCATGTATCCCAAGAGGTATTTATTAAATGCTATATTATTAAATTTCATTTCAGACTCTCTTACCAATGCAAAACAAGCCAAAATCTCATTTCTCTTCTTGTATGGTTTATCTCGGCTCCCTGCCCAACAGCACTCTGGATGGTTCCACCTACAGTAAGTAAGTCTGATGGTGTTGCACCTGCAGTGCGTACATTTGTGTACACTTTCCCAATAACTTTGAACCTCTGGGTGAGTCCAATGACATCTGACTGAGAAATCTCAGAGGGATGTGGCAAACAGAAGTCTGAGTTTCTCGAAGTTCAGGTCACATGATGTATGATTTTTCTTTTCCAAATGCAAGAAAGTCAATGTTTGATTAAAATATTATCGATTAATAAACATAGTTAATGAACAGGTACATAAGACCCTTGCCTCCTGTACTGGCAGCAAACCGAACGACCAGACTCGGTGTTTTCGTACAGTAATACTAGCAATACAAGGAAAGAACCATGGGAAGATTATTTTGACAAAATATGCAGATGGCCTAAGAGTAAGAGGTACTTTATTGCATTACTGCTAGGAATTTCTGCACAGTCCATTAGTGACTAAGGTAGATGGTAGCATCTGTTGAAGATAAATGTTTAAAAAAAAGGAGAACTTTTCCAAGATCTCCAAAAGAGCTGGCTGGGAAAGTATCGTGGAAACCCAGGGAAAAGGAAGATGGCTGGTAGAATACTAAATTTATGATAATACTCAAAAAGCAAGAGGGATGACATAGATTAGACAGAGAATGGCTAACCTGCCATCTGTACAAGATGGAATAGCAGAGATTCTGATGAAAGATTAAATATGAAAAGAAATAAAAGCTAAAATATGTAAATATAAACCAATATGATTTTAGGGTGAAGTCCTGTGAAACAAATCTGGTCTATTTTTTTATTTTTAATTTAAATTTGGTTTATCAAAGTAGGTGGATAGACTTCTCTAAGACACTTGACTTAGCATTGCATTTAACTCATAATTAAAAAATTGCTTCTTATAATATCAGTATTGAATACATGGAATTGCATTAAGCACTGGCTAAATGATAGATCTCAAAGAATAAATGCACTGAGGGAAATGTCCCTAAATGGGATTCTTCTATGGGTTTAAGGGTTATCAAGTCCTGATTCCAAAACTACTTTCACAATATGCCAAGAAGTGCTACTCTGGAGATCACTGATGAGAAATGAGGAAAAGATTTAACTTCCGTGTGCTAGAAAAAGATTAATGCTAGAATAATACCTTCATTTTGTAAAGTTATTGAGAAATTGAAGACAATGATAGAGAGACACAAAAATTAAGAGAGACCTGGAGGAAATGCTTCACAAAGAAAAAATGATCAAGCTCTGTCTGTTTATCAGACACAAGACTTGATGACAGTGTATAAATATCTTAATGAAGAAAAAATCTGGTTTTCTAAATGGTTCCTCTGGAATCAATGCCTGGAAGCAGAAAGCAGGCAAATTAATCTGAAAAATAAGGCACAGATTTTTAAAGTGATTTCCATTACAGCAGATTATTCACAGGAGAGGTGGATTTTTTTCCATTGCTTAGTATGTTCATCAAGATTTGATACCTTTGTAGAAACTATGCTTTTGTCAGAAACAAGACAGTAGGCTCTATGTAAAAAAAGATATAATTGTCCTGTGACATAAAGACTAGACAATCTAATGGTCCTTTCTGGCTTTAAATTTAATGAATCTCTAGATGATTTTTAGAGAATTCCTGTGCATGTAGTACTGAAATGCATGTATGTTAGTCAGCCACAAAAAATATAAAAGGGCTGTACACAATTCAACCAAGATATGAAGTGCCCTGAACTCTCAAGAGGACCCTTTTGCAGAAACAGCAAGAAACACCAGCCTCTCTTTCAGCAGTTGAATAAAGGCCAACTATTCAAAAAGATGAAAAATTAGCACCTTCTGTTGCTGCTAGTAGGTCAGTGTGATACCCATAGCCTAGTGCGTGCTCACCTGTGAGTCAGTTTAAAAAACTTCTGTACAAACAAAGGCTGTGCCTCAGAAGACCATGAAGCATTACTGAGACAGCCAATCCCTAAAGTACATGGAGATTTAGTAGGAAATAAGGGGGAAAAGGATGACCAGGTGAAAAGGGGAATGTCTTCAGAGTTAAGAAATGACTGATTAATATAAAAGCCTTGCGGCCAGCTTGCAAGTGTATTGGACTTAGCAGAAGAATTAGTGAGAGTTAAACAAAATTGTATTTCTCCAAAGACACATATCACGGTGAGTGAAAGAACATTTCTTTTAAAAAAATTGATTGATTTAATTTCCATCTTTCACCAGGAAACTATTCCTTACAAAGAAATAAAAATTGAAGTGTTCTGCAAAATCTGAGATCCATTTAATATCCACAACCTCCTTGAAAGTCTTGTCACACTTTTTTCCTATTAATCAATGACCTGCAAGATGGCCAAGCTTTAATCAAAGGAAATGTTATTATTCTTCAGGTAAAAGCGCTTGCAACATGCCAAAGGATGCTTGTTTTAACTTAAATGGATAAAGTGTAGAGAGTAAGTCTCATTAGTCTACAGACAAAAAGCATTTATTTATCATTAGGTTTGAAGTCAAGAGTTCTGTAATTTTGCTAACAATTCTGACGAGTTCCAGATAAAATTGTAGGAATGATCATAAAGCCTTAGAATATTGCCTGTGAGAAAAGAGACTGTATCTGTCTGTAAATAAAAAAAATGCCTGAAGTCTAGCAAATAAAGGTCTTAGAAGATTTAGACTTTTCTAAAAGAGAACAAACTGCTTGAATTCACTGGGAGATGTTCACAGTTTGTGGTTGAGGACTGGGGGACAAGGGGAACAGAACAGTTATGCCCCCAAAGCTGCTGTTTCCTATGATATTAACTGAATCATCTAAAGCTCCCAGTTCTGGCAAGCCAGGCTGGAAATTTTGGGGGAAAGACCTTTCTCCTGAGATTCCAGGCACTTTCACTCTGGATTGCAGCTCTATCACTGATAATTTTATTTTCACAGTTCTTGTGGTGGCCCCAGTTGATAAGTGTAAATAAGTCAAAATTCTTTACCACCCAGTTTATGCATTTTGTAAAAAGTTTTCTTATATTCCACCAGCAGACAAAGGTGAACAGAGATTGAGAAGATTGAGAGATGAGAAGGAAGCATACATTGTACTAGAATGTTAGTATGTGATTCCTGGTTCCAATTTAGGGAAGTTAAAATAAAGATGGTTGATTCAAAACCACTTATTTCATTGTATTTCAAGTATTTCATTACTGCCTGAGATGAACCAGGAGCTTGGGTCTGTATTATCTGAATGAGGCTTCTCAGATTTTTTTTTTGCAGTTACCATACTTCACTGAAAACTCCATAATTCCCAGAGAAAGACTGATCTTGGTTTTTCTTGAAAAATAACTCCTAAAATCCTCAAAGGCTTGAAAAAATACTTTAGAGCTGTTATTATTTTGTTTGGAGAAAAGGAGGCTGAGGGGAGACCTCATTGCTCTCTACAGCTTCGTGAGAAAGGGAAGTGGAGGGGGAGGTGCTGAGCTCTTCTCCCTGGGATCCAGTGACAGGGCACATGGGAATGGTTCAAAGCTGCATCAGAGGAGGTTCAGACTGGGCATTAGGAAGTATTTCTGTACTGAGAGGGTGCTCAAACACTGGAAGAGGCTTTCTAGGGAGGTGGTCGATGCCCCAAGCCTGTCAGTGTTTAAGAGGCATTTGGACAATGCCCTTAACAACATCTGAACTTTTTGTCAGCCCTGAATTGATCAGGCTGTTGGACTAGATGATTGTTGTAGGTCCCTTTCAACTGAAAACATTCTCTTCTCTTCTCTTCTCTTCTCTTCTCTTCTCTTCTCTTCTCTTCTCTTCTCTTCTCTTCTCTTCTCTTCTCTTCTCTTCTCTTCTCTTCTCTTCTCTTCTCTTCTCTTCTCTTCTCTTCTCTTCCTTTTGTTTTCTCACCTTGCCTTGCCTCTCACCTCGCCTCTCGCCTCTCCTTGCCTCTCCACCTGTATGGCAGCAGTGCTTAGATCTCCCAGTGGAAATCAGGACTTCTGGGCTATTGACATTGCTCATATAACAGGAAAAGACACTATCCACAAGATTGAAAACATAATTATTATTTAAAACAGTATATTAGTCTTATTTTTTAAATGAAGACCTGAAGTATGTAGAGAGCTGAAGGGCTTGTTTTTAATACCACTGTTAATGCTTTTCATTCATACCGGTTCATCTGGGGCCAAGCCTGCCTTTGCATATACTGAATAACTATTCCAGCACCTCATTTCACACACAATCAGTCCTGCTTACACTGAATTGCTATTCAGTACTTTTTATTTCCTGTTTCTTTCAGAGAAATCACCTGCCATTGTGAACCAGGACATTACCATCTAATCCTGTCACATGCAGCCCCTGCGGCAGAACTGGGAACTGAACCCAGACTCAATCTCTGACCAGTTCCTCATTCACAAGGTCATTTTTCCCTCTGGCTAGTAATGATGACTAAACAGTTATGGTAATGGTGACTAAGGATAACAACATTGACTGCCTTTTGCCAACTTTGCTTTTAACTAAGCCATAGTTCAATTTAGCATCCCACTCCCACGCTCAGTTCATCTGTAATTAGCCAGCCTCTAACAAATATTTACATGACACATATCCTGACATGGTTTTTTACTCCTCTTCCATATTAAAGGCTAAAATAACAAACTTTCATTTGCTTTAGCCTGAATTCAGTTTGCCACCTCCTGGTTCAGCAAGCTCCTTGGCACATTTCTGCTGAAATCCCACATGCACGCATGCTCTGCTGCAATTGCTGAGTAAGCACTATGATTTAGATGAAACGCTGGACCTGGGGCTACAGCAAACTGCATGGATTATCTAGTCCAACTGCAAATTCACTTTCAAAGGTATACGTACAGCTGCCAGCCATACAGGAGCTGTTCTCTTGACTACATTTCCTCTAGTTCATGTATTAACAGTTTATTGTTTACCAAACTATACTATTAAAGAAAAAAGTCTGTTAATGTCTCAGTGGAGTGGTGACCAGGGTAATGAAAATCATTACTCATGAATACATTATACAATGACTGAAAAAAAGAATCTATCAAATGAATATAATTGCCAAATTGCATTTGTTCCTTAATAAAAACAACAATAATCACAACAATGGCTGCAATAATGCATTTAAATTACAAGGCATACTCAGTAGGTCAGTACTCTGAGGTGTTAGGTGCTGTGCAGTCACAGGGTAAATGTAACACCTGAACCCAAAGGCATACATAAATATAACAAAATAAAATAAAAAATAAATAAACAAGGAGTGAATCTGAGTAGGTTAGTTGGAAAAGGAATAAAAAATGGCATAACAAAATAAAAGCAACTGTACAATTCACCATTATTTTATTTGGATTTATTCAATTATGCAAAAAGATCTTAGAAATAAGCTATCTGATTAAATAAAAGCAAGCCTATGTGAAATGAATAATTTGACATATTAGTGACAGTTTCTATTAGTTTTTGAGGCCCTAAGATTTATCAGCCCTGCTAGTAATGGAAGACCTTTTTTGAAAGGGCAAGGAATCAAGTAAGTTATATATAAATTAGAAAAAATAAAATTGAGGTAGATTTTCTTCAGCCTGGTGTTGCCTACCATTGACTTTATGACACTGAAAACATTAACAGTGGAAGCCAGCACTCTATATACTGGTATATAATTAAAATACGCACAAAACTCTGAGCCTATATAAAAAATACACTGAGAAATTCATGCAAATTGGGCAAAATTCAATACTATATTCTGAAACAAGCTTATTCATACCACGATCCCTCCTACACAAGAGCTTTATTCTTAATTTTCTCTCGCCAAAAGGCTGAAGAAAGGGGTTTTGTGAAAAAAGCTGAAGGTCACACTACTGAGGCAATATCAAACTAAGGGAAAAATGTGTTGCAGAACTGAAGGCATTAGCATTTAAACCAACCTGATTTAGATGATACAGATGTAAAACTTGATCTTTTCATACAGTGAAGCCTCTTTTATTGTTACCAGCTGTAGCACTGCATCTCCCCGTTATAAATGCTGTGTTTACTCCATTTCTCTGGGAGTGAAGGAGTTCCTGCCTGGCACAGAGCTAGAATTACTGTCCTTATGTCCCTTCTCCCATCAATCGCCTGTGTTCAGAGTGTGCTGACACAGGGAGGAAAAGTGACTGAATCAGCGTGGATTCTGGAGACGGCTTCTTTACTGGTGTAACCTAAGCTTGGGTCTAGGGTGAAGAAGGGTTAAGCAGCTGTGCTCACATCTGGGACAGCCTCTACTCCACCAACCCAAAGCACTGGGCACAGGACAACAGAACAGGTGTAAAACTGCTCATAGTGCTTTCCTTTTCAGTGTCTGGAGGGGGATAACTGAGTGTCAGGGGAAAGAAAGGATGATGCTTTGCCTGCTGGCATTGGTGAGCCCTTCAGTCCACCCAGATGTTCATAAAACCCCAGCCCTATGCACTGGGACTGCTAGCACTTGGCTTGCCTCCTCACCAATATTTCAGTGATATCCCATGGCATTACATCACTGCTTTTTTGTTTCTGTTCTGATATATTAGAGCCTTCTGCTAAACTTTGTCCAAAAGGATCTGCTTCGCAGTGTGAAAACAGTCTGTCAGGGCAAAGTACCTATGCCAGCCTAGTACAAAAATACCTCTTAACAGAGACAAGTGTCTTCTAATGATTTAAGTGCAAGAATTCAAAGTAGTTCTCTATTTCTTTAAAACAATCAAAAAAACCTCAATCGCAGCTTAAATGACCCTTAATTTAATGACTGGCAAACTGGCAAAATGCCAGATTTTATTACAGATCGTAAATGACTGTGCTTAATTTCTGCCAAGATATCCTATCTATCATCCCCCTGAGTATTATCTGAGTTCATTGCCTTATATGGTTGTAGTTTATAAGCTATAATGTTATTTTAGCTTGAAAATAGAGAGAGGAAAAATGACTGTAACAATCTGGGTATTCATGCATTTACCAGCTGCTCTTCAGATAAGTTAGGTAAAACTGGTAACTTTTGGCTTCTTGTGGCTACATCTTAAAGTAAAAGATACCTACTGTAAAATGCACGTATCTCTATGTCAAAGTGTGGTTTTGAGGGAACAGAAAAGGTCAGATGTAATTCGATGTCACATTACACCACGTGTTGAATTAAGGAATCAGAGGTGCAAATTGCTTAAGAAGATTTGTGTCAGATGCACAAGAGAGGGATATTTCACCATGAAAAGACTTCAGGAAGCTTCAAAATGCATTACTGAAGTAAATACTGATGCACATTTATAATGATTTTTGAAGAAATTTGCTCTAAGTATTAGCAAATGCAAAGATGTAACCATTTATTGGCAGTGCTGGGTTAATGGTTGGACTTGATGAACTTAGAGGTCTCTTCCAACCAAGGCGTTCTGTGATTCTGTGATTTACATGGGAAAACACAATTAAAAATCATTTGAGATCATGGAAAGATCTTGTTAGGAGAAACTTTCATTTCCTTTTCTTCTTTTTTAATCTTTCTTTTCCTGTTAAATTGAAAGAAATAAAACCTAAGACTCTAAACCAAGTGCCTGCAAGACATCTAAATCACAGCAAGTCATGTCGATAGCTGGAACAGTAACTCTGCTTACTCAGCAGCATCAAAAGCTGGATGCTGGACAGAGTGCCATGAACTCAGCTGCCTATGGAACTTGAGGAATGTGACAGCTGACCTTCAAAACGTTTATTTAAAGTATTTTTGGAAGGGTTGGTGATGTATGAGGGTTGTTTCACTCTCTAGCCTTGTAGGTGCCTACACGCAAGAAGATGTGAGCAGTGGTGGTGATGGAGAAGCCAGGAGGAATGCAGTGCAAAGTCTCCTGTGGAAATGGTTCTGACCAGTGCTGAGGGCCCAGGGGACAGAAACAGTGTTCAGACCACAGTGTCTGTGGATATGTGGGGTTTTTTTATTCATTCTCTACACATGCATGCATATATTTTTGTTCTGAATCAGACAAAATCCAACCTTTCTGCACAGGAAGGATCATTTCATGGCAGTTGCTGGAAGACACACATCACAAAATATTACTCAGGTATCTCTTCTCTGAGACCAGTAACTTGTGTTTTGCTAGTAGAGATGTTCCATAAAAGTATCCAGCTTTGATTTGAAGGCTCATGTAGAGGGATAATATATTAATTTCCTTAATAGTTTGTTACATTTTTGCTTTAAAAAGAGTAAAAAAACCCCTTTTGTCACTTGAACTTTTCACCACAGGCCCAGATATTATTTCCTGCATTGAAGAACACTTTAGTACCAGGTATTTCCTCTGAAGGAATACGCTAATACATTCTTACGCCACAGTCAAAGCTGGGTATTTGATCATCTTCTCCAGTGGAGTGGGGCTGGGTTTGAGGTCTGAAGCTTTCTTAGGTGACACCAGTAGCTTTTCACTCCCTAGGTTAAGAGGTCACCTATTTAAGTGGTCTTGTATTTAGTAGATACCCTGCAAATCCTGAAAATGAAAGAAGCGGAGCTGCTGAGGGAAGTGAGAGGAGATTAGTAAAAAGACACATTTCATAACCATAGTGTGACCCTCATTTTTTATAATGAGTTTTCCTTTCCCCATCTTACCTTCAATCTCTTCTTAAGAAATCAACCAGCACTTGGTGACTGACACAGCAGACTGGCATCCCTTAAAGCTCCCTTTATCTAACCACTGAGCTCCTTGTCTTATAGTAGGAGGCAAGTGGAGTTTTTGCAGTCCTGCTTATTGCTTGGCTCAGGGTAACAAAACAAGTCCAGATGCTGCTGACCATGCAGGGTTTTGTGTCACCCTCTGAAGTGTAAGTAGAGTTTAAAAAAAGGGTGTAAAATTTGGACAGGGTTTATAAATAATTTTTTAATGCAGCATTTGACTTGCCTCATTCCTCATTTTTTTTGCCAATCATAATGTGTGAAGAGCAACATCAATGAAACTGCACTCTGTGTACACTTTGACTGGCAGACAACTTATTGAAGGAACATGTTTCTGCCAAAACAGACTTGCTTAGCTGAGTTTTAATTATAAATACTCGACAAAGGTTTCTTGATATTTAAAATATTCTTCAGAGAAGTATGGTACTGTCAGGCTGTGAGCTACTGTCACCACATTTGATTAGAGGGCCTAATTGCAGCTGTCCATACCTCTTGTGTCAAGTCAAACCTGAGCAATTCTCTCTCAGGATCCCAGGGCCATCGCAGATATATGCATATATGTATATACATGTGCTAATTGGAAGGTCCATCCTTAAATTCTTAGACTAATTCTAGGCATATTTTTAATGGTGATAGGATAAATAGGGAAAATAATTTTTCAAGCTTTTTGTTGCTGATTGATTGCAGTGTTTAGTGTGCAATCCTCAGAGAAGACATCCTGTCCAACACACGGATAGCTGCCCTACATGCACTTGGGTCACTTGTTACGGAATCCACATTTTCACAAGCTAGTCTGTTTCCAGAACTAATTGCTAAGTTGCAAGGTAAGATTTCATCCTGTAGACTTTGATCTGTACCTATGAATAGCTATATCAATTAAGAATTTGAAAAGAGTCCTATCCCTAACATAAAGGTCCCACATTTTTCCCCATGCTTTCCCTGAGAGGATCACTGAGAGTGTGCTATCACCAGGAATTATTGGACCTGTGAAATGTTTGCTGTGAAGATAACTTGCACCTGGACATCTCTCTCAGGCATCCAGGGCACTGATGGTTCTGCTGTAAAGTGTGTATGCTTAGTGACCCAGGATTTTCAGATACACAGAAGTAGCTCTGACCCAGCTGCTAGACATCTGGATATCCCAGACACCTGACCAGACTTCAAATTCAACCTGGCTAAAATATCTGGGGAAAAATGAAGTCTTGTCAGAGAAACCTGGATGTACACCACCTGCTTTGCTATAGCTTTACCATAAGAAGTCAAAGAGTAAAACAGATATGTGTAAACAAGAATACAGAGAAACACATTTTTTTGAGATGTGAAAAGTATTCCTCCTGCAAAAAAGCTTATTCTCCTGAAGAAACTAGCATAAACTGTACTGTGACTCCCCAAGGGCTCTGCTCATATCAGCAAATCCACCCAAAAGCAGTCACTTAAAGAGGTCCTAGCGTTTTCCAGAGTCATTTGAGCTTCTGGGATTTTCAGTCTGAAATCCTATTTCCAGACATCTAACCCCTGGATACTTTACAACCCCCAAAAATGTTTATTTTGAACTCTGACACTCTCTTTACTGAGGCTACTAGAGGACTTCTATACAACAACAATAATCAACATTTCTCTTAGAGTGGAATCAAAGACTACCCAATTAGTCTAGTGTAAGGCTGTGTTTGTGTATGAATTATAACTAACATGGAATTGAAAGGGAATTGTTCTGTTCCCAGGTTAAGCAGTGTTGGTGAAATTAGCAAATGTGATTCCTTTTTTTCCCCTCAAGGCATGAAGCTGGAGAAAAAAGCAAGAAGAGAAGGAAGCAGCTTCTGCATTTTTCTTCTAATCAGCCATGCGTATTAGCGTATGAGGCAAGACAGGAAGGTAATATGAGAATCAGGCAAGCAGCCAGATGACATTGTGTAAGGCATCTTTGTATGTCTGCCAGCTAGCGTCTTATAATATTGAACACTGAAGTTTCTATTTAGCAGTGTTGATTGAATGGTGGAAAAAAAAAATCCAGGCAAGGATAATGTCTGTAATCAGCACTGCATGATTGCTATTGTCTATGCTTGGTATACTTAATGGAGAAGCTAATTACCATGTGTTCATTTTTTATTACGTTTACTATGTTGCAAGGAGAAGTAATATGATTTTTTTTTCCCCCTCTATGGGTTTACAGAAAACAAACAATACAAACAAAAACACGATGGATCCCCCCTCTCCACCCCCAGCCCTAATTAATTCTCATTAGGGCCACCGTTTTTATTTCCAAGAGGAAGTCAGAAGGCGAGGAAAGCATGCCTGATGAGCTTGCTAACCTAGCCCAGTGTGTGCTTGGACTGGGCTGCTGATGTGTTTGAATGTGACAGGAAGGAAACTGCACAAACCTCCCACACAGTTGTTTCATTTAACTTCTCTGAGACACATTCATTTACCTACCACTTCCCATGCAGCTTTACAAAATCAAAAGGGCAAAGTACTCCTGAAAAGTGGTTAACTGACAACTTCTTTCTGCATGGTTGGAGAAGGGCAATGCCGCGGAGGCACACCCCCAGAATGACATGACAGCGTCCTAAAAATTTTGACCCAGTCCTACAGTAGCTATGTGTGAGAACGTCAGTCCCTCTCTGATCCTCAGGTCGTTCTCTGTGACTGTTCAGTGCAAACCATCTGGCTGAGTTCACACTCTTTCTGACTGCTGTGTGGGGCACCTGCCACCGTAAGTGCAGACAGAGGTCCCTGCAGGACATCGCCTGTGGCAATGCCACTTGTGGCCTGGTGGGTAGAGCCCATTCTTGGGTCAAAGCCTTCTGCTCCTGGAGGAAAGTGGATGCCCACATCCTCAGTGGACATCCCAGCCTCCAGGCTTGGACACGAACCAAGGGACTCTCAGTCTTCCTTGGTAAGACTGTTCTCCTTTGTGTAAAATTCTTCAGCAGCTACTGAGGGAACTTCACCCTGGAGGTCAGTCCCCTGGTAACTTACCTATTGACTCCTTCTCCCCCTCTTGCCTTGCTAATGAATAATTATTCCATGAAAAGTGAGCGTGGAGGGCCTTCTGTGAATCGGGTCCTTGTGAATTTATATCTCACCTAATGTCAATGTAAGACTTTCAGTGAGAACTGTGCCCCTAAGAGCCTGATTTTTAAGTGTGTTTGGGAACTGTAAGATGTAGATGGCGATACATCGAGTGGGATCTTTCTGAAACACCTTTGTGTTCCCGGCTCACATTGGAAAACAGCTCCATCTAACTCTGAGAAATATCTGATTTGCATTGACTATGCTTGGAGGGTTAATACAGACATTAGCATAACTGCTGGCAAACTAGTGTAATACTATTGAGACTCATGGATTGCTGCATGGCCCCTGGGAGAGGTTTGGATCCTACTCAGGACCTGTTACTTTTCCTGGAAGGATCAAGTTCCACATTCATGCTGCATTTATAGCATGCCCAGGGTCCCCAGGGACCTAAACGGCAATTGTCAGATGCTGATTAGACCAATATTAATACTGAGGCACAGCTAAAAAAATGTCACTCAAACTGTACTCAATGCTGATTTTAACAAGCAGGTTCACAAAGTCTGGTCCTCCCACACTGAAGTAAATCAGAAGATATTACAGTATTTATAGACTGGATTTCAAAAAGCAGAAGCAGCTAATGCACTCTCTTTATTAGGCACACTCCCTAGTGCCTGCAAATTGCTGTATATTTCAAGCCTTATTTAATTTTTAATACAGCAATCCGTTACATAATCAGATATATTTTAAGAGAAACTTATTATTGCATCTTGCAGTCTGACTGGTTTCCCTCCAAGAGTTCAGCAAGCTATTGCATGTGGTTTTTATGGGCAGGAACACCTCTTCTTTTCTATCTCTGAAGCTGAAATTAGAATGTCCTACTCAATGTCTGTGGTATATTAAGCACAAAGAAGCAGTGTCTGACAGGCTGGCGGGTAAGGGAACAGATTGCTTCTCTACTACATAGAGAGGGAGTGAAGACTTCCTCTTCTGATAATGCAGATTTTGATGTAAAAAATTGGCTGTTCCCTCATGTAGGGCTCTATTGCTGCCACAGACTTAGGCCAAGTAAGCAGGAAAGACTAGATGAAGATAAAGCATTTCAATGCCTGTGAGACACGAATAGAAGGTCCCTGAAGAGTTTTGTTGCTCCTGGGTTCATAAATCTCCTTAAAAGCATGAAACTGAGATATGTAAGACAGACCTGGCTCAGGGTCCTACAGCTCTACCCACTTATGCTATGGGAGATGGGGGACGTTGGAGAGATGGATTTAAAAGTAATCTACACTGGAGGTGCAATTCCATTTACATTTATTATAAGTAAGTTTCCTCAGAAAAAAAGAAGTTTAATATTTGAAACTCTTACAGCAGGCTTCTGTCTCTGGATCAGTGCATGGTGCTGAACAGAGAAACTGTACCAGAGCTCAACCACTCCACTCCAGAGAGGGGATGAACAGGAGTTTCAAGCTTCAAAAGAGTGAGGTAAATCTTTACGATTACAGGGCACCTTCCCTGGGACGGTGGCTGCTGCAAGGGAGCAAACCCTCCTACTTTTCCTTAGACTTCCATCAGACTTTTGTATCTCTTTTAAGGAAGCATGAAGGTTTTGTTGGAACTCTCTTAGATGCATGATTTACAGACTCCTTGTGGACCTTCTTGTTTTAAACCCTCCGCCTGTGTAACCTGGTCAGTGTCTACAGTCAGGACACAGTCCCAGTCTAAGGTCTGGCCCCATTTTATACTTTAGAAGTGATCCTCTACTTCCTAAATACCTTATCTGATAAAAAGAATAAATTGAAATGTCTTTTCTGCAGACAGGATTTCAAGTTCTTGAAATAATAGACATTTTCATATACAAAATATATGCTTCTACTGAAAAATAGATTTCTTCCAAGAAAATGGGGGGAAAAAATCTCAGCCTTCTGTAGTTCTCTGTTACAGAACATCAGCACTTTACTTTGTGTGTTTGGACTTGCAGCGATAACAAAGGATGTGTTGAAGAAAACATTGACTGAAATTATAGAAGCAGATTTGTTTGGGCCTCTTGTGCAGGAAAAAGCTTTCTGCTGGCCCCTGTTGTCATCTTCCCATATCTGTTGTCAGATGCTCTCAGACTTTCTTCTGAGTTCTTCCGCAAGGTAGAGGAGGACAAGAAGTGAAGGAAATGTCTAAGGAAATCCCTCATATGGTCTATATAGGCAGAGCAGTGAGAGAATTTAGCCTGAGCTATGTTGGCTGGACTGCTCACGATATTCAAGATAACTTTACAGCTAGCTTGATTCTCTTTCACTATATCACAGTATGCAACATATGAGCACCAATTCAGTATAGTCTCTTCATTGAATTTGTCTCTGTGGCTTTTCTCATCCTCACCAATTTTAGATAGTGTTTTTAACTCAGAGTTCCAGCTTGATGTAACCAAATCTTGAGGTACCACCCCTGCGTAGTGGTAAATGTTTGGCATTCAAAAGCAAATTTAAGTGGCTTGCATTACTTTCCCTATCCTCTTCCCCTTTATGAGATAGTTCTCTAATGTAATGTGATATGAAGAAAAGTACTGAGCATATTTAGTGATTTATTGTGACATATCTGGGAGGGAATCTGCAGAGCACAGATCTCAGTTTTGGTCTGTTCTGGTTTCCCAGGAACAGAGCCATGGGCCAGTCATGCAGGCAGTCCATGAGTAGCCCCGAGTCAGCTGGGAGATAGAGTCGAGGCAGCTGGCTCACAGGTGTATCCCACACCACTTAACCATGCTCATTATAAAAGGAGAGACTTCACAGACACAGAATTACTCTTTCTGGGGCTTGCTCCTTCTTGCTCTTCTGCTCCTGGTGCTGACCCCATGGACAAGGCTGAGTACAATCTCGTATACTTTATGTTGATGATTGTATTAGTTTTGTTATTTCACTAAATCTGTTTCTGCTTCAGCTCATGGGCCTTCTCCCTTTTTTCCCTGGTTTCCCTTCTCAGCTGAGGAGGGGTCATTGAATGGAAGAACAACTGCTACAGTTTAGCCCCAGGTACAGGTTAAACATAGACAGGGTCTCCATTTAGTCCATTGGATTGGCAATAAATTTGAGCATCGCAGCTAGGCTAAGGGCTTGAATAATGAATTTACCTTGGTTTTTTACCATCAACTTTACCCCACTTTAGGTCTGGTAGCTCTTCACAGGTAGGTTCTTAGGTCTTGGCACATGTTTCTTAAATCCTGTTTTGCTAAGTGCTAAACTTGATGTGGCAGTTTGCATTGACTAAGAGCACAGAAACAAGCTGCACTGACACAATAATCTATTAAGGTGTGGTGGTGGTTTGGACTGAAGGTCACTCATCATCACCACTTCTGGTATGTAAAGCCCAGCACGCACACACTCAGGAGGATGGCTTTTTCTTTGTTACCCACAGACAGGAAAGCTTGGCTCTAAAAAGGTATTAACGTGATAACAGTCTCTGACATAAAAAAAAAAAAAATAATAAAAAAATAAACCCTTCCTCAATAATAAGAAAAAAATTACACCAATTATAGATGATCTGGCTACTTGAAATCTCCTGTGACCCAGACTACATTTGATTTCCCTCTCTCTGAGGTCTTGCTAATGCTGAAAGACATGTTTAAATCAGATTCCAAAATAAATACTGTTTATGACAGAGCTAGTACCTTGGAAAGGATTAGTTCTGCTCTGCCACTCGTGTAACTATTAAATTTTATTCAGTCATCGTACATCCAAGAATGCTGTATCTTATGGATATATTTTAAGGCAGTAAATTAAAGTGGTACACACTAGTGGTCCCATTAGTGGAAAGTGTCAAATCCAGTGCATTTCTAAGCACTCCACTCTAATCTTCCTACCTCTGTACTGTATAGAAGACATTAATGTGTTGTTTTAATTTGAGATTCAGACACTCAAAAAGCTCTCATCAAGAACAATTTTCTGGCCTTGCAAGATAGAGGAGATAAAATAAAGCACTAAAAATAAATAATTCAAGACAAATTTTATTCATTATGCTGTGTTATGTGTTTTCTATGGGCAACAGTTTGTACAATTTCTCCTATAGCACCAAACTGAGCAGCATCTTCCTGTAAAGGAGAAGCTATTTGCTTCACACAAAATGTTTCATTTATGTACTTGCACTTTTTTATCAAGTTAAGTTTAAATCTGACTGTCTGTCCTTGTTTTTAACACCTTAAAAGATGTGGAGAAAAAACCCACCCCCTGCCATGTACATACAATTTCTCAAGTCCTTCTTAAGAAAGGAATACTCCATTGCTTTGCTGTTTAATTAAAAATGTTTGACGCTATTGGTATTGCTTACAAGGAACTTGGAGAAAAAACTTCATTGCCAGTGTGAAATACTGAGTTCCTCTGAAATTGTTAACTTCTAGCCCATTCTGACCTTCTTTCCACATTAAATTTACCTTGCATAGATCTTATGTACTCTCCTTTAGGTAGGGAAATTGCATGTGATTTAAAACGTGTTGGCTAGCACAGTTTGGATTTCTACAAGTTAATAGGAATACTGATCATAGTAAATCATAAATTATTGACATGTAGAACATAAAGTGTCTTTTCCTGGCAGGTTTCTAAGCACTCCAAACAATTTTAAAGGTTCAGAGGTACTAATTTTGTTCCACCTACTTGTGGCTTCCTTCTTGCTTTCCTCAAGTATTTCTGCCAGGTAGGCAAGTGTCTGGCACCAAAGGCCATCTAAAGCTCGTTCAGATATGGAGAAACTGCTACAGGGTAGTTCTTTGGTCTATAGATAGTGGCAGAGGTCATTAAACCTAATGTTTTCTAAGCACATTTCTTACTAGCTAAGTAGAAAAAAGTGACAAAGAGCTGGAAATTATTAGAGACAATAACAAGTCCAAGACGTACGAGTTAAGGTTTGTCAGTGCCAGAGCAATATGTGGTGCAGGAGGCTGGGCACTGTTTGAGAAAGTCAGAAAAAACAGACTTGAGTGACTAACAGCAGAAAGCAATGATTAATGTGGCCTTGGGTGAAGATAGCAAACCAAGTTTTGTTTGGGCCTGGTGGTGGGTGATGGGACCTGGATTTCTGCCCAAGATTGTGGCTCTGGTTGTTGATTTCCAATATGCTCTGAGAAACAGGACATTGCAAGGGTCAGGATATTAATTATGTAGACCAAAAAGAAGAAATAATAACAAAGAGATGGGGCTTTGTCTTAAGGAGACAAAGAATAGGATGAAAGGGATAACACATTGCTTTGTGGCCAATGCCACAGTAATGAGTTTGTTACAGAATAAAAGGAAAGTGAGAATGTACAGCTCCTACTCAACAAAAGCCTCTCAAAAGACAATTCCATTCTCATTACAGTTTCAACAAAACAGTAACTTTCACTGCCTGTCCAGACAGAGAAAATCAAGCACTTCAATGGTTTGTCTGTAGCAGGTGAAATGGCATCTAACCAGATCCTGGGGTCACACTTAAGCAATTAAAGCACTTCAGATAAAAGCCCATGGCCTTGCATCAGATTGGAAAATCGGTCTCTTCCTTGGTACCTGCTCTTTGTAGAGCAGATCCAGGGAAGAATTCTGACTTCTGGGTCACGATAAAAACAGCCAAGAGGTTGTGTCATTGCATCCACCTTCTCAAGAGTGTTTTCCCTGTATGCATACACTCTGCATCATTGAGGAAATGTTAGGTTGTTGGATTTTTTTTATAAGGGCTGAAAGAGAAGAACAGCTTCAGGATAGTTTGCTGTTAATCTTTAACTCAGTCTCTTTAACTCAAGCCAATACCATGAGCAGGACTGCTCCTTTGGTATTCTGACTGAAACTGCATGAGTGCTGTCTGACAGGCTCCCTTGGTGTACTGGTAGTTGGAGTGTAAATAAGCTCAGTTACATTAAGAAAAATCCTGCTATTCTGCATCAATTTCCTCTTCCAGTGGAGAAGAGAGATGGGTATGCAACACTTCTCACATAAAACCTTCTCTCTCAGAGGACTAGAAGAGGAGTAGCAACTTACACTGGCTTTTGGATGTCACATCTCTTACTGACTATTGTTGCTCACTGTGTACTTTCTTTCATATCTGGTCCTTAAAGGCATGGATGTTCATCTCTCAGTGACACTGTTTATGCCCTGAGAGCTATCAGTATTGACTCTACAAGCCACATGTTCATAGTGGGATGAGATCTACTGCCTTTGATGACAGAGTCCATTATCCTTGCCTTCTGTTGAACAACTCAAAGAATGGTAATGGAAAGAGCTTTTCCTACAATCCTACAATACAGAATTTCTCCCATGACATTTTGAGAATTACTGTAATTTTCACAAAGACTAAGTGTAACAAAAACCTAATTGGGGTTTCCCAACAGACTTGAAAATAGGCCTGCTAGGTGCAAGTTAAGGTTTTATTTTATTCTAGGATTAAACCGAAAGACATTTCTTAAGACAGTGATTGAGAAAGAAAGTGTGGAAGAGCAACATTGACATATTGGACATCGTAATTATGGGACTGTTATTGTAAGTTTGTCATACAGAAGACAGAGGAGGCATTTATTCTCTTCCATTTGTCCTGAGAAATTTTTGCCTGGAATAATGTGTCCGTTTTAAAAAAGGAGTTGATAGAAAACCCAGAAAAGAACAATAAAATTACCAGAGAATATATCAACATGGCATATGAATGCATTCAAAGAATTTGGTTTATTCGAGTTAGATAAAGAAAGATAAATGTGGGACAAGATAGCAGTCTTTGAATAAGCAAAAAGTTATTGCAAAGAGAGAACTGCCTGCTATGCCTGTTGAGTAATTTGGCAGCAAAGAAGATTTAAGTTGAACATGAGAAATAAAACTGAAGAGGCTGCTGAGAGAATCCCCTTCAGTGGGGGGATGTAAATGGAAGCCCTGCACATTTTGTTTACTCTGGTCAAAGTGTAAGCTTAAGCCTGTCTCTGAGGAGGGAGTAGGTGGCCACTTGAGGTCCCTTCTTGCTGGCAGGTTTATGAGTCATAGTGGCAGCTGGAGAACAGAATTAACGGGCACCTGCCAAAATTACCTCTGGGAAGTGCTCTTCTTATCAATCATCTAGAAATATTGTTGCTGTTATGTCACACCGGTGTGGTGTTTTGTTTCTGCCACTGACTCAAACTTTGTGATTGCTCTGAGGAAAGTGGGTTCTCAGCAAACAATTATGTTATAATTTCAGAAATCCAAAGGAAGTTTCTGTCTTAAGTTATAAGCATGTATGGAACTTGTTTTAATCCAGCTTTTGAACCAGCTGAGAACTACCTACACCAACGAGTCATGTCTTACCAATGGCTCCCATTGCAAATCTCTGCAGAGCTTTATAAAGAAAATAGCATTTTGCATGCTTTCTAAGCTGGTATGCCTTTTATACACACCTCTGTATGTCCATATACCTTTCTGTAACTATTGCTGCATATATATGGAGTGTTAGGCAAGGTATACAAGAAGAGGTAAGGTTTTATTGGGCCAGTTGTTATAATTTGTAGGAATTCTTCTTGTAGGCAGTAAATTCAGTCAGGCTGACAAGCCCTCAGCTGGTTCTGAGGAATTAGGACTTTTTCCTTCAGGTATGACACAGAAATTCAGAAGTACAGTTAGGCCTGTTAGTCACCATTTTGCAAGGCAATGTCAAGGCAGTATTTTCAAGGCATTATTTTTTGCTTTCCCAGCTAGTGGTTTTCTTTATTTTAAGGTTATTCAGACTGATAATGTATGCTTGACCTTTGGTTTGGGAAGGGAGAAAATAGGACCAATACCTCCACCTGTATTTGTGTCTCCATTAGCATTTCCTTTATAAATCACTCACAGGTCTAATGCTGCCCTAACTGTTGAGAAAAGACAGGCTAGAGAAATCAGCGGGTGATCAAGGAAACACTTAAAGGTGATGGGCTGCTGCTTCAAAAAGCACTTGCATAAATAAATCTGCAGTACAGGGCAGAAGGGAAATCAAGCTAGAAATCTGGCTGACTGCCTGCAGTCCCCAAGCCCACAGCAGTGTTACTGCTAAGTGGGAACAGGCGGAAGCAATTGTATGTTTTTGCCTTCCTCTCTTCCCTTTTGACGCGCAATGGGAAACCAGTGAGTACTCAATAGAGAACTAGTGAACACTGGCAGTCAGCGGCATTCCTTTATTCTAGGAGATCCCAAATACTGCGAAGTCGGACTAAAGCTTAACTTCCCCTCTAGCGCTGATGATCTCAGATAAGCTGTGACCTCCCTGTTTTTCTTCCAGCACAGAATCTCAGAATCCCAGAATGGTTGGGGTTGGAAGGGACCTCTGGATTCCAACTCCCCTGCCAGAGCAGGTTCACGCAGAGTAGGTCACACAGGATGGTATCCAGGTGGGTTTTGAATGTCTCCAGAGAAGGAGACTCCACCACCTCTCTGGGCAGCCTGTTCCAGTGTTCTGTCACCCTCAAAGAAGTTTTTCCTCATGTTCAGATGGAACTTCCTGTGTTCCAGTTTGTGCCATTGCCCCTTGTCCTGTCACTGGGCACCACTGAAAAGAGTCTGACCCCATCCTTGTGACACTCACCCTTTAGATATTTATAAGCACTGGTAAGATCCCGTCTAAATCTTCTCTTCTCCAGATTAAACAGACCCAGGTCTCTCAGCCTTTCCTTGTAAGACAGATGCTCCAGTCCCCTCATCATCTTCGTAGTCCTCCACTGGACTCTCTCCAGTAGTTCCTTGTCTCTCTGGAATCGGGGAGCCCAGAACTGGACACAGTACTCCAGACAAGGCCTCATCAGGGCAGAGTAGAGGGGAAGAAGAACCTCTCTTGACCTTCTGACCACATTCTTCTTAATGCATCCTTGGATACCGTTGGCCTTCTTGGCCACAAGGGCACATTGCTGGCTCATGGTTAACTTCTTGTCCACCAGGACTCCCAGGTCTTTCTTCACAGAGATGCTTTCCAGCAGTTCAACCCCTAATCTGTACTGGTACAGGGTACACCTCCCTGGGTGGAGGACCCTGCACTTGCCATTGTTGAAAAGTCAAAGTTACTGCTCAGCCTCTGGCACATAAAGCACTTTGCAGGAAGATCGTTTCAACATAACTTTTCATATTCTTTACAAAGCTGGGTGGTTCAGACAGCAGAACAATACATTGAGGTCTCTGACTGCATGAAGGCATCAACCCTTCCCAGAAGGCAGAAGTGACAGATGGAGGCAAGGGCTCTTGGAACCACTACATATGGGGAGAAAAACTCTACAGAAGATGCAAATAGTATGGGGAATAAGATATGATCAGGGACAATTTAAGTATATATGACAACAAAGCTATTTTTAGAACAAAAGCCAGCTGAAGGGAGATGATTAATAATGATTGCGGTGTACAAGTAGAAGAGCAGTAGGAAGTAGGAGGTGCAAAGGACTAAGGGAAAAAGATTAGGGCGTCTATACAAGCTGGAACCATGCTTGAAGAAAAGGGGTACACTATAGGCAGGAAAAATGATTTAAGTAAAAACAATACACGAGAGAATTTCAGAAAATTCAGACTGAAAGACAACAAGTCAGATATGGAGAGCACCAGACATTGTCAAATTAATTAAACAAGTAACAGAGCTGCTGTAAGCATGCCATCGATTAGACCTGGCATTGATATCATACTGAATGCAATCACAGGGCATGATAACAGTTCTCTGACTTTCTAAAATATTTCCTTCAGGCTGTACATGATGCTGCATTTAAAGGGAAAAAGGACCAGGTTTTCTTTCTTTCTTTCTTTTTTTTTTTTTCCCCCTAAGCTTTGAAGTAAGGTAAAATCACTTCATTCAGTTTCTTTCCCATGGCTCCTTCTGGATGGCTTTTAAAAGGTACTTTCAAAAGTACTGAGGTTTAATGGTCTGACACTGCTTCCACTGAAGTCACTCTTGAAATTCCCATTGACTTCAGGTTCTAAACAAGTTAAAGAATAGGATGAAAAATAAGTACAATATATGTGGAAGTGAAGCTATAACCAATGGGGATTTTCATTTCAGTTCCAGTAAAGCAAGATTTAAAATAAAAATAGAAGCCAGGTTTCCCATTACCTAGATGACTGCCTGGACACAGACTCCTGGACATTCTGGATATCAGTGCTGTGACCACTTATTTCCTGCCAGTCAAGCAAATAGAGAAGAAAATGTCTTGGCTTCATTTCAGGAGAGAATAGGATGTTTTTGCAATAACAAAAAAATTGCCATGATGAACAAACCAACTCCACCAGCTCACTTTATGTTTTGGTCTACTTTTGTTTGTACGTATCCTGGCAGACATAAGCACACTTTTATGGGGCAGAATACACATTATCTAAGGACTCTGATCAAAATGACGTTTTGTCCTTCAGCACTTTTCACAGGATAGGTTTCCTTCCCTGCTGTCTTTGTGTCATGACACACTGATAGTAAGAAACATGAGATATGTTAAAACAAAGAAAATGGAATAAAAATCCCGAAAATTTCTAAAAGCTCTGGATTACTAATTTTCAAAACAAGTGAGGCATGTGGCCCCAAGGAATCAAATCTTGCTGGAAGATTTAATATTACCTTGTTTTTCAGTCCATGTTAAAATCTCTTGATCAGTGCCCTCTCTTTCAGTCAGATGTCTCATTTAGAGTTCTCATGGCTGACTGTGTGGTCAGCTTTTGTAGCTGTGATGAGACACCTACCCCCACTTTCCAAATGAGTTCTCTCTAATTGCCCACACACAGACAGCAAGTTTGGGCTCATATGGGCCATTGCGCATGGGCATTTAAAGATACAAGATACAATTAATTACCTTTTAGTAATGATTAATACCTTTCAAATGACATAAGTTAGATTCTGCACCTCTGCCCTTCTTAGCTACTCGAGTCTATCAACCTGACAAGGATAATATATATTCTTCATTAAAAATTTCATCTGCCTGCTGTGAACCATGAATTAAGGAAGACAATCTTCCTCTGTCATGGGGGGCTGGTGTGTCAAGGAAAGAAAATGCCTTAAAACATGCAAGAGCATGATACTGAACAAGAGAAAAAGTAAGTGCTCTGGATGGTTGTTTTTATTTTATACATGCAAGGAACCATAAAAAGTCAATGAATAGGTTGAATAAACAGTTTCGTGTAGGACTCACCATTATCTCTTTCAAGCATCTGTTGGTAGTTACCAGCTCACAATGCCACTGTTAATGCAAACTGTGTGATTTCTTTCCATATTACCTTTCCAAGTTACAGACATTACTCCTAATAGGAACATCACAAAAATGAAAAGCCAATGGTAAGTGGAGATTTCACAGTGTTATGGTGCTAAAGCAGTGTCAGCGCCAATTTTAAGTGTTTCCATTTAAAAATTAATGAATATTAATAGACACTGTAAAGCAACATAAATGCTGTGCTGGTCAAGCAATATCCAGTTTTCTTAATTGGCTTCAGGTCTGATTTAAATTCTCTCCAATTCAGTGGAAGTCCTGCCATTCACCTCACTGGATGGTACATCTGATCCTCAGTGTTCCAGTGGTATGTGCCTAGGAAATATATTGATTAGTGCTAAAAGTTGTCAGGTATTCAAGGGGTCATTTACTTTTCTCTGGTGTAAAGAGTATGATTTTCTGAACATGAATAGGCTGGCCTTGTGAATATTAAAAGTGACCATTATATACTCCATAATTTATCATTCAAATTGCTCCTTCAGCTATATTGGGTATGCTCAAGTATCCAAGAAGGCTGTGTGATTAAGTACTCAGTAAGCTAACTAAGAGTTTGGCTTCTCATTTCCTCACATATAGAGGAATCATTTACATTTGTCAGATTTATTACTTATTTTTATAATATTTGCAGTGTCATAGCACCTAGGAGCCTGAAGCTATGTACCTGGAATTAAGCTACATAAAAGTTCATAGATGCAGACCAAAAAATTTATCAAGGATCTTATAGTCCAAGAAGAAGAAGAAGAAGAAGAAGTGAGCCAACAGTTGGGTACAGCAGGTTCACGAGTGTGCTGCTGGCTGATATAACAGGCAGTAGCCTCAGCACTCCAGCAATATATCCATTTGCCAAATTGCTGATTTGTTTTAGTGTTGTTGACATCGTGGCAAAGGTGCTTTTCAAGGAGGGTTTGGAGGAGATCGATGAAGGAGCTTTAGGGTTGAGTGCAGGGAACACTTCCTGTGCCTGAGGATGGCAGCCCTGGTTTGAAAGCCTACCAAGTGGTGGACTGCAGGCTGGCAGCTGGGGTGATCAGAGCAGGGAGCAAGCCTTACAGCACTGAGTGAGTGATAAGTTAAATTGTTTGTAAACCATTTGAGATCCTCAGGTGAATGACACCATATATATAATACAAATATATATAATACAAATAATCCTGAAAAGGTGAATGCTGAATATAAAGCTGGTAATGGGGCTTCTGGAGGAGGCAGGAGGCAGGGCACACACCACAGCTTCCACTGGTGCACATCTGGTCAGCTTGTTTGTCCTGTGCAAGTGTTCCCTTTCCTGTCCTTGTTATCTTTAAAAATTAGAAAATAAAATAGATGTAATATAGTGAATAAATTATTTTTATAAGAAAATGGACTTTCTCATGAACGGTAATGACAGTTATTGCAATTTTTTTATTTGAACCTGTCTTGATTTTATTTCTCTGATGTTTATTTTATCATTAAAATGTAGACTAGTGAGAATGTGAAGTAAAGCCACTAATGTACCTTGAATTAAAATATATTTTTTGTTTTTAACATTAGTTTTTATTTTTGACCATGGGAAAAAGACAGCTTAGAAGTTCCTATGAACCCTATCTTGCACCATGTGTGTGAGAAGCACTGATTATGTATTTCAGAAGTTCTTTCCAATTTTGACCTCTGTAATCCTCAGGAAACCACATTTTACATAGCTCTACACCACACATACTCTCAGGACCAAATTGTTCCAGATAACCCACCCTCGTAATCCCAGTAAACTTTGCACTGTACCTTCTCTGTACCTTAGGCCAAACTTAAAACAAATTGCTCTGAGCCTTATGGGAAATGAAGCTTACTCATGGTTATTCACTCTATAAATACCCCATTAACTCCAAGGCATGGGTCTAACATAGATATATGCAGTCATTATTATATTTTTGGTATCATAATTCATGTGCCTGCTATGTAAGCAAATGTGCAGAAAAATGTGTGGGCATATTTGTGGAAATCCTGGCCCTTCCTAAATGAATGGGAATCTTACTGAAGATTTCAGTAGAAATAGATCTCTCATCGTTCCTCAAGCTGTTCACCACTAGTCATATTGATGACAGTTTTCCACCCTGCTAGTTTCTCTGGAAAAGCAGGGTTGATAAATAGTCACTCTATTAACAAAAGCATCACACTTCTGGTGTGGCTTTAAATGTACTTAGCCATTTCTCCTGGTAAGATCCTGGGTGCAAGATAAAAGGAATTAAGTGTTTGATGAGGTTGAGAGAATGATGCGCTTGGCAGGATTTCAAGTATCAAGCTTTGAGCTGTATATAGATGGTCTAGTCCTGAGAGATAATATATACCTGTAATTCACTAACAAATTAGTGGAAATTGTGGGTGCTTGACTTCTTACATGGCCTCCTCTTGGAGCTGTCCCCTGGAAAGTACCACCTTCACAGGGCTGAGAGAGCAAGTAGTTTGTGTAAACCATGACCTACAGAAACTTGTGATTTTGCCTGACAGTATGAGACAGCGGGAAGAAAATAATTAGACTAACCATGCTGAGTGTCCTCATCAAAGAGAAAAAAAATCAAACCTAGAAATATGAAAGATTTTTTTTTTCTTCCTTCTTTTTTTTTTTTTTTTTTTTTTTTTTAAGTAACCTTCAAACTAACAGAAAGAGAGGCAATGAGAAAGCAGAGATTTGTGTCAGACTGGAAGTCCTCATTAGCAACACTCTACCTTGAGAGGGAAAAAAAGAAAATCCCCACAACTTGATTCTTCACAGTAAACTCTGATTGCTAATTGTTTGCTAAATTTCCTGCTGATGTTCCCTGAGTGAAGTCAGGCTTGATGAAAGTTTCTGACGCTTGTCTTGTCAGCAGGAGAACAGAAAAAGTGGGTCAGCTTAGTTCAGAAGGGTCCCTCACTGCTTATCAGTTTTGTTTCCACTGAACATGCATTGACACTTGTCTGCCACCAGCTCACAGCATCCCATCCACCTTTCTTTTTCATGGTCATCTGAAGTACAGCTGCTCAGCTTCTCAAAAAATATATAGCAATAAAATACTCCAAAGAAAACAAAAACTGCGATCATGTCACCTGTCTTCCACAGTCTCAAGAAGAGAGGAGAACTTACATGTCAGAAAATTATTGTGACAGGTATTCATACAGTGACTTTTACACACCTATCACCACTTCTCGCACACATAAACCAAACTAGAAGTAGTAAATTATCCTTGTCTCATGTTATTTCATCTTTGGTATTCACATGTTTCCCAGCACAATGTTATCTGAAGAACTGCTAGGGCTGTAATTCCAGTACTTCTGTAAAAGTATGATAAACCTACACAGAGGGAGAGGCCTGTGGTATCAGAGAGAGGTCAGATTTTCAATGACATTGAGTGATAACTGCAAAATTACAGAGGAGGAAAATTGTGGAGGGGGAGCAGGGACTGGAATCTGGGTTCTCTGTGCCACGGGGAGGGCTCTGTATAGTCTAACTACAGTCGTAATCACACCTAGTGTCCTCTTCCCTCCTCATGAATATTATTCTATTTTATGTGGAAGGGTTTTAATGGAAGGAAATTAGAAGACATTTCTTGTTGTCTTCTTATTTTACGTCAACTACCATAACTAGGTGGTAGTCTTATGGTTATCCCTTCTTGGGAAAAAGAAGAATCAATATCAGTATCTCAAAACCCTGTTTTAACTGCAGATAAAACTTTTGCTACTCTAGTCATTTTTTAGAGAAAATTCTTGTCTCCCTCCATTATTGGTGTAAAAATTTGATACTACAGCAGTTAGTGTGGCCCTTAGTGCTCTAGTCCTAAGTTTTTGCCCAAGGTTGTAAGTAGCAGAGCTGATAACTTGACAAAGATGGCGTAAGTTCCACTAAAGCACATAATGCAAGGTATTTATCCCCAAATCCAGAATTACTACATAGTATATTTCTGAATTACAGCTGAGAGGACATTTCCGCTCCCAAGCAGCAGCATTTGTTGTTACCATTGAGAACGTACAAATGAAGGAAGCCTTAAGATGTTTGGTCCTGTCTCCTTGTTGCCACACTTTTGAGACCAAGCAAATTATCCAACAGTCCAGGCAATGAATATCTGATGCTATTCAGTGTCCATTCCAGAGTGCATTGGTACTAAGAGTGATCCAGTGACCTGCAGTCTAGGGCTGAATGAAACCCACCACCTTTCCAATCCAAACAATTTTCATTGTTTCTGAGAAACAGTCAGATACCTAGTTATATTACCCAGATACATTTGAAGAGCAAATAGAAGATCTGTGAAAGGAAGTCTTGCATCTCATACAATAACAGATCTTTATTCTTTCTAAACAAATTGATTATCTGTGAGCTTGTAAGGAACATTAAATCTTTCAAAAATCTTATCCCACCCTTGTAGTTTTTTATGCCAATAAGATTAACTAAGACAGATAAAACAAGCAAGAGAAATTCCTATCTCCCAGAAAGTGTTGAGCTACTGAGAAGTGATGATGCAGTGAATTAATGACTTAGTTTATTATAAGTTTTCCTTATGACCTTGCATTATAGGGGCTAGCCTTTATAAACCCAATTTATTCTGACCACATAATGTTCAGTTCAATTAGTTTTAATGGGCCTATATCAAATGCGATTAAGGAAATCATATTTACAAAAAAAAAAAAAAAAAGTATGCTGGAATCATTACAAATAGCTAATACACTTTTATTTTCCTGAACTTTTATGACTAGAATTTATTCTGGTGTGTGTATGGAGGAGTGATTTTTTTTTTTTTTCTGGTTGTATTAATTTTGGGGTTCTTAGAATACTGTGTTTTCTTTAAATGAAAAATGCCATGTATTTTGACTGTTCTGAGGTATTCTGAATTCACTCCCCTTCAGTGCCATTACTTATTTCTGGAGTATTAGATTAGCTCCAAAAAAAGTAAAGTAAAAATGAAGTTAAGATGTGTAACTCTATTCACTATGTAAATTTACTGATATTAGGGGCAAGAGAATCAGGAGTGCAGGTAAACAAATAAATAATGAAAACTTTAGAACAAAACTATGTCATGATGGCCTGTTCCTGTGGTGTGTCAAACCTCTTGGCAAACTCCAATTCCTCCAGTTCTGTGTGCATCTCATTTATTTCTGTTTTGAAGGCCATATTTAAAACTAACAGTTTTCATGGCATCAGAAGGTTACATGGATGATTTCCAATGCTGAGCTCTGCATGAGGCAGATGATACTTAAATTTATGATTAAAGACCTTTCCTCTGGAAAGATTTCCTTGAAAATGTGAAGCAAGAAAGTGCTGCAACTTTGAGGAGGAGAGAAAAAAGAAGGGAAATGAGTTATCTTAGGGGTTTGCTTACAAAATGCAGGCTTTTACTGTCATGTGAATGAAAACCAAGCAGTAAAATTCATAGGTAGGTTTTGTCTTTAAGCTGCTTTCTGCAGCAAGATGCTCTAAGCCATGACAAAGAAAGAACATTCCTGGGCAAAGAAAGAGCATTATTGTGATCTTACTTTGTATCAGATATTGCATTCTTGAAATTCACAATTGTGGATTGGTGTAAAATACTGTAGAAGAGCAATCAGGCTTAATGTTTACTGGGGCATTATGGAAATCCCATTAAAGCCACTGCTTGAAAAAGCCCATTTACAGCATCACGTGTTATAGTGCACCCATATCTAAAGACTTGCAGCATGGTGCCTGGGATAATCACACATGCTTGAGAGACTGTCAATAGTTTTTCAGATCCTCAAAACAAATGCATTTTTTAGTTAAGATCAAGAAAACCAATAACAAATTATCTCTTCTCACACAAAACTAATCATACCCTATGTGCTGTTCATTTCTGTAGAGAAAACCTTTTTCTCTCATATGCACCAAAGCCAAAAAGTTGAGTGTGTGCTCCTCCACACGCTCAGAAAGTATTGAAAGGAGAATAAATATTTAACTCACTTTTCCATCCATCCCTTTGAGGTGCTGTGTGCTCCTGTAAGTCCCTTAGTTCTCTAATAGTGACCGCAATCAGGAGCACATGGGGGACCATTTTGCTGTCTGACACCTCACCCAGCAGAGCACATCCACCCACTCCAACCCTTTGACCTCACGGTGTGACACACCTCATCAGGCAATCTGTGCGAACTTCAGTGCCTAAGCATGTGGCTCAAGCTGTCCTGAACTTGTAATGTTTATTTTTATCAGGGTAAGTCTCAGTCTTGCCTACCATATAAAGATTTTATAGTCAATCTTGCAAAACAATTGGTAGGCAACTAATGCTTTTGCTACAACCACAGCCTTTTAGTTTATTTCCTTTGCTGCCTGGAGGAGGTTTTGTTTCAAGGTAAGAAAGACCTCAGATCCCATTATTTTTCCCCTGCATTTTCCTCTCAGGGTTGATCAAAGTTCAGTGCCTAAGATCAGGAAAGCCGCAGGGTTCTTGGCAAAACCAGCACAGAAATGTCACCGCACAACAGCAAAGAGAGAGGCACGTGTCTGCTGATTGCTCAGCTCCTTGCATACAGAGTCACGCCACATAGCAGCTAGAAAACTGTTACTGTATCTAAAACGAGAGAGAAATGACTTCTTAATTTAAAAATGACTTTTCTGTGTTAGGGATTTGACAGGAAGGATAAAGGACTAGAGGAGATAAAGTGTCGCTCTGCTGAAAAAAATAATTTTGTAAACATGAAATATTGATCTGGCGTGTACTGTGTGAGCGCTTGCTGTATGTGTGTATCGAGTTCCAAATGTTGCACGTTCCAAAAAGCTAAGTTAGAAAAATCACTCACAGGCATATGTAGACAGAGGTCCACGGTTTGTGCTGTCTGGAAAGGCATGAAATGTTTATCTAGACAGGAAGAAAATTCTCTCCCGTACTGCTGAATAGGGTTTTTGTGACCACTAGCTTTGTGTGAGGAAGATTTAATGCTATCTAAAGTATCCTTAATCTGCATTTTTATAGTTAATTAATAGAGCTGATCTGACAAGTGCTTTCATTGGAATCTGTCTTCTGCTCTTTTCTGTTTCTTTTTTGCTTGACTTCAATAGAAATTTCTTTTGTAGCCCTGAAAATGAGGACATTTATATCCATGTCTTTTTATAGCTCCATAATTTAAGTGTACTACCTCTAATTGTCGTTACTCTCTGGCCCCTTTGTGACATCTTCAAGAATTCCCTATATTACCAGAGTGACATCAAATGGTCACAGTCTAAACGCACATCTGACTCAGAACAGCTTAATTATGGAGGTGCTGTTAAGAGTGCATTGATTTTCACTTAAGGGGATTAATTCTTTGCTTTTTATAAATAATGTGGTGCCACCTGCTCAAATTTACAGCTCTACCTGTATCTCTCATTACTACCATTAGAATGGCTGAATA
This sequence comes from Podargus strigoides, assembly GCA_028020825.1. Taxonomy (NCBI): domain Eukaryota; kingdom Metazoa; phylum Chordata; class Aves; order Caprimulgiformes; family Podargidae; genus Podargus; species Podargus strigoides. The sequence continues at coordinate 15,471,314 of CM051621.1, forward strand.
ATAAGATACATGTGCATATTAAAGTTTAAGGTCTATCTCTTCTTGGTTTTTGAAGCTCTAGAGGTTTTGCTTTCATGCTCATTTGTCTGATCATGAGGCCTACAAAAATACTTCTACAGATCAGAACATTTCAGGTTCTGAAGGAATTAAATAACTCAAGAGCTGATAATTTGAGAAAAGAAAAGAAGTGATGCAAGACTTATGAAGAAACACAGAGAGCTGGCAACGTATAGTATGAGTATGTTCAGTAAATCTTTTAATTCATTGAACCATAAAGATTTTCTAACAGACCACATGAATTTTTCATGATGAGGGTACAGTTTTGTCACCATTATACAAAGACTGATACATTTTAATGTGTCAGTTATGTATATTTTATATGCAAATAATATAAATCCTAAGAATATGGCCACATTTACACCAGGATCACTAATTTACAAAAAATTTAGAAGTATCTTTATTAACTACTTTAAAAAACTTTGCTACTTTTTTATAGGTTGGACACAAAGTTGGAATGATAGTTATCTAGCAATTAAGACAAAGCTTTAACTTAAAAAAAAGATCACATCCAAAAAGTGTAATCAAAGCTATAGCAATGACTGTCAAATAAACAGAATGTTCTGACCATGGGTGGGAAGCAGAAAGAGGTGGTTGAAGAATGGGACCCCAGTTGTCAGCTCTTCACACCTTCAAACAAGAGTTACTCTTTCCTAAAAAAAGTGTCCTCATTACAAAAGGAATCTCAGGATCATTTGTTTAAAGGATGCAGAACAATGGTTTTCCAAAGCATTATTAAGCTTTTCATTCACAAGGAAGAAGGAATGATTGCAAAGGTACTAAAGATGATAGCAGCTCCTGTTCATGATGGTGAAGAGAACTGCAATGGTGATGGCAGGTGGGGATGTGTCAGTTCAAGGAAAACTTGCCTCAAAGATGCAGAATATTTCTTCACATAAGCTGCCAAGATGCAGAGGCTGTACAGGCATGGATGCTCTTTGGAAAGATAAAACCACCGTCTCTCACCAAGGGGTGGGCTGTTTTACTGGGGAGAGGGGCCACATGAAGAGGTGGGCACATGGTGGCCTCTGTACCCTTGTTATTGTTGCTGACAGTGAAATGAAGGTGTTTGCACCTCCCTCTGCCATGGTGATCACTGCTGATGCACCTCCATCAGCCGGGAACTTCAGGCAGGTATTTCCATCCTGGAGACACAGCGTTTGTGCTGCTTTCCTGGAGGTGGCACGGATCCTATCCAGGCACAGAAAGAGTGCTTCATACTCACTCCCCTGGGAAGGCCAGGTGGAATATGACCCTAAGATACTTCCTCCCCCCTGTTTTATAATTGCAGAGAAGATCTGGAGTGGAGAGACAGCAGCCAAATTACTAATTAGCACTCTGATAACTACATCTGCATTTTTAAGATTTAATTTTGATTTGCATGGGCCTGCACAGTCAGCTGTTAAGTTGCAATTCAGCGGAGTTAAGTGTTTACTTGTTTTTTAGAAGAGGGAGAGAAAAGATCTAACAGAATTGGGTTTTATCATTAGACCTAGAAAGAAATATGAGCCAGGAGGCTTCAGTCATTAGTGAAGTGCTGGGGCCAACACTATCAAAAGAAAAGAAAAATCTTTTATGAGTAGGAAAAGAGCAAATGAATGCTCTTCAGGAGTAGTACACAGATGAATGATGCAGATTGACATTTCATATGTTCACATCAAGGAGGAAACTTGGCCTGAAATGCATCTTTTGGTTACTGTTTGGCTATCACTAAACACAGCAGGGCAATTCTACCTAACTAATGTATGCTATTATTTCATCATAGATTCACAGAGGAAATGGCATTTATGATTGTGACTTGAAAGTTATATTGAAAACAGAAAGTACACTGAACACTTTGTGTTTACTACTGCAGTTGAAACATGTAAGGAGCTTTTACCGAGTGGCTAAGGCCAACAGCATCCTGGTCTGTATGAGAAATGGTGTGACCAGCAGGACTAGGGAAGTGATTGTCTCCCTGTACTCAGCTCTGGTGAGGATGCACCTTGAATACTTTGTTCAGTTTTGGGCCCCTCACTACAAGAAAGACACTGAGCTGCTGGAGTGTGTCCAAAGAAGGGCAACGAAGCTGGGGAAGGGTCTGGAGCACAAGTCTGATGAGGAGCAGCTGAGGGAACTGGGGGTGTTTAGTCTGGAAAAGAGGAGGCTGAGGGGAGAGCTCATTGCTCTCCACAACTACCTGAAAGGAGGTTCTAGCAAGTTGGGGGTCAGTCTTTTCTCCTGGGTAACTAGTGATAGGACTAGCACTGTAAAATGCTCAAATAAGATGGAAATAAAAATTCCTAAGAATAAAGACTAACTTGAAAATGCACTAATTTGAAAGTGAAGAACCTCTTTCATTAAACTAAAACTCTTTACAGAATACAAAATTGTCAGTATGAGTATTGCAACAGGGACCTGCATGAACCAATTACATCCTCATACTTACATGCAGTACCACGTTGCTCATTTACATTGAAATTAATCAGATTTACTCCCAAATCCTTACCTTCAGTGCTGATTCCTAATAATATATCACTTATACACTTCATTTATCTGTACTGAACTGAGCTTAGGCAAATTCTCACATACTTGAATACACAATTCATATATGTACAGCACTTTTGATGAACATCATTAAAATGCTTGTTCTTTTTAATCAATTGCTCAAAAATCAGAATGCTCTTGAGCTCTAACACTCTGTTCCCCTTTGCTTAGGTAGATAAAACTATATGGGACAGAGTATGTAATTATTTACATGCTTATCCCAGAAATAATTTTCTAAAGAGGTTACTGTGTTATGAGAGTGTTTAATGAAGCACTTTCAGCTTTTGTGCAATTAATGCAAATTTATGTGATGATCCACTATTTTAACAGTCACTGACTGTGTGTATTTTAATTTTCTATCATTTCTTTTTTACTGAAAAAAGTTGTTTGCATTATACTCTCAACTGAGTTTAAATACAGCTGCTTTGAAATTTGCAGTTTGTGTTCTGTGGGAGGACCTACAATTCCAAAACAACAAAAAGAAATTCAGAATGAAATGGAGAACATCTCCAAATTTCCCTTGGAAGGGAAGCCTGGATGGGGAGCAATGGCTGAGATCTGGGTCTTTAGTTAACAGGATGATAGGGCTACCTCAGACCACAGGTATTTGTTCCAATGCCTTTTTTAATATGCTTTTTTTTTCTTCTTTCTTTCCTTTTTAGTTTATCATACATCAGCAAAGCCTGGTGTCAGTAGGTGTGTTTGATTGAGAAGATGCTTGAGGAATAAACCCCAGTGCCATAACATTGCTGGTGACTATGCTACGTAGCAGGGTGCAATATGGGCATGATGTTGGTCACCACTTGCCTTGGCCTGATGGGCCATTGGTGCTCTGCAGCCACACCTGAGCAACCTGTGGGTTGCAATGTGTGTGCTATCCATGCTGTTCAGATGGCCTCAGACAGTCAGAATATCAGCATTTATATCCATGCAAAGGGGTCTAATGTGAGAATGAGCAAAGTCTGAATTACAGTGCTGAAATACATTTTAATGGCAATCATGAGAGAAACACATTTAAGTTGACTTTAGGTCTATACTCATTGAGGCACAGCCTCTACTGTGTATCAACTGAAATAAAACATCTTTCCAGATTCTCAATACTTGTATCTTACTTACTGCAAGATGTTTTTCCTCTTGTTTTCTTATCAGTTCAGAAAAGTGAAGCAAAGATGATTTTCTGTACTGGTAACTCAGCCACTCCCTTTCCAGTCCTTTCCCTGTGGTGTGAAAGCAAGCTACTTCTCTCACCTGACATCCTCCCATCACTTGTGTTTTCTCTTGTGTTCTCAATTGCATGAACATATTGCCACCCATCTCCAGCTATCCAACTCTCTGCACATTTGATGTATTTCTTAACCACCTCACACGTATTTTCTCCCCTGTTGCCCCTCATGCCAGGATATTTGCATAATGAAACCCTTGGACTCTCAGATCCTTCCTTAAAAGATCACCTTTCGCTCCAAGGCTTACAATACTTCTCACTAGTCTGGCCAGTAGCAGGCTGAGGTCACTGCCTATTATCCACACCAAAAATATCTAATCTTTTTCATACATTTCCCTTTGGTTTTCTATTCTTTATTACATCTTTTGTAATTAAAGTGCAAACTTATCTGGGTGAGAGAGCTTTTTGTTCTCTGTTTGTGTAGCATTTAGTACAAGGCATTTGGGACATGTGAATTCCTAGACTCTGTGGTAATAAAAGAATAAACACTTACAGATAGGGCAAAATAAGATAGGGAAGGTAAAATTATCTCTCAAATAAACATTATAGATCCCAGAAACTTAAGGCTACCCTCAACTTCAGAAAAATGCAGTAATATTAAGACACCAAACATTGTCTGTCTGTTTGGACAACCTTAGTCCTGGTGTGACACTGAGTAATAACAATATGATTATGGCATTATATGGATTTAAGTTGTCATTGGATCAAAATGATTCATAGATGATTCATTTTCTTTTTCTCCCCTGAGAATTTTTGGAGCAAGAGGAACAGCCAGCAGTTGCCAAGGAGAGGAGCTCTTCCGAGGACCCCTCCAAGAAACACTTTTCCCTTTTCTCATTGATAAATTAAAAACTCCTAGCTCTGATGAATAACAGCAAAAAGGGACATAATTCCTAAAATAATTACTTTGAAAATGTCCTGTGGAAACGCTTCAAAGAATTCTGATGATTTATGAATAATGAAGGGTCTATATTTTATAACAGAATTCATTAGGGATAAATAAAAGTCTGACAGAAGGTGCAAAAGGACTTATTTTCAATTAACTCTAACTCAAACTAATTAATGGATTTACTTGTAAATTCTCAGAAAATTCATTTCATACTCAGTAAGTACTGTAATTTTAGGAACAATACAGTATATTTTGTGCATAGCAAAGTGACTGGGTCCCTCCTTTATGTACAAACTTCCGTTTAACCTCATCTTGGAGCATTGCCCAGCACCTTCATAATTCTCCTCCTTCACTCTATCCGTGGTGTGAAAAAGGAAGATGGATATACAGCAAGACTACAAGGAAACCTGATATATCATCAGGGAAAAAACTTGACACATAAAGAGTGTTCCAAGAATCATGAAAATACATTTCAATAACTAAGCTAGAAGGAAAAAAACCCCTTGATTGGTCAATTATAAAATTTTAAATGGCTGCCCTTTTGAGAATGCTCTGATGGCACCAGTGGAGGTTTTTAACTAAGCCTGATGAAATCCCATCCTGCTTGTATCTCAGCACAGATTTTCCATGCTGGTTGATGTTGCTCTCATACTGCTGTTGAAAAAATTTGCATTAAAAACTCTTCTGGAAATGCACATGGCTTAATTAAACAAAATAAAGAAACAAATTAAAAAACACCATGCGTGGCAGTCCTTCAGATTTCCTCCCCACTTCATCTCCTTTTCAGGACAATCTTTCAAAAAGGTTTTCATCAGGAACAGGAAAAAATTATGTGTAAGCATAAAGCTGAGTATCTTGCAGTTTTTGTATGTCTCTAGATTTTCGACAGGTTCTGCATATTCTAAGCATTTATTTAAACTTTCTAATTACAAACATTATAAGTTAGAATGTTTTTTCTCTATTACACATCTATTATATTTATGGTATTTTATGTTCACTTGAACAGAGGTATGATAGACTACAAATTTAACAGATTTAATCAAAGACTATGCTGGGCATGTAGCAGAGGACAGTGTTTCTGTAGGAATCATAATGCTATCATTTCCTGCTCTTTCAAGTATGAAGCCATAATATTTCATTAGTGTATGGCCTGGATGAGATTTTTTTATTGTTTCAGCCTGACTTCCTAGGACAATGTGGCAAACCTCTGTCCTGATGCTGTGGGTCTGCTCATCTGTTCTTCTCCCCTCCCTCAGAAACTCTCATCTGAACAGGGAAGAGCCACTGAAGGCTCAGAGGTAATTGCAGCCCCAGATGTTATACAAGAGGCAGTTTCTGAGCTGAGGGAAGAGATCCAGACTGGTATGGAGGAAAAGACAGGCTGGAGGGGCTGACGGTGCATCCTGTTTGGCAGCGCCCATGTTAGCATGTGTGCACTGAACAGGCAATGGGCACACAGGCAGCTGCTGGCAGCCACTGCCTGGATGCCCTCTGCATTGGGGCATACTACAAGGGGTGTGAAGGGATGGACTGGGAGAACAAGACTGCTGGATAAAGATTGTACACCTTGGGTGAAAACATGTTTCTTCAGTTCTTTTGCCCACTGAGTAACCTGTTGAGTTTTGGTGTGTCAGCTCCACAGTGACAGTGGAGCTGAATAAGACCTTTGGCTTGTCCCAGAGACATCAAGGGTTCCCGTGGGTTCTCGCACCCAAGGAATTGTTAGATTCAAAGCTGCACAGCTTGCAAGACCGGAGGATAACACAGACATGAAGTCCAGCATGGCCATGGGTTATTTCCTGCACTCAATAAAGTTAAAATATGAATGTAGTTCGAAGCTATATTTTTTCTTGATTGTGAAAGGGTTAAAAAGAAACACATTTGCAGCACTGAGGCAGAACGACCTTGTGGGGAGCATTCTGTCCTGTGCCAGCAGTTCTTTTTTCCTTTGCACACAGCTTCTAATGGAAAAGTACTGCCTGCCCTCTGTAAATTATTAATTTCTTCATGTTATCAGATACTGTTGATAAAAAGACAAGTGGCCCCTGTACTGACTGTCTGGGGTAAAATGAATACTTGCTGATGCCCTTTAAACCCTGTATAGGTTTTCATCTACTTTCTACTGCTCTCGGCTCTGCACTGTGCAATGGGCTGTTACACACTTCTCGCTGCTCACAAGTAACTCCCTATGGGATAAACCATTACTGCTTTCATTTTAGGTGCTGACTGAGATGAATGACTTTAAATTACTTACAACCTTCAGCTGATCTAAGATGTCAAACAAACTTTAAACTAGTATATGTTCAAGGATGTGTGAACCTGAAAACAAGAAAGGGCGGAGGCGCTTTTTCATTAGCTGCTGCTTCGTATGTGAGAGAAGGTCACCCCCTGGAGAGGCTGGGCACGGAGGCAGCAGACACCATTGCTCCAAGTCAGTGCACTTAACTATTATTAATATAAACTACTCAAAGCAGTACCTCTGATAAAAGCTTGATAAAAGCTGCTGAGATTAGGGATCATGTTGACTAGTGACGATAGCATAAATTATCAAGTGGAACAGCTCTGAATTATAGCATAAAGGAGTATACATGAGGTTTGAAAAGAATGAGGAATTGATGAGAATAAAACCACATACCAGATCCAACAAGTGGTACCTCTTCCAGGACTGCTGTATCTCAGAAGGCTATATTTAACTTTTCAGGATAGGCAGTGGAAACTGCAATAGGCACAACAATAAGGGCGAGCAGCTGTCTAAAAAGCTGTAATGTACTGAAAATGGCACTTAACACATATTCATCAGGGGCAGCAGGGTATTCTACACTGCAGTTAAATGCATTAGGACTAGCAGCAGACAGTCTAGCTACCGAGGATTGTCTCCATAGTACCCACTTTGGTTCCGCAGCATCCCTTCAGAGGTTACTGTCTTGTATTTGTTATGCCATTGCTGAAAGGTAGGGGCCATTTCCAGACCAGATTAAGCTCTTGATCCTCTAAAGAAGACAAATGACAGGTAGCAAGGATGCACTCGTGTCTTCCAAAGGGGGATTTAAAAATGAATGGTAGATCAAAAGTGCAAACTGAAATAAGATTCTACGTGGGTTTCTCTATACATCTGCATAAAAAATGAAGGACTAGGACAACGTAGGCATGACCAAACCCAGCCCTGTGCTATGAGGGACTGCAGTACTGTTTATAATTTTACCATTCTCCCTTTTAAGTATGTTAGGTTTCTGTGGAGCAACATCTTGCATGCCTTATTCATTTATGTCAGCCTTACCCCAGCTATTAGTCCCCACTGATTTTCCTCAGCCCTTGGCAGAACTGGATGCTCTACTTTTCTGGAACCACTTCAAACTGTGAGAAAAATGAGCTGTTTGAATATCGCTGTGGAGGAGAAAGTCCTGCAGACATAGTCTTCAGAAAAAGGAGCATCAGATCTGGTTGACATTTATAATGCTAATTTATCCACTTTACTAACCAGACGCATCTTCTAGCAAATTAAGCGTACTTGCTGACAACTTTTACTCGTGGGAAACTCAGAGCTAAAATAGGTTTTTCTGTAGATGGACGGATGTTATTTTGGTGGAACTAGGGGGAATAGCTTGTAGGATTCTCACAATACCTTGTTCTGCATCATACCATTAATCCCTGTAGTTAGTTAGTTAATTAATTAATTATATTTGACCTCAAAATAGTATTGTGGTTGAGCTCAATCAGACAGTAAAAAAGTGACAAATTTCCTTCATAGAATGAATCATAGAATGGTTTGGGTTGGAAGGCACCTCAAAGATTATCTAGTTCCAAGCCCTCTGCCATGAGCAGGGACACCTCCCACTAGACCAGGTTGTTCAAAGCCCCATCTAACCTGGCCTTAAACACTTTCAGGGAGGGGGCAGCTGCAACTTCCCTGAGCAACCTGTTCCAGTGTCTCACCACCCTCGCAGTGTCCCACATTTGGGTACTCCAGCCCTCTGATCATCTTTGTGGCCGTCCACTGGACCTGCGCCAACAGCTCAATGTCCGTCTTATGTTGGGGGCCCCAGAACTGGATGCAATACTCCAGGTGAGGTCTCACAAGAGCAGAGGGGGAGAATCACTTCCTTCGACCTGCTGGCCACACTTCTCGTGATGCAGCTCAGGATATGGTTGGCCTTCTGGGCTGCAATTGCACATTGCTGGCTCATGTTGAATTTTTCATCTACAGACACCTCCAAGTCCTTCTCCTCAGATCTGCAACCTTCACACGACCTTCATACAACCTTATACAACCTTCAAAGCAGATCACAACTATGAAGATGAGTAGTTTCATTGAGTGTTGATTTGGGTATGGGTGGAAGGAGGCAGAAAAGCAGGAAGTAAAAGCAGGCTCAGAAATGCGGTGCTCTGGACAGAGGACTGCTTGTGGTTGTTTGGGTTGAGTCTTGTCTGAATTTGAGCTGGAGCAAAACCTCTTCAAGTTGCTTGGCTCCAACTATGTTCAGAGAAACAAAGTTTTATGTATTTTTCTTTTAAGTAATTGCCATAATGTCAAAGACATCAAATTAAATTCTTGAGCACTTAGAGAACAGTGCCAAAACTTTGATTTTTCACCAAAAATTCACTGACATAAAAAGAGATAATGATAACACGTAGCACTATTGCCAGTGTATTCTTCTTTGCAGGGAGGTCCAAAAATTAAATGGATATGAAGAATTATTTGAATTTTCAGTATTTACTTAGTCTGTCCAGTGATGTTTGAGGGAAATTCAGACCACGCTGTTGCATTGGTTCGACAGTTAAACTGAAGTTTTCTAAACCTTATCTTGGACTTTTCATGACTACTGAAATACTTTAGATAGTTGGTTGTCAGCCTGGGCTGATAATGTTGCAAGTGGAGGTAAGCAGGCTAACCTCCTGGCAAACTGGTTTGGTGTCTACTGCAAGGAGCAAACATTACAAGTCACGTGAACTACGCAAAAGCAGACTATACTGTGACCTTAATAAAGCCCAGAAAATTTCTAACCTGTCTCTGAGGAGGATTCCTTAGAATCAAGACGATGAGGAACTGAATAAGTTAGTGGATATATAGCGTAACAGATGGGCTGGTAGCTGCCCTCACCTAGAAATGTTAAAATCTTGTGTCCACCTTATCCATTGCTTGTCTGCACTAATCATAGAACCAATTAGTGACAAGATGATTGAGCCAGATGCTGCCACTGGTATCTGTTAGATTCCTTACCCCTTGATTTGAACAAATGTAAGACAAATTAGAAAGCAAAGGAGGCCCTATTGGATTGCAGCATCACTGTCATAAAACATTATTCTTAAATTGTTTACTGAGTTTAGAAAGAGAAAAATACTTGACAGGAAGGAATAAATGCAGCCAACATTGATTGTTTCACATTTCAAGGGCAAATTTGAAACTGCACTTTCACAGTGAGTGAACATATATCTCATAAACACCTGCGAGAGATATGAAAATCTGGCTGCTGGAATAATGCATTGATAATCTAGAGATGCCTACATGCTACATGTGGGAGGATGTAGTGTACAGAAAGGAAGAGAAAGAAAAGGAAAATGGGCAGGAAGGAGTACAGAGGATTAATAAGGCAGCAGAGAAAATAAAAATTGTCATAGCAGTCTCTAGAATTTCCTTTTGGAAGGAGGATTGGCAAGAGGAAGTGCTCTGTAGGAGAAATTCTGACTTAGGGGTGGGTTTTTGACATTACAGAGTCACAGAGATGAAGATGGTCCCCCTGTCCAAACATGTGAGCCCTGTCTTGGCCTTTCCGTATTACTTCGGGTGCATCCCAGCTCCCAGTTTGTGGAGCTGTTTTCTTGTCCATGTGAATGACTTTTTTTACCTTGACACCAAATGGATGGCAAAATCAATCTATTTTCCTGTTTTCTATTCCTCTGTCAGCTGCACTACTAACTCTAAAAATTTGTTTTCTCCCATGGAAAGCCTGACAGCCTCCCCACTGCCTGGTGCTCCTCTGCACTGCTCACCCTGCCATGCTGCTGCTGCTATTCACAGCTCCTCTGGAGTTTTTTGCCCAAATATCCAGATAAAACAGAGGTTTCCATGTGTGAGCACTGCAATGTGTTCAAGGTAAAACCAACAATAATAAAAGGCATCAGAGCACTGAAAGGAAAAATAATGGATTAGGGGAGAGGAAGGAAAGAAAAACTGGATTTAGCATTCTTCTCTCTGAAAAGAGAGAACAACCTACTGGAAAAAAAACAAACCAAACCAAAACATAAATTGTTCATAAATTTAATAGTTGATAAATTATTCCCTGTAGATTTCATGTCATCTTTACTGAAAATATTTCTGATTATAGCATACACATTTCCATGATTGCTGTCTTCGTTCTGTTTGTCTTTAATCAAATCTACCAAAAAACTTCTCTTCAAATATTCTTCATATTCTTCAAATATGAAGTTTGCTATGGAAGTTTTCCTGGCTCAACACGCCTTGCCTGCCAGCACTTACACAGGCAGCCTTTGTGAGTTAATTATTCCAGGTAGCTTAATTCTTCATGACAAATAATAGAAAGGTAGAAAAACACTTATTATTTTTGTAATGCTTGCAGAAACTGAGCACTTGCCTGCATTAACTCTTGTGTGACTTTTCAGAGACTGTACACACTTGCATCCTTTGAAGTGATCTAGTTTATGGCCCAGCAAAGGGACCCAGACAATTTTTACTCTGAAATCAACAGCAAAACTATGTTTGACTCTCTTGCTAGGCTGAAGTTCCTCCAGCAGTTAAGGCCTGCAGGTCAGAGGTGGCTTGCTCAGATTCCCACCATAAACAGTAAATGGCTCCTGCCTGAGCAGCACAGTATGGCCAGTGCTTCTTTGGCTGCGCAGCCCAGAGGGAGCAGGGATCACCCTTCTCCCAGGGGTTTGCCTCAGCCCTAGCCCAGATTTTAGGTGCAGAAGAGATAAGACCTACTGAACCTCTGCTGCTCCAAAGGAGGAGGAGAACACATCTGCTCATGGAGACGCTTGCTTCATCAGTCTTATACCCAAATATGTCACTAATGTCTTCAATACACATATCACTGCTATGAGCTAGAGAAGGATGATCCTATCTTACAGATGAGACACAGTGGCTGATCATCACATGTATTTGGATGCTTAACTTCTGGGAGTATAAAAAAATGAAATCCTGAGATATTTCTGCACATCTGGATCTAACCAGACTGTTGAGTCTTTCTTTTTTCCCTCAGATTTTTCTGGGGTTAATTTTATGTTTGACCATCTAAAAAGGGTAGAAAAATTGTCACTCATCAGTCCATAATTTATCACTGCCAGTCTGCAAACAACCATTTGTTTTCCTGATATTTTTATTACGTTACTGCCCACTTTATTGATGCTGTTTCCAATGTAGACAATTTATATTTGGATTAATAACAGTTAAAAAAATTAAATGTGACACTACTGTGATATTTCAAAATGAAGTTGACATCACAAGTTGACAGTGCCTGAGATTCTCAAGATGAAATGCTGTGATGTTAGTTTGGTGAATTTGTTTGTAATTGTGCTCTGCACGACTGCTTATTTTAAAAAAAAAACAAAACCTTACTTGAGTTCATGATCTGAGAAGACTTTTTTTTAGCAAGTATAATTTTTTTTTTTTTTAGAAGTATCTGTCTATTTAAAAGCCCATGCTCATACCTAGGAGTGCAAGCTTGGATTGAATCCTGTGCTACAGCCTAGCAAGACTCTCTGCTCACATGTTGTGTGGTCCTATTTTCCTGCCTAGTGAGGGATACAAGCTCAAGGAGTATAATTCCATCAACATATCCTCCTCAAGAGTTTGCAGCAGTCACACAGAAAGTCATGCTGAAGACCATACTCTTCAGTTCTCCTTCTGCAGTATAACAGCCAACAACACTTGGAAATAGGAAGCCAGCTGATACTATCACAGACTAAGATACTACCACATAACTAAGAAAATACCATTATATACTTACTTTGAATAATGTGTGAGCTCAAGATACAGAAGAAATTAAAGGAGTCTTAGAAAAAGACAATGAAAATTATTAGGCACAGGAAGAATTTATGAGAGATACCTGATGAGAATGAGATGGATTAATTTAGCAGTACCTCAATAAGCAGTGACATGATGGAGGTGTACAAAGTAATGAGTGGGCATGTGTGTAGCCTCACCTCAAAACATGAGAAATAAGTGACATTCAATGAAACTGAAGGTAATTCATTTAAAGCTGATAAAGGGAAACATTTTCCTGTAGCAAATAATTTAAGTATTCAGAAAGTATTTCTGAATCCAAAAGTTAGGCAGAACTGAAGAAGGACAGGAACCTTAAATTACTGTAGGAACACCAAAGTAGAAATGTCTCCTGGCCCAAGATCTGCAATAATCAGTAACCATTGAAGTTAAAACCCCTTGACCTGTAATTCTATAATTCACTTGATTTTGAAGGAGCTCCCACTAGGCAGTATCACATATAGGTCTGTATATCTTTCATGATATCTAATTCCTCTATTTCTTATTTCACTCTGGTTTGGTGCAGTTAGAAACATCCATCATTTATCTTCATCTCTGTGGAAGACTTGTAATGCATGGTGATTTAGGGCAGCTAATGAAATAGTTGTCCATATATGACACTGGTGCTATAGTATGTTCCTTAGAACAGGGAGAACAACTCCAAAGATGATAAAATCACACTGGTGCGTAATTGTGGGTGACTTAAGAAGGAAATTTTTATGATAACTAGTTATAACCCTTCTCACCATGGAAGTCTATAAACCAATCAGTAGGTGAATTTTTGATAGGCCAAACCAGTTTTTCTGCCAGCAAAATTCCCATACAAATTTCTCAAACACAGCAAGAGCTTAGGGCAGTCCTAAGTAACTGTGTAAGACTGAATTTGAGGACTGAGTCATAGGCTGAGCCTTATGCAGGGTCAGGACAGGAAGGCAGACATGTTTTGGAAGACGAGAGGTATTTCTAGGCAACTGAGGAACTCATAAGACGTCTCAAATTTTGGCTAAACTTTTTCTGGAAACTGTTTCATCCCCCACTGAGCACAGCAAGTGAAGAGCACAGCGGTAAGGAAAAGCAATTTCTGCTTCTCTCTAGGGCTTGTATTTCTGAAGAAGTCAGAACAGAAACTAGCTCAAATCCATGCTAAATATCCCTTCCAGGTGATTCACAGCACTGTGTAAATCTGACCAAATGTAAATATAGTTACACCAAAGCTATTTCTCTAGATTCCTTTAATAAGCCAGTGAAGAAAGCACTTTTAGGGTGTGATTCATGTCATCCTAAAGCAGGTATCTAACTAGGCCAGCTGAATCACACCTTGAAAATGCCGCTCTCTTTTATTTGGATATAAAGTTAGGCCATGGTAATGTGTTTAGGTGTAAACATCTGGATTACAGACATGTAAAGTTAGATGGTATAGCTCCCACCCATATTCACAGGTCTTAGGTAAAAGGTAGTGCATACATTCCATCTCAGGGTGGTGGTATTGTTTACACCTTGCTCCATTCTTGTTGGCAGCCCTGATCTTGCTGCAGCCCTGTGATCTGAAGGTCAGAGCAACTGGGACCTTTACTTCAGAATCACCTCTGAGATAAAAGTCTGCTTTCTAGCTGTCCTTTCTGATGACCAAAATAAGCAATGGTGTTTCATGCTGCAACCCCATGCAAAATACCTTGCTATTACCCAGCTACAAGCCCTTTTTAATGTGTTTTGCCATAATTGCTTTTTCAGTCACAAAAATACAGCAGGGAACAGCAGAAAATCCATATATAAAACTCTTTCTGAATGCACTGCCACAGCCCTAAACCTCATTTGTTTTCTTTTCCCTTTTAATTAGGTTTTCTGCAGGCTCTAGCCATTAACTCTGTTTTAAAACAAACTGTCCAAGGCTTTTCTTTGATAATGGTTTAATTTTAGCTTTTTCTCCAGCCTCTGAAACACAATTAACTCTCATGCCTGGTATCTCTCATCAGATTTTCCTGCATTTCCTCCCTTGGCAGCCCTCCAAAGCAGGTTCATTTAACACCCACAAAGTCCCCACAATTGAATCCCATCTCTACAGATCTCACTTTCCCTGCACATCAGCTCACTATGGAGAGCAACGGCTTCCTGTTTCATTTACATCAAAGCCTGTGGGCAGCAGTGCTTGTATGACACTATTTAATCCAATCCTTACTGCTAAAGTGCCCAGCCAGTACATGGAAGGAAACTGCTGCTACTTATTATAAATGAGCAGCACTGATACATTGCCAATGCTGCCACTGCAAATGAAATGGCATGGGTTTTGTCTTGGAGTTAATTACTTTCCCTTTTCCTCCCTGCACAGGCAAGAGAAGATCTGATCATTTAGGTTGCTCACCAAATCTTGACACAGAACAATTACAGACTGTTTTCTGCTGTTGTCTGCAGCCAGAAGTAATGGCAGTCGTCCATGGGAAGCGGCACAGCCCTTCCTCCTTGATGCACACGTCACCAAACCAGCACGGTGGTGCTTTGAAGGAAAGCAGTAGCTCCAATGGAGACAGGAATAATCATCATCATTCCCTGCATTCCTGGAGAAACATTCATCTGAAGGGTTCAAAGAACATACCCTTTTCCAGCATCGCATATAATGCATAAACCTGACAATATGGCTGACATGCAGTCTAGGCAGCTGCACTGTGTTTTGGCTTGCTGAGTCCCCAGAAGAGCTAACATCAGCACCACATAAACCAGAGGCACTTTCATTTGAAGCTACTGGGTTCTCAGTACTATGGGAAGCCAAGATGCCTTCTTTAAGCCATGCAGTTCCAGGCAACTGGGACTGAAAATCTGGACCGCTAGTTATCACAAGCACAGTACTGAGTTTTGACACTGTGGAGAAAAAAGCCTTCACTTAAGAAGGCAGCACAGCTGTATATATCGTACCATGGTAGAAAACTGTGTACAAACATTCACAGCAGTTTTACTGAGGATCTGTTCATCACTTTTGATCACCTACAACTCTAATTTAGGGAATTCATCACTCTAGAGCCCTGCCACAGCAGTGAAGTTTACACCTCAAGCCTCAGACCACCCTGACATCAGCAGTGTTGTTTTTGTGGGGTCAGATCTCTTTCTGCTGATAGGGAAGGGCCTGAAGGACATATTTCTTCTCAGGTTTTCTGAGACCCTAAAAGTCCTATTCAGTGTTATAAGACTATTTTGCTCTCAAGAGCCACGTAATATTTTGCAGAATATAAATAAACAAAATTAACAAAATAATGAAGGGAAGACTAGAGCAAAGGAAATCCATGTAGGCCCTAAATGCTACACAGATCTGCATGACAAAATTTACAAAAGCACCTTTAGAAATGTAATTGGAAACCTGTCAACATCATTAAATGCCTGGGCATTTTTACAAATCTTCCCCTGAAGAAGCTGTGGCATAAAATAAATGCTAAAACAAGGGGTTTACTTCCAAAAATGCTCTCATCAATGGATTGTGGAAGCTTAAATATCTTTATTTTCCTTAACCTTGTAGAGAGTTGGTAGGATGATATGTTAATCTATGCATACAGGGTTATATTCCTTGTGTACATTTGAGTCAGTAATTTGGGACTCCGGTAGAGTGTAAAGCAATCTGTTACAGATCTACTGTGTGACTGTAGGTAAGTATCCTCTTTTTACTCTCCTTTTTCTCTCTATTTTCTGAATTTAGGCTCTAAGTGTGCTGTGACTCTTGGCTGTAGCACAGTACTCAAAATATGCTGAGTAAAACTGTTGATACATTTATCTCTGTATTATCTTCCATTCATCTGTAATATGAAAATTGTCAATTGACAACTTTAAAATGAAACGTGTCTTTGGAAAACTATGGAACCAGCAAGTCAAATTTGTACTGTATTGTGGTAGAGCTCCTCCATTTCATTGCCATGAAAACTGTGCCACAGAGTGAGTCACAGAGATATTGATGGACGCAAAGATAAGTCAGCCCCGTTCGTTTAGCTGGACAGAATGAGCTTTATTAGAGAAATAGGTTAATGAGTCAAGGACACATGGCAATTATATTTGTGTGATGATGGAGTAAGACTTACAAAGGTCTATAAAAGCTTTGATGAAAGTGGTCTCAGTGGAATAAGAAGAGCAAGAACTGAATTGGTGAGTGAGTACTTAAATGAAGAGATTTGGAAGAGAAAAAGGATAGACAGGGGTTAAGACAGATCACTGACATGGACATAGCCAAGGATGAGGGAGAGATCTAACTCATGATGGAAAGGGGAAAACAAAAATGAATAAAAGCAAATGGAAATGCTTTTTTTTTGAATCTGAAATGAAAACTTTTCAGTGTTTTCCTTTCAGCATTTTATTATATTTCATTTAGATTCAGAACCAAGACAAGATTGGAAACCACAAAATCCTTTGTGAAATGGAACATCTGTCTCCTGCACAGTCCTCATTGCAAGTCAATGAGTTCTGGTTAAAATCACTTTCCACTTTCCATACTTATCTAATACCAGACTGAAAAGTAACTTGAATATTTTTGGCTGTTTAAAACCTCTACACTTTTGTATAAACTGTTATTGAAGAACTCTGAACCATTCAGTGCTAGGATAGTTCTTTTATTTATTTGTGATGCATTCAGTGACAAGATGGGAAGTTCTCCATGAAAACTTTCAGATAAGCGTGGGAGATAATGTTTCTAGAAAATTCAGGAACTACTTTATTTCAGTCTAATTGCTGGAGATTTCAGTCCTTTAGTTGTGATACAATGCATCACTTGCCACTTGTAATCTTCAAATATATCAACCTATAATTTTTTAAATACGGTACAATCTCTTCCAGAAAGGCAAGACACTTTGCTCTCACAAACTCATCACATGTCAGAGTAGTCAGCTTCAATTTTTTCAAGAGAAGCTTCAAATCATAGATGATTTTCACTAGTGATTTACTGACTTCCTTTGTTGTCATGACAACATCATTGAGAATTTTACTGCACATCTTTTCCATGCAGGTTTGGCTTGTCTATGCACAGTTTTCTTTTAAGATCATTCAGATGATGATATGAAGCTATATTAAGACTGTCTTTACTCTGGCACCTCTGGAGATGCCATCAAATTTAGGTAAATGCAAACTGAAATATGCCATATGTTTCAGCTGAGACATCCCTGAGAGAAACAAGTTCCTTTGTTTGGTCTGGAGTAGAAATCGGCTCATAAACTCTTATGTTACTCTCCCAGGCAGAAAAGCAAGCCTTTCTGCAAGGAATAGATTCACATATCTTGAAAACAAGGTGGGGAAGTTTCTTTAAAACCTCCTGTACTGCATATGATCACAGAAAATGTGTGGCCAGTTCGTCACTTACCTCAAAATGTATGAATTTTTATGATGATTCTTTTTTCAGTTGTCACAGGGATGCTGTTTCCACAGTGGGGAAAAGCAATGATGGGATAGTTTCATGACTGACCTGCATGCAAATTGAGGAGCAGTCACTAACCTTAGTGTTGGCTGAAGAAGGGGAAGGAGCATATGAGCAACAGAAGCGGTTCTCTATCAGCGGTGCTTGGCCACTTCCTAGCACCACATCCCTTCACATCCCCTCCCTTGGGCAAGTGCTGCCTTACACAACAAACAAATGACAGCCCCTGGCTTGTTATAGTACATTCGTGTCTCCCAAAGCATTTAATTTTTATCTAAGTTCTGTTCTCCTCATTCCCCAACATCCTGCCACATAGCAGTAAAAATACATTTTCAAAAACAAATCAATTCCAACTGTCAAGGATGCATTACCAAGCCACTTTTTTCCACATGGTCTTAGTTTTCTTCTTGCTCTAGGTGACTGGAACCAGAGCCCTTGCCTCTTAAGCTTTCAAACCCAGAATGTGATGCAGATATTTAATTGTGGTAACTTTTTTGCTCACAGTTTTGGCTACATACTCATTGTTTTCCTGATGTTACTTTATTGGAAACAAAATGAATTGAGAAAACCCCACAAGCCCATCACTTTCTTACAGCTTAGCTCCACTCTCAGTGAAGTGCCTTTTCCCTTTCTCCAGGTCTTTTTGGTAGTCCAGAGCATTGACCCCTAATGCTTGTAGTTTCTTAGCATTTCCAAATGTTTCATGGCATCTATAAAAGTACTGGATCCTTCATTCATCTGCTCCCTGCGTCAGCAAGAGCTCTCAGGGCTCTTGCTCCCCACTGATTTCCAGTTTCTGGCAAAGTACTAACAAAGTTTCATACCTCTCCCTTTCAATTGCAGCTGCAAATAAATGCTCCTATTTTCATCTGCTCTTTGGGGAGCTTCATGCAACAATTTCTATTCTGTTCAATATGCAAATGCCCTGGCCTCCTTCTGTTCCCTCAGAAAGTGAATAGAGTTTATAAGGAGAGGCAACATCTTTTATTAGATTAATGGAGTGAGAAGAAAAAAGCAGAGGAACTTGAGAGCACACAAGCTTTTCTTCACCTTGCAGAGAGCTGCATGCATGCTGCTAATATATAAACATAATCATTTCTTAGCTGTCTTGCATCAAGAAATGTCTTCAGATATGAATGAAGCAAAACCCTACCACTGAATGGTAGACCTGGTGGGACTGTCAATGTAAGCTCCCTGGGAGGGCTGAGGAGGGTGTAAATCCTTTCATAGGAAAACACAGATCCTCCCAGGTATCTGAACTGCACACATCTTGAAATAACAAACTTCAGCAGAAATGATGCTTTAAGTGAAAATTCATGGTCATAGTCCCTTGTTGTTATTCTTCTGTTTAAAAATCAAAGAGCAGAAACTTAGGCAACCAGGTCACACAACAGGAGTAATGAACACTGATAGCATGAGTGGATGGTTTCTGAGCAATCTGTAGCTTGAATGTTACTCATCCAGATTATTCAGAAAATACCAATGAATAACAAATGCTCAGAGAAAATAAGGGACAATTTAGTGAACGGTCTCATCTACACTTCTCAAAGCTAGTTATTCAAAGGTGGTGGCAGCGGTGGTGGTGGTGGTGAGTTTGACAGTATTGGAGTCACTGCAATAAAATCCCATTTCAAACACAGTGATGGCAATAAGGGTAAACTATATGGCAGTGCAGATGAGACCCAAAAGAAGGCTCTCAGTCTCATTAGTTATGTATAACAGTGGCTTTGCTCTTAGTTACCACTTTGGAATAAACTCAGAAATCAGCTGATCAGTTATTCAACACTCAGGAGTCCTTTACACAATCTATAAGCAGCAGAGAAAGCTTGGTGGAGGTTTTATAAAGGACAGAACAATAATGAGGATGTATGGTCATGAGAATGTACACTGCAGTGAGGTAAATAAATAATAGAAAAACTAACTTAGGCAAGGTGCAGAAACAAAATTTTTGGCTGAGGCTAATGAGAGACAGAGTATATCCAGTGGGGTGGGATGCAGGGATCTTAAATAACTGTAAGCCTGTGAACTCTGGACCCAGAAGCAACATAGCCACATTAGGGTGATACAGTGCTTCAATTAATTAACTGAATTAGATGGCACCGACATGTTTATGTTGCTGTAGATAGGCCTCTAACTGCTGCTAGATAGGCTGTAGGAGTTATGTCCAAAAATGCAATCTAGAAGAAAACGTAATGCCGCAAGTACTCTGGTGCCAAATAATTAAAATGAGAAGGTCAGAGCTGCATTCTGCCAAGGAGTGGGATAAAGCTATCCCCAGGCAGGGGACAGGGGCGCAGACAGGGCAGCAGAGCCCTGCCCTGGGGTCTCATGGCAATGGAGGCACCTGCAAGGGGCTACTGGTATCAGTCCCAGAAAAAGGTAGGATTTATAATGCTTTGTGCAACATTTGTTTTTATCTAGTAGTACATGCACTACAATCTAAACACTTTTAAAATCTTTGACTGAAAAAGTTATTACAAAGCAGTACATAAAGAGAAGGTAAAGTATGGACAAACCCTACAATGAACAAGGAAAATCCTTACCTAGAGCCCCTGTGCATCACTCCTGTGGCATGTTCCCAGGGATCGCTCTTACTGCTCACCAGCACAGATGGGTTTTTCTTTAAAGAAGAGATACATTCTTCCCTCAGCACATGACAGGGTTCAGTTTTGCTTATAATGTAATAAATAACGTGTTTGTATGAAGCCATGTCTGTCATGTTGTCATGTCAGTCTTACAAAGCGATACACCAGCGCGTTCTCACTTCATATGAATCAATCTCCAATCTCTTTGTACAACCAGAGGCAACCCAAATCCATTTAAAAAGAAATCTGTGCGTGTAGTTTCATATGTCAGAGGAAAAGCTTGTAACAAATGCCATTCAGGGTTGCCTTGTAGTCTGTGATTCCAGGATCATGCTCAAACAACTGAACGATAGCATCCATGTGGCAAATTGCCACCTTGGAGGCCATGAAGATAACACATTATTATGTAGACATTATCTAGTCAACAGCATACAGAAAGCCTGCAAAGCATTTTAAATTGCAGCCTTCATTTTGTACTCCAAATAGTGTACCAAATATTTTGATCATTGATTTTCATTAAAATTGTATCTTTAACTTTTCTTCTTATCTCGCTATCAGATTCTACCAAACATGGAAGATAGATGAGTGGAAGTAGGATCCCATGCTGTTTGGAGATTAGATAAAGAGATGATGGAAGGTCTTAAACTGAATGAGGAAATAACCCAGGTGTTCTAGAGAAGCAATAATAAAAATACTTGGGAAATGAATGAACTCATTTTTTGTGCTAGCAGTGTTTATGAAAAAGCATAAAATACTTGGATGCTCACAAATAAATTCTAAATTTTATTATTATTTATTTTAAGCTGGTGATCCCCAGCATGGTCATCTTAAGATTATCTTGTTTACAAAGAAAATTCTTTTGAACACTCTTGTAGAAATACCCATTTATCTGTCATATGAATTTTATGTGTCTCACTCTGTTTCCCAATTTGCCATAGCTACTGCATTGAAAGTAGAGTTGTGCTTTTTCTTTACAACCTCCTTGCTCCTATAAAAGCCATAATGATGTCAAAGTGTTAAATTTGTGGCAACGCCTCCCCCCCATCCAAAATTCCACATAAATTACATAAATCACCAAGACTGTATCATCTTTGTGGGACAGGGAGAAAAGAACAATGTAGAAGACATGTAGAATAGCTCTTCTGTCCCGTCCTGACTGCAGCAGCCTGGTTTCCCTTGGGGTGATCTCTGTCCCTGGTCTCTCAACATGGTCCCCCCTTGCAGGGCCTCAGCCAGAGCAAACCTCGTCACAGAATCACAGAATCACAGAATGTTAGGGATTGGAAGGGACCTCAAAAGATCATCCAATCCAATCCCCCTGCCAGAGCAGGAACACCTAGATCAGATCACACAGGAATGCATCCAGGTGGGCTTTGAATGTCTCCAGAGAAGGAGACTCCACAACCTCTCTGGGCAGCCTGTGCCAGTGCTCTGTTACCCTCACTGTGAAGAAATTCTTCCTCACATTTATGTGGAACCTCCTGTGTTCCAGCTTGTACCCATTGCCCCTTGTCCTATCATTGGATGTCACTGAGAAGAGCCTGGCTCCATCCTCATGACACTCACCCTTGACATATTTATAAACATTAATGAGGTCACCCCTCAGTCTCCTCCAAGCTAAAGAGACACAGCTCCCTCAGCCTTTCCTCATAAGGGAGATGTTCCACTCCCTTAATCATCTTTGTGGCTCTGCGCTGGACTCTCTCAAGCAGTTCCCTGTCCTTCTTGAACTAGGGGGCCCAGAACTGGACACAATATTCCAGATGCGGCCTCACCTGGGCAGAGTAGAGGGGGAGGAGAACCTCTCTCCATCTACTTAACCACACCCTTTCTAATACAGGATGCCATTGGCCTTCTTGGCCACAAGGGCACATTGCTGTCTCATGGTCATCCTGCTGTCCACCAGGACCCCAGGT
This sequence comes from Podargus strigoides, assembly GCA_028020825.1. Lineage (NCBI taxonomy): Eukaryota > Metazoa > Chordata > Aves > Caprimulgiformes > Podargidae > Podargus > Podargus strigoides. The sequence continues at coordinate 15,493,885 of CM051621.1, forward strand.
CCGTTTTCCCTATGCTGCTCTCCAACAGGTCAGTCCCCAACTTATACTGGTACATGGGTTTGTTCTTCCCCACATGCAGGACTCTACACTTGCCCTTGTTATATTTCATTAAATTTCTTCCCGCCCAACTCTCCAGCTTGTCCCGGTCTCTCTGAATGGCAGCACAGCCTTCTGGTGTGTCAGCCACTCCTCCCAGTCTTGTGTCATCAGCAAACTTGCTGACAGAGCACTCTATTCCGTCATCCAAATCATTGGTGAATATATTGAACAGTACTGGTCCCAGTACCGACCCCTGAGGGACTCCACGAGATACAGGCCTCCAACTAGACTCTGTCCCATTGACCACAAGTCTCTGGCTTCTTTCCTTCAGCCAGTTCATAATCCACCTCACTACCTGATCACTAAACCCATACTTTATCAGCTTATCTACGAGGATGCTGTGTGAGACTGTGTCAAATGCTTTACTGAAATCAAGACAGACCACATCCACTGCTTTACCATCATCTATCCACCCGGTTATGTCCTCATAAAAAGGCTATCAGGTTGGTCAAGCACGACTTCCCCTTGGTGAAGCCATGTTGACTGCCCCTAGTGACCCTCTTATCCTTGACATGCCTAGAGACAGCACCAAGGATAAGTTGTTCCATCACCTTTCCAGGAATGGAGGTGAGGCTGACCAGTCTATAATTACCTGGGTCTTCCTTCTTGCCCTTTTTGAAGATCAAAAAGTCTCCAAGTGACTTTTGCTTTCCTCCAGTCCTCAGGCACCTCTCCTGTTCCCCACGACTTAACAAAGATGATGGAGAGTGGCCTAGCAATGACATCCGCCAGCTCCCTCAGCACCCGCAGGTGCATCCTATCAGGACCCATGGATTTATGGATGTTCAGGTTGCTTAACTGATCCCTAACCCAGTCCTCATCAACCAGGACCAACACCTCCCCTATCCTGACTTCTTCTGGAGCCTCAGAGGTTCTGGGCTCCTCAGAACAGCCTCCAGCAGTACAGACAGAGGCAAAGTAGGCAATTAGTAACTCTGCCTTCTACTTATCCTCTGTCACCAGGGCACCCACCTCATTCACCAGTGGGCCTACATTGCCTCTAGTGTTAGTTTTATCTGCAGTGTATTTGAAGAAGCCCTTTCTGTTGTCCTTGACCTTTCTTGCAAGGTTTAATTCCAAGAAGGCCTTGGCCTTCCTAGTCACCTCCCTGCATCCTCTGACAACAGACTTATATTCCTCCCAGGTGGTCAGCCCCTCCTTCCATGATCTGTACACTCTCTTCTTCCCCTTGAGTTTGCCCAGCAGTTCCCTGTTTAACCATGCAAGTCTCCAAGCACCCTTTCTTGACTTCCTACCTGTTGGGATGCACTGATCTTGAGCTCGGAAGAAGAGGTCCTTGAATGTTAACGAACTATCTTAGGCCCCTTTACCTTCAAGTACCCTGTCCCATGGGATTTCCCCTGGCAATTGCTTGAAAAGGCCAAAGTTGGCCCTACTGAAGTCCAGGGTTGTAGTTTGGTAGGTATTCTGTTCCTGCTACACGAGATCCTGAATTCCACCATCTCATGGTCACTGCAACCAAGGCTGCCCTCAACCTTCAGCGCTTCAACCAGACCCTCCTTGTTTGTGAGAACAAGATCCAGCAGCGCTCCTGTCCTAGTTGGCTCATCCACCATTTGCATCAGGAAGTTATCATCACTGCACTGAAGGAACCTCCTGGACTGTGGATGGCTGGCTGAGTAGGCCTCCCAGCAAATATCAGGATAGTTAAAGTCCCCCATGACAACCAGGGCCTGCATTTGTGAGACCGCCATCAGCTGCCTGTAGAAGGCCTCATCAACCTCCTCACCCAGATCCGGTGGCCTGTAATAGACACCCACAACAGTATCACCCATGCCAGCCTGCCCCTTAATCTGCACCCTCAAGCTCTCAACTCGCTCCTGATCCACCCCTGGACAGAACTCAATACACCCTAGTTGCTCCCTCACATAAAGAGCAACTCCACCACCTCGCCTTGCTGTCTTATCTTTCCTGAAAAGGACATAGCCATCCATGACCACATTCCAGTCATGCGAGCTGTCCCACCAGGTCTCTGTAATTGCCACGAGATCATAACCCCCTGACCGAACACAGATTTCTAACTCCTGTTTATTCCCTATGCTGCGTACATTGGTGTACAGACATTTCAGAGAGCTACTGGACCACCACTTTCATTTCATGGACCACCACTGCCCTTCCTGTACAACAGGGGATGCAAAACTCTCAGAAGAACATCCTGCAGGGCTCTTTCATGTTCCTTTTGTCTTTTACGGGATATGTCCTGTCAGCCCCACTAACCATGCCTGTCTCCTGCGCTGAAGGGTAACCTTCTTGAGCTCTCTGATGAGCTTTCATGACAAAAGTTGTCAGGGATGCACCCGAATCTTGTCAACACACAGGATCTTGTGTCTTTCTTAGAGCCACTGCAATGGTGGTTAATGCAGTGGACAATTAAACTCATGTATCTTCTGTGCTACTGCATCAGCTACTGGACCATTGTCCCACTCTGATTAGCCATATAGTCTTATCAACATTACCCTCATCCTCCCAGCATCTCTCTGTCTGGCTGCTACCTTCCTCTCCCCTCTTCTCATTGGAGAGCTGTAGCCCAGGGCACTGCATGTGCACTTGTGGTTCCAGTGAAAACCAGCCTTAAAAGAAACCTTTGCAGTTGAAACAAATAACAGCCTTTTTCTAATAGTATTTATTTTTTTTTCCTCTTAGCTTTAGTTTTCCTAGAAAGAAGTGGGGATCTCAGCTTGGTCCATGTTGAAATAAAGATAAGATTATTTATAAGCATTTTTAAACATCTGTTCTTCTGAGTGTATTTATATAAAGCACATTTCTGAGTTAGAGCAGTTACTAGAGTATATGTTCCCATACTGCCATTTTACATCTACTCTCTAGAACTCTGGGGAAAAAAAAACCCTTAATTTTCTTTAAACGCTTTCTTTTGCACATCTGCTCCCATGTGAAAGGGCCTTTCTGAGGGCTCAATATAGCTCCTGAGGAGTTCAGCAATAATAGGAATACATTCTTAGTTTATATAGCCAGGATGTGGATCCATTATTTAGAAAGTATTTCAATTGTATGTCATTCAAATTTTCTCTTATTCAGTGCTGACTACCTACCTCTCTGTGGTGGGAGAAAGAAAACAGCCTTCTTCCAGAAGTAATCACACTGCAATCAAACTGTGCGATATGATTAGGTCTGCCAGTGTCCTCGATGCATTCTCAGTGCATTGAAACAGTGGTCCCAGAGGACCAGTCCATTGTACATCATTCCTCTCAGTACTGGCAGCTGATAGAAGTCATAGCCTAAAGAAGTTGCACAATCTGAAAAACAAACATACTAGCAGGGGAACGAAGTGGAAAGCCAAAGCAAAGAAAAACAGCATGAAAGAAAAAGATATAATTGGGAAGGGGAAAAAACAGTCCAAAGGAAAAATACATCCTAAGTAAACAGAAATGATATTAAAAATCCCCCAAACAAATCAAGAAAGTAAGTTAAGTCAATAAAGCAAGGAAAAGCTAGAATGGTTGCTATGAAAATGAAGGAAAGGCACAGAAAGAATAAAATCTTTCCAAAATCAAACTCAGAAAGAACAAGGCAACCAGAGAACATAGAGCAACCCAGAGAAAATTTAAGATTAAGAAAAAATGCTTCTGAAAAATAAACACATATCTCCTATGTGAAATCCAGAATAGTCTGCAAAGGTGAAGGTCTCTTCACCCTTGACATCTTAAAGGAGATGCAGCCTATAATAAGTACTCCCTGCAAAATGTGCAGTTCAGAAATACACAATTATCTAGGTTTCATGTGTTTTTATCATTGAAGGCTGAGCTGTTTTTATTGCTCATGTAGGGCATGTGATACCATTTCTGTTTCTCGTTGGGTAGTATTACTCTTCAAGGAAAGTTTTAGGTGCGAATAACTGATCATGACTTTCAATCTGCTCTTCTCAGGCATCTGGGAATGTCAAAAATGAGGCCCCATTGATTTCCTGGAGTTGAATTTCCACCTATGAAATTTATTCTTTTGGCAAACTTTCCTACCAACTAAAGCATTTTCTGGAATATTCATAAAAAGCAAACATAAATAGGACAAATTCAGAGCTGGTGTAGAGTCATTTGAAAGGTCAAATAAGGAGCTGCATTATTTTTTACTACTGTTACTTAGAGCTACCTGAAAGTAAAAGCAATTTAAAATGTAGTTTTTCTTTGTTTGCTTTGCTTGTTCCTTCTACCAAATCAATGTACTTCTGGGCTAGTGGTTTCTAACACAAAACTACCCTCAGGTAAGCCTGTCCTCCAGTGTGTGTAATCTCCTGCCCCTCCATCCCCCTTGTTTTCACTGACTTCAAAGTTTAGAAACTCAGCAAGGAGGCCACCCACTAGAAAGCTAATTTCCAGAAAAAATTGTGGTATTCTGTTCAAGAAAACCCTCAAGGGTTTATTAGGAAGGCTTTTGAGGTGTTTTATTGACACAAAGTGTTTGAAAAGATTTCTGTTACCACTGAACTGAGGGTTTTGTGAGCTGTCACTGTGATGCACTGCTGGGAGCTCTGGTTTTCATTTCTGATACTGTACAGAAACTCCAGGAGAGGGTTGTTTTATGGTGACAAAACCACATTGTCACTCTTCAAATCTTATTTTGTAAATGAAATGAGAGATTGACTTAGGGCATGACCACTCTACCAGTTCTTTGGTTTCAGTATTCCCACAGGAGTGTTGAAGATCAGCATCCCAATTACAGATGGCTTTGACAGTTAAGTCTTTTTTTTGTCTCACTTTCAATATAAGAAAGATGTTGATGAAGTAGAGCAAGCCCAGTGGAGGACAGCCATGATGGTGGGGGAAGAGTGCTGGCCCTCCAAGGAGGGACTGGTGAAGCTGGGCTGGTTCAGCCTGGAGAAGGGGTAGACTGGGGAGACCCAACAGCATCCCCTGCTACCTACTGGGACAGCATCAAGGAAATGGAGCCAGGCTCTTCATAGGAATGCATGGCTGGAGGATGAGGAACAGCAGACATTGAAACAAGTGAGGTTCAGAATGGATGTAAGAGGAAACTTTTTCCCCATAAGGACAGTCCAGCAGTGACACAGACTGCCCACAGAGGCTGTGCAGTCTCCGTTCTTGGAGGTTTTCAAGATCCATCTGATACAGCCTTGAGCAACTTGGTCTGGTCTCAGCTCCTTGGTCTGAGCAGGAGGTTCACTAGAGACCTCTTGAGGTCCCTTCCAGTCCGAGTTTTCCTGTGATTCTGTGTTTCAGTGTTAATGACTAGTGACCAGGTAAGCATTCAGGCTTACTATAGGTTTTACATGAATAACTGTGAGTAGAGCTCAAGCAATTACATGCTGCTGATTAGTTCTAGCCAGATCACAAAGTTTGCCAAGTACTTTGGTACATATGTACGACATTTAAGAGCTTGAATTGTCCCAGACACTTAAAATCTGCTTGACCAGGGCCTACACATCGCAACATTCACCTATATACTTGTAATGTAAGAATTTTCTCCTAGGGCTATGAGTATATCTGACAGAAGTGATAAAATATTCATGAATACAGATGTCACCACAAACAGAGAAGCAAACAAAACCCCAACAAATTCAGCCAGGTTTATGCAGCACAATTAAAGCACATGAAGTGGCATAAGTAATACTTCATAAAGAAGACTAGACATATAACTCTATGCAATGGTAGAAGCGAAATTATTTCAGAATTAATATAAGCACCTGAATAATCTGTAGTGTTGTTTACGATTTTAGTTTTTGTTGTTAACTATGTTTACTGCAAGTGCTAATCTGAGGACTGCTGACTTCTTTGTACAGACTTCAGTAGAAAGGTCTGAACTGCATCCCTGGCCTGCAACTACCTCTCATGGAGCAACAGAAGACACAAAGGGTACAAATCATGTCATATTATACTCCATCCAGCTTCTAGGTTTGCCTCCAAAGCCCTGTGTGTTGCAGTTACTTTTGCAAGTAATGTACAAATCTTTTCCTTGGGCTGTGAGAAGCTCAGCAACCCTGGTAACCAGCACACTGTGGCAGTAAGAGTCATTGTAGTCGCAACAAAAATTAGGTGTTTCTCTACTAAAAAGCAGCTAGCATGGTCTTCAGCTCGACAAAGGAAGGATTAGTACTTTCTGCAGGTTCCTGGCAGCCCCAGTTTTCTGTGCTGTCCCCAAAAGAGATGTGCAGAAGTATTTAGCAGCAGGGACTGGTGCCTGGGCACAAATTCCTTTAAGGGCCCTGCTCCAGAATTGCTGCGGTAATTGGCTGCTGTAGTGATGGAGCTGGTTGGGTATGAGTGGTTACGCACTCCTGATGACTGTCTGGCTGCTTACACTGGCACTGCCATGGGTTAGAGAAACCCAGAGTCTGCTGGAGTGTTTGGAAGCTCCTTCACAATAAGGCTGGGACCCACTGACCCCTCTTTTCCCATGTCTGGTCTCAGACTGTAGTGTGCAGTGGGTGTCTAGGGGGAAACATAAGCACAGGATGGGTGTGACAGTGATGGTTCCCCATGATACCCTTCCAGCCTGAGGACATGTCTGTTTAGAGACCTGAGGAATCAGAGGTGGTGTGTGCATGGTTGGAAACCCTTGATGGATTTTTCTCCTGTTAATTTGCCTGGCAGCATTTTGAATCCACATAAACTTAAAGCACCCACAAGACGTTAAAGATCTCCAAAGGCTGCTGAAGCTGTTGCTCTTCAAATCCCTACCTGTTTCTATCTCCGTTGTACCTTTGACTCTCAGTCCTATGACTGGTGTAAGATGAGACAAGCAAGAGCTGCTTTACAGCATAGTTAGCACCATTCCCACCAGTGATGCTCTGGGCAGCTTCTGTGAATTTTCTGTAGCCTGGAAGGTCAGTGCTGATGTTCACTCTCACAGTGTTCGTCATGGTTGCCGCTCTTTTAAAACCCATTGTGTACTTTTCTTTCGCAATCAGCGGGCTGTTCTTTCTGAAAGCTCTGTCAAAGATACATTAGGTTAGCTGTCACAGGTAATCTGCTATTTTTGCTAATGTCTACAGTTCTCTGAAATTGTTTTGCGTCTCTAGACTCTCTGAATAGAGGTGTTGTTTGCGGTGTGCTCATTTCCCATTTTATTACTGGTCTAATGGTTCCTTTGCAAAGATTAACTGAGTCACAGGCTCTCTTAATATAAGCAATCTTACAGCAGAAGAAAGAGAAATTGGTAGAGTTTATCCTAGATCTAAAAAATGCTTCAGATATTTATTCAGTAAGCAGTGGCATGAATGACTTAAAAATACCCACTGTGCAATGTCAGAAGAGCATCAGAAAGGCTACAATGAAAAAAACCCCAGATTTTATGAGAAATCATTCTTATGATATAAAATTTAAACCTTTTTCTTACATTTAAACATAATTTAATCTGCTGTTTGCAGACAAAGTCAGAGACTTACCTGGTTCATACAGTCTTACAATCACGTGTCTGACATGTAAAATGTAAAGAAGAGGACCATTACTGTTCCTAATGAACCACAGGAGTCCCTGATGCCCATAAACTGTCCTGACAGCCAACACAGTATCTGAAGAGAGAGCGATTATGTATAAATCAATTAGGGCAAATATGCCTGAGATGACTCTTTGCAGTTGAACAAGGTATTCACAGCGTGTGCTTCACATGAGCCAGGCTGAGTCCCAAAGCAGAATACATATGTTCTTGGATATATTCTCTTGGGTTCCCATTAGCTTAAGCACACTTTGCTGCGTGGTGCTGATCTGCTTGCAGTTGCCTGAGATGAGGTTTTCCAGAAAGCCTCAGGTCTTCAGTAGGAAATGCCGACAGGAGAAATGAATGACATTGCCTGGTGCTCTGTTGCTTTGCCAAACCTGACTTTCATGTACCCTCTGTGAATGTTCATCACTGGCTGAAATGGGGCACCCCATCGCAGCAAAAAATCCTCATCAGTAGTTTGTATTGGTCCTAAGACTCCACAAGTGATGTAGAAATAAAGTAGCAGAGAATTTTGTGTAGCTTTGCAGTCTCATAGCTGATGCAGCGATGTACATAGCCAGCAAGCCAGGTATCAGGAGATTTTAGTGCCACAGACCTTGGTGCTTAGCGGATTACAAGGCAGCTGATGAGAAACTGGTGAGATACCTAAATCTTCAGACTTAGGATACTAAAGCAACAATAACAGACTAAAGCTTTAATTCTCAAGGCTTATTGTTATTCCATACCACAAACTACACACACACACACACACACATGTATCTGAGCTAATGTGGTTACACTGCTGTATGATTTAGTTCACACATTTTTCATAGTGTCTCGCAATCTTTTTGTAAAAACTAAAAAGCAAAAACCTTGGAATTGCTCAAGAAAAGACTGAAAGTCAAATTACCTCACTAGTAGGCTTGCAAAATTAAAGTTTTTGGAAGAGTCTGGAAGATATAATCTGTCATGACTGAAGCAGAATACAAATTTTTCCAAAATTTCAATGATGCTTGGGTTGCTGGAGCTGAATTGAAGTGACCTATTATAGAGAAGAGAACAGGAAAAAAGTTCATATTTATGTCTAGATGCCTTCTTGCATCAAAGGTTGGTGAAGTTTGAATGAGGAGCTGAAAGAAATACCCATGTGTAATACCAGTTGACGTTTTTATGTCTAGGAACTCCACCTGCCATCAGAGGAGCTGGTTATTTTGTTTTCAGAGTTTCTGCAGTCTGTATTACCTGCATTTGCCTGTCTCATACATTAAGTACTACAATGAGACATCTTCATAATGTCTTCATAACATACCAGTATTGCTATATACTGTCCCTTCTCTCCTAAATCTGTACCTCGGTACACAGAGAGGATGAGACTCATTTAGACAGTTGTTATTCAGTATTTTTTCATCTTTGTTTTTTGTAGTGGTTCCTACTTTGTTTACCATCATTTTGCAGACCTTCTTCTACAAACAGAATCATTAATTTTTCATGGTTTTTGTTTTTAGTGGAGCTTATTTGTATAGACTTTCAGCTTTTCACGAAGTTTCCTTTATTTTTCACGAGGCTTTTGAGAGATAAGTAGTGTCACCTGCATTTTGCAGTTGTCAAACAAAGGTATGGAGAGAATAAACCAAAAGAGAGTATAATTTGGTGGTTTTTTCAAGAATGTAACATGATATGGTATTTTACATGTTTGGAGTTCTGCTTCTTTTGACATCCACTGCAGCTGTGAATCTCCAGTTTCTCACTTTCCTGCCAAATTCAAGTGCCTTCTCTAAGGACAAGAGCTTATGAAAGAAGAGGTCACTAGCATTTCTAACACAGAGAAAACTTAGCCTCATTTTGAGAAAGACTGTGAATGGTTAGAGGTGAAATGCTCCATAAAACTTCAGTCTGAGGCAATCATGGGGCATATATCATTTCAGTCTATGTTGTTAGGATTTGACAATTCACTTGCAAACATAAAAGTCTTACTGCAGTGTTTAGCAACCATAGTAACAGCTGATGCTTTCAGACAAGGAGCACTCCTCTAAAAAAAAGTGCTGTTGAAAATATGATAACCTGAGGGTTGTATTGGGTTCTATTTCAGTCCTGAAAAGAACGGCTTGTGCTATGAACGGATTCTCTGTTCCTTACAACTATGAAAAATGTTGCCTCTCAAGCCTGTAACAAGATGCCTTTTTATACAAACTTTCAGTTTTAGACCAGATTTGGAAATTCCATTCCTTGAAATATTTCAGAATCTGTTTCCCGAAATTCAGGGATTTCAGTGAGAAAAAGGTGGGCTTAAATTCCTCCAAAATTTTGGTGTGAGTCTGGAAAAAAATTAAATGTTATTCATATTAGGTCTTTTGTGCAGAGTCTTATATCTTTGCCTTTTCCATACCGTATTTTCCCAACATGATCTCCTGTTTCAAGTTGAAGAATGGTCTCATAGTTAAGGCATTCAAGTGGGATTCAGAGGACATGAATTGATTTCCCATGGCTGCTAGGAAAACGCTCCAAGTGGTGGATTTGTTCTGTCTCTGGTGCATTCCCCATCTGTCAAATGGCTACCACAGTGTAAAGGCTGCCACCTGGCAAGATTCTAACTGGCTGACATGGCTTTATTCTTGTCTTGTCAAACTGCTGATGAGGTAACTCAACCTGCCAGTTTCATGCCATCTAGCATGTGATGGACTCAGCAGCCACGTGCCTGGAGGGTGACCTGTTCATGCACCACAACTGCAATAGATCTCAAATGCATCAGAATTCTCTCGCATGCACAAAACAAAATGCACAGAGGCAGTCTCTCCAACACATCCAGGCCCAGTGGAGATAAAGTGCCAGTGCAATACTCATACTCTCCAATAATTTCTGAGGGTGTCTGGTTCTGGATTTGTACTGGGTCTGAAGATAGTAGAGTTCCTGATCCTAATACGAGCCTCCTTGCTTCTAATAGAAATCAAATGAATAAAAAAAGCAGTTATCATTTTCAGTCTTAAATGACCTCATGTTCTTAGCGACAGATTATTTGAAGAAGGCAACAAGACTGTCTGTGTATCTACAAATACCTGCACACTCAAGACAGTCCCAGTTACTGGGCTAAATGAAGTAATAAGTAGGAGTTTTAGGGGTATTAATGCACTTATCAAGACAGGAACAAGAAGAATGATGTTATTTAAAAAAAAAAAAAAAAAAAGTGGTCTGTTTTAGTAATGGTTGAATTCCAGAATCTTAACATTGATGAGAATATTTGTATTAGTTACAAAACAAAGACTCATTTTTGCCAGTAAAAACTTGTGTCCCTTATTCTTAACTGACATTCTTTCCTTTTGCCAAAAATATCTCTTCAGCAGTGTTTTTAGAGTGATTATAAATAAATCTATACCACTTTCATATGTACTGTACTGCTATATTACTCTAACTAATCTTAATATAACTATCAGGAAGTGAGTTAGCTGTTCACTCTTTTGTATTTAATGGATCCCAAGTCACATTTTTCCTAGATAATGGAAATGTGATGAGTATTCTGACAAATTCACTTTAAATGAATCTTTCTTCATTTTTACACTAGAAATAATGACAAACATTTATACAATCCTACATCTGAAGTAAGTAAATTAATTCAAGATTTCCATTCTGAGTTTCTGCTTATGAAGCCATGAATATATTTCCCGTTCTCTTTATTTCTCCAAAGGGATGCCATCCGTTCTCTCACCATAAAAGCTGTAATCTAAAGACAGCTGATAGCAGTGTGATTGGTAGCATGATGCTATTTTATTGGCATATGGGGTTAAGAAAGCAACATGCAAGTGAATAGATTTTGAATATATCTGGTTATTTGATGTCCATCACTTAGAAGAATCAATTCTAATGTTAGCAATTATGGACTTTTTTCTTTGCTGTCCCACAAAGCAGGTTTGATTTTTCTTTCATTTATTCTAGCTGTATTCTGATTTCACTTCACTGACTTCACTGAAGTTATACTGATTTCAATGCAAATTAAGAATTAGATTCAATTTGCTTTTGCCAAATTACTCTCAAGGGGCATGACTGAAGTTTAGAGAAAAGGAAAATGGAAAGACTGTCCTTTAATATGTGTTGGATCAGGCTCATCACAAACTTTGAAATGCTTCTCCACAGCATTCTCTAGCTAGCCTTTGAGAAAGGTTTTGGTGGAGTCTGATGAGGTCTGTTGAAAAGACCTGGGACCTTTGGCAGTCAAAAATCAAAAGATCTGATGGGCCAGCCAAGAAAAGATGAACACCATATACCAAGGAAGAATTAGTAGATCCTATAATGTTTTATTATTACTACTATGACAAGACTCCTGGCAGTGCCCTGGGCTGAGGTTAAGCCACACGTTGTGGAGAACTACTGGACATGGCTTAGGAAACTGCTGGATGTCACAGATAACAATGTAAGAGGCTGGCAAAGGTTACAGTTAGGACTGTGAGTTATGTGAGAGTAGGCTGAACTTCATGGGAAATTAGAGGGGAGTGCTGGGAGCCTTTTGAGGGTGGTATCTTGCAAGGACAACAGTGCACATCAGAAATACCATACAAGGCTGAGATGACTGAGGAAACCCCCCCAAAAATCGCCAAATTTGTGTATTGATATAGCAAAACAGGACAAATGCAGATGAAGTAATTGCGGTTGAGTTCATTTGTGAGGAGACTGGGTTGGGGAAAAGGAGGTCCAAGGAGGGCTGAGTAAATGAAAAAGGGATGACATGGTGCAAATGATATAATCCTGGCTGCTGTGGGGTACCTGCCAGGCAGCCCCATGTTTGATCACTGCAGCCTAATCAGAACAATAAATGAAATCTGTTTTCTTTACTGTATGACACATCAAACCTGCTGCCATGGTCAGGACTGGGATAGGGACAGGATGCTTTCTCTTGTGTGCAGGGGATCACCTAGGTGAGCAGGCTGAGCTGTGTCAGTCCCCATCTCATGCCTGATGGCATCAACATCTACTCACCACTTCCTATCATTAATATTTTAATAGATTATGTTCAGACAGTGAAATATTTATTGAAGACTTTGATGAGCATTAACATTACAAAGCTCCATCCAGACATTCCCATGGTCAAAGAATTCCATCAATCATCACTTACATAAATACTACTCAGGTGCCATACGCCTTTGTCTACCCTGGTCAAGCTGTAGTTCATCACTGAGTTTCAGATAGTACTTAAGGAGTAACATTTATTGGTTTTTTTTCTGAATCAACTTGCATTGCCAAGTAATTAGGTCTAAAATTTGTCTTTTAAAAGATGGTTGCTGAATAAGAAATGCCCTTCTGAGTTTACGTATCAATATTGAAAAATACACTGTCCTGTAGCCAAGTATTTTTAGATAGTTTTTCAGTTCCTTTGGAAGCAGCTAATCATCCAGTAGAGGGAGCACAAGTTACCTTAAAAATGAGTAAAGACCAATTGAATCATATTAGCTGAATAATTTATCATACAATTCTTATATCTTTCAAATAAATTATTCAGAAAATACATTTTTCCATAATTCACCAGTGTCTAGTGCTCCTGGAATAAATCACAACTATATTAATCACAAATTTTACTCAGTGAATTCAATTATTACTTGAAACAAAACTGTGCAAACCACAGAAAGGGTTGCAGAAAGCAAATAAAGATATCATAATCTAACTATTCAGACGACTCATACCATAACAGAGCACACGAGTCACCACATATTGATTTTAATGATGGGACAGTGGATCAAGACAAGCATAAAAATGAAAATAATTGTCAGAAATTGACAAAAAACAGAGAATAGGATTGTGGTAGCTGCTTCTAACATTGACAGCCACCAACTACCCTTATGCTGTACTAGAAGAGATACTCTACATGTTAAGATCAAGAGAATGGCATGGTTTGTCAGACAACACAAAATGATACTTTGAAAAATTTGTCTACTAAATGATGTCAGTGTTAGGAAAGAAAAAAGAGTTTCATTCACTGTAGTTAGAAATTAATAAAAATAGTAAAGGTTATGTCTCAGACTTTCACAAACCCTTAAACTTGGACTGCTACTCTAATAAGAGCTGGATATTAATCTGATTAGGTGAGGGAAGGAGAACTACAAATAAAGGAAAAAGCATACTCATTTGCTAGCTTCTTCCTCAGATTGTAATGTGGCAGAAAGAGGCATGGGGTAAGCTGGCTGAGATGTACAGCCTTGGAAAATATGAAATCCTCAGCCCAAACCAAAGGCCTGCTGTCCTAAAGTCTCTGGAAGCAAACTGTCAGTTTTGAGGATATCCAATTTCCATGTCAGCATTGTCAGCAATGGTAAGAAATTTATCCTGGAGATCAATCTACTTCCGCAACAGATCTACATCAGCAGGATACTGTCAAACAACAAAGTTGGCCTACACTTATTTAAATTTTGTTTTGAATTGTGGCGAAGCTATAGCTGACCAACTTCTTTTAGGATTTTATAGATAATTTCAGTCAGTAAGCTTTGTGTCATGGCTGGTACTTGTTTTTCCCTGGGGAAACAATGTCAGGGGGCAGTTGCTGTTGAAGCAGAAGTTCCAGAAGAGACCATGCAGGTAAAAAAAAGACAGATAGTTTCTTTCCTTTTCTGAATTTGTATATATTAAGGGTGCATATTTGTGGTATATTGTAGTTTTTCTGAGTTAAATGAGACTATTAATTCCTGCTGAATTCAAGTTATCAAACGTGTTTGGGCTGTTCTCATTGACATCTCTAAGTTGGATGAGGAACAGATTTTGAGCTGCACAGAGATTTTTTTTCTGGTATCACGACAAGCCTAGTCTTGATATCTGTGATTGACAAAATCTTGCCCACTATTGTACTTAACATGCTACCTGTGCTACAGCTGTCATTAAACTCAAGATTTTCAACAGTGTCATGGCCTGGTTTCACTTTTAGGCTGAATTAGAAAAAGTATTTTCTATCATAACCTATGTAGGTAACTTTTATTGCAAAACGTCCATGTCCACCCATATGCTGCACGTGATGGAGTTCTACCTTCTCCTGAATAACACCCTGGTGCTGATGGCACCCACCTTGAACTCGCAGTGCTTCCTGAAGCTGATATCAGCATGCAGCTTGTGAAATCAGGCTCAGAAAGAACAAACACAAGATGCTGTCCTGAAAAAGATATCAGAGAGGGGGCTGACATGCTTGGTGCCTTGCAGCTATGGTGATCTTGCAGTAGGGTTAGCATGGAACCAATGAACCAAAGCATTGTATCTCAGGCTATTGAACACTGCCCCCTCCTTTACAGTTTCAAAGGAGAGATTTGTATTCTAAATGAAGCAATGACCTTTGATCTTGCTTTTTAATTAAGCGCCTAGCTAGAAGGTTTCACAGGCAATGTTATTACCTGTAGGTTTATTATTAGATATTAAGATAAAGGATTCAGAGTATATGGTCCTGGACCTTTTTCTTTTCTTATGATGCCTTAAAGCTTACTCCCTGTCTGCAATTTTAAAGATTTTATACTAGCAATAAAATTCAAATTAGAAAAATAATGGCTCGTCCTTATAAAGAGATTGGGCCAAATGGTATCAGCATGACTTCTTTGTAGTTAGTAAGCAGAGTTTGTCCTGTGGTATCTCAAAGAATTAGGCATAATAGAAAAGGGTTGGTCATTGAAAAAAGTCAAGTTAAGTGAGACACCAAAGCTGACTCTAACCTGCCAAACCCCTTCCCACACATGGAAGCTTTGAAGTGGAATGAAAAGACTAAGTGAAGCCATAATTACATCTTGTTTAACTTGGCCCTTTAAACAGCTAACCCTTTAACTTGGTTTCCTTTCTCACACGTCTGCATACTGCAGAATTCTTCATATCAGCATAGAGCTTAATCAACAGATGATTAAAAAATCAAATCTATACTTAATGCTTCTGCTTTGCTGAATATTGCACATGTACTTAACGTTAAGTGTATATTTAATGGCTTTAAGGAATCAGGACTTTTCTCCTTTTTCTTCAAGATGTCTTTCTTTTTTCTTTTCTAAAGGCGGTTGAAATCACGTAGTATATGAACTTGTGGGAAAGAATTAATCTTGGACTGGAATGTATAGGGATCATTGTCCTAATAGGATTTAAGCTGTTTTTTTTCTTTCCTTTTCAATATTCACAGTGGCTGGGAAGAAATGGTTTAGCGTGGTTATTTCCCATATTAGTTTCTGTTAGAAAGGTACTCTAATGGCCATTTAGTTCATGGTGATTACATAAAGTGCTGGAAATAGGATTAGTACCTTTAACTACCTTTTAAAAGATAACTGACTTACTTTATATTTTGGTGCTGGGTGCACTATTTTTTTTCCTTTTTTTATATCCTGTGCTAAAGCTCTGTAAGTCTCAAAAAGACACAGACCGGTTACTGGAATTCCCCAACTTCTTTGGTTCCAATCACTCTGAAGGGATCTATTTGCTCAGTAACTTTAACTATCTGAATCTTGATGTATTGAAATAGTGTTAGTGAGGTGCTGGAGGAGGAGAGAAAGGTGAGAAATAAGCTCCCAAGAAAAACAACTTGATATTTTGCTCAGAGCTGTATAGAAATCTCTTTAAGAGAGTGATGTGATGAATATATATTCAGGTTAAATAAGCCTTGTCCCACTGGTGGTTGCTCTCATCTGCTCTGTATGCTTGGGTGTTGCACCAATTAGTTGTCCTTTCCCAGAGTCCTCGTAGCTGTGTCACTTGCTCAACTGAAGCATCTGCAGCATGAGGTCTGCCTGTAGCCTGAATGCCACTGCTAGCAGTATATCAGGCTCCCAAAAGATAACGAAATTACTTCACAACATTCCCATCCTAAAGCCTCTTCTTACTGAAACTGATCTAAAAAAATTCCTCTCATCACTCAGCACTCTAGTCCTGCTTCTTTTAAAATCAGACAGAGTTTTTTCCAAGAAAAATTCAGAAAAGAAATATTTGAGTGCCGCAGCATCAAGAGGAGCATCTGACACTTGAGGTTTCCTATTGTAGGGAGGCTCTGTGTTAGATACACTAAAATATGATGCTTGCAGTATGTTCAGATTATATAAACATGCACAACCTGCATACAGAATAACTCAGAACCTCAGGAAATATATTCCTTTTCTTACCTGCCATCTCTTTGCCATCAATGTGTCTTGCAGAGGTGAGAAGAGTCAGTGAATTAATTTTACTCCAAGAGGATTTTAAAGCGTGAGAGTTTTAAAAGCCCTCTCTCATTCTGGTTACTCCTGCTGACTTCATTAGCTTTTCACCTCTGCAAGTCACAGGTCAATCTCATATTGAAAACTTGCTCCCACACTGTTAGGTAATGCCCCTGGTGAGAAACTGCAATTAATAAATAACAAACAGTAGTATGTGCAAGGCAATGCATATCCTGAGAGAAGAGAGCCTGAGATTTTGTAAGCAGATGAACAATATATTTTCAGATTCTAGAGAAGAAACTAAGACAGATCCCTTCCGTCCTATGTAGCAGTATATTGCTCCACAAATTTATTGCAAGAAGTTGTTTTTTCCCCTCTGTAAACAATTCAGATAGATGTGAGCAACTTCCAAATAGCAACATAAGTTTAATTCATCTGTCTCAAGTGGCATAACATATGTCACTAGTGCCTGTTGCAGAAGCAAAGAAGTCTGCTACATCATGTAGTATTACGCTTTATAGCCATGCAAACCATGCTGTCAGTACTAGAGCATTTTGAAAGAGAAATCTATGTGGCAACTATGGCAATTCTTTCTGCATGCATCTCCCTTCTGCAGGGTGCTAAATTTTGCTTTTTTGGGGGAGGGGCTTGATAGGAAAATACAAACTCGGAAAGGAATTGACTACTGCACCTTTTCTAGGTGAAAAGTTCTTTTTGAGGCTAAAATACAATGTTTTCTTTCTTTCCCTTTTAATTTTCTATTTGCTATGAATGTAAAAAAAAAAAGGTCTGGATGAGAAAAGTGAAGTAAACTCATTGATTCACTGAAATGCTGAGTTTACTCTCTGGAAAACTGAGCAATTTAAATAGAAATTCTCCCTCTTTACTAATCTGTGTAGTATACTTTGGTATTTGACAATGTAATCATTTAAATTATAAAATATAAAATCTGGATTAGAAGCGAGATAATGTTAATCTAGTGGAGACATTTTTAAGTAGTATCAATAGATGACACTAACCAATTGCATTTCTACTGTAAAGAAATGTCACGTAAACTCAGGTCCTGTAGTCACCAAAGCATAAGCTCTAGACTGCTATGAGACCAATGGCCAACCTAAAACACCCCTTTTCAGAGAAATGTGAAGCCAGATGGGTAGGAAGATCTTGGGCAGCTCTGATAGTATTCCCAGTTCCAAATCTGTATTTTTAAAAGCTGTTCCAGTATTTGTGTAATATACACAACCAAGAACCCAAATCTGTTGTCCAGCCCTACCAACAACATAGGCTTCTTGAATTTGCATACAATTTCAGTGTCTGCCTATGTAGATAATAGTACTAACTCTTTAGAAACATCGTGTTGAAAGACTTGGGAATAAGGGAGAGTCATGACACGTAGTATCTATTATCTATAAAACTGACCTCAATATTTAACATAAAAAAACTCTTCAAACAATTTAAAATATTGAGACCTAGGAGTGGAATCGAACCTGAAGACATGATAGTCACAATTATAAGAGTCAAACAAGACACTGAAAAAGTAAACTCTCTATTTAGCCATTTCTATACAGCGAGAGCCCCAAAACTATTTATCAGCCAGAGATGACAAAAACAACTCCAAAGAATATATACAGCCCTCTGCACTGAACAGATGTTTTACCACTTACATGCTACAGTCCTGAAATTTTTAGAATTACTCAGACACTGCAGAAGCTGTGAGGCCTCTCTGTTTATTGCTCCTAGTGGATATAAAATCAAATAATGATTTGTTTGTCATTTTGTTTTATGGAAAGTTTTACACTATCTAGTCCAGAAGAACTGTGTTGATCTTTCAAATGAGACATAAAACTTCAGGTTTTAACCACTTCTGTTCATTAATATCCCTTGAGGGTGTGAAGGGAATTTTGTTTGGCCAGATTAGGAGTATTAGCATCCTGACTAAATTACTGCTCTGGTAATTACATTCTTCTTATCTACATATCCCCCTGCAGCTTCAATGGAATATGGTTTGTTCCTCTCCTGATGCGTTGTGCAGTGCTGTTATGTGGTATTAAATGGTTTGCTTAAATGTGCCCAAAAGCTGCCACTGGCAATGTGCAGCCTAAATCTGCTTATTAGGCACTAACTATTCCTTCTCTTTCTGACTGTTTGGGCTGGAGTGGGGCTAGAGGCATTCATTCAAAGGATGAGCATGGGGGGCACTGGCCTCCTCCTCAGGTGGAAGCACCACCTTCCCTGGGTAAAGCCTTAGGAACAAGCGTTACTTTGCCATTTGTAGAGAAGGAACAAATTCAATTTCTCATACAATACGTTTCAGAAAGAACTGCAACGGAAAACAAATGGGAAAGCTTATGGGAGCACATAGGAAAATCCTCAGCCCACTAATATCTTCTGTGCTGCACACTGGCTGTTTTTCACATTTCCCTCTTAGAAAGGACATGGGAAGGGACTTTCAGAACAGCCTAAAGGACTGAAGTGAAAAAATTACATTCAATTCCAGTGAGAGTAAAGCACCTAAACCCACAGGCCACTTGGAAATTCTAGCTATTGAATATAATAGTAGGGAGCAGAGTCAGAGGCTCCATGTGGTCCTCTGGGAATTAAACTTATGCCAAACCTTTTAATGTGCAAAACACTCAGATGCTGCAATGACAGGACCAATACAAAACCTTAAGTAGACAGACAATAAACCATGATTAAATATGAACTACTGTCTTTTCTTTCCCCAAAATAAATGGCGCTGGTTTTGCCGATTTTGAAGGATACTCTTTGGCTCTGCTCTTGGGCAGTGGATACTGATGATAAGACAAGCAGCACAACAAGCAATAATAAAGTGACACTGGCTGGTTTAGAGAAACTGTGCTCTAAGAGATACCTTGGCATGCACAGAGAACTCAACCCTGACTAGTCGGTGAATGATGACGCTTATGAAGTTAAGGTACGGGCAAGGAGACACTGTTTTGAGATTGTGATTAAGCCCATTATGATGGAGAAGGTGGCCAAGCCATTCCTACCTTCCATTTGGGGTGAAATGATCACCAAGAACAATCTCTCAGTGCTGTGTCTTAAGCCTTGAAACTGTCATGAGTAAAAAAGAACCACCAATACATCTAAATGATGCTTATGATTGCCTGGAGGGATGCACAGCTGTAACAGTGAAGTATTCTGTGCACATGTACAACTTTTTTGTAAGTTATGTTTAGATGAGTGTTAATGATAGAAATATTAACAAACAAGTGTTGATTTCTCTATTAACTGTTTCAGTTTCCTCAATTGCAATTTTTGGGATTGAATAATTTTATCTGAGCTCCTTTTGAACCTATAAATATATACTGATATTGCTGATATAACAGAGGGAAAGTAATGTAGTCGTATCTGGTCAGCTTTATCTTCAGAATTATACATTTTACAATATCAGAAGTAGTATGATAAGGCAATAAAAACCATTTAATTCTTAAAACAAATGGCAGAGAAACAGTTGGCTATACAGTGTTATTTCATTTGACTTAGACAGCTTTTGATGACATCATTAGCTTATATGTTAGAAGGATAAGAATGTAAGACATTATTCCTGGCAAATTAAACATTATTGATACTGGAGTGCAAATAAAAAAGTTAAAACAGAGCCATCATTCATCTTACCGGCAAGTAAAAGTAAAATAAAACATGTTCTGTGTTAGTATAGTTTGGGTAAGTTATGAGCAATGGTCTGCAAATGAGTGATCCAGAGTTCTTTGAGCTTTGTCCTAGGAATGAGGGTCATAAACTTTCAGACAGTATGTGCTACTCTAGACTGATAACCGCTGAATGGAAACAGGACTGAGGGAGAGTCTCTGTTGGAGAATGACACGAACAGAAGTTACCAATGTTTTGTCCAACAAGGCACAGCGTGCTTGTTAGCAAAAGCAGGAACGTGGAGAGAGAGGAGAGTTGGTTAGGTGAGGACACTGTGCCATTGGGTCTCTGCTAGTACTCTCTGTTAGTTCAAGGGAGGCACTGGGAAGTTAGAAGGGCTCCTGAGAACTTTGGCAACAATTTAAAAATCTGAGAGCAAAGGATTCCAGCAGCTAATTTAGTTTAGTTTTAAAAACAAAGTTCCTGGCAAGCTGAACAGAATCTCTAATGGCTGTGCAGAGAAGATAATTAGCTCTTCCATTTGGGAAGCAATACTAGAACTAAAACAAAGTGCTGGAAGATAAGGGTAAAGCTAATATTGGATATTTTCTATAAAATACCCTATATTTAAATTAAATAAATTAGGACTGTTATACAGCAGGTGTTAAACAGAACAGCCTGGCACAGGTGCTCTTTCTGGCTTAGTTAGGAATCTCAGAAATCAATGTAAATATCCCAGAAGAAAATGGTAGGACCCCACATGCATTTCTGTCCCTGCCTCCCGAGAGCCCCTAACTATTTAAAGAGTTTCAGAGATAGTGTTAAATTGGCTCTCAATACTATGCACTGTCTGTGGACAGCAACTCCTTGCTCTTCTGCGTGATCGGTTCAGAAAGTAAATCCTGCTGTTCCTGGCACTTTGGTTAATAGCCTTAGGCTCTGATACAGAAAATACGTGAGCACAGCCAGATTTACCTGTACTCACACAGAAGCCACTTCCAAATTTATTAAGATGCAGATAGGAGATGAATAGGGTGTTCAAAAGCTGGAAGCAGATTTCAACCTGAGCACATTACTCAAAGAGCTGTTTTGAACTTGGCCCTTGAGACAGTGTGAGTAAGTAGGCAGATAAACCTCTCTTGCTCAGCCTGCTGGTTGAGTTGATTTTCCACAGAAAACATTCACGGAACAAACACTGCTGGAGATACCAGTGTATGTGCTTGGCTGGGCATTATTCATGGAAGTATGGGCTGTTTAAGCAAGGTTTGTATTTGTTAACCTGCAACAGAAAATTTTTGGTGGTTTGGGAGTATCCTTAAGGCTTTACACAAAGATGCAAACACAACAACCAACCAACCCAAAAAAGCACAGCTGCTAGAGCAGGAATGATGCCTCAGAAGGTCCGTTAAGAAAAGTGAGAGTGATATCCATTCAGATTTTGGCACTCATTCTCTACTGAGTAGCTAAGAGCATATAGAAGTCTTCTGTGCTGAGAAGCTTTTTGTGTGTTAAAAGATAATAACTAATTCTACATGCAGAAGTTGGGGCCACATCTACTCTCTGCAGTAAACTAACAGTATTTTCTCACTATAACACTGAATCTATACGAGCCACATAAATCATTCAAAATTATTTTCAATAGTAACTATAGAGTGAACAAATCTATGGCAGCTGAGAAATGAAGTCACCTACTCACTGTACACACCAAATATGGGAGATTTATCTGGGCATTTTGTTCAGTATCTGTAAAACTCACAGGTTGTGAATTGTATGGTACTGCCTGAAGCATATGTTTTCTATTAATACAGTGGGATCAGATAGTCATTGCAATGAGAGTTAGCCAGTAGAATTCAAATAGACAAGCTTCTGTATTTTAAGGACCATATAGTATGTCCCAGTGCAGGAAAGTACCTAAAGCCAAATCCAAAAAGGACTTTGATGCCCAACATGGGATTTAGGCAGAATTTAGGTATCTAAACAGAAAAGTGTAATCTTGAAAATCATTTTTAAGTTTCTGTTTAACCCACAGGGTGTCAAAACTCCCTAAGCAGCTTGTTATTTTAGTTTTCAAGGTATCTGGTGTTGAATAATGCACTACTCAACTGCTGCTCTAGCAGACCTCATCCACAAGTTAATTAGCACTTTGGCACGTCATTCATTCCTGCATGCAACCATAGTCCATAAGCTGCATTCCCTTGCCTAAATCCTTGGGGGAAACTCAAGACAGTAGAAAAGCCTGACAGGACCAGCAGTTGCGATTATCCTTTCTATTTAAATGTGACCAAAACAAGATTGGAATCCTTTTTTTCTACGGTCTTAATGGCCACTGTAATCTTGCAGAAAGTTGACAATCCAGGCTCTGCTCTCTTCTCAGCCTCTCTAAGAGGGTGAAGGACAGGAAAAGTCTGTGGTTTGTTGGTGACTGAAGGTAGTCCCAGACAACCAAACCTTAGTCCTTTGGGGAGTGGGCATGCTCCATCAATCCTATTGTAATGAACACAAGACAGAGGAATTCAGGATTGATTGGGAGACAGAAAGAGCAAGAAGAATCTTGATTTTTTTCTGCAGCTCTTTATGTTTAGCCTGTACCCAGGGCTAAACTATAGCAGTTGTTCTAGCACCTGATGACCTCTCCCCAGCTGAGGAGGGGAATTGGAGAAAAAAAGGAAGAAGCCCTGTGAGTCAAAGTAGAAACAGATTTAATGAAATAACAAAACTAACACAGTCACCAACATAAAGTATACAAGCTTATACTCAGCTGTTTCCTCACGAGCAGAAGGCCAAGAGGGATAAGCCTCAGGAATAGGAACTCCCCACCCTCAGTAAACTCCCTTCTTTTATAATGAGCTTGATTAAATGGTATGGGACACACCTGTGAGTCAGCTTGGGGCAGCTGCCCGGACTGAAACTCCCAGCTGACTCGGGGCTACCCATGGCCTGCCTGCCATGGCTGTTCCTGTGAAAACAGGACAACAGGGTATGAGCATTCACCTGACCCACCTCCTCCAGAGGCATTACAGAGTCCTCATGGACTCTAAGGAAGTGTGGGTCAGGTTCTTAAATGGTAAGTATGACAGCAGCTAAATTTTAAATGCTTTGGCCTTTAATTCTGTCTCTCTCAAACAGATAGACATCAGGTTCAGGTATATGTTCAAGGCATTCAGTTAGGGGTCTCTGATCTAACTCTGCAACTCAGCTAAGTGCTCTACAAGGGGACTGCAGATGATTCAATGTTCAAGCTTCACCAACTGCTCCTTGCAGACTATGAAATTTGAGGCTTCCACCATTAGACATCTGGCTTACCCATGGACTCTCTCATGCAATCACTCTAAAACAAATTTATTTCACACAGGTATTAGTTCCTATTTTTGATAGTAAACCCAACAATTAATGATCATTTACATTGTTCTTTAAATTTTCATAGTGCCGAACAAATATTAATTCAGTTTCTTTATAAAACCTTAGGCTCCTTGCGATACTAATAGGCTGGCTGAGTCATACCTTCATATTCATAAGCCAGTATGTTCCCAGTATGTTCCAGAATTTATACAGATTTATACAAATTGATTTTACAGCCATTTGTTTAAAGGAACTATGGCATCTCCAAAGCTCAGGTTTACATTATTGTAGTTACTGTATGAAATGAAATTTGCAACATAAAACTGATGGAATATTTTTGTATTTTTACTTAAGGTTGGAACATCTTACAGAAATTGTTTTTAAATTTAATTTCATTAACTGTTGAAAATATATCTTTCTCAGCATGCTTGTTGAATAGACATGGAAAAATTTCAATTCAATTTAAAAACTTCTTTAAACCTTATGCCACAAACCAATTTTCTGTTAAAAATCTCCAAACAACAAAACCCAGAATAGCTTAGAAAAAACAGAAACCCTGCCAGCTTTCTGTTGCAACCTTTCATTTCAATTGATAACTAGAAGAGCAAAAATATGTGCTTTGGAGATGGTGAATTTCCTTGAACAAGTGACTTACAATACATTTATTTTTGTTCTGAAATGTGTGAAAACAATAGTGATGGTTTATAAATATGAAGCTATGGCTCAGACAATCTACTAGCGTCACAAGGAGCCTGGGGTTTTTTGAAGAAATGAGAATCACTTATTTAATCCTTTTCCAGTTCAAGGCCAGCTTCAGCTCTCAGATGTGCAGTGTATACAAACAGATGCATAACCTGAAATTTCATATTGCTATGCCTCTGTATGCAAGTAGAGTGGTCAGATTTTCAAGCTCTATTGTAATATATGCATTATGCACTTGAGACTACAGTCTAGCATTTTGGGAAAGGTGCTTTAAAAAACGAAACACAACAATTGCTTTATTGGTTTTAATGTAACGCAACTGCTGGCTTTCAGAACAAGTAATGCGTAGCACCTATTCTGACAGAACTGAATGACTGCTCTGTATTGCGTCAGGAATGTTGTTATTCAAGGGAAATTCAAAAGGGTATAAAAGTAGCAGAATAAGATGTTCACCTCACTTGCACTCTCTTGTACATCAAACTTAAAATCACCGCCCCCACCACCCCCCCAGGAAAGCTGTTAAATGTTCATTGCCATGGGTGGGGGGAAAGTCTGAGTTTGGATTCAGGTTCTGCACCCAAAGCTATTTTTTATTTTATCCAATGGCTTTTTTTTTGATGAAATTCATTAACAATGTCTGGTACCCAAGATTGTTCCCCATCCTTCCAGGACAGTACCTTCATCAGATGTATGAGATATTCAGGCACCTTCTTGTTTATATTTAGTCTAATCTTATCTGTCTTGCAATTGTTGTTGTTAAGGGGTCCTGCTACGTCAGGACAGATGGACAGAGATCCCACTGGCACTGTGTTTCATTCAGCTAAGGCAGTCCCTTGGGTGTGGGAGTACTTCCAAGAAGACTAGGTGAATATGCTAAATCTGCCTCCTGATCCATCTGCCTCAGTGCTTTTCCCAGCATCTGTCTGTCTGGGTGATGACTCTTTGCTTTATTTAGGTTCAATTTTCTGGAAGTTTGAAGGAGCAACCCCTTCCAACTGCTGTTTTTTCCCCCTTCCAACCATTGCTTCTTCCCTTAGTAACACAGCTCCAGAAGGAAATGGATGAATCACAGCCTCATGATTCTTAACCTTTAGGTGTGTGGAAGCTTAATGGGATTCACACTCTCAAATGACAGCCCTAGGCTCCAAAAATGATGGATTAGTTAGGCATGCATCAAAAAGTTAAGATGCTAAGAGTCAGATTGCCAAAATGTTACACACTGTGCAGGAGGAAACATACGTGCCCTAGACGTAGGTCCTTTAGCCTGGATTGAGTGGAGCTGCTTCCCACTGCTCAGGCTTCACACCCCTATCCTGCTTCTGCAGTTAGGTGCCTCATGTCCTTCTTGCAGAAGCTGCCACTGAGACAGTCAAAGCTTTGGAAGACAGGAAAAGTAGTTTCTTGACCCTTCTTACCCAGTAAAAGCAAAGGTTACGCAGTTAAATTATTCATGGAAGATGAAGGAAACATGCCTTCTTCCCAAGAAAAGCAGAACCACAACTGCCATCTACCAGGCAAATGCCCAGACTTCATAACTTAAGGAAATCTGTGCATGGGGACACACTTGGTCCTTTGCCTTGAAACTGGCCCAGAATTCACAGTTGTAATTAAATATCCATTGAGACAGATAGTAGAAAAAATCATAGACTTGAATACGAGTCTACAGCTTTCTGGCTAGAACATTCACCTTGAAGGTAGGGATCTCTGCTCCTAGATGTATGCAATGTAAATTAGGGAATTTGTCCTTTGAAGTAGAGCCTAGCAGACTAGTTTGTTTTTTTTTTATCCTGGGTGAATGCTTTTAATATTAGCCCAGATGCTGCTCTCTCCCCATGCCTGACCAAATTAATGCTATTTTGTTATTCCCACTCTAACAGAAAAGCTTCAAAAAGAAGTTTAGGAGTTTAGCTGCAAATTCTATTTGTCAGGGTGATTTTTCAAGAGCAATTCATTGACCTAGGAGCCTCAATTCCACTAAGTTTCCTAATTAGAAAATATTTTGGAGGGGGGGTGGTGGTGTGTGAATTGAGGGACTCTTACCTCTCCCAGGAATAAATGCAGTTTAGCATGCTAAGATTTCCAAAAGATGGGCCTTTGATGAAAGGTTTTCCAATTAAGCCTCCAGAACATTGCATGAAAAAATGACATGTCACAAGGCATGACACAGCTGGCAGTTGTAGGGGCTCTGTATGAGCTTGTCGGGTAAGATGGCAACCCAAGTCCATCAAGTTGAGATGAGAGCAAAGAAATGCCACAACTCAGAGGAACCACATGAACAGCTCTGCCACAAACCCACTCATTGTGAGGAGAGTCTCTTTGTGGAGTTACTGCATCCCCATTCTCTGCCCCAGGGCTTTTCAAAGATCATCTCAGGTGCATTACTGTTAGCTACCAAGACAACAGGCACCTTGACAGGTGAAAGACCCACAGAGTATATAGATTTAAAAGATCATGTAACTTGCTCTGAAGAGACAACGACACAGAAGGGCATACAAATATTAATCACACAAAAACTATAAAACATTTGGCAATAGGTTGGTGGCTGGTAGTTACAACTGTTGTGCTTAATATGCTTTGTCAGGAGGATCTTGCTGTTACCTCTCAGTCTACTTCATCCATCTAATACCTGAACTGAAATTCTTGATCCAACATTTGTCCCCTCATTTCAAACAACATGGTGATCCATCTCAGGGCTTGAGGTGCTGCCATAGTGCACATAACTGGCACTAATTCCATCAGACCACTGGTTCCCAAAGTAGGGGTCATAACCCCTACCAGGGCTGTCAACCTAATAGTAACACATGTTCATCCACTGTTGATGCCTGTATCTGGGGCTGCTTGAAAACGATTGATCTACAAAAGAGTCAGAATCAGAAAAAAGGTTGATAATTGCTGCATTAGACCATCTGCTCTGGAGTTGCATTCTGTTGACATTTTCTTTTCAACATTAATTATTGCATGTCTTTCTTTCCTCTTCAATATTTTCTTTTTAAAAACAGAATGCCAGAGTAGTCAAAAATCTCTTGTCTTTCATTGCTTATCAAACGATGCTTATATTAGAAGACATCTGCTTAGGCCCCATTTTATCAGGAAAACATTTCCAGCTCCCTTTTCATGTACACATCTTCAGTATTCCTTGAAGCACAAAAATCTTCCCTACTGACTGTCTTTTTTTAACTCTTTTGCTATAGAACCTCTTTGCTAATGCCAATATAAACAACTCAGATTAGAGGGACCCACTGTAGTATCTAGAAAACTGACTCTGAGCGGATTGTGCATTTGAAAACTGTCTTGGATGAATTTATTATGTTAACATATGCTAAAACTTAAAACTGCTAGTGCTGCAAACAAAACTGTTTACAGCTTTTACTCTCATTTACGGGACCAAAAGGGATAAAATTTTATTCTAATAAAGTGTGGTGTGTTTGCAGCTGAGAATAAGGTAGAATCAAGATACATTAAGTAAAATAGACATTAAAAGTGCAATGTAACAGATGGGTGCAAAAGTGAATTTTCATTTTGACGACCCATTAGTGTTTTGCAGTCAGGCAGAGGAAAACAGTGACCTGGAACAAATCAAGAAGAATGATGCTTGACTTACGCTTCCTTCTGCAAAGTGTGACCCATATTCATAGTTTTTAATTAAAAATGTATTTCCTTTATGGGATGATGAGCTAATTTCTGTCTATTTTTGTAATTCATTAAGTACCCAGGTTAAATTACAAATAAATGGGGAAAGAATGGTCTGGACTTTGGACCAGTTACAAAAAGGTTCCCTGTGAAATAGAGAAATCGATCAGCACATAGCTGTGTGCTGACCAGTTGCATAAGCCACCGATATCCTCAGACAACCTTGACTAAATCTTACCATCAACATTTAAGTCTAGTGCAAACTATGTTTTTAAAATACTAAGCTAGTAATCTAGAAGACTGATTTTTGTCCCATAAATGACCTCTGGAGGAAAAAACACATGCACAGCACTTTCTTTCACTAGTGGAAAGATGTTCACCACATATAGGACTGGCAAGCAGTGTACAGGAAAAGTAAATCAACTTAAAAGCACTTTAAGGAAATTTCTGAATGAACACAGCAGTGCTGCTTGGTGTTTAAGTCCTTGGGACCAGGTCCTGAGTCTCCAGTTGGAAAGAGACCCTGCCACTGCTAGTTACTGTGTCTGACATTGGACACGTAAATGACCATGCATATGTACTCCTGTTAACATACTCAAGCATAATGTCATAATGTCATAGGCAGTAAGACTGGGCTCTGCACTCTTCCTTTGGTGGGACATAATTCTCTATCATGTACAGAGTAAACCAGCTGCTACAACACTTTCACACAAGCCCTTACATTGCATTGTTTAGATCAGAAGACTGAACACTTCATCAAATTTGCAATAACATAAGACTCTCCATTGCACATGCCATGAATCTGGTCCTATGCACAATCACACTGTACCTAAACACATGGTTACTAGAGACTGTGCTCAGAGGAGTTCGTGACGGGGAGGAAAAGTACCAGAGCTTTTGAAAACCTGCAACAGCACCTGCAATGATTTGTTGATCTACACCTCTGAAGCCAGAAAGGATTCTGCAACTGTATTTTCACCAATAGTTGATGTGTAAGTTTCCATATTTCAGTGTCAGTCTACTACAGAGATGGCTGAAGCAAACTGATATATATGACCCTTTTTGTCACTCAGTCTCTTTTAGAAAATTTGCCACAAATATTGGCCTGCTATTCTTATTTTGGGCTGAAGGGGCACATGCATTTTTACCAAGAGTGGTGGGTATCCAAAAAAAAGCGCTCCAAGTTCCAGCAATTTCTGTCTCTAAAGTTTTGAAATATCAACTGGTAGTAGCTTAATAGCAGATGGTTGGAGCAGGTAAGTCTTGATAGGGACTGACACATTCAAGTCAATCTGAACTTATGTTAAACAACACCCATCTATCTGCTCAGTTAGCTGGTGAAAGGGAGGTGAATGAGAAGTTTGCTTTTTGCGTGAGTCTGGCTGCAGAAATAACCCTTAATCATGTGACCCTAAGGTGTTGTGTAGAGTTTGGTTGACCTTGACCCTCATGCACTGTGGTGGCTGAAGACAAACAGGTTCCTCTATCAGCACAGCGAATACATTGCCATCTAAACATCATTCCCTTGAAATGGCAACTTTAATTTCATAGTAGTGTTTCCCTTTCTAGACTCACTGGTTGTGTCAGAAATCCAGGCTCTGGTGAGCAAACTCTCTAAGCTTGACTGAAAAAAGCTTTTGAACTCACTGCCTCTTGCTCAAGAGGATGAAAAACAAACCTTAAAGCTGCCAATATTTATGTTTTGGGGAAACCAGTTGAAAAAGAGAAAGAGATTTTCTGAGTTCAGAACAAAAATAGACCATTAAAAAAAGCTTATTTTGTTTTCTGCCTTTGAAAATTTCCTTTTTATTTTAATTAAGCTCTCGCAGGATTCATGGTGTTGGAGAGTTTTCAAAGAAACAGAGAACTTGCATGCCAGGTTTTTTTTTTCTTCTTTCTTTTTTTCTTTTTCTTTTTCCCCCTGCTAGCTCACACAGCTCTACTTGTTGCAAATATTTATCTGCACCGACAAAAGCAGCTGAAGGAGAGGAATGGCTCTGAGTGTACAGAAAACCTAAATACAATAATATCAGTAACAACTTCTGCATATTATAGGGAGAAAAGTTCATGAGATTCTACTATTGTAGATAAATTGATCCAAACTCAAAAAATCTGCTCTTATTTGAACTTTGTGTTACCTCACAGCTGTAAATCAGGGTAATAGAAGCTTGATTTTTCTACTAGGACTAGAAAGATATAGCTGCTGCAGCAATACATTGATTTGCAGTAAATTTTTTGTAGTTTTGGCCCCCATCCTACAAACACCAAGCTGGTCATTTCAGATATGGGTTTCCTGAGGGGCTGACAAAGACTTTGTCTCCTTCCCAGTAGCTCTAACTTTTCTCTACTTTTGGGAATTGAGTACTGAGTACATCCAGCGAGGCTCAGCGAGGCTGCTCAGCAGCTGCGGGGCAATGGCTTCTCCTTGACTCTAGCCAAGTACTGTGGCTGTGGAGCCCTGAGCAGTACTGCCAGGTGCCTTCTCCTCCTCTGCCCCCACCTCATGGTATGCCCAGATCCTGTAGCCTCCCTGGACATAAAATTACAGGTGTAAAAGTCTGAGGCCTCTAGAAGAGTGGTTTTAACACCAAAGCACGGGACAGAGCTGAAATACAAAATGAAGTCCATCAGGATGCTTCAGGTTAACTATTAAATTTAAAAATCATTCTTCTACTGCTTGAAAATTGATCAGTGTATCAGTTGCCGACTGTATAAATGTTCTCTCTTACATTCTATGTCATTCTGTTGAATTTAACAAGAGTAATATTTGTATATACAGGAGTTGAATTTGGCCTAATTAGCTATTAGAAATGTGGATGGACTTGACACTTACACAAGGCTCCAGTCAGCCTCAGATCTCAAAGCACTTTACAAGGCAATAAAAGAGTACCATCACTCTGTGCTGAACAGAGAAAATGGCAGAGGAAAAATTAAGGTGATTTGTCCCAAATCACCCAGGTCTTCTGATTCCAGTGCACTGTTGATAGGACCAGAGTAACTTCATTCCCAAATAAGGGAAAATTAGTATCACATGATTCAGTTTATGAGAATCTAGGTCCAAAAAATGCCTGCTGGATTTAGAAATTAATTTTGAAAATTATCTGCTTCTAGTTATGTCTTGGCAAAAGAATATGTATCAAAGGTTTTTTTTATGACTAACATATAGTAAGTTTCCAAACAATATATTATATTTTGCACAGCATTTTTTCTTTTTTTTTTCATTCTTTCTAAAGGTTATACATGGAGATGAAGCAGTTTGATGTAACAGGCAAATTCCAAATGATTTATGTATTTGAATTTGCTACATGACAGTAGGTCCTTTTCTGCCTAAACATTGGTGTTACAACAATGAAAAAACCTGGCCTTTGGGATGACAATCAAGCCTGTGCTCAGGTCTCTCTCCACAGATACGTGCATACATGTACATACATCCAAGGGTATTCTCAAAGGCTTTTGTCAATTTGAATTGGTATTAATGTTTGCAATCTAAAAATAAATCCTTTTTTTTGCCAAGATTGAAAGATCTTCAGGTGCTACTGAGTAATTCACTGTGTGCTGCAGCATATAAGTAATAACTGAAGAGTGTGAAACTCCAAACAGACCTTTGCATTAAGACAAATAGACCAGCAGAGTACATTCACTGAAGTGCTTTCTGTATGGGTGAACACAACAGTATGTTTGAAATATATCAAAAGGAACTGTTGTGTATTTCACACTTCTCAACAGTGAGGGCAAAATGTATTGTATGCGGTAGCACACAGGTAAGAGTTACAGGAAAAACAGTGCAAGATAAAACTCCTCTGAGTATTAAAACTAGGTTCAGAAAATGCTGCTATAATTTTGGTAGCTGGCTGATATGCCAGCAGCAAGGAAACTCCGAAGAGGGGGCTGAAATTAGCTCCTTTCTCTGCTAATACCTTGCCTGTAATGAGGTCCCAGATTTTTCCTGTTTGCTTGTTATTTATCAGTTCATCTGAACAAATATCAGTACTCACAGAGCATTCATAAATGACTACAGCCCCTTTGCCTGAGCTTTTGCTGTTTGGGATTTGATCGTCAAGTGTGCTGGTTGGTCAGTTAAGGACACATCTACGCTACGCAAGGCCGTGTCATGGGAGAGATAGCCAAGATAGACCAGGAAGAAGGACAGTATGTCTGCATGGCACGGTGCCACATTGCGTACTCGTTCACCTCCCAGGAGCTGTATAAATGAGTTAGCTCAATTCGGTTGGCACAGCTCTGTGCTGACCCAGCTGTCCTAATCCTGGGACTGGAACTAACTTGTTTGAAGGTAGGTCGGTTCAGACAGACTTTCTGTTCCTCATTTGACTGACCTTAACTTTCCTTCTCTACTTTATTTCCAATAAATACATTATTTATAATGAGAAAATACAATATTTTCTCATTATTTTTTGTTTCACGATTAAACAACAACCAGGCCTAAAAGTTACTTCCTGTGCACATTTCTCTAAGAAAATCTTTTCTAAGTTGACTACCTGGAAAAAGTGAACAAAAGGAGTTTAAAAATAGTTGTTTAAAACATAAGAATTTACAAACATTCTTGTAAATACATTTTTCCTCTGTTCACCTAACACTAAATCTTAACCCTGGCAAAGCTTGTTTGTGCCTTTCGTTAATAAAAATACTACTAGTAAACAATAGGAGATTCTGCTAGTTAAAGAGTAATGATCAACCACTGCATCATACACATCTGAATTTTCTTTTCTGGGTTACAATCCTTTGATAATCTAATCACTCTAAACTACCCAGAATTATGTTTTTATGACATAAGTGAACCTGAAAAGGAGAGCAAATTGTTTGAATGATCCATAAATCATCCTACTATCACACCGTTCTGATTTCTTACTGCTCCTGTTTTAAATTATTTACATGGTTTCCCAATTATTTTTGTGGTTAATCTGGTGCCCCAGGATCATATGATAACTGTGAAAGAATGAGCCAAGGCAAACTTCATGTAAACTTACCACAACACTAGTTTGCTCAATGGTGCTGTGAAAGTATGAATCCTGGTAGGCTTGAAGCATTTGGTACAGTGTGTGGCCTTTTTGATTGCCAGAAGGAGATTCAGGTAGGATGGGAAGAGCTCAGACCCTATGCCTCAATTACTGATGAGTTGGGTGTGTGAAGATACCATCTCAAAATCACTGGGAGCTTTCTTTGTACCCTCTCTTTGTACCCTACTCTGTTGCTTCCTTACGGGCCGTTTGCAAATGAAGCAGAACCCAACACAAACATTTGACAGTGAAAAAATACTGAAAATGTTGTAAAAAAATCCTCAAAATACATTTTTTCTTGTCATATTCTGTGATTTTCAAGGAAAACAATAAGCATAGGGCAAAAACTGTAAGAATACAAGATGAAGGCATAGGAAGAAGAGGAAGATTGCATAACGTTTGGATGGGAAAAGAAAAACATTTCATAGCAGAAAGTTAGGAAGAAAATTCCTTCACAATCTCCCAAGAAATCCTGATAGAGAAGCATGGTACACAGCGCAGCAGACTTTTGCCGCAGGCTAGGAAAGAGTCAGTTGAAAGAGAGAAATTTGTATCCTAGAAAAGATGAATATTTGTATCCTCCCTGCAATCTCATGCTAAAAAGTTCATTGAAGGACTGTTACCAGATAGACTGACAAGCAGAGAAAAGGAGTTGTTAAGGGATGTAAGCCTAACAAGAGCAAGCACAAACCAAGAAACTGAAATGGCAAAGATGGAGAGAAAAGCCATACAGGCCCCATCCCTTCCCCACTCTACGAACAGTGGTGTGTATGTGATTAAACTGGAGGTTTTGTGAGCATTTCTATATGCAAGAAGTGTTGCTATTACTCGTGACTTTGCCTGGCAGATACATAGAATCACAGAATCATAGAATGACTTGTATTGGAAGGGAACTCAAAGATCTAGTTCCAACCTCCCTTCCATGCGCAGGGACACCTTCCACTAGACCAGGCTGCTCAAAGCATCGCCCAACCTGGCCAAACATGGACCCATTTTACCTGGTATGAGCCTGTTCCCATGTAGTTGCACTAGGGCAATGTGGAGTCTGAACAGATGAACTCTGCGGAAGGACAGGCACAGTGTTTAGCTAGTGTAGAGCATCAGCAGGATAAGCACCTACCACAGTGTGGGCAGAGGGTCCCTCTGTACTTCCTTGGGGTGGATGTACCCTAAGACAAACAGACAGAACTTTTACAGAAAGGAAAACCTGGAAATGTGTGTGTATCCAGAGAAAATGAATTTAAAAAAAGAAAAAAAAAAGGAAATTAATGCTCCCCCTTCCCTCAGCCCTAATAATTAATAGTTTTACACCAAAATGAATGCAATACATACACAATGGATTAAAAATATAGCAGACACTAATGGGCTAATGCAAGTTTCTCTGCCTAATGAGCACGTACCAAAACAGCTGAAAGTAAAAGGTGCCAGATTCACCCCTGGGTTAGCTCCATTGCTTGCAGTTATATTGAATTACATTGGCAGCAAATTTGGCCCTTTTACAAACACTTCAGCTGCACCATAGTCAACGTTTTCTCATCTCACTTGCTATCTTTCCTCCAGTAAGCCCTAAAACAAACAAACAAAAAAGTAGTGGTAGTCAAAAAAACCAACCTCTTCTCATACAGGCAGGCACACATGGCTAGGCTTCAGCTAGCAGTTCTATTGACTTCCATCTGCCGATTTCCTCCCTCGTAACATCAGCCTTTTCTTTGTTCACTCCAAGATTTGTGACCTCTGAGCAAGTTTTCCAGGATCCAGA
Source organism: Podargus strigoides (assembly GCA_028020825.1). Classification (NCBI taxonomy): domain Eukaryota; kingdom Metazoa; phylum Chordata; class Aves; order Caprimulgiformes; family Podargidae; genus Podargus; species Podargus strigoides. The sequence goes on from CM051621.1 coordinate 15,528,573, forward strand.
CTCCAATCTAACCAGGCTTTCTCTGACTAGCATGGGAATTGGTTGGTTGGTTTGCTTGTTTTCCTAAAACCAAATCTGTAGTGTGTTGCAGAAGCTTGTTTTATACTGCCAGGAAAGAAGTGTCTGTACCATAACTTGATTAAACATTATTATAGATAAAAAAGATACAAAATAACAACAATCAACCAAACATACCCGAAAGAGCTGTCACGTCTGTTGGCTGCTGAGACTCCTGCAGCCTTGCTACCAGTTAATGAATGCTAGTTCATCTCTTGGTGGGCTTCAACTCTTGCTAAGCACATGAGTATCAGGTAAGTATCTCTTACCTGAGATACTAACTGGGATGTTAATCAAGCATAAATACCATTTCACCTATGGGAAGCCACACTGCATGCGAGGGTGAATAAAATGTTGTTGCTTTGCAGCTGGTGAGCAAGTATTTCAGGACAATAATAAGACCATTATTAAATGTCAGTATGACTGCACTATATAATTCTGGATCACAAATAAAAAAACCGCCACAGAGCAGATTCAGCATTTTGCCCATCGGAAACAGCTAGCAGTACACAACAGCTGAAAATGGTCTATTTTTACACCCCAATCAATAGAATTCTGAGTAGCTGCTAAAAATTTTGCATCCATGGATTTACAGCTGCAGTTATTAATTCAAAATTTCACCTATCACTATCTATCATTTGCAACTCTAAAAGATCTCTTGGTGCCATATCTTGAAGATTAGACCTTTTTAGTTTACTCACGTGATGTACATATATCCCCACCCAGCTTTTCCCAGGCAGGGAACACATCTAATTCATTTATTATGGTGAATTTGGCAGCAATCCCTGTGTTTGAGTTGCTCAGCATTATTGATTATAATGGGGTTGTTGTGGCCTTTCCATTACTCCACTATTTGTATCCAGCCTTCTGCTGAGATGAGTGCCTCCAGGCTGCGGCAGCATCTTTTCCACATTCTGCAGCATTTTCTTAATCTTCCTTTTTTTATTTATATTTTTTTTAAAAAAATATTTAAGTGGTTAAAATAGTCATTTCACTTCTGTGTGTTGCTGACTTAGGACAACTTCAACAATACAACAAAACAAGTGACTGAATGTGTGAATATCCTGTAACTAGCTTTCACGGCTACAGATACTTCAGACCTGTCTTGTGTTTTAGGTCCAAGGCCAAAGCATGAACATTCATCCCTCAAAAGACGGGCTTCTTGTCACAACTGTGTAAGGATATTTGTTGCGTTTTCAGTTTTTCTGCCAATGTGCATCCTCATCTGAAAGGAGAAGTTTGGGCCTTTTCTTTTCATTCTGGCTTATAGACAATCTCAGTCCAAAAGTCAAGATGTGATTTGCTTTCTGTTCAAAGTTTTTCTGTACTTTTTGGCTGCTGAAAAAAAAAGATATTTTACTCCTTAAAAATCTCAGTTTCATCCAAGGTGTGATGCATACCCTTTAACATATCCTCCTGTGGAAACTTGTCTTCTAGATATAATGTTGTCTGCTCAAATAAACATGATGGGGTCTCACTCACACACAGAATTAGAAACAAAATAAATATTTATTAACCTGCTACTGAAGCATAGCATTTTCCAGCTCAGAAAGAGCATAATAATGCCTGCTGGTTTTTATCCTTGAGGAGCTCTGAAAATCATTTGTATCCTCTCTCAGTCAGCATGAGTAGAAGATCAAGATGATGTATGATAGAAAAGCAGGAAGTTTTCTCTGGGAAAAAAAATGAAATGAAATAAAAATACATTATTTCCAGCACAGCCAAGAATACTTGTTTTCAGTACAAAAGCCAACCTGTGCTTTTTTTACATATTTCTCATTACAAGTCAATAGTCACAAATATCTAATCATCAAGGCATTGTCTTTATTATTCAGTAATGCACTGAGTGTAGCACCCATTGCAGGGACCTAATCCCACACTGTAGTATTGCGGGTGTATGAAAGGTAAAACCAGTCCTAATAGGGGGTATAAAAAGGGTCTGGTAAATTACACCAAGTTGCTATTCTCAGAGAGGGTGTCAGTCTGAGAGATGATCTCGTCAACGAAAGTAACAACTGTGGTCTTTAAATAATCAATGCTCAATTACAACAATGACACCCTCACCGCACAGCTTTATGCTGGCCTCTTGCACCAAGACCATGAATCAGTGAACATGGATGGGACTTAAAATAGACAAGTTGGTGGGCATAAAGAAGGAAGATGGAGGTTCCAGTGCCTCTGGAGAAAAAACATTTGTTGAAAAACAAATACTTAATTGACTGTCACAGACATGAAAAAAGATACAGGTACTGACACTGCTGTACCACATTTTAAGACTTTCTCTACATTGTTATCCAAAGTTTTGGTCAGCCAAATACAGGAAAGATGATTTAAAACTGCAGTAGCAGAAAAAAGGGTTTCTAGGACATTGCCTGTCATTCTTATGGTTAAGCTTTAGCCAAAAATGTCTTTGAAAGGGCTGAATGGTTTTCATCTGGTCATGAGGAAATCTTTGTTGGACTTTGAAAAAGAGTGGATAACCATGAATGCACTGCTGCTCTGGACCAGTCAGAGAGGAGCTCCCAGCATGATGGAGCTTTATAATTTTGTGAAAAGGGAGATGTAACCCAGTCATCCATGATAGCACTTACTGGAAGATTCTTTTGGGGGGCCACTTGATGATCTTCACTGGGTTTCTGGATAATGATGTTAGTGAAAGATGTGTTAAAAACTCCTTCCACTTTATATTATTGTATTAATTTTGTAGGCCTTTATGGATATGATGTTAGACCTCTAAAACCAGATGGGGAGTCTGAAACTACACATTACTTATAAACCTGGGATAAGTAGCTAAGATATGTAAGACTGAGCTCTATTAATCTCCAGAGAAAAGGAATTTACTGATAGCTATGAGCTCTGGGAACCTAGGAGAAGTATGTTTACTGAAGCTTAGTGCTACTCAGTGGCCATGCATGGCCATTTAGTCATCATTACGAAGAGAGAAGCAATGTGTAGTCTGACAGCATGGAAATGCAGGTACTACACAGCTGTGCCATATGGTGTCTGTCCTGGTTTCCCAGGAACGCCCCGAGTCAGCTGGGACATCCAATCAAGGCAGCTGACTCACAGGTGTATCCCATACCACTTCATCATGCTCATTATGAAAGAAGGGAGCTCACTAAGAGTGGAGTTTCTCCTCTTTTTGGGGCTTCTTCTTCTTGGCCTTCTGCTCCTGCTGCTGACCTCAAGTACCAGGTTGAGTATAACCTTTTACACTTTATGTTGATGATTGCACTGGTTTTGTTATTTCATTCCTACTTCAACCTATGGGGCTTCTCCCTTTTTTCCCTGATTCCCCTTCTCAGCTGGAGAGGGGTCATCAGGTGGTAGAACAACTGCTACAGTTTAGCCCTGGGTACAGGCTAAAGGTAGACTGTGTCTGTGGACTCGGACAAGAAAAGATATCTACTTTGTTATGTTCCCTGCAACTACTTCCCAGACATCTGACTGTTTTGAAGCTGTGTATGAAAATCACAGGGAGATCTTCATTTTGCAAACAGCTGTACCAGCTGAAGATGATACTGTCCTAGTGGTCTGCTATTGCCCCACTGCTCCTGTTAACACCGTTTTGCCAGTTGAAGGGGTTCATTAGCCATATCATATCTGACATAAAGTCAGCCAATGAAGATGGGAGAGGTGGCTTTACCTGTGGTAGGTTATGGAACATCCAAAGAGCCCCCAGCCAGCAGAGCCATGGGTGCAGTGCTGATTGGCTGTCGGGGTCAGGGACAGTACTATCTCCAGTCCTCAGGGTTAGACCTGGAAATCTATGCCTATGGCCTTGGCAAACCACTTGAATACACATACACAGAGTGGCTTCCTGTGTGCCTGGCAGAAAACAGATGCTGGGAATATTTTGATTTCTATGAACACTCAAAACCTGTGCTTCCTTTTCTAGAAAAACTGTGAATTTTAAACAAAAATGTCTCCAGTATTACACTGCACACTCAGATATTGCAAGACCCCTGCTCAGTTGCCTCTGTATATCACCATATGTTTTTCTACATCACCATGGCAAGGGCCTGTCTTCTGAACAGATTTAAAGACTATATTCTGTTGATCGTGAGCAGCACAACTGGCTGGTGATGTAGTTTATAAAACTAAAGCATAAACCAGGACATGTCTAGACTTAAACACATTTCAGCAAGCCTGGACCTGTGTGTTTGCAATACATTTTTTTAAATCGTGTTTCTTAATAAAATGTCTGTGGTAGGCTCAAAGACTCTTGGTGCTTGCCTTCCACTGCCATGCTGTTTATCTCAATAGACTGGTTTAAAAAGATTATACAATGAAATAATAAAGAATCACTTCATCTAAAGCAAAATTTTATTACTCAATATTAAAAAAAAATGAAGTCTTATGCATCTTATCCTGAGTTAGAAGACTTTCTGTGGTTTTCAGCTTTTAAAAGAGAAGGCAGAGAAGAAGAGAATTGATTTCCAGTGAAGTCCAGTGTCTGTGTAAAGACTTTTCTGATGTTCAAAAAGTTCATTTTTGTTACATTTAGTCAAGTTATATATAACTTAGACATGCCATTTGTACAAAACTTTTCCAGCTTATTTAGCAGTACTTCAGTATTTCCTTTTCTTGTAATATTTATTCACACTTCCCAGTCCTTCCTGGACAACAGAACTACAGTTGTTTGGCATTCCGTAAGCTTGGCAGTTCTTGTGTCTCTGCTGTTCTGTGGAGACACGCTTGTTTTTCTTCTGTGGATTATCCTGCCTTGCATTCATCAGATATTTTCAAAGCAGAGAGGTGAAAAGTTTGGCTTTTATGCATTCAGTTAAAGCTGTTCATTGCAGACTGTTCTCTGTTTCAGCATCCCAGAGGTGAGTGGGCCCATGGCTCTGGTATTTTCCTCTGCAAGAGAAGTGGCCTTAATTGCCCCAGTTGGTGGCTGGGTCCCAGGCAGCCTGGGTGTATCCTCTGTTCCCTGTGTTCCACTGCTGGCTGATCAAAAGCCCTGTTTATCAGAAGCACAGCAAAAATTAGCAGTCCCCATAAACCCTGCTGGACACTGCAAAAGAGGTTTCCTTTTTAAAAAGTCTGTTTTGTTTTATTATTTTTTTTAAAAAAATAATTTGGCTCTTTTATTTGGCTGCTTGCCTGGTTCTGGGTTGAAAGAAAGCCACCAAGAGCTCTCTTAAGACACCAAGAGCTTTTTGCGAGGTGGTCACTGCTTAAATTGTCAGGAGTCAAATGCTGCGGCCCTTTTAGGGACTTGATACAGAGCTGTGAAAGAGGCAGATTCTCGTCTTTCAACCAAGCCGTGTTTTCAGGGACATAGGAGCTGCCAACAAAGATGTTCTATCTTTTGATATTCTATTGTTGTTTTTTTCAAAGCCTCAGTTGTTAGTCAGCCTGAAGGGAATAGCTCAGTTCTTAAGCCCTGAAAGTCTCATTTCTGCCATAGAAAAGCTATCTAGCTGGCTTGTTGGTATTCCCTTCAGAAGCTTCTGGAGGGGACTCAAGATCGACAACTCACTAATCAGGGTTGTGATCTCTACCTGGTTTCTAAGGATTTTTAAAAGCTCAATGCGCTCTGTGCATAGCCTGCACAGCTGTTTTTTAATGCCCTGGCTATACATGTTTTGATCTATGGATATGATACTCATACACAATTAAGTCTCTTCTGAATTTCATTGCTTTCAGAAGCAGCATCCATCAAAGTCACCTATAATTAATCACATTTCATATACTGAGTGGAAAAAATTGTCTTCTGTAAAAGCCCTTTGAGAACTGAGAAAAAGCCATTGAAAATAGTTCCTTAAGCCAAAATTACTGGTGGTTGTGATGCCTAATACCATATTTCCAGACAAAAAGAACATTGGGTTCATATTTTCTAACTTTATTTCCTCTGTAGAGAAAAGTTTCCCATAGTTACTTCACCTTTAAAAATGCCTGATAATGTTGGAAAAGTCCTTTAAGTTTCTATCAGCAGTCTTCTATTCATGATGCTGGCTGGCTGTTGGATGATTATTTCTCTGCAGCACTCCTGCAGAGGGCCTAAGCAACAGACTAAAGCTTTCAAGTTTTCAAAGCTGATATTTTCACTAGTGTTTCTAGACACAATAATGCCTTCAATTTTCATGCAGGCCACTCAGTCTTTCTGAGTTTGCTCACCCTGCTGATACTGTTGTTCTGATCTGGTGGACTATAACTAGTCAGGTCTTCTCTATAAACAATATGAGGAGGTCCACGGATATGAAAGCTACGTGAAGGTTCAGACATTACTCCTGTAACAGATTGCATGTGTCTGGATGCATATGAATAACACAAAAGAAATTCTGAGAAAACAGCAAGAAGTCTTGGAAGCCAAATAAAAAAAGCCATTTTCAAATAAGGCATAGCAATCATAAGGTCAGTATCAAACATTTTTGGTCCCTATTTGAATTTTACTATTAAGGAATTCAGAAATAATTTGGCAGAAATTTTAAATGGATGATGCTGACATAAATTACTACCTTATTTATCACAGAAATAAACTTGTGCATTGTGTTTGTTCACTAAACAGGAAACCTTGACCTTTCCTGCCTTCAATGAAGACCTAGTCTGACATTCTTGGCCAGCAGCTGGCTGGCCCTATGAGAGAAACTTGAGGCGTTGTAGACTGTTGCTCATATTTGTCATCACATTTGGTTCCAGAAGTACCTAAGGTTTGCAGTAACCTTCTCCCACCAGATGTACAACACAGGTGTGTGAGATGGAAGGCACTGTGAAAAGCAGCCCTCCTAGAGCCTAGTAACTCTAGAAGTTGCACAGAGGCTCAGGAGAAAGTCAGTGTTTTCAGAGCAGATTACAAGGTGTCTGGGATTGCATAGCATAGTTTTATCTCCAGACAGGTTCAGGCATGTAAAATCACAGCTATAGATTTGCTTGGCCTTCAATTTGTTACACAGAGAGAATGTATTATCTTTACCCCCAAAAGATCTCCAGGATACCAGCAAGTTCAGGTTATACCGCAGCCTCCCAGTCATGCTCTCACATGAGTAAATCATCTCTTTCTTGGTAGCTTAGAAAGGTATTAAAACTAATAGCTGGAAAACCTTTTGTCAGAACTGATAATGCATCCGTGGCAGAACAAAACTAGTGGTTAAATTCACAAGGTCTGATTTTACCAGTGAAGACCATTTGAAAGTAGGGGATCTGTTGATATCCCAGCAGCAAACACTAGCAAAAGCATGCTAAATGCTTATGGCATGTAAATAGCAGCCTCCAAATAGCCTAGGTAGAATCTCACTTTTCTGCTTGAGGTGGTTATCTGGTGAGAGAAGTTTTCTCGCTGAAGAGATAAAAAATGTAAGCCTGAGGCCAGCATGGAAACCTTCTAGGTCCAAAGAAAACCCTCTGCTTGTTTTCTAACTCCTGCTGTCACACCCACTTCTTTCATTGCTTTTTGTAGAGGATGCAGGATTCTCTCAACATTTTCACATCCTGTTGGCTGCAATGAGCCAACTCTTTTTGGAGGTCAAATATGTTATTTTGATTTGTTTAACACCTCCTCAAGAAATCTACCTTCTCCCCATGCATCATGCAGTTAACAACATCCAGGTCTACTTCAGGCATGTTCCCAACATGCTTTAGGCTTTTCAAAGTGTTAAAAATGTAGAAAGTAGCCTTCGGGCCTCTCAAAACCCATAATTTGCCGTATATTCCTGAGCTCTGGGAAATTTAATTCATCAACAAAATCTCAAATTTATTAGTTCACCTCTGCAAGCTGTAGAGTTAACATTCAAGTTTTGTGACCATGTCTTCATGATAAAGTGTGCACCATAGCCATTTTATGGTGAAGCCTCACACCCAAACCAATTTTGCTATAAAGATCTTGGCAAAATTTGAAACATATTCTTCACACTTAAATTTTGATGAAATCTTATCTGTGTCTACACACTGGAATTAAGTGAGTTCAGGCTAGTTTCCAGCATTTGCTCAACATCTGGAAAAAAATACACTTTTCAGTGATTTTTGGATGTCTTCTACTTCTGTAAACCCAAAGCTTTCCCTCCTGCAGTGGCATCAAAATGTGTAAAGGTCCATATTCTTTCTCTACTCCTGTTTTATACTGCTTCTGTTTTATCAGCCTGAGAACATTGTAAGAAATAACCAAACAGTTATGTCTCAGGAAGATTACATTTTCCTGTGTTTTTTGACATAGCTTTTTAGCCCTACTTGGAAATTCAACGTGTTTCATAATGTCTATATTCAACATTGTTTACAAATTAAGATCTGGTTTTGCCTCAAAAACTGTCTTGTTTTGGTTTTGTAAGGAGAGAGAATGATTCATGTCTTTTATACTGCTATTTTTTTAATAGATTCATCATAAAAATTAGGGTACAATAATTTTGTAATGGACAAAGAGAGGCAAAAAGTAGTATTAGCATGTTCTGTCTTGCAATTGTAATGTCGTCTTAAGTAGAAGTATAGCTTTCTTCTGTGGGGGATGCATTAACCCTTTCACCCCACAGAGGGAAAAGACATATTATGCGGATGTATATTGCAAAAAATTAATGAATCTATCCATTAAGATTAACTTTGAAACTCTTTCAAAACAGTGTATGTTATAGAAAAGTTTGAAGAAATGTCCTTTCCTCTCTAAGATAAAAACAAAGTTGTACTTTATATCCTGTGTTTCAGAAAGTTATTAGTCACAGACATAGTTAAAGTTTTAACTCGCTGTGATAAATTTCATCTTAAGGTTCTTTATTCCTTGATAAAGTGCCCACAGTGCAACAGACATGTAGCATCAACAGAAAGGAAGATGGCTCAACAGAGAAAAAATGATGTGTATTCATATTTGGAGCTCTAAAACAAAGATGAAATTTTCATATTCCCATAGCAGTAGACACTCTTCCAGAATGCATTTTTGCTATAAAAGTCTCAAGAAATAACTAAAAAAAGCCCCCTAAGATTTTATCCTGTTTCCTTTTTGTTCCATGTAATCCAACTACTTTCTGCATCTACCTTCTGAATACCTGTACTTTTAACCAGTAGGTACACAACTTCCACCTGCACTCCAACTTAGGAACCAAAGTAAGCAAGTTGAATCCTGCCCAACATCTTGAAGTCAGACAGGTTAGATCTCTGTTAATATTTACATATTCCTTCAAAGACGAGAAGACATTTTACTGTGATTCACTGTGATAACTGAACTACAGCTTTTCAACTTAAGTCAAAGGTGTTTGAATCTGTGCAACAACTCTCAGATAATGAGCAGGCAGACTGTTTCAGCTGATCTTTTTAAAAACTGTCATGACTCCCTTTGCTGAACCATCACACTTATGAAGGAAGCTACCTAGCAGAATTTTGCTTTGTTTAAAATCTAAAGATTTAACTTTTACTGGAATTCTGAACAGATTTAAAATTTAAATCAGATTTGTTACTTTGGAGACATAACAGTGAGGCTCTTACAGATTACTTTAAGGAGAAATAATCCTTGAATTTTACATGTTATCGACCTCCAAAAAATAATATATTTTATTTAAAACCTATATCAGACAAAAAAAAAAAATCGCAAAATTATGTACGTATATAATTCTACATTTACTATGTTTTCATGATAATTTTTATTCTGTACTTCTACACTGACCATATTCTTGCTTAAATCTTTCAGCCTTGTTATGATAGATTTTTTTAAATAACATTTTTTCAAAGTTCTTTTGCAATATATTTAGTCAATAGAAGCCACTTGACTGTTTGTTTAGTTGCCCTAAACTCTCTCAGGTCTCTAGGTTTCCATAAAACATTTATCATTCCCGTAACTTAAGTAAATGTTCTTTAGTTAAGCACAATTGCAACACTGTAGACACCACTACAATAACAGCATTTATCAGTAATACACTCTCCTAAAACTATTTACTCATACCATCCAGATTTTCCTGTTGATATTTTTGGAAATCAGGTTTACATTGCTATGATGACATTGAGTTGACACCACTGGTACATCTCTTCAGTCTTTAAAATGGAACCCGTGACTAGGGTAGCACAAGTAAAATTGACATAGGGGTTTTTTTTTTCAGCTCACAATATAAAAATCTACACTACCTCTGTGCATAATAGTAATCAAGAAGCTTTTTAGTCTTCCTCATCTTTGGGCTCAGGATCAAGATTCAACACAAACACTTTGCCTTTAGCTGGGCAAAAGCAGTTTAAATTTGACCATCTCATGAATGGAAATTAGTTAGCTGGATAGATTCTTGGGCATCTTCTAGAGAGACGTTCAGCATTTGATATATTTAAAGAAGAAATTCAAAGTTACAGTTTTAGATTATAGCCTTTACTCTGTTGCTTTTTATTGTCACTATCTCCATTTGGCTTGCAAGCCTCTGAAATTTTCTTTGCTCCAGTCTCATTTTAATTTTGAATCTACAGCATTCCTAGGAACCATTCTCCAATATGGAACACGAAATAAAATTGAGAGGTAACAGATTGAAGGCAAACGGAAGCAGATACTTCTTTACAAGATGTGTAGTTAAATTATGGAAACACAACAGGATGCTGAGGATGCTAATGTAGTGAAAAATTTTGGAAATCTACTGTGTCAATGATGGGGAAAATAAGCCTATCAGTATTATTAAATGTAAAGACAGTGTGTCTGGTTCATGAACCTGCCCATGAGCTAGACCCTGGAAGGCTGGGAAGTACCACTACACACTTGTTCTCTACTTGTTATACTTTTACCTGAATATTTAATGCTGGCTATGCTCAGTGACCGCTGTTCTGATCCAGAATATTTCTTCTTGCACTTTCATGTTCACTAACTCCTTTTCCCACTTCAAAGGACAAGTACTACATTTGCTCCTTTACTGTCTGCAGGTGCCTCACCTGTCTTTCATGAAGTCTCAGAAATAACCAGTACTGGATGTAAGATTTATTTAGCCATGCTAATATAATATTCAGCAAACTTAGCCCATCTGAAAGCATTCTCTTTAGCTATGTGCTATGTATTTTCCTCTTTCTTTATTCTAGCCTGAGATAGAATCCTTTTAGTTGCCAGTATTAATTGTGCTAGTCCTGTACTCGTAGCTGATCCTTTAAGTGAGAACTGAGTAAAAACCATTAAACACTTCAAGCTTCTCAGTGTCCTTCACCGTTCCTCCCTGCTGAGCAACAGAGATTATACCTTCCTGGTCTTATCTAGCTACCACTCATAGGAAGTTTTCTTGTGCCTTCTGTGTCTCTTTCTCTTCATATCTCACGCTGTGCCATATACACTGAGAGATCGCTGGGTTTATTGAAGACAGTCTTTCTCAAATGCAAAGTGGTTTTGTTCTGCTATTCTCTTCCCTTTTTTTCTATGCATCACAAGTTCTGCAATTTTATCATCACTCCCACTAAGTTGCTTTTCTCTTTCGTATTCTTAATCAGTTCTGTCTTATTAGTTAAAAAAGGCTGCTTTCCTTATCTTTAATATAAAAAAATGTTCACAATGGACTCAAAGTGCTTGCTGGTCACTTCTTGTCCTCCTTTCTCATGAGATGATAGGGTAATTGAATTGCACTTTTATAAGTTCATGTGCTTCAGATGATCTAGTTTGTTGCTTACAGGAAGACTTGGACAGCTGATCTTTCTGGCTAGGATGTTTACTCCCACTATGAATTCACTTTGTCAGTTCTTTTATCTTCTGAAGTAGTTTTTGAATGGAAAATTGCTGGAGATATCGTTAATGTCATTTTGTCACAGCTGATTAACTCCATCCTTTTTACTAGAGTAGGTAGGCCTCCATCCTCACATGTTGAATGAGATTTCATTTCAAAGGGCTAAACTGTCATCCACACCCAGATATTCTAGGGCATTATGTCCATGCCTGTATCTTTTTGCAATACCAAACTGTTGGCAACATAAAAAACACAGGAAGATGGAACAGATACTTTTCTGAAAGCAGCCATGTATGCTCTAGACAGTTCATTCCATATGCATTTAATTCAGCTGGGAAACTTGTCTTTAAAACAAAGCTTTGATGGTGTTAACTATTTTTGTTGGCTTATAATAATATTTCAGGATGAACCACAGTGAATGCTGCAAAATGTTTTCTTGAAACCTATGAAGTTTCTGAGAATTTTTTGACACTTAGGGGTTATCTTTGACCATTATTTTTAAGGTGAAAACCTAGTCGACATCTCACAGGTTGAAATACAAACTTCTCTGCACTGGGGTTCAACTCAACTGCTTTCTTTGTTCTAGTTATGATCATTCTGTGGAAGTCTTTGTTACTGAAAGCAATTTCACATTGTACAGTGTAAGCTGAAAAATTGTTCTTGCTTAATGAAGTTTTTGCTTCAGTTGCTATGGCTCCCATCATCGTTAATTCATTACCAGAGAACAGAAAAACAGATAAATTAGAATACTGTTGTCATGGCGTAGGTAACAGGAATCTAATGAGTATATGAGTGACAGAAAAGAAGAACAAATAAAAAGCTATCATTCCTGGTCTCAGTTTACTCAAAGATTTCAGAGTAACAATGTACCAAAATTCTTATAAAAGAAACATAAAGGAATAGTCTAAATAATGACTCAGGTAGACTATAAGAAAATTATCTCTATTAATTTATTGATTAAGATAACCAACTTTACTGGATAAAAAATGTCTGAGAAAAACAATCCTTCCCCCCATCCCCAAATGCTTTGGAGATGTTTCTGTGTTTCTTTAGGACCCCAGATTATATATTAATAATAAACAGAATAGAAGAGAATGTATCTTGTTTCCCTACAAAGCTTTGTAGGAAGATCCAAGACTGACCTTAAGGCATGAATACAGTAATGGATTATAAATCAAAATAGAAAGGAGTCTTCTTGGTGGAATATTAATTAGTCATGAATGTGATACCGTATCTGTGTTTGCTATCTCCTTGTTCTCTGTAGCACCTAGAAGCCCTAACTGAGCCTGACCATCATTGTGTGATGTGTTCACTCAGTAAAAACTCTGTGATAATCTCCCTAAAAGTTTTTATTTACAGTTTAAAAGCAAAAGAGGCAAAGCTTACCTGATCTAAGAGGGAACAGCAGAGTCATGTAATTAGCTCAGTACCATGCTGCTGCTGAGTGGTGGCAGAGTGTAGAACAGTTTTCCTGTCTCAGTCCAGTAGGAAACATTTGAAATATGAAAGATAAACTGAAACTCACTTTAAACTTCATCTTTGGTGACAACCTCATTCCTGTTGGCCTTTTTTTAGTGAAAGATTGATTTGAATAGGTCAGAAACATATGAATAACTCTTAGATGAGATATTGGTCTATGTTTTTGTCAGCAACACATGAACTCATGTTTAATTCTTCCTGTAATCCTTCCCTCAGCATTTAATGAAAACATCATTTAAAATCTCTGTCCATAGATGCTTTTTCCCTTTGCTCAGCTGATCCCGAGATACAGAAAGCCTTCATTCCTCTCAAACCTCTATACTTTTCCCCCACTGCTAAGATAAGTATTTGCTTTCAGATATTCACTTCTTGATTCAAATCAGGCACTGCCTGCAGCCTGCTCATACCCACAGCTTGTTAGTCTTCAGCTAGGCTGTGTAGCCCTCATGAGAACCTGAGCAAATCTCTTCAGTGAGAGACGGTACAGACCAGGAAACAGTTCTTAAGTGCCTGGTAAACATCACTGGCTCAGAAACACTTGTAAATAAGTAACCATCTTGCTTATGGAGTTTATTTATTGTAATGGGATAAAGTGAAGAAAACTTGTTTTATTTCATCAATCCTTTTGAGGTACATGAAATTTTACTTATTGCCAAAAGATGCCTGTGAAGAAAATTACTATCTCAATGATGCTCCTCTGGAAGGAGATAAGAGTAGTAGTCCTAGACACAGAGACATGAGAACCCATCTGGGAGAGGTGTGGAAGTGAGCTAAGGTGTCGAAACCTCAGCAGAAGGCATTTGTCTGCCTTATAAGGGACAGTTAACAATCATTCATTTTATACATTCTTCCCACCTTCCAGGATTTTATAGACTTCAAACATTTTTTTTTTTTTTTTTTTTTTTTTTCCCAGGCTGTGGAATCCTAGTCTATTGGCATCTGGCAGGAAGGAATCATGTCAAACTGTTTCAACAAGTTGGAGTGATAAGGAAGAAACCACAGAGGTCATATATCTTAGAAAGCCTTATGATACAGCTTCACATAACTTTCATAAGCAAGTCAAGAAAACTAAGTGAAACTGCTGTAGGGTGAATACAAAACTGTTTTTAATGTCAGAAAAGAAGGATGTATAAGTAGATTTCAGTCAGTTTGGGTCTAGTCAATATTTTCACTTATAACTTGGAAGAAGGAATAGAATATGAGTTTATTAAATCTGCAGATGATCCAGAACTGGTCAGGTTGTAATGAGATAGAAGAACAGGTTTAAAGTGCAAAATTATCTTGATAAATTGAAGAAATGTTCTGAAAAACTAGGATTCAATTCAATAAAGACAAGTACAAATTTTTATATTTTATCACAAATCATGAACTGCACAAATACATAATGAGGACCAATTAACCAGGAAGTAGTTTGGGAGAGAAGGACTTGGCGAAAACAGTGAGTCAAAACCCCAAAATGTCATATTATTGTTTAAAAGCAGTATCATTGAGGTGTATAAGGGAAACACAATGCAGGAATAAATATTTCTATGCTGCTCAGCATTGATAAAGCTGTTGCTGGGATACTGAATCCACTTTTGGGCCTTATGGTCCAATAAAGACAGAGAAAGAGAAGAGGAAGGCAGTGATATGGAACTGAAGTATGACCAGTGAGGAAGGATTTTAAGAAATGGGACTGTCTAGAGGAAACTGGAGAGAAGAGCAGTAGTGTTCTAATATGTAAAATAACTCTGCAAGGAGGGAATAATCCCTTCCTTATATTCCCTGTGAATGGTCTGTCCTATTTCAGAGAGAAATGAACTCTCTGAAAGAGTCTCTGAAGCAAAGAAAGTTCAGGTTAGACATTAAGGAAAACTTTGGACATGAAGGCTCATTCACAACTGCAACAGAGACACAGGAATCTCCCTTGAGATTTTTTACAAATAAGTTTAATAAACATATTTTTTAGATGTATATCAGAACAATTTTGATATTCTTGATCCTTTGTTTCATGGGTGGATGGGTTTTGAAGACTACTTGATGTACTTCTCATCCCTGTTTTTTAGATGGCATGTATATATGTAGGTAGAAACATGCAAACTAATGGGGAATGCAGAATAGAGTAATGATACAAGATGGCAAGGTGTTGGCTGCATTTATCTGCTTAGATAGGATATGATAATCAAACATCTGCAGCTCTGTAGCTTCAACTCAAACATTATTCCATCCTGAGCAGAAAATAAACATGAAAGATGACAATCTACCCAGTAAACAAACAGGCACCTGTGTATACGCTCTCTTCACTATCTTATGCATTAAGGATTGGATTGATAACAAATACTACATTTTGTCATCAATGAGCTACAACACAGGTTATAAAGCCTCTTGCTAAACAACTACTTAATATCATAGAGAAGTAGGCTAGTTTCAAGAAGATAGAACTGCTCCTGGATCTCCAACAGTCTCTTGGCTAAGACCCTGCGTTAATGTTACCACTATAACCACTTAAACTTGGTCACCACTAAACTAAGCAGTTCTGGGAATCACATGTGTATTACATTCAAAGGAAGTATGCCAACCACAGGATTACTAGGTTTTTTAGGAATACGCACACACAGAGGCAAGAAACTGTCAACAAATCTCTTCCTTTTCTCCAGGAGACATACTTGCTGAGAGTTCATCCTTCGATTACATCTGGGGCATACTGCAATGCAAGTTAAGGCACTGAGATTTTGTTTCTTTTCTCCTTGGCAAGTTGCCATCACATGACCTCAAAGCTTGCACATTTTCTTTGGTCCAAATTTTTTTTAGATGTTTTCCTGTTTCTTATGTTGACAGAACTACCATCTCCTAAGTAGATGAGAGTGTAAGGCCCTGGTAGGGTCAGTAGGACAGGGAGCATTCAGTGTGCCTCATGATGCAGAGGCACAAAGTGTGGTTTTGCAGATCCCAAAACAGCAGCTTTCTCAGTTGAGATGAGAGAAAAATATGGACACGCCTTTATTAACAGTAGCCCTTATTTGAAGCCTCTGAGAAAATTTTTCAATAACAAGTACATTTTGTGTTAAAGAGAAGCTAAAATCACCATCATCAATCAAACATGTATCGCATGTAGTCAATAGTAGTACAAAGTACCACCTGCCTACAATCAAACAATGAATCATACCTCTATCCTGATACACAAAACTGCACTTCAATCTAATGAGTGCAGAAACCAAGCAAAAGACATGAAGTAAGAATAAGACCTCTGTAAAGAAGTGAGAAGTATATTATCCAAGAATTCTGTCCCATCAGTACACGATTATACATTTAAAAAGATTTATACGTCAATTGTACAAAGTTGGAGAAACAACCCTTCTAATTAAAATTTGAGGCTTTAGATAGCTGTTTTCTAAACTGTTCAGGGGGTCTAGTGGTCCAAAGACACTGAGATAAGGAGAGCTCAGTTGTAGTCAACCTGTAAGGTCTGATTTTCTTGTTTCCTAAATTTTTCCAGGATTCTAATATTGTAATAATTTACCCCATCACCCTGTATAATGTAGCCCATAGTATTTTCCTGAATTAACTCCTCATTCAAACCCAATAGCTATGGATGAAAGGAGAGAGATCTTTTAGAAGAAAAACAGCCATTCACTCAGACACTACCACACCACACGCTCCTACTGAAACTCCAACAAAAACTTCTGGCAAATTGTTCCAATCCTCGTTTCATGTTTAAATTTTGAATGTTTTTCTAGACTGAATCTGTCCAGCTGGCAGCTAAGGGGCTTCATGGTGCTTTGTCCCATACAGAATCACAGAATCACAGAATGTTAGGGATTGGAAGGGACCTTAAAAGATCATCTAGTCCAACCCCCCTGCCAGAGCAGGAATACCTAGATCAGGTCACACAGGAACATGTCCAGGCGGGTTTTGAATGTCTCCAGAGAAGGAGACTCCACAACCTCTCTGGGCAGCCTGTTCCAGTGTTCTGTCACCCTCACTGTGAAGAAATTCTTCCTCACATTTATGTGGAACCTCCTATGTTCCAGCTTACACCCATTGCCCCTTGTCCTATCATTGGATGTCACTGAGAAGAGCCTGGCTCCATCCTCATGACATTCACCCTTGACATATTTATAAACATTAATGAGGTCACCCCTCAGTCTCCTCTTCTCCAAGCTAAAGAGACCCAGCTCCCTCAGCCTTTCCTCATAAGGGAGATGTTCCACTCCCTTAATCATCTTTGTGGCTCTACGCTGGACTCTCTCGAGCAGTTCCCTGTCCTTCTTGAACTGGGGGGCCCAGAACTGGACACAATACTCCAGATGTGGCCTCACCAAGGCAGAATAGAGGGGAAGGAGAACCTCTCTCGACCTACTAACCACTCCCTTTCTAATACACAATACATTGATTGACGGTTTATTTTCAAAGTTTCCTTCCCCACATAGGTTCTTGCATGCTAGGATGAAATCAAGGTGATCCAGCTCATATTTTCCATACAGTGAATTGGTCCTTTAAGATAGCAAATACATGGCGTTTATTCTCTTTACGCAGGACAAAGGCAACAAAGTCAGTCACTTGGCATTCAGTATGCTTCAGCTTTCAAATCTATAATTATTGTATTCTTACCTTGCTTTCTGGATTGTAGAATGTTCATCTTTAAAATTAAAAATTTTCCAAGGACGTACCAGTAATATCAAAGTTGACAACTTCTCACATCTGAGTGAAATAGGCATCCCTCATCACAGCACACAGTTTTGTTACATGTACATTATAAGAAGAATCTTAAAGACCCCCTTCTGCTGTTCCATAGTGGGATCCAGTGATCTTCGTCAGACACAAACTGTTACTGTATTTAATGTTTTTTGAAGTTTGCTTTATAGATATTCAAGATCAGTTACTCTAAATTATCAGGGAGTTAAGCAGAGGTCCTGACAATTTGCCTTCCTCTTTTGCCATATCATCCTTCCCACATAGAACTTGCAGTTTTAACATTCCAGTCATTCAAATCCTGCAGAGTTTTAGTACCAGTAACTAAACCAAGTATATTCTCCCAAACAAACAATTACAATTCTCTATGAGGATTGCGCAGGATCCTGATATTGATGTATAGATATATTGATGTGTTGATGTATAAAGAATGTCTTCTTATTCTGTCCATTGTGGGCTTGATTAATTTTGATTTTATTGTCTTGATTTGGCATAAAATGGATACTATTCTACTCTTTTGCTCTCTGAACCTTCAGCCTTTTGGTAGATTTTTGATTTTGTATTGCAGCCTCTTCCCCAGTAGAAAGGTTCTTCCATACTGCAATTGACACTAAACATTTTTATTGCTTCTTCCACTATGGCATCACTGCTTTATATCTGACATCATATACCTATGCAACTATTCAATTTGAAACTCTTCAAGGATGGGTGATCACTGTGAATTGCTTCACTGCCAGTCCACCCAAACTCTCCATGTGTTATCACATACAGAAGTGTCATTTTCACTAATATGCAATTTCACTAGTGGAACTTCTCCTGCCAACCTTGAAATGCCTTCACAGAATGATGTCATGAGACTTGGCTCCAGAGAGACAGCAGTTTGTTATTGTCTAGCCTCCTTTACAAGCTGTTCTCTCTATTCTTGTTAGAGTAGTAGTCTTGGATCCAAAAAGATCCCTTCAGTTCAGCTTTAACATCTTGCAGGTGGCCCTAAAAGCCAAACTCGTGTTTCTGTCATGCAAGTTCCCAGCTCCATTTAACCAGCTGAATCTTCAGAGAGAGCCTCTGCAGTTTCCACTTGAAACTCAGCAGTACTTGGATGTTTCTAAATGTACTCAATTCCTCTCATTTATCATCTTCTTAGTAGTTACGATCCTTCTATTTACATACGCTTCCAGGATATTGTGCCACCAGTTTTACCTCCAATACTCATGAAATACACCTCCTTGATTCTGGCTTCCTCTCTTCACATTTTTTATTCACCTTGATTCGGGTTGACCATGTACTACCTGGCCTTTCTAAGGTTTCTTAATGATTCCTAATGTCTCTGAGGTTTCACAGTAGAGAACTTTTATTACATACAGGAGGAGTACCTTCTAGTCTCAGGAAGCAAAGAAAGCACAACACCTATTCCATCTCTTTTCACCATGATAATAAATGTTAACTGTATGCAAGGCAAAATCTGCTCAAATATTTTCTAAAACTCTTACTAAATCCTCCTGTCTGCTGCCCTTGTCCATCTGATCAGGGGATCACAAAGCAGTTGACAAGCACATGAAGGTTCACAGCTTAGCTCAACCTCCCATTTGATTCCAGTGATTAAAAATTTAAAAATTTAAACCCCAGGGCAGATATTATACCTGTAGAATCCAGCAACATAATCCTAAAAGGGAAACCTACACAAACAGGCATGTTTTTTCCAGCATCTAGTGGTGAACTTGACAGTGCTATTTTAACGTTTGGACTTGATGATCTTAAAGGTCTTTTCCAACCAAAACAATTCCATGATTCATAGATGGCAAACAACTCTTGCCAATTCATTTGAGGGGTGAATGTATTTCACTAGTGGGTAGATTAATTCTTTCTCATAAAAATAATACTTAAGAACACTTTTTCCCCCCAAGATGTATGTTCACATTCCTACATGCATCATTACGTGACAAAAATGCTGTGCATATGTACATAGACATAGCTACTGGAACCATGAGTATATAAAAGAAATGCACATAACTGCAGTATTTTTGGACGTACAAGTAGTTTTGCTGCTCTTTGAAGGTCTGTCTCATAACTCGTAGTATTTAAGGCAGGGTTTTTTTTCTCCCCCGGATTGAAAAATAGGTATAATTATCAGAAGAGGCACCACTATTTCCAATGCACCTCTGTGAATAAATATCAATTAGTTCACGCATCATGAAATGATAATGAAATATTACAACTTCTTCTGTGATAACAGTGTAACTTTTCATGCCAGTTCACTTGCAATCATCCTCTCTAGATTGCTAATTATATGCCTCAAGCTATATTTAGTAGAAAAGATTGAACTATTTGTTCTTTTGTATATTTTGTCAGAATAAGAATAAGCCTGGATGAAAAATCTTTGGACTTGTTCACACAGGAAAAAAATCAGAACTCAAACCTACTGCATTGTTTACTTGACATAACTGTAAAATACCTCACTTCCATGTGCAGAAACACTCCTTAGAGCCTATGGATCTTCTAACCACACACTGGACTGTTCTTGTAAGTCTTTCAGCTTTTAAGTTGCTATTATGCCATGGCATGTATGCCTACACACTATGGCAACTCTACTAAAGAAATAGCAGCATGCACAGATTTTACAGGTATCCACATGATTTTTCCTGGATCAATGTCATTGACTCTATGGTCTCCTATCACCCACATCATAGATTAAAGGATTTCTTCCTTTGAAAAATCATGGAAATAAAATCCTCCCTCCCATTTAACTTGTGCACAGGATAGAGCTTATTTGTACTATCATCTCTTGAACATTGAGTAAAACCTTGTACCTCAGTGATCTTATCTTCTACTTAGCTCCAGGCTAGTTTTGTCAGTGCCCTCACTGTAGCAGTTTAAAGCTTCCAAGTCTGGTGTCCAGGTTTGATGTGCAAAGGTCTGACTGAAGAGATGAGGCTCTGGATTCAGTGGTGTATCTGTCTCTATGGAGACTCCTATAGAAATTGTGCTATTTATGTTACTTGCAGTGATGAAACAAAACCGAGGCTAGACCCTGAAATACAACCTGTCATGGTAGATGGAGGAAGCGCTGACAAAATACTACGGCCCTGCTTACACAAAAGGCACAAGAGACCAGATGATCATAATTTTCCTCACTAACTCTGAAACCTGTGAAATCGCAGCCTAGCTGGTGCTATATTTAGCTGAGATCAGTTTCAGGGATATACAATTATTTGGCAGTCTTCCTCTGTTCTGAGGGATGGATTTGGTTGCCGAGGGAAGCATTTAAGTGCTACTTTATGAGGTATCTACATTTATGAGACATCAGCAAAAAATGTGAAATCCTTAACATGACAGATATTTTTCAGATATTTTCTTTTAGCAAGAAAATCTCAAGTCATGTGCTCCTGAAAGCTAACAAAATATCTGTTGTTTCGATCTCAGTGGAAATGTGTAAGGAGATCAAGGTTGTTGCACAGGTAACAGTCTTTACAGGAAGCTGAGCTTTCACATCAATCTTCTTGTAGTGGAAATTTATGCATTTATGTCTCATAACATAATTTTCCCTGCATCTGAAGTACTCTCAGCATGTATAAATGCATCTTCAGTAACTCTTGTTCATCGATATAAACCAACCTATGCAATATGAAAATGATGCATGCATATTTCCTAAACAAAGCAAAGGGAAGGGAGCTGGGTAGCTTATGTGCATGCTTTACAGGATTTGGTCTTCACTTCTCAGAAAAGTACTTTAAAGCCAATCATGTCATCAACAACTGAAAAGAGTTGTCATCTGTCGTGAATCTGGGAACCTGTAGGGAAGAAATCTGTGATCTTTGCCCAGCTTATAATGATTTTGCATTAGAACTGGCACTAAGCAGAGTGTCTGATGTTCCTGCCACCTCACCCTATGTATAGTGGAGCACAGTAGGGATCCACATCATAGGTGGCTGCCCCTTCATGCTGAGCTCACAGCATCAGGGTAAGAAGGCAGAAGAAAGTTTACAGTGCCTTTTTCCCTGCTGCCTTGTTGTCGCAAATAGACAGTACCACTCTCCAACCTAACTTTCTACATGAGCCCTATTAGCTCTGAAAGGAAGGGCAATAATATCAAACATAATCACCAATATATGTGCAATGGGAAATTATACAACCGTTTAGTTGACAGCTCTAAAGGAAAGGGAAAGAAAACCTAATCTTGTCACAACAACAGACCTCTTTGAAAGACATTTTTTACTTTTACCTGCTGTTTTTAAGCAAAATAATTTTATTCTGGACAGCCTGTTCCTGGAAATGGCCTCATAATTGCTAACTTTATCTTCTGCTGCCAGTGTCTGTTTAATCACCTCCTTGTTGCATTCACAGCCCACACACTGACGCAAAATCTCCTCCAGTTCTGATCCTTCACCTATTAGAGTCTAGTCCCAAATACTTCTCTAATGCTGAATGAGCAAACACCAAGTCAATGTGAAAGCCAACCAAGCATAACTTGCTGCAGAGAGTATTTCTGTGTGAATTTCTCCTTTGCATCTCAAATATAGCCTGACAATATGGCCTGCAGGATGCTGGAATTCAATAGTTGCAGACATTTAAAAACAAATACTTTTGCTGTATTTTAAAATATATTTGTTTAAACTGCTACACTGATTTATCGATAATGTAAATGAAACTTTAAGTTTAGTTACTTAGAAAAAAGGAATCGGAACCTGTTGTCAGTGTTCATGGCCTCCTCCTCAGAGATGCTGGCCACCCGTGGCTTTGGTGCTGCGATCCACCAACACCATTGAAAATGAACTGTTTTACTCAAGTGTTGAATTGTAAGGTTAGGGTTGCTGAGACCTGAGTTATGTACTGGCATATGCCATTGAAACCAGCTCTGGAACAATTCCACGTAGGCACTGCAAACCCCTGCTTTGTGCACCTGGGGACTTTGGCACAAAAAAGTAAAGCATGTCTGGACCTTGAGCATCTCTAGGCTTGGAAAGTAGCTGAACAGCAGCATTTTGCAACCCTCTTGTGACTGTTTTGTACTCAGGTGCCTGTATTCCATCTAAGGTCCGCTTTAGGTACCTAAGCCCTTGTTTAGGTATGGCCTCGAAGCTTAATTTTAGGCATCCAGGAATTTTGGTGCAATGCCAGTATTTTGAAGCAGTGGAGGAATTTCTGCACCTAATCCAGGAGATAAGGCTGCAATACATGTCCCTGGAATTTACTGAGACATACCCAGTGCCGGCGCAAGGCAGCCACACAGCTTTTTGCGAAGGCATGCATCTTCCAGGCACTTTGGGAATGAGCATGGGGCCAGACACCTTTCTGGGACTCAGAAGCTACGTGGGAGGTAGCATAACAGGAGTTAGGTTTTATGGCTGCCAAAAAACAGATCAGTAGGAATCATTTTGGTACACATCTGCACAAAACTGAAGCAATGCAGAGGGAAATCAGGCGGCTGTGTTTACCACATGTGTACTTTCACCATGTATGAACAAGCTGCGCTCTATTGTCTTTCTGCAGAATATGTTACTTCCCCAGGAAAAGGGTAAATACTATATTTCCACGTGGGGAAGCAATAGTTTGCTGGATTGGAAGGGACAGCTGGCATGTGTCTGTTGTGGCAGTTTCCCTCTGTGCAGTTGTCAGGATGCAGCACAATGCTGGCTGCTGGAGTAAAAGAGAATTTTAATGAACAAGCTGCAGGGAGAGAAATAAAACAGATCTGTCGCTATCCAAGTGATCAGCCACTCAACATGCACATGAAATTCAGATATGGCAGAATAGCAAGTCAGTGTCTGTGATCAGTTTGGATTTTTCTTTTCATTGACTTTCTTGTATAAAATCTATCCTGGTGCATCTATGCAAATACAAATTTACCTTGAAACTACACCTAAATCCCAACCCATTAGTAACCAGCTTGTCATTGTTGCTAGTCTGTTGCTGTTGCACACCTTACATTTTTTGCCATTACTTTAAAGAGCCCATTTTATGTAAACAATCAATTTATCTGCTGTGATGCATTTTTGCCTGAAATTCAGGCTATGTTTATAGACGTTACATCACCATGTGTTTTCCACCGCTCTCTTGGAAAATAAGATCAAAGTTTCCTTGGAGAACGTGATGGAGCTTGAAGTTGTGTTGTCTTTTCTACATAGTCTAGCTGTGCTGAGGGAGGACCTTGGGGAAGGGAGGACCTCTTTGGGAGGATGTCAGGGAAGCTGCATCCGACAGCATGTTGGTGGGGCGTGGGGTCTCCAGATCCAGCGTTGAGTTTCAGTGTTGTTGCCAAATAGGTAATTTTCACTTTTAAATCCCCTGACATTAAATCAACCGATGAAATTTTAAAATAAATTAAGCATTGGCTACATTTTTTTTATTATTAATGATTTTGCAATATGCAAGAAGGAGAGTCAGATTCAGGGGCATGGTTCTGTACTGTCAGCACTGCCTTATACCCACTACAGTGGTAGGACTGTAGGGACACTGTCTTTTGTACAGCTTATAGCCACACTGATGAACAGACAAATTTGGACAGAGGAGGAGTCTTCCTTCTGCTTCCTTCTGCTGTTATGAATTCAAAATGCCCAGTATCACACACACAAAATGGGAACAAAGCCGAGTCAGAATTGGGGAGCATGGGAGTAAAACCCAGACCCCCTGAAATCATGGCACAGTTTTCATTGACTAAGAGTGATGAGTATTTTTATAGAATTGTAGAATATCCTTGGTTGGAAAAGACCTCTAAGATCATCAAGTCCAGCCACTAACCTAGCACTGTCAAGTCCCCACTAAACCAATGTCCCACAGATGTGACTCTTTTCCAGGACACCAGCAGTGCTATTCACCCATGAGAAGGAAAACTTGGGTGGGAAATTTGCAAATCTTCCATTGATGGTGACAGGAAACTCACTAAACTAACTGAGAAGCCAAAATGAAGGATTGTGGAAGGGAAAGTCTGCTGCATTTTTCAGTGCTGACAGAGGGACTTGGTTAATTTCCCTGACTTAAACAGATTTTGTAACATTCAGTGGAAACCAGGCACCAAATTTCTCTTCCTTCCTTTCAAAATCACAACTGCAGCCTTACAAAAATAAGTAATTAACAGTTATTTGTCCTTTTGCTCAGGTTCTTGCCTCTACCTTGGGACTTTTCCTAGGAGCACCTATCTCAGCCCTTTGGATCTCATGATTTTCATTTCCTACAGTCTGTATGTACTTTCCTAGGAACACTCAAAGGCAATGAGAAAGTATTGACATTTTGATAAGAAAAGCACAGAGATATAACATGCCCTACAGAGCAATGTGCTGTCAGCAGACCACCTGGTAAAGGGGGCCAAGAGGCCTTCTATAAGAGTGACTTGTTTTTCTTTTCACTACTTCTTGCTCAGTGCAGTGAACAAAGGGGAAATGAAGGGCCTGATCCAGAGTTTATTGATGAAACACGGAATCTTCCAGCTCGATTTGGCTTCGCCATGGATTTTGGCAGCAGTTCAGCCTTTAACGTTTTCTACCCTTAAAGAGATGTTAGCTGCTATTAGCCCCAGTGACAGGTTCTTCTTTTGTCTTTTTAAACTGTAATTCTTTTTCAGCTGGAGTTGTCTGTAGGGTAACTAAGTTAACACTTTGCTCTGGGGTGACATTTTCATTTCCAGTCTACAATCTTATAATGAAAGTAGCTTACAGCGACTTCACTCCCTGTGCCTCTGACTGCTGTGGAAGCTCCATAACTTCTCTATGAAGTGCTGTGGGCTTGGACTTTACCCCATGACCTTCTGTACTCTCTCCTTGTTTTCCAGTCTCTTCAAGTCTTTGTTTTATTTAGTGTGTGTAGGTGGATATAAAGGAACACTTCAAAGCTGAACCTTGTTGCTCTTAGCAGTCTCTGCTTTGGCAGACACACCTCTCAAAACAGCCATGGCTGCATTTTGTGATGCAGCAGGTCATATTGCACCAGCTGCTGTTAGCTCAGGATAGATCAAGACCTCTTCACATGCCTCTACTTAACTTCTTGTAAATCTGTACGTGGGAACCACAGTCCCAAGAAAGACAAGATCTATCAAGAGATAGAACAAGCTACAGAAAGAAAAAGGGGAAATGTTTTTGTCAGGTTATGTAGGCTAATAAAGAGACCTGGTCCAAAGTCCAGTAGGAATCTCAATTCTAACATCAATGGTCTTCATAGCAGAACCTAAATTAACCGCCTCTATTTTCTCAAGTGGTGATTCCTTTACCTCATAAGGTGACAATTCTGCCCTGGGATAGGATATTGTTGGGAGCTGAGGGTCATCCCCATTCTCTATGCAGCTGCCCACAAGAGAAGAGGTGAGCAGTTGCAGGTTTGATGGATAAGAAATTCTGATTTATTTTCAAGAGGTGGTATTTCTTCAGGGATTTGCAAAGACAACTGGATCTCTTGCACCATCCATCTCTCCCAAGACTTCCTATATACCTTGCCCTAAACTTCAGCTAAGTATGTTTTGCACAATGTTTGGAAGATACAAAGATTTCACACGCACCAGGACTCCAAGAAAGCAACAAGAAAGTAAATTAGAAGAAAAGAACAGGGAAAAGGAAAGCCTATTGCTTTGTGTCTCTATGAAAAGCATTGAATTCCAATGCTCCCTCTCTGTTGTTCATGTCTTGCTGTGCTGTCTCTAATGCAGTCTATAAACTCCTCAGTGCAGACACCTGCTTGCTTTATTTGTACTCATAAGATGTTCTTTGAATAAATTGCTAACAACTACAACAATAATAATATTGTGCAACAGTGGTATTTACCATAGCTAAAGCAGACAATGGGGAGTTCCCTAACCCAGAGCAAAGAAGAACTTACAAGTGCAGCACAATTAAAAGGTGCTAATATCATTAATTATTATTAACACTTGTTTTTCTGTAGCAGGAGGAGCTACCAGCAGATTCATATCCCAGTGCTGCACACTGCTGTTCAAAAGCATAATAAGATCATTCCTGCCCTGTAAAAGAATACATTCAAAAGCTTTTCTCTTGCAGAGTGTTCACAGACGAGGGAATAATGTACCTCTGAAGAGCAGCTCGCAGGACTCCTAGGCAATGCAGACAGAGGAAGAATAATGTTCCCATTGTACAGATGGGGAACATGGAGATTTGCATCAGCTCACAAAAAAAACATGGAACAGTATGGCAAATCCAAATCTCCTGATGCCCAGTACTGTACCTTAACTACTAGGTTGTCCTTAAGTTACTGCTTAACAGTATAGAGCATTTCTAAAAATTTCTTCAGTATTGAATCTTTTAGCCATTCAAAACCAAGCAATCTAAATTTAATTCTCTTGAACTGATACTGGATTCAATTTCCTAAAAGTTTAAGATATAAAGCATAATACTGTGTGTATAGGAAGAATAAAAGAGGAGTCTTAAAGATAAAATTAATGAGACACAGATAGAAAATGATAGTACGGACTTTCTAACTCCTGTCTTAATAAAGGACAATGTTCTGGTACACTGAAAACTACCAGAAAAATTTTATTACATCAAATATAATGTGACTGCAGGGCATACCTGACTCTTTAGATGACAATGGTTTTTGGTTTTTGTGAACTCTTTTCCTGAACTATTTGACTTAACATACATATTTTTATTTTGTATATGTTTATAACTTTTCAAATGTAAAGTTTGTTCTACTTCATCTTTATTCTTCTGGACCCTAACATTTTCCCTTTATATTCTCTGAGAATATCATCTAGGAAAACAATAAAGTGCAATTTTTTAACCGCATGAGGTCCACATATGTGAGATACTTCATGTTTTGTATGAGCCAGGAAGAAAACAATTAACTCCACA
This sequence comes from Podargus strigoides, assembly GCA_028020825.1. Classification (NCBI taxonomy): domain Eukaryota; kingdom Metazoa; phylum Chordata; class Aves; order Caprimulgiformes; family Podargidae; genus Podargus; species Podargus strigoides. The sequence goes on from CM051621.1 coordinate 15,556,162, forward strand.
ATAAATTTTCTCTCTTTAAAATTCCTAAAACTGATGGGATGCCACTAAAATGAAAATCTAAAGAGGTCAGTTCTTTTTCTGTACTTTAATATGGCTAAAACTGCAAAAATAGTAATATGACCCTTGCACTCCAGAGTATCGCTTCTGTCTGATCTTTGAGGATGCAAATTTATTTCTTGGATGACTTCTTACTGCCAACTCTGCCTGTACCAGCTCAGGATTTTAATGCAGAAGATGCCTGATTAAATCCCAGGTGAGTTAAGATGGCTGCCAGCATACTAATACTTGATGTTAGTATACTTTTTAATTTCACAAATTATATTAAAAAAAGCTTTCTTCAGACTATAAATCAAACACTCCAAAGGTAGGAAGTGCTAACATTAATGTAGATTTTGGATCTAGCGGTACTACCCACAAGACCATCCCATATGATAGTTTTTAATTACTTGATGAACATCTACTTTTCTCACAGGACCCATGTGCTTTTAGTACATTGAACTATGTTTTCTGTACCACTTGCTAAGTAAAAACATAAAGGTTAAAGTTTATGAAGCTAAACCATGTCACTGTGGAGTGAATAATTACTCCACGAAGGAATACAACTAGGGTTCTAAACACAGGCAAGTAAATGGACTTCTGGATGCATTCACTGATTTTCTTCTCCTGCCATTTATTCTCCTCCCTCAAACACTAATCAGGAAGCCATTTCCTGAAAATATCTGTATTTTTGTTTAGTATTTTGTGTACATATTTACTGATGAACTGTTGAGGCTGGGGGAAATTAACGCACAAACTCCCTTGGAATATGTCTGTACCATGATGTCTCTACAACTAGGAGGCCGCTCACACTTTCAGGATGTCTAATCCAGTCTTCAGTTCCTGTCTGAGCTTTTGCCATTGGTTCCTCCTTGGTGCTGACTTCATGCTGAGACATGGAGGCATGTTGGTCCCCTGTACTGTTGATGTAGGCTTTTTCTTCAAATCCTGTGTCAGACCAGGTGGTAGATGAGATCACAAGTCACATCATGACCTCTGTATGGGGATGGCATCTGACTGCTGCTCTTCTGCAGTTATCTAATTTCCTTCCTTCATTTTTTGGATCTGCAGTGACTCTGTATAATCTATGCTCCTCCAGCAGCCTGTGCAGTTGTCTTTTCCTTGCTTTCCATGGTCAGGCCATGGTTTTGACTTCCTTTGTGTCTCTCCGGGGTTAGAAGCTAACTGCACCTCTTGGAGTTCAGTCTCTGACCTCTGAGTGGCAAAAAGAAATACAACTATGGCAGGGTGCATTCAAGGATGCTCAAACATGCTATCAGGAATGCCTTCTTGGATCTCTCAGCTGTGTCGTCTGGGTCTTGGTTACAGAGTCACCAAGTAGTAGGGGTTGAAAGGGACCTCTGAAGATTGTCTAGTCCAACCCTCCTGCTCGGGCAGGTTCTCTTCAGTGTTGACCCTAATTGTCTAATACAGAGGCTGAACTTTCAGGAGAGGTGTCCTGTGCTCACCTCCCCATTTGGTATCAACGCATCTTTAGTCCACTGTGGCTTAGTATCTGAACATGGTGTGAAAGGTATGCATCTGCACAACATAGTTGAAGTTTCTTGGTGACAATTCTTCTTGAGTGTCCTGCAGACAGTATATCTCAGAAATAGTGTAGTTCTGTGTTGGGAATATGACATTAAAATGAGAAAGGAGTCTTCCAATCTTTTCCCAGAGCTTGGCTACAATTTCAAAAAGTTCTCCTTGATGGGGAAGGGAAGACCCTTTTCATACTTCACACTGTTCTTTCCAAACTCAGACACTAAAGTAGTTTTATTTCAAAAGCTTTTGTATATTTATCCATCTCATTATGAAAACTCTTAAGTCTGCTCACATTAATGTTTGCTCCACACTGTAGTCATCCTACACTAGGTAGGAATGAATTTCTTTCTGCAGCACTAGGTCTTTACAATCTAGTGATTTCTGGAGTGCAAGTTTTCTTCGTGATGTATTCTCTTTGTCATTGCACTCACTATCCACAAAGGGATACATACAACACAAAACCAGACTATGAGATTCATCCAGCTGAGTGCAGATGTCTGCTCTGCAGAGAGTTAGTCCACATCTGAGTTAGTCTCTTTGAGGTTGTCTTACTGGCAAGAAACAGGGACTATTACATCACAATGCAATTCCTCTTAGAGTAGGCAGGTAAAATAGGTCAGATGAATCACTACTTAAAACTGTCTATTTCTGACCACAGTATATAAATTGAGTCCTAGGTGACTTGCTTGGCTGCTGGCATCTGCATTCTAGATGCATTTAAATGAGATGAAACCCTTTGCCTGAGTCTGTTTCAAGTGTTGACTCTCCTAATCAGCTTTTTTCCTCTTACAGCACAGGAGACCTGGTGATGCCCACTATCATGCTCTGTGTGCAACATACAGTGGTTTCTTTATGAAGCTTTCCAATGACTCGTCATCATCCCATACATCTTCCTGACCCCTAAATTAAATGGATGAATATATTTTTCTTTAAAAAACACAGCAAATAACCCCTTTTTTAAAAGAGCAAATCTTTCTATGTCTAAGAGTACCATCAGCAAATGGTTTAGCATTCTGGTTACTGAACAGTTTCAGCTGGGACCAATCCCGCTTCTGAAATTGCAGTCTCTTTATAGAAGAAATGCAAGCTTTCTGTGGCCAGAGCAATAATAAGTGGAAAGTCACTAGTTCTATCACCACTAGGGTTACACAACAGCAAGTGGTGGTTACAGATGCCAAAGCATGTCTATTTTCTTCTCTAGATGAGGTTTGTGACCCCCTTTGGGTGATGTCTGCCATGTCAAATTTTAGCTTGAATAGTTGAAGCTTGGCAAAGAGTAAGGAACAGGAAAGTAGGATCTCTTCAGGGCAAGGGCTGGATAACATTAATAATAGACATTGCTACCAGCTCTTTCCTAGTTGCTCACTGACAAGGCTTTATTTCTGATCTTTCCTATGCTTAATTTAAAGTGAGATATTCTTCATAACCCTTGGTGATTTTCTTGGGTCACTTAGATTGGTGTAGTTACACTGAAATATCATGAACATTTTTTTCATTAAAAGGAATACTTTCTTAACCTGCAGAGTCATGCTCTTAGCAAAGGAAAGCCATAGGCAGGCTTAGTCCCTGCAGTTGTAAAGGTGAAATTCCTAAATTCTGCCTTTCCTGTTAAGGCTCTGAGCAGGTGAATCGTCCTGAAGCACTGCAGCAGGACATAAATGGTGCACAGAGTCTGAGGAAACCCTTTGAAATACCCATGTCCTTTTCTCCTTACGGACCTAGGATCGATCATATTTTTTGTTTGTTAGAGGCTGTGAAGAAAACAGTTCAGTCCCCAGCTCTTCTTCTGACTTTCAGCAATGCAATACCTCCAACCTCCAAATGTCTTTGAAAAATCCTTTGCTAATCCTGACATTTTTTCAGTTTGCAGCTATCTGACTGATTTATAACCATTTCAAAGGGAACTGAGCACCCCATCTATTATCAATCAAACCTCACCTCTTGCTAAACTGTAGAAAGACTATTCCAGCTGTATGGCTGTTACTCACCAGGCACCACATACCAGCAGAGAGATTAGAGGTCTTGAACTTTACGGAGAGCATTCTTATAGCACTCACTGAGTTATGTACTGTTGCCACAAATTCCCATGCATCATGATGAGAGTATGCTACATTTATGCAGGTCAGTGTTATTTCCAATCATATTTGTAGTGGGCAGGGATTTGATAATATATTTTCATGCTGGTCTGTTACTTGCAACACCAAGTGTATCAAGCAGCTGGAAGAAGCTTCAGAAACTCAGGACTCCCAGACTAGCTGTTTTTCTCAAGTGACTGAAAATGGAATTCACCTTAACCAACTTTAATCTAAACCCCAGACATCTAGCCCACAGACATTTGGGATGTTTTTTTATGGCAGGTGGGACAAACATCCTTCCAAAGGTGCCTGTTTCTGTCTGCTGACTATGGAGGTGACCTAGACAACCACTTAGATAAATTCCTGACATTTAGATGGCTAAAATCTGGTGAAATGAATCTCATCCTTCTCTTATGGTGTGACTCCTAGGTTCCTAATTTAAGGAAGTAAATGAGCGCTTTAGCAATCCCATGTTTCTGTTTGATAGTGACCAGTATCATACCAATGTATAGTTTTTGAAAAAATGGAACATCAGTGCTTGGGTTTTTTTAGGCCAGGTTGCTTTTTCCCCTCCCAGTTTTCTTTTTTCTCTAATCATCCTCAACAAATCTATAAGGGAGACTTTCTTCCCAGGAACAAGGCAAGTAATGAACATGGCTTAAAATCCAGTCTGTGTGGATCTCCAATAGACTGTACCCAATTGCTTTATCCTCACACCAGCTGGAGTGCTACAGACACCACAATCCAGCCTTTTTCGCGTGTACTTTTAATTGATCTGGTGTTGGTCTGTGTTAGAAATCTGCAGAGAATTTGTAGTGCTGCACAGCAGCTGGGGAGCAGGAGATGGCAATTAACATTTTCCTAGTCCCTCCCTTGCAAATCCCTATGTGATATAAGATAGCACAACACAATACTGAAATGATACCATGGCTGCAGCAGAGTACTGCTCCTCCTGTAAGTGAGCCAAGGGCAAAGAGATCTTACTGAAACAAAGGATTTTGACTACACTGAAAGAAAAAAAAGTGCAATTAGATAGTTTTCATACTTGAAATTTTTTATCTTTTATTTCATAGAAAGTATTAATGCATCAGAAAAGTGAGAGATTGAACTTGACATTTCACTTTAGAGCAAATAATAATTTATTAAAATGATAGGATTTTTTTGAGAAATAAAATTTCCAAATTTCAGGCAGCCTGGAATCTTGTAGTATGGAAACACAAATTGCGCAGGATTAACTGTTAATAATTTTATTCATATGCTTAACCCTACACAGACTCAAGTCCTGCACTACTGTGTAAGGAAGAAGGCTCTCAGTCCATTTTCTGAGAACCCACTAGTGGCTGGGCTCTGCCCAGGCTTTCTGTATGTCACCTGCCCAAGTAACAAAGCTTATGCTAAACCTGTACATTGCATTCCAATGTAATGTGAAAGATTGTTTTTGCTAGGGGACAAATCCTGCTCACTTGTTCCAGTGGTGAATTTTGCTGCCATCAATGGGACTTGTCACATGGAAAAAATACCAGAGAAAGACATCACTAGCCCAAGAACAAACTGTTGACTTCCTCTTCTCACCACTAAAAGATAAGTTTTTGAAAGCAATCAAAGGAGGTTTCAATGACATTTGACTCTATGTTTGTGTATGGCAAAATAAACCTATAAAACTCCACTTGCCCCCTCTTCTCCTTTCTTGATTAGAAAGATGGAAACTTTCAGGATGTCTTAGCTGTAGACAATAAAACATTTTTCAAAAACACATTAAGAGCATCAAAAACCACCTTTGAGATGAGTAACATCTTTTAAAGTAATGGGCTAAATCAAACCGAAACCTTTGTTGACATTTTGATTGCATTTGTGTTAGTCGGTATAATGAAAAATTAACTTTACACATAAAAAATTTATTGTAGCTTCTTTTATTGCCTCGGAAGGAGAGTTTAGTGTAGCCAACTGAACCATGCTTCTTCATGGGTTGTCACTTTATACACTTTATTATTGTAACTTATGGGGATGTTTGTAAGCAAAGGAGTGTTATTTATTCCGGAGTACTCCCATTTTCTCACTCATTACGCTCATCGTGACTCTATGTAATAATCTTCATAATATCACACATTAATGGGGTTATTTAAACTATAACTACTGTAGGTTAATGTGCAAATGCCTTGCAGTTTTCCCAAGTTTACGCACAATTTTGAAGTAATGTTCAAGATGTGCTCTGAGTCTGGGAAGAATCACACACTTTAGTGCAATAATGTTTGGGGAAATCTATAATTATTTAATAAATATAGAAGAATTGACATTAATGTCTCTATATCATTGGGTGTGTCTGTTAATTTAAATGATTGATTGATACTTGTTTGTGGCAGACAAAACATATTTAGTGCCATTTCATGCAAATTGCTCTGACAAATAATTCCCCAAACAAGTATAAACTTTGGAAATAGTTAGAATATTGTTGGAGTCCCTCTTGTTTTCCTAAGAGTTAGCAAACATGAGAAGCACCTAAACTGCAGTTATCCAAAGGTGAGAACTCTAGCAATTAAATTTATTATTGCTTATTTTGTATTTTCTTTTGCATGCTGACTGGATCTATAGATCTATAATTCTCTTGAGTGCTTTCTGCTTGAAGGCTCTTTTGAAACAAAAGCATGAGAAGTTAGAAAGTAATTCCTAAGAAAGTAATTTTAATGAGAAACTTATTTTATGGTTGACTTAAAAGTACACTGAATATTTTTTCCTCCATTTTAGAAACCAGAATTTGAATATGTGATCAATAATGTAGGAAGTATCTGAGTATTGAAAACATGCAGGTAATCAAACTTCTCACGACACCATGACTTTGTGTTGAAATTCATAAACTTCAACCTGACTTTTCAGACAATAATTATTTTAATTCACGAGTTTCATGTACCATAACTGCTCTTTAAATAAATTTTTAACCATCTAACAGAGCACAAACAATGTGTATTAAAAAGTTGATCTGATGAAATTACATCACTTTCAAAAGCAGATATTCCCATTATTCAAAAGAAGCCATTGATTTTTCAGAGTACTTCCTGATCCTCCTGAGAATGACAGCTAGTGATGAGGAAACCTCTTAGTAAAAGCCAGTAATGTAAATTTGAAACACCATTTTACATGACAGATGATATCTATTAATTTGCAAAGCAATGTGTGTGCTTTAGTGTATATGCCTATAACTGAAAAGTCCGACATCAAACCAGCTTAAGCATAAGTAAAGAAATCACTGGGTGGAGGGGATACCTAGTGTGCCTTCAAGATCAGTTTCTCTCAATTTCACATGAGCTATCCCCGACTTGCTTGCTACCACCCTGTTTCAGATTTGGGTTCCCCCGCTTTCATTATAGCAGATAAAAGGACAAGATCTTCTGTTTCAAAATGACCCTGAAAAGTTCAGACCAAAGCCCTTTTAAATTCCATTATCTGAAATGCAGAAATCCTCTATGAAATGCTGCCAAGCATTGCCATGGCAACATGATGTCACCCAGTGACAGAACAAGCATCGTAGCATTTAGCTGAGTCCGTGTTGTTTCCTCCATGAGCAAAAAGGTGATTTTGAAAGTGAGGGCCCAGCTGGGAGCATCTGCATCCTCAACATTTCCACTTGCTTTTTGAAGGGGAAGAAACCACTTTCACTTCTCATCTCTGAACACGGGGCCGGGTCTAAATCACACAGGCGGGAGACGTGCGTTATCAAGAAGGGAGAGTGAAGGGAGGATAAACCATTATCAGTCAGTATATGCCTTAAAGGCAAGCAAGAACAGGAGTAGCTGGGAGTCTAGCCAGTCCTCAGGGGTCACGGATAAAGCACACAGCCACTGCTTGGGGACTCAGACTGGACAATGCCAGCATGGCTCACCTATCATGTCACACACAACAGATGATATTTCACTATATTTAGCTACCCACGTGCAGTTCTGCCGCGCTTCAAATACCGGCTTGTGCTTTCCCTTTGGGTGTCTGGTGGACTGTAGGCTGAGATTTAAACTTGTAAGAGCGGATCCTTGTTGTGTGGGTTGCACTGCTTCACTATTATGGGCCTCAGCCAAGAAAAACCTCACAGTCAATATGCTTTTCCTCCAAGCTTTTAATAACCTTCAGAGCAAGACAAGTACAGAAATTACCCACAGAATCTGTTATAGGATGAGCAAAAATAAGTTATTTTGGCATGGATTGGAGGTGAAGAAAACAGGAAAGGGGCTGCTGGAAGTCTTGGCAATTAAAAGTTCCTCATACAAGCAATTGCAGCATCCTCTGGAGAAGTTTAACTATAGTACACATACATTTTCCACTTTTTTTTTTTTTTTTTCCATGTTTCTGGCTTCTTCAGTGCCTCCAAATTCTGGAATCCAGAGCGGCTGCTCAGAGGTGTGAAGCAGAGCCAGAGCTGTGCTATGCTGTGCTAAGGATCTTTTGCAAATGTGCATGTCAAAGTTCTCACTAGTTTTAATCTGAGTTCACAGCCCTTGAAGCATCAGTGAAACTAACACCTCATAATGAAACCCGGGCAAAACTGCAAGGCAAATGTGATTTCAATATTTACGCAAATCTCAAGCACATTTCAAAGCTGTGAGCCAGCCCAGCTTTGTTGGGTTTTATTTGGATTTACACTGAGAACACTTGGAAAAGCTATAATTGGGAAATTCATTTTTCTCATTTTCTTCAAAATAGGCTAGATTGCTCCATATCATATTGTAGTATGAATAAGACAATATTTGAATGGAAAGGAACTGTAAAAATCACATTTAGGAACACTTGAAATCATGCACGATTTTAAAGTATTCTTTCTTGTATTGATATTATTTTGCTTTTTTCTAGAGAGATCTTAAATATTAAATTGAAATACATTTTTTTTCTGGCATTTCGTAATCCTTGCTGATGTGATGTGGGAAGTCCAGTCTCTTCACCTTTCCCATTGCTCTTCTCTTGTTGTTTTAAAATGAACTTATTTGTATATCTTCTCCTCACACTGGGTGAAAACTACATCCTAGGTCTCTGAGTCCAACTCCTTACCATATCCTTCCACATCATATCACTCATCTTGTAGACCTACTGACCTCTATTTTAGACCCTACTACAGTGATTAGGAGACCTTTCCAGAATATGATTTTTCTTATAAACAGCAATTGTCTCCTAATTTCCAGTCTATGTGTATCCACACTTTCCTGCTAAGTCCCATTGAGATTTCTCATCAAGGCAGAGGGAAGTCAAAACCTGGTCTGTCCCTGCTATTGATGATCTGTCTTGCCTATCTCTGTAACTGTTTTTTGATATGTATTTTTGTTGCTCTACATTTTAATGAAGGTATCATCCTTATCTCTCTATGAAGTGTGGGTAATTCTATGCCTGTACTTAAGCGGCATTTTTTTTGCAGCAAAACTGAGCTGTTTTCCAGTGCATACTATTATTCCCCACCACAACGATCTGGGACGAAGTCAATGAAGAGTAACATGGGTTATCCAGGTTTTTCACTCTGGAGGGCACTCATTTGCTTTAGAAGCAACGATGATTACTCCTCACCTCTTGAGGATTTAGTTGAGATCAATTGGTGCTCAACATCTCTCAAGTGCAGGTTTTGTATGAAGATACTGAACCTTCGATTCTGGCACCCAACTTTAAGGACCCTTATCTGGAAACACTTGCAGTGACGATCTGGTCCTGAAGGAGTACCTTGCATGTATATGTAGTGCTGTGTTCAGTGATGGTGGAAAATGTGAAGGAATTGGGCAGCTGACAGAATGGGTTACTACCCTGTACAGTTCATGCTGGACTGCTGCAAGTCCTCTTTCACTGGGCATGTGTTAACTGTTTAGCTGCAGTCATATTTCACAAGACTGTTGAGTTAACATTACATGAATTACACACGGTTTATAAAATGATTATTTAATCAGTGGAAAATTAAGTTCATAGATGTTTTCCAAATCTGAACTAGGACATTCATCAGCAGAACTGCTAAATTTTTAATCAGCTTTGCTGTGCTTGATGTAGCTATCTTTCTAAATTGCCCTCTCTCTGCTGATCCTCTTGTTCCAATATATATCTTAGTGTTACCCATTCTCATTGCTAATTGATTTTTTTCAGCTCAGATTTAAGGCAGAATGACATGTCATTTGGTATTTTCATCAAAGGACAGTCTTTCTTACTTTTAACAGGAGAAGTGCTTTAAAAATTAGGATGAGTGATTTCAAATGCTGCCCAAAGTTCTTTGGTTCCTTCAAACCACCAAATACTTACAGACATCTTTTAAAAACAAACTTGTGGCAGAGGTATAAAGAGGAAGGATCTTTGCTTGTCTTGAGTTTGAGGAAGTGTTTGAAACCCTCTGGCCTGGATTTGTTTTGGGATTTGGTTGCTGAACTCATTTCTGGAAAAGGTCTAGATGAGAAGAAGCAATGAGCGATACAGTTTCTCCAGGTATTTAACCATCTCCTACCTCATGTAAGTTACAAACCCAATTTTTCCTTTTCTGTAAAATCCCTTAGGAACTCTTTCATGAAAAACATGAGAAAAGCCAAAGATGAGAAAAGCTCGAGAGAATAACCTGAAAGTCTAGACTTGTTAGAGTCACTCCAGGTAGGGGAGAGAGGACAAAAGCTCAGAGTCATTTTTTAGGACAGCCAGGCCTTGAATCTGGAAGTCAAGTTTAATGTAAGCTAGAGATTTTTACATATGGCTGTAATGTATATTAAAGACCCCCAATTGCCCATGCAGCAAAATTTTTTGAATATTGGGTTTCAAAATTTATCAAAGGTTGATTACAAGCCTGTGTACCTCCACTGCCCTAAATGATGGCAGAATCACAGAAAAACAGAATCACAGAATGTTAGGGATTGGAAGGGACCTCAAAAGATCATCTAGTCCAATCCCCCTGCCAGAGCAGGAACACCTAGATCAGGTCACACAGGAACATGTCCAGGCAGGTTTTGAATGTCTCCAGAGAAGGAGACTCCACAACCTCTCTGGGCAGCCTGTTCCAGTGTTCTGTTACCCTCACTGTGAAGAAATTCTTCCTCACATTTATGCGGAACCTCCTATGTTCCAGCTTACACCCATTGCCCCTTGTCCTATCATTGGATGTCACTGAGAAGAGCCTGGCTCCATCCTCATGACACTCACCCTTTACATATTTATAAACATTAATGAGGTCACCCCTCAGTCTCCTCTTCTCCAAGCTAAAGAGACCCAGCTCCCTCAGCCTTTCCTCATAAGGGAGATGTTCCACTCCATCATCTTTGTGGCTCTGCGCTGGACTCTCTCAAGTAGTTCCCCATCCTTCTTGAACTGGGGGGCCCAGAACTGGACACAATACTGGACACAATTCAATAAGAAATTGAATTTCAATGTGATATAAGGTGAATATACATCTCATGACTCAGGAGATGAAGAGACATATGAATATACATATAATAACATTATTTATAGCAAAGACTTTGATCATTTCTTGATATTCACTATGAGAAAAGAGATTAATTCATTGACATGAGCTAATAACACAGTGTCAGCTCTATAGTGAGTTTCTGTAACAGAAAATGACATTACCCAAAGAAAAGGAAAAAATATTCTTTAAAGTTCTAAAACACTGATTATTCAGCAAAGATAAGAGTCTAAATTCACATGATTGTCTGGAGTTTCCTTGTGCAGTCTGAAACTGCCTGTGTGAAGCTTGTCTAAGACTGTCTATTATTTCCAGAGCAATTTGAGAACTGAGTATAGTGTTCTGCAAAGTCACATGAAACCGTTAATGATCATGCTAACTATTGTACTTACACATTTTCTTGGCCCACTCCTGCCAGGCCTTACTGTCCAAGTACCTTCAAGTCTCTCTAATACCAACACAGTCAGGTTGAGGGTGCTCCACAGTGCACACTGAAGTCCCAGTGCTAGATGCATGCACATGTCTACTGGAGGGATGTTGTCCTAGTTGCTATGACGATGCTCCTGGAGCTTGTTGTGGCTGTATCTATGCCCACACACAATTTCCTTCAGCAGAGAAACTGAACCCCAGGGGGATGATGACTGGCAAAGACAGAGCTGGGCATGGCCAGAACATGGACAGCAGAAGTCCATGTGGAGCAGAGTCACTTCATGCAGACAGAGCTGAGAGCACTTGACATCAAACCTGAGTAGGGTGTGGGTGGCTCAGATAGGAATTAATGTGCAATTTAATAATCACATTCTTGAATTATAATCCTAGAGACACTCCTAAAACCACATATAAATCTGGAGGTTTTTTCACAGGCACTTTCATCCCTCCATGCCCTTTCTTGCATATCGAGAACCACCCTGGTCTTGTGAGGGGCAAGTGCGGGGTCATGCAGAGTTTGAAAGTAAGAACAAGTGAGGAACAAGAAGTCCCTGTATCCCCTATGAGTTGTGAGGCAGGGTTTGCATGAGGCTCAGTACATTGCATCTTTTGCATTATATTTCTTCTTAAGCTGAGTTGCACTTGAGGAGCCAGGCATGTAACATCTCTAATACTCTGAGGTGCCTGAGTTCTTTGGTGCTTCTGGCTCCCAGAAATTCGGGCTGCGTAATGCCTACACTTCATCTCAATATTCACAGTGCAAACTCAAGTATGTGTCTCATCCTGATACCACATAAAGCTATGGTTCTGGTGATGGGGTACATATATATGTGTGTGCACCTGCAGAGAGTCTGAGTGAACATACATCATGATTTAGGCCTTCCACAGACAGCTGCTGCTACGTCATTGTCACAGAAGAAAAGCAGTAACTGCTTAGAAAGACATGTATATTCACCTTCACCACTTCTTTGGTTCTGCATTTCAGATGTCCTAACCCTGTGCCAGACTACATTATATTGTGAAGTTACCCTTTTAGCCAAAAATTTTGCAGCTTATTTATAGCTTGTTTTTCATATTTAAGCATAGTTCCCCTGTTATTACACTGCACCCTAGACAGGTGCAGTTAAAAAAAACCCAACAACCCAAAACAAATACACCAAGAAGCCAGTTTCACTGTGATACAGTGCTTAGCTCCTCTGCTCTTTGAATCGCATGGCACCTGGAGGCACTGATGTTGCTTCTCCAGATTGTTCTGAAGAAAATCATGGATTCTGCACCTAGGGCAAAGTACCATCAGGCACAAGTATAAACTGGGAGAGGAGGGGCTGGAGAGCAGCCCTGCAGAAAGGGATCTGGGAGTGCTGGCTGACCACAGGCTCAATAGAAGTCAACAGTGTGCCCCAGAAGCCCAGAGGGCAAATCACATAGTGGGGTGCATCAAACACAGCATCACCAGACAGTCAAAAGATGTGGTTCTCCCACTGTATTCAGCATTGGTGCAGCCTCACGTGGGGTACTGTGTGCAGTTCTGGGTCCCAAAATTTAAGGAGGATATTCAGGTACTCAAATGCATCCAGAGGATGGCAACGAAGTTGATGAAGGGCTGGAAGGAATATCCTATGAGGAGCAGCTGAGGACTCTGTGCTTGTCTAGTTTGGGGACAAGGAGGCTGAGGGATGACCTCATTGCTCTCTACAGCTTCTGGAGGAGGGGAAGTGAAGAGGGATGTGCTGAGCTCTTCTCCCTGGGATCCAGTGACAGGGCACATGGGAATGGTTCAAAGCTGTGCCAGAGGGGGTTCAGACTGGACTTCAGGAAGCATTTCTTCACTGAGAGGGTGGTCAAACACTGGAAAAGGCTTCCTAGGGACGTGGTCAATACCCTAAGCCTGTCAGTGTTTAAGGGGTTAATTCTATTCTATTCTATTCTATTCTATTCTATTCTATTCTATTCTATTCTATTCTATTCTACTCTATTCTATTCTTGTGTGCATAGTTAACACAAGGGGGCAACAGAAAGTACAGCAGCAGTTAAGAATTTCTGAGCTGCACAATGTATTTGGGTAAAAACAATTAATAATTTAGAGGTTAGAGTTGCTGTAATGCATGTAAATTTTACTCTCAGCTTCCATCCAGATACTCTGTCCTCCGTAAGTTCTTCCATTTTTCCCCATTGTCTTTAGTTTTTGTATGTCTAATGTAACAAGATAGGGAAGAGATTCAATAGGACAATTGAAATCCTCTCCTTTATGCATAATCCAGCATCTATTTTGAAACAATTCTCCAGCAATATATTTTGAATGCCATGTTCATTTTATGAACATATTTCTTCACAGTTTTGTTATACATTCGGCTAGTATAAAACCAGTTGAAAATAAGGACCAGATGCTCAGCTGGAATAAAATTTTCACCAGCTGAAGATCTACACAGAGTTACAAAAACCTCCTATGGTGAAACACAGATGAAAGTGTCAAGCCACAAAATGTTATTTCATATCACTCTGAAACCATGCAGAAAAATAAAGATCTGCATGGGTTCAATGGAGAATTATAAATAAATGTTCATTTATTCAAGACATTTCATGAAACACTTTTCATCTCCTGACAAATCTTAGATGATTTTTAAGTCTTTAACAAAACCATAATAGTCTGAGATTTTGTAACAAAAGTGGTTTTTTGCAAATAATTGTCCGAGATTAATTTCACTGATTCTTATCCACTTCCCTACACTTAGAGTTTATTCTGCATGCAGACACAGAATATACATATATATACATATGACATATATGTATATGACAAAAACTGTTTATTCACATTGCACATCTAAGATCAGATGTGCCCAAAGTATAAAAAGGTTTTCAGATGAAATAGCTTAATCACTTCCATATCCTGCAGGTCTATTTTTGGCAATAATACTAGCCTCTGGTTTGCACATGTATTTATTTAATGACATTCTCTGTTCCTTAAATTGCCAATTGTATTGCTGATTTTCTTTTCATAGTAATAACCCAGTTCTTTAAAATTCTTTGTCTTAGCTTGTCATCAGAGTTGTTGTTTTCTGTGTTGGGGTGGGGTGAGGGGTGTCTTCCTTTTTTCCAGGAGGTTGCATTCATTGAGCCGGAGAGCAGGCAGTTATTATTGAGATTTTAAATTTTTGCAATTAAGCCCCACTCCTGCAAAGACTTATCCAAGTTCCTTACTTTAAACACGTGATCTGTCCCACTGAGCCCAGAGGATTAGCATTAAGCACATGTGTAAGTCTTAGCAGTTTCAGAACCTAAATAGCATTTGGGTTTTTTTATATTTTTGAACCAAAAGGAATTGATCTGGTGATAATTAGACACTAAGCAGTTAGTTTCAAAGTGCGCTGTCATTTACAGGATTCATCCTGGGGCAAAGTTCTGAGTTGGGACTTACAAAGTCTGGGTCAAGACCTGGCTCTTCCACAGCCTCATGAAATAGCTTTGAATAAATCACTGACATTCAGACACCCAAAGTTTTTCAGCTTCCTAATTCCCTGGTTTGAAATTTCTCAGGTTTAGGTGCCTTGATGTTCTTGTATATATAGATAAAAAATCTTTTAGCTGATTGCAGTCAGGCAGAGGGCTGCCCCTGTAAATAACAAAACTGTATGCCCCCATCTATCCATGGTGCTAGCACACATGTATCCATGCCTCAGTTCCTTACATGTTTGAAAGAAAACCAAAGCTGGATCCAGTCAGATCTTGAGTCTTCCATAGTAGGGCTCCCTACTTTTACATTTAAAGGTGTTTGCAGGTATGGTCTTTTTACTGGTGGCACTGATTAGAGTTTAGTATAGCCCTAATGGTGCTCTGGTTATGCAAATTAGTAATAAAAATATAGATGAATAATGGTGAAATCAGTGTTTAGCTACTCTTTATACATGTGCTTGTAAGTACGTAGAAGAGACGCTCTATATCTCTCCACATTCATACATATTCAGCAGTACTGGGTTAATTATACCATTTGTGTTTCAGAGAATTATGGGAGGATACAGGACAGTTTCCTGTGTTCTCCTCACATACCTCTTCAGTCAAACATGAGGAAGAGTTGCACTGCTTATCACAATATTATTAGCATAAGTTGTTTTAGTAAAGTAGTAAATAATTCATAAGGAAATCTGCAAAATCAAATATGTTTGCCTTTTCCACCACTTTCATTTGAAGAGAATTGTTCACTTTCTTCAAATATTTGGTTTAAAAATGTGGTAACAGTACACTGTTTTCCACTCCAGCTGGCCTGCGTGTTTTTTCTTTTCTGAGTAAAACATGTGAAAACTTGATGCCATAGTGAAAGGAAGGAACACATACAGACAACTGAGGTTCTTAAGTTGTTCTTAAAAAACAGCAGGGCACATAAGATGGAGTGCATCTCATCTTGCAAGTACTCAAGGCCACTTCTGCAAGGTGTTTAAACAGCTAATTTCCACTGAGGTTTCATCATACGCCTGCATGCTGGTTTAAATAGAAACAGCACTGTGACACCTACGCTGCAGTTGCACAAAGTGATGAAAGTCAGGGAGCAAATCCCCATTGTAGTGGGCACTGTAGAAATTAAAGGAGACACTGTTTGTCAGAACATTTACAGTTTTATCCTATTTCTTTCTGTCTAATTTCTGTTGGTACCTGGTGTTCCAGGCAGGCACACCGCTATGGAATAAACCCCAAATGCCAATTTAGAACAGTTCTGGATTCTGTAATGGAAGAATAGCCTCTCTTTTTTATAGAGTTTCAAAAGATTATAGTATTTCCAAAGAGTAAGGATGCCTCCAGACTGCCGAGTTTGACAACCTAACATATGCCCAGACCGCCTGCAAGCCCCACACAGCATGTCATCCTTCTGGGAGGGAAGAGGCAAGTGGCACAAGCAAACATTAGGCAAGCACAGTGTGAGCAGATGGTGTTAATTCCAAAGTCAACTCATGCACCTAAATTTGGTCCATCTCAGGAGGGACAAACATACAAGATGGTTGTGTCAGTTGGAACCGTCATTTCGTAGAGGTGGTTCATCCAAACAGGAGTGAACTTTTCAGTTTTCATTTGAAATGTCAAGTTTAACTAAACCAGTGTTAAAGCCTGCCACAACTGAATTCAGGTCAAAGCTAGAAGATGAATTTGTTCTGTCAACGAGACAGCCAGTTTCAGGTTGACTTTTATGTACCAAATCCTCATAGACAACAGAAACATCAAGAATTTGGAGGAGAAGGAAAAATAAAGTTAGCATTTTAAAAGACTCATGTTCATATTCCACCTGAGAGGAGAGCAAACTTTTAAATGTTACTAAAGCAAAAATAGCTCATGGGAGAGCATTTCTTAACCAAATGTCTATAATTTTGGAGGTTTAAAAGCTGCCAAAGAGGCCAGTAGTCAAGGGATGACTCATCTTCTCTGATTTCAGCAGTTGAGGAGGTAACCCTACCCTAGGATGGGTGTACAAGCTCCCATGATGATGAACTGAGGAAAGAAAGTGTCTCCAGAGGCAACCCACCCCACCTGAGACATGACTTTGGCTGGACCCGCTCCTCCTGATAAAGTATCTGTCTTGTTCTCCTGACTCTGGAAGGGAACCAATGTACTGTCTTGCTCATGGACTTGTTACATGGCTAAAACCAAGGTAAAGTATGCTTTACCCTCAGCGGAAACTTAACAAACCTGGATTTTTAAAATACAATTTCCTTTCACTATGTTCTCAGCCTCATGTGTATCGGAGCTGAACTTCACAGCTTGAAATCTTTGACAGCTTGTCTTCCGTTGTAAGTTTGTGCAGCACCAAGCACACTGCTATCAGACAAATAAAAAGAATAAAACTCAATCATGCTTGTATATATAGAAGTCCAATCAATGTAAACACAGGGTTTCTCTAAACAGGAGAAAAGCGGAAGCCAGATGGCATGAAATCATTGATAGCTGTTTCATAAACTTTTCCTGCAATCAAATTTAATTGAAATAACACTAGATTGTAGGCTTTAGCAGGTGGGCAGCACACACAGCTGTTTCTGCTAGATGCTTTCCAAAGAATACATACATAAAACATTTCACAGGGACTGACATACGGGAAAAAAGGTTAGCCCAGATGGAATGCTCTCTTTCACCGACAGATTTCTGAAGCCTGCCTCTTTAAAAATATGAGCAGAAGTGTTTTTCTGGTATTGTTGAGCCAATTACAGTCATACACAATGTGGTTGGGAGCTCTGGCCTGGTGGTGCAGTGTCTTCAATGCCAATTTGTATTTCAAGGCAAGGAAGAACAGAGAGGGACTTCCTAGTGCCCAGTTTGTTGCTTTGCAGTGAGGTAGGATAAATGTAACTTAATCACATATGAGAGATATTTCTGGTTCATAGTAATTCTCCAAGGAAATATTCCTCCAGTTTCCTCAGTAGTTGATTCCAGGTTTTCTCTGCACTGATAGCTAGATATTTTCAGAACTTTTAATATGATTAAGCTAATGACCACACTTGGTCAAGGAGATGAAAAAGTTGATGTCTCTTTCTGTTTTAATCTTTTACATATTGAAGGATTTACCATGTCCTCTCTCCTTCTCTGTCCTTTTCTGCAGACAGATAGGCCACGGCAAAACTCCTGAAGGCTCACAGATGAGCTGCAAGAACCAGGTGGGTCTTCCCAGAGAGGTCCAGCATCCAAGAGAGGCTTGGCAGAGTTTCCTGTGGATGACCAGAAAGCTAATTCAACAGTTTGGGCTGAATTTTATGTTGACCTTTTGTATGCATGGAAACTAAGACTGAAAAGAAAATACAGAGAGGGGAAGGAGAACTTATGTGAATCAAATGAGAACCTGTGGGAAAGATAGTGAACTGAAACACGCTGTGTAGGTCCACTACCTGGTGCCTTCTGGCTAGATGACATAGTAAAATTCCTACTCTTCATGTTCTTTATATGAATATACTACATAAAGATCAACATGGTCTTTTCTATTAGTATTTGTATCACGACGTGTGCTTCTAACACTTAAGTTTAAAAGATAAGAAGCTGCCACTGTCTCAGTAAGAGCAATCCAGAAGTGATAGCAGGAATGAACTGTGTCTTCTCTTTGGATTGTATAAATCTTTTGCCTTTTACTAAAGATTTCTGTGTAGAGGACTAATTTATTTATAGTATCCTTCCAGTACTTTAATGAGGCCTGTAGGAAAGATGGGGAATCTAGTGATAGGACTAGGGATAATGGCTTTAAACTGGAAGACGGTAGATTTAGATTAGACATTAGGAAGAAATTCTTTACTGTGAAGGTGGTGAGACACTGGCACAGGTTGTCCAGGGAAGTTGTGGATGCCCCCTCCCTGGAATTGTTCAAGGCCAGGCTGGATGGGGCTTTGAGCAACCTGGTCTAGTGGGAGGTGTCCCTGCCCATGGCAGGGGGGTTGGAAGTAGATGATCTTTAAGGTCCCTTCCAATACAAACCATTCTATGATTTTATGATTCTACGATTCTAACAATAGAATTGCATGCAAACTATGGTATTTAATAATTGTGATCTATTAGACTACAAGAGTCCTTGTGGATACTCCTTTGATAATTTTAGTTCGGAGGTCAATGACATTCAGTATCCCTTCCCCACCCCCAGTATATTAGTAAGATGATATATACCAATAGTGCATTAGTAAGGCCAGGAGTAGAGGAGGGGAGACAAAGCATTGTTGTACCACTACACAAAATCCTAATTTTAGATGCTAGGCATGACTGTGGCCACCACAGTTCAGAAAGCAAAAGGTACAATGAAGGGCAGCAAGGAAGATCAGAGGTTTGAAATGGGTTCTGTCCGAAGAGATATTAAAGAGAATAGCACTTTTCAACACAGAAAAAAAAAGTTTGTGGTTTATAAAATGATGAATGGCAAGGAGGAAGGAAGGGAATGATGGCTATTATATTTCATAGGACAAGAACATGGCGGCACCAAATGAAGCTATGAGACTGCAGGCTTTACACAAAAAGTACTTCTTTACATAATCCATAACTTGAAATGCCTTTGCCACAGGATGCTTTGGAAGTCAAAAATACAAATGGTCTAAAGAAACAGAGACTCACAGAGTAAATATCTGCTATGGGTTGATAAACAAAGCAGTGTGGGTCAGGAAGTCCTGACCTGCAGACATGTCCCAGGGAGGTGCCACCCTGGGCTTACCCTCCTCTCAGGATCTTTAGGGTTGTTTTGCAGCCACTGTCAGAGACCAGGCATGGTGTCACACAGCACCTTGCTCCTTCTCTCATGGTTGCAAATACAGCTTTTTGGTTATTTCAGAAACCAGGTACAGTTCTCAAGTGAAAAAACACTCTCCTCAGAGAGCGGGAAGAAATCGGCAGTAGCCCCAAATGGTGGGAGCAACTGCTTGCAAAAGGCAGTGAGAATCAGCCCTGAGGTGATGTGACTCTGCAAGAAATAAATGAGTGTGAAGCAAATGCTTCTAAAAGCACCCTTCTCAGCTCTGCGCTTGAGAAAACAGGAACACTCAGAAAGCATCAGTGACAAAAGATCCAAAAGAGGCAGTTGATTCCCTGCAGGGGAGAAAACAAAGTGTTTACAAAGATGTGGAACAGTAAATCATCAAAGCGTTCCTTCAAAAATATCTCAAATGTAATGTTCATTCCTACATTTATATGGGCAGCACAATAAAGAGAGAAAAAGACACAGCCCTTGACTTTAAGGACATTTGGACTAAAGCAGGTGTAGCATGTCAAGTAAGAACAATAGCAAAACAACACAGAGGAAAAGAGGAAGGACCACAGGAGGAGTGGGCCTCAAGGATTATATGTAAGTTTATATGGTTGTTTTGTATTGATGGGAAAAATCTTCATCAGCTTGTTTATTGACCTATTCTCTATCGCTTTACTTGCCTTAAACAGAAGCAGTTATTTCCGGCCGCTGAAGGGGTCTATTTTGAGTACAGTCTCCTGAAGGTCGATTATGGGAAGGGGTTTGTGGGAGTCAAAGGAGTGAAGACAAAAGAAGAGATGATGATAAAGAACAATAGATGCAGAAACAGGGAGGGTCTAGCACAGATCCTAGCATTGCTTTTAATAATAGCTGGCTCTCATATAGAGCTTTTCAAGACTAGAAGTGTTTTAAATTAAAGCCTGAATCATTTTCTTCATATTATAAGAGGACAAATGATGTGCTCAAGGTCACTCAGCAGAAAAAAATGCACTGTAGCCAGGCAGAGGTTTCGCAGCCCCTGAATGCTAGTGCCAAGCTGCCCGTGAGTCACACTGCCTCTCCGTCAGCTTGGACTGTCACCTGTGACATGGAGGTGATGGATTAGAAATTAATCAGCTGCTCTCTCTCTAAATGGTATGCTGAAATACCATATCCACCTGTTTGTGCAGAGAACTGATCTTGGTGGGAACATGTACGCCGGGCAGGTATTTACTAGGGAATAAAGAGTGTTTAAGTTCTCTTCTCCTCCTTATTGTGAGTACCTGATGTAAAATGGTACCCAGACATGCAACATAGTCTCAGTTGGACTGGAGATACATGAAGACAGACATGCCTGTTCAGGGTCACAGCCTGGCCACTCTCAAGGCCAGATACACAGTCTGCTCAAACACCAGCTTGCAGTACACCCCAAGAGGACAGGTGATCCTGAAAGTCCAGAGATTTACCAGTATGCTTGGATGTAAGGGAAAGCGGAGTGCTGTGCTCACAGATCATCTGAAAAGTGCTCTGTCAGTGTTATAGGTGTGCCAGCACACTGAAAAAGATGACCTTTTTTTTCTTTTTCTCATTTGAAATGCATAAATTCTGCTGACTGCCAAACCATACAGAATGGCTATTGACCTACAACTGTTCATAGAATCATAGAATATCTCAAGTTGGAAAAGACATACAACTGCTGTTTGAATTATTCCAAGTGCTAGTTTTCTAATTACACGTTAGTTTGTACAATGAGAAGAGAAAGAGTTTAGTTGCTCATAGTAAACAGTAGCGCTTTTTTAAAAAAAAAAATTAATACAATTATTTATCACAGGTGAAATTCAAAAAATCTTTGCAAATAATGATTCAAAAAATCTGTGATGACAATACATAATTGTCATCATAAACAGAGATGTTATTTAGTTAACCAGCCAGCTAATATTACTGGTCTTTTATTTGTCATTCTTTCCAACTAACACAACTACATTATTTCTCAAAAGGTAACATCTTAAAAGAAGAAATGATTTTATGTGGCTGGACCATGCACATTTATAGTAATAGTATTACCTTAACTCATTTCCATACTACAATGGAATTTCTGCTTGCCTGGTTCATTGCAAACCCCACTCAACAGCTGCGCTGCAGATGTAATCGCACGTGCATCTGCAATTGCTGTCTCCCAGCACTGTCTGGCCTTCCATACCTTAGAAGATGTTCCTGTTTGGTTTTTAGAAGGAAATCTTGCCTATATTAGATCTATCAACTCTAAATTAGCCCAGCAACATTCAGATGAATAGATCTACAACTAGTAGCAAGTATTACTCAAGATACATTACTTACACCAAAAAATTGATTTAATGGTCTAAAGGTCCCAGTAACAATTTTAATGTTTGTATCTTCTTTATTGCTGCTGCTAGTCTTATCATGGAGCAGTTTAGAGGGGATGTTTTTATAAATGTGAAATTTAATGGCTTGAAAGCTTTTGAATTACATTTGCTTGGACGTCGTGAACTAGTTGTAGGAATTTTCTCTGCTGAGCTAATTATCACATTAAATTGTTTTGAGTGACTGTATATCATCATCATCATGATTCACTGCTAATCAGAAAACAAGTGGCTGCAGGACCATATCACAGACATGAAAAGCACAAATTGTAGTACACCTGTTGTATGGAGCAACAATTATTTTCCCTCTTCGTGCTTATTGAAAGGTAACTCTAATGTGTTGGCTAATGAATTCCACCCCAGCTGCACGTGATCTTATAATGACATGGTTCAGGCTCCACGTCAGCTCATCAAATGGTTTCTTCAGTTCAATTTTACAATCATTCAGACCCTAATTCACTGAAATATTCACCTAAAATTAGGTTTATTCAGTGGCTAGTGGAACCATCTTCACTTCCTTAAATGGATGGCTGAGTATATACAGGATCATTTTAGGCAGATTCTGGCACTAGTTTGATGAATAAAGGTCATACTGTGGAAACCAATTGCCGTATTTAGAATTAATGTATTGATTTATTCTAGAAATTATTATTTAACATATAGTGTCAATAGCACAAGACCATATTTCAGCACATGCAATGTATAATCTTAAAGGAAAGAAATAGAATGAATCAACTCCCTAGAGCAAATATTCAGTAAACTATCCTGTATGTACATATTTTCAGTCAATAACAATTTTTTCCTCTAAAGTCTGTGGATTATCATATCCTTCTAGTTTCTTGTTTTAATATTTTGTTTCCAGCAAAGGCACTCTCTCTGCAAGAAAACACAGGAATAATGTGTATCCATGCATCAGGCATTTAGCTGTTAACAAACAGAGATAATGGCCATTGGGAATGTAAAAGCTAGACTCCTTGGCTGCTCTGACAAATGAAATCCAGGAGTAATGAGTCACACTAGATGTGATCCTTTAAAAAGAAACATTGGCAAACTCTCAGATTTTAAAATAACTTTGCTGAGATCAAGTGGAGCTGTCTTCAGCCATGATGAAAAATCTAAAAACGAGTATCTGACTGTGCAGATAATTCCAGCAGCCTGGCAGCATTCATTTGCGAAGCAGCCTAGCCTGATAAGATGCTCCTACTGATGCTAATGCAAACTGGACGGTGTGGATACATATTGTATAATCTCTGCATACATGGCACCTTCATTCATATACTGCCGTCTGCGGTTATCAGCTTAGGGAGATGATAATGTGCATGCCTGCGAGCCAGCCTCTGCTCTGGGTTTTGTTTTGCTCTGCATTGCTAAGCAGACTGCAGAGTGCTCACTTTCCCGAGCAAGGAAGGCCAAGCACACCTTCCCCTGCAATTTTAGCTGTATCTGTACTACCTCAGTAGTCAAAGGGAAGGAGTGCAAGTACGTCACCCTTCATTAATGGCTGAAGGTGGATCTTCTTCAGAATATGCAAACCACACAGGTCTTGAGCTAGTATTGCAAGATCTATTACTATGGGTATTAACTCGAAAGTCACGATGCGGTTTGGCTTTTTGAGGTAATGTGCTGTTTGCATCCCTTAGACAGAAGCAAAAGGCAAGATTTTCAGCGAGCTTTGCATGTTTGCTCCATCTGAACGTGAACCAAACCCATTCACTGCTCTGCAGTTTTTGCAAACAAACTTTTATGTGGTGCTGTTGCTGAAGGAAATGCTGTTTTTCATTTCTCTGCACCTCATGACAGGCCATATCCAAGTTGTTTGTGATTCAGGTGCATCTAAAAGAATTATTAGAATAATATAATATTTCTCATCTGTGTGCAAAAATAGTACATGCAGAAATCCACTGCCAGAGAAAGGCCTGCTTAACTTTCTTGTTCAACAAGAAAATCTCAAAGTTCAGGGCTATATGAAAAAAGTCTGCCCATCATACCATATATCTTTTAGGCTTTGAGGAACCACACATTAATCAGTAGATGCAAGGCAGTGAGCAGAAACAAACAACAAGAAGAATCCTAGACACATTCCAGTTTTGTCACAGTGGATTTCTTATGGAGGTCTCATCAGGCAGTCTTTCTTTTGACTCCTGACTAACTGATCCTTGCTAGATGGAATCAAAGTTTGCACTTCAGTGCTCTACTTCACCAGTGTACAATGCAAACCACCAACACGGCTGACTGAAATAGTTTTATTAGGCAGCAGAGAATTTTTTAAATGCTTGAATTAGAATTGCAGCTGTTCATACTTTTTCAGTGTTATATGTTTTGTGGGTTTTTTTTGGTTTTTTAATCAGTAAAGAAATTCTAGGCATACAATAGTCCTGAGCAGTGTTCTGTAAAATATTGGTATTTTACAGAAACGTCACACTACAGAAATGGATTTGGGAAACACAGAAACAAATGATGTATAAAATGCAAAGCAGAAATGTCACTGATCACTGATATAACTATTATATTCAGAAGCAGGCAAAAATTCAGTTTCACTGTCAGGAAAGTTTGCAATACTTCCATTTTATCTAGACTACTTGTGCTTTCTCAGCAGAAAATTCACATTAAATAACATTAAGCAGAGAAGAAGAGACTTCACAATAGTGGAGTCTCTGTATAAAGGTTTTATCACTGGGAGATTGGGTTGCCTGAGTTATTCATTAGTTGGTGTATGGCATATATTTGAAAAGGAAGCAAAAAAAGGCATAAGCAGTATTCTTAAAATGCTCTTGCATTGTTTCTTTGTACATATTTCTCTAGATTCCTTTCTTATTATGAGATCATATGCACTGATTACAAGGGAAGAAAGAATTCATTACCAGTGCATTAACCTCTGGATGTTGTCTGCAAAGGATCTGATTCTTCTCCTTTGATTTCATAGGTTTTAAATTTCATCATAATTTATTAAAAAACTTTAAAAAATGTGATATTTTAGGACATTACACAACTAGAAAGAGTTCTCTGCATGCTTTTGTAAAACCAGGAATGACCCCTCTGCATGAGTATAAAGATAACAGTATAATCACCAGCTATTGGAGTAAACATTTTAACGGCAGATAGGGAATGAATCAGTATCTCCCATCCCTCTGCTTGAGATGCTACCTGTTGCCCTCAGGAGGAAGAAGGGAGAGAGGATATATTTCCATAATGAGCGTTCTTTTCTCAGTAGAGTCCTTGCTGGATACCTTTTTGTAACCGTTTGAACTTGCTCTGCTGGCTGGAATGAAAGAAACATCCCCAGGGAAACCGATAAATAGACTGATGGCCGAGCAAAGGTGAAATGGCCAAGTGAAAATTTATAAAAAGTACATGCAGTTTTTTGCATAGCTTTATAATTTATCAGGAAAAAATAGAAAAAAAAAAAGTGATATGTCAGGCACATGTTGGATGAGATAGTTCTTTTTTTTTGGTTGACAGTTTAGGGGACATGGTGATAGATTATTGTGTCTTAAGTACAGAAAAATTAAAAGTCAAGTGTAGGGCTATCTCAGCTAATGGAATACACACATGGTCAAAAATTAAGACATATTTGGAACTACAGGAAATAAGAACAGGAAATAACTGAAGGAGTCATCCATTCATTCCCCTGCTCTGAGATTGGATGAGCTATTCTTATGCCGTTCCTGATAGACATTTGCCCAAACTGCTCTTAAAAATTTCTCAGGTGGAGCTTCCAATACTGTCCTGGACTCTCTGCTCCAGTGCTTCATTGTCCTTCTTGTTGGCAAGATTTTCTTTATGTCCAATCTGTATTTGCATCGCCACAATTTAAGAGCATTTGTTCTTCTCCAACAGGCAGTCAAAGGAAAGAGCTCATTCCCTGCCTCATCTAAGATGTAGTTATTTAAACTTACAATCTTTGGACCAAAATTATCCAACACCTTCATTTTTCCCCAGATGTCCTTTCTTAATACTCATCATTTCCTTTGCTGTCCTTTGGCCTCTCTCCAGCTAATCTACATCCTTCTTGTGCTCCATTACCCAAGCTGGCCACAGGACAAACACTGAAGACATAACCTCACTCAGAAAACCTACTGTTACAACAGAAGAGCCATGTAATGAGTAAGTACATATGTATTTGTTTGTCTTTTTTTGCAGCCAATGTTAAACTCATTTTAAACCTGAGTTCTTTTCTGCAGATCTGCTGCATTACCCTCCAGTTTTTGTGTGGTTTATTATTCCTGCGGAATGGCAGAGCTTTGCATTTTTTACCTTATTGAGTTCTATTTTTCCAGACTATTTCTCCAATTTATCAACACTGTTGTAATTCTAATCCTGTCTTGTCATACATACATTGCCCAGCTTGTGCCTGCTGTGAACTTAACATGTGTTCTCCAGTCTGTCTTGAAAATCACGAATGGAAGCATTGCATAGTGTTCAGGATAATTCCTGTAAACATCCACTCAATCCATCCCTCTGATTTAATCAGAATTAGTGACAACTACTCTTTTATTACAAGTCTCTCCAATGAGTAATGCACTCAATTTTTTTTTGTCTAGTCCATATTTCCTAAGCCTGCACATGGGAGTCCAGAGATACACTGAAGTCAAAATATATGACATCTACCAAGTCTCTTCCTATCCACAGTGACTGTTATTCTGTCATTATACAATCATTTCTTTAAGTACCAAAGTTCATGTTTCATAGCAGAAAATGTATGTTACTAAAACTGAGTTCTGAGATAGCCTGTAGAATGTCACCAGGAGAAAGAGGCACCATAACAAGGGCCTCTGTTATCAAAGTCCATGGTGCACTCTGCTGAAAACTTACAGAATAATTGCAAGTTATATTGTCTTTCCTCATCAACAAACATACTTTTTGCTTGTCAAACTAGAGGATGTGCCTTCTTAGCACCTCTCAGGATGTAAAACTCTTAGAGGATCGCACACTGGTCTGGAAGACTCCAGGAAGACCACCACCTAAATAAAGTGATGAACCAACTGCTAGTTTTAATACAATACAGTTCTGGTACAGTTTATGTTTCTAAAAACGAAGCTAGGTGCCCAAAGCACAGGTATGAAGAATTCCCTGGAAAATACTCTCTTTATGATGCTTGCCTCAATACAGTTCAGTGTCCACAACAGTCAAAGTTCCTCTGAATGGTAGGCACAGGTCTGTAAAGGACGGGAAATATTCTTGTTCATCACCAACATGTTGAGACTTCATATAAACAGGTAAAGGCAGTGTAGATTTTGTTGAACTGTATCACTTTCCAAATGAACAAGCAAAAATCAATAGCTGGTGGCGAGCTCATGAAGGGAAACTATGGTGGCAAGAAAAGAATGGTGCTTTACCATTTTGCACATCACTCAGACAGGTTAATGCCAGAATGGCTGAAACATTATTTCCATCCAAAGCCTCTCTAGACGTCTTGAGAAATGGACAGAAATTCTAATAAGCAGATGTTTTAATGATTTTTTTTGGACAAGCATTTTTCCAACTTAGTAAAAAGAACATGAAGAACACTAGTACTTTTGAAAACTGTGCAAGAGTCCCATTTTGTTGTGATGGCATGAAGTGCCACTGTCCCACTCAGTGATGCAAAACTGGAACTCAGTGAACTGTATTTCTTTCTCTATAAGCAATGGATCCACGCAAGTAAAGCATACAAATCTCTTGGGGGAGGACTGAGAGGGCAAAGCAACAGACCATAAATTTGAGAAAGGTATATCAGCACCTTCTCAGTAGGTGTTGTCCTTCCATGGTTAGCCGTGGCTACAGTGGAGTGCTCTGAGTTTTCCCGCTGTTGCCTGTCACTTGTTGGAGCAGTTATGCTTGAAATACCTTTTGGGAAATCCTACTCAAAACCCATTTGCGACTGCTGGCCTCATGTTTTTCTTTGAAGCTGGGTCCTTGAGGATCTTAAAAATGTCTTGGAGTCTTTCAGGATACCTGCATATGCCGAAACATTTGTGGCGGTCCATTTCCTATACCCCAGCAACAACAATCTGACAAGAAGGTGAGACGAATCTGCATTTTTAGAAGACATCCTCTAGGGAGCGGGTGATATACCTCTGTCCTTGACAAAGTGTCTACAGCTCTGGTGGTGAGTTAACAGGTTTCTACTGGTGTCCCTCCACAATCTCTCAGCCACTCCAGCTTGAGTCATCATAGGTCCCCAAAGCTGCCTCAGTGTCACCTCATCTCTGCTCATCATCTGTAGGGACCCTGATCTACTTCTAATCTCAGCAAGATCTCACCCGTGTTTCCCACCTTTAAAGGAGACACAAGACCAATGCCTGTTCAGAAGGCAATCCTCACAGCTAGATGAAAATCCCTTTGCCACCTACGTCTTTCTGCAAACACAGGTTGTTATGTTCCCTCTGAAGAAATAACCTCTTCATCTGAGGTAATTGCAATATTTTTCTCTTCATTTATTATCAAGGAGAGGCAATATAATGTAATTAAGTTAAATTTTTGGGTCACAAAACATAAGGAAAAAAAGCAAGTAGCTCTGGACATCCTGACTTATAACTACTCCAAGTGAATGGTAGGAAATAGAAGTAGGGAAATATTTTAAAGATATTTGCAGTCATTTGTAACATTGTGTCCATACAGTCATTACCAATGAGCCCAGGTTTCCAAAAAAGCTTAGTATTTTCTCCTATGTCTGATGTTTGACTCTTTTCACTTGTTCAGTACTTGTGATTAGAACTTTTTTCCTCAGTCCTTTCCCAAATTTTTTCCCACTCTCCTGAATTGAAAATAGTGCCCCAAGTCATAAGATTTAGAGTTTGTCCACCATATTTCATCAACACATTTTTGGATGAAATTTCAATTAAAGTGGGGTTTTTTTATTGTTTATGTTTTTGGGGTTTTTTGTCCATGGGAAATGCCTATTGCCCGGAGAAGATGGCAATGTTTCACAGAAGAACAGAAAGCCTGGAACTGAAGATACTTTGATTTTAGAAGAACTACTGTGTTGTCATAGACTTTCCTCATACACCCCCTTCTCCTCTAGAAGCTGGGTAATTTAGCTAAACACAATGTCCCCTGTGCAGCAGTTGCTGGCTTTGCAGGTACAACTCATACCTCCACAGCTGAGGGGTCCACCATACCCTCTGGGACACTGGAGGATGATCTCACATGAGAGCCCCCTCAGTGGGGTAGAAGGGTTGAGTGAGGCAAGTAAGTTACAACACAAAGCCAACACCACACTGCAATGTCAAATATTCAGTCAATTTTTTTATTTTTTAAATTTTTTAAAAATATTTTTGCTGGTAAAGATCTTACTTTTCCAAAGAAAACATCAACAATGATAATGATGTAGAAAAGACACTCCACTTTCTGCTGAGACTAATGGAATTATGACAGTTTCCCACACATATGGAAGCCCTAAAGAAAGGAAATGGTGTCCCTCCTTCTCACACTTGAGTTATTTTAGACAAATAACCACACACCTCTACAAGTAATGATGATGAAGTTACACTGGTTGAAAGTAGGTTCATGTGCCACTGCCACTGCTGTTCTACCTTTTGTTGGTGGTAAAGACATCTTTGATTTTTCTTAATGTTGCTCTATGAAAGAGAATATATGACAGTCAGCAATAGAACTGTCATTTCTAGTTATTGTACCACCAACATGGCATCTCTGAATAGATTTATTATACATACTCTTTCCCCACCGCCCCCTACGGTAATATAGCTGAAAACAACTTTTCGTATATCAGCTTTTGACTCGTGGGAATATGGCAAACACTGGTAGATTTTAGCATTCAGTGTGTTGAGCTGAGAAGTGAATTTATGCTGGTGGATTTATACTGTGAAGATTCAAAGAAGTGAGATATTACTCTTAGTTTGGGCTGGTAATATTAGACTATTATTCAAAAAAGGAAAAAACATATTTCTGAGCTGGTGTATCATGACAAATTAGAAGTCACGGAGTGTGTTTGAGAATGCTTGTTATTTTTTCTTCTAGCCAGTTTCAAAGTCTTTGTACTTTATTCTAAGAACCACACTCAAACTTTACTCCTCTGAGTTCTTTCCCAAATGATTCTTCTCTACAGAAATGCAAGATATATTTTTCAGTTTTGATTTGGGCTGACAAATTCCTTTTGCTCTTGACAACTGATGACACATACAACAACAACAAATCTCTAAAACAATTCTCCCATGCTCACTGTTTCGCTGACCAGCCCTTGAGGAATACAGGAGAAGAATCAAGAATACAAAGTGGTTTGACGACATAGCAGCAACCCTGGATCCATTTGTTTCTGAGCCTGTTTTATAACGGGCCCCTTGTGGGGGTTACAACAGGCCCTGCGATACCAGGACAGAGACTCTCCAGACCTAATATTTAATTTACACATGGTGTTCGGTCTGCTTGTAAAACCGAGGTATCACAGAAAGGGAGACTTTGATGACAATGTCCCTTTGGGGAACAAAAAGGACATGAAGAATTCCAGCTATGACTCGGAGAATCCTGCTGAGAGGAAAAAGTGAAAAATAATTTATAAGTCCTCTTGTGCCCAAAGTTCCTTTTCATACATACTTAAAGTGCCATCTATGGCTCCATCCTCTCTGACTGCTGTATTTATTTGCACTGGGTCTTTCAGCTGGGACTGTTTGCTATCTTGCTTAAGGTTATATCAACAGTCTGAAAGAGAAATGCATGCCAGTAAGTGTCAATGCCCCTTCCTAGCAACACATTCAGGTTTCCTTAGGATCAAGTCATCCCACAAACTTTAGTTGTTATTACTTCAGGGAAAGAGATCTGTCATTGCACTAAAAAAAGGCTCTAACACAGAACCCAATAGCATCACAAGAAATGTTGTTGGAAGTAGAAAATTAAATATTGTGGTCTGGAGTATACCTTCCTCAGTAAAGATAGAGAACATCTGATGTGAGGATTTTTGTTTTGGGTGAAAAAGGATCATAGACTTTTCAGTTAAAAATTCAGCACACCTTACCTTCTCAGCCTGAAGCCTGTGAAGAGTTCTGCATAGTGTAGTCCAATGGGCCAACGCCTAGACTAACTTCAGATCTCCTCACAGATACTGCTGGAAACATTACTGACAAAAAGCTTTCATATGAAGAGGGCGAAAGAGAAGGTGCATCCTGTGTAGTAGCTGCTGGATATTGCAGAAAACTCTGCTGGCTTGTACAAAAGTAGTAACAAGACCCAGTGTACAGTACAACAGGTGTTAAAACTCATCCGAGTTTCCTTTTGATGAGTAACACCGGATCAAATAAGGATTCACATTTGCAATCAATTTCAAGGTATCATTGACGTAGATATATAATAGTAAGTGAAATATTTAAAAAAACAGAGTTAAGAAAGATGTATTTTCCTGACATATGTTGTTCTCCATATTAAATAAGATTTTAAAGATTTCAATAGTTTTTATCATGCCATTTACAAGAGCCAAGACAAACATTATTATGTAACCTCAGCTAAAATCTTTTCTTTCCAGGTAACTCAGATTGCTCATGAACTTAAACCACAAAGGTCTGCAACAAAGATACCAACTGGTACTATAAGTTTTGTTTCATGACAGGTCAGTGGCCTCAGATTTTTTAAAGTGCCAAAGAAACACTTTAAATAACGGTGGCTCTGTCATTTTATATTAAATATCTGCAACAAGTTTAGCAGTTGAAACTCATGGGATTATCCAGCTTTACGAACCCTGCTGAGTAAGCTGAACTAGAAGAGAGCTTTGTTTCTGGTGGAAAAGGTGCCACCGTGGCCCAGCAAATCAAACACATTAGGATTTACGTTCCTGCCTCTAAGCTAAATGGTCACTTGCTGCACTACATAAACAGCAAGGAAAATACTCTTTGGCAAATGCCCTGACCTGCTTGAGTGGAAGCCTACATAAAGGCTTCTGAGAAAGGCGTGATTAAAGCTGATCACAGTGAAATTTTCCCTTGGAGACTGTTGGTGTCAGCAGTTTCGGATAATCTCTGTCGTATTAGTGATTTACGTAGTTTAATACAACATTAAAAATGCTAGCACAATGTGAGTGGCTAACATTTTACATCTGATATCTCTATCCACAACAGAATTTTCAAACCACTAATAGAAATGTTTGATATTAAAAAAAGATTCTGAAAAATAAAGCAGGAATGAAAACCTTGGGAGTTTTAAAAAGAGCACCAAAACCATGGAAGTCTCAGATATATTTTGAAGAAGAAAAAAAAGGAAACTTTTTCCATAGTTGAGCGGTATATAGGAGCACAGGCATTTGTCAGGTTGTCTGCTGATTTCTTTAACTCTTCCTGGAGCTCATAAAAGTCTTTGCAATATGACTTGAGTTATGGAATGGAACATACTCTTATTAAATTTGCAGCTGACATGAAGCTAGGGAGGACTGTGAGTAAATTGGAGGATAGGATTCGAATTCAAAAATCATCTTGACAGACTGGAAGAATGGGCTGAAAAGAACACGATGAAATTCAATGGAGACAAATGCAACTCTTGGGCAGGAATTATCAGCCGCAAGAACAGAAGATAAGGAACAACTGGTGAGGCAGCAGCTTTGCAGCCAAACAGCTGTGTTTATCATGAACTGCAGGTGGTGCTCAGGTCTCCCCCAGGTATGCCCCAGGTTCAGTTTCAGGCAATAACCTTCTAGGAAATTGCAGACCAGACGGAGAAATATGTCAGAGATGTGATAACAGTCAGAAGGTGAGGAAACATGACCCTGAGATCAAAGGGGAGTAAAGAAGAGGAGGTTGAGGGGCATGACAACAGTTTTCAATTGTGTGAAAGGATGTTATGAAGGGATGAGGAGGAACATCTGGTACTCACAGCCACAGAGCATAGGACGAGAAACAACAGTTTTAAATTACAAGAAGCAGCATGCAGGTCAGACTTTATGAAAAGTTCTGAAAATGTTAGGGATAGAAAATCAATGGAAAGTTTTTGCAGATGTAGGCAAGGGGATCTCTAATATTAGAGGTCTTTAAGGACATCATACTGTTGAAAACAGCCTGTCCTAATAGATATCTCTCAGGAATGACTAATCTGGGGAAATGGACCAAATGTCCTCCTGATGCCCTTCCCAGCCACATCCTTCCGTGGGTCTATGAATTACAAAAGACAATACAACTATTGAGTGGGTAACATTGCATTAATTTAAGGGAAGGGCAGTGTGTCCCAGGGTTCGAGAAGGAAAATATTTATCAGTGACTTTTGAATTATGCAAAATTATTTAGAACTGCATATTACCAGAATTTCTGGCATCCTTTCATCACTGGCTCTGCAGTCATTCCCTCTGTGAAAATAACCCAGTTGCTTAGTCTCTTGGTATCAATCCTCTATCTTTTAAATAGCTATAACTCAGTGCTATCATGAGGCTATGAGTTAATGAATGCTTATACTGCATACAGAAAATTCTGGATGAAAGGTATGTAAAACTTCAAGTAATGATCCCTTATTTATTATTGCCATGGTTCAATAAATTCCAGTTCATTTCAGTTTTTTAGGACTGGTTCCTTTACATTAGAAATCTGAATTTTGGAGGAAGTTGCAAAACCAAATCCAACCCTTTTTAACCTTTAGGAAAAAAAATATCATCAGCATTATGATTTACAGGCTACAGCATGAAAGACTTTGTTTGCAAGGATTAGCAGCATGTAGACCAGAGAGCTGGACATCCTTGACCTCTGCAGTGATGGAGCCATAACTCCTTACTTGTCAGCTGCCTCCTCTCCTGTAACAACCTTCCACCTACAGCACATATGAGCCACAGTGCACATTTGAGCAGCTGTGACCTGCGCTGGAGGTCAGCTGCATTCCCAGGAGCTCCCAACCCATGAGAATTAAAAGACAGTGTGATCTCATCCTCAACACCCCACAGAGTCCTCTTGTGAGTCCCAACATCACCCCATCATTCTGCTGTCCACCAGATCTCCCCATTGCACACTTATTATTGACACTAGTGTTTTGTCACCTGCAAGAGTTGTGTTCACTCCATAGATTCAAGTACAGTCATGACCACGACACCGACAAAACCATTTATTTTCTTTAGCTATCAGTCTTAAAGCTCTAAAATGACTTATAATTTGTATTATATATGATGCAGAGCCCTTAGATACTTTTGTGATATTTATAGCTAGAAAGCCTTGATCTTTAAATAAAACAAAACCAGACAGAAATCTGAGGTGGGGTCCAAGGTGGCACTCATGTGCTTTGACAAAGAAAGTGATGCTTTGGACTTCCTGAAGCTGAAATCCAGAGCACTGAGGCAGGTTCCTCAGCTCCTTACATGGTGTTTAAGACGAATAAGGTACATCACAGAAGTCTTCAAAATAATCTGCACTTTCTGCAAGGGAAATGCCTAAGGCCAACACACTGAACAGGGATTTGCCTATAACTACTCAGCAGGAAAACTCTGGGAACATAGTCATCTCCTAAATACAGCCCTTATCAGGTGCCTGCATCAATTCAGAATTCATTAAAGCAAAGAGCCTGTGACCTTTGCTAAAAGAAGCTGAATGGAAATGGCTTTTTTTTTTTTTTTTTCTGAGCATGAATAGTGACAATAATCTTTTCTTTAGGTTCCTCAGGGCAGCCCAGTGCTAATGCACAAATAAGACAGTGATACTAAGGTAGCACAGGGTGACCTCCTCTCCCATCATGCAACACAGAGTATAACTATTCCCAGCCCCTCTCTGAGCACTTCTAGGTTGCTAATGCAAACCATATGCAGTATGGTCAGCTGGTTAAAAGCAGGACGGTTGCTTTCTAATGGAGGGTGGAGAGTCTGAGGCCACTGTTCCAGCCAACCTCTCCCATAGCATTCTTGCAGATAATTTAACTCTTGAACCTACTGATAATAGTCAGAGGGTAAGCAGCCCAGATTCTGTCTCCATGTCCACTGCCTTCATAAGAATCAGTTTAAAACATTCTCTAAGATGGAGATGTCTCTGCATTTTTTACTCAAGTGCCCATAAAAGTCTTCAAAACTTAGTCAAAATATAGGATGTATTTTCAGGAGAATTATATTTGATCTGCCTGTAGCCAGAGTCTCAGTGGAGATATACATAAATCTGGTTTCAGGACTATGATGAATTTAGTTATGATGAATGTGCCATGCCACAAAACCATCAGGACTGAGGGACTTATGGGCATGAGCTGAATAGAGTTCTGGATGCCTAGGAGTTGCAAAGTGAGTGTCCATCACATCTGATCTCCTTTAACTGAAGGGAGGACTCAAGATCACTGTTTTATAACAGACAATTGTTGTAGACCTACACCTGATTTTATGCAGCAAAATCTTTATTGAATCTGCTCCTTGTCACTTACATTTGATTATCTTTAATTGTCAGACTGGGAAATCAAGGCTAAAGTGGGTAAGCAGCTTTCACAAGCTGAAGTGTTCAGACAACCAGCTCCCAAAGTCAGTCTGAGTCAAGCGAGAGTCACTGGATTTAGGTTTCTTATTTAAGGATTTAGGCCTAAGGAACTTGATGAACAAAGCTCAGAATAATAAAGAAGCTCCTGACCGCTGGCCCAGCATCCTGCTACCCTGCTGGTACCACTGTTTGCATCTGTACAAGGAAGAAAGG
This sequence comes from Podargus strigoides, assembly GCA_028020825.1. Lineage (NCBI taxonomy): Eukaryota > Metazoa > Chordata > Aves > Caprimulgiformes > Podargidae > Podargus > Podargus strigoides. The sequence goes on from CM051621.1 coordinate 15,591,735, forward strand.
TCCAGTGGACCATTTGTGGGAATTTGAGCTATTAGAGCACTTTTGCTACTTAATTTCCAGGAGCAGGAGCTGAAATTAAAGCAAAACCAAAAACCTCCCCTTACTCATGTGATTCCCATGAGAAAGCAATTGGTCTCCCATGGTCTTCCTTACATGGATTGCACATGACAATACCAACATACACAAATTAAGTAGATGCTTGGTATTTCCTCTGTCAGGAAATTAATTTTTTATAAGTTATTATAAAGTATTTTATTGAATCAACCCTTAAATATCTTCCCTGTAGTGACCCAGCCCTCGTCACTTTCTTTCGTCTGAGCACTTCGCTCTTAGCCCATGAATAATGAAGTTGAGCAATTATGTACAAGTAATGCCTCCTGCTGCAAAACCCAGAAACTAATCCGATGGGGGTTTTCTCTTTTACTTTTGAAAGACTGGGCACCCCTGAGGGGAAGAAGGTGATACTTGCCCTTAGTAATCTGGGCAAAAAGCACAGTGGACATTTCACAGTGCTCCAGTTGCTCATTTTGCTTAACCTCATAAATATTTTATAGTAGCTTAATGGGAGTGAAAACCCCCTGAATTTCCCAATTTTTTTACCCACTGCTATTGTAGTTATTAATGAGGAAATGTCAGCATTTATTTGTGGTACCAAAACACTATATGGTTTCCTCATGAGCTGTATAATCCTGATACTATTCACCTCATTTAAAAACTTGTTTCCAGGAGACCTTGGATAAATTTTGCAGAGCTGCAGTTGTGAACACAGAGGTGAATCTACTGACACAGCTTCAGTAGATGCTTTTACTACTGTTCATTAACTTTAACTTGTCTGCCATCAGAATTATATAAGGAACATAAAGGAAATTAAAAAAAAAAGATTCACGCAATTTGATTTCTGCTGTGTCATTTCCCACTGTTTTGATCTTTGTACCTCAACAGGCTGGCAATCAAACAGACTATTGAGGTCACAGTACAGAAATGAATGGCGAGGGTTCAAAGTTGAAAATGCAATTATCTTTCCCACTTCCAAATAGAATTACAAGTGTAACATCACTGAAGCTGTAACAGAAAACTCCTTCCAGCTTTTATTCTGGTTTGATTTGGCAAAGATGTTCTCTGGTTCCCTTTCCCTGTTCCTTCGCCCTTCCCACCCCTCTCCCCTTTCCTTTTTCCCTGCTCTTTTCAACTTTGTGGTGAGCTTTAGAAACATTTATTTCAGAAAAGGGGTATATTTCATGTGTTCAGTTTGAAACCAATTAATCCCTCATTTTATGTTCATGTCACACAGTGTACTTGAATCTTCAGATATTTCTTTTCTTCAGTTTTATGGATATTCACTTAATCTAAAGCCACAGTTAAACTTTCTGTTCTACAGGATGTAAGATCAAACATAGTAAAATCAGCAATTAAGAAAAGCTACTTTTTTTTTTTTTTTCCATTTCTGCTGCAATTTATGAGCTTCGAGAAGGGAGGAAGTGGTGAAATGGGAGAATAAAAGTATAAATCCTTATTCACCCAATATTCATCTATATGCAACAGAGCTACTCAGCAGGTGCTTGGTTTAATTTGAATAACAAAATAGGCGTTTTCCATACACCTATTGGATTGTCATAAAAGAATGCAGACTGAAGCTTGCAGGTGCTTCAGTAAGTGCGATTTGAGTACGGGAAGCCTGAAATTGTTCAGGATGATCCAAATAAGCAGGTAACACGAGACATAAGAGGAAAGCCTTTTTTTTTGAACTTCCTAGAAAACGCATTTCAGAAAAAAGATACTCTTCTTGAATTTAAAATGCACTTCTTCATTACTGTCTTTTATGTTGATGATTTTTTTGTTCTTTTCCTACCCTAATTTATGTTTTCCCATTTGTTTTTGAGTAAATCTGTTTCCAGTGAATTTATGTTCCCACAAGTCATCTCGCAAATATTCATTAGTTATTCAACTGGTTTTCCTAGATCAATCAGGTCCTAATTGGACTTATTTTGAATACCTGATCCAACACCATCAACCATGCTATCCTACCACCATAACTGATAGTTTATTCGAGTGAATTTGCAAGGAAAAGTAGCCGTATTACCTCTTTTGGACCAGGTTCATTAAGGAATGTGGGTTCCAACAGGACAGATGTTACAAAACATAAATCCTAAGCATAGAATTCAGTTTGGAATCCAAATGTCAAGACACAAACTCTCTACGTGAGCACATGGAACCTGCTTGAGAAGAGCAATCCCCCTCTCTGCCTCCCTCCCCACACCCAAAAAATGTTACTGAATTGGAAGCTGTTTTAATAGGAAACAGAAGCACAAGAGTATCTAAAACCTCACCTTTTCTTTGAATCTTGAACTCTTCAGTTAAATTAGGATTCAGAACCTGGTGTCCTCTACTGGAAAAAAATCACTTTGAAATAGTCTCAAAAGTCTTTAAATGCAGGTAATAGGGGAGGATTCTTTACATAACAGACCTTTTCACAACAGCGCAGTAATTAGGATATGTCTCATTAAGACCTTCTTCAGTTCCTTTCTCTACTAGAAAATAGAAATCAAAATTCACATACCAGAAAACTGTGAACCACAAACCAACAGTTAGTTTATTTTTCAACAAAGAATATTCAGCATGTTAAAGAAATCTTAAATGCCTGTTTTGGCATATACTTTAAAAGGTTCACATTTAGAACAATGATCTTTAGCAATCTTACTGGCAACAGGAAAAGTTGCTTAGGAACTTTGAACACCAAAGGACGTGCCTCACCTCTCAGGGCATAGACTGACACAATTCTGTAAGATTAACCGTGCTCATTTAAGAATCTGTACATTTCCAAGTATTGCTATCAGCTACAAACTCAGTGCCACTGAATTTCAAAACTTTATGTTCAGTTAAACCATTAGCAATCACCTTGGTTTTAACTGTATTACTGCCTGTGTGGCAGAATAGAGACATATCAAATAAATCACTGTATCTTTCCTTTCAATCATTGCTCTCAGGTTCTTAGGGGACACTCAGGTGGAAAATGAACAAGTAAAAGGAAAGAAGGAGAAATAAAAAATTCAGGTCTGTTAACACTCATAAATCCCCAGGCTTTTCTACAGATTAAAGGCTCAAGCTAAGGGGATAAAGTTAATCTTAAATTTAAGACAAGTCACTTTTCCACATCACAGTATTTCTTTTTAGCAATAAATAAACATTCTCTCATTTGTTCTTCTAAAAACCTTCTATGCTGAGCAGTCTTTGCAGAGCATTTGTCAAAAATCTTTTAAAGCTATACTTATTCTCAAAATCCTAGTAGAAGTCCATGCTCCAGAATATTCAGAAGCACACAAAATTTTATAATGGGTAGAAGAAAGACAGATAGATAAGTTAATTATTTAAAAGGAACAAGCATTTACTACTGTTACTCAAACTTCAGCAAAGCCAGATGTGAAGTAACCATAATATAGATTGCACAGTCATCAAGATCCTGATGGCTGAGCGAAACTTAATAAACAGAGAAAGCTGCTTATAACCTTGAAAGCCTTTGATATAAAAATGGTCGATGAATCAAAATACGAATAACTGAGTTAATTTGTGGACATGGAAGATACTTAGAACATTTAATTTCTTGGTAATGCTTTCATTTTTTGCATTTGTGTGGCTTTTAAAGTTATGTTACCCATAATGCAATGTACTTTACTCATTATATTTAAATTTACCTTCTCTAGAATGGTTTTAAATTGGATATTAGTTCGGACTGAAAAATGCAAATCTAAGTTTTGAACCACCATACAGATCTAATTTTACATTTGAATTGCATTTCCCCAAAGCCTAAGAGTGTTAAACTCTGAGATATTAATGTTAGCGTATCTGCAGCCTTTCCACACTAGGGAATTTCAGGAAAAACTTCCCAGCTGTGTTAGCATTGGTTCAGCTGTGTCTGTGGGAGCTTGATGATTTGATCATCTTTCCACTTTTAATACAGAAGTGATCTATGTGAATCCGCATTCATTAAAATGTTTGGTTTTTTAAATTTGTTTGTTTGTTTTTCTTTCCCCCCAGTTCAAAAACTAAATGCCTTGATGATTAGGAGGTATTTAAATGCCCTCTTTAAAATTACCTAAAGCTCACGAATTTGTTCGCAGACAACCCAGACATCTTCATAAGGAAATACTTCCATTTTCCTCATGAGACTGTTATTTTTACAACTTCACATTCTGCCATTGAGTTCCATCTTCTTCTGTGAGGCATCATTATTTCTTTTTTTTTAAAGAATTGGCTCATCATAGGAGTTCTTGGCATCAGAGAATTATCAAAGATAAGATAGATAATGGAAAATGCAGACATATCTACAATTTCCCAAGCCCTCCAGACCATATTTGAAGTGCTAGTGTTCAGAAGAGGAGATATTTGACTTTTTGAAACCCCTTCCTCCATAAAAATCAGAAAATGCAAAAACGTCTTTATCGAAAACTTTTTTTATGGCTAATTTTCAGCCACTCCTAAAGTCTCTACTCTATATTCTATCACAGCTGAAACAGTGATATTACGTGAGGATCTTTTTCCTACAATTCCTCATGTACCCAAGGCCAGTGATACAAACTCTATCTGAAAACACTTTACAGCATTAAATAATGCAGGCTCACAGCTGCCTTCTTTTTTTTAACCCAGCCTCACTGCGTAGCTTTACAGCAAGAAAACATAGAACAGCCATGTTCTGAAATATTATTTCCCAAACTGCATTGAATGGAATGATTCGGGGAGTCAAGAAAGGTGATGAAGGAGCTAAGGCACTGGAAGGAGAAAGTCTCCATTCTGCTGTTGCTCTGCAATCACTCAAAGCCAAGAGGTCCTGACATGGGTCTGTTTTATTCACTGCTCGAAATCTCTTTGTTCAGCATCACATAATGTGAACCTCAGCCAAAAAAACGTTGCTGGTAGGAGCCCTGCTCAATGGGAAGGCAGACGGCAGCCTGTCAGGTTGGTGCTAGAAAGCCAGAAGCCACTGCCTACATGTCCCATTTGACCCTCAGTCTGATGTTTGTCCCCTGACCATGAATGTAAACAGAGTCTTTGACTGACTATATAGAACAAACCTAGATCAAGTATCAAGTAAGCAAGTTGTGTCACAGTTCAGGAAAATGTTTTTTTTCAGGATAGCCCTTCTCCATATCTTTGATCTCCAGACCGTGCTCATTGCCGCTGACTACAATGGAATGCCGCAGTAAGGACAGACAATCCCAAAAAATGTGGATGAGGATTAATCAAATTACAACTTCTTGCTGAAAGTCCCTGGCTATTTTCTCGCACTGAGGTCTCTGTAAAAGATGTCTGAGGATTAATCCTTTTCTCTCTTTCCCTCCATGTTTCTCTGAATGTAGGGTATTGTGTCCAGACCAAAATCCATTAGCTGGGAAGACAACTGGGTGAAAGGACAGTACATTAACAGGAGACTGGTGCCTGTTGCTTTTGCTGGTAGCCTTCTCTGCAACTTCGAGAAAGATGCTGCTTATGCACTTTGTTCCTTTGTCCATCTTCCAAACACTTGCCAAAAGAGATGTTTTCTCTAGATGTGATTAGTGCCCTGAAAGGCAACCGAACAACTTGAAAATAAACAAGTGTTTGCCGGAGGGGTTGAGTTATGGACTGACTGCAAAATGCAAGTATTATTGTTTATTTCTATATGAAGTTAATAGACATTCCTCTACCCCAAACAAGGCAAGAAATAACAAAGTAGCAAAGAAAACCACATCTAAGTTTGAACAAAGTTGCAAATTCTTACTTTTATGACCATTCATTTCATGCCAGCAGAGTGACATTGGTAGGGTTTTTTTTTATGTCTAATGGGTATACCCAGGCTCCTGCCAAATGTGCTGCGTGCCAGATGAGCTGCCGCCAGGTTATAAACTTCGAAGGACTTCTTATCTGGAGGAATGAAAGAGTTTGCTCTCAGACTACATTTTTGCAATTTTATTAACAGATTCATTGCTACTTTGCAGAGTTGCTTCATCAGTCAAAGAGCGCCTCCAGTGCTGTCCAGACCTCAGAGGTGGATTCAAATGTCGCTGATTATGTAAAGTTTCCATTTTGACCTCAGATGGCTCTGAACAACCTCTGAATTCTCTTTTGGATCCAATAAAACACCAAGGTTTTACTTGGAAGATGCCACATTCGCAAGCATAGGGAACAAGCCATGATACAGTTTAACAAAACAAAAGGGGAGAAATGCAATTTTCTGTGACTATGTGAGTTAGAATTTAATCAGAGATACAAAACACAATGCAAAAAGACAATACCTTGTTTGGACTTAGACCAGCTCAGCCTTTAAGAACATGCACCCTACTCAAAACACATGCTTATATTCTCTTCTTACTAGAGATATCTTTATGAACCAAGACAGTAAAGTACTGAGACAACCTTAACATTCATTGAATGTGAAACTCAAAGAGTCTGCCTGAAGATGTGAAGTGTAATTCTGTAAAGAATATCCTATAAAATACAGATGGTTTAAAATGCATTACGGTTTGGTTTAGCATGGAATTATTTTCAGGTAAGCAAAAAATGTGAAAAAAATTATTTTGTATAATTTTTTTTTTCATTTAGCTCTGCATTTTATTCAACCTAAAAAAATTCCATGACCATTTTGAGCTTTTAAAATCATTCTTAAGGATGGTCTTGAAAGGAAAATTGAGAAGTTTGATTTACAAATTGATCTGATCAAATATGTTGATTGTTTTCTGATGCCTTTTCTGGTATGTGCTTTTTGGCAAAACAGACATGAATTTACAAAACTATTTGGTTTCATTATATCTTCAATTTTTGGTGAAAAACATTTTAGCTAAATAATATCACCCTATTTCATTCAGAAGCATCAGTATATATAGCCAATATGAAAACTACATCATCAGTTTCACCTCAAACAAAGTAGGCCTTTTAAAAATATGCATTTAGAGGGTATTCACTGATGTCTTATAAGCAAGGCTTTAAGTGATGTTTTCACCTATACCTATCCTCTGGGCAACTGCTCTGTTACCCTGTCAATCTTCTCAGGGCTATCATAACTATTCTTTCATACACTAACTACTGTTCTTTGGTACATACTATTATTTATATATGAAAAGGTTGCATCAACTCTATTATTTCAGCAGCCAAAAAATTAGGTGGAAGACACTGCTTTAATATGCTCCCCTGTGGGATCTGGAGCAAATCACCCTGCAACGCTTACAATGTCAGGTCTTTGAGAAGAAACTGTCTTTCATGTTGTATTTGTATATTGCCTCTCAGCTGAGACCTCCAGATGCTACTATAATACAAAAATTAAATAGTGGTACTATCTGTTAAATAATGAATACTGCAAACATGACGATGAGGGATGAGGAGGTGATGCAGGGATATTAAATAACTTTCCCAAGGTCATGTGATTCATTATTGCCAGAGAAAGGATGGTGAACAAGAGAGTCTTCTGTCCAGAACAGGGCGCATGAGGACTCCCCATGGCCTTGCAGTTTCTCTGCTGGGGTGGTACAGTCTTGTTATGTCTGACCAGTTATCAAGCAAAGTCACCCCAGTGACAGAAACACCGCTCAACCAAAGGGAAAGCTGGTGGGATCTACCATCCATCTGAGAAGGACAAAAGGGGACTTGGGGTTCCATCACTGTACAGATGAAAAACTGGACTAGAAATATAGAGGAAGCAGTATCATAGACTACTTCTGTACTAATAAATTGTCAGGGAGCATTCCTGGGCACTGAACATCAGTCATGTGTACCAACTGTGTGCCTGGCCAGGGCCAGCCAGCAGTCCCCCAAAAGAAACTGTGCCTCATGAGATACTGTGGATTGGGAGCAATTCCCAGTTAACCATTTGCCTCCTGGCAAATACGCAATTCTAGAGGGTAAGAGAGGTACATATAAGGACATCTCCTGTCAGCTGGGCTTAAAGGCAGAGTGGTCCTAGTCATACTTAATCTTCTCGTACAGCCACTAACACTTGCAAAACCATCAAGCTCAGTCCTGCATTTATGACACTTTGAAGGTCAGAACATGTTTGACTACAAGGAGATTTCCTTTCTAAGTTCATTGTGTTGGTCAGAGGGTTGTTACTCCACCTCTCTCCAGTTTACATTAATTGGTTCTCGGAGATGTCTCATGATCAGAAAGGAGCTGCTTGCATCTCTGGGACAGAACTAACCATCCTACTAATTATGCACTATGGTGCACAATGGTAAATCGAGATGACCTTGACGGTACGGTACACTTCTAACAGAGTCCTCGTGTGTGCTCTGACTGCTGTCATCCTCAGGCAGTTGCTTGGCAACACCAGCATCTTCGATATTCACTTGCTGGGCATTAGGTAATAAACTCACCAATGAGGCTGCAGCTAGCTAATTTCCTTTGCCGTTTGCAGCAGAAGATAAAGTGAATCTGCGGTATCTTAGTGATATGTCTAAACAACTGCCTGAAGACATTTTTTTGTTACAAATTGAATTCCTCTGTTTCAACTGACAGGTCCTTTACCCCTAGTCACCTGTCTCATGTTTGGGAATAAACATAGAGATAGAGCACCTGAGGAGCTGCTGTTTTTATTTGCACATCAGCATTCCAAGCAGTGCGCTATCTGGTAATCAGCGACTGCACGCCTGATGTCATGCAGGATGCAAACTACAGCTGATGCTTGCTGGACACAGACAAGCAGTACAAACTGAACTGTGGAGGAGGATAAGTATCACACACATTTCCTGACTGGAATGATGATATCACTGGAAAAGGTGAAACATTGAGATTTTCTAGACAGTTCCACCTAATGTGTAAAAGGGAGAGTCTGGGATAGCATACCCCCTCTTCCTCCTCTCTTATGGAAAACAATATGTTTTTGTAGGGAAAAGACAGGGTAGAGCCAACAGCCCAGGATCCTTCCCTTCTCCACTGGTTTTGGTGAGCTGATAAAATGAACTAATTGATCACCCTCTAATTATTTACCAAGAAGTTGCTTAAAAACACCTAGAGTGTTCTGTGACTTCTCATGGTAGGTTTGAAGAGAAAGCCTTCATGATGCCATGACTGGGATTTCATGCTTAATGCCACTATTGGATAATCCAATATATTGGATTTCTCAGCCCACTTGAGACACAGGCACAAAAAGGTGCAAACCCTTCCTGTAACACAAAATAAACAAATTGAATGAACAATAGAGTGGAAGAAATTCATGTAACTAAAGGGCTGGGGTCTGAATCCTGAGTCCTGAATTAAGGTTGACATATGGGTGGTGCCCATGGTCCTTTAAGAGGAGAGGATGTTTGCCCTTTGGCTTTCCTCCAAGGTGCAGGCGACCTTGTAAGGAAAGCCCTTGGGTAAACAAGCCCCAGGTGCCCTGCATTGGGTAAATGAGTGCCAGGTGTCCTGCTTTGGGCATAAAAGCTGGGACCACTTGCAGGAAGGGTGGAGTGTCTGTCTGTGAGGTGGATGCACTTCACAGAGTTTCCCTGTTGGGGAGGGACCTTCTGACTCTCCCTGCAACTGAGCCCCAGTCAGGTTTGGCATTTGCAAATGTGGGCTTCATGTGGGAACAATATGTGACTGCTTCTATCCTATATGATCAGCCTATTGACTTGGTTGTCTCCTATCTCCTCTATGGGAGACTTTCTTTCTTTGTTTATTCCACCTATTATTGGTTGTGCTGTATCATTCCTGGGGTCGATGTTGGCTGTGTGTGATCTGTTTGACTTGTTTGTACCCCCAGCGTTCACCCATATGCTGACTTTCTTATGTGCAATAGAATCTGGTTGCTGGTTTGTTTTGCTGCTGGCTACATCCTTTGAGCTAGGTCTAGTAATTTGCAAAACAGTAATCTATTTTTGGCTCATCAAATATAAGGCAACTAGCCTGAGTTACTCTCTGGGCTCCTTGATGAGTCAGGGGATAAAATGGATGGAGTGCCTTAGAGAGGAGGAGGTCTATCCTTCCTGAACCCAGAGAGGGCCTAAATGAGGACTTGAGACTGGACACCTCACCTTAAACAGCTAATGTTAGCTGAGTTGAATCTTATCCAGATTTCAGTAGATAACTTACCACTCTTTGGTTGTGCCAAACTGAATTTTTCTGAGAAAGGTCAGAGGAGGAAGAGAGAGTAAAGACGAGTTAGATCACAGCTTTCACACTCAGGTGAGCAATCTGTTACCTGTCTGATTTTATGACTCCACTATAAACAGACATCTGTAATTTTGGGAGAGAATACATTTAAATTGGGTCAAATAGATCAATGCTGACTAGAGAAGCTGAACTGGATCTTCACATGCATGTGGAGGCTTCCCAGCAATCCAGTGGAAGACTCAACTCTGTTCAGATTCTGGGTCTTACATATTTAAATAATACGTAAGAACCGAAGAACTGCTGTACTGGATCAAATTAAACATTTATCCCTGTTTCCTTCTCCAGCAGCAGCTAAGAGCAGATGCCTAGGAAAAAGATGTAGCAGTGTGATACAATTATAATGCTCAGCAGCCAGAAGTTTAAGGACTTGTTTGGTCAGAGGCTATATTGACATGTTTGTGCTTAGGAATCCCTGATGGCCTTTTCTTCCAGACTAAATTTTCTTTATAATAAAACCATGCAGGTTTTTTTAAAAAGCCATTTTGGATTTTCCCATTTTGAATGCTATTCAGGGGAATGAGAAAAAGAGTGGCCATGGATTCTGACAGAAAATGTTGTGAAGTTCTGCCAGGAATTGTGTCCATCCTGCAGGGTGAGCTCCACTCTGCTGAGTCCACAGGTCTTAGTGTAGCAGGGTTGTTTCATAGTCTGAGTTCATAAGAAACTGCTATTCCTCCCCGTTATGTAACTCTAAGAAAATATTTAAGGATGCAGCTTGCTCTGTAAATGTCAGATCTAGTTTTCACTAACATCAACATATCATTGCAACAGCTGCTTTATATTCAGACTAATCACAAGAAAAAGGTACTGCCCAGGGTTTCACTAAGTGTGCTTAGCACTGATTCCCCATCACATAAATGAGAGCATGAATGCCGCCACGAAAAGCTGAGGTGATGAAAAGAAAGCTAACACCTTTAAATACTGATGCTGGGGCATGTGTTGCCAGCACAGCACTTCTCTCCTGACAATCAAGGAGCATATTTTAAGTCCTGAGAGGTGCTGAGCTTGAAAGGTGCAGCTATTTCTGAATGAAGGGTACTTCAGAGCTCTGAGATCTTTGATGCTCTCTCCTTGCAACCCAGAGCAGGAAGAAAGTCTGCCCCTTCCAGTGCAGTGTATATCCAGAGAGATTTGTAAAAGAAACAAGTTTCACACACAACCCCAGTGGTGGATGACTGAGCATCATAGCTTGTAGCAGATGAAGGGAAATGTCAAACCCTGTCAGTGCTTTGCTTATGAGGACAGACAGCAACCTGTGTCTGTGCAGCCCAGCAGAAACAAAGTGTCATTTAAATCATTTATGTACATAAATGAGAAATGCTGTTGCAGCTACTTCCTACCTTTCAAGTATTCCACCACTTTTGGAAACCAAGAACCAGCTTTGACAACGGATTTATAACCATAGTTTCTAATTGCTTGCCAAGCACCCACAATTGCACTCAAATTTGTCTTGCACAAAAACTGGTGAGTCTATGGGCTTAATTGAGTGCAGTGTGATTCATTGGGATGGCAAGGGGAATCTGTAAGATTTTTAATTTATGAGACTCCATTTCTGGCAGCAAAAAAAATTCTTGCTAGACAGGACTTGAATATAGAAGAGCATGAAATGAAAATTATTCCTTACAGAAGTAAAAGGAAGGCAGAAGGATGAGGAGGAGACATTTATGATGTTCTTGTTGGTGGAACACCACCATCATGAGGGGCACAAGATTTGAGGCCAGGCAAGGACAGCGTAATTCAAAATCTCAAAGACAGGGACAAAAATACTAAACTAGTGCATGAAAAGAAGTGCTAGTAGAGAAATTTGATGTCTTGTTTGAAGAGGAAGGGACACCATTGTACTACTTGCAATTTGAATGGAAGGGAGTGGCTGAAATTACTCATGGCAGAGTTATTTTCTGTTGCTCTTTCTACAATTGCCATGCTTTCCTTTCACTGCAAATTGACTCTGCACTTTTGCGTAGTGACATTATGAATGACATTTTTTCCACAGAGATCAATAATAGACAATACCAAGTGACATAAGCCATAACCACCCTTAGAAAGCTACAAACAAGTGAAAATCTAGTTTAATTCACATTATACACTTTGATAACTTATCTACTCTGTCCTTTTATTCATAATAGGACAAAACTTAACACAGCATAACACAGCACGTGACAGAAGAATGAGAAGCACATACTGTAAAGTCAGTTTCTGAAAGCAGCATAGTCTCCATTCTGAGTGCAATACCGTGACTCTTAATCTTGGTTTTGAGATGTGACCAGGTCTGCAAAGATAATTGCATGGCCTCCTTTTTATTTAGTGCTTGCACATGGCTAGTTTGCACGCACACAAGAGTTCTCTCACGTTTTAGACCATAATAAAATAAGAAAAATAGACACATTCCTCATCTCTGACTTCTACTCTTATGTGAAGGTGAGTCAATTTAAGAGTTGACATAGGTGGTTGACTTTTAGAAGTTGCTGGGCATGTCCCCTTTAAAATCACACTCTCCAGAGGTTCTGTCCTAGGACAACCTAAACCATACAGTCTGACTCCTACTAACATCTGCAAATGTCAGTCTGTTGCAGCCCTTTCAACTTTTGATTTCATACAAGGAGGCAGGTTGTTTCGTAATAACTCTGTAGTCCCTTCACCACCCTAAGGTCTTTCTGAGTTAATTTACAGAGGACAGAGTGTTCTGACTGACACTGCAGTAGGACCACTGAGTGGAAGTGTGGACCTTTGCTGTGTTGGTCTTCCAGGGTCTTGCCATGCTATTTGCCATTTTGTTTACGTACTCCAGGAGGTGCCTTCTCCCAGTCCCACAGGCTGTACCTCACTGTTTGATACCAAGAGCTGAAATTATGACTTGAGGCTGGATACCACCAAGGATTTTATAGTCTCACACTGTTTTGGGATTTCTGTAGCCATCATAATGTGCCAAAGCCCTTATGTGCTATCTCAAATGTATCTAACAAATGTGCTTATCATGCAGAAAATCACTAATACATGACTTCAAGCAGAGTGTGAAACATGGAACAACGATGATTAGATAATGGCTCCATTATCTGTACAAATGCAATGCTACTACAGTAGTTCATCATAAGATAACATATCTGAAATCTGCAGCTGAGATTTTCAAAACTGTCTAGGGGTTTGAGGTACATATCCACCATTAATGTTAATGTGTCTATGTCCCCTCCATCGCTTAAAAAAATTCAACCTATGTTTTGAGAGAAAATAATAAGCTAAGTACAAGATAATTTCAAATCTGAAGGTCACACATATCACAAGGGATTCATACTGGCCTTTACCTCAGTAAAATATCAAGCACAGATGCTTTCATGGGAAATTACTTCTAATTCAAATGCAAAATTAAATCAGTATCTTCAAAATTCCTTATGAAGGGAACTCTGGGAAAATATTAGTTTATTAACAGTTTCATTGTAGAATTTTCATGTACTTTTCTGAGTTTTGTTTTATGAGTAGTCTCTTTTTACATTACATTTTAGCATATCAATCTTAGAATGGAATAGTACTGTTATTGATGTGGGATAAGAAGATATAACAGCTGAAGTATTTTCTTTTGGAAAAATTTTACATTAATTAGTTAGCATTGATAGAAAGGGCTTTTCCTCTGAATTAAGATGTCACCTACTTCCAGTGCAATGAAATAATATAGTCCTTTTAAAAATCTTTTTAATATAAATTATTTAAACATGCTCTGAAAATGAATAAATAGAACTGTTTTTTTTTTAATATGAGAAAATTTGGGGGTTTTTTGAATACGATAGAACCAAACATCGTTCTTTTCACCAAGTGATTTTTTTTTATCCAATGAAATGATTTTATAAAAGGATTAGGCTTGGAACAACTACTTCTCTGCAGACAAAACCATTCCTGAGGTGGGTTTGGAACTGGCAATATTAAAATATGACATAAAAGAAGTGAAACACTATTTCATTTATAGAGGTGCAAATCATGTACATTCACACATACGGTGTTGTTTTAAAAAAGTTAAATAGAGAATACCTTTCAGAAATCAAGTGGGAGATGATTTAGATATAATGAGATATCCTATTTGAATGGCAACTGCATATTCAGCTCTATTGCCTTCTATCAAAGACTTCCAAGTAGAGGTGTAAAATTATTTTGTGTCAGTCACTACAAAAGGAATCTCTCAATTATGGGAAGAGCTTTTACTGAACATGTATTACAGGTGAGAGTACCCAATGAGTAATAGGAGCAACAATGACTAACAGAAAGAAAACAGACGTTTCCAGGTATGCTGAGTTAGCATTTTTTGAACAATATCAAATTATGCAAAGCCACTGCTTGTCTAGAAAGACATGCATAACTTCATGGCTCCTGCTTCTATTTAGCTTTTTAATTGAATGATTTGGTAAATTCAAGTAAATTGTATATCTAATGAAGGACGGGTCATAGATGGCATTCCTCTGCCTTCAGAAAAAAATGATATTGACAAAATGCTGATGAAGATTAAGTTGACAGGTGCCAAAGTAAAAAAAAAAAAAAAAGTAAAAGTTTGTCAGCTGTGTGGTAAAGTACTTGGGAGACCTGGAACACTCTTGGATGTATGAACAATAAAATGTTCCTTGATGATAGTCTGCCTCACAGTTCATTTGCCTGAAAATCTCTTGGTAACCATCTGGATCAGGTTTAAATAAACTGTAATACTAAGCCCCTAATCTGACAGTGATAAGATGGTGACAATGATTATTCATGAGTTTACAGGGAGAGTAGACCTTGAGAGGCAGATGTGAGTCCTTTCTTTCAGGCCCAATTTCAGTGCTTTGAATGTATTGGAACCACTTCAGAACATAAGGTTTGTTTCATACAAAAAAAAAAAACAAAAAAACCCCTACTTTAATTAGCTTGACATCTAATTGCTTCCTAATTGTCAGAAGTTGCCCTAAAGAAAAAGAAAGAAATTAATTTCTCAAGGCTTGCTGCACAACATGCACCTCACAAAAAAAAAAAAAAAAAAAAAAGGTGGTAGTTTTAGTTAAATTGATGGTCCACATTTAATGAAATGACTTGGCCTTGTTTCAGAGGGCAACTGTTCTAAAGTAGGGGGATACCACTTTACTATTTTATTGAAATAGAAAACTTTGGGGGGGTGTTTCAAAAACGCTTAATTTTCACTGAACTTTGCTCTCATAAATTAATCTTCAAGGTTTGGGCAGTGTAGAAAGCCCTTTATGCCTCATGGTCCTAATCCAATGTCTTTTTAAGAAAACGGGCATTTTTCTATTGACTACCCTGCACATTGGATCACCCTTTAAATTTACTCAGTTTCAGACGGGAATTTAGGGAAAGGGTTTTATAGGAAGCTCTTTGCTTGAATTTCACCAATGTTATGGAGTCTTCCCAAGTAAAGTTTTGTGTCTGTTAGTCTATGCCTTTCTCTCTTTGTGTGGTGGTTAATAAAGAAACATGGTGCAGATAGGAGTTGTTTAATGTCGTCACTTATGCAGAGAAAACAACTCAATCACCATTGCAAATGTATTATCTGCATCTAGGATCTTCCCTCCTGAATTCTGCACTTCTGCTGCAAGACACACAGAGCCACAGAAGCTGTCCCATATCCTGAATATCTTTTAGAAGCTCATGCTTGATGTATGGAAAGCACTTGCTTTTCTGCTGACTCCCAAAGGGGAACTTCAATTGCTTCTAAAAAGGGAAAGGCATGAAAAGCTCCAGCCCAGCAGCAGTAGTAGCATTTTCAGACTCCCCTGTTTGAACCTGTTGCATTCTAATGCACAAACTTTATACCCCATGGCACAACCTACATGACAAACAGTCGGGCCCCTCATGGATAATTCAAGGGCCAGCAGTTCGTGGGAAAAATTTAGAATAAACTAGAAGAAGGAACATTCATATTGGTTAGAGAAACTCTCCTAGAAAACACCGTCCTCTCAGAATGAAGGCCATGCACACCGTTATCTAATGCTAAGTGTCGGCACTGGTTATGATTATTTATTTATTTATAGCATAATGGCATCTAGATGTTCCAGCTGCAGAAAGAAACTCATTGCCCAAAGATCTGCTCCAAGCCTGCACTCATGTAAGCTGTAAAGGGAAGGCAATCAGCTTGCTATCATCCATCTGGGGTAGGACAGTCTCCAACAGAAATAAAATGACCCCAGTTTCCATCTGCTGCTCCACCCTCAGTCCTACCATGCTTTTCAGCTATGCTGGCCTGTTCTTCAGTTTCTTAAGTTTCCTTTCTCCCCTCCTTATGCTTGTTTTTTTAATGGACCCAGGGGTAACAGGCAAGAACTAAGCTAAAAGTTCATCATCTTCAAACATACATCCAAAGATATATTTCTCACTTCTTTGCAGATGCGAGGATAAGGGGTTACAGCGTCCCACGCATTAAATGCTCTCCTGGGATCCAATCAAATACAGGAACATGGCTGGATCCAGGCAGGATATTTTCCTCTAGCAGAGGAAATAATTGTCACACCATGAGGCAAGAAGTAAATACTCTACCCACTGGGCCTAATGAGAGACGACAGCTCTTTTGGCCTCCCTAGCAAGTCCATACATAATGGAGAACTGCTTCTTCCTCTCAATCACCACAGGATGTGGCTTGAGATATTCTGTTTTAATCTTATTCTGATGCGTAAGGTTGGTACAAGTTCTGCCCTCAGCCTTCTTTGAGTATTACCAACACTAATGAAGTTACCCTGGGGCTGTCATTTTTCATTTTGGTATTTCCCCTGACCATCATCTTACATTGCTGATCTGCATTGTAGCACTTTTCTTTATTCACTGGACTCAAACTTTGCTTTGTAGTTATAAGACAATTCAAGAATGACCTCAGGGCTCAGTCAAACCAGAATCAGCAGGGGACTGACCTTTAACACCCTTGGAAAGGGAGAAGCCAAAATTAATCTTCAAACCATTTCCTTCTTTAACACAGAAAGCCAGTGGGGAAATTATACACGGTTGCTAAGTTAAGTGTAACCACAGATCTCTTCCGTGCACATCCTTGGCACAGCTAACCATGAACTTGGAAGTCAGTTTGAGAGAAGTTCAGCTGGAACTAGTGCTCACAGAAAGCTGGTTTCAAGACTACTGACACACACACAAAATCACAGTAATCAATTCAACTAGTATAGAACAAGACTAATTAAAATGTCTCAGGGATGAAACTGTTATTCTAGGTGGGTCATGGAGACTTTCCTACTCCTACGTGACATCTAGTTTCACAGACCTCGGATTTCCAAGAGTGCAAGAGTGATGATGGAGTAGTGCCATCCCTGTTGTCTAGACAGAGAAGCAGTAGCTGCTCTCCTTGGCAAAAGAACGCAATTTTTGACTTCACTATCACTTGTCATGTAGCCTCCTTCTCAGATCTACTCTTTAGGATTCTGCAAGGGTCCATAGAATCCTTTTGATTGGAAAAGACTTTTAATATCATCAAGTCCATGCCACAGGCAGCCCTAGGAAACCTAGCAGCTGAGGCAGAAATTGCCCATTAGACCTCACAATTGTTGTAGCACCTTTCTGAGATGTGGTACATAAATTGCAGAAGAAAAAATAAATTAAGAACATACTCAAGAATGGGACTACAGTGAGAATAGGCTATAGTGGGATGTAAAAAGAAAAAAGACTACAACTATCAGAGACTAAGGAAAAAATTATAATTAAATCTGTGGCAGGAGATTACATGCTTCCACATTTCAGCTTTCCCCAAATTTTTATGCAAATAATTAGAACAGTTCCCCAAAGCAGAAATAGAAAAACTTCTCAGTGAAGAAGAGACCCTTTCTGCTAAAAGCAGCACACACCACAGTGCACACAGTACTCCCATTGTTTGGCCCTAAGCATACCGTGTGCCCTGCGGGGCTTCATACCCAACTGCCTTAATGTTGTAGGTGAAGAAAATATTTCTCTCTCTCACAGCTACTCATCCACTGTTTGGCACTAACATACTCTGCTTTGATTTTATCACAAGTCCTCTAGAAAGGAGTTTTTGGCACCTGCTGTCAGCCCCACCTACCATCTCATAAACGCATCTCTGAAGCCTGAACTAGCTGGGGGGGACATCCTGGAGTACTCATGGACAAAAGAAAGCAGAGATCACACAGTGTTCAAGTAGACCTTGCTGCAGTTAATTAAACAAATCTGAGACTTGCTTTTCAGATAGATCCACAGTTAGAAATAAGTGCTTTGGAACTGGTTTTCCAGGATGGAAATTGGTAAATGAACTTTGGTTCTGTAGGGTAGCAAAGCACGAGAGCAGTGGCAGAAGGCAGCTGTCACTGCAGGAACGGCCAGTTTGGCTACTTACTGTACCCTCTGAGAAAGGTCCAATAATTACAAAAATCTGTGAAAAAAAAAAAAAAAAGAAGAAGAAAGAGAGAAGGTCTAATCTTCTTGTCCTCTGCCTGTTTTTACACTGGCACACTTCCAAGGATCGCTTGGAACCAATGGAGCTGGCTAGGATTAAAGAGCCCATACACGCACACACACAAACAAAAAATGGATTACACAGTAGAGCAACAAGACCAAAGACCATTTGAAATGGATTGCTTACTCAAAAGGAGCTGCTTCTTGGAAAGGACATGGCTGTGCTAGTTAATCAGTACTGTCGAAATAGATGTCTCTATCATAGCCTGTTATTTATTTTGCATCAAGAAAGCAGCAGTACCTGGTGAAGTTTGGGAAGAAAACACAGCATTGCAAATTGCTTTTCTAGAACTGAAGAGAGCAGATTTATGGAGAAGATTGCTCCAAAAATGCACTGCAATATAACATTGAGGGTGAAGGGAGAAAGAAATGTATGTGTAATATTGCTGACTATACTACTGACAGGGCAGTTGTTCTGGAGGAAATAATTTTTACAGTGTATCTGAAAAAAAAAGCAATCAGCTATCTCCTGAGATCAGGTTGGTTAGAATATAAGATCTTGAACACATAAATACAAAAGAAACTTTCCTCTGGCTACAAAGAAAAAAACAAAGGGAAGACTCTGATTAAAAATGAAGTAATGCACCTCTCGTATTGAGCCTCAGGTCATCTGCACATCAATGCATCATTAATGAAGAGCACTAGGTTCCTCACAGCTACAGATCTTCCAAAAGAGTAGTCTGTGGATCATAGAGATGTATTTCTATGGCAGAAATTGGTGTTTGAAGTTACTCTTCTTAATGGGCTGTGAAACACGAAGGAAAGGCAGTAGATCAAATCTCAGCTGGGAGCAGTGGTTGGCTATGCATAAACTCCATCACATGGGTTACAAGTATGACTCAGGAGAAACAGTTTTTGGAATCTATAATGTTAAATTATCACAATTAAAATATTATCAATTCAATGTGTTGAATGCATGTTTTGCTCTGTTTTGGTTTTTTTCCCCCTCAATTTAGACAGATACATGCTTCTTCAATGTATGGAAATGGGTTAGTATGTTCTAATTAGCAATGTTTTGAACTTAAATGTTCCATTTTAACATTTAAAAACTTGTATTCACCCAAACTGAGAATGAAATAAAGCATATTTAAAACAAAACTAGAGCCAGAAAAAGAAAAAGTTGAAGTATCTTTCTAGGAAAAGAAAAAGATGAGTTATTAGGAGGGAGTTTCTCAACACTGGACCACTTGTTAGAATCAGCAATGAAAGTCATGCAGCTTTTGAATGCTGATGATCACGAGATTGCTGTAAAGACTTCTGTAGACAAAGCAGAAAAATATTTGTTTAGCATGAAAATATTGACGATTCCAAGCTTGTTAGTATTCCAGTGAGATTTTCCCCTCTATTAGAGAAAAAAAAACCTTCACAACTTTTACCCCTACAAAGTTGTGGGTTTTGGTGGAATATGAAAGATCAGAGTCCAGATCCCAGCATTGAGCCAGATAGAGTGGAGAATGACAGGGAATTTCTCAAACTCTTCTTGTAACTATGTCCTTTTGAAGAAATAAATACTCACTGACATGGAGCTTGAAGGGGGACCTCAGTCTCTGAAACCTCAGGTGAACACCTGTAAAGGAATCTATAAATCTGTGTTACTGGTTTGGAAGCTACATTTGTTTTGGTCCTGGAAAACCTAAAACAAAATACTTGTTTATACAAATGTGTATAAACAGTAGTATAATCTGAAAGAAGGATATTTCAAAATCAAAATTTAGTCTATCCCTATAATTTAAACTATGATGGCATGAAAGTCCTGGATATTTCATGTCCTATACTAGTTGTTGTTTGTGAAGTTCCAGATGACAGTAACTCAGCAGCCAGATTTTGAACTAATCAAACATCTAGACTCGAGCATGTATCTTTTTTTTTCCCACCAAAAAAAAGCTTATTGGTGAAATACTGCTTTCTCAGAATGACAAATAGTTTTGCTTAATGGTTGCAGGTGAAATAAACAGCTAGGGATTAACTTCCTGAAGTTTTGGATTATTTTTTTTCTTTCTAATATCAAATTTTAATATTTAAATTAAAAAAGTGTTAATTTCCTATTTGGATATGAGATTTTTTGGAAAATGTCTATGTTATATAAAATGAATTCCACAAAAATTCTTTTAGCAACACCCTCAACCCCCCAATTTCAGTTCTATAAAGACACTAAGAAAGAAAATTCCTACATGTGTGTTTGAATAAAGACATCATCTGCCTTGTAATTCACAGAATCACACAATATCCATATTCTTTATTATATTTTCAGAACTGAACATTAGACTTCTTAATACCAACATAAATATACTCTCTCTTCATATTATAATGAAAAGAAAGAGAAGGTCCTCATTCAGTATAAGCTTTAGTTCAGTAGAACCAAAACAAGTAAAAAATTACTCAGATTGGTTTTTGCTCTTCACCTTTCTCCCACCTTTCAACAGGACCATGACCTTGAACATGCACCACCTGCATATCAGATAATAGCTCAAGGAACATGTGTCACCTAGAGATCTTCTAGTATTGTGGAGTGAGAATAAAATCCAAGGTTAAACACTCAAATATTAATGAATAAGTTGAGAAAAAGAGAAGATGAAGCCATAAAGAATTGCATTTATGAAATAAAAAATAAAAATACTCTTTAATTCCTCCTTAAGAGGCCACAATCAAGGTGTCAATTAGAAGCATGACTGAATTCCTGGTATGTCAGAAATTTGGTTGGAAAGCTCTATTTCACAAGTTTCTTAAGTTCATTATAGATAGAAATAAACTTTGCAGTTTGTATATTTTCAAATTCAGTTGGGCACATTGACATTCTGGGGTCTGAACCCCAAGCCCTGAATTAAGGTTGACATGTGGGTGGTTCCCATGGTCCTTTAAAAGGAGGGGATGAGTTTGCCTTTTGGCTTTCCTCCAAGGTGCGGCCGGCCTTGTAAGGAAAGCCCTTGGGTAAACAAGCCCCAGGTGCCCTGCATTGGGTAAATGAGTGCCAGGTGTCCTGCTTTGGGCATAAAATCTGGGACCACTTGCAGGAAGGGTGGAGTGTCTGTCTGTGAGGTGGACTCACTTCACAGAGTTTCCCTGTTGGGGAAGGACCTCCTGACCTCCTGCACTCTCTGAGTGCAGTTCATGCACTCAGGCCAACAGATTGTAGGTGCAAATCACAGATGACCACAGCAGATGAACAGACAGCAGCAGCACAGGGTGAAAAACAGCCACGGGACTCCTGATTTCAGGTCATCCAAGCATCCTGCTACACTCCAGTACCTGTCTGTATTCCCAGTAGCTCCCATCAGAGCACATTCTTGCTAAGGAGTTTGGATGCTTTGGGCAAAGAGGTCTGGGCTGGGTGGTTTTTTTGGAGAAAAGGGTGAGAAAACATGAATATACGAATTGTTAGTTAAGAAAACCTGATACAGGATGAAAAAGTATCCTGCAGTGCTTCAGAGAAAAGGTTTTGAGAAAGGAATTGGAGAGCAGCGTGGGGGAAAAGGACCTGGGGGTCCTGGTGGACAGCAGGATGACCATGAGCCAGCAATGTGCCCTTGTGGCCAAGAAGGCCAATGGCATCCTGGGGTGTATTAGAAGGGGTGTGGTTAGTAGGTCGAGAGAGGTTCTCCTTCCCCTCTACTCTGCCCTGGTGAGGCCACATCTGGAGTATTGTGTCCAGTTCTGGGCCCCCCACTTCAAGAAGGACAGGGAACTGCTTGAGAGAGTCCAGCGCAGAGCCACAAAGATGATACAGGGAGTGGAACATCTCCCTTATGAGGAAAGGCTGAGGGAGCTGGGTCTCTTTAGCTTGGAGAAGAGGAGGCTGAGGGGTGACCTCATTAATGTCTATAAATATGTCAAGGGTGAGTGTCATGAGGATGGAGCCAGGCTCTTCTCAGTGACATCCAATGATAGGACAAGGGGCAATGGGTGTAAGCTGGAACATAGAGGTTCCACATAAATGTGAGGAAGAATTTCTTCACAGTGAGGGTGACAGAGCACTGGCACAGGCTGCCCAGAGAGGTTGTGGACTCTCCTTCTCTGGAGACATTCAAAACCCACCTGGACATGTTCCTGTGTGACCTGATCTAGGTGTTCCTGCCCTGGCAGGGGGACTGGACTAGATGATCTTTTGAGGTTCCTTCCAATCCCTAGCATTCTGTGATTCTGTCATTCTGAATTGAGAAGGTACTATTTGAAAGGGTTTTGCTGCTTTTAGCTAGAAAACTGCCTCTGGGTTTGAATCCTCATGTCTTCAGGGATGGAGGTCTCTTCTAAGCTTCACTTTTTATAGCCTACTTGTTCTCTCTGTAGTGTCACTAGATCCCAGCTCTGACAACCACCTTGCCTGTGTCCCACCTGCCCCCCCGCCCCTCCGGCTGCTCCTCTAGCACAGGATGTTCACCTACGCTTCCCCAGGGATACCCTTACCCACACTCCCTCTGGCCTCTCACAGCAAGGCTGCCAGCTGACCCTTTGTCCATTTTCAATTGGGGTTAAAAAAACATCAATTTCCCATGAAAGTCAGTCAGTGAAGAAACATCTGAGGTTTTCTAGATCCAGTGACTCTTTTGTTGGTTACCTGTAAACTACTGTATTTATTTTTTTAATGTTTTAGTATCTGCTTCTATGAGAAGCTTTATGTCTTCTGCTATTGTGGAAAACAGATTTATGGCTTAACTTTGACTAAAACTTGGTGAAAGTTTTTAGCTAATATAGCTCTTGGAGAAAATTATTCAGTGAACATTATATCAGCTAGTGATGCTTCATTTACTGAATTGCTTGAGCCACAAAAGGCTTAAAGTAGTTGACCTGTAAAAAAAAGTGTTGATATTTAAAGAAAATTGGGTATTTGTATTTTCTTAATTCAAAATAGTATTTCATCTAGAAAATTTCCAACAAACTTTTTTTAAAACAAAAAAAAAAGGAAAAAAATAAATACAATTTAAGCAATGCATTCTTCCTTAGGTCAGATGAAGCAAGTAATCCAACCAAAGATGATTTCATTTATCTTAAAAATGTTTCCTTTACACTCAACTCAAAATTATTTTTTCTTTACTTTCAGAAATATCAGCAAAACAAAAGATTCAGTATTTACACAGCTGCTTTTCTGACACATATACCCCAGTTTCAGGGCTACATTTCTTATTCCTGGCTAGGCTTCTCAAGAACATTCCACTAGTTAATAGCAATAACATGGGTCAATTCAGACTTGAGGTAAGTAGATGGTGGTTAGTGGATTTTTGGCCACTTTTATTAGGTTTGAATAGATTCCCTTTTATTATTTGATCACTTTCTCAAAACTGGGATAACATTTCATGCTGCAATCTGTTTTTTGATTTGGATGGAAGGAAGGTTCAGGATTCTAATAAAGGAAGGTACTAATACAAGTACTAATACAATTTTCCTACTTCAGAAGGTTTTATTACTTCCTTACCATTCTCATTATTATTATTTTTAGTAGCATTCCTGTAGAAGTCTTGTTCCTGGCCTAGACTATCTTATTGGCATTTCATGTCCTCATTTTTGGAAATCCACCGCATCTAGCAAACTCTAAGGTTTGCCCACAAACTTTGCTTACTGTGCTCTTGTAAGGTACTTCAAGTTAAGTTTCTCAGTTTTGGAAAAGCTGTGGAGTTGGTATAGGATTTAGTCTTACATTTTTTTAAAAAAAAAAAAGAGACCCGAAGTTTTCTTTAGCATTTAATCAATTTCACACCAACAAGCTCCTCCTCACCCTTACAGCTTGTCCAAAATTTATTGCTTTTTCTCTTTTGTACCTTTCCATTTGAAGTTCTCTGGACACTAGCTTTTACTCCAGTAATTGTCACCTTTCACTACTCGCCTTCTCTCCTTTTATTTCATCATTTTCTTTCTATTCACCCACTAGACATATTTCTCTGACACCATTCTTCTTTCCTGTCTCACTGAATGTTTTTCTGGGTTTGAATTTCTGTACTAACTTCCCCTGTCCCCATCACCTCTTTGTCCCCTCTGGTGCTTTCTTGGGCTTGGTTATTTCTATTTCTGCTTTTGTCCTCATGCTGATATGCTCCCTAATGCCTTTCCCCCTTATTTTTTTACACCAAATCCTTTATTTCCAAGTCGTTCAATGCCTTCCTTTCTCCCCTTGTTAGTATTTTGCTTATACTTGTAATGCTCTCCAGATGCACATATACTAACATCATCCTCACTTCATCCAAAAGCTAGAACCACCCCTTACATGACCAATTTGAGTAATCACAGCCACTACATCCCAGACTGCCTTTGTTCACTCTATTGTGATACTTCTTATCCTTTTCTTTCCCAACAATTATTTTATTGAACTTGTAGATGTGATCAGGACAGTGGGTTCCAAAGCACTAAAAAAGTATTTTGGATAATAATTACAGTTTTAAGATATCCTTCCTGCCTCTCAACAGAAATCTAGTTTTATTTTGCTGCATCAAGGGGATCATGCTTAGTAAAAGGATTCCTGCTCCCAGTTAAGGGTACTTACTCCCTGTGCTTAGCCAGACTGATCCCTGGTTTCTGTACAGAAGATTTTTGCATTGTGGGTGGAACAAGAACCACTGAGTATTCTTAGAGCCCACAATAAAAAGATGTGAGTAGTGAAGTCTAACTATTACTTAATCATTGTTAATAATATATTGTTATTTACAATGTAACCAGACAAAGGAGGAACTTGATGTATCACATTAAAAAAAATGACGGGGAAAAAAAAAGAAGAAAATATCACCATGCTATAGCTTCCATCTGTTCAGACATGGAAGTAGATCTTCACATGACATTTAGAACAAATATGATATTTGTTTATCCCAAACAGAGACTATCGAATTCTGCAGCCCGTTCCTCAGGCACATCTCACTGAGAGTGTCTGAGCTGCAGGATATCGCTCTGAAGGTGACCTCATTCTGAAAGCTGAATCCAAATGAATACCAAAATATTTGTTTATTGAAATGTGTTGTAGCAGTTTTCAAAAAGTGACCTAGTGAGACTTGCAGCAGAAGTCTATTTTAGTTACTGCTCAGCTCAGTATATTATGCATCAACCTGGGGCTTCTTCTACTAAGGCACTCAGATTGTTTTAGGGAAAAACAGAATGAATAATATATATATATATATATATTACTTCTGCAGAAATGTGGGTTTTTTTGCTCTCAGTTATATCAGGATAAATGCAGACTAGATCTAACAAAGTCAATGGTTTTCTAATAGTATAAAAGCAAACAAATTGAGCTCTGAAGCTTGTCATGTTTTATTCGCCAAGTGTTTTCACGTTATGCTGGCAAATGGACAGTGACAGGATGTGCAGGTTTCAGGAGCCCTTTGGCAGGCACCAAAGAAGCCCTGTTGTACCCCACAACAATGCAGCCATTTGCAAATACTACCAGAATTAGACTTCTGAGCCAGAAGCATAGCAGTTCCTCTCACTGGTTTTCCGTCCTCATGTGCTTACTTGTTAAATCATAAGGCAAAAAGGCACCCTGGATATTTCCCTGAGGTGGCATTTGGGGCTGAATGAGAATTTTTTCACTGAACCCCAAACATGACCAAACACCAAATAGAAACTACAAACAACTGCCATCTACCCTTTTCCTCCTCCCCTCAAACACAGGCTCAAGCTCTCTCCAAACTCCCACAACACACAAGGCCATGGTTCTTTAATTCAGTCAGAACAGATAATTTCCTTTTGGAGATAAGTTTTCAACCTTGCATCAAATTACTTAAATTATTTATTAATGACCTCTATGTTTGCTGAAAGAATACGGAGTAATTTTTCACATTTAATTTCATTTGTGCTTAATGAATAGAGGGACAGATCCAGAAAAAAAACCTTGAGCACTTTAATGCATCTTCTGGAAAACTCTCAATGTTCAATTCTGAAAGCATCCTCTGAGTTGTCACTCCACACGAAGGTGCTGACACTTCTGAGCCACCTCCTTCCAGGGGTTAGAAAGCCCTAGCCAGGCTGCCTCTCCAGCCCTAGTGGGAGGCCAGCAGATCCACAGAGCTGCCTGGAGGCTTCAGGGGAAGAGGAGCAGTTTATTCTTCAAGAGGAGCTAATGCAGATGTAGGTCTCTGTTCCTAGCTGAAGTCAGCGGTGACTGCCACTTTCCTCGAAGACAGCCGCAGGAGGTGTAAGCACCCACGTTGAGACAGGCCTATCGGCTGGAGTAACTGATAGCAACTCTTCCCCTTTTAGTGTCCTAAATGACCAAGGCATGGGTGTGTTCACTGCTCTTTTTGAACCAAGCAGAAGAGCGAGAGAACAGCCATACGAAATAAGCGTGAGCATGACTGAGGCTGCAGTTGGTACGGAGAGGGGAGTGCAGAGCCTGGGTTTCACCTTGAAGCATTCAAACAGCTGGAATGTATGCAAATGCTGCCCTTGCAGGTTTCCTCCAACAGCCCTATTGTAATTACCTTGTTTTACCCTGCCCCTTGTGATTTCATGTGACCCACACCCCTACAGCATCTCCATCCCTCATGAGCCAGGTTAGAGGCAGTTCATTGCAAGCTACTTATGCGTCAAATTACTGCTCAAGAAACCCTGCCAGCAGGCTACTGGTAAAGGCAACTGAAAGTTTTGGTCCAATAAGACTGACTAGGAGGAAGAGTTCTAAACTAGTTCTCATAACATGGGAAGAGACTTCTCCAGTGCTGCCTCAGCTGTCTTTAAGGCTCATCTTCTCTGCCAGTGTTGACTGAAGTTGGTCAACAGGAATCAGAATTTATGGCAGGGAATAGCAGCAACTTGCTTACCTACATCTGCATAAAACCTCAGCCCACCTAAACAATGCCAAACCACTTGTAGTTAAGCAAGAATTTTTCTGTGTACTTACCTGAGACAATAAAGCATAATCAATTATCTCCATCACGTCAAAGAATCTCCAGCTCCATAGTTCATCCCTGTTCCGTACATCTTGGTCATGGTCCTTCCCCACTCAGCCCTCCATCTCTTTCCCCAAGTTAGAATAGGAATTCAAGCAAAAGGCTAAAAGGGAGGGGGATTATCAGCATTAACTGTTGTTAGCATATCTGGGCATCAGCTCATCACCTGTTGTTAGTGTACTGAAACAGAGAACAAAGCTGCATTTCTGTAAAAGGCAAAATCGGGCAGAAGACTGTCAGATTGCAGTTATTCCATTCTTTCACACAAAATGTGAAATAACATGTTAACTGCCCTCTGGGCATACAGTAAGCATCCATTAAAATAATCACCATATGGCTCTTTCTGGGACATGGTAACTTTCGTGTTATTTCACAATCCATTCAAATGAACAATTTCACAATGGACCCTACAGGACCTTGAAAGGATTTTATCAGGTTACTGGATTAAAGCTTTGAGAGAGATTCTGAGGAAAAAGTAGACAGAAATAACAGCTCACACAGTGCCTCTGAGAGTGATTACTGGGCTATATTCTCTGTTCAAATGGGAAAAGGAAATCCCTTGAAATAAAAAGTCTGGCTGCTGTTGATTAGCTGACAAGAATGAAATTGAACACTATGTGCATAAAGCTCTGTATGCGCTACCGACAGATCCATCATGTCAGCAATTCATTTTCTTATGGTAGCATGGACTTGGAGAGGAGTTCATTAAGGCCCAAATAAATGAATAGCAGAGAAGCTAAGCATCCCCTGCCTTGCATGATATTCTATCCACGTGGCTTACAAGTCCAGTTTTGGTTGTTATTTTTTTATACTTATCCCTTCCCCACTCATTAACTTTACTGTGTTACATAGTCAGGGGCCCAAATATTCCACTTTTTGCTGTTATCAGCATAAAATTTACATCAGTTTCTCCAGCTGAAGGAATTCTATAGTAACAATATTCTATATGGAGAAGATACCTCTAAATCTTTGAGTGGCTGCAATTGTACCTGGAGCTTATAACAAGGACTAAAGGCATGGTGGGTTGAGGGAGAACTCTGGTTAAGATTCATCTATAACATCATATCAGTTATTTTTTTTTTGTTTAACAGTCTGTATCAGCTCTATCTGTTTCTCCAGCTTTACCCCTTGTAGTCATTGAAATGCGTTGTCTGTTGGAGGACTCCAGTTGTAGTGGTGATGGTACGTTAGGTGGCAAGTCCCGTGAAGCATGCTAATATGCGCTAATCTTTTAATAATGATGAATATTTGACTCTTTGTAATGGGGGTATTTTTTTTAAAGAGGCTTCCCACAAAAAAATCATCACAATGGTTGTCACAAGTAAGCTTCCCTCCCCTTTGAAAGAACTGACTGTAGTGGAAAAGATAATTACTTAGTTCCTTTATCTCCGAATTATTTGTAATAAAACCTGAAATCGCACCACAAGGTCTTTCATGAGGATGTCATAAATTAAGATGCATCGATGTATTTGGTGCATCTGTTCAGCTCTGCGCTCCTTTGTCTTCTGCAAATAGCACAGCAGCTTCAATACCCAGCAGACAGCATTTACGCAAATGATGTCGTGGTCTGTATCATTAATATTCAGCGATTGTCTGTCATAGACACCTTACTGTACATCTGTTATGCAAATTTATGTTAATGTTTGCTCACTGACAGCTGCCTTGGTTCCCTCCCTAAAATGATCTTTTC
This sequence comes from Podargus strigoides, assembly GCA_028020825.1. Lineage (NCBI taxonomy): Eukaryota > Metazoa > Chordata > Aves > Caprimulgiformes > Podargidae > Podargus > Podargus strigoides. The sequence goes on from CM051621.1 coordinate 15,620,835, forward strand.
CATTTTGAAGTTTGCAATCTGTTCCCAAAAATGTTAATCTAACAATTAACTGAAATTGCTAAACAGAAATTTTACATGTTATGTCCAAAATAGAAACCAGTGTTTTTAAATAGATGGTGAATCTTCTCTTCACATCATTTGTTTTATATGCGATTCAGAGAAGGGTAAACATTGATCTTTGCACAGCCTGTGTTGGGATAAGTGACAATCTCCCTATACAGTAATAGGTTTTTCAGGAAAAGATGCCGTCTTGTTTTCACATAGGCTATGGGCATAAAACTGACTTTCCTATTAAAATCTGATCTTTGTATAATTGTTTTCTATTTAGACTTTTGGAAGTGGAGAGGCCACTTTTTATTAATACATTATTTATTTAAACTTTTGATATTAAATAATATGACCATATTTCAAATAAAAAGAATAAGCACTTTAAAAATGTTTCAGAGGAATTACAACATTGTGATAGCACAACCTATGAGAAAAAGCGAAATGTGAATGTTTTGGAAATTCAGACTGCTGGGGCAAACATTTCTACCCAGTGTGTCCACAACTGGGGTTTTGTTTCCAGTGTCAGGAACCAGACAAGTTACATCAAGTGTCCCACAAGGAACCAGTGGACATCTGGGTAGGTGGTATACAGGAGATGGTTTAAGTTTTTTAGATATTAGGGAAGGTATGCGAGGAGGGCCTTGACATAAAAATGGTCTCCACCTTAAACCAAAGTGGAACCAGATTGCTGGCCAAGAGTGATTACAACTTCTGGGGCATCACTTAGACCCAGAGCAAAAGAAACATTGACAGGAGCCAGGGAGAGCTTGGGTCAGACAGATACTTGCAAGAGATGTCAGAAACGTGAGGGTAGCAATGTGTCTCAGAAAGGACGGCTCTGAAATGAAGCAGAGAGGGACAGGTCACAGTCACAGATTAGGCTGTTGGGAAAGGGAATTAAACAAGAGTAGGCATATTGCCCGTATTGGGAAAGAAACCTCTAAGTGCCCATATAACAAGACCAACAGCTTCAAAGCAAAAACCACTTAACTACATTGCCTGCAGTGTAATAGGGCCATGATGTAAAAAATTTTTCAGAAACCTATGTCCAAATAGGAATTTGTTAGAATAATTACTACAAAACCTGACTGCAAACTATACAGAAAGATAAGCTGAAAGAAGTTAAGTTGTAGATATTAGGAACAGCATTACAGCACACCACAGATTCAAGATCAGTCTCTGCCACGGAAAATACAGCCAAGATGATACCTATCCAAGCCCTACCCTTATCGGGAAATAAAGAGCAGGCTATGTCAGGCTGAGCTGTCAAAATAAGAAGAGTAGGAAAATTAAACTGATAAATTAAAGAGCAGCATGTCACCTGACTGATGGCATCCCTCCAGGAGATCTCTTAGAAGCATAGCTGCCGTTTCTAACAAAGAATACAGAATAGCTCATTAAAAAACACAGAAGGGTAGCAAACATTGCCCTTTCCTTCCAATAAGGGAAATGGGAATTCTCAAAGTTACAAACTATGAATCCTCAGAAAAGTTTTTGGAACAATAATTAAGACAAAAGCATAAAACCACCAAAATGAGAACGTTATGAGACCAAGCTGGCAGAGCTTCTATTAAGGAAATTGTTCTTCTCTAGTCTACTGTAATGTATCAAGAGTGTGAAACAATAGATGATGAAGACCATTTTGTAAATAAGTTCACTTGAAAGTCGATTTATTTAATTGAAAAAGTATTTCCTGAGGAACCAATTAGGAAAACAAAATAATCATGTAAAAAGAGTGAATATTCTGCTGTAATTCAGAGATTGATTGACAAAACTGCAGCAAAGTGTATAACTTACTCCCAAATTAGAAACTCATACTGGAAAATCGCCAAGCTATTTTAGAAACTCCGATTAATAAGATTGTTTGGAAAAAGGCTAAACAGCAATATCAGTATTTGTAGGGAACAAGTTTGTCTAAATGTCTAGACAAAGAAAAGCGCTTGACTGACCTAGGAAGGCCTTTAAAATAGATTGCAAGGCAACACTTGAACAACAAATTCAATGTCAAGTGCAAGATAAATTTAGGGATATGGGATATAAGGAACCTTCTGAGGCATCAGGTTCTACCTTTTACTATTACAGGCAACTACATCATATAACTGTTCATCCTAAGTTTATCAAGTTCCAGCTTTTGTTCTAATGAGAATTATCACACCCATTTTTTGCTAAACAAGCTCCTCAGAACAAAATTTATAACAACATTCAAGTGTACAATAGAGGTTACAACTGAACAGAAAGATTCTTAAGTAAATCCCTACAAATTAAAACTGACTGACTCCCTGTGTTTTCATGAAGTACCTTTACTGGAATTCTAGTCAAAGTAGAACTTACAGTATATTTGCAGTAATATTATTCTACCCTAATGTAAGGAAAATCCCTACAATGAGATGGTGGATTTTTTTTGTCAGCTGGCATTGCTGAGGATGAGCCATTTTACAGACTGCCTTTTCCTTTTTTTAGATACTAGCAGCGAATGAAAGGAACCTTCTTGTCATCCCATACTGTCTCCTGTGGATGTATTTCAGCACTTCAGCTTTTATACAGTTTTTCTAACTAATTACAGCAACAAACACCCTCCTATGGAAGTTTTGGGGGTTTCGTTTGTTTTAATTACAGGAATTTGGCAGGGAACCCAGGATAGTATATCAAAGGTTGTCTGTCTAGCATCACCTGTAATGTTGGAGTAAAGTGGTGGGATGACAGTAGGAGAGTGGTTCAGGCAGAAAGCTATTAAGAGCAGTGGACCAGCCCAAGGTTATAGCATTCACCTGGCACCCCAGCAAGCATATCTCTGCCTGCTGGATGCTTTTCACCAGTCTCAAAGCTGAGGACTCTGCCTCTGCTGTGTTAGCTTAGCTTTCAACTTATTTCAAACATCCTAAGTCCAGAGAGATTGATATTAAACTGAGGTCCACTGAGATATATAGTTTTCATTGTTTGAAATAGTTCAGTCACAGTAGCTGGAAGTACAAAATGCCAAAGAGCAGCTACAGCATAACTAATCTCAGAGTTGAAATCTGCTCTCTCTTTGGTGACCAGATCTTCTAAAACTGATTTTTCCCCCTTGATGATATTAAGATAAGATGACGCATTTCATGATTATTTTTTTTTTAAATACACTGGCATTTTACTGTCATATGGATGAATCATTAGTAAGAAAAATAATATGATGAACTACATCATTTAATGTCATTGAAACTTTGACAGTATTGTTGTATCCCATAAGCCTCAAGTTGCTGACTTCAGACTCAGTAGGATCTCAGGGGCTATGCCAGGAATTTCCAACTATAGAAATGAGCTAAGACAAAGAAAATTTTGCCGTTTCATTTTTTTCCTTCTTCCCATTTTGGAATGAAAACATATTTCAGTGTTTTCTGATAAAAAAAGCCATCAGAAAGTTGTGATAGACCAACTAGGGTATTTTGCTTCCAGAAAACAAACATTATAGTCTACTTTTCCAGTTTCTGAATATCTTTATTACATAGATAAAATAAGTTGCAACAGAAACAGCCCCTTAAAATGAAAAAAAAATATCAAAATATTGTTACGAAATCGCTGAAGCACTTCACGGAATCATGGAATATTCAGAGTTGGAAGGGACCTCCAGAGATCATCCAGTCCAACTCCCCTGCTTTAAAACAGGATCCCCTAGAGCACATCACTCAGGACTGCATCCAGGCAAGTCTTGAAAATCTCCAGAGAAGGAGACTCCACAACCTCTCTGGGCAGCCTGTTCCAGTGCTTTGTCACCTTCACTGAAAAAAAGATCTTCCTCATATTTAAATGGAACCTCCTATGTTCCAGCTTGTACCTGTTACCCCTATTCCTGTCACTGGGAACCACTGGAAAGAGTCTGGCTCCATCCTCCCTCAACCCACCCTTTAGGTATTTATAAACATTAATTAAATCACCCCTCATCCTTCTCTTCTCCAGGCTAAAGAGTCCCAGCTCTCTCAGCCTTTCTTCATAGGGGAGATGCTCCAATCCCCCAATCATCCTCGTTGCCCACTTCAATTTTATTGTTTTACAATGGTGTTTCTTCCAGACTGACTAAAAAAAGTCTTAATGAAATGTATTTCATTGGAAGCGGTAGAAGAGAATTTCAAAGGTGCCTTTGATGGAAGTTTCCTGATATGTTAGAAACTGGGTTTTGAACTGTCTGTAACTAAAATGCTTAGTTTGACTGAACTGCAACAACTCATACATCATACCCACATGCTTTGTGTACAAATACAAACCAGAGACAGAACAACCCAACAGCACAGCAGCTTCCTCTACACCCTTCACCTTAGAAAAATGCAGCAGAAGCCTACCCCAAAAGTGTGGAGACAGGCAGCAGTTCTTGGAAGGACCCTACAGGCATGATGGCTGGTTTGCAAATCACTCCTGCAGTAAGTAGTGCCCAGTTCCTGCTCACCCACATCCTCCAGCACCCCTCACTGCTGCACAGTGTCTTCCTGCTGCCATGATGTCGTTGCACAACAGCTTTTGGAGATGGTATCTACAGCCACAAAGACAAAGGGGTTTTTTTTGTTCTAGGAATGTTGCTGAACCAGACAAAACCACTGCTATTTTCACTTTAGCTGTTCTTAGTCTTGACATCTACCTCCCCAAGACAGAATACACACCTAGAAAGAGAGACTTAATGAGATTTCTTATTTCTGACAGCCACCAGTGCAATATTCTCTTCTTTCTACCCACATAGGTCATGGATAATAAAATTGGGGTAGTCTGAAAAGATTGGATGTCTACTAAATTATCCACAAGAGCAGCATTGAGGTCCTCCCTTGAAGAGTTGCATTTCTTTACAGAACTGAATGACTTTTACCAGTCATTACTAATGTAGAAAAATGTTAATGCACGTGGGGAAAACCCCCAAACACACAAAAATTGTTCCAACACCACTCTGCTGACTGTTGCTAATTAGTAATGGGTCTTGGGTTATAATAGGTAATTTCATGGATCTCTCACCTCACTGATTAAGAATAATCAAACAAGCCAGCTAAATACTAGGAATTATTAAGAGAGGAGTAGAGACAAGACAGAGGATATCATGATCCTGTTGAATAAATCCATAGCTTACCTGCATCTCAGGTATTATGTTTTACACTTGCCCTCAGTTCTCAGAAGTACAAAGACTGCAAAACCAGGAAACACTCCAAGAAGAACATTATGAAAAATCACTTCTGTGTAAGGAATGGCTAAATTAACTGGATGTCTTCTGTCTGCAGAATATAATAATGTATACAGTCTTTACTGGTATGGCTGTTCAGGAAGTGACTATTTACTCTTTATTTCACTACAAGAGTTCAAGAGCAAAGAGGAGCTGGACTTAACACAAACCGGGTGAACCTCCATTCCCTGGGTAGCAAATTGCAAAGCCCTCAGAGAAGCCACACCTGGTTCAGAAAACCTCCAAGATGATAACTGTTGGAAACTAGGAGAGTGGGTAGGAGGGCAGGAGCATATATGTCTATCCTACTGCTCTCTAGGTCGTCCGTTTCTCTCAAAGGCAGACACAAGAATCTAGGCAAGAGAAACCTTTCCCAGAGGCTTAGGTGTTCACATCAGGTAAATAAAAGATCTCCATGCCATCCACAAGAGACATGAATAAGCACTCAAATTAGGGGGAAAAAAAACCCAGACAACCAAACCCCAACTATTTTGCAGTTTTAAGCTCTTAATAGACCACAAAACATTCCTAAACATAATCAGCCGAACTTACCTTCAAAGATAGGACTACTTTTTTCCAGTGTAAGAACAAAGCTCTTCCTTGCCCCCTGCTCAGGTCCCACCACTGAATAAACCTCCAGCCTGTCTTCACTCCCCACCTTTGTCAGCTGCAGCTGTGACCTGTGACCAACCAAAGGTTGAAAAGCACCATCCCAAAGAAGGGTTCTGTCTTCCCTTCCCAACTCTCCAAACTCCTGCTTACAAATGAAAAACATTTAGTTTACAGTGTCAAACTGCACCTTCTGTGAAGATGAGGACACATCACAAATGCTGAACGTTCTGTGGTTATAACTGCAAATAATTGAGATGATTCATGGAAAAGCATAATTAATATCAGAATAATGCAGCTTTAGAAGGTCATTTTGAGAGGTTTTTTTAATATATGGGCTTAAAACAATGTAATGTCTCCCTAGACTCATTGGGAAAACTTTCATTAACCTGCATAGAAGAAAAAGTCAAGCTTGCAGTTGAGCAGGAATAAGTGACATGGAGCTAATTTTGATGTGCAGCAGTCTATGTAAGTTTAGAATTTTGCCCAGCAATTTTCATTAAAATTAAGTCTTCAAATGCCAAAAATTCTTTGAGAATAAGTAGAAGTGGCAATAAAAAGAATAAATAAACCTAGATAAACTTTAAGATTAATTATTTAAGCAGGTGTGCAGGTTAGAGAAACTCAAAAAGAAACTCCCCTTGTAAAAAGGCATATATTCACCTCGTTAACTGCCTGGGTTTCCATATGCACACTTCTTGGGTCTTTGTTTTCCATTAATTCTAGTAAATAAGATTATTTGTAGCAATGCCAAAGAAAAATATGAACTTAATCAAAAAGAATACCTCTGAAAATAAAATTTGCAGTATTTGAAGCTCATTTGGGGATTTATATCGACATGAATCCTACAAGCTGCGTTCAGAGGTTGGGAGAGGGAATGCTTTGGCAAGCTATGTGCATGTTCCTCATACACATCAATTTTCACAAAACTCATCAAACCTCCAGCTGAAAATAAAATGACTGAATTCACGGTTTAATGTAGATGTCTTGTACATTTCCGTCACATCATGTCTACACTGAAAAGGTCATGAGCTGAACTTTGTAAAACATAGTAGATCCAGTGTGGTGAATCATCCTACTGTTGCCTAATCATTTTTACGTATAAACACACTGAGCTTTCCTCAATTGTGTTTTAATATGAGCCTTGGGATAACATCTAGGTGGCACACTGTCTGCTGAGCCAAAATTAGCTGCAATAAAGAGAAGTATCATTTATTGTTGTCTATTCCCAGGAGCTTTCAGTCAAGCCATCATTCTATAATGAACAAATAAGCATTTCCACAAGAACATCTACAATCTACTCCGTTCTGCAAATTTTTAGACTTAGTTCTCCATGGTCCTGGCAGCTACAGCCTCCCAAGTAGCCTGGTTTAGGCAGTCCTACAGCAAGTAATAAGGAAAGGGATTATTGAAAAGGTGTTCTTGAGGATCTTTCCCCATCCTCTCTTTGCACTGCAACTTATTATGAATTTTCAGTGTTTCCCTAGCAGTCATTACGGTGATGCCAAAACACCTGGGTACAGGCACTTTGACCTGGCTGGTTATTTGTAAAGTAAAATCAAACTGTTCAAGTGGGCAGACTCTCCCATATGATTGGTTTATTATTATTATTATTTCATTGCCCAATATCTGGACCTCTTTACTCTCTGACTTTTTTGTTTGGTTTGCAGCTGCTGCAAATGAAACACCTGCAACCATTGTGGCTAATGACTGGAAAACAAATTTTAAGTCTAAAGCCCGACAAAATCAGAATGTAGTAAAAATTCTTCAGAGGACTACAACAAGCATCAGTTTTGCACAGTCCTTGTAAGCTAAACATGTAATGTAAAATTCAGCTACACACAGTCCATGTGACCCTTTGGTTATAGTGTGAAGTGAATTACAACCTGAAGCCAATTCTGGAGATGCACCCAACAGATGAGCCATACAAATAAACCTTGTTTTCCACAAGGAGTCTTTCTACTGTCGACTCTATTTACTGTCACTGTAACATTATCCATCATGCAGTGGAAAGTGTCAGACATAAAAATAAAGTGGAAATCTATAAAACTGGGTTTGAGCCAGTAAAAAATGTCAATTTCATGGCAGTCTTTATTAATCCTATTAACTGCAGTACTTTGGAATCCATAGGATTTCATAAGACTCATAACGCAAGCAGTGTTTGGATAAAAGAAGACACACAGAAATCCCACATACTCATATGCAGAGAAACTTGAAAAAATGAATTAGTGGCTGACATCCAGGTATTCCAGTAATGTCAAAGGTGATATGATTGAGAAGACTAACGTTAACAAGGTTAAGTTGGTTATCTTCTCCATGGTACCACGATGGGAAATTTTAATGCAGTTTAGAGATGTAGTTTCATACAGTTGACTTGAACAATATCCCCTCCCTCACCCATGGGCTGAGCTGTCATTTTGAGCTGTGGCCCCCTCTATGCTTCATGCCACAACGCTCTTCTTAAAAAAAACCCTTGTGTTTTCACCACGGCAGATCTAATCCAGCTAATCACACATAATTACAACAGTATTGTATAAAGTGCCTGAAACACATTTCATAATACTTTTCCTACTATCAGAATCACTCTTTTATCTTTTTGCTTTGTGTTGTAGTCAGATTTACTATTTTCCCTAAATAATTGTGCTACGCGCATAACTGTCCTAAAAGGTATAGAATTAAATATTTTACAATTAGAAATTCTGAAGGAAAAGAAAAAAAGTTTCTCTCTCTTCAGCAATGTACTTAACTCTAAACATATACAATAAACTAAAAGTCTGAATGTGAACCTTTTCTTTCCTAGGGGGGGCATTTTTTCACACAAAGTAACCTCATTGATTTGTACTGGGAGAAGCACACTAAAGATTCCAAAGGCAAGTGTTGGAGGACAGCAGTTCAGCTGAAGATGCATGTGAGATGATGGGATGTGAACTGTGGTTTATTAATTCATTTTGGCAATGTGACCCAGTAAGTGCAAAATAACGGTAACGTGAAATATGACACACAAAATGTGACTAACAGCAATTATGCTGTGAATCTAATCTTGGAGAAAGCAGCAATGAGGGATGCTCAGCATCCTAGAACATGTGTGGTTAACCTCAGCTAACTGGGTTAATCTCCTGTGCTCTCTGTTATGTCCATGGGGAAGGATAAGCTCATTCAGACCATTATTCTAGAGCAAAAGCCCAACTTTACTTATATTTACTTACTCCTGAGGACTCTCTGTGCCTGTCTCTCTCTCTTTCCACACATTGCAGGAGGACACTTACACTGTCTTAGAAAAGTGGCTCTTGTAAATATCCATCTTAGAACTGTGGATGAAAGTAAATTCCAGTATGTAAATTAATCTCAGTTACATATGAATTTACATGCTGAATGTCGAGATATAACATATAAAATGCCACTAATGATGCAAAAGAGGGTGTAAATGAAGCACGTTTAGTGGCTTTGCTTGTTGGCAAATAGCAAACAAATGCAGGAATCAATATCCACTATATTGGGAAGTTCAAAATAATTGTATCAGCAGAGGAAAGAGGTCCAGGGTTCAGGTGTGGGGCTGTCACAGGCCACCCATGACTGTCCAGTGCCAGCACTGCTCTGACCCGGGGTCTGGCCTGGGCCAAACAGTGCTGCCCCACAACGTGACTAAGAAGTGCTGAGGGGGAACCTGAAGTCTAGGAAAGGTAACCAGAGGCCATCTTATTCTGCAGTGGTCAAAGTGCCAACCATGCAGAAAAGTTATGTCAGCCTGTTTGCCCTAAGGGGCAGAGGATAAACTGTGGCCCACTTCATTTAATACTACAAAAACAGCCTGTCTTGACAAGACTGCAGCACAGCTGCATAATGTGATATTAATTTCCATCCCCATGCCCTTTTCCATGTCCATCTTCACAGGCAATATGGACCCCTGTTTCAACATTGCTATAGACAGGTTCATAACCAATATGAAATAAAATACCTCATCCCTCAGTCCTGCCCTTGGCACAGGCATGTTTCGTTAGTGTAGTGACTGAATTATTCCCTTACCCATGATATATTCCTATTAATAACATTCTGCTCTGACTAACAAACAGCTTCATTTTATTGCCATGATTTCCGTCTTTCTCACAGTCTTTAAAAATATGAACTGAAACACTCACTCCAGGAGTGATCAAAAAATATTACTCCTTCAATACAGTATTGCAGGTAGTAAATCTTTTCACATCTGAAAATTAATCCCTCTGCTTGTTTAGAAAGACACATATTGCAAAATAAAATCACAACTGTAAGTCATAAGAAAATCTCCAAAATTGATATCCCTGACTGCTTTCAACTGATAGCAGATGTACCTGGTGCAAGGATATCTTCTGCTTTCATAGAAATATCAACCACAGTGGAGATGACATTGATGGGACACAGTGCATTGGCAGAGAGAGGAGAGACAATCTTCATTTACAGCATCTCAATCAAACAGGATATGCAGGGTCGATCCCAGGCATACTGACTTCATTTGTGATGTTTGCTCTGTACAGGCTTCAGAGAGAAACGCAAGTCCAGTCTGAGATCTCAGTCACTAACAATAGCTCTGCTCTCCTAATGGAGCAAAACTTTCTCTGAGGAGGCAAAGCTTGTCTGGGCAAGGACTTCCTTGAAGCTTAGACTGAGACAGTCAAGACACCTTAAGTCTCTAAGGTCTACAATAAATGTCAACACATCCAGCTTCAAGTGCAAAGCGTAAATCTTTCCATCTGCCTTCTCTAACAGGAGCACAAAATAACATGCACATTTAAAGAAAGGAAAAAAAAAATCCTCACATACTTTACAGCCCACATATTTCTAACTGAAGTACTTGGACGTTCTGGTTGTAATTATGATAGAAACTTAGTGAAGTCATAGGGGCTGCAGCTCAGAGTCAGGCATGGGTCCCTGGCCACACTATCAGCATCCTGAGAAACCTTCCCAGGTGGCCAGGAATACCTCCTGCCTTGAAAAGCCCTTACACATTGAGCAGACTTCTCTCCCTGAGTCAGGATAGAATGTTCACTAGTCAAGCTCAAAAATGATGCTTTTGGAGGAACCAGTCATCTTGAGGCTTATGATTGCTTGATCACATTCTAAAACCTCTAAAAATTATCTTCCTAATTTCCTCTACAGCACCATCATCGGTGATTTGGGTGACAGGATCGACTACTTGGATAAATGAAGGTGACAAATCAATCCTAGGAGTAACAGACATCCTCTATTGTATTCTTGATAACCACTTAGAATGGGATTTGCACTGAGTGAGCTCATGTAACTCCAAAGACAATCTATGGAAGCAAAAATCCAAAACCAAATCAGACACGCTAAAACAACACCTCTATCTGGAGTACTTTAATCAAGATGTGAAGGAACACAGGGTCCTTTACAGGAAATAAACAAACCACATTTTGTAGCATTTAGGAAAGCAGATATATGGTGTGCTAATAGGGAGATGGGCACTGGCAACTTCAGAGTCCCACCTCCTGAGTCACCAGCTCTCCATCCCACAGCATATTCTTGGCTTTGCTGCTCTGGTGCGCAAGTATGACCCCATTTTAGATGTCTTACAGGAGCGGGCCAGTTAAGTTGGACCTAATCAGTTCTCCTACCCACTTGAGAAGGGGGATTGATAAAATTGCATACTATGCAATCTAAACAACATAATCATTTTTTATTAAGTTGAAGCTTACCATCAGGAAAGGAAATAAAAGCGAAGAAAGCAAAGCAAGCTATCACAAAAAGTATTTCACTGTCATGGCCAGTTGAGCTTAAGGCCATGCATGCTTTCACTGCTTTGGTATGTTCTGAAGGAAGAAGTTTGCTAGTTTGTCCCGCTTGCTGCGTGACCCAGTGCATACTGCTCCACCCTGCCTTGCAGCGGCATGGAGCTGCCAAGCCTGCTGCTGAGATTCCCTCACCGCCTCCTCCGGGACCAAGAGTACGACACAGCTACCCTGGTTCTCTCCTCCATGGGTTGTCAGTGCTATGATAAAGTGTTTTAGGGGTTGGCTTCCTTTTTTTTTTGCTTCTTCTCTGTATTCTGAGTTACTTCCCTTTCTTCCTTAGGGGATAGATAAATCCAGTCTTAATGGTTTATTCCTCAAGCACAAGGGACTACCCGATAAAATAATGCAAACTAAGGAACATAAGCCAAGCATCTGTCCCAATAGTCAAAGTGAGTTTCACCATGAACTGCAGAGGGACTCAGACTTGGCCCTATTTCTTCAGATATGGAAAACATTAGTGAAGCTTTAGAACATGCCTGAGTCTCTGTCCTAACTTCTGTTGAGCAGATATAGGAAAAATGTAGGAAACATAAATTTCTCCTTTGCTTGTGAGCCAGGGAGGGAGACTTGTCCAATGAACCATCTGTGACAGCACATTTTGAAGGTGCCATGCATTTTCCAAGCTATCAGAAGACAAAAAATGCATGCAGGCCCCAGCAGTGATTTTAGCCAGTAGGGAAAGGTGGGCTTCTTGTGGAGGGGCACAACACATCCCAGAAGGGGCTGCAGCCAAGACACACAGTCCTGGTGGGAGCTAACACTATCTGCAAGACAGAGGAAACATTAGGCTGTGCTCTTGTTCTCTACTGCTGTATGAACTAGGCAGGTTTAGCTTGTACTTTATAAATTACCAGAGGTGATTTATTCTCTTGTTATCATCACAGAAGCTTAATCAAGAGTAAGGTCATTAAAAAGGTCCAGACTTTTATCCATTGCAAAATCCTGGCATGGATATTCCGCTATGTATTCGAAGTAGACCTTCTTTGCTCCACAGTCAGAGCAGAAATGGACTTGGCAAAGGAGAAGATCTAATCAACTTCATTTGTACTTTGTCTTTTCTCACAGAAACTGGGAACATATGTCAAATCAAGCAATCACAGAAGTGTCCAGGATCATGGTTTTCATTTTTCTGGAAAAATTAGACAGATGGAGGGCCAAGTAACCACATTTATTCATTGTATGTGACTTCTCCTATGAGTGTGTAAGAGGTTAAAGATTATCTTCCTCCTGTTGTTTGCCAGTTCAAGGAGTTTGATGTGGAATTATTCTTAAAGAATTATGCATGAGACTGACAAAACCAGCTAAGCAATAAGAAAAAAACACTGCAGAGTGTTTGGGCTTGTAACTACAGTAACTACAAGACTTAAAGAAGATGCGAATTCCTGTGGTGTAATGCAACTTTTCTGTGCAAGGGAGGTTAAAATCTCTCCATATGGTTTGGTCTTATTTTAGAGAGTGATGAACAGACACTGTAATTTCATTTACAACAAGTGAAAAGGGTGATTTCTACATAACAATATGTCACTTCCTTCTATCCCAGGCTGTTCTGTATTCTGACCATACTGGCATGACCTTTCTGGTGCTGAAATCAAGCAGCTTCCTGATAGCGTGTGTGAAGGGTTTAGCTATGTTTGGCATTCAATGTGAAGATCCAGGCATGTCATTTTGCCATGGTAAATTTAGAGAGAAAGAATGGATTAGTCATGGCAAACGTGCTAAGTATAGATGAAACTCAGCAAAAGCTATGGCCTTATTTTCTAGTGGCTTTGTGAGGGTTGTGTCATTCTATGTGTCAGAGATGGTTTTCTGTTGGTTTTGGTTTTAAACATGAGGGTAGATAAGAGTGTCATGGATGGGGCAGTGCTGGAACCAAAGAGGAGCAAAGACTACCATAAGATTACTGTCCTTCTGTAAAGATAAAAGGCATTTATTATTTAGAATCATAGAATCATCATGGTTGGAAGAGACCTCCAGGGTCATCAAGTCCAACCTTTATCCCATCATATTCCTGACCATTAGACCATTAGACCATTTACTTCCATATTGCCTCAAAGTTCTATCCAGGGACCAGGAATTCATAACACTTTGTGATGGACACGGCAAAGATCCTCAAAAGCTTAGAAATGAGGTATGAGAGGGAGCACATGGCTTTAGACAGATAGCCACAGGAGTACAAAGAATCAGTGGCATGGACCCTGTTCCTCAGAAGCATTTCCAGAAGACCAGCAGTATGCTCTTCAAAAAAGCTGGGTGGCACAAAAAAGGAAAATGAGAAGGAGGCTTTGAAGGAGAATGACAAAGTAAAATGCTGTGGACGTTTCTCGTCCAGAACTTGAATTAGTCAGAAATAACTCCAAACTTATGCAGACCACAGTTGGTGATTTCCAGCATGGGACCCAGGACAAGGCATGGCCTGAGCCCTGAGTACCCACGATTGCCTTCAAGCTGATATAAGGGAAGAGTTATTTTTGTTCTCCTAGGTGAAGATCAGGATTCTCCAAGACACTGGGATCAGTGAACGCATCAAGTTTAGCGTTGTAAGTGCAAGACTCCCATTTTCCTTTTGTGAAGTTTGCTTTCTGTTTGAGACATCCATGCCCAAAGCAATCTCTGTGAAGTTCATGGAGTTACACTGCTTAATTTTACTCTGGGAGATTTAAGTAAAATTCTCAATACTTGTGAAATTTCTATGTTCAACACTTCTATTTGTCTTCCTTTGATTTTGGATGTTTGTTTAAAAAGACATTTGATTTTCAGGTTGAGATTTTAAACACACAGAAGTCTGGAAATTCTACATTACTGTTACTACAGCAACTGGAATTGTATACATAAATTAAAGACTGTAACAACCACACAGAGTAATACCAATTCCTACAGAAGGAGTCTCCATTCTGGCTAATAAGGATCTTATCTTGAGTTTTTGTGGTTTTATGTGAGTAGAAACAGATATGCAAATAATGACACTTCTCCAAACCAAAAGCCTTCCAATTAAATCACTATATAAACTTTTTATTCTAGAATTTTCTAATTTTCCTGCTACATTATCCTTGATTTTAGACTTAGCAGACAATAGCCCCTTTTCTCAAAAGCTGGAAATCTAAACATAAGAAAAAAGAACAATTAATCTTGAATATTAAACAATGAGATAGTTTAGATTCTAATTACCTGTGGTTTAGTTCTGCAAATCTGACTGAAGAGCTGGTGTAGCACTGAAACTTTGGAAGATTTGGCTTGTCCTTAGAGCAACGCCTTATATGTAAGAGCATGCTAACACTGAGCTGATTAATTTGTTTCATAGTGGTTGTCATCAATTTATCATCCTGCACCTAGAACTGGTAGACAGCTATGATTAAAAAAATTACTTCTATCTCAAAAATTGGAATATAGTATTTTTTACAAAGAAACTGCATTTAGTAAGCCTCGTCTTACTAAATCAGTCTTAGGAAAAGCACGTCCCTCTCCACTGATCATAAAAGGGTCTGGCTGACAGGCTGGGACCAGAAGCCTAACTTTTACCCACTAAATTTAGGTGAGATTAATTCCCTTTTTTAATGGATGATGCAGTACTTTTTTCCTATCATTGGAAGCAAAGTCTGTTTGAAACTGACCTCTGAGACTGGCCTCTTCGTGCAACAGCAGGAGAGCTGATAGACTTTAAACAAAAATTGAGCCACTGGGACATTATGAGACACCCTAACAAGTGGGTGTTTGAAGTTCCCATTACCTGCCCTATAAAATTGGAAGGAAAAAATATAGTTTTGGTTTTCAGGACCTTTATACTAACAGCATGGTCAAGGCAGGCATCATAGGAGGATTGCACACATGAAGTGGTAACACACTAGGGATCACCCAGTTTGCTCTAGGTGGTGTGACATCACCACACAGTGCCTTGAAGGTTACTCAGGCCACACAGTGCATTAGCAGCTTATACTGCTTCATTTTGTCTGTGTATATACACTTCATTGCATGTGTACATACATGCCACCGCTGAGCAATTAAAGCTGCCGAAGACAATCGTTCTCGCTGGAATAATTTTAAGTTTTGCTCTGTCATAACTGAAGGAGAAAAAGTGGGTTTTAAATGAGGAGCAATAATAAATAATAAATGTTAATATTTCAAAGAAAATTATTAACTAGTCAGAGGAAGCAATGTCTCTAGGTTTCAGGCACAAAATATTAATACATTTAAGGCCAGAAATGTACTTCTGAAAATGATGGGTTTTGGCATCCACCAAAATTTAATCCAGATTTCATTTCAAAATATTTTGTCTTTCTTTACCATGAACTGATGCAGGAAGTCAAAACTTTGCAAAGTAACTGCAGTTACGTAAAATTTTCTAACACTCAGCCACTGCTTCCTGCCTTTATGGATCATCACATCTACCCTGTTTCTAGTAACTTGCTTATTTATACTCCTTGGGGAAACACTTGTGCCCCCTAATCAACTAAATCAAATCAATTCAATTTCACATGCAAATCACACGAATGATGGAAGATATTTCACTTCCAAACCATTTGAACCCTTAAGGCCCCAGGCACCAAGATGCCAGTCTGTGCTTTGAAGTTTTGTTTCTGAGGTTTCCAAGAAGATGGTGATGCTCTAGGTGGGTATTTAAAAGTATCCAACTGCTGGCAGTTTCATCTGCTGCTGACTGGAAACATCTTTTGCTCTGAATCCCCTTGTTGTGGTTATCCTGGAGTAAAGGAAAATCACACTAACAAAATCACATACAGACACTGGACATGCAAACACATACAGGGAAGCTGGTAAAATAATCCTCACACTGCTTTTAGACTGTGCCCATGTTTTATCTCTCCCATCACCTATGCTTTTTCTCCATACATATGCACACCTGAGGATAGGAGTCATCTCACTTATCTTTATTCATCTAAAAATTGACTAGTCTAAACTGGTTCTCTATGTTCCCTCTAGAGTCTATGCAGGGAGAAAAAGTGAGAGGCAGGCACATCCAGAGGGCAATTCACTCACCTGCATTAGACACTCATGATGGGATGAATCAGCCTTTAGAAATGTTCCTCTCTCTCCTTTGGTTGCAGACAGAACATAGACAACCTGCCTGGAGAAAATAATTAGCTGATAAAGTTAGGTAAGGTGTATCCCACTCCATATGTAGGTTTACCTTGCTTTTGGAGACTGGGTTGTCCTTTGCTGGGATTTATAATGCCAGCAGAAGAGGCACATCTTCCACTAAGACAAACCAGTAGAGTATTTGGAATCTAATCTGAGCTCAGACTGTACCTTTTAGCTAGTGAGAAAGTGTTTGGAAAGTATCCTCAAATTTTCATGCACCAACATGTTTCCTGCTTCAGGTTAGAACTGGAAGTGGTGAAATAGCACAAGAAAATCAACCTTGGCTCTGCTGCAAATCAGCTCCCATGAGATTACTTCCCAGACTGAAAAAGTAAAGGATGTTGGAATAGTTCAATCAAATTCTGGGTAACTGTGCACACTTTGGGGTGCAGCAAACAGAGCAGAGCACTGGTGAGATTGTCTTCTTCAAAAACTGCCTAAACAGCATTTGAAACAGCAGGCTAGTACGGTATCTAGTAGACCAGCTACAATGCAAGATAGGGCATACAGAGAACACAAAGCTCAGTGCATTAACTCTCTGTAATTCATGGACTTAGTCATTATTTACTACAGCTCTAAAGAGGCTACCAATAGTCCCCTCAGGAATTAGCACTCACTCTGTGCTCGTAGCAGTAGCATTCATCCAGTTAAAGCCCAATATACCTCTCACAGAAGATGAGGCAGAGTGTTATGGAGATGGAGAGCTGTTTAATATGTGGCCCCACGATGCACACTATTCAAACACTTTCTGGAGAGAGGATTGCTCCTTTCCTCCTGTAATTCCAGACAGTGCTCTGTACCAGGTAGCTAAATACACTGCAGCAGCTGCACAGAGGTATAAAGGTCAAAATCTCCACTAGCCTTGAATGCCCAGTCTAAGGCATCTAACACCTGATATTTTCAAAAGACACAGCATTATACAGCATTTGACATGTAAAAGGAACAGATTTTTTCAATTCAACTTGTGACAGTGAAGCCACAGAACTTCCAAAAAGCAGACCTCAATGCTTTATCCCAGCTAAATGTTTAGAAAATGGAACAAAAGAAAAAAAGAAAAAAGTTAGTTTTTAAATTTTGTGACCTACTGTAAAAAAGTTTGGTTTGAACATCTTGTTTAGCATGAAAAGAGAATGTAACTGAAGAGACAGAGGTTTCTTCATATCAGTAGATAAATGCTTTAATTCCAAGTCTTTCCTCTTACTGCAATTTATGCACTGTTTCCTGCACATCCTTCCATTTCTGCAAAGGTCCTACATAAACCATTTCATTAAACAAACCTTTTAGTTTTCACTTCTTGCACTATTCACTATCTTTTAAATGGGAAGCTGAAGAGGGGTTCAAGACTCCACCTGTAATATTTTGAAATTCTTCTCCACAAAGCTTCATGAAAATACAATCTTGCAGTTGTTTGGGGTTTTTTTGTTTGTTTGTTTGTTTGTTTTTTCCAGCCAGAGAAGTTGTTCTCAATGGGACTGTCTGGCTTCCAAAAATTCTTTCATTGTCCCTTTCTTCTTTCAGTCTTCAAAAGCCTGCAATAATTCTCCCAGATTCGATATCATCTAGACTTGCTCCATTAGGCTAGGAAAAATCCTTCTTCATTTAAAAATGAAAGTAAATCTCTTAAGACAACTGGTTAGGGAGTCACAGTCATCAGTGCTGCAATTTGAAATCAGTGCTCCCTTTAAATAAACTGTCATTACAGATTTTGGGTTAAGAGGTTCAGAAGCTGCGCTCTACAGATAACATTGTCCAATTACCTTAACTTGGAATTAAATAAAATCCTCAAATTTCATAAAACTGAGTGCCTTTGTGAGCTGCAACTTAAAGGTGCAAAGGCTGCCATGTCCCAGTCTGATGGGAAAGCTCTTGGAGTGGTGGTCTTTATTTTGTAGGAGAAGAGGACTATAGACTGCTTAAGCAGAAGTGTGGTGTCCATGGCATACTTTGGTCACTTCTCTGTTAATGAAGCCTGCCTATGCACTAAGTGGTTATCATCAATGACTCAATTGGAAGAAAAGCTGGAAATTGATTTCTAGTTTCAGTTTTATTTTCCAAAGAAAGAACATTTCTAGCCTTTTTCTTTGTGATTAAAGCTTTCAACGTGCAAGCTGCTAGAAAACTGATGTAACCAGATTGTCAGGATGGAGAGAAACAAGCAGCTGGGATCCCCATCTGCTGCAATAAGAGGCTAAGCTAAAATCCTCCCAACATACTCATCTGAGGTAAAATGAGTCAATAAAACTGTGTTTTTATCTACAGAAGCACCCCACAAATTTCTTCCTTTTCCTCTATTTCCCTTTACCCTTACTCCTTTACAGCACACTTAAACCACTATCACCAGGCACTGTCAGGATTTTTAGCCAAGTCCACAGTCTGCTATATGAACAAAATTAGTAGCATGTAATTTATGTTTAATATCAAGGGCATAATTTGTCTCATTGTCTTCAACAATGCTACAAAAAAAAAGTGTCAATTATGGTGCTTCCTCTGATCTGGCAATAGTGCCCACAATTGCCACTCCAGTATGACGGAGTCACTGGTGTCACTGAAGCAGCGTTAGACATTTGGTGTAGTCTCTTTCTTGTGAATGTTAGTCAGCAGTATAAACAAACAGGAACATGCCAGTTCCACTGCCTGTGACTCCAGAAACTGAAAAATAGGGAATACTATTTTAAACAACAGTGCATATTGAAACAACAGTTTAAAATATGATAAAAGATTGATTCAGATGAGAGATGTAACTTCATTTTAGGATGGGAAAAGAAAACCAGAATGGAATTGAGACTTTTAAATATGTATCATTTTTTTTAAAAAAGGTAATTTATAATATTTAATACCAAAAATGTTGCAACTGAAGTCATATGGCCTTTCTGCCTTTGTTATTTTTAACTACTTTCCTTTTTTAATATAAATAATATGCTTAGTTTCTCTTCCTGGTCTTTTAAAATATTTTTCTTTTTATATATCTTTATTATTCTATAACCTCTGTGTTATTTTTAATCTTATTTTTCCTAATTAAAATGTTTTATTCTGTGAGTATAAACTATTTCTGCATTTTTACTTCCTGATCTTGTTTTGGTGTTCTTTATCTCTTCTCATTTCAGTTCTTATTTTTTGAATATTTGAAACTTCAACACAACTCGGGGTATGTTGTCTTATTTAGACTATTCAACTTTAGTATTTTTTTGCAGAATGGAAGCTTGGAATGGAAGATACTTCCTTTGATAGCACCTTAAAATTAATTAATAATTTTAAGATATTAACCATATTTATCATTTGATTACTCTATATGCTTACGTAAGGTTACATGTAAATGCTTATAACAGAGACAAAATACTAAACTTTCTCCAGGTAAAATATTTTATAATGCAGAGCATCATTATTTTAACACAGAAAGCATTTTAAGTGCAGTAATTGTAATCCACAATGACCCTCCTCCTGATTCTTAGCTCTAAAAACATTTTTTTCTGTTTGTTTTGTAAACAGAGAAAAGCAGAGAAAGAGCAAAGAGAGAAACGAGGGAGTAAAGCGGGAACAGTGTGCAGCTTCAGGGTACATCTACCCTCATACAAACAAACAAAAGCAAACCAAGGTGCCCAAGCCATCCTGTTATGAGGAGTCTTGGCTACAATGACATTCTGCTTGCTTTGACAAAATAATGGTAATCATTCACATGTATTCTCTCATCAGTGTACTGGATCTTGTTGACATCTCACAACAGACATGGACCAAGTCCACAAAATCATGGCACTATGGCTAAGTTCATACAAATCAGTCTACCATAGTTCTATGGAAGATGCATAGACCTTGATGCCATGATTTCAAAATATTTTTCAAAATATAGCCATATTTCTGCTCTTTTGTGTATTCCTCATGATGATCTTACCATGGGGCTTGGTTTCCCCTGTTTTTTTCCCTGTATCCCACAGCTTCAGCTACAGACTTTCCTCAAGTACTTTATATTTGAAGGAGTATTTAAGGATCAGCACTTTGTATGTATTCATCAATACTGAGAAAAAGCAAAAGTAGGCAGCCACTGTGTAAAGCCTTAGTACTAAAGAGTCTGCATTTTGTCAGGCAACATCAGCAGCGTCCTCTGCCCAAAAGCTTGGTGGCTAGGTGGTAGACATGAGCCACCAGGATCTGCAGCAGTTTCTGTTATCACACATCCTACCAGCCACCAGCCCCTTGACAAGACCACAGGCAATGAGCACAGCTCAAAGGACAAAATGACAAAAAAAAATAAATCCCAAAGAGGCAGCATTACACCATGGCTTGTTTGCAACAGTAAAAACAAGTTTAAGGAGTATAAATAGCAAGCAGAACTCTACTCTTCAGCATTGATGGTGCACTGAGGGGTTTTTTTCAAAGTGCTCTTCAGATTTGGTGCATGAATTATCACCTCTAATGGCTGATAATTAAACCACTTCAGCAAAGCTGTGAAATAGAGAGGACTAGCAATAAAATTTCAATCTCACCTGGCAATTATTTTGAAACTATGCTCCAAATAACCAGATAAATAAATCTGTCTACGTCACAGGCAATTCTCTGCAGACTGACAATTCCATAAATAAACACACACACACACACAGATGCACACATTCATAGGCACATCTATATGTATAAGCCTCAGTGAAATACAGAACAGGTCTTAAAATCAATTGCACAATCAAGGAGAAGAATATGATAAAGTTAGAGACATACTCAATGACCTCTCTTGAACACTGTGTAACTGGCTCAAGAACATAATACAAAAGGCTAGATAAAGAAAGAGCTAATAAGCGATACTTTTCATTTATGGAATCTGAAAAGCTGTCTGGCAATTCTGTTCATTGTTCTGTTTTAGAAGTAAAACAAACTGTCCTAGGGACAGGTATCGATTTCACCATTAAAATAAAACTACCCATTCATAAATATTAAGTGATGATATTATCTCTTTCCATGACTGCTTTCTCATAGACAGCAAAAGAAACATAAGCCACATCCAGGAAAACAATAAATAGCTTTAGCAGCTACAGGATCTCCTCATCCAACACATCTCTTCAATGGAAAACTGGAAGGACATTTTAGGAAGCTATCGCACTATGGAAAAAAGTAACGGCACCCTATAAAAGACTCTGTAGTGCCACAGACAAACTTCTACAGACATAGAAGGGATAATATTAAGTATTTCAAGCTTTTTGATGTAATGAAAAATGCCCTCTGTGTTTCTTATCTTCTCAAAAAGAAGGTTTTGTGCTCTGTAGTTGAAGGAAAAAAAAGTCTCATACAGTAGTGTGAGAACCTTTGTGTTCATTAGGAAGCTTAATACTTAGAAACTTGTAATAAAATTATGGGTTAGAGCTCAGAATTTCTCTGTACTTGTCCTTCCTTAGAAACCAGGAGGTTTGCAGTTAGAGTCCCTTTATGTAAGGAAGTAAAACACTAGAAAATTCTTTTCAGTTGACAGTGAAGTAGTAACAGTTAATTTGTAATCAGGTCCAAGGACCTCTTTCAATATCTTTATCCTCTTCTCGACATTATGAAATTTGCTTTATAGTTACACTATTCAAAACCTGCTCACTTTCTGAAACAGTTGTGAGTGTTGACATTTCAAGATGTACCTGTTTCCATCTCTTCTTTCCAAATATGACTGATAAAAAAATTTTCTTGGGTTTTTTTACAGAAAGGATGATATCTTCCTATAGTCACACAAGCCAGGAGGAGCTGCAAGAAAAGCACTAAGTGTGGAATCATGCAAAAAGAGGCAATGAAAGAAGAGGACACTAGGGCCACATGCAAATTAAGAGGGGAGAGAAAGGTATTGACTGTTAAAAACTTGATATTCCCACTACAGAAGCATTTGAAAACACTTTCTGGGGGAAAAACCCTATCATCAACTCTGAAAAAATTAGTCACTACAGAACAGGGAAGATGAGGTAGAATCAATCCCACGCAAAAGATCAGTCCCAGCTGGATGATGGCATTTGTAGAGAAAGGTCATTTGGACCAGAATGAAACATTGATCTACTGTGCCTCACTATGAGACCGCCCTCTCTCTTTGATGTTGTGCTACATGTTTTTTTCCTAGAAATACTTGAGAGGGTTTCTTTATCCTGGTCCTAGGCATACAAAAATTGCCCAAAGACAAATTGTAGTGGGGAGTAGAACTGAGAAAGGAAGCCAAATAATAGGAATGGGAATATGCATGGACAGTCAGAGAGATAAACTAGGATTACATTAGTTTCACTGATTTCTCTTGAGTTACTCCTAATTTGCCGAGCAAGAAGAATATCAGGCCCAACAATCTGCAGCTATTATTTGATTCAGAAATGTCAGTGCAGAAGGGAACAGTGCCAGTGAATAAAGTGTTTTCCCTAATGAATACATACATATCATTAGGACTGAATTATTTATTTTATAATCGGTACAGTCACTAAAATTAAATATAAAACCAAATGCTTCAGATAAAGACATCATGACTTATGATAGTCATGTTTCATGCAGTAGCTTTCATTATAGTGTAGGCAAGCAATGACTTTGTTTTTGCAGTACCAAAACCTCCTACTCTATAATCTACATCAGAATCAAGGAGACAGAACTTTTCAGAATTTCTCCAGAGCTGACAAGGAGAGAACAGCAGCAAGAACAGCAAACAAAGAACAATTCAGTTTTGAAAAGCTCCTGCAAATTTTGTTATGAAAGGCATGCTTCAGATAAGTCCTGGTGCATCTGGAAGAAGTTTTTGAGTGGAAAAATCATATTCTTATAGAAGTTGGATATATTTACACATTTTAAATCCAAAGTCGTAAGTCAAGCTTGTTCTTGTGAAGAATGAAGTAAATGCAAGTTCTAAAGTTATGCAGCTTCTGAGGAAATTTTTGTCTGTGTGTGGAGGCTATGTCTGGGGGATAGGCTGCAGCCTGTTTTCACTCTACTTCTACAACTCAGGTGCACGAGGCAGTACATGTAAGACCCTCTGGTGTCATCGTTTAGCTGCTTTCTGACAAGTGGTCTATCATTATTTGGCTCACTTTCCTCTTTATCAAACGCTCTATCCATTTCACAGATTAATGAGTTTTATACCTATATTATTATTTTATATTTCATGGTAATGTCTCATAAAATAGCAAATCAAAATTTAAAATAAAAGAGGGAGAAAAAATATTGAAAGAAAAAAATGTTCCAAATAAGTCTACTGGTTTCTGTCCTGGTCTCGAAAGACCAAGCATACACAATGATGAAAAATTCACACTATAAAATGAGGTATGTTAAGGAATCCCTGAACAATTTATGCAAAGAAAATATGACCTCAGATAAGCCACACTAATATAAAAATGAACAGGTAGATGGAGCAGTGAAAAGTGAGGTGTATAGTGAGATGCAAAGTTAGTCCTAAGTGAGCTGCTGGAAGTTGCAGATGGATCTCACAACATCAACCATCGAAGTGGTTAAATATAAGATTAAATTCAGTGACACTAAGTTCAGTGCATGTGAGAAAAACAATTTCAACCGCAGGTATACTTCATGAGCCTCTAAATTACCTAATAACCCTCAGGAAAGAGATTTTAGACTCATGGTGAATGCTCTCGGAAAATGTCAGCTCAGTGCCTAGCAATGGTCAAAAGAGCAAACAGCATCATCTGGATTGTCAGAATAAGAATAGAGAGTGAAGTAGAACAGAAAATATTATGCTGCTGTAGAAATCAATGGCACACCCATTTCTTGAAACCTATGTGCAGTTTTGTTCCTACTGTTACAAAATGATAGAGTAGAGCTAGAAAATGTGCAGAAAAGAGCAATAAAATTCAGATTATTTATTTTTTTGGGGGGGAAGAGAGACTAAATAAGGCATGACTTTTCAAGCAATGAGTAAGGAAAAATACAATAGAGGTCTATAAAATCAGGTTTGCCAAAGAGAAGTCACAGGGACAACATATATAAATAACATGTGTCACAGGTCATACAAAAATATTATTAGACAACAGACTTAAACCTAACCAAAGGAAGTAATTTTTCAAACAACACAAATTGTGAAACTCATGGGCACAGGAAGTTATGAAAGACAAAAATATAAATTAGTGAGGGATTTTAAATGGCTTTTAAATGCAGAAGTATGGGTGTGACCTCCAGCTAAGACAGTCCCCAGGCTGACGATGGCTGGGAGGCAGGAAGGCAGGGCTGGAGAGCAAAATTTCCAGTATGCCTTTTAAGATCAGAATGTTCAGAGGCTGATATTTTCCTTTCAGGCTTGTGAACAGTAAAAAGCATTACTATGCATTTTTGTTCTCTCTCTGGAAATACATCCTATTAAAATATTCCTGCTGCCTTTGAGGCAGAAAAGCTAAATATCTGGTTCTTCAGTTTCATTTCAGGCTGAAACAGCCTTATGCTGCTGCCTTTCACAGAAACAAGGATAGAGGGGTAAATAGATCTTTGATTCTTAAGTTCTTGCTAAATGTTTAGTAAAAAAAGAATCACAGTTTCCTTAATTGTTTTTAAACAAACACTAAAGGGACCATAACATCTACAGTGCACTGAAGTACAACTTTCTGAAAGTATCATTTTAGAGTTTTCTTCCTTGCCATGTCAGCTTCACCAGTTTTTTATGACTTACAGAAGCTTTGTATCAGTCACGAAAAATGCATCTGAACTGTGTAATTCAAAATGTTCTGGCATTATACAGCAGATAAGTCTAAACTAAAGAGCTAGAGGAAAGGACAGCAAAAAAGTATAATATCTTCCTTAATGGAAGCAGTTTTACTTCAAGGGCCCTGTAATGTCTTGGTTTTGTCTGACATAAAGTTGCACAGCCAGAAGTACCTTCAGAAATGGTGTCAGAAAACCATTTTATGAACTTTCCTATTACCAAAAGAACAAGAACTTTCTTATGATTTATATTTCCATTTCTGGAAGTATATGGTACCGCCTATGCTGTTCATGACATCGGGTAAATAACAGATCCTCTACCATTTCTTTAGTCTTCTCAATATACGGATCTTAATGGAGACCCTAATGGATCCTAACTGTACTTCTGCAATAAATATGTCCCACTAGCTATCTGCTGTAGGTTGAGTTTCCCTGTTTTAATATCTTATTGCACTTTTTCAAGTCCAGCAGCTATAGAGTCTGGACACCAACCCAGCTGAGTGTCCTGCCTGCAGCAAGTCTGGAGAGCTTATTTACGCAAAGTTTGCAGGGCAACCACTGGAAGGAGGCAGAGGTAACTGACTGAAAAAGCATTTATTTCTGGGCTGTGGTTGGATCACAGCCTCTTTTATAGCAGCTGAGGCTGTTGCTTGCACAAGTCTACGTGTAAATAAATTGTGTTAACTCAGGAGAATGTACTCTGAAATGCTGTATACTAAGAAGCTGTCTTTTATATGTTAGAGTTTTAAATTATTTAATAATCAACAAGGAATGGGATTTTTTCTTTTGTTTTACTTTCTTCTATACACAGCTTGCATAGATGGAGGTACTGAGAAAGTGATAGTAAAGAGAAACAACATTTCTGGCGAAATGCTGGGTTAGTTGCAGATTTCCTCCATATCTGCCTATGGAGAACTAGAAGGGGAGAATTCTGCCCCTCGGGGTGCAGTGTAGTGTCAACCTCTTGCTCCTGCTGAAACTTCACAGGATGATCCATGGTTTGTACAGGCGCATCTAAGCAACTCTGCATGGTTAAAGCAGAGAAACAGACACTTCTGGGGCACAATTAACCTCACACATTTTAGTTGTTTACTTGAGGTTGAGATTAATTACACTCTAAAAGCAATTATTTATTTCTACTGACTTTAAAGGGAGCCTGGATGACTTGCTTGGGTATAACCATCTGTGGGGTAGTGCCTACAGTCAGGTGAAATGAATCACCCAAATTTCTCTTGCTTGCTTTCCTGCCAAGGCTGCGCCCACCAAATCCCTACTTTAGTTTCCTTTGTCCATATTTTCTTCCCTGGGTGAAAATGAAGTGTCCCAACCCTGTTTTTACTGTGGGCCTTGCTCTTGAGACACAATACCTAAGTGGCTATGTCCCTGTTTCCACTCTCAGCTCTGCAAATGCTAAGACGTAATCTTCACCTTCTAGTCTCTTGAATGCCAAATCCTGGAGACAAGAGGGAAGGTCTGGAGAGAAGAAGACTTTCTCTTGATAGAGGAGGACTGCGTTAGAGACCACTTGGCCAATCTAGACATCCATAAGTCCATGGGCCCTGACGGGATGCATCCACGAGTGCTGAGAGAGCTGGCAGACGTTATTGCTGGGCCACTCTCCATCATCTTTGAAAGGTCATGGAGAACAGGAGACATGCCGGAAGACTGGAGGAAGGCCAACATCACTCCAGTCTACAAAAAGGGCAAGAAGGAAGACCCAGGAAACTACAGACTGGTTAATCTCACCTCCATCCCTGGGAAGGTGATTGAGTGACTCGTTCTGGATGTCATCTCCAAACATGTTGAAGAACAGAAAGTTATTGGGAGTGGTCAACATGAATTTACCAAGGGTAAATCATGCTTGACCAATCTGATAGCCTTCTATGATGTTATAACTGTTTGGCTGGATGAGGGAAGAGCAGCATATGTCATCTACCTTGACTTCAGCAAGGCTTTTGACACTGTCACCCATAACATCCTTATTAGAAAACTCAAGAAGTGTGGGTTAGATGAGGGGATGGTGAGGTGGGTTGAGAGCTGGCTGTGGGACAGATCACAGAGGGTTGTGATCAATGGAGCAGAGTCGAGTTGGAGGCCTGTAACCAGTGGTGTCCCCCAGGGGTCAAAACACAGTCTGGTTTTGTTCAACATATTCATCAATGGCCTGGATGAGGGGACAGAGTGTATCCACAGCAAGTTTGCTGATGATCCCAAGCTGGGAGGGGCAGCTGACACACCAGAGGTCTGTGCTGCCATCCAGCGTGACCTGGACAGGCTGGAGAGCTGGGCAGAGAAGAACCCCATGAGGTTCAATAAAGGCAAGTGTAAGGTGCTGCATCTGGGGAAAAAGAAAGCCAGGCACCAGTATAGGTTAGGGGGGGACCTCCTGGAAAGCAGTTCTGAGAAGAAGGCTCTGGGAGTCCTGGTAGAGAGTAAATTATCCATGAGCCGGCAATGTGCCCTTGCTGCCAAGAAGGCCAATGCCACCCTGGACTGTGTAGGGCAGTGTGAGACCAGTAGGTTGAGGGAGGTCATTCTCCCCCTCTACTCTGCCCTGGTGAAGCTGCAACTGGAATACTGTGTCCAGTTCTGGGCTCCCCAGTTGAAGAGAGACAGGGAACTACTGGAAAGAGTCCAGCGGAGAGCAATGAGGATGATTGGGAGATGGGAGCATCTCCCCTATGAGGAAAGGCTGAGAGAACTGGGGCTCTTTAGACTGAAGAGAAGGCTGAGGGGTGATTTAATTAATGTTTATAAATACTTAAAGGGTGGGTTGAGGGAGGATGGAGCCAGACTCTTTTCAGTGGTTCCCCGTGACAGGATTAGGGGTAACAGGTACAAGCTGGAACATAGGAGGTTCCATTTAAATATGAGGAAGAACTTTTTTTCAGTGAGGGTGCCCGAGCACTGGCACAGGCTGCCCAGAGAGGTTGTGGAGTCTCCTTCTCTGGAGATTTTCAAGACTTGCCTGGATGCAGTCCTGAGTGATGTGCTCTAGGGGATCCTGTTTTAAAGCACGGGAGTTGGACTGGATGATCTCTGGAGATCCCTTCCAACTCTGGCAGTTCTGTGAATCCGTGAATCCATCTGAACTCAGTTACATTAGATTTGATGCCAGTTGCATTGCTTGTCTCACATGCTTTCCAGGTGGCTGCCTGTGCCCATAAAAGAAGAGACAATAGCATGCCCTGTAATCACTCCCATTCCCCAGGGGGGCTGGTTAGGCTCTTCTTTTTGCTTTCCTTAGAGCATAATTCTTCTGCCCTTAGTCATGGACACAGTCCCAGTAGTGTCCAGGAGAATTGCTTCCTTGAGTTAATACTGCTGAAGCCCTGTTTCACTTCTCTTTATTCATGCTAATCTTCATCTTTTATTCACTAACTGATAACAGTGAAACTGCAAGCTCTGCCTTACCTTCATCTAAATCTTAGGCGATGATATGTGATCCATTTGGAAATTCTAGAGAAGATGGTAGATTTAACTCTTAATGATGGCATAGGTGAGTTTGTCATCTGGTGATTCGCAAATTGGTAAAGAAAAATCTTATATGCATACCATATTTTTTTTTTCCATTAGTATATTTTTTTGGCTTGGAAATAATTTCTTGTCCTGCTTTGTACAATACTGAAAGTAAAATTTATCTCCAGACATCACAGTGTTTCACTGGGTGGCAGAAACAAACAGACTGATTTTGAAACTGCTGCTATGGCTATTCTGATGGTCTGTCAGGAAGCCAATACTGTTCAACACCTATATGACTGATTATACCTCAGTCCCTCACCAGACAACCAAACAGATGTCACCACCAAGGTTGCCTAGTGGCTGCTGAATAACATTTCTGCTGCAGTGACACGGCCTCAATCAGGAAGAGAGGGGATTTTCTCAGGGAGGTAATTACCTCTTACTGATATGAAATCTGGATGCTGCAAACAATGAGGCTCCTAACAGTACAGTAGAGGGAACAAATTTAAAAAGAATAGAGGCAGTCAACCTTACCTACAAATGGTGAATATGAGCCTAGCAACAAATATTTTGCAGAACTAGGCTGAACTCTATTTGAACAAATATCTTCACAAAGTGCCGGGGATGACAAATACTATATTCTTGACTGCACTAACACATTATTCAGTCAACACAACACATTCAAGTGAAGAAATGCTCTTTGGTTTGCACTGATATACAAGAATGCTACCAAGAGTCAGGCATGGCATTCAAATATATCTCTAGTATGTTTTGCATAAGCCATTTCTAAGGAAGAAAAAATCTTCTGAAACATGAAATTTACACTAAAAGTATGTTGATGGTTTCATGACTTATTGCAGTATTAGAACAGTAACCTGTGTGTTTTCCCACCTCCTTAAAAATGTACTGTGATAAACATGCTGAGTTACTCTTAATGATAGTGATATGTAGTCCGTTCACACAAGAAGAAATATATTCCAGATATACATTCATCACAGCTTTAGTAAGCTCTGGAAATAAACCGCATGCTTACCTCCATGTAGTCAGGTTTCTTGTTAGCGCAGCATTTTAACTATCTGCTGAGTCTCCATTTCACTGTATTGCAACTTTGAAACCTTTTTTCGTCTGTCTGACCTAGCATGGATTTTTGTTTCCTTGGCTTGTTTTTCTTCGTTTTCAGCCTCTCAGTAAACTCAATATGTTCAACAGTTAAATGTGTAAGTATTATTTATTTATTTAGTATTTTGGCTAAGTCCCAGGTAGCTCTTAAAATACAAGTTTTACTACTTCATTTATACTCAAAACACCTATTATTTACAAGGATTTGGGCTAGAGCTGTTTAATGTGAATGCCTACAACATCATGCATAAATCTGTACTGAGCCCCCCATAAAGAGACTGACTCAGGGGAGTGAAACTTCCTCTGAAGACAAAGGCTGTGATCAAATCCTGCCCATAGGAGTAAGCACATAAACTCCCTTCAACTACACAGGAGTGACTTACCTAACCTTACACCAAATATCTGTGGCAGCACATGAAACAAACATTTCAAGCCTTAGAAATTCCTGCACCAAGCTTTCTAGAACAACAGATTATATTTTTTTTTATATTTTTCATATGAATTGCAAAACTTAAAAAGAAAACTGGGTACTGAGTATATCTGCAGAGAACCCCAGACATTTTTGCATTGTGGAAGAAACCTGTCTCTATGTAGCACATGAGGACTGTTGCTTTGGGCCCCACTTTGGTGTCAAGTGCTCCATCTGAGCCAGGGTGACAGCAGCTGGTGGCCAAGACAGGAGCAGGAACCCCCAATTTATCCAGGCACTGAGAACAACACAGGCTGCTGGAGCCTCAGTTCCCCTCTATGAAACCACTAGATCCACCTGTAGTCTTCCTGAGATTGCTCGCATCGTGGAGAGGTCAAGCCATGGGTTGCTCTCTTTCCCTCCAGTTGCTCCCAGGCTGTGGTGGTCATTTCTGTAGGTGACCCCTGCCCACTCCATTTTATATTCTCAACACGTCAACCACAGCATTTTATCTGCCTCTACCAGGAAAATAAGAGATTAAAAGTGTCCTTGAAAACTAGGCTCTGAATAAGTTGTCCTTTTAGGGGAGCTTTGTACCTCAAAAAGGCTGAAAGATCAATAAACTGAGACAAGAGAAAAGGCCTGAACCAGACTATATAAAGGCCTGGTTCATTTTAGTGTTGACTTAAACTGGCTTTGCACCAGCCCCAAGTTGTACAGAGTTGTTTGATGAATCAGATACTTAAACAAAGCCAACTCAGAGGACCTAAAGAAGCTATGTGCAGGAGACATTGCCAAATTCCACACATACAGCAACGTGCAAAGTTAAGAGACCAAATGTTTCTTCAGAAAAAAAACATAGACATTTTTGAGAAAATATGCAGCTTAAAGCCGATCTGTGTTAAGCGTTAGGCATGAATATTTTGTCTGACTAGCACAGAGGAATCCTCCAGCTATCTAATTGCAGATCTCTTAGCTCATCCACACTGATTAAGAACCAGACAGTGACAAGATGGGCCAAAGACTGGTCTTTCAGCTCACACTGGAAAGGCAGCTTGACTTCTTGTTAGCCTTGCATGATCCCTGATGGTGTGATGGTGAGGAGCAAGGACCATCTGTCAGTTTAGACTGCATGTCCAGGCACACAAATAGCACACGCATACTGTGACAACAGGAAAGGTAGAGTCCAGCTTTTACCTTCCTGCTGTGGGCCCAAGGGAACATGTCATTCAAACCTTTTCCAGGGTTTTTTAAGAGTTTCACAGCTCTCCTCAAGTCTCTTCGGTACATGCCCTGCCACTCTTTTCTGAAGGTCTCCAACAGGTCCCACAGAGGAGTCGCACCAGGTCACCCTCAGGCATATGTCAGTGTGGGGCTGGCTGCAAATGCTGAGGTGTTGGGAAAGGAAGGTGCATACAGCTTTGGGATCATCAGTGTCTTGAGGCCACAACTTTGCTTGTAGGTGTGCAGCAGTCATTGTAGATTTGAACCTATTACCAGCACAGCATACCATGCCACCAGAGTTTATTTTCCACTGTGGACTTACAGTCACATATATACGTCAGTAAATATCTATTTACTTCTAGTAAATACCTGTTTCAGTAAACATCTACAGCAGATTTCTACAGTGAATGCTATTAAGATAGTTGTGAGTCAGTAAACCAGTTTTCACTGCTTCTACTACAAACCTTGTAATGAAACACATTGTCCTTACTGATACCAGTGCAGCAAGGCTATTGAAGAGTTGATAATGAAATTTTAGTCTTTATTCACCAATAAAGAAATTATAACTTAACGAGGAAAAGGTAACCAGTAGCCATTACTTAAAATTAGAAGAAGCTGCATGTCCAGAAGATCTTTTCACTCTTTGAGCAGAACTGGTTTAGGTTTTATACAACATTATTTAAGAGCTATAAGGGAGATGTTTAGCCCAATACAGCCCTTTTTTAAGACCTGGAGGGGGAAAAAGGTTTAAATTGTGCATTGTCCTTAAGGGGTTTGCAACCCAGGTAAGAATCTCATGCAGCCTTCAAAATCCATTGATAAAGCTTCCTTCTGAGCTTAATATCAAAGCCCTTGTACAAAAGACTTAAAAGGACAGAGTGACTTTCTAATAGTCCTGAGGCCAAAGAAACAGACAGAGATACCACTTAAATATTTCTCTTAATTGCACATGGGACCTCTGCAGCCCAGCACAGGACCTAGGGTATGACCAAGAAAGAAAGCTAGTTCAGTGAAGAAAGTTATTACAGTGCAGTATAACTGTGCATCATAATATGTTTTTTTCAGAAGAAGTAAACTTGTATTTTTTCAGACTAAGGTTTTTTTTTTTATTTGTAGATTAAGGAAAACAATTATTAGAATTAAAGAAAATACAAACTGTTTATGAGAGATCATGGTCCTTCTGCAAAGAAGTCCTGAAAACTTGAGCAGCAACAGAACTGATACCCCTGCAGACAGCAGTACACTAATGCATACAATGAAAATTGCAGTTGCCTAGCTGACAGAACTAAAACCTCACATGTTCACTCGCTTGACTTAAATCCCAGTTTGGACAGTTTCCAGGAAAGAACATAAAAATTATAGCTCAATAGTTTCCATTCTTTGTGTTCTTCTGAAAAAAAATGTTTCCTTCTGGTGTTTAGCAAAGAAAATATCAATAATTCAAAGCAGGTATTTCCAGTAGAGACAGAAGAACACAGATGTCATAAAAAGTGGTAGTAAAATATCATTTGACTAAACATAAGTCTGTGCTCAAAAAAGTTTATTTAAACTGAAATAGGTGCCAGGAAGGGCATTAGGATCAAGGCAGAGGCAGTCTCAAATTTTCTGATGGTTCTTCTTGTTGGATGAGATAACAAAGATGATGCCCATCTAAAGAACAAGGAATTCAAGGGGCTTTAAGGACTTAAAGAATATCTGTGCTACAGATCAGGATGACACTATATGTGAAAACATTGCTTTGCCTGTGTTGTGGACGAAATAGTTAAAATGTGACTCAATGAACTGAGGAGGCTTCCTGGTTGTTGATACTATTCTTTATTATTTGCTCAGTGCTGACAGAGCATTCTCAACTGTGCATGACATAAAGACGACCCCTTCCCTACAGAGTAGAGGGGGATTGTGAGATTTACATCTATAATGCATAACTGATACTTGTACACTGTTATTAACTCTATGCTTATGGGCTTTAAATACAATGGAGAGTTATTAGGAGGGCTTTGAAAGAGAAGTCGTGGGTTATTTGGCAAACTTTGAATGGGAATTTGGCTTCCTGCATGTTTTCCATGCATATATTCCATGTCCATGTGTAGCCTTCTTTCCTCATTAATCTAATTTATTTCTGATTGTTCTTTGCCCAGAGTTTGTTTTTTTTTAAAAAAAACCCAGACGGATATTTAAAATTAGTTCCATCTCATCACACAGAAACTAGAAAAATTTTCTACGGTAAACGTCAAATAACAAGTTGTGCTCTGTTTAAAAAAAAACAAAAAAGTCTAAAAAGCTGCTGAAACTTCCCAGCTAAGGTTGTGGGTTTTTGTTTGTTGGTTTTTTGTTGTGTTTTTTTTTTTTTTTGTGGACCCACTGTTTAATTTACAGTAAGTCGAGAGACAGGAGGGATGGTAAAGTTAAGCTCACGCTGTTGAGAACAATTATCCTGGCCCAGAGACATATGTAGCCCCAGAAGGTTGAACAGACCACCATAGCTTAAAGGCACTAAGATAAAAGGGCACGTGCTGCATGGGCCCAGTGGGAGCAGGGCCACAACCTGCAAACAGAATCCACCAGCTTTCATTTGATTTGTGCGGCTCTCTCTCCCCCTCTCTCTCTTTTTTTTTAAAAAAAAATGATTTATTTAATAAAACCCTGGTGCATTCATTGGAAAGAAAAAGAGAATGGTAGCTGGGACTGCATGACAATATCAATCTAACATTTGCTACAGACAAAAATAGCTGGGCCAAGAGTCATGGCAGACTCTCTTTCTAAAAGACTGAAGACACTCAAGCAAGATGTAAAGTAAAATAGATGAAGTCAGGGGACATTTAGATTCTGCACCAACAGAATAGCAGCAACTATTCTTTTTTTTCCCTGTCTCATTAATCATGCTGGTTAATTGTTGGGATAATGATTTCACAAGTTCATGTAGTACACAAAAGGATTATCCCTGAACTGCGCATGGCACTTGGCATTTACTCCTGCTCCTATGCCAGTATCTCTGCATTAAAATGTGAGGATAGTTTTCATTTTCCTTTTTCTATTGTCCAATTTTCCTGAAAAATGAATTGTATGTTGTTCTCAAAGATGGAAATAAATAAAGAGAGAAAACTTCAGATAGCAATTAATGAAGGATAACACATCTTTTTAAAAGGGAAACAGTAAAGGAGATAAAGACAGAAAAATAAAGAAAAGAGTTATGTAGTTTCAGTGACTAAGTCATACCTCTAAAAAAGTAATCAATCTTTTGTTAGAGGTATAGATACTTTTTTTAAAAAAAAAAAATAAAAGAAAAAACAGTGGCATTTTTAATACTTTTTGGCAGATCAGTTCAGATTTCTAAAAATAACAGAGTACCAAGACCCTTGTTTCTGTGATTTCAATCCTCACTGTCCAGAAAAATGTGATACCTATCTGTCACTGAGGCTAAAGGGAAATTGCTTCCGGATGCCTGCAAGAAACAGTGTGCCTACCTGAATGCTGAAGCACTTAATCCTTACTGATTAAAAAACTTACATGTTTTTACAAGCTGAGAGATCAATTAAATTCTTTGTTACCCCTCTCATTGTTTTTTGGTTTGATAACATTTTATTTCTGGTTTACTCTAGTACTCTAGCCTTTTCCCACTTGCATGTAGAATTTAAAATATTTCTTTTCTGTTTGTTTTTTCTGAAAAACACTGCCAAATCCATCCTAAAAATTATTGATTCCCATCTCAAGGGTACATCAGGTTTCTGCACTATTCTGATCTTTCACAACTTTGTAATCTTCCAGCAAATCACTTGTGAGGCACTATTTTTTCTGAATGCAATCACCCAGAGAAAGACTGACTCCATAATTTGGCAGTTCCAAATCTTCCCCTTTTAATTCTGAAAACGTTATTTATTTGATACAAAAACTGCCTACCAAAGGAAGAGCAGACAAAATAGAAGACAATCTTGTTTCTCATATTTGTACTACTTTTTCCCCTCCAAATTGATGCTTAAGTAGATAAACAGCGAGTTGTTGCCATAGCAGTATTTTACGATGTCAAGCATATATGACTTGCACTTCACTCTCTCTTCTTGATGGAAAAGCAGCTCGGCAGAAATCCTCTCAGCTTACTCCTGTGTGCTTTGAGCTGCAGTACAAGAAACTCTTTTGGGGCATTTTCTTAGCTGAATGTTTGTAACTCCTTCCGACAAAAATTTGGCCCACTCTGAGGCAAAGCAACAGTCTCTCAGGATGAGATCATAGTCACACATTTTACCACAGCAAGGAACAAAAGACTGATAAAAACACAACCCAGAGTGACCTAGTTTTGTCCTCTGTTTTACAGTGGAGGCATCAGGAAATCCTTTACTTTCCTCATAGACATGAAGGTCCATTTCACAATGCAATGCAAAAGGTGTAATTTATATTGGAAAAGGTCTCAGAGTGCCCTGTCTCAAGCAGTGTCGCCTTGAGATTCAACCCTGTATTAAGTATCTAGAATTAATGATTCAGACAGAAATAGTCTTGTCTGTTTCAATAGTGACTCCATATTAACCTTCCCACGCAAAAAATACCAAGATGCTAATCTTTTCAAAAGGAGAAATTCATGTTTCATCTCAAGATGACAGCTCTCAGTTTGCCTCCTCACTGTCCCATGGCAGCCATCAGATCAGGGAGGACAAGCAATATTTTCTGATTGGTTAGGAGTGTCATATCACACTGGCACATCACAATAATAAATATCTCCTCCTTCCCTTCACCCCCTAAAAATTTCATGATATTGAATTGCAAATAAGTTTGAAACCACCACAATCAGCACATGGAGACTCCATGAGCAGGAATGGAGGTTAAATTCAAAGGCTAAACTATTTATTGAGAACTATATGCTTAGCCCTGGCACTGAAGAACAGTGGAACAAATGAAATTGTTAGATGCAATACCTATTACGAACAAAGGCTGCAATCCTATTTCTAGTACTCCATGCTTAAATTTCCCCTGTGCTTTAAAAACTGCAGTGTTAGCTTTTCACTCTCATTAAACTACCTCTCTTCTACATTGAACCTAACTTGTATTTTTTTTCTGTTTTCAGTTTACCTAAAAATCATGTGTTCTGAAAAAATTCAATGGGTAAAATGAATGAAAACAGAAAAGGTCTATGAGGCAGTGCACACAATTATACAGACACTGAACAGTTCAGGGAGGGCATCTCATCGCTACTGCAACAATATATTGTAGAGGCTATAACTCATCCAAAATGTAGAAGCTCTTCTTGCCATGCTGCAGGAAATCTGCAGGGGTCACGGGCACAACACAAGCACTGCCTTTCCAAAGGCAGTGAGCAATGAGCTGGGACCACCACACTCACAGCCGTGCACCCATGCACATGGTCTATCCCACCCTTCTCCACCCAGGGTGCCAGAACAGCCTGTTTAATCAACAAGGGGACTGCTGTTGGTTTCTCAAAGTGGCATCTCCCCAGCCTTACACCCATATCTCTGAGTCAGTCTCTGTAGTCCTGCTAAGCAAGACCAGCTGAAGGTGTGAAATCTTTCTGCAGGTCTCCCTGGGAAGGAGGAGGCATGCTAGGCTGGCTCAGCCCCCTCTTTCTGCTACTTTTGAAGCTTTCATGCTCTGTGTTATTTTTAGGCACTCTCTCAGCATCTCACAGCCAAGGAAGAGTCGCATTTTGGTCATTTAGAGCCAAGCTCTGTCCTTGCTTGTGCCCATGCAACTCATGGCCTTGGGAAACAAATCTGCCAACAAACTATCACTCAAAGTTCCATTTCTTAAAAAAAACACCATCAAAACAAATAGAAGGATTTTACAACAAATGAAGCGTGGTCAGTCAAGTAATACTGAGCTGAGCTTTGAGTGAGTTATGAGCTAATTTGCTGTGATACAGTGCATTATAAACCTGGTAGACTACAGAGGCTTAAGTAAGCTAGGTGAGTTCTGTAGTTACTCCAAATTCATTAAAATAAACTATCTCATTCCACTTTTACATACAGTTTCTTTCTTCCTCTGATTCTCTATGACAGTCTGTAGTCATAGCTACAATGCTAAATTTCTTGTGGTATGGCACATGAATATTACCACATGTCTTCTCAGTTAAGGCACCTGAAACCCTATCCTGAAGATTCTCAGTAACACCGACACTTCTAGAGATAAAGTTCTCTCAGGTATCTTGCATCAAACATTCTTCTGACTTTCTATTTAGGAAAACATCCCATTGATCTCAATAGGCTATTGGTTTTTTACACACCAAACAGTAAAGATTGTAAGACTTATGACAGTATGATGTCCCACTTACAAATTTATTTTTCCATCATCTTAGAATAAGCTTCTTTGCTAAAGAAAAAACTCAAAACAATGTCACTGCTCTAGGTTGTATATGAGAGTTTGTTACAAAGCAATGGTTTGCTCATATAAAAGCAATCTTTGGAAATGTACTGAGCTCTGTTCTCAGGACATTCTTCCTGAGAAGAAGTGTTGCGTATCTAAAGGCTGGAATAAAGCCTCAGATCAATGTTCTTTTAGCTCTTCCCAGCACTAAGATATTCACATCCATTTCCCTAACAATTGCTGCAGGTTTATGCTGCAGAACAAAGAGGATAAGAAGGGTGGCTGTTCCCTGCTAAAAGCTACCCAGAGGTCACACCAAACTCCATAGATGTGGAGCCAAGTACCTTCTGCTTCAGATTAGCAGATGTGTGTATGGAAAGACTCTTTGATTCAGCTCACTGGTTATGGCCACTGCATACTGATGTGGCCAAAAAGCAGAGCTGTCTGCCTCCTGCTAGAGTTACTGATGCAAAACCCTGAAAGTCTTAAACTGAGTTAATTATGCTGTGGTTCTATTGCCATCATCCAAAGTTTATTCACTTTATGTTGCAATCTGTCATAATACTGACATTAATTCTAAATTATCACAGCATTTACTTTCATTTTGGTATAAAATTCCTAGTTTCAAAAAAAAGTTTGTAAATTTGGTAGTTTTTCGTAGTAAATGTCTTCTGTGAGTCAGATATTTATTTTCAGGGTTTTCAAACACTTCATAGCTCAGGAATAAATTAACAAGTAGTTAAAAACATTCAAAAACCCACAGTTGAAATTATTATAACATTTTTAACAAGTTTTGTGTGGATTTTTTTCAGTACTTAGAGCATAAATCAAACACATACATAGAATCATAGAAACTGTGGTTGGAAGGGACACCTCTGGACGTCTCAAGGCCACCATTCAGCTCAGAATAGGTCTCTCACCAGCACAAGAGCAGGTTGTCTGTGCCCTTGTCTAGCTGAGCCTCGCAAACCTCCACAAATGGAGACTCTGTAGCTTTTCTGGGTAACCTGCTCTGGTCTCAAACTACTGAGTTTGTAGAAGTCAGACATTCATATTTATGCTATGATACAGAAGTGCTAATCATTTCCCAAACATAGGTGGAGACACTTAGATAGTTCATGTCTTCACAAGACTGCAACCAGAAAGGGAAAATAACCAACCAAACAAAAAAAAAATCCAAGTAGTTGGATAGTGGGGGTCACATCTAAGTGCTAAAACAAAGGTGACCACCACCCTCCTAGCATTTCCAGTTGTTTTAGTTTGATTTAACACTCAGCCTGGAATAACCAGAAAAATCTGCAATACAGAGGTAAATTTTACTCTTGCAGAATTGTAATCTCTAAGGAAACTGAGAAACAAGGACTGTGCCAGGCTATTTGTGACTACATTGACATTTCTGCAGTACTTTAACCACAGTAGTCTATCTTATTTCAGCATAACATGCAGCCTTTATCTTGACTCAATAATGAATTCCTCTTCCTTTTTGAATGCCTTTTGTGCAGCTATAGTAGAAAATTAATTCTAGCATAGAACCAGCTGTATTTAGTGATGAAAAAAAGCAATTCACATGTATTTACACATTTTAAGAATGCACATGTGTATATCCACATGTGTGTATTTGTGTATATAGTATATATAAACACAGATCTGTAGACAAAATTGGTAACATATAAGTACATAAAAATAGACATAATTGTAATTACCATGTAATTTCGTATTTGTAACAGAAAATATGCATTCATTCATAAAAAAATCTCAAAATATTTAATTATTGAAAATTTCCTTAAATTGTGGTTTAAAAATACTTTCAGCAGCCACGGAGTTGATCTTGCTAATTGCTCATTTATTTTTTTTAGCTCCTGTTTCCTTCTCTCTTTCTTGTTAATCTTCTCAGATATAAAAGAGATGTTCATGCCTCCCAAGTGTACTGAGCCACATCTTAAAATCACCTAAAAACTTGTATTAGGTATCCATAGTCATTAGGTACCCTTGATGGAACTATAATGAGATGGCACCAACTGATGGATTAGACCTTCTACTCAGATGATGTGAATACAGTAACCTCTGAGGTGAACTGTGATGCAAAATAACACAATGCAGATGATATTTCAAGATTAAATGTGCCTTTGTGCCCCACTGAGCAAAATATACTGATTCATTAGTAATAAACCAGATTGTTACCAAATGCATGCTATCAGTACAGAGATTATATTGTTTATACAGAATTCATATGTTTGAGTAGATATGCTTTTGAAGAGATTTTGGTTTCTGTTATTCACGATGGAATTTCTCTTTGTACCTCAAAAAGCTGAAGGACTCCCCCAGGGGAACAGTTTTGACATTGCCCATGCAGTTTCCATAGCTTCCAGAAGACCATGTAAGGACAAAGAGAAAATTTCTTTGCACAAAGATTATTTTGTAAAGCAGCATCCCAGAATCCTATCTTTTCTAGGATGAGGTGCTCAATTTGGGATCTCAAAAAGAAGTACTGCTAAGCATGGCTGAGCCCTGATCACCAAATAGAGGGTTGGAGTCATGCTACTTGGAGCTACCTGCCTCTAAAGCAGACTGGCCGTGTCCTTGTCATGTAGTACTTGCACTGGGTCTCCTCAGCGCCCTTGTTGTCCTAAAATGTAAAAATTGTTAATGAGAAGCAGCTTTCAGCTAAAAGCTGTTTTACAGCCCTCTGGGGAGGCAGTGGAGAGTAGATATGGGTATCCTACTTGGTGTGCTGGAGGCTGTAAAGCCTTCTGCAATACTCTTGGAAGATCATGTAGGCTACACAGAACTAAATCAGGTGCAGTCTCATGCATGCTGTCTTTACTAGTGCTTCTTGGAGTGAACTATCCCCAAAACCATACTTCGACTTTTTTTCAGATAAAACTAGCTGGTTGACTCCAAAAAAGAAGCCAAAAGCAAACTAAGGTTTATATAAAATAGACTTTGGTTTACCCGTGGACAGCTCAAGGAAGAGGAGCTGGAGACAAGATTCACCTGGCATGCTTTTCATCAAGTAATTGAATCACAACAGTTAGGAGACCTGGTTGAGAGAGATAGGGGTATTCCAGAAGTGCTTGCTAAGGTTTTCTTGATATTCCAAGCAGAATATATTCAGTATTGCAGCAATAAATAGACTGTAGGTATATCAATTCATGGTGATAAATAACAAAGCAAAAAATTAGTTCAGCGAATAGATACACCACCAAAACAACACTTCTGCTCAAGATGAAGCTTACAGAAATGTTCACTCAGAACCCCAACTTGCTGACAGGGTGAAAAAGTTCCTTTCTGAGAAAGACATACTGAGATTCAATGTGACAGTAACACACCCACACATTTTTTTTTTAAACATACTTCTTAATTATAGGAACATGACCTTATGACTTCTACGGGCATATTCTGCATTAGTGCTAACCTGGGAGCCCTGGGATTCCCACCTTCATAACGAGGTTCATCAGCTGTCTCAAGAGAGAAGACATGCTATATCCTTTCCCATAGGTTTATATTTTTTCTTTGTATGAAAATCCCAGTGAATTCACACTCAGAATGCCATAAGTTTACACAGGAAATGTGTTTACGTCAGGAGAAGTTTAGGTTGGATATTAGGAAGAAGTTCTTTACTGAGAGGGTGGTTAAGCATTGGAACAGGCTGCCCAGGGAGGTGGTGGAGTCACCGTCCCTGGGGGTTTTCAAAAAACGGGTTGATGATGCACTTGAGGCCATGGTCTAGTGGTCTAATGGTTAGGAATATGATGGGATAAAGGCTGGACTTGATGAGCCTGGACGTCCCTTCCAACCATAATTATTCTATGATTCAATGATTCTATGATTCTAGGAAATGATGGGAGAACTAACAGCTATGAGGATAACTGTACTGTTAATTTTCTCATACTATATTTTCATTTCTTTCTGGATTCTTCCATGGGCAATCTGGAATGTTACACCAAACCTAACAGCAACTGCATTATCTCTTCATCACATTGTAAAACAGATATTCTACTTATTTCTATGTATATTATTCATTAAGTCTGTCCTTTCCAGAGATAAATGTTGTTCTGCTAAACCTTCCCTGATCCCTGAATACACATTTTGACCTAAGTCCTACAGGCTTCACACTGACAAAGTTCTCTTCTCAGAGAGTTTTTTTCAAAGAGCTTTTGGGTCAGGTTTTATGCTTGTGACTCATGAATAAAAACTCTCAGTCCTTCCCATAAAATTTCACTCAAGGTTAATCAGTATATAATACAGAGACACCTGAAAAAAAGACTCCTATGCCTATACATTCTCTAGAATACTTTAAATTCTAAAATCCTTGCCTTTCTCATCAAACTCCCTAATTACTTAATTAAAACTACATATATATATAACAAGCTACTGCAGGCTTTCAGAAATTTAGCTTGCAGTAATTAAAACACAGCAGAGCCTTTATTAATCTGATAGACCTTAAAAGATCCTCATTTCCATCCCTTTTCTTACCTCAAAAATCTTCTTGTTTTTCATTTTGCTTCCTCTTAGTATCTGGAACTGCTGAAGCATATCCAAAGAAGAGCAACGAAGCTGGTAAAAGGTTGGGAGCATGTTTTGTGAGGAGCGGCTGAGGGAACTGGGGGTGTTTAGACTGGAGAAGAGGAGGGTGAGGGGAGACCTCATTGCTCTCTACAACTACCTGAAAGGAGGTTTTAGTGAGGTGGGGGCTGGTCTCCAGTTAACAGTGATAGGACAAGAGGTAATGGCCTCAAGTTGTGCCAGAGGAGGTTTAGATTGGTTATTAGGAAAAAAATTTTCACTGAAAGGGTTGTCAGGCACTGGCACAGGCTGCCCAGGGCAGCGGTGGAGTCCCCATCCCTGGAAGTATTTAAGTGACATGTAGATGTGGTGCTGAGGGACGTGGTTTAGTGGTCAATTGGCAGTGCTGGGTTAATGGTTGGTCTTAATGATCTTAGAGGTCTTTTCTAACCAAGGCTATTCTATGATACTGTGATTAGTTTCCTCAGTGCTACCTGCTGACTTGGCACGTAACAAATTTACACAGCTCTTGCCTTTGTCACCTAAATCCCAGTGCACAGTGCTGTCCTGGCCTGGTTTCAGGCTGCCAGCATCACCTGATCAGCAGAACACCGTTAGGTATTTTCAGATCTTGCTAGAAACAGATAAGAAGACTATGAGTACGGGGCTCACTCTCTACCCATTTATCTTCTCAGCATTACAGCAGAGGTCTTCCTCAAAATTTGAGAATCCTCCTGCTCTTGACAAGAAATTCAGGAGAGCACCTGTGGCAGCCATCGACCACTAGGCAAACGAGATAATTTCCAATTCCTCAGTTCCCTGCTGAGGTTAGTGCAAACCAGCACCCCAACATATACTGAGGTAATTACCAATCTACAGGAGCAAAGAGTTAATTGAAAATCATAGGCTTTTCAGATGGTATCAAGTCTGCAATTCTCCAGAGGATCCAGAAATGGTAATTACTCAGTGAGCACTTTTCCCTATGCTCTCACCCCCTGAGGGTGACCTTACTCTACAAAAATTCCATCCGTCTCTTGCGTGCTTTATGCATCTTCCCCACGGAGTATGCATTTTATGTAACAGGATGATTAATTCTTCATCTCCACATCAGGGAGAGAGAGTTCCTTGAAGAGGCAAAGCAAAAGGATTGGGGTGATGCAGTCCTCACTGAAACAGACTTTCATGAGGCTTTATTTTGCTTTTGTGCTTTGAGATGTTATTTAAATGGACTCGATGCTGGTAAGTGAGAACAGAGAAGGTTTTTGCCATGCTATTTGAAGTTAATTGATTTTCAGCTTGTCCCCCTGAGTATTTAGTGCCTGCTGGGCACTGCATGATACACTGTACTCTGTAGTTGTTCTTCATGCCAGTTTTACCTGTTTAGAAAGCTTCACTGTACCTGGCTCTGGTATTAAAGGATAGTCAGCATGACTGGTCCATGGGAACTTCAGCACCATGTAAGCTTTAGCTGTTGCATTGGAATTAATGCCACTGAAGAGATACTGTTCTTGTGTGCCCTCAGCTCACCTTCCACTTTTCCCAAACATTCATTCATTACCCTGTGTAATGTGTATACCCTGGGTATGTGTGCATTGTGCATTGTCAGCAGAAGCAAGTGCTGGTCACATCTCACAGCA
Organism: Podargus strigoides; assembly: GCA_028020825.1. NCBI lineage: Eukaryota > Metazoa > Chordata > Aves > Caprimulgiformes > Podargidae > Podargus > Podargus strigoides. The sequence goes on from CM051621.1 coordinate 15,664,830, forward strand.
TAAACCTCATTGCATTTGAGCACAGCTTCCCTTAACCTCAACTTGTTTACACCAATATATTTTTCATACTTTACATTTTAAAATATCAGTTGAATAAATAAATAGCAAATTTTGAAATCAAATATCAGATTTTGCATGGAAATGTACTGATTCTGTTAGATTTTGCTTTAACAATTTTTGAAATAGATTATTTCCACCTTACCATTTTCACTTCCATAACCTAAAGCAGATAAAACAGTGACTCCTAAGCAAACCATATTGGTGTCACTGAAATAATTTTTGGGGGGGATATAGTTATGAAGAAAAAAGAATATTGAAATACTGACACTCTTTTGTAATGAGAAATATGGGGTTTTTTTCTGCCAATTCTTGTATGGTTACTAGACTTAAAGCTTACAGTAAGTGAAATATGAAGCCAGGTAGTTGGAGGTGCAGTTTTAAGAAATGATTGTTTTGGAAGAAAAATATTGTTATGAGGTTATAATGCAGAAGAACAACTGGTGCAGGGGCCAGTTTGGGGAAGTTCATGGTCATTGTGGTGTAGCCAAAAAGCTGCAATAAATCCTATGTGCCCAGCGTACCAGGTTGTGCTCCTATGGTTGGTATTTCTGTGGGTGCACTAGAAGAGTGTCTCCTGAGGAAAATCATGAGCTGAGTAGTAGCTTTAACCACTTTCATGGGGAGCTGTGAGCAGGGAGTGCATCAAACTGACTTGGATCCTGTTTTCAAAGAGAGGTCAAGGAAACAGCCAAAGTGCCTTTGGCAGCACTACTTGTTTGGTTAGGGACCCAAAACTGCAGACTGCAGACACTCAAGTACAGGCTTTGCTTTAATAGAACAAGTAATTCAAAGGCAAGGAACCACTGACAAGCCTGAAGGCGAGTGTGTACGTAGATTTTTGCAGGTGTGCATTTAAGATGTCTGTGCTACTGTATTGTGGACTTGATGCAATCTATTAAGAACAAACAGTTTTATGGTGAGCTAGCTCTTAAAGAAGTCAAAGTTATAGGAACATTATTAGCTGAAAGAATGAGGCATAATTTACCTTATTGTGAAAATTTAAGGCTGTAGTGACCTAAAAGAGTTTAGCAGTGTTATTTCTGAAGCTTAAATCTAGTGTTAAGCCAGTCTTTGTCCTCCAAGTGGGATTCTGTATTACAGAGTGAAAAGTAAAGTAGATTTTCTCACCTAGAAGTTTTTTACATGATGTATTCATTCAAAATTTCATGTTGATTTTGTTGTGTGCAAAGGTGGCTTAAAAACTGCTTTTCTTCAAACAAAACAACTGAAGACGTGGTCCTGAGTTTGTGGAATATCATTAGTTTATCTGAAGAGGACTCATGAAAGTTCAAACTGCGGTCCTATGCACAATAAGTCTCATGGCTGTTAAATAATTCCCAGTGGACAGTCATGAGCATTATTAATGAGGCTGCATTAATAGTTTAGAAAACCGTTAGTTGAACTCTACTTGCAGTTCCAGTTTTAATTGCAATAATTAACATTAAGGACTGAAAAACCTTAATAAATGGCTTTTCCATTAATACATATGATGCTTATAGTGAAGTCAGGTACTTACAGAGCCGTAACTGCTGAGTGCATTTTGAAGCAACAGTAGCTTTCAAACAGCACACAAAACCTGCAGATTATTCTTTGATATCTGTTCCTATCTGCAGTGATGCACATTTTTTTTTTTAAAAATTTGGCTAATATAATGTTTAAGCTCCTGGGACAACTTTGTTGTCCTTCATTTCAGCAAATAATCACAATAATGGTGGTGATTATAAGACAAATTGGATTAATCGTCATTTGAGCAGAATGCGAATCCAGGGCAGAAAACAGCTCAGCTGAGGAAAAAACGAAAAACCAACAAAAACCTTCCTGCATAGGTTAGGCAAAACTCTTGAAACAGATATGGAGAGAGTTTGAAGATGGAGAGTATCTTATCAGATATTGCATAAAAAAAAGCAAAACTAAACTCTGAAGAAACCACAAACCACATTAAATGAATAGACATAATCAGCTTAGTTTATTTTCTCAAGAACATACAGAACTTGGAGAGTCCACCATGGATCATAAAGGCAACAGGTAATATTACCACAAGAAAGAATAGGTAGGGTGTCATTTTGTCTGGTTCTTGCTTAAGAGAAATACATTAATATACATGAGACTATGATTACAGAACCCATAGGATGATATTAGTAAGACAAATTTAGAAATAAAGGTGTTAAGAGTGAATATTCAAAGTGTTGATCAACTAATCTTTCTTCTTAGTGAGAAAAAGACACTGTGAAGTTGGTTTATTTCAATGAAAGCAAAACCAAAGCCCTGATGTAGCAAGCCTTTTAAAATTATTTCTTGATTCCACTGTAGCATGTAGATCCCATCATTTTCTTTAGAAAAACAATTATGTTCATTATAAGATCCTTCTCAAATTCCAACTGGATAATTGCATTTTGTCTACTTATATTATGCTACAGCTGTGACAGGAAAAAAAGTTTTAATTTGCCTGCTGATTTAAACTATTAGGTACTTTTACTATTAATTAGTTGCTGCATTTCATCCCAGAAACAGCTGCATTTCACAAGTGGATTTAAAAGACTCCTGGACATTCTTTGTACAGATATGTATAAAAGTGCTTTGATCCTTTGGAGTACATGGCTGTAAGATGATTTTAATTAACTTATAATTCTGACAAATATTTATCTAGTCCTTTGGAATTTGGGATGGCTCCAGAAGTGGAATCTTTCCTTTAAAATTCTGAGTAAAGTGCCATATACAATAAAAATTTACAGGTAGATCCCAGCTATTGATAGAAAGATGAAGTATATCATCTTGGTTTTTTTCCATTGCTGTGGAAAAAATGTGGGAACAAAAGTAGTTTTACCTACTTTTAGTTCTCAAATTCATCTTCAATACAAAGAATACATTTTTACTCCATTAACACCTTTTTTTTTCCTTCAAGCCTAGGGGGTTAAATATTTTCAGATTCATCATAGCAAAAGAAAGCACGCATATCTTTCATTAGAATTGATTCACACAGTGTCAGAATATAATGTCATAAAATCATCTTTTCACTGCTCTCTAGAGAACGTCGTGTTCTGGGCCTTCCAGGCGGCATTGTCATCTCTACTTTGATATCCGACAGCTACCTAGAAATCATGTCACTTAAGTAGAGCATTTTTCTGCCATTCAGAAATCTTGTTGACTGTAAATTAGAGAAGAAATGGACACAGAAACAGCAGTCCAGATTGATACAGACATTATTGGATTCTTATTAATACTTCAGCTGAGTATTAATCATTTATATTATTTATATTATTTATATTATATATAACTGTTCTGTAAACAACTGGCAGAAGCTGCAAAGTTGCAAGCCCCTGTTCTTGTAGGGGACTTCAACTTACCAGACATCTGCTGGAAATATAACACAGCAGAGAGAAAACAATCCAAGAAGTTCCTAGAGTGCGTGGAAGGTAACTTCCTGACTCAGCTGGTAAGTGAGCCCACCAGGGAAGGTGCCTTGTTAGACCTGTTGTCGACGAACAGGGAAGGACTGGTAGGTGATGTGGTGGTCTGAGGCCGTCTTGGGCTCAGCGATCATGAAATGATCCAGTTCTCGATCCTTAGCCCAGTTAGGAGGGGGGGCAGCAAAACTATCACCATGGACTTCCGAAGGGCAGACTTCAACCTGTTTAAAACACTGGTTGAGAAAATCCCTTGGGGAACAGTCCTAGAGGGCAAAGGGGTTCAGGAAGGATGGACTCTTTTCAAGAAGAAACTGTTAAGAGATGCAGGAGCAGGCTGTCCCCAGGTGTCATAAGACAAAGTGGCAGGGAAAGCAACTGGCCTGGCTGAACAGGGAGCTTCTACTGGGACTTAGGAGAAAGAAGAGAGTCTACCACCTCTGGAAGAAGGGGCAGGATAGTCAGGAAAAGTATAGGGATTTAGTTAGGTTGTGTAGGAAGAACATTAGGGAGGTGAAAGCCCAGCTTGAACTCAGCCTGGCCTCTGCCTCAAAGGATAATAAGAAGAGTTTTTGCAAATATATTAACAATAAAAAAAGATGCAGGGAGAATCTCCATCCCTTATTGGATGCGAGGGGGAACATTGTTACCAAGGATGAGGAAAAGACTGAGGTACTTAATGCCTTCTTTGCCTCAGTCTTTATAGGCCAGACCACTTATCCTCATGGTATTCAGTCCCCTGAGCTGGAAGATTGGAATGGAGATCAGAATAAAACCCCCGTAATCCAGGAAATAGCAGTGAAGGACCTGCTAAGTCAATTAGACACCCATAAGTCTATGGGGCCAGGTGAGATCCACCCAAGAGCGCTGAGGGAGCAGGTGGAGGAACTTGCCAAGCCGCTCTCCATCATCTATCAGCAGTCCTGGTTATCGAGTGAGGTCCCAGACAACTGGAGACTTGCCAATGTGACACCCATCTACAAGAAGGGCAGGAAGGAGGATCCAGGGAACTACAGGCCAGTCAGCCTGACCTCGGTACGGGGGAAGGTTATGGAACAGTTCATCCTGGGGGAAATAACGTGGTAAATGCAGGACAACGGGGGGATCAGGTCCACCCAGCATGGGTTCATGAAGGGCAAGTCCTGTTTAACCAACCTGATCTCCTTCTATGATCAGGTGACCTGCCTAGTGGATGAGGGAAACGCAGTGGATATTGTCTACCTAGACTTCAGTAAGGCATCTGACACTGTGTCCCACAGCATTCTGTTGGAGAAGCTGGTGGCTCATGGTCCAGACAAGTGGACTCTTCACTGAGTTAAAAACTGGCTGGATGGCTGAGCCCAGAGAGTTCTGGTGAATGGAGTTAAATCCAGATGGAGACCGGACACAAGCAGTGTCCCTCAGGGCTTGGTCTTGGGGCCAGTCTTGTTTAATGTTTTTATCAATGACCTGGATGAGGGGATCAAATGCACCCTCAGTAAATTTGCAGATGACACGAAATTGAGTGGGAGTGTCGATCTGCCTGAGGGTAGGGAGGCTCTGCAGTGGGATTTGGACAGGCTGGAGTGATGGGCTGAGGCCAATTGTATGAGGTTTAACAAGGGTAAGTGCCAGGTCATGCACTTTGGCCACAACAACCCCATGCAGCGCTACAGGCTTGGGGAAGAGTGGCTGGAAAGCTGCCTGGTGGAAAAGGACCTGGGGGTGTTGGTTGACAGCCGGCTGAACACGAGCCAGCAGTGTGCCCAGGTGGCCAAGAAGGCCAACGGCATCCTGGCCTGTATCAGAAACGGTGTGACCAGCAGAAGGGAGATGATTGCGCCCCTGTACTCAGCACTCGTGAGACCACACCTTGAGTACTGTGTCCAGTTCTGGGCACCACAGGATAAGAAGGACATTGAGGTGCCGGAGCGAGTCCAGAGAAGGGCAACGAGGCTGGTGAGAGGTCTGGAAAACAGGCCTTATGGAGATTGGCTGAGGGAACTGGGGTTGTTTATTTTGGAGAAGGGGAGACTGAGAGGAGACGTCATTGCCCTCTACAACTACCTAAAAGGAGTTTGTAGTGAGGCTGGTGCTGGTCTCTTCTCCCAAATTGCTAATGATAGGATGAGAGGAAATGGCCTCAAGTTGTGTCAGGGGAAGTTTAGGTTGGATATTAGGAAGAAGTTCTTTCTTCTGTCTGGTTAGACATTAGAACGGGCTGCCCAGGGAGGTGGTGGAGTCGCCGTCCCTGGGGGTGTTCAAAAAACGGGTTGATGAGGCACTTGAGGCCATGTTCTAGTGGTTTAATGGTTAGGAATATGATGGGATAAAGGTTGGACTTGATGACCCTGGAGGACCCTTCCAACCATAATTATTCTATGATTCTATGATTCTATTCCATATATAGATTACCATGTATATAGGGAACATTGTTCCTTCTAATATTTCTGTGTTTTTAAGAGTATTTTAAATACTGAAGTTAATAGCAACAGAACTCTATTCACCTACCAATGTAAGGAGCAAGACATAAAGTCCTTTGAGTTGGGAAAAGCATGGCCATGATCTGGTGATAGGGTGACATCTAATTCCAGGGCATTCTTAGGGGAGACAAGATTAAAACAAAAGCATATGAAAAGAAGGTTCCTTTCATTCCTGCCTCAGGTAATACCATGATTTAGTATCAGCTGAATTTTTTCTTCTGGTAATCTGTGACAGTTTTGCCTTGGGCCAGCCTACAGACGTGATGAGTTTCATATGTTCTGCACAGTATGGGTATAACCAAGTATTAGGGGGTTCCCCAGGTAGCTAACACCCACTGTGGACTAAAGCACTGCTCTCATTTGCTGGTCTTTTCCTGGAAAAAAAAGCAAGACCTCATGATCCTTCTATTCTTTTTCAATTATTTTAATAATTTTTGCATAATGTGCATTGAAGAACTATGGAAGCCCTAAGCTTAGGGAGCATCTGACTCCCAGGCTATCCAGAAGAACTGTGGAACCAATATGGCTTGCAATATGAATTAAAGTCATTCTTACACCCACTCAGATGCAGCTCAGACACCATCTGAGTTGTAAGACTTATAATGGCTGGCATTGATTTAAATCTCCATTGATTTTAATGTCCAAACAGAGATGTGTAATGGCCAGTACCAATATTGCATTAGCCTAGACATGTAACTGCTAAAAATATGGCTGTGCCTATATTAGCAAGGAATGTGGTGCAACAAGACCAAATCTGCAGAGTTAAAGCTTTGATGCTATAGAGCAGCACCCACAAACACATTTGAGCATGGTTTACTTTGGACTAGTTATACTCTAGCCCTGTGAACTGAGCATCTATTAGTACTTAGAGCATGAGATGCCCTCCCAGAACCCAGCTTTTGATCTCATTTCACTCACAAGGTATCCAGTTCACATGCTGCAAAACCACTCTAAATCATGATTACAAGTGTAGAAAATGAGGGTCAATCAGAAGAACAGGACACCCCAGATGTCTCAGCAGGGAGATGCTGTAGGTCTAGCACAGGATAGGGTCTTAGAATTTCTCTTAGAATTCCATGGTAATTCACATCCCAGTTCTCACAGTTGGGGACAGCAAACGGCACTGTGCTCAGAGTCCCAGGGCCTGAATTCAGTCATACTCTTGGTGGGTATACAAGCAAGCCACATCAACCTCTGCTTCATTCGCAGCCTACCTCCTGTCTGGGTAATTACAGCTGTAAGATAGACTGCGTAAGGTCACTTTCTATGCCTACTTGCCTGAGCCTGGCTCAGCAGGGGAGCTCTTGACATGACTGGCACTGGCCTGGAACCAGTACCAGCAACAAAACACAGTGCTGTTCTCTGAGAGAACTGCAGTTCCTCCCTCTCCTCTGGGCTTCATCTGAAATTTCTCATCTCACAAGAAATAAAAGATGAATGACATGAAGGAAAATAACCTGTCACCCAGGAGAATCATGTTTTGTGAGACTTATCTACTCCTTATCAGTGCTTGCACGTGACTAATGTTATCCAAATGCTGATCAATGGTGGTGGACTTCACAGGGGCTGTGAGTTGCATAGCACTATTTTACTTGAAAAGTTTCTGGCATTATATTTACTTTATATCCTACTTTTCTTTCCTCTTCTTTTTCTTTAACAGCTTTTATTCACATGTGAGTTTTTGGCAGTTTCAATATGTTAAAAACCATTTAGACAACATTAAAACTGAGAATTCCCCACTGTACAAATTTAATTTCAATTATTCTTATTCCCTTGTTATCTGCTGGTTATAATGTGAAGTACTTTCAAAATTGGCATATTAAAGAAGCTATAATTTGCTCAACAGCTGTAGAAACTGTGATAATTAAAGGAAAAATTAATTGGTTTTATTTTGATGTTTCTTTTATTATATTGCAAGTATGAGAATTATCTTTTCAAGGTGGGAAGTCATCAGTTCTCATCTGTCCATCCATCTATATGTGTACCTCAGCATCACACTTCTCTGAGCACCTTCCAAAAATGAAATATGGAAATAATCTTTATCTCTTTCTTCTCCCCTCAGCCTGTAGAAGAAATAGATTGCTAGATTTTACAGTCAACAAGGACCACTAGATTATTTAGTATGAGATCCTTGATCAAGCATTACATCTAGGCATGCCTTTATTGAGCACAAGGATGTGATTTCAACTCGGTCAATTCCAGATAGGCATTCAGTTTTGATATGAAAGCTTCAAGAAATGAAAAATTCAGTACTTCCTTCAGCAGTTTCTTCCAATGCATGCTGAGCACCCGTGTGTCTGTCTTCTAGTTGAATCTCTGCAGATTTAACTTCTAGCTGCTAATTCTTATGGTGCCTTTCTCTAGTAGATTAGAAAGTTCTGCAGCAGTGACTGTTTTCACAATGGCATGCATACCATCAAATCAAAGCTTGTCTTGGTCTTCTCCGGACAAATTATATTTAAATTTCTATGTTTTCCATTGTAAGAGATCTATTTTCGGACTACAGGTGAGATGCATCCAATATCTTATGATCTTTTTTTTAAATTATGATATCCAAAACCAGTAACAGCAGTTTGATTTGGCACAATTACTACCAGGTGAAGTGACAAAACCACTCTTCATCCCTGCTTCCTTGTTTGCATATTCAAGGGGTACTAGGTTTTTGCTGTGGCTGTAGGCAGGTTGCTCATAGGGAACTGCCTTGTCAGCATGATTCTTAAATCATTTGCAATCTGTTTGCAAAGTTCTTTCCTCAACTTTATCTGTGAAGGACATATTTCTACTAGCCCAGACACTAATTTCTAGTGAATGCACTAGCAAGTCCAGTTCCCATGAAAGATGTCTTGTATCTTGATTCTTAATATGCAGTCCATTTTAATATCTAGAAGAAAGCTGCAAAGAAAACTCAATTCAGGCAAGACCTAGCGCTGGAGATACTTACAAAGGTGAGCATAGAGAGAACCTATGTGACTAGATTCACAACTGGAGCAGATCAGCTCAATTTGTAAAAATAAATGCTGCGGATCACTCCAAAATTAAAATTAAAGAGCCATTGACTGGTCTTGCAAATATTGGCTTGAGCCTTTCTGTTCCTTAAACTTCCAATCGATACAATGAGTATACAAATATTTATCTTTATAACTATTTTTCATTAAAAGCTAATCATAGTATACTTCTGCAATTAATTATTAGCTGGTTTAAGTAGATATCTTACAAGATTATACTAAATAAACAGAATCAGTCATTCTTAACACAATGCAAGTTAGGGAATTGTTTTAAAGATAAGTTTAATTCCAGTTAAATAAGATGTACAGTAAATGATCCCTTATACATTCATCTGACATCCACGTCTCTGGAGAACTTTTTGTTCTTTTTCTGCCTTGCTCTGCATCCATTTTACTTTCCCTCTGGACATCCCTTACAAAGAGGACCTGGGTTGCCATGCTCAGACACCATTGCTGCAGCACTACCCTGAGCTATCCGTTTCTTTAGTGCACAGGTTCGATTCTGGTTGTTTATTGACTTCCACCAGGTTTCTCCAGTTTTCTCCTTACAGCTGGTTGCGGGCTGACTGCGCTGCGAGCTGGAGGTCTGGGTCTGGAAAGGACAGGAGGAAGCCTGTCCCTGGGGGTAAGGAGCTCAGCAGCATCACAAATACATTAGATTCCACTGTGAATTCCACAAAGAGTTAATAGCAGGATAAGGATGAGGAAAAGGCTGAGGTACTTAATGTCTTCTTTGCCTCAGTCTTTAACAGTCAGATCAGTTATCCTCATGGTATTCAGTCCCCTGAGTTAGAAGATGGAGATCAGAATAAACCACTCATAATCCAGGAAACAGTAGTGAAGGACCTGCTGAGTCAATTAGACACTCACAAGTCTATGGGACTGGATGAGATCCACCCAAGAGTGCTGAGGGAGCTGGTGGAGGAACTTGCCAAGCCGCTCTCCGTCATCGATCAGCAGTCCTGGTTATTGGGTGAGGTCCCAGATGACTGGAAACTTGCCAATGTGACGCCCATCGACAAGAAGGGCAGGAAGGAGGATCCAGGGAACTACAGGCCAGTCAGCCTGACCCTGGTACTGGGGAAGATTACGGAATGGTTCATCTTGGGGGAGATCACGTGGCAAGTGCAGGACAATGGGGGTATCAGATCCACCCAGCATGAGCTCGGGCTTGGGGCCAGTCTTGTTTAATATCTTTATCAATGACCTGGATGAGGGGATCGAATGCACCCTCAGTAAATCTGCAGATGACACGAAATTGAGTGGGAGTGTTGATCTGCTTGAGGGTAGGGAGGCTCTGTAGCGGGATTTGGGCAGGCTGGAGTGACGGGCTGAGGTCAATTGTATGAGGTTTAACAAGGGTAAGTGCTGGGTCATGCACTTTGGCCAACAACCCCATGCAGCGCTACAGGCTTGGGGAAGAGTGGCTGGAAAGCTGCCTGGCGGAAAAGGACCTGGGGGTGTTGGTCGACAGCTGGCTGAACACGAGCCAGCAGTGTGCCCAGGTGGCCAAGAAGGCGAATGGCATCCTGGCCTGTATCAGAAATGGTGTGAGCAGCAGGAGTAGGGAGGTGATTGTACCCCTGTACTCAGCTCTGGTGAGAGCACACCTTGAGTACTGTGTCCAGTTCTGGGCACCACAGTATGGGAAGGACATTGAGGTGCTGGAGTGAGTCCAGAGAAGGGCAATGAGGCTGGTGAGAGGTCTGGAAAAGATGCCTAATTACTAATGATAAGATGAGAGGAAATGTCCTCAAGTTGCGTCAGGGGAAGTTTAGGTTGGATATTAGGAAGGAGTTCTTTACTGAGAGGGTGGTTAGGCACTGGAACAGGCTGCCCAGGGAGGTGGTAGAGTCATCGTCCCTGGAGGCGTTTAAAAAATGAATAGATGAAACACTTGAGACTATGGTCTATTGGTTAGGGAGATGTTGGGATAAAGGTTGGACTTGATGATCCTGGAGGTCCTTTCTAACCATAGCCATTCTATGATTCTATGATTCTAAATTTGCTTTCCCTAGTAGGACCATGAAAATGAAGAGAACAGTATGCAGAAAAAAAGACACGTACAAGAATGAATGATTTTTAGTGTCTCAGTTTTCCTAGTAGGGAGAAAAATTTGGAAAGCTGCATGTAACTTTCTCCAGGTTTCTAACTTGCGTACTGGAAGATTTTGACACAACAAAAAGCTCAGTACAAGCTACTGTGTTCTACCTAGAAGAAATACTAGTAGTGAGTGAAACCTAATGCCTTACTACCTGGTAATCTATCTTTAAAGGGTTAGAAAAGAGAGTGGTAATAATGTTTGAGCATGCCTAAATTACGGCAAAGGAGACAGGTTCCATCTTTGCCACTGCAGATAAAGTCCAAGAGAATTAATCTATGGAGTGACACAAGAATATCTCACCTTCCAAAGGCAATTACTTCCACTGAGAAAAGTAGTTATAACAAAAGCTTTCTACTTTCAAAGTGTGAAATCCACCCTTGACTGCATATATCTGCAAAAGAAAAAAAAATAAAATCATTGGATTACGAGACTGGTATTACTGATTTAATATAATCAAGTTCTAAATCTGATTTTAAACAGTTTAGAATCATTCCATACTTAGTTATGTCAGTCTTACTCCGGTGGTTAAATCAATGGATTGCCCACTATACAGCTTGACCAAAACAAGGCACATAGTACTTGCTAGGTCTCATGTGCAATTCATTGGCATCAAAGGACCCTTCTAGATATTTCACTGAGATTTCAGATATAGCTTTATAAATGCTCTTTGAAATGAAGCTCTTTTCCCAAAGAAAAAAAAAATAATAAAAAGAAGTCATAAAGAAACCAAGATATTTTCTTGTTGACTGTTCAGACTTTCCTGGAGATTCGGAAGCAAGTCCTGGAATCTTTTCTTTCAGGAGTTTGATTCTTTGCTGCAAGGTAATGCTATTAAGGTGTTAAGGGCAAAGGAAAAAAACATAAAAAAAAAAAAAAGAAAATAAAGGACAATAAAAATGACCCATTGGCAGGAGGACATTATATATTCATTCCAATTTGTTCATTTTTTTTTTTTTTTACAGCATCAGACTGTTTTACTATTTCAATATCTGAAGGAGAAGATGCAGCAGGGTAGGCTGCTCAGAGGACTGTGGGGATCTGGTCTATCAGGGTGTGATGTGACCATTGGCTTGTGCAAAACAAACTGCAAAGCAGTTGTAAAGCTATTATACTTCTGCTGGTAGTATCATATACTGATCTTACATTCCCTTTACACTTTGACTATGCAAAGAGTAAGAAAAGGCATCAGTTGAGTTGTAGACTTTCCTCCACCATATTGTACAGCTTTAATATAGCAGGAGAAAACCAGCCAAACTATGTTGTGAAAAAAGAAGCAGGTGTGGAATTATGGGGGGTCTTTTTTATGAACTACTCTAAAAATATTCAGAAGTGGTTAGAAAAGAAATTCATTGAAATACTGATTTTAAGAAATTAAATCACCTAGATGTAAGTCCAGAGGCTGTATACAAAAGTGAGATTTCTTTAGTGTAAATTTAGACAGTTGAAAGATAAATATTTAATTATTCCTTATTTGTCATTGAAAGGAAAAGATGAGCTCTTTCATGTTAAAATTTTGCCACAAAGTTAACTTTCTGTTTGTTTTTTGTTTTTTTCATTTTGGTTTGGGGTTTTTTTAAATCACTGTATGATTTAAAGACTCGTTGGTTTCTCTTTGCATGGGTGTGTTTACTAGTAATGCAATATATGCTAAAGTATCTGAAGTCAGTTGAAAAGCATTCATGGCCAGAAAGCACATTTATACCCTTTCAGTCCAACACGTCTCATGAAACAAGTCAAATTCACATAGCAGACTTTGCAAAAAAAAGGTGAAAAAGTAGAGGGACTTTTTGCTCGTTAACACAAAAGTACTTCTGACATATAAAAGTGCCATTTCCGTGTCTCTTGCTTAAAATGTGTAAACAACAAAGTATTCCTGAATCGTATACTGTTTCTGGTAGAAATGAAAGCCAAGTGGCCAATTTGAGTAATTTTATCTCTTTCAGATGAATGGCTGTGAGGAGCATCCTTTGAGGCAGACAAATGATCTGAGGCAGTTCCCAAAAGGTATGATTATATATAAGCACCTGCTTACTGTTATGATGATTCAGTCAAGAACAATTGTGAATGCTTTTATGAGTTCTGCAAAGCTATTAACCTCAGCAGAGTGCAAACCAGTCTTTTCCTTAAGTGTCATAGTTCTGAAAACTCTTCAGCAACTTTCATGTATAATGCGATGAGCAAGTGAATTGGACCACATCGTCAGGAAGGACAAAACTTTAGACTGCTGGACTACAAGGACAGCAGTGAGGAGTGAACCTCTAAGGGGGTGAAACTGTTTGGAAAATGAAATTAGTCTAAATCCAATGACAGTCAGATCTGTGAAAGACCTGTTACAGTATTCTGAGCTATCTGAACCAGGGAAAATCAGTTTGGCGACAGCTCCTGGCAGCAGTTCTTTTTAGTCATCAGGATGCAGATTCAGATTTTCAGATTTCTGCAGCAAAGTAGGTGAGGACAGTATAGCATGAAGCCCAGATTTAATTCAGGCTTAGTCACAGGGGCACGAAACCCAGCAAAACACCGTGAGAAAACATTACATTGAGAAATGTGAAGGAAAGTCTCACCACGCATTTGTCCGTGAGGGAATGCCAATTAAACAAATAGGGAACATGAAAGAGGTAAACCATGAGAAAGCAAATGCTGTTAATGTCTATATGTAAGATGGACTATTAGGAAGGCTTAAAAGTCAGAATGAATGCACAAATGAAAGCACATCCTGCTTTCATTTCTGTATCTTAAAAATCAAAGGCAAGAGAAGAGGAAAGACAATATTATGTGTGGGTGTATGAATAATAGAAGGGAAGACAGAGATTATGGACATATCACAAGCTTAGAGCTTCTTAACAGAAGACAATTATGGAAATGAATGTAGCCTAAAAACAGTCCACATTAAAATGTCATGTGGCAAGTTTCGTACAAAATAGATAGAATAATTTGTATGTATATAAAATAGACATAAAACATAATTATGCATGTCACTTGATGACAAAGTTACTTTGTCACCAAATCATATCAGTGAGCAGACAGAAAATGGGATGTCATCAGGAGTAGCACTAGTCCGTATGAACAAGTAGAGTTCCACCATGGGCAGAGCTCCTGAGGACAGGACAGTTGTGCTATAATCCCTTCTTAACTGAAGAGAAATGTAACAGTTAGGGCCACAAGCTTCTATTCTGTGAACAGTGATCTCCAGATTCATTACGAAACTTTGCAGGGCTTCAAATGTCAGACACTTGTACAGGAAGGATTTATACATATGTATTCAGCTATATTTTTCTGCTTTGTGGCAAGTTATGGGTATTAAGCTTCCACACATCTTAGCTCTAAATGCTCACCTATGTTACAAAACAATTTCCCATGTTAGGCGTGTGTGATTGGTACCTATACATGTAATTGAACTTGAAACTAATTTTCTCACAGGTGTCATTAGAAAAAGCTCTTGTCTACAAAACAGCTTGACATAAGTGGACAGAGAATTAGAACAGAATATTTCTATCCATTTCACTATGATGTTAGTACTTGGATAAAGCAGGTTTCGGTTCATTGAGGAGCACCTAGTCTCCCAGTCACACTGAGTGAGTGAAGAGTGATTAGCAGAAAGGCACATTTGGAGTCTTTCTGCATCACTCCTTTGACTCTAGCTTCACTGCAGTAGCTGAAGCTTGCACAGCCATGACCTCTTTTCCCACCTTCCCTTCTCTTACTGCTCTTTTCAAACTTGGTAGGACAAAGACTGATGCTAGCATCATCCAGATCAATGATACTTTTCAAAGAGATTGAATCGAGCATGTAAAATTCCTCCCGTCAGCCCGCACTTCATAGCTTACATAACCTTGATTGACATACGTGAAGTGGTTCGGTGAGCTGTGATCAACTAGGGATTAGTCTGATCTTGAGTTTCATGCACAGATGAAGGGGTTGGATAAGGGAAGTCAATTTTTTTTTTTTCTGCTTATTTGTGCTTTTTATGGGTGGAAATATCTGTCTTGTTTGCAAAGGCTGCTGGTAGAGTGCTGGATATCGACCATTTCTCCCCAGTTGCATAAGAGGCATGGAAGAAAAGGCTTCAATTGCCTGTTGTTTGCTGCTCTTCCAGTCTGAGACTTTGCTTGACTGCTGTATTAACCCAGACATTCATCCCTGAATTAGACCCCTCCAGCCAGCAACAGCTCACACACCAAACCCACACACTCAGAGTAATGTGAATAAATATACCCAATCTAGTTTTATTCTTGGTAGTTTGTGTTCTGGTGCAGCAAGGCTGTGTTTACACAGCTTAGCTCCTCAAGTAAGAGCTCGTGTTCTCTGCCAGGCTTGCTCGGTATTTCAGTGTTGAAATTCATGCCACCATCTCTCCATTTATTGGCCAGTGCAGTTATCTTAAATCCAGCTTGGCAGTGTGCCTAAAAGCAGTGAATTCCTTACACTCATTGCCATATAAGTTTACTCCTGTAGGGTGGAAACACTTTCAACCTGAGCAACTAGTTCATCTGAGGTGTAGATAACCGGCTGCAGCTCACAATGAAGAAATAATCCACTGATTTGGCACAGCCTAAACCTTTGTGCATTCATACTTTCCCAGTGTCACAATTTCTGCTGGCAACTCAAAAGAGGAGTCACAATTTCTGTAAAGAACAGTGAAAATATCCCAGAAAGATTCAACTTGCCAAGTGCTAAGAACAATTGAACATGGTGCTCTCTCACATGAATGATGTACCACAACTTTGGACACAGCTGAGTTCATGTACTTGGTGAAGTTTGCAAAAACTTTGCTGTAGATCTACCTACTTGCCTAGATCAGCTCTTGAGTTCCTTCCTAAAGTCAGGATTTGGCTCCAACATGTGTACACAGAGCTGGTGACAAATTACTCTGATAAAATATTTTTTCAACAATTGGTAGTTTACTAAGATATTTGAAAAAAGTTGTAATGTACAACAAAACCTTTCCCAAGAAATCTCTTAAATGCTTAGTATCTTCTTAAAATAAATTTCCAGATTCAAGTCCCTGCCTGTGTCCTAACAAGCTAGCTGTTTTGCAGAGGGTGTTTCTCCAATATCATTTGTTAAATGCAAAGTGAAAAATGTCTGAAATTGTCATAATTTTCATAGGCTAAGAAAGCTGTATCCCACTGAGTATGAAACACATATAGGTTCAAAAGGTTGGAGGAATTTACAACAGTTGATTTTAGACCTTTTTTTTTTGAGTATTTTTGAGTATAGTAGCTCTTATGGATCCCAGATTTTGTGTACAAGATTATTTTTTTAAGAGCGAAATGTAATTGCAGTTCTTCAGTCAATTTTTATTTTATACGTACAGGCTTTAACCTTCACTTTATTTGCTGAATGGGTGGGTCATGACTCATCGACATAATCTCTTCAAAGTCTGCCAGCCTGGGTGCCTTCCCTAATGATATTGCGTGTTTTGTGCATTGATACAGTGACAGTTGAGAAAAATGCTTATTCTTTGAAAGGTCAGTGTACAGATTAATCTACATCAGAGCAATCAGTTTGTGCAAAGCCTATTGCTGAAACACAGTTTTTAACCTTTTTACATCTCAGCTTTTCAGTCCTCTTTTCACTTACTGTGCTCCGGACTGACACACCAGCTATTTGACGTTTAAGTCTGAATTCTTCTCTCCAAAATGTTAAGTTTGGTAAGGTCAGGAGTATATCTGTTCTTCCTTATCCTCAAGAGTATTTTAATGAAAGACCAGTATTACATAGCTCAGTGCTAAAGGGATTACAGAAATTGCAAAGCACAGCACTCCCAACTCTGTTTTATGCAGAGAATCAAAGCCGAAAGCGGTCTGTTTTTCCACTACAAATAAAGTTTGCATCCCATCATAACTGGACAGAGCCTTGAGAGGTCTTTCTATCTACCCACCTGCAGTATTGTTTTCCTGCCATTTGACATCAAGCTGTGGTCAATAAGTAACTTGGGGCAGAACAGAGCTTGCTCATTGCAGAGTATACAATCAGCATTGAAAGCAACTACATTAACACTCCTCTGCCTTAAGGCCTTCAAAGCAGTATTGTGCTTTCAAGAGTGTTTCGTGCTGTGTATGCACACACTCACACAGGAGGAATACACACTGTTGGAAAAACAGAGTATTTTGCTATTGCAAGTTTTTTCAAGGCAGCTAGAGACATTCTTTAGGTGGACCAGACATAGATGTGCAAATATCTAATGAGACAATCAGCAGAAAGGCAGTGAACCAAATAGGATCCTACCACATGACTCTGCTTGAAATTTATTATGTGAATTAAATAATACAGTTCAAAACCTTTTTACGTCACTTTGCTGTTCTCCCTTGGCACAAGAGAATGAATTAGACAGCTGTCACCTTGTCTGTAAATAATGTTCAAAGCTAATTTCTTTGAAGATGTTCCTTTATGTGCATTTCAGTAAGACAAATGCAGATAATTAAATATTAAGATATTTAAATCAAGTTGAATATAGTCAGCAGCTTAAGTAAATTACTGCCTTGTACTGAATCTTTATCACATGAATCTGCTTGTTTTGTTTTGTCTTACTCTATTCAGAAAGCAACACCAATGAATTTCACTAGTTCTGGATACAGCAGTGTTCAGGTGACAACCTCTTTTTTTTTTTTTTTTTTCCAAACAGGGTGAAATTTTTCGCTGATTTGTGTCTTGCTGGACATAGCATAAAGTGCAAGAGGTGGGGATCATATTCTGATGTGAAACTGTATTCTGTGCTTTGTACCCGGAGTAAATTACTGAGCAAAACATTGGCGTGAAAGCCCTTCTGAGGTCAGGTGGCACAACCAGAAGCAATGCACGCTGTATTAACTGCAATCCCAAGGAGAAAGATGACCATGAGGCCAGAGAGAAACATCAAAGAGATTTTTAATGCTCATGGCAATCAGGGCTTTGTGGTTTAATATCCCAATTCCACTTCATCAAAGTCAAAAGGAGCTTTGTCATTGGGCTTTACCTGATGCATAAAGATGTGGCAAACCATGGCTTTGCCTTGGCAGCAGGAGATGCCGAGCTAGCTGCACCAGTACTGAGCCTGTGCTCCCAGCTCTGACACACCACTAAGCTACGTTCACTGAATTTATCACTCAGACTTGTCACATGGCAACCAATATGAAGTATCAACTGATTGGGAAACAGTTCAGTATGAACTCAGTAAAGCAAATATGGCTACTTTTTACTCCGTGAATTTTATGCTGTGTGCTTAAGCATTCATAGACTAAGATATTTCAGAGGCACAAATCATTTGCAGCCACTGTCTGTAGCCTATGAATGTGACCTGAGCCTATAGGAAACCAGGCACCTCTAACTAAAATAAAATTTAATTTATACTTACTGACACTAGCACTAAAATGGAGGGAGGAAGGTGAACATGTGTATAAGCTCCCAATTGAAGCAGACCTGTATGGAGGTGAGAACAGCAGGGCTCTCCAAAAGTGGCACTGTTTCTTCCTTACTTCCAAACTGTTTAGTGTACCATACGTTGTTATATCAAGTCATCCCACATGCAGTCTGGTTTAATTTGATTTGTTAAGAGTCTCACACTCCCTGGGTCAGGATAACACTGCCAAAAATACATATTTAACAGTGACAGAATAGAGACTCTTCTCTGTTTGCATCCCCTTTCTGCTCCCTGCAACCAATAGTTTAATGGAGGAGAATGAAAGTGGGTAATGGAAGATGTAAGGGTATGGTGAAAAACAAAGGATTGTATGAAAAAAAATTGACTGTATTCATTAGCAACTCATTTCCAGGCATCCTAATAATACAGTATTTTTTCAAGCATATATTGTTCTTGTATGGAAGATGTAGCCTCATTTTGGAACTGCACTGCTACACTGCAACACATTTGAGCCTTTACACTTCAGTAATTAAGTTATTTATTGGATAACACTCTATAAATTCCCCCCAAACAGGCAGTAAAAAAACCATATACACACACAGTGCATGAGTGATTTATAGGGACTGGTCGCCTTTAAGATACGTAGCAAAATAATGATTCCTTCAAGTTAGATGGCTAGTTTTAGTGACATGTATACTAAACAGTTGCCATGCAATACCTCCCTGTTAACTGATACATTGCAAGTTGTCATTGCGCTTTGCAGTATAAAAATTGTGACAAACACTGAAAGAATGATCTGTTTTCTCTTTTAGATGTCTGTTCCTCCAAGATTGTGAGGGGAATAGCAAGCATGTTTGCAATTAAAGATAACACACAATTCTTCTGTGTTACAATTTTACCTACAAAACCCCAGGGTAAGACAGATTTAGCATGAAAAGAAACACATATGGAGCTGCTGATGGGATATTCACTGCTTGAAGTGCATCTTAGAGACAGCAAAAATTTTGAGCATGGATCCTAACAATAGAAAAATAAATAGGATTCCATCTTGTGCCTCTGTCTCCTCAGTAGTCTCATGTAATAGCTGTCTACAAACAAAGTGCTGAAATAAAACTTCGCCTGGACAACCATTATCTGCTATTATCATCTTGGAAGATGGGACTGCCTGTAATCTCCATTCACTGTCTGCAGTGGTCAGCAAACCCTCTTAGTACACAGAGACTTTCAGGTATTCCCCTTCCACAAAGGCCAAGCCAAGGCAGTGAGAAGGTCTTCCGCTGACTCCTGTGGGCACATGGACATGACGGAGTCAATAGGAAAATGTATGAAAACATCAGACTTGCAAGTAAAACATTAAAATTTGTCCTGCAAAGCAGCACAGAAGTGTTAATATCTTTCAGACAGAAGGAAAAAGGGATACATGATGCCATGATATTGTAACTGAAGAAAATATGTTTAAGAAAGATCTGCTCTTTCACAGAAACTGTTGGAATTTCTTGAGTATTTTTCAGCAGAACTCTCTGCCATGACCACGCCTTGCTCAGCAGGGCATGCAGAAGTAGGCAAGGCTTGATGAGGTTCTGAAGTCTGTCCCTCTAGATGTGCTCATGAGATCAGGCTATAGTTCAGATGTCTAATCTTCAGGCTGGTTGTAGGAAGGTTTGTGAGGCCTCGTTTTCTTCTGTAGAGCCAAGGCTGCATGACATGTGTCAGGAATGATCCCTTGGTATACAATTCATAAAATAGCCTAGTTCTTACCACTAAGGATCACTTTACCATTGTCACCTCTCACTTTTCCCATGTTAATCACAGCTGCCCTTTCCAGTTTTAAAATCTACTAATTTGTAACCCTGGATTTAAAATTCGTCAAGGCTTTGCAATATTTAGATCAAGGATTTTTGTTCTGATTTATCTTTATATTTTAATATGATGTGCACACACAGTTTTGCCAGTTATGTCAGGAAGCAACCTCCATATCTATGCCTTAACTGGAAAAAACGAGCACCAGTTCATTACACTCCAATTTATTAACATGCCTCGGTAACTCCCAATGGGAACCAGGCACGGCACGTAAAAACATTTCAGAACACAATAACAATCTGGTATGTGACATCTTTTAGACACTATAATGGAAAAAACCATGGCAATTTTATGTGGACTTTATGGAAAATAATGAAGTATAGAAAATGTATGAGTAGAGTACTGTCAATGAAACTCTGCTATCAGATTTTTTTCTACCAGGCTCTACCTCCTGCTTCATGATGCATAGCGCATATCACAATCCAGTATTTCCCAGTAGAGCCCATAACAGTGAGAACTATTGATTAAATGTTAACCCCTTGACTCGGGAAGCTGAAATTTCACAAAGTGCATCCCATTACCAACAATGGTAATGTGTCAAGAAAGATCAACTATTCCAAACAGTTGCTGTAAAATGAATTTTTATCTGTGGATTTGATTTTAAATTTAAACAGTTGAAACTTATTTTCAACTGCATATAATTGTAAAACAAGCGCACTTCAAAATATAGAATTGGATAGTGTAACCTGTGTACACACACACATTTATTTATACAGTAGTGGTAAAATATTATTTGCAAACTAACAAATAGAAAAATAAATATAAATCTGCATATGAATTTGAATGTACTGCTATGCAAAAATGTGTATTTGTGTTTTCAACTACTCATCATATTTAGACTGTCAGTTTCTAATAATTGGTTATTTGCATATATAATTATTGGAATTGCACAAACTCATAGGATATAAATGTGCATACACTGTATTTCTAGAAAACTAAGTTAGTTTACTCTGAATTTCTTCATTAGTTTTCTTTCTGAAATTCAACTCCTTCCTGGCAATTTTTTCCCTAAAACCTGGACATCTTATCTGTAAGACAAGCTCACATGTTTTCATTTCTCTAATGAAATATTTATGAGAAGCAGGATTTCCTTTATCTGAAGAAAATATGTAATTTAAGTCAGAAAATGTTCAGCTCCTACAAGCATAATTGGCAAATTTAGAAGTAGGTAATTCTCAAAATATTCATTCAGATGAAAATCTCTGAGGTTCACACAGCAGAGCAAAAATACAAGGTGGAAAATACTGGAATTCTCTGTAATGCTTTCTCTGGATGGATATTTTTGACTTCATGATGCAACAATGATTTTATTCACAGTGCCTTATACTAAGAATACGGTCACTAGAGAGGGCTTCAAGTGAAAAAAAAACACAAGAAGTTGCAGAAATTGTAGAACTGGGTCAAAACTTTGTGGCTTTGTCCAATCGGTTTAATTCTTTTTTTCATTATTGTGTAAGAAAGGAGTATTACTGATTGTAAGCATTACCATTCATTTCATTAATGCTCAAGACATCAACACTCAAAGACATTTAGATGCCTGCTTTCACTGGAAGTTACCTCTTAAATATGACAGAGGATAGATGTGTCTACATTTCCCAGTGGCACTGAATCAAGACACGGCATAATGAGTCAGTGTGTAAAGCACTGTTGTAGCTGCCTCAGAAATATTTGTGGGGCATCCTAAAAACATCTTCAGCAACACACTGTCACAGTCAGGGGCTCTATACATCAAATCCATGTTTATGCAGCAACCCATAAGGTTACTCCTTTGGAAAGTCCTTACCAAGGTGTAGTCAATGGCAACAATATGATGGGTTTCATATATCAGGAGCAGTGTAAAACCCAGGCACTGTGCCAAATAAGGAGGGAACATATGAGAAGTCCTGCAGAGTTGTACCTTTCATTACAGGGAAGTTCCACTGTAGTGGAGTTTATGGACTTGTGATTTTATGGAGTGTGCGTTTGATTTCTTATTTTTTATCTAAATCTATTTGATCAATTACTTTAATTTATTCTCTGAGCAGGCTGCAAGTTATTGTGTGACAAGTTTTCAGGGCTTGCAAACAGTACAGGGAAATATTAATCATAGAAAGCAGTTGTGCCTTGAAATGCTTTCTGGGATCTTGTTCTTCTTCCTCCACCCCCATATTTCTTGTGGATGAGGTGTTATTTTTGACACTATACAGAAAGAACAAAATAGCAGTCAGAAGTCCTTCTATATTTTTAGGAATCTTGATCCATTTTTTATAGTTATATTGTAATTTTTGAACATCACAAAGGTCTAGTTTACTCAATGGACAAATTACATTGAATAGGAAATCTCTAGGCAAAAATAATTTGATGTCACTGCACAAAACTAACCTGAGACTTTGTCAGATATGGTATCACAACAAACAGCTAGCATTTCTTACTGGATAGCTTTAAAACCAAAGCAAACCAGACAGCGTTGCACAAGCAGGGAAACCAGGCATATGGTGCCTCAGTTCCCTTTGCTTCCCTTTTCTTCTCCATACTGGGAAAGCAGCCATGGCTTTTGTCCTCAGTAGGTTCACTGTGCAATGGGACAGGCCAAAGGCAAGGCATGGGAAGGAGTTTGATGGTGTATTTCTCAATATGGACACATATTATTGGTCTGATCTTGGTGGATCAGCCTTGCTAGACCTTCACTGCCTCATCTGTGTAACAGCCAGAATAAAGCCAGGTGCCCTGCCACTCCTGCTCCTTGTTTTAGACTGCCCAGAGGATGGCCACCTGCTATGCAATAGGATAGCTCTCTCCTTCCGTAGAATCATAGAATTGTTTTGGTCGGAAAGGACCTTTAAGATCATCCAGTCCAACCATTAATCTAACACTGCCAATTCACCGCTAAACCATGTCACTCAGCACCTCATCTACATGTCTTTTAAACACCTTCAGTGATGGGGACTCCACCACTGCCCTGGGCAGCCTGTGCCAGAGCTTGACAACCCTTTCAGAGAAGAAATGTTTCCTAATATCCAATCTAAACCTCCCCTGGCACAACTTGAGGTCATTACCCCTCATCCTATCACTGTTACTGGGCAGAAGAGACCAACCCCCACCTCACTGTACCCTCCTTTCAGGTAGTTGTAGAGAGCAATGAGGTCTCCCCTCAGCCTCCTCTTTTCCAGATTGAACACCCCCAGTTCCCTCAGCCGCTCCTCAACAGACTTGTGCTCCACTCCCTTCACCAGCTTCGTTGCCCTTCTTTGGACACGCTCCAGCACCTTGATATTTTTATTGTAATAAGGAGTCCCAAACTGAACATAATATTTGAGGTGAAAGCAAGGGTTAAAGCACGCACACAAGATGTGAGAAGTCTGGGGTGTTCAGCCTCTTACAGCCACTGGAAAATCTACTTTTTCCATTTCCCTGAGAAATGTCCAGACATGTCCAGAAATGTCCCTGAGAAGTGCGCAAACCATCAGGCTGTGATTCAGCTGGGATGTTTGGTTCTCCCACTGAGGCCTGAGACAGGCATGGAAAATTGGTGGAGCTGGAAAGAGAAGGTAATGGGCAGGAAGGAGCCCAGCACTCTGTACGCTCTGCTGTCATGCTACAGAGAGCAAAAATAAAAATGTGTTCCAGAAAGGATTAGACCAATTCATGGATGATAGGTCCATCAGGAGCTATTCAGTACAAAGGCAGGCACAATTTTGTCTTGCTCAGAAAGTCCTCAGATCACTGATGGCTGGGGCTAGGTGCATACCAGTAGAAGGATATTTCCACCTTCGTCTCCTTTATCATACCTTTCCCTGAACACTGACTCAGAACAGGGAGCTGTGTTAGGCAGACTTCAGGTCTGAAACAGAATAACTGTTCTACTGGACCTTCTCCTGCAATGGAGGTGGTTCCAACTCACAACCTTCTTTATATGTTTTATATTAAATAGTCATTGCCAAGTGTGCATGGGGAGAAGAAAAACAGAAGAAAGAATACTACTGTCAAGGTCAACCTCAAGTAAAAGCTGGAGCCATGCATAAAAGAAACAACCACGAACGCAGGGAGTCAGTTCAACCTCACACTACAGGAGACCTTAGTGCTCCTGCTAACCTTGCAAATGTGCCAATGCATGCCATTTCGGCTGGCTGCAGTTGTGCAGTGTAGATGTTTCTCACAGGGAACAGACAACAATATTCATTTCACATAGACCACTAAACAGCTGACGGTTGATAATGACTTCATGTCACAGGTGACCCAAAGGTGAAGGTCTCCATATCTCACTATGCTGCTCCTTAGCTGTCCAGTAATCCCAAGTATGTTTTATCAGGCTCACACTTTTTTGTTGAGGAAGAAAACATTCAATCATGCAGATCCCTTTGCAGATCCTTCCTTCAGGATGGGAAGCCCCTCAGGCTTTTCAGGTCTGAGATACTGTATTTGGAAGGTTATTTTCACCGGCTTGTAAAGTCTGAAGCAGGCATCACTAGTCCCAAGCACACAGAGCTCTAATTGAAACCATTCCCAGCAGCTCTGTATCTACATATACACATCCTGATTATGACAAAGCTCATGAATAATCACTGGTGTGAACTTGTTCCTCATTGTCACAAGTTCAGGAAAGCAATGGGGATCCAATTGCATCACCTGATCCCTCTGCACGGCAAAGATGACAAAGTTCCTATTTTCTAAAAATAATTACATAGCCCAGTGTGAATTTGTGCTGCAAAGGACGCCAAGATGACTCACAAGCACAGAGATTATGAAAATGTATTCGTGCTGCAGCATTAGGATTAAGACGGAGTGAAGTTGTAAATATTCAGCTTCAGGTTTCACCTCAGCTCTTCAAACTTCTGGCTAACCCCGTTTGCAGAATTAACTCTGCATTGTTGTTTCCTTAAGCACCCGAAAATATTCCCTTCTAAAAGCTTACATGTGATGCAGCAAATTCTGCTTTTAGTGCTGTGTGCTCCCTCCTTTGTTAACATACATGCTTTGCAAAGGGGCAAAATATAAGCCAGGCAATTTCTGTTTTCTGACCCCATGAATCTAAAATGAGATGGTTTCATTGTCTTTCTTTATCCACACTGTAATTGCTGTTCCTGGTGCATTTCCAGAATGCATCTCCCTGGGAATCCACACACACAGTATACGAGAATATTTTAATGCTTTTGTTTTCTTCATGGCTCTTGCAATGCTTTTCTTTCATATTCCTGATCCTCACTGGTACGTACTGGAGTACCGCCAATCAAGTCAATGAAATGTTATTTATTTGTGCCCTCTGAGGGTTTGATCTGAGACCTTTAGCTTTATCTGTATTGTACCACAGCCTAAAAAGTTTCCTGCATATTTTACTCTTTTAAGAGCAAAAATATATATGGTTATATATTCAAACTGCATATCAAACACTCAAGTAAAACTTACATGACCACTTAGTGATTATGTAAAAGTAAAGGGAGTATTAATAATACCAAGAAAATTATTTTCAACATCCTAAATAGACCCAAGTAGTGAAAAGTATACAGTGAAATCTTGTCTCAAGATGGCACAAAGATCGAGGTCAGTAACATTCATGGCACTTTTCCAGAAAACTGAAGTCTTTTCCATTCATTGCTCTAATCTTCTAAATAACACTTTTAAAAGCACTGGCAGGTAATATAGGTTTAGGTCTGGTCAAACTGGGTATGTTTGTTTTAAGATAAGTTTAGATTTTTTCCATTATCAGTAGAAAAGAATGCTTTGGAAACATAGCTATAACAGTAAATGTCTTACCTTGAAAATTATATTTAGGCCAAATGTTGATTGCAATTGCAAAATACAACATTTATTTCAAAATACAAATATTTTTACATGCTCATTATACAGTTATGGTTTTGTATTACTTTATTTCACTATATTCAATAGCAGGTCTGTATAAATGTCGGATCATGTAATGCCTAAAACTGATATGTCATGGAAAAAAAAGCTTATGTACATATATGTAAAAAAAATTCAAAATGTTAAGTCTGATCTCTTTCAATGATAGTAATTCCAAAACAAAATGCTTTCAACTGCAATGTATTTTCCTTGATGGATTTGATTTAAATGGATACACACTGCAAAAAGTGCTTCTATGTACTATTTTCCAAGAAATTGTTTTGACAGAATTTTTAGACTAAGTGTGCTCAAGCTGCAGAAGAGGTAGCTGACAAATATGACTGAGATAACAGCAAAAATCTAATTTTTTCCCCATGAAGACAGCCAAGCAACAGAGTTGCTGTGAAGCCCCCATCCTTGGAGGTTTGAAGACCTGACTAGATTAAGTCCTGAGAAACCTGGTCTGATCTCACAGCTGCCCAGCTTTGGGCAGGAGGTTGCACTGGAGACCTCCTGCAGTCCCTTCCAACTTTTTCTTTAATTTATAGTTTTGGTTACTCACAGAATGTTATTTCTTTACTAGAGTCACCAATAGGAGCTGCTTTGACTGGTTGGATATATTAATGTCACTCTTCTGAGAAAGGTGTAAACTCAAATCAATCACTAAAAAGTCTTCTGAAAGCCAACTACAACTTCCAGCCCAGAAATTCTAGCAGATGCATGAAATATTATGGACAGTACATTACTGTGATCTGTAACAGGAATATTGAAGGGTCAGAAAGAAAATGAGCTGGTAGATATACCATTAGAGGAGAAGGAATAGATGGGCTCAGGAGCTACTGGTCTGGTACAGCTCTCACAGATTCATGTGCTTCACAGCTATGGATCAATCTGTAGCAGTGTAGGCTTCCAAAGCCAGGCTCATTATCAGGATTGTAAAACTAAAGGTGAACTATCATAAAAGAAATGCCATCTATTTATATTTTCAGCTTCACAAAGGCAAAATTATTTGTGTTTTGTCCTATCTAAAATATATGAACACCTTGGAATTAATTAATATGAAAAAATAACAAGGTAAAATAAATACAGAAGCACAGAACAATATAAACCAGAGTCAGCTGAAATTCCTTTTTTGCCTCCAATGTTTTGCTTTCACCTGTGTTCTCAGAAGCCTAGGATGAAAGATTAACTCTATGTTCGTCCTGCTCTTATGAGCACTGCATTTGGCATATTGTAAAATATTGCCTGCACCTTGCAAACTTTCACCTTTCTATCCAGCTGTAGTCTTATTATTAGTGACCTCCTCTGAAGCTGAGGGTACAAGTGGAAGTAGCTATGAATCACCTGTACCTGCTCGATTTTGGAAGCACAGATCCAACCTTTAGCTTCTTGAGTTCAGGTCCACGAATATTCACTCTTTCTTTTTTAGAAGGGTGATATTTTTTCCCAGTCTGTGCCTAAACATTTTGCCTCAAGTTCATCTGTTTTGCAGGTTCTGCGTTCACTTGTAGAGAAAACACGTGATGACCTCCTCCCCTGCACAAACAAAACATTGGAACCAAAGCAGCAAAACAAAAGAGTGAGAGTAGACACAAAGAGAATATGTGACTACAAAATATTTTTCTGTGCCCTTTAGCAGAGCTGTGGGCAATGCCCACACCAGCTACCTACAGAGCGTAGCACTGTTTGTCTTGTGCTGCAGTTTCAGTAGAGCCTTTCAGCACGTTGCAGGACAAAGTGCGAAGGATTCGGTGTCTAGGATTCCCAACTCAACATAAGAGTGAAGCAAACAACCCCCTTGTTGCACTGAAACAGGTCAGGGATCCCAGGGCAGCTATAGATAATACTCAGCAGAAAACCAAACTGAATAATATTTTCATTCTGGGAGGGAATCCCAGCAATTTATTTATCTCTGTAACTGTCCACGATACTCCAGTTCAATGGATCTAACACAAAATGTTGTGTGCAAAACAATACAAAGTAATGACTACTGAAGTCTGTGTAACAGTGTTTTGTCTTATCCCTAACCATAATTGTGGCCCTATCATGCTCAGTGCTTTAAATACACACACACACACAAATTCTTTATGGCTTAAGAATTTGCAGTCTAATGACTGTGGGGCAGACCATCACAGTGATTTCAGGTCTTACAAATGCATAGGGATGCCCACTGCAGATTTCAAAAGGAAACAGAGGTGGAAAACACAGCTTTAAACTTCAGTCCACTAAAACATAACTGTCTTGTCTAAACTAGTTTTTAGGCTACTCTCCCTCTAACGTCAGAAGGAGATATATAGGCATCTCTCAAGGCAGACTCACTGCATCCTAAAACAGGTAGCATGAATCACTTCATGGGACACCTACCATGTGTATAGGTTTTTAAATTCTGAAGCCAGATTCAGGAGACATTTCTCACGATTTTGAAGAAAAACATCTAAAATTAAAACAAATTTTCATTAAAATCTCCCATCTGATTTTTTAAATAATAAAACTAAATATTAATATTAAATTCTGAAATAACACTAGAAGTAATTCCCCTTTCACACCCTTTCCCCCTTTTCTTTATTCCTTTGTGAAACTTTTTAATAGCAGAAATGAAATCTATAGGTTTTTTAGATTGAAATTTACTACATTTTTTTCTGCCTCTCCAGCTTTTTAGAAATGCCTACAGTTTTAAATTTTCCAAGAGTAAAACATTTTGAAATGTATTATTGGACTTTATAACAGTGCCCATAAGTACACCTGCAGCATAACAATTTCCAAAAAGAAGGGAGCAAATCTGTGCTCTCTCTCACTGTTAAGAAAAGGCTCATGCTGATACATCCCATGCAGTGAAGGGAGTTCTCACCAAATGTAAAGGTCAACCAAGGTAAATCAGTACCAGGACATACACTAGTTGCTGAAAATTTCTAGGCTTACAGCATTCATTTCAAATATGTGTCTTACTCCTTTCACCTCAGTGCAGTCTGAATGTCCATCGATGTACTGTTTATTGACCTTGTGTTCATATACTGAACCAAAGCACTATATTATCACAGGGTTCTTTTGCCTTTACTACATTTACAGCAGACTGCCAAGTCCACATCTCATAAGAGGCTGTAATGCTGAAATGCATTGTAAGGAGGGGGAGAATCGTATCAACAAAACGTTCAAGAGCTGCAGAATTGAGAACATTCCCAAATAGCTCAGCTTAAAAGTACATTTTAAACATCATAACCCCCCCCCCTTGTAATGTGTTGTTTCTTGCTCTGAATAAAGGTAATAAAGATTCTGACTTCAGAGCCATTTAACTAAAGCACATTTCTAATACCATAGTCCACTGAGCTCCATAACACCTTCTTGCTTTGATTTTTAATGTTCCACATTTAACAATCACCCCGTTTGTTCTGGTGGATAATAGGAGTAGTATTTATGGGCGAGAACACTCTGAACAGCTCCTGTCCTTGAAAAGCCATTCGTTGCACTTGTATGAGGAATCATATGCTATGCTCTATCATGTTTAAAAAGCTGCTCCCATGTACAATACTGTGTCTTCAGTTCCAGGGATAAAAAGGTTTCCTTTTTCAAATCAGAAAACATACTATAGCTATGTATTCCTGAATAATTTTCAGAAAAATTTTTGGTGAGCAGTTTTGAGTGCTTAGTGCACAGCCCACCTCCTAAGTATGGACAAAGATATAAGAGATGCTTAAAGGACTGGGAAAATGTGCTATAGGAACAGTTGCCTGTAGGTTTTAAGTACAACAGTGACTATACAAAGAAATAAATTAGCAAAAACTTCTTGGATTTTACACCTATATTTAATGGAGATTATTTGCTTTGGTGATGTAGAGGAACTAAACATAACCTTGATAATGGCTCCGCATGAGATTGCATCTCTAGCTGATTGATATTTTAAGATATTTGGCCTAGCAGGCTGCCTCCTGCCACAGTAGAAGATGGTTCAGGCAAGACCTCACATCTACAGGAACCTTGGCTCTTTTACCTTTCTCTTTTTTTTTCTGAACCCAGACACTTTTTTAACATGCTGCTAAACTTCTTTGTTTCCCTTGAGCTTGGATGAAAGGAAATCAAATCCAGACTGAGTAGGATATTGCACAAGAATATTTGGATACTGTGTGGCAGAAGTTAGAGAGCTGAACAGAAGCAAATACAGTAGATAAATTGCAAGTCTTACACAGCCGATAAATCACAATAACAAAATATTTGGAACTTCATACCTATGAGAAAAGAGAGGTATCCCTCATTACCACACCTCTCTAACACAGCATTAGGGTGCTGTGTTTGCAGTAGGCTAAATATTGTTAAGGAATTTATGGACTGGATCATATGTTCTTTACGAATATTCCCAAAACATAACTGGTCTACTCAGCTGTTTGAAAATGTGTTTTCCTTTCTAGAGTATGGCCTCTGTTCCTCTTTCCCAATCATACATAGCTCATCTGTGACTGTTAACATACAATGGATAGAGGTGGGAAAAAGTCATGTGCTCTGCATATTGGCACACCAGAGACAGGGCAATGCCAAAATCCCAGAGAGTGTCTTGACTTTGCTTTTTTGGGAGTTTCTGCAGTTCTACTTAATTGTTTTGAGAAACTCCAAGGTCTACAGACACTTCTGCAACCAAAGGGGAAATATCTCTACAATACACCTTTTCTTTTCATTGCATGAAGTGAGAAATCTGTACAAGAAAACCAAATGGTGTGATTAGTTTCAAAAAGGAAACTTACCCTGACAGGGACACAGCCACCATTCCCTATCCAGTAGATCCACTGATCTATCCAGAACACACATGCACTTTTGTTGGTTCAAAAAAATCAGAGCTGAGTGTTTTGCACTTCCAATATTACTGAAAACTCCTTGCAGAAAGCTAAGTATAAAACAGGCAAGGTCAGATAAGCCTAAAGCAAGCAGCTGAATACCCTAGCTGTAGAAATCCGGAGGCCATCTCTTATAGAGCAAGTTCCATTAAAATACAGATTGTATCAGAGAAGAGATGTAGTTTTGTACTTTAAAACCTGCCTATTGTGCAAAAGGCATTAGGCTTATATCAGTCTCGCTGAGATTTTTATGGCAATTTAGATGATGGCAAATTATTAATGTAGAAGTACCTGTTTTATCTAGAATATCACTTTGCTTTTTGTCTGATTTTCATCATGTGCCATATGTACAACAGTTGATCAAAGGCTATGAATGCATTATCTCTTGCCTCGCTTATCATTTCTGAGAAAAGATGAGAAGGAGGAGAAGGGAGGGACAGAAGATGATCATCAGAAATAGAAAAGTTTCAAAGTAGATCAAATGAGGCTGTCTATAATAGTTTCCCTTTAATGAAAGGCATCATTAATCAGCTGTAATGGTGGCTAAGAGTGTTGGTGAAACAGTACATAAGCTGAAAAAAGCAGTCTGCAAGAATAAATGTACACTGCATTGCAGCAGACATGCGTCTCATTAGTTTAACTCAAATGTCACTAGTTAATGGGGAAAGCGATTTAGCAACTGTCCTACATGGCAACACTCTAGTTTCTTCATCAGCCTCTCTCCAGGCACCTGACTAGTGGACATGTGAAGCATACCAACAGCAGATAAACATTTACAAATACTTTCCAGATCCTTTTTTACTCCCTCTATACAAAAATAAGGAGAGAGGGGGGATAAACAGAGCTCTGTTAGTGCCTGTGAATGAAAAATTGCCTTGCTTGAAGCCCCGCCAGAAGGATTTACACTGCAGTATAGCCAAGGGACAGCTGGGAGACAATGGGATCAATAGCATTGACGATATTGGTGCAGTGCCTGCCTGAGCCAGAGCACCCATGCTCAACATCAGGCTGCAGAAATGCACACCGCAGTCACTCCCTCACCTGCCATAACCTGTCCCACCACCCAAAGCCTGCACATCCGCCTGTCTCGTGTTCTCACGTAAAGGGCAGACTACCAGAGCTGTTCAACAAAGAAACTGGCTTAGGTTTTTAATAGTCCCTCTGGAAAGTTCCTATAACAACCTCCCCTTAAGAGTGCCATGTACATATAACCATGGTAAAAGTGTTGTATCACCCTCCTCTGCTGTTTTGCAGAGACAGACTGCAGAGCTGTTAATAACCTGCCCTGTGGCTCCTGTGCGGGCCAGTGGAGAGGGCTGGAGCTGCAGCAGAGACATACCAGGAGAGTGAAAAGGTTGGAGATTTGGAAAAGTCCCTAAAGCTAGACCAGGGGACCAGGGATTAAAAAGAACTTAAAACTGTCCTAACTCTTCTTCTGCCAAAGTCCAGAAACAGAACAAGGGGAACCAGCTCTGTCTTACATCTCTCTCCAGTATCTGCAACATTCACAAAGCCCATATTAGTAGTTTAAAAAAATATATTTTAAACATTAATGTTAAGACTAAATATAGATTTTTGCATTTATATGAGTATAAAAAATAATCGACACGCATCAGGGTGAATCTATCTATCTGAAAACTTATGGTAGCACAACAATGAGAAACCCTTAATACCAAATATTCAGCTATAAAATCAGGACTTAATTTCATTCAGGCAGCAGTATTACATTATTATGTACAGTTCAAGTTAAAAGACAATTAATGTGAATGGAAATATCTTGAAAAATGAACTTAAATCTGTGCAGACAGAGTTGATAGAATAGTAAGTGTTGTTCACCCAAACATGTGTGCCTTCTGAAAGCACAGAACAGTTTTAGGGAGTGCCAGAGGTTAAAAAAGCACTGATAGGTGCTGACAAATTAAGCTTTGACTTAATTGTGAAATGAGAGGCTTTGCTCCACTGTTGAACTTTTTGAGAATTTTTTTCACACAAAGGAGAAGGACACTTTTTCTGAGAAGAATTAAGACCCCAGATTTGGGTAATTCCTCCTGCTTTGCTTGTTAGCAGTGGAACTTCAGTTAATTGACACCTACTCCTCTGAATTTGCTACTTTGTAGACCTAAGGGAATCATGAAAAGAAGACTTCAACACACTAATTGACAGGCATCAGATAGAACCTTTTCCTCCCTTCCTTTAACAGCAGAAGTTGCTTTTAACAATACTGAAAGACCAAAAGTGTAATCAGATCAAAACCTGGAACAAATGTATGAGGAAAGACTATAGAAAAAGGACAAGCACACCTGGATAGTCCCCCTAATACAGCCTCTAAGCCGTCAGAAACCTTAGTATCCTAAGCCAGATGCTGTATGTAGCTCTGTGTTTAACAGCCCTTGAGGATATCTTTTTTTTCCCATTAATTCCAAGAATTTCCTTTTGCAGCCACTTATACTTTTAAAATCCACAATATCCTGTGGTTAAAAGGCAAAAAACTTACCCAGATTGGCTCAAGTCATGTAAGCCTTAGAAGGCTGAAACTTCTGAAACCGAAATAAGAAGTGAAACTGTAAGAAATAGTAAATAATTTTCCCATATTTCCTTTTTTTTCTGTCCCTTGCAGTTTTGTTGAGTTTTATCATCTTCCCTTCATTCACCCTTTTTCCGGGTTGCAACATGCCGGTCTGATCTCTCCTCATAAGAATTCGGGCACCTTTTCTAGAAGGGTTTGCTGATCTTACGTGATATTTGCCATTTTGCCATTTGTCTACAGAATTCTAGGGAAAATGGGAGTTCCTGGTTGTATTATTTTTGCTCTATGGCTTCATTCACATTGATACTCCTTTCATATCTCTGAAAAGAAGAGTGAAGTGAGAAGAGTGATTTGTTATCCCAGATGTCTGTAACTGCCTGTAATGCTTCTAGCTGCCTGTGCTTCAGCAGGGACCTTGTTGATGCTGTAGCAAAATGTAAGCATCAAACGGCTCACAAAGCCGTAATGTTCCTGTTCAATGTTTTATATAAACAATAATAATCTTCCACAGCTCATTATCAAATTACTCAGCTACTTTTTGAAAACACTTTAGGTAAGGGCCAAATAAGCAGCAGTTCTACCTGCCTTTACAGATATTTCTGATTACCCACCAAGTTTTCCTACAAGAATGAGCTCTACTAGAACAGCAAAGGAGCTGAAATACAGTCATTCCACGTGCCAAAGCAAAAATGTACCCTTTCACCTCCCGCAGTAGGGAACAGTTGGTTTTCCCAGAGAACACGCAAGAAGTCATGTCCTGCTGATTTGGTTTACTAACTGTGGAACTTAAAATATTCCTTTTGGCTTGTCAGAACAGTTGATCTTGTAATTCACTTCAAGATCCAAGTGACCTGCACAAAAAAATGCCCACTTTGTTTTTTTACCTAAGCAATCTCAATAAGGCAGTGCACTAAACAAGTGAAGAAAATATCTGACTGAGCTGCAGCTGGAGAATTAGGCTTCCTCCCACTCTCTTTTACTGCACATTTGAAAAGAGAAGTCTGCTGATATTGGAACCAGATTTTTGCAATGCAATAATGCACAATGCATGTAGCAAATGGGAGCTTCTGCCTCCACACAGGATAATTGTCAGCTTGTCAACATCTTTGCTTAGAAACTAAGGTAGAATTGCTTGCCCCTAATATCTGCCTTTATCTGGCAGCATAATTTCTCTTATGTACTCTGGGTTAAAACTCTGAAGAAACCTTTAATATGACAAATAGGAGAAATTATTACCCTACTTTGAAAAGACTCCTTGAGTTTTTTTACCTCTGGCTGACCTTATATCTTTACCAGTGTTAACCGGCAGTGAGCACAGACAATATGACCAATCACAAATCTTTACTACGGAGGACCAGGCTGAAGCCTGGCTAACTGAGATAATAAGTACTCCAATAGGGTCAAGAGCAGGGCAGACACTAGAAGCATCATCTAAAGGATCAGCAGTGGTACCATGGCCCTAGCCATCTAGCCAGTTCATCGTATGAGTGATACTAAAGCCTTTCCAAGAGCATAGTTGCATTAGGCTGGAATTAAAACATGGTTCAGGTGGTTTGGGTCCTCCCCCAAGCTGTTGCCATTTGAGTCAGTGGAATGTTATTTCTAGAGGTGATAGAGTAAGGTTGAAATACATACACATTGAGACTGGAGACTCCTTCTTCCTTGGAAACAGCCCATTACACCTGCTCTGCCAAAACCATGCCTGTTCAGGAGTAAGTGGCCAGTGTTTTTATGCAGTTCTAGGCCAGACTTCATTTTCCTCATCTGTGCTGTACACTGAACCAGCAGACTGCTTTGAGAGCTATGAAGGAACAGAGAAGTTAAAATTACAAAACCAAGAGTCTGAAACACAAATTGCTGTGATAAAAGCTGTTGATAAACACAGTACAGAAACATCTCAGAAACCAGTTAATTAGCAGCATGTGATCAATCAAATATATGGACTTTGCTGTGAGAGGTTAAGAAATAACCATTCTTCCTACGACCTGTGCATGTTTGCACTTTGAACTTCAGTCATGAGATCCTCCTGTTTCTGTCCATTTTCCAGGTGCTCCCATGCAATCAGCAGCACATCAGAGACTGTCAGGAAAGATCAGTCTGAGACACAAAACACCCAGTTTTGTAGCATCTAATTTCACTTAGTTCTTCTAATATAGAGGATTATTTTTGTTTAATTTGGTAGAATTTGATACAAGCATTGTCATTTGCCAGAGAAACAGTCCAAAGGGTAACATTTCCATTTAAACACTTTAAATGCCATGTACTGACTTACCTAGATGCTCGCTTGTATTTTTTTGCTGCTTAGAAGGAGAGGGATGCTTAACACTATCAGTTTATGGTGGCAGAGAGGAAAAGGCACAGTGCCAAAATATTTCAGATCAGATCACCATCATGAGCTCTGCTATCTCAGAAGGGGAAAAAAAACCCAATCTTGCCTGCAGGTGGGCAAAATTCAATGCTGCCAAGAAAAATACAAGAAAAACTACTTTTACCTCTAAGAAAAGTGTCTCCAGCTGCTGCATTATGGTACCAAAAAAGTTCCACATGTCAGGCAAGGAATGTGGTGTGGTGCTGAAAAAAAGAAATGGCAGGCACCATCTGTATTCTTATAAATTCAGCATTGCCTAGAGAGTTGCTGCCATTGGAAGAAGTAAGATTGCTTCTCTACTACTAATAGGGAAACTTGACAAGACTAAAAAGGGCTTGAAGGACCTGTCACTAGAGAAGTTTACATTCCACAGCATCTCCCAGCAAAGCGAGTGCAGCACTGAAACATGTAGGTACTCACCATCCTGTGACTGCCTGCCAAAAATTTCCAGTAAATAGAACCTAGTTCTTGAAGAGGAAAGGGTTGGGGTAGCAGCAGATCTGCATCTGTTTAAAGCACTATTAGGCACTGATTGGCTTCAGTTCTCATGAAGACTTCAGAGCAGGTCTATCGATGAGTAGAGGGATCAAATGTATACTGGACAGCCCTGCGTGAAGCAGCCTTGAAATCTGTACCACAAAATGAGGAGAGACTTGCTCTTCAACTTTGCTGTCAGTGCATGTAAGAAGATCTTCGAAAGCAAGGACCACCTGGCTGTGTCCACACTCCTCCAGCCAATGGAAGTGGTGTGACATGAAAGGAGGCTTAAAGGGATCGGTAAGGAAATCTGTGGCAACTGTAAAACGCAGCGCTTTGCATTGGTAGATATAAGTTTGCTTGTGGATGTCAGAGAAGGGAACGGGGGCTGTGTCATGTTCAATGAACTCTGGGGCTTTCATCTGCCTGGGCTGCCTGTCTGGCTGAACGCCGCTGTCTTCTCTAAGTACAGTGTGCCATGAAAGCGAATGAACTTCTGCAGAGTGGCACGGAGGTGAGTATGCCAAGCAGCTCATTAGCGTAATGCTGCTGCATTGCTCATTGTTAAGATGCCAATTCCCATTTTCAGCCTGGAAGGTATGCAAAGGGCAGGTAAACAGTTAATGAATATGGTTCTTTGAATTGAGTGTCTGAATCTGTGCTGAACTTTTAAATCTTTTATAGCTGTGATATTTCAGAGTCCTAAAAATGAATCAGAACATCTGACAGGTATGCCATGAAGTTCCATATACACACCGTGCCAAGATTTAGCACTGAGCATTTACCTTCTGATATGCTGACAGAGGGAAAATGGTTTATGCAGAGGTCTGTGGGCTGTTTTGCACCTAAAAGAAACTGGTAAAACTGAGCTTTTTACAGCTTATTTTCTTACATAGAAAAATTCCATTGAAATACATGTAGTGGTTTCCCAGTACTACCACAAGCGAAAGGTTACTTCATCAATAAAATGATACTGGTGCTCAAAGGCTTAATATATACATTACTGAGGAGGTAGTGCTCAAGGTCAATATTGAAATACAGTCTGCAGCGTCCCAAACATTAAACTAATCCTCAATACTTACATTGCCCGGTTCATCTCAAAGCTCCTTCCTCTCTAAACAAACAGTTAACACTTAACCAGCCTGAATTATAGTTACAATTGCAGTGAAGACCCTTTGTGGCATCTATTTACCATTTTGCAGTAAAACTGCATGATTTGCTGACCAGAACATCACGTATTTCTTGGAAAAAAAGAAGTAGTAAGTCTTCCAAGGAATTTATAATTTTTCCAGAGCCAAAGGAAAATGAGAATGTAATGTTTAATTTTGATATAAAACAGCACTGCTGCTTAGGTTTCTTATGTTTGCAGATTCCAAAGGCTGTGTCTGAATTTGTTACTGACATCTGTGTTTTTGTGACTGTCACTCACGGCCCCTTTTCCCATACCCACATACAGACACTGCAAGCCTTGTTCCTGTACTGAACCTCGCACAACAGGAGATTTTTTTCACTTAATTACTCTCCAGAATATTATCACATACAGAACAGGAACTGCTAGCAAAGGTGAAGGTGCATTGTGCTGAGGCAGAGTGGGGGCTTTTTTTCCACACACATTGTGAATTTGTTTTTGTGATGTGGTATTGAGAACTCCTGAATCTCATCTAGACATCTTCAGCTGCACCCCAAGCCCTGTTGCTGCAGTGTGAGCCCCCCTCTTCCTTCCATTCTGACTCTGAGGCAGACATTTCTGTTCAAGCACATATACATAAGAAGTATCCATGAGAAAAAAGAAAAAGAGGTAGACATTCACAACAAAAATCTGGCACAGAGAAAATAAATATTTCTGCCCCTCCTTGATTTGAGTAAATGTACACAGAGAAGCAATTAAAAAAGGCTTAACTTAAATTGGTTTTCCAGATGAACAATGGTTTGGATAGCAGTGATTGCGTATATAACATTTATCCCTTGGGTTAATGATACTCTCTTCCAATTCTCCTTAATCCCATTATAAAGTCAATAAATATTTCTTTTTTCCCAAGACTGTTCTCCAGCATTGTTTACAAAAAGGAGGAGAGAAGAGAGAAGAGAGAAGAGAGAAGAGAGAAGAGAAGAGAAGAGAAGAGAGAAGAAGAGACTGAATTTAGAACTTCAGTTTGAAGAAGCTACTGTCTGTGGAAAATCTCGGCATTAAAATTGTTCATCTGATCTCAAGCTTCCTCTCTCAATGGCATTCCAGCAGTTCACTCCAAGGAGTGTTAGAACCCATATGATGTGTTATGCCTCACTGAGGGACTCTTGGCACAAACCACCTAACAGCATATAGCAAAGGCTCCCAATAGTGTCCTCTGTATTCCACCACCATACAAATACTACTCATACACAAAACTGCTACAGCCCTTAAATGTTAGTTTCCTATCACTGTATTAGATTGTAAAACATTTTGCAATTTTCTCCCAAAGATTTCCATCTCCTCATTTTTCCACTGTCAGTCTTTAAAAATTTGACAGGAGAAGCCCCCTGTGGTCATTAGGTGCCTTTCTTTGACTATATATATGATTTGTGTATATATATAAATACATATGTATGCACAGTCTTGTTAATCATATATATATATATATACACACACAAATACATGTAACTGTTCTTTTCAAAGCCCCTTAACGATACCCTAATTATGTAAATTATAAAGTAAGTCCACTTATGGCCATAATTACAGCACATAATCCAATCCAAAGACGGCTGGATGGCTTGGACAGAAAAAATTCTGACTGATCTCTTTTATCTTAAATATTTTGATGTCTTTTGTGGTTCCCACTGTATTCAGTTCATTTAGAAAACATCTATGCAAAACATCATAGTCAACTTTTTGCACATTTTTTTTAGAATACCTCTGTTAAA
The DNA here is from genome assembly GCA_028020825.1 of Podargus strigoides. Classification (NCBI taxonomy): domain Eukaryota; kingdom Metazoa; phylum Chordata; class Aves; order Caprimulgiformes; family Podargidae; genus Podargus; species Podargus strigoides. The sequence continues at coordinate 15,703,971 of CM051621.1, forward strand.
ATACCATCAGAACACAATCTGGTTTTGTTATGCCCGTTGACAATTAACAAAGCTTTTTTTGTTCTTTGAACTGTGCTTATCAGCTAAACCACAAGTGGGAAGAGCAACAAATGCTTCAGAACAATGCCATCAGATACAGAAACTTTGTGATTGCTCCTGTCCAACCAACTCTTTATGAAAACTGCAGGTTGCAAAAGATTAAAATTCTGCCTTGACTGGGTTCATTTTTTAATAAAGAGGGGGAAAGGAGGCAGGGAGCCTTGGGAGGATCAGAAGAACAGATTAGCTGTCTACAGAAACACTAGTTATGTATCATTAACTCCACTGAAGCTATTCATAGTTAAAGCTGAAAAATGCCCAAGTTGACATTCCTTCCTCCCATGCTGTCAGGGGGGAGGCCAGACACAAGATTTTCCACTTCATCTCCCAGTTTCCTTTTATATACAGGCTCTCAGCAAACTGCTCATGTTGCCACAACAGAGACCTTGAACCTTCAAAGCTATCTACAGAGACAGACCCTTATCCCCAATCAATATGGCTCAGCAAAGAGGCACAGGCTGCCACACGCAAAATGTCACTGCCAATTGGTGTCTGCAAAGTGAGCTAAAAAAGTCTCATATTCATAGAACGATAAGAATGGGGAGATGCTTTCTTTGGAGAGCCAGTCATCACTGTGACAGAGAAAAGTCAGCTGTACACACACCCCTGAACCCTTTTCTGTCTCAGGAAGTAAGACTCAGCTAACAGCAGAGGTGGTGATGTGTCTCCAGAAAAGAGAGTTCTGCATTAGGTCCAGTCTGAATATCGACATGCATGACCTAAAGGAGAAAAGCTACATTAGTTCATTTTTCATATAATGCTAAGTACTGATGAAGGACAAGGATATTGTGTACTTCAGAGCATGACTAGAGAGCAATGAAATAGAAATTTGCTTGAAAACATGCAATCCATGAGAAGAATCACTCATTCTGGGGACAGTGATGAGGAGTGGAAAACCTGAGAAGCATGACCCTGATGGAAAGTAACATCGGAAGGTGCAAGTTAGACACAGCTAAGATGCTTTAAAAAATGTTTAAGACCAAAGAGGCTTGGTTGGAATGCTCCCGTCAAATTTTTCCTCAAATATTTTTCTAAGAGAGGAGCTTAGCTGAGACCATGTATGTCTCCACTGGTCAGAGAAGCTATCTCCAACAGAGACAGCTGCAGAACCAAAGGCAAGAGTGTTGTTTCAATTCAGCGCTGCCTCCAAGCTCCACCATGCAGCCCAGACAATTTTTTTTTAGATGCAAGGTACCAGCCGTTTATGGGTTCCAGTTAGTTCTTATTGCTTCGAGGATCCCCATATGCTTTTGCCATGTGGCACTTCACCCCTCTAAGGCAAGTCTCTGCCCAACACATACTGATGCATAATGGCTTCTTTAGAAGATCAAAGCACCATTTTTAGAAAAGAAGAATTGAGGAGTTCATGAAGTTCCCATAGTGTTTTTCTTTAACGTCATTCAGTTGCCAAGGGTATGACTGTACTTTGTATTCGAGGGAGACATAAACTTGTTCTGGTGAGGGTGCTGATAGAAGGACTGCCTCCCACAGAGGAATTGCCTGTATTAAATATGTATAGACTAACTAAACAAGATCCATAGGGAATATTAAAGTCTTTTAATAACTGGAGTGTAAGGACAAAGAAGAGGAAGGAATATAGGTGCATATTAATGGTAAAACCAAAATGAAATAATATGATAAAATATCTTTGACATTTGCACACTTGTGACATGTTGTTAAAAGTAGAGCTGAAGCCAGCCAGCAGGGAAAAATCCTGCATAGACTAAGAAATGTTCCCTATGGCAGTCCACAGAACTAAACATACTCCTCTCAACTTCTTTCTCTATGTTTGTATTTACAAAGTCAATATAAGACTCCGAGACTCCTACCAAAAAAGCATTTGTTCAGATGTGATTTATGAAGCATCAACTGTGAATATACTCTAATACATAGCAAGCCAGAGCATGCCTCTGCTTCATTTGTACTGAAAGCCTGAGGTAGTGGGGGGAAAATATGGGGTCAGTATCCACATGATAAGAATGATATACAAATTGAATGCATTCATGTTGCTTACTCAGCAGGGCCACTCTGTTTTGCTTCATGAAAAATTACTTGGTGTTGATTATCAACACTGCAGCACTGGTTATCCAGACTACAAGCAAGCTGTTTAAAGCTGAAAGAATGAGAATAAAAACCCATAAAAAGGGCCAGAGACAGCAAACAAATCTCTCTTCTCAGCTCCTGGAGGCACAAGCGTCTCTGTGTATGACACATACAGGGTGTGACACACCATCACATGTGAGTGGGACATGGGACTCAGCCAAGATATTTCTGTTCTCATTACCTAGGAAGTGAATTCAAATTTTGTCCATCTGCTATGTCAGATGGAGCTTGTTCAACCTAAACAAGGTGGAGGCAAGTCTATCCCCTCTAGTGCCTTTCAGAAGAGCATAAATAAAATTCTAGAACATAGTACTTGCAAAGTCCCTTTCACATTTCCTTCAAGGGGATGGAAAATGATGCCCTCTGCACACATACACGCAATCTCATATGTGAAACAACCAGGGAACCATTCACCAGGCAAACTGGATACTGCTGGAACGATAGGGCCAATCCATCTCACTGGACCCTTGAGCCTAGAGTCAAGCAGCCCATGATTTGCAGGACTGCACAGGCTGGGATGTCTTAGCCTTCAAAGCCAGGCAGAATTGAGAGGCCACTGATTCGCTGTGGACATAGAAACTTTCTTACTCATTTTTTCTTGCATGATGGAGAGACATATATCTCTTCAATAACTTCACATTGATGTCATGGGTATAAAAATACATCCTCAGCATCTAAGCAGAAGCAATAATGGTGTGAGCCAGCTAAACCCCCCAGGTATGCCAGCCTAAGCAGGAATCTTATCCATCTTCATTTAATTTTAGGCATCACAGACTGGAGATTTTCTTATCTTTTGTTTCAATCTTCATTATACTCAAACACAAACAACCTCCAGTAATCCTAGTTACATGTTACTATGAAGTTTTCTTTACTGTATTTCATGTTGGCTATTCCCAGTACCTTCTGTGTTAATCTTTTTCAAAACAGGCCTTGAGCTCACCCTAGAGTATAAGAAGGTTTGCTTTTCTTTCTTAAGGCAGAAATGCAGATGATCTCCTTCCAAGTAGAGATCAATCATCTTTAAAGAAATTCTGTATTGTATTGTTCCCTCTTTTTGCTTAGTTTCCCTTTGAAATAAGAAAAGAACATCTCAATTTGAATGTTATTTCAGTGATTATCTCGCATTAAAACCACATCTCAGTAACTATAGAAGAAGGCAGGTGAGAAGAGACTTTCAAAAAAAAAAAAGAGTTTGTCATGTTTTTACTAGCAAAGAAGAGCAAAAGAAATTTCTGGAGAAAAAAGATAAAAGCATCTCTTCACTGTAGGTCTTCTCCCTTCCTTACAGGAAGCAATTATAATTCTCTACTAGTGCTTATTCCAAAGTCCCAAACAGGTCCTTCAGAGCATCACTCATAGTCTGTGCCATACTGTATCCCCAGTAGTGTTCCTCAACTGGTGATGCAGGTTGCAATCCTCTTCTGACTGAAGTTGTCGGGAGTTTTACCCAAGCAATGGCAGAGTAGGCAGTGGGAGCCAAGGGCTCCTACAGACAAAAAAGGCTAGAGCAACATGGTAGACGTTTCAATTGACTTAAGCACTACCTAGCCCCAAAACTACCAGAATAAAATTAGGTTCTGCAGAATCCCCCCATCAGTACAAATGCAACCAGTGTTTCTCATTTCAAACTCATTACCCAATCACAACTTCACCTCTGGTTTTGTTTTTTTTTCTGAAAACTACTGCTACTCCCTTCTTCTATAATTCATCAAGCGTTAGTGGAGTTCATGCAATATCTTAACTGTTCTCCGAGACATCCCTTGCTACAAGTATGCCTGCAGTACTCATATCAAGGGGGAAAAAGAGGGACGGAGAACTTTGTTCTGTATTGTGAAGATTTGGGTCTATCTGAACAGTCAAGTGAAATCCCTGATTTCTGATGCATTCACCTTGTTTAGATAAATATTGGCATTATAGCTGCCATTTCACAGTGTTCTCACCCAGTGGGATGTCCATGGCATGCAGAGACAAAAAGCCTGAAGCCCACAGCTCTCCCACAGCCCAGGAGACAGGCTGATAGGAACTAGTCAGGCAAGCTGGCAGGAGACAGGCTTTTTTTCCCCAAGATTTTTTCCATCATTAACTACATCTTACAGTGCCCAGAATCGAGATGTAAACATGCAGCAGGGGTCCAAAATTAATCTTCTGTATATGCCATGTGGAAGACTTGTAAAATTTATAGAAATAGATCTTCTCATGTTAAACTTAACCAGGTGGGTGTTGAAATGACTATGCTCTCTGCCTATGATTCAGTTCTGTAGCAGTAAAAAACATTCCCGGCAAGCCAGCATTGCTGTACGTCAGGGCAGATCTTCCCTGAATGCCAGACAGAGGCTTTGCACAGAATCTGACTGCAGAAGGCACAACCGACCCCAGAGCAATCCCTGCAGGCACACAGCTTCTGCTTTTCCTGCCAGCTGTGCAGCATGGCAAGCGAAGGGCTGTTTGGGACACATCTGTGCTGTGCCCCCAGCCTCAGCCCAGTTTGCAGCCCCAGGACGGCGAGGTTTGCCTTTGGACACAACAGCTTCCCAAGAAAGGCTGTGCTGTGCCCACCCGCTTGCCATCTCTGACTTGCGTGGCTGCTGTTTGGCTGGACCCAGGATCTGCTCCCCTTGTGGCAGTCCTTGCCATTTTTAGCAGCTCTGTGCTCTCCCGAGCCAACCTCTTTGTCCCGATGTTCTTGAAGCCAGTTTTGTTATGCAACTTTCCGAAGCTCTCGGGCAATCTGCTTTCATTCTCCCGCTTTCCTTTCCTTATCAGTATTTATACTCTTAACTCCAGTACCTCATTCTTTACACATGGCATGTCTCTCTTTCTAATGCTTGATTACTTTTTGCACTCACTTATTCAGAGTGACCTTTTTCACTCCTAGTGTATTTATCGCTAGATGGCTCTCATAACCCTTGGGCATATTGTCATTTATCTTTCGACCCATTCAATTCCCTCCCCTTCCAATTTGTCTCTGCTTAGTATCCCTTTTGTTCCTCCAAATATTGTGCTGATGAAAGCAAAGCATTTTAAATACTACCAAAAAAATAATATTAATTGTTGCCTAGCTGCTTCGCCACTATTATGTTTCCAGTGGTTGCATTTCCTTAGAGAAAGAACAACCAGATGCTTTCAATATGAGTGACTTAAATGTTAGATTGAGGAAAACAACAGCAAGGCAAAAAACTGGAGGATGACACAGCAGATGGACTGGGAGGACAGCATGGCTGCTGCTTTTGCCATCCAGCTGCCAGTGCCATAGAAGACACAGAAACATCAAATAGCATCAGGCCTCTTGCATCAATTCACCTCTTGCATCTTCCCCAGGAGAAAACTAAGGTAAGAGAGAGAAAGTCTAAACACAACTTCTGAATCTTAATAATCTGTGACGTTTTTGAAGGAAAACTTCACAAATTGGTACAGTCCTTAAATCCAGTCCTCACTTCTCCTCTCATGCATTATGAAGGAAATTAGCCACACCCTAAATTGAAAACCATATTGTTCAGTTCTTTAATACAGGCTGTTCTGTTTGCATCTAGCTAAATCTGCTGCTGACATACTGCTTTCAAGTCACTTGATGAAAAATGGACTAACGTTTTTGTGATGGTGGACAAGCATCTTTTGCACCATAAACAGAGCCCCAGGACCACAACTGTTGACAGTTTTAGTGCCTTCAGTATTTTTCTAGCCATGACAATATTTTTGAACCCCAGTTGCAATGGCTGACTCCAAGAGCTGGAAATCTCCCTTGTATGATGAGTTAGTCAAATCAGCCTCTTTGTTCTGTCCAGAAAGGTAAAATGAAATCCCCTTTTCTTCCCACTTTAAGATATAACATAACCTGAACTGTCAGTTACTAAGCATTTTCCTGCTCAACCAAGATGATAAGTGCAAAATGGAATCTGTGACTGGGCTAAAAGTATCAGCTGGCTGTGTTGACTGAACTGTGGTGCAGTAACCCATCTTTCACACAGAAAATGCATTTTCAGCACTGGTACATGGCACAGTCTCAAAATATCCATCAGCCTGAATGTACTGTTACATGTTTACTTAAGAAAGTTTAATCCCTGAAAGAAAGCCATAAAAGTAAAACACAGCAAAAGAAATATACTTGCACAGTGACTGGTATCCATCAGAAGGATTTTAGTCTGTTAGGGTGAAAATGTAAGGGCCAGTGGAGGACATACCCACATATCAAAATTTGGACAGGTCAAGAAATGATTCTTCAATTCCCTACCTAGAGAAACAACTGTACTTAAGCCTATGTGCCAATTTATTGCCACCAAACATTGTTCCCACTGAGCAGCAAAGGCAATCCAAAAGTGCTATCATTCTGTGGGTCTTCCTTTCCATTTCAAGAGCTGAAGAACACACTTTACCTCCTCCCAGACCTGGCAGAAGAACTTATCACCTCTTCCTTCCTGCAGGCTATATCTGGGAGGTTTTCTGTGCCTAAGCAACATAGGTTAATGTAAGCCTACTGTATTCTTTTCTTCCTGCTTCTGCTGGGCTGGTGCTAGCTGAGCTTCATGAAACATTGAATGCTGAATTTAGCACTCCAGCATTGTGTGCACCTCTCAGCTGTTGTTTCAGGCTGCCTGCAGACTGAGGCATGCACCAACTTGCAGTTGCATTCATCTTGACAAGTTTTCCCTTGCAACTGCAGCCGATAAATTCATAATAATACAAGTTTCTAAGGTTAAAGAGTGATCTAATCTGAGCCAGGGCTTTAAGCAAGGTCATGTAGTACCTGTGGTTTAACCAGCAGAGACAGCTGTGCAACATACACGCAGCAGCAAGTCCTATGGCTGCTAGTCCCATTTTCCTGCTTTTACCCTAACATAACAATTTCATGATATTTGGACTGCAGCAGAGAGGAATTCACATGCTGTTTTCCCTAATGCACAATGAACAATAACATGCTACAGGCTTCATTGGACTGCAACTCTGGATGAAGTGTTTCAGCAGCTCTATAAATATTTTTGTCAAATTTTGCCATCCTCGTTAAATGAGCAGTTTTTACTCTTTTCATATATTTAGGTTGGATCAGAAGTGTTAAAGTCCTGTACTGTGTTTCAGTGTCTAAAATAAAACAGTGCAAGCAAAGTACCAGTGTAAAATAATGAAATATTAATATCCTGATGGGAAACTGTGATTCAATCAGTGTTGCACTCATCCACTGAGTTACACGCAAAGACTCTGGCATCCCCAAATGAACTTGTTTCATTCTCTGAGTATGTCCTGACTTCTTTTTTTTGGGACAGAAATTATATCCCATCATCTTCCATTGGTTTTGGCCATGATCTGATGAGGTAGGTTAGCCTAAAAGAGAAAATATCATGCTTTTCCTTCTTCTGTTTGGTGGTTCCTTTGCTCTGTGCTTTTCATGATCTTTCTCTCTCCAACTAGGATTTTTCCTTCAAAGAGCTATGGCTTTATTTCTAGGGAAAAAATATCGTGTAATAGAGAAGAAACAATAAATACTATTAAGAAGTGGTTCCTCGAAGTTAAAAGAGGGGACTAAATTCAAGAGTCCATGTGAGTGTCCCCGTTTGGGCTGCACCCAAAACCAGTCACTTCTCTATGGACTCAGGAGCAGCTGGTTAGCACACAGCCCTTTTGGTGACCAAGTCTTTGATTTCGGTACCTAACTGAAGATGCAGGAGTCCGACTGGAGCTAACTCCAGAGCCACCAGTTTCTATGGTTCAGTGACACCTGCACACTTGTCTTCCCCAGCCCTCACATGAGATCTGATATGAAACATGCCTCCCACTACAGCTTCCGATGGCACATTTTTGTTGTCATAACACTGTATGAGCAAGCCCACCCTTGTGACATAACCTGACACTGGACAGGCAGAAGTTCAAGGTAACTTAATTTGTATGTTAAAGATTCATAATAGTAGAGGAAGCAAACTACAGATAATCCATTTTTGTATCCAAAATACCTACCAAATATACGAGATTTTCTTGCCTTCAGGGAAAAGAAATCTGGACCAAGTGTGGCAGGTGCATGGGTATAAGGACAGTGGCAAAGCAGTGGTTAAACCAGGATCTGGAGTTTTAACAGTTGGCAGAATTTCATATGTATTTTAAATGTAAACTTACTTAGGAACTCCCAGACTAATTTTTATAGGTTGAATTATTTAGAAAACACCATTTCCTCTCAAGGATTCTTCCCGTAGGTAATTGATAAATATTTATAACCCAGAGTCCCTCTTAATGAAGACTTTTGCCTGGGAATAACAATTAAGAGTCTTCGTCAAACTCCCGAGTTGAAAATAACTGTCATTCAAATGTTATTGTTTTTGAGTATGTTTAAAATATTGCCTTCCAAGATCCAAGGAAAAATCTTTGTTGGCATGTTGTTTGAAACAATGCCTAACTAAATGTGAAGGGGTTTGTCTTCACAGCATCCCAATGAGCTGTAACTGGCAATCAGGTGTGACTTGTTTAACAAATTAACAGAATGTTTCTCTAATAGGAAATCTGTTGCTCCATATTCAGTATTGAAGATTTGCAGTTACTTAAAAAACCTACAGAGACTTTCAACATAATCAGGGTTAAATTTACTTTGAAATTCATGACGGCCTTATAAAAGCAAACTAGCAATATTGTACATCTGGAAAATCACACTTTCATAAAATTCTTTAAAGCTTTTGTTAAGAGTAACTCATTTACACCTAAAAATTAAATGAGAATTCATCAAACTATCAGTAGTAGCTGTACCTAATTCTGATTTTTTTTGTGTTCAAAAATTAGATGTTTTAACCTTCCTCTTGTCTTTAGAAATTTTTACAAATCTAATAAGATTAAGAGGAATTTGAGGTTATACAGATAATCCTAGTTCATTCCATGCTAAGATGCTGATCTGTTCCTGTTTGCTAATTCTACAAACTACTGTGGCATTTATCAACTTGCCACAGGTGGCCATTTCTGAACAAGTTTGGTCTAATCATAGATTTTTGTGCTTACTCAGCTAATTAAACAGAGGCCTCTCTCCCCCTCATCCAAGCAGCTGAGGTGTGATGGTCTCTGTGTCAACAGGTTACTTGCTTCCATAGCCTGCATCTGCTCCAAAGTATCCCTAAGCTGCAGAAATATTTGATGAAGAACCACAGAGCTTTTCATGAAGTCTTGATACTTTATAAGTCCTGAAAAATGTTTTTATTCTTAATACTGCTGTTACTTTCTCTCCAACGTCTGTATGAAAGATGCATAAATAGACCTCCTCCTTTTTTAGCAAAGGTGAACATTATATGGTATACATCTAAACATGTTTAAAGAAAATGTGACAAGTGTTCAACAAAACACCCATAAAAGACCATCTTCAAACTTTAATTTCCAAACCTAGCAGTGTCAGATTTTATCTTCTTTCTTAGCAAAACTAACAATCCAAATGAATGTGGATCTTTGAAAAAAACACTTCCGTTTTAACTTGCTCTTTAGTCTTTTGTAGATAGTCAATAAAGCTTATAAAGATTCTTTGAAAAATCCACATTATGAAGAAAATGAATAACCAAAAGAAACTGAAAGGAAACCCCACTTTAGAGAACACCATCATGATGGACCTCCTGAGGAAGAGAGCGTTTCTGAGGAAGTACTCCAAAAGCATGCTCTACGAAATGGGAAAATCTTATAAATGCATTTTTATTACTGATGATTTTAATTTTGTTATTCTTCACATGGAAAAACATAGACTAGTAAAGGAATTCAACCCCTCCTCTGGGATGTCTAGTTTTTTTTTCCCAGGTTTCTTGTACTTCCAAATCTCCTAAGCAACAAGCCAGCTACAACTTCCCTTGAGAGGCTATTCTTACTCTGAATTTATTTATTGTTTACAGTCTGAAAGTTTTTCATTAGGTGTGTCCTAAATACTCCTTTCCCTCACTGAACAGGGACCCACCCCCCCTTTTCTCCTTTCATCCCCTTTGGGTACCTGCAGATTCCTGCCCTCCTTGGCATCTTGATTCCTTCTGCCTTTCTTCATTACATCTCTCCTCAGTGCTCTTTAAATCCTTTCCATCTCTTTGGTATCACTACAGGGACCAGGCTCATTGCACCTATCTTAGAACAGCTGAAGCTTTAATGATCAGCTAAAACAAGATCCCTGTATTAAAGGTGGTAAAAATTAGATGAATTATTCCCGGCACAGGTGATCAGAAAGGATCACAACATCATCAGCACAGCAGCCTGCTTCCCCCTTTTAGTAAGATTTAACATGATATATTTAGTTTACATTGAAGAATCTTGTATGTCACAGTGCACTTAATAATAGCCTTGTTTTATGTGGATGCTTTTTCTCAGACTAGAGTGAAAGATCATATAATTACCTCATTGGCCCAGAATCAAACATTTGCAGGGAAAAAAATAGAATTGTGGGAAGTGTGGCCAATTTTTAGCTTTTCAACAAAACCAGAAAAATTAATATTTATCAGAAATTTCAGTAAGAGTCACAAGAGTTTCCTGTTAACAAAGGTTGAAGGGTACTTAGTATTTGGGATACCATATGAATATATCATATATCACAAAATGCATGCAACATAACAGACATTTTACTTTCTTTTAAGTCATCTTTCTTCAATTTGAGATGTGATATTTTTTCAAAGCTAATTTTTAAACCAAATTCCGTGACAGTGAAAGCAACATGAACTGAAATCAAAACATTTATGTCTTATCATAAAGCCAAAGACAACGTACCACATTCTCCTGTTTCCGATTCCAGCAATGACAGCTGAAAGTTTACAGGGGTATAGCACAGCAGAATACCTAACAGTATAAATAAAAAGGTAATATTTAGGTGCACTCCTATTCTTATTGAATATTGTTGTATTTAATCCATGCATACAGAATGCAAATTCAAAATAATCTGGAATATTTTTAGAAGAAAAGAGAAGCTGTCCCTCAGATTCTTTTTCATAGAAGAAAAAAATGTCTTTTATTATAAATCATGAAATTTCCTGAGCAAAACTACTCAGTGCAGGCTCTTTTAACATGGAAAAGACAAAGGCTTATTCTAACCCAATAAACATCTATCAGAGTCGGAACCGTATCATAAATTATTAAATCCTACTGCTCCTGCTAAGTGTAGGAGATCTTCTAATTTCATTATTCTTCTGATGCTACTAAATTTCATGAACTTAAGACCAAGTTTGGCTTTCAGATATATCTAAGTAACTCCAATGATATCTGTGAGAGATCTACAAATATAAGACAAGATTTTAGTCTGATCAATGATTTCTGTCATATTGCCATATCTGTGTCTTGAAAACTCCTTCACAGAGGAGGTTAGGGAAGTCCATCTGGCACAGAAAGAGAGAGAGAGAGAAACACACGTAGATTTTTAGATGAAATGTCTCCTAGAACTCCTAAGAAGAGTGCATGACACTTACACATACAACATGTTCTGTAGCTCTGGGGCTGAAGACGTCCAAATCCAGAAGATGCCGAGTGTCCTGCTCATCCACTGAAATGACCTCCCATCAGTCCTGGGGGTGACTCAATCCGTCAACAAGAACTGAGCACCTCTCTGCCCACCAAAGCAGATGTGAGATGGTGATTCTCAATTATGAAAACTAAAAACCTGATAGCCCCTTTTTGGTCATTTACTGCATTCCAATAGCTCTACAGGAGCTCAAATATCAGAGGAAACATCTGCCAGAATACATTTAACCTATAAAAGTGGAACAAACCCAGTGATACATTTTGGATTCCTTAGAATCATAGTTCTTGGCATAGGTATATAGTTTTTTGTTTTTCAAACTTTGATCCCCAGTCTTGATCTGACATGGTGCCATGTAGCTCCAGACTTACGTTATCTTGACAGATACTGGCAAAGTTTTGTGTAATATCTGCATCTTCATATCTCCTACATAAACTGGAAATGTAACTTGACTTTTGACATCTTAAGATAATTTTTATAGATTTACAGTGATAATTTTGTTTAATGTAAGTATCATTATGCCCTGTGACTTTTAAGGACAGTGTCATATAATCAATGAGATACAAATGCTGTACATACACAGGGAAGATGTGTGTATGTCTTTATTTGCATATATTCACTTTTATGCATATGTCTGCATGCATCTACATGTATGTATATGTATGTATATAATTTAATCACAATATAATAAATATTTTAATTAAAAAATGAAAAATATTTTAATAAAAAGCTTCATACTCTCTAGTCTCCTTTTATAGTTCCTCTCTATGTATTTTTGTGAATAGAAAAATAAAGCACAGATACTGTGTTTACTCTGGGGTTTTCATTATGCAAGCTAAAAATCTAAATTAATAAATATGTTTTGCAAAACATGATGGAGGTCATTCCCAAGTAGCCAATGTTGAAACTATAATACCAGATTAATACTCAGGCCAAACAGATCAATTCTGAAATGTTGTCAAAGATTACTGAGGTCATATATTAATCAGCATAATTCATAAATTTCAAATGGAAAAGAGTTCTCCCGAGAAATACTGAGTATGGGAAATCCCACAGGAACTTATATGGCAGGTCAACAGGATCATGGAGGCCTCATGAACTCCTAGGTATATTAACAAAATGTATTACACTGCAAAATTTGAACTACTTAGCAACACAAGAGGGAATAGTTCATTTCAGAAAGGTATCTGCCTATGGATCACTGCAATTCTCTCTATTATGACTTTGACATTGCCTGTTTTTACACTCTTTTCAGCCTACAGCACTTACACTGCTCTGATTTTAAAAATCAAAAAACTGATTTGCCATGAAAAGACAGAGGAGCCTGAAAACTAAACTGACCATTTCTGTCTTCATCACAGCACAGTGTGTCAAATGAGAAATGCAGAGCATGCTGGTAGAAGACAAGATGTTAGTAATGAGCCAAATGAATCCCTGGTGTTACTTCACTCACTTCATTAGAGTTATCCCCAGGATAAATTTGTCCCAGTGTACTGAAGACTCCAAAAGTTTGGAGCTGAAGAGTAGTACATCAGAAAATGAGTCTTTCACCGAATATTTAAACTGGATTGTTAAACCAGTGAATCTTATTCCAAATTATGCTTGGTTTTGATATTGTCTCTTGTATCACTTTTACAGTTCCAGAAAGTATTGCATGATCCAGCCAGCAACACGGTGCATTAATAAGCAATGAGCTATGCAGTCCTGTCAAAACAAGCTCATTAGTAAGTTGGCTGCTGGGTTTTTGCAACACTAGCTAAACTTTGGCAATATAAACAGGGGCACTTACAGGGAGGTCCCACAAGCTGTCTGTACTTTAAAAGATTTAAGGACTTATTTTTAAACATATAAATAGGACCCGGCATCAATTTTCAGCAGTGCAAGTACAAAATCATTTTCCAAAAGTCTCACAAAAGCTTTATTGCAATGATTGGGTTGAAAGTTTCTTCTCCTGTGATTAAAAAAATAATAAAAATAATATTCCAGTAATATAAACTAAAAATGATGCTTCCTGATATACTGTTAGACTCATAAAACCTGACTCTAGGCTTTTCAGGACTATAAACAAAGTAAGGCACTTTGATGCTCTGATGATTGGATGGTAATTAGAGGGCCACACAAGTTCATAATATATGAAGAGCATAATACTGTTTATGAATAGCTCACTGATCTATTCTCCAGTGACTCAACCAAGCTCGTTCATGAAAATTAAAGGGTACTGTGCCTAGCACTTCTTTGCAAGACTGCAAAGACGCATCCAGACTACCCTGGGTAAACGTTAGTAAGTACCATCTGACACTTTGGGTAACAAAGAGAACTGTTAGAAATTATTAAAACATTTGAGTCTGAAGAAATACTTTCCATGGCAGAAGTTCTGAATGTATTTATTTGTAAATATATATATATATGCATTTTATGTATATGTATATTTTTAAAATTCCTTAATACTTAATGAAAGTTGTTAATTTTATTGATTGATCACCAGCCTTGGAATTTCAGAGGCTGTGGTTATCCCACTCAGAGGCAGAGTCCACCCACCTCCTCACCATCTGTGTCTAAGGGTAGAGTACCAGCTCTTTCTACATCACCAGTGAACAGCAGTAACTGGGGTGGCATTTGAAACTGCCTGCTTGGCCAGGAGGCAGATGACCATTTTTCTGGCCTGCAGACTCTATCTCTCCAGCTGCAGCCTTTGCCACCTTAAAGCTGCAGTGCCAGTGCTCCTCCTGCAAACCATCTGGAAAAGGCACTGATAAGTGCCTTGCCATGAGGATGTGGCATTTGTGCTCTGTGAGCAGACGTGGCTTTTCTGAATGTACTCCCTTTGACCTGTGAAGCTCTAATTAGTTTATTATCTGCCTGCTGTGGAAATGACTTCTCCCCATGAAAGAAACACTCAGTCAGCCTCATTACTTCCATTACATACGGCAGAACGCAATGTTTGTCATACACGTACACCAGACACACCTGTCTGCAATAAGAACACCTTGGTGTTTGTAACCAGTAGATTCTAGTTCATGATCTTTTCCTTGGACCCTTTCCCTACAATGCTTCTGCAGAAGCAGGTCCATGTAAGGACCACTGTGGTGAGGAGTATGGGTGAAAATCAGCATCAGCAGAGGTCAGACTCTGGCCTTGTATCTAAATATATATTATAGATTAGTGTCTACTTCCTAGGACAGTTAGCTGCAGAAAAAGGAACTGGGCCCTTTCATTTTCACTGAAGTCCTAAAGTTCAGAAGTAACAATATTCATTTTAAAACTAGAAATTAAAAGCACCCTTTTGAGAAAGACAGCAACTATTAATACTTCTTTCTAACTGCAGCCCTGGCTGTAATACTGTCATGCCAGCAGTTTTTATCCAACATCCAAACTGTGTAAATGCATATATATATATATATTTTCAATGGCTAGTAGTATAAAACCTCATATTTTGTTCTATTATGTAAGCTTTCCCATTCAGGTGACAGGCAATTTATTGCAGCACTTCAATGGATTGTAATGGCTGTAGTAACTGTGCAGTTAAGTGCTGTTTCTAAAAAGTAGAACTGGCAAAATATTTAATGAAGCATTTGGCTTTCAGTGTGACGAGATGAGAGCACCCTGTTGTATGCCGAATCAATCTGATTTTGCACAAGATATCCATTCAAGCAGCAGTTCTGGAGGCTGGAGAGCCAGAGAAGCTGAGAGACTAAATTTTCTAGGCTGTAAAGAAAATACTACTTCCAGATGTAATTTCCAAGTACTAGGAAGTGCCATTTACTTGGAGACATGGATTTGCAGCAAGATTTGGACAAATTCTGTGGAAGCTCTTCAATTGTTGCTGAAAGTCAACAAGAATTTTCTTCAATGTTATTGCTGCTACAATGAGTTTAACACTGTAGTATCAATATTTAAGACTTCTAATTCCCTAGAAAATGTACATGCTGCAATCATACTCTACAAGGTGAATCACACAGACTGGGTAACTGCCAAGAATGAGCAGCTAGTTCCACATTGGATCTGCAAGAGTCGTGCTAAGATTTTTTTTTTCTCTCTCTCTTTTTTTTTTTTTTTTTTTTTTTGGGAGGTGGGAGTGCTTTGTTGTTGTTTAATGCTTCTTTTTGGTCAATTTTTGCCCCATGTTCAATTTCAAGGCAATTAATTTCCATGCATTTCAAGAGTACAGAACTTGACAGGGGCAATCTTTCATCCAGTGTCGTTAAGGAAAATGTTACAATTATCACTTAATCCAGGCACCAAAAATCATCCATAAATTTCTTCCATAAATATCTGTAAGAAAGAGGAGAGCATTATTAAACTCTGAGCACATACCATTCTACTGAAGCAAGATCTGATCCCAATGGGTCCTGAATCCCACAATTATCTCAGATTTCTGGCCCTGAAAATCCATCTCAGAGCAGCTTTTCTCCAAGTTTCTTTGTTCCAGACTTCACTGCACATTGTGGATGTGCCTGGAAGACGCTTGCATAGTTCACAAAATCTCCTCTGCTGAGTGGGAAAGAAAAGAAGTGAGAAAGCAGTCGAGCTCTGACATTACCATGTTCTCCTTCTGAAAACAGAGTAATGAACTACTGGTTGTAGGGGCACCACTTTTGTCACCTGCAATGTTACCAGTGCTTTTATCACTCTCATGAATCTTTCTTTGGCCGATTATTAAATGTCATGGGACTGATATTTTTAGATGGTGTCTCAATCCTTTCTGTAATGCTGGAAAATCTTTGCTGATACCAACACACAAACTGGAAATGTTCAGAGACTGAAAGCTAAGAGAATAATTATCCACAACATGAAGTCAAAAGTTAGCCTCTGCCGCTGATGGAGGCAAGCACTGAGCAGGCAAGGCAGAGGACAACATAGCAATCTAGAAGAATTATTATGGAAATTGAGAAAGCCTTTCTAGATGACTGTGGAAAGGTCAACATGTGACAATGGCAGCCACCAAGGTGGCAATAGGTGAGTGGGCAGTGTAAAATCTTCATGTGCCACAGGCACAAGTGCCTGGGGAAACAACACACTTGGCACAGGATGAAACCCAGTCACCTCCCCACAAGCTCCCCAATGACTCATAGGTATGCTCCCATCAACAGACCGTGCTGATAACTCAGTGCATTTTTTTCTTAAGAATATCAGGAATATTATAAAAAGTGACAAAAGCAGTTTTAGGACACCCAGAACTGAAGCTATATGACCACTCTCCAGGGAATTTTCAAGCCAGAAAAATGTTGCGATGAGTATTAATTAATGAGTTGCCTTTCAGCTTCAGAACATCATGGGAACATGAGCTGGGGCAAGAAGGCTGTTTAGAGATTACTAAGTCATTCTGCAGCAGCAGCAGCAGTGCCACGAGTGAGAGGGACCCTGGATTTTGGCTGGGGTGCGACTGAGGCTACATCTGCAGCAAGGCTGAGCCAGCTCCCAGGCCCCTTTAAGCAAACAAATAAAGCAAACCAAGATTTGCTTAGTGCTGCTACCTCTTACTCTTTCACAGCTCCTGGAATCCTTTTTTGTTGTTGATGTTTTTCTTTTAATTGGAAAAGAGCTGGTATTTTTCATAGTCTCATAAAATTTTAAATAACCCCTAAGCTTAATAAAGTATTTTTTCCTGCTCCATGTTCATAACACCTGCATTTAATCAAGCCAAATTCTCCTTTTTTCTGTCTTTCACATGGCTCTCCTGTATGTGTTCAAAAGAACTTGCGGCCCCCTTCCTTTGACTCCCTGCTTTATAGCTGTTTTTTGCAGATACCACCAGTTCAATGGTTGTCAATCAAGATAAAAATATTTCTGGATTTTAATTCTCAAAACTGAGCCACTGAAGACATACACATTCCAAGAAGAAGGATGAATCATCTGGAAAACAGAAGACAAAATACAAAATGCCCTGCAATAATTAAAATTCTACTTTGTTGCAGAAAAGACATGGAATTAAAACCAAATCAAACATGGTTCATTTTTGAATCCAGCTAGCTAACTACATTATTGAAAAGGTTTAAGGTTCTGCTGCATTCTGAAAAGTGATTCATTATACTTCTTGCAAACATTTCTTACTGGATTAATCTACAGAAATAAGTCAAAACTGCATGATCAGTTCTGCAGCGTACGTTGTTTTGGACCATTACTGCGGAACTCTACAGACGTGTCACTCCAGAGGGACTAACAACATTGCAAGAAAAATCACAGGGGTGTGGGCAAAGAAGAGCTCTCAGATTAAAAAATGGGGTTTGATCTTCTCATAAATTACGTTACAAAAAGTTTTTACTGAATCATTTTACATATTGAAGAAGATACCAAAAGTAGAGAAGCATGAGATTCAGGGGATGGTTTCTCAGGGATGCAGCTCGTTCTCTTTCTGGTACAATTTTAACAGAAAGTTTAGGCACAGCACAATAAATCCACGAGTGGTTATCTAAAAGTTGTTGCTGCGAATGAGGCAAATGATGACTCCTTAGAGATAGAAGATCAAAAAGAAGCAAACAGCAATAATTTAAAGTGCTGTAAGAATAAAATTGTTGATTACTCTTTAAAAACATGAATAGAGCTGAAAAACAGGAATTCAATGCAAAACAAAACAAAATAATGGCTAGTTACTCTCTGCTAGAGCCACTGAATCAAATGGCTCAGATCTAACTGGAGTAACCATCCCAACCCAGAGTGAAGAAATAAATCACCTGAAGGGTACAGAAGCATTTCAGAAAATTAATTTGGAAGCACTTACATATCTGTGTGCAATCTGACCTGGTTCCCATTCTCCAAATAAGAGGTTCCTCAAGCTACTGTGGGCTGTGAGCAAGCAGCACTCTTTTCTTTTGGAAAATGCAGACCATTCTCCACATACGACCATCCAAGTTACCAACTTGCCACCAAAACTGCAAACTTTTCAGGAAGAACAAAATGGATAAAAATCAAAGGATAAAAAAATAGGAGATGAATAATGAAAAAATAGCCTTCAATGTTTCCTCAGTCCTACTTCATACAGTCCAGGTCTCACAACTGAGCTAAATTCAGATTAGTCTTACTTGAAGTAATAGGCCGGATAAGGGAATAAAGTGTTCCTCATCATGACTGAATGTCTCTGAATTTGATTTCTCTGCTTTGTTTCTGGCACCTAACAGCTTCTGTCTGCAGTAACAACAGATTTCTTACAAATACATTTGAAGGGCTTTAGGAATTTGTTTACTGACTGAATGAATTATTATTGTACAAAACAAATGATGCATTTCTATGCACTCTTGCATTTTTCTCAATCCCCTATTTCAGCATTGGCATCTCTCAGTTTAAGCCTAATAATGTCATAAATCATCACATGAAAGATCTGGGGCTGTTCTGATTTGCAAGAGTTTTCCCAGATTGTCTATTTTTATTTTTTTTTTAATACATAAACTAACCCAAAACCTTGATTGTAAGGGAAACTATAACACATGAACAAAAGAGTTAAATACTTTCCCATTTGTTCCCATAAACACACATGATCTGATTTGGAATTCACATTCGCTTAACTTGTACAGTTCCCATTGAATGATGATATACTCTGGTGTGAAATCAAAGCAGGCCTGTAATAGGTAGCATAGCCAGAGGAGACCAACGAAACTTGAAAAACTTAATATCCATTGTTCATATCAGTTCATTGCTTGCATTATTAGCAGCAGCTGTTCTACTACAAACCACATTTCCTACCCTTTGGGTATGCAGTGCTGCATCTCAAAATAGCTGCAAAATGTTGATGTAGCCTGTTGAGAACAACTGACTGTCATCTAAGGTTGCAGGGGAATCTTGGGAAGATCCACTTCATTCTCTTTCTTGCAGAGAATGCTCTGTTTGAAGTTTATCCACCTGTTTATTCACAAGTGACTTTAAAAATATTCTCTTCAAACACTAACAGAGCTGCTGCTACACACCACAGCTCCAGTTAAAATCCTGTTCATCCATATCCCATATAGCTTGGTGGCTCTGACAATATATTTTTAAAACATATGTCTATTCTATGTTATAATAATTAGTAAGAAACTTGTACTTATCTATCCCACAGCCGAAATATGGGCATTTCTGTGTCTGTTTTCAGACAAAGAAGACGCTTCTAATCTCTGCACTATCTTCCCTAGAAAAGTTGACATGTAGAAGGAACAAAGGGACCAAGAAAGGGAACTGCAGACCAGTGGTCTTGTAAGAGACTCATGAAAAGCTTTCATCCAAGGGATAAGAGAAAGGGAACTGAATTCAATTCAATTTTGGGGTGAAGGTTTTGTGGGCTATTAGAAGAGATTGTATTTGAATCATTCTGTTTTGTTCATCCTTAACCTAAGTATTTTCATCTCATGAAAGAAAAACATTCATTGTTTTCTTGAGACATTTTTATTTTCATTTCTACCCAAAGAAATGTTATGCCATAAGCCACAGGTGAATTGTAACTAAAGAAGGGAGTTTTGAAACTACATAGACCTCACAAACCTTGGCTAATAGTAAGCCAAATACAATACACCCATCAAACCCACTCCATATTTCCCATCTGTGTCATTATGCAAACTAACATTTTCAACGTTTTTTCCTCACAGTTGTCTTTCCCTTCCTTGGCAGAAAGACTTGCTACGCTAGTCCTCAAATTAGAATTAACATTGTAGTGGAAGAAAACTCCAAGATCCCCAAGTGAAAATTCCTGTTGTCATAGATAACTGTCTGATAATCTCATCTGCAAACTCTGCCAGATCCACCTTATTCCAACTGGAAGGCCTTTCCAGAACCTCACAGCTCTCATGGTCAGAAACTTTCCTCTAGTTTCTGCACTGAACTTTTACTCCTCTGTGGTGCCTTCACACCCAGTTGTATTTGCAGACAGCATTCATATATCCTTTCTCAGTTTTCATCCCATCGGGTTAAATAATCCTAGCTGTGCCTATGCAAAATACTCTATTCTTTGATCACACTACTGGTTGTACACAAAATTTCCTTGACCTAAGTTTCCTATAGCTAAGCAAACCTTTTTTCTCTATTCTTTTTAATATCCTTTCCCAGTCCTAACTTAGCTGGACTTCCAGCACTATTCTTTTCACACTAGTAGTGCCTAACTTGCAAAAGCCAGATTTTTTGCTCATTAGTTTTTCTTCCCAAATTAGGGTCTCCATTTATTTCTAATACCATTCTGATTTCTAAGGAGTCTTGCTTGGGAAAGAGTTTTCTGAGAGCTTGTGTATTTCTGACAGAAAGACATTCCCAGGGTCTTTCACAGTTTGTTGCCAAGTTCCTCAGCCTGGCCTGACTACATTCACTTAAACCTTTAGTATGTTGTGTTCCCTCTTGAAATTGTGAATCTTGGCCACAGAGCTACCTTTGCACCAAGTTCCTTGTTCATGTCTAAATGATTTTGACTGAAACTGGTTCTGAAACTTTGCAGTCTGTCACACACAGGAGTAATTAAGATGACTAGGTTACCTTATTTCAATACCTCTCTTCTCTGAACAATGTCATACATCAATACTGATATTTCAGTCATGACTGCTCTCCCAACAGGTTTCTGTAGCCTCTGAACAGCCAGTGTCCCACACAGCACAGCAGCATAAACCCCTCCATTTTGTTTTCCAGACTCTGGCATTTAATACACATTTAGTTCTTCTTTTCCTAACTGTACCTTGAGATGTAGCTGAGGCTCACCATTCCCACCAATAACTGACTGCTGAGAAACAGTTCTGCTCACTCTCTCCTAAACTGTGATATGCCCTAACCACTGCTATTTTTCTTTCCTTGTGTAGAAACATCAGGAGGGATGCCTATGAATCTCTTCCAGCTTTCTTCCCTCCCACTTTCTATTTATCTATATTTTTTCTTATCAGTTGCACAAGTCTTGATAATGGAATATAATTTCACCAGATTTTCAAGGAGTCTGTTTTCTGTGATTCTGCAGAGATTACAAAACACGTTTCCCTACAGTAGCAGAGGCCAGATACATTGATCCAAAAGTTCTCTCCAATCTAATGTTCCAGTGGCCAAATATCCCAAGATTTTATAGCGTCTGCCTTGGCCTATCTGTTGAACTGCATTATCCTCTTACACCTTCACCCTCTTCTGAGGGCTAAAAATTACCTGAGACATCACTTCCTTGGTCCCAAGGTCACTTGGTAGTGTCATTTCTCCTGATGTGAAGGTGAGCCATGAATTATTCCCCACTCCCTTGCACATCTTGTCTGAGCTGAGGTCTGTAGCTCTGGTACTCAGGGAGCTGCCACCCTCAAAGAAAACATGCTTCATTTCATTGAATGTTGAGTGAGTGTCCCATCTCTTAGCTTCCCTCGTACTGATATGCTGCGCTTTCTTCATCCAGTCCTGTGTCTATCTATACCCTCTACTTTTTATTCACAGCCTGTTATCTTATTCTCTCCTGGAGTCTTTATCCCTAGCTATTTTGGTTTTCCTTTCTGCTCTTCTTGTGAAACTTGCTTCTGTTATGTCTTCTTTCTTGCCATGATGTCTTCTCTTTCTACTTGCTTAACCTCCTTACTCGATTCAGAAATCATATTGTCTGTTCTTCAACAAAAATTTCTGTGTTGTTTATCCTCTACTTCTGCCTTGGCCTTAAGAGGGTATACTTCTGTGAAGCACCTTCTTCAAATGATGTTTGGTTGGGTAGTCCACTAAGTAACCACAAGTTTTGACCTGCCCTTGCAGTTTCCTATCCCCTTCTTTCCTTTCTGTTTTCAAACTCTTTATAATTCCACTGTCATCCATGGTTTTGAATTTTGTCACCCAAGAAGTCTTTCCAGTGTCATTTCATTAAAAAAGTCCTTTCCTCAGCCCCTCAAGGACAGTATTAGTCTGCTGCTTATTCACACAATCAATATATAAAACACCAAGCACTCAAATTCCCAAGTAAGTTCTGCAGCACTTTGGGATCTCTCAGTCACTAGTCACTTGGATTTTTAATACTTTTAGCTGAGCCATTCCTGCCCCCTTCAACAGTTGAATATGCATTAGCAGCAATAATGACAGGAAACCTAACTCCCTTTGCTACAAGGCCTTTGACCTCTCACTGTACACAAACACAAATGTACCTTTAAACCACAAATGACAACTAGACCTTCTCATTAAGAGCTGTGACCAAACCGCAGAGACTACAAATGATGAAGTGCAACCTAATAAACCACTAAGCAACAGAAAATGCCAGTTAACTTACTTCCAAAATACAAGAACTTATTTATCCTCCACTAAGGTCACCTCCCATCCAGACACCCCTGTTTACTGTGCTCCCATAAGTGGGTTCTCTTATGCCATGGAAAATTCAAGGTGCAGTACAGGATGTCCAAACTGTTGTTTGGGTTGTTTTTAAAAATTGTTTCATTAGATGGGTAAATTCATGCTTCTGTCCAGCTTTTCAACTACATCTCAATAGCAAGCACAAGACATACTGTGGACTTAGGAGTGCAACCATATGATACAAAATATTAGGAAGATGATTCTAATTGACTTAGTACCACAGGTTAAACAAGGACAGTGTTACCATTACAGAGAGAAAATAGGCAACTTTGGTAACATCTTTGCACATACAAATGAGAAAAAGCAACCTAAGGCCCATTTTGTTTATTTATTATTGCCATCTAAGTCATTATGAGATGCTGTGACTTTCCATAGCAAAGTCGCATAGTGCAAATGTCATTAATTCCTTTTCCCTCCTAATGCAAAATTAAGAACATTAAAATGCATTAAATTCAAGACATTATAATTTAAAGGGAGACTTTATAGAGGCTCTTTGGTAGTCAAGGCTATATTGGTATTTCCATTCTATTTTTTAAGTGCTTATAAATCAGCCATAAATGCTACTCATTTTGAAACCTGCTATCCAAGTTTTCAAGCCACAACCGATCATTCATTATATCTTTTCCTGAAAATGTGATTCAGATCAATCTTTCAGCTGGGTAAGGTGAGTTTTGGATGCTGGTGATCTGAAGCAGTGTGCCAGAAGGGTAGAAAAAAGCATTATAATGAAGTTTTAATGTAAAACAGAACTCTTGCTGATTTAAAATAGTGCTCTTTGTAGACTGCAAGAAAATAAAACCAGAATCCAAATAAATTACTATAGTTTCTCAAGCCATAATATACATTTGCAGTTTTTGAAAACAAATTAAGAGCCAAGTCAGTAAAATGGTGAGGACGTCTTTAGCTTACATAACTACTTCACAGCTTCCTCGATCCTACAGCTACGTGGGGAGCTCTGTATCCATCAAAGCTGCAGGCTATGCACCCTCAGAGAACTTTTGTTTTGCATTTTGTTGCCCTACATCTAAGAAAACAGCCACCAATGTTACCTTTCAGTGTCTTCCTAAGCAAGCTTCTTTGTATTTTGAACCACACTACAGGATGGAGGGAAAGAGAGGCATGGATACATTTCTCTTCAAGCTCCAAACAGTCTGTTACAGCAGATCCAGGAATAAAGCTGTGTTGGATGGATTCAAAACCATCTAGCAGCAGTCAGGAAAGGAGAGGATTAGGGCCAACTACAGCACCCTTATTTGTTTGTTTCCTTTGTTGTGCTGCTCACAGACATGCTCAGTCATATGGGAAAAACTTTCTTACTGGTACTTTAAAAGCAAAATCCACTGGACCCACAGATATATTTGCAGTTGGGAAGAGGATATTTGTATCACTCAACTCAGCTTAGATACACATTTTGCAGTCTGACACACCAATGTTCAGGGAATCCTGTTCAGTTCTTATAGTGGACTTCAGGTCAAAAATCACAGGAAATTCATAAGAAAGGGACTGAAATCAAACAAAACATTCTGTCTCACTAAAACTTGTGTGCATATTAATATTCTTTCTATAATTACTATGTATTACTGTTGGCATTAAGAGGCCTCTAAACGAATTTGGTCTCCACTGTACTCAGCGCTGCATGAATGTAATGAAAATAAGGGCCATGGCCAAAGAGCTTACATTTCAAATCCACTGATCAAAGTATATACCAGCAACAATACTCAAACTTTCAGGGCTTATTAACATCAGAAACAAAAAATTAAAAAACCTTCCAGAACTGAGCAAGATGATCTTTTGACTCTGAATCTGGATTAGTGTTCAGTTTGGAAGGAGAAATGTCTTTTAATAAAGTCAAGAACACTTTCAGCTCTCTATGGAGGCATGCATTGAAGTGATTAAAGAATGGCTCTGTGGGATAGCTGGCTTTCAACTGAATAGGTGAAGAATCTTATTCTGAGATCTTTTGAAATGGAACAGGAGTTTGGATAAATTGATTATATTTTTCACAAAAATATAACTCCACAGTTAATTAATAGATTCTGACATAAAAAAAAATAACATGCATGAAAAATAATAGCGTTTCAAGACCGCATTTAATTTTTTTTATAATCTCCATTTGTAAATATCATGTTTATTTTACAAATATATCGATTTGAATTGTTAAACTGTAGAGCTGATCAAATTATTGAGGATATACTCTCTTGTTTAT
Organism: Podargus strigoides; assembly: GCA_028020825.1. Lineage (NCBI taxonomy): Eukaryota > Metazoa > Chordata > Aves > Caprimulgiformes > Podargidae > Podargus > Podargus strigoides. The sequence goes on from CM051621.1 coordinate 15,729,053, forward strand.
AGCCCTTTTCTTTCCTGTTTGTAGTTTACTCTTGATAGTAGTTTTAGCAGATATTAGTTTGTCTATGTACATTTCATAAACTATTTACTTTGTCTTTATGTCACTTGAGGTATTCAGTTGTTTAAAATTATTGTTTCTATTTCTTGCCTGGATGACTGTTTGTTTGTTTGCTTGTTTTAAAATGACTGCTGAATAGTTTTTCTATTACCTTGAGTCTATGAAGTGAGTTTTTAAGCTTGGAGAAGTGGTTATCTTGAGAAAGGTAAATCAGCCTTCAGTAGATATTTTTTTTCCAGAAGAAAAACCTAAACTAAGGTGTCACAGAAAGGTGCAAGAGCTACTCAGAACACAGAATCCTCTTTCCACAGGGAAGTGCCTTCCAATCCCTTCAGGTCACAAGGATTTGAGTATGCCCAGTTTGTTTAAATATTCTCTACCCTGCTCGTTCTGCAAAAAGGACAAGGCTTCCTTGCTCTGAACTTTCCCTTTTGTCTCAAGGACATGGGACTCCTGAAGACCAGTCTTACCAGTAAAGACCATTGTGAAGAAGACATCAAGTACCTTGGCATTTTCCATGTCCTCTGTTACCAGGTCAGCAGCAGATTCACATTTTCCCTAGTCTTCCTTTTGCTGCTAATATACCTGTAGAAGTCTTTCTTGCTGGCCTTCACATCCATCACAAAATTCAATTTCAGATGGCCTTGTCTTTCCTAGCCTCACCCCTACTGGTTTAAACACTGTCTCTATATTCATTCTGGGTGATTTGACCCTGCTTTCAACTCACGTATTCTTCCTTTTATATCTGGGTTTATTCAGGTGCTCCTTGTTCATCTATGCAGGTTTCCTGCCAGTTTTGCTTGCTTTCCTGCTTGTCAGGATGGACCATTCTTGAGCATGGAGGATATGACCTTGAAAATCAACCAGCTCTTCAGGACTTCTATTCTCTCCAGGGCTATATCCCATGGGATTTTTCCAAGCAGGTCTTTGAACAAGACAAAGTCTGTTCTCAAGTTCAGAATTGATCCTGCTTTTTGTGCTGTTCCCTCCTCTTAGGGACCTGAACTCCAAATCTCATGGTCACTGCAGCCAAGGCTGCCCCCAACCTTCATATACCCCACCAGTTCCTACTTGCTTGTAAGTATCAGGTCTGTTAGAATGTCCCCCTTATTGGCTCCTCTATCACCTATGTCAGGAAGTTACCATCAGTTCACTCCAGAAACCTCCTGGATTTCTTGTGTCCTGCTGCATTGCCCTTCCAGCAGATATCGGTATGATTAAGTCCCCCATGAGGACCAGGGATTTTGAACATGAGGCTTCTTCCACTTGTCTGCTTCAGCACTCATCTACTTCTTCCTGATCAGGCTGTCAGCAGCACACACTCACTGCAAAGCCACCCACATTATTATACCCACTAATCCTAACCTGCAAGCTCTGAGCTGGTTCATAGTCCATCCCAGGGCAGAGCTCCATGCACCCCTACAGCTCTCGCGCAGCAAGGGCAACTCCCTGTTATTCCCTCGGATGGTCCTTCTTCAAGAACCCCTATCCCACCATGGCAGTGCTCCAGTCTGACACTCTGATTCAGCCCAGATCTACTCTTGTGTACATGCTGTTAAACAATTGAGCCATTCCCAGGGTTAAGGCACCATAAATTTTTGTCTAAGCTTTATGTCCCTTCATGAATTAAGGCAATTCAGACAGCAAGCAGCATTCTTGTTAACAGTTCATTTTCTCTCCCCTCTCCATCTCCTGTCAGGAAACAGCTTACAGGTCTTCCTGATGGTCTTCTAGAAGAAATCATTGTTACAAAGAGAATTTTACAAACAATAAATTCTAAGGGGGTTGAAAAAAAAAAGACTTTGAAGTGTTGTTGCAGAACATGAAGTCAACAAATGGGAAATTTTACTGCTGCACAAGCACTCTCACTTATTGTCTTTCCTGGTCCTGGGCTAACAGTAGTGGAGTGAAATGAGTGTTGTTTACACACAATTTCCATCATGGTTTGGGTCAGTTCTCCATTTCTGGAGGGTGAGTGCTCTTCAGAAGATGTTTATTTCACTGCTAGCTGAGTCATTACCATTTGCTGATATGACCTCTACCTGAGCACAGCACGCTCAGGAAACACATTCTGGCCACTTCTTACATCCGCATGCCGAATGTAGACTCTACTGACTTCATATTTCAAACTCTGCACTTGGAAATCTAGAGATATTTATGACTGGACAACCTTTTGAGGGGGATTAAATACACATTGTTGCACAGTTAAGCTGTTCAGTACTGAATGTTCCAAGAAATTGTGGGAGTAAATATTCAACCTATACCATCTCCTTCATCATACATCAAAGCAAGCCATAAATAATTGACCTACAAAACATCCTCAATCTAGTTAGAAAAGGATGGCTAATTGCAAATAGCCAGCTAACAGAAAAGCACTTTTCTGTGCAGAGTGTTCCCAGCTGCTTATCATCCACCATAAGGCACAAGCAAAGCTCTCTACACCCAGATGAGGGTAACCTCTTGACTCACAAAGTGATGGGCTGCACAAACCCCACTCACTCATCCACATCACCAGCAAGGGAATGTCTACTCACTGCTAAGAACAATGACAACTACATCTATCCCAGAATTCTGTACTTGCTTACTGTGTTAACAACCTTGCACACATGTATTTTACCAAGGTTTATAGCTGTCTTGATTACTGTACAGAAAATACATCTTCCTGGATCTTTTTCAAATACATGAAATTCACCTATGATCATGAACATGGAAAACAGCAAGGAGTGTTGCAATTATCACAGAATTATCAAACAAAAAACATAATTTCATTGATGTCAGCATCCAACCATCTGCCATCACCAGGATATGTTTTTTTAGAGAGAAGAAAGACAATATTCTTCCTTTGCCCCTCACTGCCTATTAACTTGCAACCTAAACCCCAACGTTGGCAATTCTTCTCATCATAAAAAAAGCTTATTGCAGAAATCTTTAATTCTCTTCATATAGCATAAGAGCTCTAGCAGTGATATCTGTAAGAAAACTTCAGAAAACATGTATTGCAACATTGCTTTGGACTCTCAAGCTGCATACCTGTCCCTCTGAGACTGGCTTGACAAGTAAACAGAAAAGCAAGATTAATAAGTGAGCAACAAGTAATTTGTACACAATAGTGGAATGAAGCCTATCTAGTAACATCAACTGTTTACTGAATGCTCCTGTGAAGACAAGTCAAAACATACAAAATAAATGTTTAATATTAATTAATGTCTACAGCTTTTTTTCTGACTGACTACAAAGGAATGCCATTTAAAGTGGATATATCTAACCAGCTGAACTCTGCAACTCTGCTGGTTTCTTGTACAATATGTGGTAATACTAAACTGCTATTTTGTCTTGTTTGATCTTCAAGTTTTAAGCAAGAGAAAGGATCATGAAAGAATTTTCAAGCATTTTTTTGTCTTTTAATTCAGTCAAACTTTCTGCTCTATAGATTAAATTATTCACAGCAAATTGTGCACATTCAGATGTCAAAAAGTCATCGTCTAAATAACAAATTTAAAAAGGACTTTGCAGCCATTCTCATGACATATCAGAGGCATCCTGTACCCAGGCAGGAGTGATCATTCCTTTTCAAGTAACATTTGCAGCTGAACTCATCTCATTCTTTAATGACTTTAAAGCTACTTGATGCTCTAAATTCACAGGTATTAGATGGTCTTCTTCTGTTTTAAAATCTCTCTAGATCTGATTAAATGGCATTCCCAGCTGAAGTCAGTTAACTGAACAATACATGGGCCTCTTTACCCCAACAGTGCACTCTGTCAAAAAGATCCTTCAAAAGGGGTGAAGAAGAGTTTTTAGGTATTGTCTTCATTTTGTTTGTTGGATTTGTTTTATTCTTCAAAGTTAACCTAAATACTGGACAGAAAATTCAAACTGATGAAACAACAGAGATTCTTCTCATTCCCCCTGAGGATACTTTGGTTATGGTAGCTGCATTGGTACAGCAAGCTACCGGTCATCCTGAGGCCAACCTGAAGATGTGCAGATGTTTCAGATAGGGCACATGGAAGCACAAGATCAACATGGGCAATCACAACTTCTGCACGCCCTCTGAGGACCAAGCAACTTAGGACACCTCCAGGTATAAGTAGGCTGCCTGTAGGCTGACTATATTGCAGCTCTGGAGACAGGTGATGGGCTGGCATGCCAACTTCATGGCCCCTGGAGACTGGTCTTATTGAGAAGTGCAAGCATATGCACATGCACTTCCCTAATGCTTGAGAGTATGCTGGGCTCATAAGAAAAAACATGTAAAGCAAACCTCCTACCCAGAAGAATTTATGATTTAAAAGACTGGATGGACATTTCAGAGTGTTTTATATCCTGGGACAGGTTGGAGGGAGAGGGGAGAATGTGAAACAAATACAGGGTGAAAAAAAAATATTTCCCATTAATCAGTTTAAGGGCATACAGTTACATCCACATGTCATGGATGCTTAATGTTTGTCTCTAAATAAAGTATTTTTATGGAAACATGGCCAGTTAGGCAGCTACCTGGTCATCTGTGGATGAAAGCACCTGATTTATGTGAGTACACTAGTCATTCACACACGTAAATTACACAGTTACTCACACAATGCTTGACGGGGTTTGAATGTCCAGGTTCCAGTTTGCAAAGAACTGGGGGAGGCCTCTGGACAAATAATTGATAAACAATAAAATCCTTTTGATGTCGGATCCCAAGGAGCTGGGGATGTCCATGCAGCTGTACAAGGTTACTCACAGGCAGCTGAGAGAGGATCTGGCCCAGGATACCCTCCTGCTGTCTCCAGCTGTGGCTCCAAAAGGCACACAAAGAGAAGCAGAGCAGAAGGCTTACTCTATTTATCAGTCTTTTCCTGTATCCCATAAGTCCATGTTTTTCTCATAGCCCTGTCTAATTTTGAATAAAACACAAAATGATCTCCCAAATTAGACCAATCAATACACAGAAAGCACTCTAACCACTCTGTCTGTGCCTGACCTGTGCCTGAATACTCACTGTTATATTTAGCTCAACCATTTGCAAGTCTGTGATGTTGAACAAACGGTCTACTTTCCACCAGTTTTGCAAAGTGCTCCTAAATTTAACTCTGAGTCAACACTGTACGACTGCACATTTAAGTTAACCTGCATAGTCAGCTTATAAATTTTTAAGAAGCTTTCCCTTCACTAACTGTGAATGTAAATGCAAGGTGTTTAAACAAAGACACTAATTTGTCAGTTATAACAATGCAGCTCTTTGGCTACTCCTGACTGCTTGAAATGTGCATTTTCTATTAACATTAGTGGAGAAAAATAACAAAAAACTATGTGTAAGATGCAGAATAAAAATCAGAAAGCCAGGACAAAGTCTGGAGTAACTTGTCGTACTTCCAGCACCATCAGCGGTGCTATGCCCATTTTTTGTAGCTGAAGATCTGGCTGGTAGTTTCTACATCCTCAAGATACTTTTGTGATGTGTGATGCATACAATCTATTCATCTAGTGCTGACTTTCTTTTGATGTGAAACAATGTTAATATATTGTCTTGCTTTCACTCTGCTGACATGCTTCCTGTGCAGTCAACAAGTTTTGCATAGTGCTCATTAGTACTAAAATTATTTATGGGTCTTCATAAGCATAGGCTTGTGTTAGAAAAAAACAGAAGCATTGTAATTGCTTCTAGTCTTGACCTACAATGCAGACAGAAGAGAATAGCATTATTTAAGAAAAATTTTGGGAAAAAGGCAGAATTAGGTAAATTAAATAATGGATATTCCATGAAAGACCCACGTGGAAAAAAAGGTCAAAAATACATGTGGAAGAAAGAGATTAAGGAAAGGTTTAGGGTAGTGATGCCACATTTGCTTAAAGTAACAGTTTACCCAAAATCAACTAGCATGTTTTACACAAGGTCATATCTAGAATCACAAAAAAGTGAGCGAATACTGTATGTCTGGGAGCCTTCTCTCTTGCAGTAGTAGTAGCATTGTGTACTGAGCATGTTTGTGGGATCTCTGGTAAGAACTGAGGCCCCATTGAATCAAATGTTGTATAACAATGGCCCCACACCAGTGGTTTTGTAATTAAAGAATCAGAATGGATACACCTCTACTCCCAACACATGAGCCTGGGACTGGTGGGTGCAAAATCCACCACCTCAACTCTTACACTTCCTGCTCGACTTCCAGCAACTGATGACTGCAACAACTACAAAAAGTAGACTCTGCCCTTGCCTTGAATCCTATTTCAAATAATTTTTCATGTCAAATAAATGGGTCATTTCTTCTAACACAATATTACCCATCAGTTGTCTCAGCCACACCTATTCTTACCTAATGTGTGCAGTCTTTCAATGAACTCCAGTCTTATATTTTAAATCTACACTCACTGACAGAATTTAATTAAATCTTTTTTAATTATTATTAATTATATGCATAGTCTAAGATGAGAGATGCATGACAGAAAACAAGCATGGACTTCAGTAACCTAGATAAAGTTCCTTGGCATATATGAAAAGCAGAGGAAGAGAAAGTATAGATGCATACATTTATTCTCTTGTTCATGTCCAAATTTATGCTTAATGAACTAAAAAGTCCTCCAACCATCTTGAAGAGGTACTCACCTGTTCTAGTTCTGAGATGATCCACTGAAGTCAGCTGGATATTGCACTGAAATACTTACAAGGGAACAAACCCAGATTACCCCCTATCAGGATGCACACATTGAGAAAAAAAAGGCCTTGGTTGTCTGCTAAATGAGCAGAGGGAGAGAAGATTTACTTTTAGAATAATTACAAAAAAAATTTTCACATACCTTGTAATCCAGAGCCCAGGGAAATCCTAGGGATCCTAGGTCTCGCTTGAGATCAGCTGAGGCAGTACTACATTGGGTACATCAGCAAGCAGCAAAGGCACCTTCATTAGCATTGATGTCACAGCTGCATTTTCAAAGTTCCCAACCATCTTCTGCTTACCGTACTTTAATTTGCCACAGCAGAGCTGTCTCAGAGCACACAAACCAGATCTCTTTCAGCTGAAGCTAAACCCAAAGATGTACTCCAGCCACTAATGAGCATTCAGTCTACAGAACCAGGCTATAGCTAGCATGAAGTCCCTGAAACCAGACATAGCGCAGAGGTCGGTGCAGGTTGTTTCACTCAGCAGATCCACTCCTAATGGAGCACACTACTTGCTAATGTAGAAAGACTCACGTTCAACCACTGCACAAAGGGACAATGACAAGTGGGGACAAGGCTGATTATAGTCAGCCAAAACCAACTGTCAAGCCCTAACAAGCTTGTGATGAAGCACAGCTAATGTAATTATCACCTTAGGGTCCACAGAGAAGTGCACTGATAGAGTAGAAGACAAATGGGCTAGTAAGCAAGAGTCAGACTTGAGTAAAAAGCAAGGATTTCCAAACTGAAGGCTGTGATCCAGTCAGCTGCATGGCGACAGTGAGAAAAACTGCAGTAAGTCAAATTACAAGGTAATGCAGCCAAAAGAGGAGTGTAAGAGAGCAGTTACTCAGGCAAGGAACCCAAAGCCCATAGTTTGTGCTACATAAATAGACAATGGTAGTTCCTTAACAACTTTGATAGAAAAAACTATTAGGAGAGCCATCTTTCTTGAACTTCTTCCCTTTTCTGTCTTTCCTCTGATCTCCTATTACATTTTGTCATGAAGGCTGTAAGGTTTTTTCTACAGTTCCCAAGACATGAATGATGGGGTTTTCTGTTGGCATTATTAGTGAACCACACATGAATTCATAACAGCTTCCACGTCCAAAGGAGATGACATAAGAAATTAGCCTCACACAACATCTCTTTCCTTGATGTCTGATACCATAAACCTGTTACTTCCCTCGTGGATCAGAGGTCTTTGGGGAAAACCAAAGTGGACAGGAATTTCAATGGAAAGAAAAAAGGTACAGTTTCTACTGAAGAACTTTGTAGACTTTTTTCTTACATTATAAAGAAGACAAGAAAACAAACGCTAAAGCATCACGTTTGTAGGTCACCTTTAAAGAGTAAATAACAAATAATTATACATACTCCATCATACTGAGTTCTGCATATCACGTTGGTGTTCCTCAGTTCATCTGTCTTTCACACTGAGGGGACTCATCCATCAGCTAGTCATCAACAAGCCTGTCATATGGGGGTGATAGAAGTTATCTTCAAGGTAACTCACTGACACTACTTAATTAAATATCTTGAAATATTGCATATTATTTTCCTGTGCCACCACTGGAGACAATGGTAATTACATAGTGATTCCCACAAACACTTTATGAATCCTCAATTATTGTGCTACCAGCCAGATTTGACATTATTACTGCTAGATTGTAATGAATTATTTGTAGTTAAATATCTGAAATATTCAGACACCTTTTCTGTTTATAAATTATCCAAGATTATCCATTCTTCAAAGTTATTCAGATTATTTTTGAAAAGTATCCAATGACTAGGTGTTTAAAAATGCCTGATGATTTTGACTGGGTAATTTCCAAGGCAACAAAAACTTGCAACACATCCCAAAACCACATCCAGCATAAGTGCCACAGATAAATATATAAATATTACAGCTTAATAAGTGTCCATACTTACTAATAAGTATTTGATCTTATAAGCATTCATAAGAAGTATGGATTTAGGGACATGCATTCCTCACATTTCCATTATCTTCCTTCCCAAAGGGAATATAGATGCAACAAGTGGTGTTTCGTAAGGCAAATGTGAGGCTTGTTTGTCAGTCTATCAGTAGATGCACTCCCCTTTGCAGGTTGTAGCATCTGGAGCCCACTTGAGGATTCACAAATTTCTGGATTTCCAGTGATGACAGTGGTTCACATTTCTGCCTGTCCAATGCCTTCATGAAGTTTCAGTGCAAACCAGAACCTCCTGGTTGCTGACAGCCATAAAACACTTTTGAAAATATCATAAATACTCTTGTACCACTAAAAAACAGAGCACTTGCTGAGAATTATTTAATATGTCCATTCTACTTGCCACACCCTGTTTATACGTGGATCCTATTTCTGACCATGCAATTTATTGATATTGTATTATGTTTGTTCTAAATGGATCTTGCAATTTCTCCAGAGCTTTCTTCCTGCTGTGTCTTCCACTGATGAGTGCCATTCAACCCAGGATGCATCTCAGACAAGGCGCTTTCTGGGAAGACTAGCAATGGTATGAGGGAGTTCAGAGAGACATTAGCAGACATGGAAAACATACAACTTACTTAAAAACTTGGAAATAGTTTTGTGTTCCAAAAAATTCAAAATCTCATTTTATCCCCTCGTTTTCACTAATTATAATTGCAGGACATAAATCCACACTAGTGTCCCCCAGGGCCTCCTCCAGATATTTTGCTTCCATATGCTGTGAGGCTATTTTCTCCTTTTAGTTTCTATCTCTCTTATTCTCTCTACCTTCTGCTATTTGCTCTACCACATCTCTGCTACGCTTTGGGTCTCAGCGGACTCTCCCCCTCCAGTTCTTTATTTGCTTTAATATGCTCCTTGACTGAAAAAATGTTATCTGGTTTTCTCCACTTCCACTAATTTTCTTCTCCTCTTCATCCTAAACATCACTATTTCCTGAAGCACATTGAGTCACCTGAATATTTAACTGCCAGTATAAAGCCTCACCTAAGTACTTCATATATTTTTTTCTTTCCCTTTTTCAAACGGTCTGGTGTTTTTCTGCTTCATGTCTGAACTACCAGTTTAAATAAATACATCTCAACTACTGTTGACTTTGGCTAATGAGGATATTGAGACACACCCGTTTACACACCTGTTTACCCATGGACACTACACCACAGAGTAATTGATATGGGTATCTGCTGTCCTGATCCCTCAGCCAGGAATTGTGAAGTCCAGCCATCACACTTCACCAGACCCTGAACACGGCTTACGGGGCTCTCTCTGACTTTCATGAATATTACCCATCCGTGGAAATCTTTAAGACACAAAAGACATTTTCCTGAAAGTTATCTTCTAGATGTGTCCTGTGCTAAACCAGTCACACTCTGTGTTCGTAATCCCAGTACCTTTGCCATGGTGTCTGCTTCTACTTTACATAGTGCACCATATTGCACTTTTCCTCCTGACATTTTATGTTATCAAGTGGTATAAGCTATGATGAAATATCATCATTCAAATACAGTAGCAGAAAGAAACCAACTCCAAACATGAGCTGACTATGGAGTTACGCAGAAAATACCCCCACTTTATCAGCAAATAGTGGAAAAATAGTTGATAATTTATGTCATAGCATACAAAGTCTCTGAAGTCATACGTTATTCATGGAAAAAGTCATCTACTATGTGTCTTTAAAGAAGACATGTTAAAAAGTACAGTGTTAAAAATAGATGGCATTTTATTGGAGATCATAATTATTTTAAAAGTTGGCAACAGGGCTTTTTAGTTCCTAAAATGACCTTTCAAGATGAAATGAGGAAAAGAAAAGCTACTCTGAGGAAGAAGCTATGAAAAACTCTAGGGCATAAAGAAAGCATTCAACTTTAATCTGAATTTTAGTATATTCTCCAATAAGAACAGAGGCCAGTAAAATCACATTCAGAAGTATTACTAAATAGCAGTGTAGCTCTGCTGAATGACACAGCCTTTGGAAACTCGTTGAGACCAAAATGGTCATGACACATCTGTAATTTGGAAATCTAAACTTCGCCTGGGCAGTAAACAAGAAATGCACAAATATACTGAAGATCATAAACATGACCAGAAGGCAATCCCTGACTACCATTTACATGCCTAAGTGTTGCTACATATATTGTCAGTAAACAGATTTGCTTTCATTTCCCTTAATCAGTGTTCATTCTTCTACTTACTTTCCTCCTAAGCAAAGACCACGCAAAAATATTGATAGCGTTACACTTTAAATCAACAGTAACAGCATAATCAGAGCTGGACAAATAATTAGCCAAATTTATGCAGGAAAGCAGTTAGTAATTCTGAATTACCTTTTGACTCCCCCCTCCCCACCCTTGCTTCTTTTTTTCTGTGGTATACAATGTGTAGACAGTCTCTGGTACAGATGCTGGAACCCAGGTCTACGGCATTTGCTGGGTGAGATCTAAGGGAGGATGAACGAGAGAAAGCATGGGCTGCAGGTAATCACAGTGCTATGCAAAGATATGATGCCAACTGATTACTTTATCCTTTACCTTTTTTCTTTACCTGCCTAAAGCACAGTCAGCTCCTTAAAAGTATTGCAGAAGAGGTAGGACTGGAAGAGGATTAACAATAGGAGTTAGTGAGTTCCCCTGTTAAGGCCGACTCCAGGAAAGTGTCCTTGTTCAGAAAGGATGTTAAGCACCTTGTTAAATCCTGTTGAGGCTGGTGGGACTGGAAAAAAAGAAATGCTTAAAGTTAAGCACATTGTTAAATGCTTCCTAGAGTTAAGTTTTTACTGCTTTTCTGACTAGTGCCTTGTTCTTGGAGGCCATTTCATTCCTCAGGGGCAGTGTAAAAAGAGGCACAAGGCTCTTGCCTCTACAAGGGGGGGATGACTGTTTGCCCAAGTGCACTTCTCCACTGTGATAGGCAAGCTCCAGCAGAGAAACCAAGTATTCTGTATTTCAGAATATTTATTCACATTTATTCTCATGTTTATATTAAACAAATATAAATCAATGCATTAATTAAACAACTGCTTTCCTTTGGGGCAGTTGTCTCTTGTTTACTGCTGCCTAAATAGGAAGTAGGAGCTCCATAACACAGTGCCTTCAAAAATGGACGAGAGGAACAGAGGTGCAATGGGCAACCCACTGTCTCCAAAGACAGCTGGCTTAAAGAAAGATAAATCTGGGACACAATCAGCATGTTCAGCCTCCTGCCAGATAGCTAAAAGGGACTAAATTGTCTAGTGAATGCCTAATATCCCTATTAACTGCAATGATCATGGTGGCAAACTCTATGCCAGCAGTAGAAACAATATGCAGGCAGTAGGCACAGCATGTGTGGCTACAAACAGATATTACAGCACCAAAATAATACCTTTAACATCTGCCTTCAAAAAATACCACAAATTCTATATTTTATTATTCATAGGAAATATCCTTGATGAAAGAGTATAAACATGGCTTTAATGCAACAATATTGCTTTGTCAGCTCTTGGTAATAGGTTTAATTGTAACTCAGGAAAGCCACAAAAACAAATCAAGGTTTTTGTGTCCTTTTGCATTCAAATGAGATTTCCAGCAGCTTAAATTCCAGTGTATGGTGGCTGCACATTGAATCATTAATTACTTAAGTAGGTAGCACAGTCTAGCTCTCTTCTGGTAGAAAAAAAATTATATCAGATAGAAACCCTAAGATGTGGTTTGTATCTTTTTAAAGAAATCCCATCTGTTAGTTTTCACTCCAGAACATACAGAAATGCTTGCCTGAAGGGAAATAAACCCCCTAAAACTAAAAATGTCATTGCAGTAGTAGAAGATGGGCTTACCTCCCACTATGTTTTAAATTCAGTACTGCAGTTCTGGCCCTCAAACCCATCTTGTGCAGTGACAGGTCTGAACTGCAATATTGAACTTACACAGGCTTGGGGACCCAAAACTTTATGTTCCTTAGCATAGGTCAAAGCACAGCTAAAAACGATGCCTATAGGGAGTGGTTAGGAAAAAAGGGCAGATGAAAGCAAAAGGGCACTTAAGCTCTGTGCCAGAACATGAGGCTTTGACAGTATAAGGAAAAAGTTATCATTTAGAACAAAGAAGAAAGTTTCTCCTGTTATTTATGTTGGTGTCTGTGCCAGGGAGAGCACTGAGCACTCAAAGCTCTCTACACTAAGCACTGTTTAAACACCCAAGAAGACAGTCCCATCCTTGGAACGTTTTCAGTCTAGGGCCTTTCCTCATCTGCCTTTCACAAATATTGTAAAGTTATGCCTCCTCTTTTAATGCCAATGAAGTGGTGTCAAACTAGCTAAAGCAAAATGCTTGCTGTGCTTACTATCCCTTTCAGAATACATTTTATAATCCATAACAATAAAGTATAATTTATGCATTTTTATCAAACTCCACATTATTTTAATAACATCTGCAAATATCGGATTGCAATACGTTCTGGGAGATATTGTTTTGCCCTGAGTTCATAAAATGTTATATTTTTCAGTTAAATCTCCTGCCACAATTTCATCTGCAGTTACCAGTAATTCTTTATCTATTTTGCCAGATCTCGTTTCAAGTGTTAAAGGTTCTCAAAGCCAGATGATATGCAAAACTTTCTTCAGTTGGCTGTGAATATCAATTTAAAGCAAGACAGAACCAATAACCATGGTTCATTTACCATGTTTCTTTCACAAAAGGACATACGTAAAAGAGACATCAAGAAAATCAGTCTTTTCGTAAGGTAATTTATTTAAGTAAACCCAACCCTGATGGAGGACAGTGCCCAAACATAAGCTGTTCCAGCCTTTCTATAGAATATCCTAAAAATGATTTCCCACTGAAATATTGACTATGCACCATTCTCAGGAGCATTCACTTCTTTCACAAGGGAAAAGCAGGCACCTGGAGTAATCACATGGAACAATTTAGTTTAACTGAATAGGTGCGTCCTTCACCCCTGCCCAAATTACTGCTGTGCCTCTGCAGTTTCTCACACTTTCGTGCACTGCTAGGACACCCAGAGAATATCTCCTGTTCCTCGGTGTGGCAGTAAGCTGAGCTGCTCCAGGGCCCTTCCTCGATGCATTTAGGCAAAATTTGTCTGTCCTCCCGAGCTCCTGAAGCGGATGGTGAAAAGTGACTGAAGTCGATGACTATTTGTAAAGGGACCAGGTCATTTCCATGAAAGATACTGATAGTCTGTGGTTCTGTTCAGATGAAACTATCTGGTACTGAAAGCATGCTGCTCTTGAGTCAGTGCTTTGGGCAATGGGATTTTCAGCAAAACCAGCATAGAAGCCAAACTTACTTTTGCAATGAAAACCTGCCCAGAGCAAGGAGCTTACCTCTGTGTTCTTGAGCAAAATTCACTGTCCTCAGGCTGCTTTACCAGGGAATGCTCAGAACTGAACAGATTCACCCTTTATTTGGGGATATCCAGCCTGAATTGTTTAGTGAATCTATCAGGAATTTCCTTATCATAAGTCAATTAAGAGTCCACCAGACCCTGACACAAGAGGCCTGTGACATGCTAGAATAACACTACGTATTAAATATCAGTTCTTGACAAGTACTGAGCCCTCTTTCCATATCTAGAGCTGATGTTTTCAGTTACTTACCTGCATTTCTAGAGGGATCCATGCCTTGTATCACATTGAAAGGACACACGCTTTTCACTCCTGTCTCACTTCCCTGACTTACCATCACTATCTGACACTGCAGTAACCAAGAACCGTACTCAAGGGACTAGGTGTTGTCTCCACGCTAGTGTGCATACATTGAATTTGCACACAGTAATTAAGGAAGGATTAGCTGCTAGTTTGCACTAGCTACTGAGACAACTTCAGAAAATAAGCTTTTTATTATAGAGGCAGTTAAAACAGCTGTGTTGCTTTACGACTCATACGCAAACAAGTATAGGAGTCTTCATTGTTGTAGTAGAAACCATAAGAACTATAAAGCTAATGTTATCTTCAAGGAAACTATATTAGGAATTTTTGAACCACTGAAAATATAAGAATGTTACATTTCTTTGCCCTTTAAAACATATGCTCCACATTTCTTTCATTCTTCTGAATAATAAAAGTGCACACATAAATATGTTTATAAAGAGGTAATTCCATCCCTGGGTTCTGAGGCTTATAAACCAAGGTAAATTTGCTTTCCTTGTTACAAACATCTTATGATCAAGTTATACAACTAGACATAGTTGAACACATATGTCTGGTTAAGCCCATTTAAAATTAGTTGGGCCTAGGAACACATATTTGGAATGTACTGTTGGTGTCCAAAGATGTAAAGTTATAATATCCCAATGGTATAAACAGAGAGTAGGAATTTATATCGGGCAGTATACTACAGTAAGGTCTCATAGGCAGAGAGCAGGAGTAGGTTAAATAGTGGAACAGTGCTAGGGGAGGCCAGGTGAAAGATGAGCTTATGAGGTGACAGCTCTGTATTGCCTAAGCTTACCTAGATGTGGATGGAGAAAATATTTGTTTCAAAGGGGCCTTCAGTATTTCAAAATGTATTTGTGATCCTAAACAGCTTTCCACTGGCAAGAAGGCAAGGCCAGCACCAGGGTAACCTACCAGGAACACCAGCTGCCTCAGAGAGAGGACCATGTAGAAACACCCACCAGGAGGACACACAGAATTCAAGGGAGAGGGGGAAAACTTGAACATATGTACATATAAATGCTCATATGCACACTGCCAACCATAAATGGCCTCCATTGTTCCTGACCTGCTCCTTTATTCCCACCATAAAAAAAAATTATGAGACCCAACTTTCATACAGTATTTTCAGAAATTTAATAGAGCATACAGATTAAACTCTAAGGGACAAGCACTGGTTTCAGATACACCCAGTGAAACCCCATCTGAGAACAGAATTTGGCTCAGATTCAGCAGGCAAATGAAAGGTTTTTTTCCACTTTCAGAAGAAAACCAAGTATGTAAAGTTTATAGGCACTAGTAGGAGAATAAATCAATTTAAGTCCATGTCACACCATTCTTTACAGTTTTGTAACAAGGTGTACTTTGTTAGATTTTAATCTGCATACATTTGAGACAGCAAAGCTCTTCAAAATCATCTTTTAATGGCATCGCAATTTATAGACAGTAACTAATTTCAAACTTCATAGCACTTGGCTTTTATGATTATTTCAAATCATTTAAATGCAAATGAATTTCCAGAGAGAGAAAACATCAAATGCCCTTGAGTGGCAACATGTAATAGAACTGCGAGCAGAAATCACAGTAGGAATTTGAAGCAGTCTGATAGGGTTTGACGGGAGGTCTGTATAAAAGTGTTTGACTAAATCCAATTTACATTTCATTTCACATTATATTCTATTTACCCATTTTGTCATTTTACTATGACTTATTTACTTAATCCTGCTCTGAAATCCAATCTACTATCAAGAGCAAATATGGAATTCTGGTCAGGATAGGACTTACAGCTATTTTGCATTTTAGGACAATGATAATATAGTTTCTAAAATAGAGCTAGCTCTCTTTTCCCTTGCAGTTAATAATGCTACAGCACCGTGCAGCCAAAAACATTAGTGCATGCCTTAAATAATTACATTTCTTTCAAGCTAAGCAATTGTTTGCCTACTGACAGAGTAATATTTCCTGGGAGGCATTGCTAAGCTGCAGTACATACAAATATTTGGACACAGAGTGCTGAGAAAGATCTGAACTATTCTTAATGTGATTGCACTCAGAAGGACGAGAACCATTCTGGAACTCCCCAGTCACTGGAACACAGGAAGTTCCATCTGAACACGAGGAAAAGCTTCTTTACTTTGAGGGTGGCACAGCACCGGCACAGGCTGCCCAGAGAGGTGGTGGAGTCTCCTTCTCTGGAGATATTCAAAACCTGCTTGGACATGATCCTGTGTGATCTGCTCTGGGTGAGTCTCCTCTGGCAGGGGAGTTGGACTAGATGATCTCCAGAGGTCCTTTTCAAACCCCACCATTCTGTGATTCTGTGTGATCCTCTGTACATCTCTGCTCTGAAGAAGGGCAATATCCAGTGACCAGTCAGGACCTAATTTCTCCACACACTTTTCCCAGGCCCAATATCTGAATGAAAAAGCAAAATTATATTACAAACTCATTAATTCAAGCAAAAGCTACATAACGTGTCCTGAAGACCGCCTAGTCTGCATGAGAAGAGAATGAGGGAACAACATGAGTTTGTGTTGCTGCTGACATTTGAATATTTTATTTCCTAGAGATCAACTGCAGTACTTACATATGCAACAAAGTCTAAAATTTAGATCTCACGTGCTTCCAAAATCTGTATTTTTAAAGGCAACAGAAGACACAAATACCTTCAGATTCTTAGAGCTATTCATTATTCTCTGCCACACTTCCAGCAACATATACATCGTTTGCAGAAATCCATGAATATTTTCATTTCTTATCAGACATAAATTACTGATACAGCTGGTACAATGTTTGCTGGTGAAAACTCCTATAGTTGAGTAAACTGAGTAATGGATTTGAAGGAAAATAGGAGTAAAATATTGTGCTCGTGATAGAGAGATTACTAAAATTGTGCTATTCCAACAGCAGCCAATTTCACAATCAAGATGTCTTTTCTACAGCAAAGGCAATTTTTATATGCTTTCTGCACATAAATGTCACTATTTTGTTTATTATATGCTTCTTTTTCATTTATTTCATTAATTTTGTGTACACTCTGAGAAGAGACTTCTAAGGAGGTACATTTGTCCTCTGTTTTGAGCAATTTGTCTTTTGCAAGGGCGATGTAACTGCATAAAAGCAATAATACA
Organism: Podargus strigoides; assembly: GCA_028020825.1. NCBI lineage: Eukaryota > Metazoa > Chordata > Aves > Caprimulgiformes > Podargidae > Podargus > Podargus strigoides. Next base: position 15,746,525 of record CM051621.1, read on the forward strand.
TGGCCTTTTATCAAAAACTTATCAATGCTGTTCAAACAACTAGGCAGTTCATTAGATTTGAATAAGTTAACTGCTGGGTTAGCTTTGGACCTACAGTTTATCAGGTTAGACACTGGGTATTTTTTTGCATTTTTCAAACTTCATGGAAAGAGTTACTCAAAAAATGATTCATATATCAACTGGTGGTGATCAAACAGTACCAAACCTCTAATAAAGATCTTGAGACTTTATTACGGAGTACACCTCTGCCATCAACTAATACAGCTCCACCAGGTCCCCAGCTGGCTCCCAGGTCTTGGTAACTGAATGCCGTTGATTCACTGGAGTGGGTTTGCTCACAAGTTCTGCCTGGAAGGTTTCCCTCTGAAAAAAAACCCAGCGTGCAGTCTGGGGGAATAGTCTCTTCCAGAGGCCACTTCCAGGCTGCAGGAAGTTTTATTCCCAATTCCCTGGTCTTTCCATGCAGTAGGAGAGACATCAGTCCCTTCGCCAGAAGGTTACGCAGCACAAAGACCATAAAGGGCATCTCCTCGAGGACACCTCTGAATCCTGACCTCAGTCTCGCTGGCTTCAAATAGATTCAGGTTTCTCTCAGGTCTGTGGTGTTATATCCCTTGCACACTGGTACCACTCTGCCGCCTTCAGTGAAGCTGCCCCAGGTATTTGCTCTGTACGTAAAGCCAGGACCCTCGCAGGCAGGTGAAGTTTCTCAGTGGAGAGCTCAAATCCACTGCAAGAAACTTTTATAACTGCAGAAAAAAACTTTAATAAATAAAATAGGTGGAACTTAAATCAAAACCAAAATCTGTCAGGAGACAACATAACCCACATTTCCTTATTTACACACAGTACTGAACCCGCTTTTTAATTTCTCCCTCCTCCTACCACTTTTCTTTCTTTGAAGCAGTGGTTATATGGAGCTTTCAGTAATATTTGAAAGTCCCTATTTTAACATTTATTTCCTTTTCTGTAATGGAATAAAGCTTTTTCTTCCTGGAACTGTTGCTACTATTTTCTGAATTTAAATATGGATGCTAGATGGTAAAAGAAATAATATAAGCTTTCACTGTGAATTAGAAAGTGCAAATAAACCCTAGACTTTAGGCATCACACTTCATATCCTTGCAGTACACTTACGAAGCACTACTGTTAATGTAAGAACAGCTGCTTTGCAGACAACTGATACAATTCTTCCAAACCTGCTGAATGCACCCCCTGCCCTTGGACACCTCATTATCGATAGGTTGTTTTATGTACGACATAACCGCTTTGAACAAGTTCTATATTTTTAAAGAAAATACTTCAGTGCCTCTTATATCCCAGGAAAGAAGAGGGAAAACACAACAATAATGCAACTGAATTGTAATCTTCAAAAAGTAGAATGTCTGAGAGACAAATCTCTATTTTTATGACTGGAAAAACAATAGAAAGAGAGGGGAAGATGTGACAGCGGTGTCTCTATCCCACAGATTAAATATGAGGTGATAATAACACAGATTGAAAGGACGTGTATTGTGTCAGGGCCAGAACTGAGCAAGTGTCCTAGCTCACCACAATGTGAGATCGAAAATAAGGGACAGATTTCCATGCAGGACATATGTACACGTCCCATAAGTATACTGCATCATTTACAAAATATTCATTAGCATTTCAAACTGACATGAAAATTATTAGCTTGAGTAAAATATCAGTGTGTTGCTCCTCATCGTAAATATTTCTGCAGTGAAAAGACTACTGAGATTATGAGCATCTCACAGAAAAGTTACTCACCTAGAAAAAAATTACAATTAACATTTTAAAAAATACATTATATACAAAATCTAGTTCTGTTGTATACATGTGTGACTCCACACACACAAAACTAGGTATTTAGGATAAGAATTAATATTCTGTATCCAGCAAAATATTCAACATTTTCCTCCAGTATAATCATCTTTTTAAATAAGTTAGGACCTTTTTGCAGGTCAATCACAGTTTTCAGACAAGCTGTAATTTAAATCAGCTCCATTCTGCATCTAATATGGATGTTTCACTGGAAAATAATTAAAACTAACCACAGTACTTGCAATTCTTTGCCTGTCAGAAACAGACCACTGTTGTGCATGCACATCACTAATCTCAGGGAAGGAAACCTTGCAGAAAAGACAAGGAGGTGACAAAGTAATTGCCCACAGTGGGTGATTGGAAGAGCTGTAATAAAGAGGCGCTCCCTGCTCATGCTACCTGCATCTCTCCTGAACTCCTCCTATTCGATGACTCACTTTCATTGCCTACACCGCCCTTTAGGCTAATAGTGGAAATAGATAACTCTCCTGGCAAGCAACAGAGAACATATCAGAGCTATCGACTGTATCTCTACTTTTTCAACAGCAAGGTGGTTCAGTTTGTTCATCAAAAGAGTCTCAGCTTGTGTAATCTCCTTTATCAGCTCTGCTTCCCTCTCAGACTTGCAAAGACTGCGGCTCCTTAAATTGCTGCCTTCATCTAAGCCAATGTAGTGCATATTTCCCCCTTCTACAGAATGATGGTTCAATGCCAAAGAGAGGGAGCATGAGAGAGAGAAATACTCTTGGCACTCATTCAGGTTGTTGTGGAGAAAAAGAAGGGAAAAAAACCCAGACTGCCAATGGGGATTTCCTCTGTAATAAGCCAGATGGCATCATAGGATGCTTGGGGAGACTGTTGCTGCCTAATTCTCTTCAGTGGCAGAAACTGCCAAGGCCCAGCTTTTGTGGTAAAACCAGTGACTAGCTATTTTATATTCTTTCTCTTTGCTGTGCATGCTGTCCCCACCTGTCACTAATGCCTTTCTAATGCAGCAAGTGCCCAATACAAGCTTCTTCCTCTCCTTTCTCTCCCTCACTCTCAGACTCCAACTGATATTGCCCTTCCGCCTATAACAGCAACATGACTGCAACGTTTGCTTTACATCCCAGTGACTTAAAAGCTGATTCCTTTCTTCAAGTGCAAAATATTTCACGTAAAGTGGGGAAAAGCAGCTGGGCAACCTCTAAAGTTTGCTGTCCTGGTGAGACACCAAAGCAGGGATTGACGCAGTGAAACGGGGAGCTGATGATCTGTAAAATGCAGACGCTCAGCAGCTCAAATATCAAGAGGAGCAATGTATTTGAAATGCTGACTAGGGTTACAAAGCTGATTTTTATCTATATTTATAAATTTTATGTATAGACATAAATATATATGCTTCTATATTTTTTTTTCATATCTGCAAAACTTTGCTGTTTCTGTTGCATTCTGAAATGTGGGCTCAATCTCTCTGCATACCAGATGGATAGGAGAGACTACGTATTCCAGAAACATGGAATATATATAGAATATATATATTTATAGAATATGGAATATACAGTCCATGTATGTGTTTCTATATATAAATTTATATGTATGTATATATATACATATATAAAAACCCTTTATGTGATGATTGCTGTGGGGTTTTTGGTTCCTTAGAGTCAGACCTATAAGATGTCTGCCTGCCTTAAGGGCTTATATACCCAGTGTATGGACTAAATTGCTTTTCCTCTCCAGAAGCAGTCTTATCTTGTATTCAGCAAGGAGCAGTTAGATGTTTTAAATTCACTTTTCGCTCAGAGCAAAGTAGTATTTTCCCACTACTTTCTGAAGCTGCTTCTTCCTTTTTGACATGGCTCTTTGTCTCCAAGTAGTCATCATGTGCAGATATCACTGCAGCAGAGTAAAGAAATATATCCCAGAGTACCATTTCATATAGGCAATAAAGCTGCTAATGGCTGCTGTAGCAAAGGCACTTACAAAACTTTGCATGCAGTGTGCTGGTAGGAAGGCGCAGAGCTAATGCGGTGATGCAGGCTGAGATACAGACAGCTGCTAGTCTGTGAAAGCAGGACTGTAAGAGTCATAAAAATCGCCACATTTATAACCTGATAAGTGACATGCTCATTGATATACTGTCAACTGGGATAATCTAAAGAGAATCAGAAGTTATTTTCTTTATCTAGGTATAAAATAGCAGAAATAAGGCTTACAGGTTTTTCCAAAGATGTAAGATGTCATGTTTTCATGGAAGTAAAGCCATGCAGACAGCTGTCTCATTGTGAAGTTGATAAATGTCACAAGACATACTTTTTTTTTTTCAATTAAACAAATACGTACCATTTCCCAACACATTTTTTTGATGAACAACAGTAGTCTATATCACAGTGGGTTCTCTCTTTTAATTTATGAAGAAAAGTCTGAGGAATGGCAACTGGGAAGTGAGGACCAATCTCCCCTTCCTCTCCCCAGCAGTTTTCCATGCCTCTAACAGCAAAACAGAAACCAAAACATGAATGGGGTGGGCCTGGCCCCAAAGCATCCTCAGGAAAGCCTCCAAGCATGCTGCAGGTGAGACTGGGGACACACATTTGGCAGTGAGGGTCTCTTGGCAGCGCACAGCAGGGCAGGCTGGTCCATGAAGGAGCTGAAGGGAAGTAAGTTGTAGCGAGGTGGGAGTTGGTCTGTTTTCCCTAGTGACAAGTGATAGAACAAGAGAAAATGGCCTGAAGTTGAACCAGGGGAGGTTCAGGCTGGATATTAGGAAGAATTTATTTACTGAAAGGGTAGTCAGACATTGGAACAGCCTGCCCAGAGAGGTGGTGGAGTCACCATCCCTGGAAGTGATTTAGAGATGGGTAGACGTTGTGCTTAGGGACATGGCTTTGTGGTGTTGATAGGGCTAGGAGCAAGGTTGAACTTGATGATCTTGAAGATCTCTTCCAGCTGAAACTATTCTGTGATTCTGTGATTCTGTGTGAATGCTGCCCCTTGCAGTGGAGCAGAGCAACGGGCTTCCTTACCGACCAGCACGCTGTCCCCGCAGGGGCAGAGCCCAAAGCATCCCTACCAGCTGTGGCCCCCTCAGCGCTGTTTTGCTTTGATCCTATCTTGCTGCACTGCTTGCTAGTGCAGGCACAGCCGTAGAGCCTGCCAGGGTGCCTGGGCTCCCCTCCTGCCTGGCCGCCTGCCTGCGCCAGAACAGATTTCAGTTCCCAGAGCTCTCTCCGGGGCCAGGGCGAGCAGGAAGGCAGGATTTCTTAACACTGCTCTGCCTAATGCTGGAAGAGAGACCAGCCAGGCAGAATTGATGTGGCCTGAAGAACAGCTTAACACCAGCTTTTGTGAGCGCTTTCCTCAGCTACAACATGTTGCAGTCAAAGCATAACCCAAAATCTGAGTCAGTACATTTAAATAGGGCAATAACAACAATGCATTTTTTTTTGCTCCCAGCTGCATGTTGAATATTGTTTCCTGTTTATGACCACATCACTATTTGGTACCAACCACCCAGCTCTGTGGCTGGCGATGCCTGCTGTGGTCCCAAGGGCGGGTGCAGGCTGGTGTTGTCAGCAGCCTGTGCCTGCCCCTGCAGGGGCTTTCCTGGGCTCCAGGTGACCCCATTTAGTGCCTTGGGAGCACATCCAAGGACAAGGAAAATAAATCCTTCCCCCCAAAACAATTTTTAAACCCAGTATAGAACATACTGTGCTGACCTAACTTTGAGCGAGGTGTTTATTTATGTTCTGACGAGCTTTACCGTAAGAAGTAAGCCCTAAATTTGCCCTCACTCAGGTTTGCTCAGGTTAGGAGTTAGGGGCATGGGTTGGGGACAACTTGAGCAGAATGATGTGTTTGTTCATTCTGACAGAGTCTTGGTTAATTAGGCAATGAAAGGTACAGTTTATAATCAGGATAATAGGAAAAGCTATATCACATCAAATTAGTGGGATACTCCTGGGATATTAATGGAATAAGATTCCAGTACCTGTGGTGGTTTAGGAAAGCTGTATGTTTTACCTCCAAAAAGATCCTTTGCTAATCATGGTAAGATTAATACTGTCAATTCCATAAGATGCCATCTCTTTTCTAAGAAATACATTCAAAAAAACTTAATGAAATTCAACAAGGGCAAGTGTAGAGTTTTGCATCTGGGGAAGAACGACCCCATGTACCAGTACAGGTTGGGGACTGACCTGCTGGAGAGCAGCACAGGGGAAAGGGACCTGGGGGTCTTGGTGGACAGGAGGATGACCATAAGCCAGCAATGTGCCCTTGTGGCCAAGAAGGCCAATGGCATCCTGGGGTGTATTAGAAGGGGTATGGTTAGTAGGTCGAGAGAGGTTCTCCTCCCCCTCTACTCTGCCCTGGTGAGGCTGCATCTGAAATATTGTGTCCAGTTCTGGGGCCCCCAGTTCAAGAAGGACAGGGAACTGCTTGAGAGAGTCCAGCACAGAGCCACAAAGATGATTAAGGGAGTGGAACATCTCCCTTATGAGGAAAGGCTGAGGGAGCTGGGTCTCTTCAGCTTGGAGGAGACTGAGGGGTGACCTCATTAATGTTTATAAATATGTCAAGGGTGAGTGTCATGAGGATGGAGCCAGGCTCTTCTCAGTGACATCCAATGATAGGACAAGGGGCAATGGGTGCAAGCTGGAACATAGGAGGTTCCACATAAATGTGAGGAAGAATTTCTTCACAGTGAGGGTAACAGAACACTGGAACAGGCTGCCCAGAGAGGTTGTGGAGTCTCCTTCTCTGGAGACATTCAAAACCCACCTGGACATGTTCCTGTGTGACCTGATCTAGGTATTCTTTCTCTGGCAGGGGGATTGGACTAGATGATCTTTTGAGGTCCCTTCCAATACCTAACATTCTGTGATTCTGTGATTTCTAATAATATTCTCATTCTAGTGAACAGCTATCAGTCCTTCCATACTGCAGGCATTTATGTGTCCTCCTCTATAGAAAACAGTGCTGGTTTGGGGGATAGTGACCATTCAATGTAAAAGAAAGTCTTCTGAGGGGGGGCGCTTTCTGTTTCAACTATATGATTATAAAAGTAAGCATTTTGGAAGTATATTTGGAAGTATAATGTCTCTGAGAGAAAAAAAAAACCTTTTGTGGAACACAGGATTTTTTTCAAAATGAGTGTAAATGGCAGAATCTACCATTTGATTGTGTTTTTGAACTGGAGTTGTCTATGGATATCCATCCATTAAAGGATATTCAGTAGAGCTCTGATCTTGATAGCAGCTGCCAGATACCTGTGAAACACAGAGTGTCTCATACAAGCTCTAATGCAGTGGGGGGAAGAGCTCAGGTTGAAGTTGCATTATCACAGGTTTGAAACTGCAGCCTCACAGCTCTGGCAACACACGTAATTTTGATGTGAGAATGTAGTACTGTGAGTACCTCTTATCAACACAATCACTGTGCTAGTGGAAGTTTAGAAAACTTCAAAGCAGGCTGATTAGTTTCTATAAAAGTGTTGCCAGCCCATAATCAGATGGCCAAGAGTTCCCAGTTGCACCAAAGATAAAAACTGATTATATTAATTTGTCCTCGTTTGAACCAAGCAGCCCTACTGAAATCGGCAGTATTCACATGTATTAATACAAATCCTTTGTCTGCAAGAATTGTTTTTCTGCCAGTTCACAGATTTAGGCATTTTCTTCATTTCTGTTTCAAAGAGTGAAAATGAAAAGAGCAGAACATAAAACAAAAACTCAAAGGACTCCATGCCATTTAGATTGGAGTTATTTTTCTTTGGCAAGCCAAACCCTGCCTTTGGCCTTTATGTGACTTTCTCAAAGTCATAGTCTACTGTTTCCTCTTCTAAAATTCAAAGGCAAAGCCTATTGTTGAGATACTGTGCTCATACCCAGTTGCTTCTACAGCAACTCTGCAAAATATACTCTATAAGTTTTCCAAATCTGGAAACTGAACATTTGTTTTATGACTTGTTCCCACCAGGAAGTATCCAAATCAAAAACCCTCCTCCCACCTAAATTTTGTGCTTTTTCTTTTCCATGGCAGCCTCACTAGTGCAGGCAGCTGCAAGACCCAAAACATGGACATTTAATGTAACCGTATTTCTTAAGCTGGAAAGCTTTTGCACCATAGGAGATCTAATTAAAGTTATTTTGTAGTGAAAAAGAATGTCATAGAAACATCCAATTTAACTGAGGGGACAGAGAAAAAGTAAAAACCAAAAAACCCTTGTTCTAAACTTACTCTATAGAGAAACTACCAATAAGATTCAGAAGTTTTCTGCAGTTTCATCTAGCTCCCTTCACCTTCCTACCCCTCTCTCCACCTTCTTTATTAAATTAAAGGCTAGAAAGCCCCTCATTGCCAGATTTTTTCTTCTTAGCTGATTAACGTAGTTACTGACCGTGTTTAACTGATGTGTAATTTTTTCTTTTTTTTTTTTTTTTTAATGGAAATATATTTCAGAAAGCCCTTCATCTTGACAGGAGGATGCCTGGGAATGAAGGATTCGTCTTCATCCTCACCAAGTTTCTGCCAACCATTCCCTGGTAGAACCGCATGCCCTTCTCCCAAGTTCCACGCCTGGCTGAGCAGAGCTGGAGCTCCATGCCAGGCAGGACTTGAGAAGTGATATGGCAATAGCAGCATTGCACAGCACCTGTCCTGCATCACTCGGGGATGGGACTAGTTTGGCCAGGAACAGCATGGTGCAGATGCAATTGCTGCTCCCCCTGCCCTAACCTGTGGGTGAAGGAAACTTCACAATGTCGGACAGCTGCTATAGCAGACCCTGTGGTTCCTATGAGCCCCATGTAGCAGTTTAATTTGTACAGTTGTTTACTTAAAGGCTTCATTTTTAATAACTCTGAGAGAAAGATCAAAGCAAAGCTGTGGAGCCTCTAGCATTTTATCCTTCTTCCTTTCTGTACTGGCACAAAGAGATGAAGAAGGCATTTCCGCAAAGTCATGACTCAAGTATAAAAATAAAATTTACATTTCTCATATTTGGAGGCAGCCAAGGAAAATTGACCTCATGGTATGATCTCTAAGAAAGTCCAGAAAGGAGAAATTAAAATAATTAGTAGCAATTACTACCAAAATTATGGTACTGAATAGGAGAGTGCCTAATAATGAGAGGTCGCAATTACTAATGCGCCCTTCCGTATGCTCATTTGTCTTCTCAGTGTTGTAGTCATTTGTGTTGTCCTCTCGCACAGCAGGTTCCCCAGCACCACTTTCCTTTCCCTTTTACAAGAAGTTCACAACAAACAAGTGTTCAACATGTTCAGAGCAGCAGTTTGTGCCTTCTGAGGGCTTGAAATAATGTGGGCTTTTCTTTCAGTCTCTCTGTAAAAGCAACTTTACTTCATCTGAGCTTCACTGTCTTTCACTTTGTCATGTTACAAGGGAATGTGGCTAAGAGGTGAGCAAAACTGAGTTAATTCAAATTTTCACCCAAATAAATGCAACCAGAATCAAACTTTCCGTTCTTCAGACTCATAGGCTTTGCACATGCTAGGAAGGTTTATCAGTGGATTTTATTGATAGAGCTAATTCTAGCTACTGATGGAGCTAATATAGATATGACAACAAGAAACCCTTTCAATGTCACCACAGTATAAAAATGTTTGCACAACAGTAGTAACCACAGAAGTATTTTTATCAAACTAGCCATGCTGATAAAACTAATACATGTATTTTTGGGTCTTAAAACTTGAAACTCAAGAGGGCCTTGAGAGGTGACCTACACCATCTGCCTACTCTGATACATTTCTACAGATGTATGGTAACTCGGATTCCTAAGTCTCTGCAATTTGTAATATTGATCAGAGAGCAAATCGGCTCAAAGGCATTTTGTTACTTCAAAATTCTTAATCAAAAAAAGGCATTGCAGGTCAACTCTTTCCCCCTTAATCAAAATGTTTTCTTTCAGCACAAATATGAAAGTAAACTTCAAAAAGTAACATCAAGATGATAAATTACATTATTCTATTTCAGAAATTTCATAACGCATTATATCAACTCTATTTAAGCCATTTTTCACAGCCGGATCTCATTCAAATCAATATTGTCTTGAAGGACATTTTGATTTCAACATCACAGCATTTTCCAGATGACAAGTATTTAAAAAAGTGTTGACCATATTAATTATTTCTTGCTTTAGCTAAAAGTGGACATAGCATTAAGAAAAACCACAATGAGGATAGCACATTATGTTGTTTATAATCTAGAGAACATCAAAGCTTTTTAAAAAAACTAGAAGACCAGTGCAAGTTATTCCCAGGCAATTTAACTATCTGATGTGGTCTAAACGAACAGCAAACTTTCTCCCTTTCTTTAGGGGACAGATAGAAGTCTTGTTATAGATCCAGATGTGCAAGCTAAATCAACCTCCTCCTGGAGGATACATCCTCCATCAGAGGGCTGGCAGAGCAGTCTATCAGAGCACTCTAATTTCTTCAGGAAAAAGCAATTAAGTTAGATTAAGTGATTTTAACTGGGAAACTGTTGGGGACAGTAATCACCACTGCAGACAGTGATTAGTACACGAGAACAGCAACTTCTTCCATCAACACAGTTATAGCAAAGTGGGCATCTCTCCATCGCTTCAGCATCTGAGTCAAAACCCACTCAAGTCAACAAGATTTCCAGACTTTAAAAAATAGTTGTTCAATCTTTGGCTATGAAATAATGCTTCTCCAGTGCTTTTTTATCACCCGTTTCTATCTTTTTTTTTTTTTTTTTTTTTTTTTGGATGCCCGGGCACTGTTGTGCTTGAGTAACCTAGACTGAAAGAGAATGTCTTGATAAAGAAGTCAACATTGAGTGTCATAATCACTACTACAGAAAACAACAAATGTCACTCTGCTGTTCAGCACCACTCCAAAGGTCACTAATACCTCAGGAAGCTGCCATAAATAGCCTGCCACTCATACAGAAATGTTCTGCCAAAATTTTAACTCAGAGTTGCCTTATATTTTCACCTTCAGTCATCAATACTTTTTGGCAATCCTTTGCTAGAACACACTTTCCATCTTAGCACCTTATTAATTCCATGGCTACATCTTTCCCCACACTCCCACAGTAATTTCAGGACTCCCACACAAGTTTCACTGACACCGAGAAGTGTTTTCCACCGTAACTAGATGGGAAAGTCTTCAAGGTGATGTTGCTCCTGTTGACAGAGCTGTGCTTCTGCCTGTTCCTCCCCAAAAGTTAAACTACCAGCAAAGACATTTTTCTTTGTTAGTTTAACCAACTGGATCCGCACTAGTGCTTTTGCCAGTACTGAAATGCTGCAGGGGAAAAAAATTTACATTCAAACCCACTAGCTCAGTATGAACAGAGGTTTTCCCTGTGAGATACAGCCTGAGTTAAACAGCAGCTTTGTCTTTTTTCACACAGGCACCCATGGTGGGAAACACAAAAAACGTGTCCTATGAGCATTAATACAAATAGGGCACCTTGTAGTATATCATTTGCTACACACAACAGCCTATGTACGTGAGGAAAGTAATCATCTCAGGAGAGAGAAGCCTGATCATTTTGCATATATACCAGCTGAACTACCTATTTCAACAGAAAGTGCACGCACATGTGCAAGAAACAGAAAGAGAGCACAAGGGAGAAAATATTGTGTCTTCAAGGCTTACAGCTCAATGTTGCAGTACTGGAATCCAGCTAGACATCCCCCAGGTGGAGAAACCTACCTCATACACTTCCTGGTGAGACTCCTATAAAAATAAATAAATTCTGAAGAGCTGTCTTCTGCGCATCACTGCTTTCTGACCTCCATGGGTAAAGATGACTTTACCACAGCCAGCACAAGCCTCCAAAGATTATGGAGGGTGTTTTCAAAGAAACAAAATGAGCACAGGAAGCCTAACAAGCACTGGAAATCATTACTGGGCAGCACAGTAAACACTGAGCCAGAACAAGTGAGGGGCTTTGCTTCAGGGAAAATACTGTAAGTAAAAGGAACGGCAGATGAAAGCAGTCATTCAGAAAGCTCTTAATCAGATGTAGACATATCTTCAGAATATAATAAAACAAGGACACGAATCCCATATCCTGCCCCTCATTCGATCAAACATGAACCTTGTTGGCTCAGAAATACAAAGGCTTAGAAGGAATTAAAGGATCTCACTGGATGGACCAGGTATTTAAGACCAAATAATTGTCCTCAAAAAAAAGCACTGAAGATCCTTCTTTTAAACATTTCATACAGTCTTTTCATGCTTTCAAATATTTTTACCACTGGAAATAATCTAGAGGATAAAACTGAAGATATAAACCCTAAAAAGTATGCAACCCAAGGGATGAATACTGTAATTATATAAAACCTGTTGTGGTACTTAATAATATGTAGCCTACCTGGAATCAGTAGGACTAACTCAGCAGGCAGAGAGCAAAATCTGTACCTTAATTTCTTTTCTTACTTAAATTAAAAGGCTCATTTTCTGTAGGATTTTCAAGGTCCTTGTAATCTTCTGACTTACCCTTGAATTCTTTATTTTCTTCTGCTACTGAGCAAAGTCTTGTCTTCAAATTGACAGCTGTGAACTATTGCCTCAATGAATGATTGCAGCATCTTAAAGCCTGCAATGAAAACAGAAGCAATTTAGACAAAGCAAAATATGAGTAACAAATAAATACATCGTGTAGTTTCTACTGTCATACTGCTCCTCTCTTACTAAAGGCCTTTTCCACACCCTTCATCTTCATTACAATTACTGATCTATTTTATTCTTGTTTCTTTTTTTTTTCCCAGGAATGCTGCTAAGGTACAAGGTGGTTTTTGAGACAGCAAGATCACAGTGGAAAGATTTGTGCTCATTTCTCAAAATGGCTGAGCCTATATTAAAAATATCTTCACATGCATCTATTCAGCCTATATTTCTATTCTTTTCTGTTCCATTTCCCCTGTTGAAGCTGGTTAAGGTGCTGGAAAAATGAACAAGTGGAAAGGGTTGAATGTGCTTATTTAAAATCCATCCCTGTATTCAGCTTTGGTATCTGGCTTTTGCTGACTCAGGTTTGCTGATTGAATGGCTAACTTGAAACTTTTCAGCCGGTGGTTAGTCACAGGTAAGACTTTTATTCAGTTAAATCATTTCTCACCAAAAGATTTGAAAGTGGAAATTATGGGCTATGCTTAGAAAGCAGCATAGACATCTTCTGTTCAGATTAGACCCAACGTCCCTGATCTAGGCAGCTAAGCCCTGTGTGTAATATGGTGAGTACTTTGGCACGGCATCCACAGTTCTACTGCAGTTTCAAAGTGCTCCTGACAGACAAGGCATCACCGACATTTTCCTAATTTAGATATTTTTGAGTTTCCTTGTATGGATAGAACAGGGTGGAAATGCTGTTCCACTTCCACATACACACCAGAAGGAAAATGGTCACAATGGTGACCTAGCTAAGTGATGAAAGTACCCACCAAGAATATTGAAGATCTATGCTCTGATTTCCTACCTGAAAATTTTTCATGTGTTCCATAAAGAAGCCTTGGAAAAGGGAGCAAACCCATGTATCCCTTCACCTAAGCAATGCTAGTCTTATTGGGCAAGAGAGTCCCATCAAGGCTTGCTTTCTCTCTGGTTCAATAATTTCTGAATTCTTTCTTAAGCAGTGGCGCAACTTCAAAAGGTGTGAATGGTGCCTGCTCTGCAGAGTTGCCCGTACATCTAATCCTCTTCAGGCAGTGGGAGCTAGTCTAAGATGGAGGCCATCAAGGCCCTGCAGACATTGCTGACATTTCCCCAACTCACATAAGTGCTTCTGAGAACCCAGCCCCAGCCGTTGAAAATTGACCCAGAGATCATTAGGGAGCCAGCAAAGTGCCTGGTGCATGGATTGATGTTTTCTGAGAACTGCTGCAAAGGAAGCAGGCGGCTGCATCTGCCAGCTGCAGCTTCTTCAGATCCTGCTTTCAAGCCAGGATGAATGTTATTGTAATAATGGAGTATGCAGGCAGCAGAGGCGTCTGACTGGGACACGTCCTAACTGGGAATGATGGGACTAGTTGTTCTTTGCAGGTAGGCAATCGAGTGTCAGCTGGGCTTATAGGCAGTCACATCTCTTGCAGGATCCCCTAAACTGCAATGCAGTTAATATTGCACGTAAACTAGGATTCTGGTTGCACAGCAAGAGGAGTGTGTCCAACTGGCAGGGAGAATAAATACTTCTCTGAACAGGCAGTAATCAGTTAACATTAATCTAAACAAACATTGAGAAAGCACAGCACTTTAGCAATTAAAGGTCCAAATTTGCAAAATTAATTAGTGTTTCCCACAGCATAGTACCCTACTTATGAACAGCTCTATTGTAAATGTATGATGCTCTAATATGAAAAGAGAGCATTCTTATGTTAATTATCTAATTAACTAATCTGGGCACAATTAGCAGCTGAAACAGCACAACATTACACTCTCTTCCTTCTTCCCTTCCGGATTCAAGATTGCCTTTAAATATGTACTTTCAAGTGGCAGGGGACCCTGGTGATAGAGCTTGCTACCACGTTAACCAGACCTCGGTGCCAGCAGAAGTTCCAGTGAGCGGGCGCTGGAACAGGAGAGGCAGAAATATCTTTGGCACGCTATTTAGCAGAGGTAGAGTCAGCTATTTAATCTCACCCTCAAGGTTAGCCTGCCCTCCAGGAAAGCCATCCTTGTCACTTCACAGAAAGTCTGCATGAAATGCTCAAGAATACAGTCGTCTGTTTCTCTGCCCCTTTGGAAACCCAATGCCACTTAACAAGACCTCTCTGACAACAGTATTTTCCGAAGGATGGCTCAGAGGCTATTACAGAGGTCTGAAAATAGTGAGTCTCATTCATTTCTACTTTCCTGCCAGGATAGTTGTTGACTTTGCTGAAGTCTACTGTGGCAGGAAGAGAACTAGAGAAACCGTGTGCACATCTCTGACAAAAACACACCAGAGAGAAGTACATTTGCTGAAAACAGTCTAAATAAGCTTCAGAGGATGGTTTAGGCAATGTCTTCAGTCCTTCCTCACCTTCCATTACAATAATCCTAAAACAGGGGTAGAAATATAAAGTAAAATATTTACTTCAACATTTTCACATTTGCACATTTCCACTTCTGATTTAAAGGGCATTTTTATTTAGGAAACTGAGTGTGCATCTACTAATTAAAAAAGGAAGAAAAAGGTAACACAAGCTGAGAGTGACATGTTCTATACTGGATTGTTTAAAATGTTGATCAATCTCAAACATTTCTGCTTTGTCTTCCTTTTGGGTGTTTTTGCTTTTAGGGTTCTCTTTGTTTGGTAGGTCTTCTTTTCATATGGGAAGAAAGATTTTCTGTTAAAAAAGAGTTTGGGTAGTTCTGCTATAACATTCCCCCTCTCCCACTTTTTCAGTGCTCTCCAAGGAGCAGAGGTGTAGTCACACACCTTTGCCTATGAGGAGCAGGGCTGTTTTTCAGACAGTGCTGATCTGTTGTGCATTACAGAGTTACAAAATAATGTATGTTGGAAAGAGCCAGGATAGGTCATCCAGTCCAGCTCCAGCAAGACCAACTGATCAGCTTACTCAGGACTTGTCCCACTGAATTCAGAGCACTTCCATGAATGGAGACTCCAGCACCTCTCCAGCCAACCTGGTCCACCTTTTGCTGCTCTTACAGTCAAAAACAATTTCTTAATAGCTAACCGGAGTTTCCTGTCTTCCACGTTGTGTCTGTTGCCTTTTGCCCTTTCACTGTGCATCTCCCATAAGAGTCTGGATTCATTTTCTCTAGAGCCTCCCAACTAGTAGCTGCAGACAGCAATGAGACCTCCCTTCAGCTGTCCCTTCTCCAGGATAAACCAGCTGCTTCAGCCTCTCCTTCTACATCACTTGCTCCAGCCCCTGGCCATGCTGGTGGCCTCTCCATTGGACTTGCTTCAGGTGGTTGATGTCTTTCTTGTACTGAGAAACACAAAACTGGACTGAGAACCCACCCAATCTTTGACCAGTGCCGAGCTGAGGGGAATAATCACTTCCCACAACCTGCAGGCTGCACTCTTGCCAACACGGCTTCCCAGAGATGCTCTGGGATCAGAAGGTTACAATACAGAACTCTGATGGGTAGGTTCTGAGAAACCTGAACTAATATTGAGGTTGACCTGGCCTTCACAAAGCGGGGCTGTGGTAGGACATCTCCAGATGCCCCTCCAACCAAGGCTGGTGTGTAGGTCTGTGCAGCTCCTCAGTGGGCTGCAGTCACAGGTGCAGGATCTAGTCCCTGCACGCAAGAGCTCAAAGAGCTCTTGGGCTACATGGACCAGCACAGCCTTTGCTCGGAGTCTGAGCACGCCAGACCGATTCTTGCTTTATCCCAGGGGCCACAGCATACCCCAAGTGAATAAAACCCACAGGGAGAAAGAATGAATCATCTCAGCAACAGCATTGCACTAATGAAACTCTAACACAGCCAGACAAAATTTGGCTTGCACATCCTCGGGTCCAGGAAGAGGCACTGGCATTTGTCCATACTCGTATAAGTAGACATAACCAGAGCCTGAGACTGTGTGCAACGCAGGGGGAAAAAATCTAAATAAGGGGGGGAAAAAAAAAAGAGAGAGAGAGAGAAGACTGTTCCCAGACACTGTCACTAGGTCAGGTGGATATCCTATGGCATGTATTGTATAAGTCAGATCTTATTTAAAACTCTGTCTTACTCCATATGTCTGCTCATTCACAGAGGTAAACCCTGTGAACAATGTGCTTCTGGCACAACAGCTAACCTAGGAAAGGACTCACCACATCATATTTCCTTGTGGAAGGAGGCTGATTCTTCCAGGAGCATAAAATATACTGTTGGGCACCTATTTCATTTTATTAGTAACTTTTGCCAAAAACGAACCATCATCCTTGGCTCTTAAACTTATGAATCAGCCACACAAATCATTGCATCTAATAACCTCTGTAAGACAAAAAAAAGAATAAACTGCTTCAACCATATAAATTTCCACCATATCAAGAACTAACCATAACTGACTGATAGGATGACAAAGAGAATTGCCTGCCTGTGCTGTGCAGTAAATCAGCATACTTAATATATGTTACCAGATGCCATCACATTTCCTTGTACTTCATTTAAGCCTTGCATATTTTGTATAAATCCACAAGAACTCTTCTGAAACATTCCTGCTGTCCCACAAATGACACCTCATGACCATGAGGTACTCTGGATACCTTTGTTATACTGCTCCTAAAGCAAAATATTTGGGTTTGTAGAGCCTTTCCTTACAAGCCATAATGACCTACTAGTTCTCATTTCAAATACAGAAGTCAAAGCAATGTCCTGCCCAAGCTCTCCAAGGAAACCATCCCCTCAAATGCTGGCTCTTGCACAGCACAGCGGGGCTCAAATGTCCATAGTGGCCTCCAAACACCATGTGAATAATCCTTACCTACACATAAGAAATTACTGTACCAAGAATCCTGGAGAATACTTTATAAAATGCCTTTATTTCAGGAAAAAACTCATGTCTTTTGTGAATCACAGAACCACAGAAGTTTTAGGGGCACAAAATCCAAATTTCAGTCATACGTTCAAGAATTTGCCAAACTAAGTTTTCAAGCTAGAGGCACTACCATACAGTTGTACAGCTTCATATGGATTTTACCACTGTACAGAGCCTCCTGCATTTCACTAAGGAATTACAAGGACACCAGGGCATCCAGTAAGGCATCTGTTTATGGACAGAAAGCCTGATTTGTGTCTGGAAATAGCCATTTCAGAATTTCTGCCTTATCCACGCAATTATGGAAAATATGTAGAAAAACAGCACCCTGTGACTTACATTACAAACTGCTATTAAGCAACAATGTTTGAATTTTCCTGTGCTGAGTGCAAACTTTTATCATCAAGCCAGATGAAAAAATATTTATCAGATATACATAAGAGATACTCGTGACCTGCTTATGGATATCCCGCTAGCTGGAATAAAAGACACCATGCAGTGTTAATCAGACACATGATTTTCTGGTTTATTTATTGAGCATGAGTCTTGACTTGATGTTTTTTTGGTGAAGATCTTGGTGAAATAAGTGATGAAAGTACTGAAATTCATCGTCTTCTGGGACATCTAAGTGAGTGTTTCCAAATTCCTTACATTAACACGATAGAATTTGTTACAATTATTACTAGTTTGTGCCAGAAAGTTTATAACAAGATGTTGGCTGGCTACCAAACCACTAACCCTCTAGGACTGGCTTAGGGACAATCAGTATGTTATTTAATGAAAGAGAGTATATGACCTCTGAAGGCCTGGAAGACTTATTTCACAATGTGGCTTGCTTACTCAGTGATCTTGCTCGGCAGCTCGGCGCGTAGAGAGGACCCCACCCAGGCCAGCTATGCTGAGACCAGACCATCATCTGAGCCATTGCTTCTATTTGGCTCAGATTGCCACAAATAGCATTCTTCAGACTCTCTATTTTAAAATACTGGCAAGTGACGTGCACAGACATCACCCTTTATATACGATGGAGTGCTGATGCCCTGCTTCCATTCAGCAAGCAATTATAAAGGGCAGGAGCTGCATTTTAGTGGTAAAGCTGAACTCCTGGTAATGCTCACTGGTACTTCACTCTAGGGTCTGGGTTTGTCTCCTTTTTCTGACAGGAAGATCACTACCATATTTTCCTCCCCCATACTGCCTTTCATCCTAAAATACTTCCCAGTTTAAACAGATGTGTTTACCATAATTTTTTTTCAATCTCCTCCTGAGCCATGGGAATACAGAAGCACTGTGTAATGTGCAGAACATCACTGCTTTTTAATTGAAGCTGGGAAGCAGCGAATATTGTCTTTACCTGGAACTACAAAGGTAATTAAAAGAGCTGGAACATTAGGTTAATTAAAAACCCCTCCCTGACGTAGGAAGGTTGTTACTGAGTCCAAATGATCAGATCCCTCTTTTAAGATCATCCATGCAAAGTAGTTTTTTGTAAAAAAGTCACTGGAATTTTTCATATTTTTTTTTAAAAAAAAAGTGTTCAGATCCTTACAAGGTGCTTCTGGACTCAAAGGAGATGTTTGTGCATGCTGATTCTTCATGCAAGCTAACAATTACATTTCTGTAAATTACTGTTTCCTTAAACTATTACTGCCCCTACCTGCCCCCCAAGTGCTCCTCTTAGAATTAACATTACAACTGAGTTTGTTTTAGGATTATTCTACAGTACAGAGTAAAATCAGTGTCAAGGACCTGAAGAGTGCATAGAATCATAGAACTACAGAACAGTTTGGGTTGGAAGGGACCTTTAAGGTCATCTCATCCAACCCCCTCTGCCATGGACAGGGTCATCTTCAACTAGATGAGGTTGCTCAGAGCCCTGTCCAACCTGACCTTGAATGTTTCCAGGGATGGGACATCTACCACATCTCTGGGTGACCTGTGTCAGTGTTTCACCACCCTCACTGTAAAAAAATGTATCCCTTATATCTAGTCTAAATCTACCCTCTTTTAGTTTAAAACTATTACCCTTGTCCTATCGCAATAGGCCCTCCCATCTTTCTTATAAGCCCCTTTTAAGTACTGAAGGCTGAAATAAGGTCTCTCTGAAGCCTTCTCTTCTCCAGGCTGAACAATCCCAACTTTCTCAGCCTTTCTTCATAGGAGAGGTGCTCCAGATCTCTGATCACAACATAGGAGCATGTTATTGATGAGTGATCATGTAATCATCATAAAGAGGCTGTGTATTCTGCTCTTTTCCTGCTGCCTTTGAGGACTGACATGTCTTTAGTTTCTCAGAGGTTTCATGGCACTTCCAAAAATTATCCTATTAATTTTTCTTTAATGTCTGCCACACAGGTTATGCCAAGGACTTTCCTGACTGGCAACAACTGCAAGCCTAATGAAGACTTTGTAGAAATCTCCTTCAGATTTGAGACATAAATCAGGGTCATCATGAACTAAAATGAGCAAAATTACTATCAAGATCTCAAGGTCCTTGGCATTTACAACGTGGCAACCTTTGGTAGTCAGAGGGGAGAAAGTGCAGCTCTCCTCCTCCAGCAATCCACATTCAGAGTAACTGCCTTCCCCTTTTCTCTCCCCCGCTGAATTAAATTCACTGTTATTCTTGTATTTTAAATAGTACTGGAATAACAGTGTTTTTAAAAGACACATGTTCTTCAGAAATGTTCACGACTAAATCTTGGTTGTCACTATTTCACTAATTGACACTGGTACAACAGATGAAGTCATCCATGGGTTTGTGTTTGGCTTTACTGGTGTTTAAACCACACATTGATATTAATCTTTTGGAGCCAAAATGAAGCAATAAACAGGACTGAATATATTTCAGCTCATCTTAGAGCAGCAATTCTCAGTCCCTAACAGAGCAGGGTAATACCTTTTAAGGGACAAGAGAAGTCTAATAAACACTGCTCCCGCCCTGTCCATCTCCATCACTGAATGCTTTCTCCATTTTGTCAGCCATGGGAGGAGATTGGTCATTATGTCAGTAGGAACATGGACATGAGAAAAGGTGGATGGGAACGGGTCAAAAGGCAATGGCTGCTTGCATGGTGATGACTATCTGATTGGATTGATTCGATTAATCCTCTTCCCCATCCCTGAGCAATGGTCAGATGAACCATTGCAACCAGCTGAACTCGTGGAACTGTGCCAGAACTACAGAAAAGGCTGCTTTTTCTCTTTGTGGAGTTGCCCAAGCCCATCAGCTCAGATGAGCTTTTAGCCTGAAATGTGAAGAGCTGGGTTGTGAGGGAGAGGAGATGTCTGCAGATTAGAAGCGGCACAGAGACCAGGGTAGTCATGCCTGGAAGAGGGGCAGTCTCTGGATACAGACATCATGAGCAAGCCTGGCTCAAGGAACACTGCAAACCTTCACTGGAAGGTATTTGCAGGATTTGGTAAGGAACAAGGGCAGCTTTGGTGGAGCTTACTCTCAGGAGGACTGGAGATACAACAAAGCACACCACATTTTGCTCTGTGGAAGCCAAGGGGCTGCAGACAGCCTGTCATGGTAGTAGAAAACCAGCAGGATGGATGCAGTCCAAAGCATTACAGCAAATACGAAGAGGGTGGTGGGCACCATGTAAAATATGTGCAAGATGCTAACTTTGAAAGTCACGTTGCATGTCTGACTGTGGCAGGTGTACTTTTGAGGTACTAGTTTTCTGGGATGCTATTTAATCCATTTGTACTGTGAGATGAACATTCACACTTTATTGAAATATTCCATCCCCATTGTCTACTTAAAATCCATTGTTTTCCCTAATAGACAGGAAGAGTTTGAAAATATTGTTCTGGTGTGAATCCAGCAATCTTTTATTTACTTCTGTTACTTTGATCATGAGCACGTAGCAAATAGAGACAGGCCTATGACAGCTACTGCCTCATATGACATGGGGCACACAGGTTGAACAAAGCTGTGTCAATGACATTTTTCTTCCCACTTTTTTAGTCCCACTGCCCAGTAAATCTGCATCTGAGATAAACAGCAGAAGTACTGCTACACAAACATCTCTCAGAGTGATACAGAAGTCAGTGGATCACCTATTTTTCTTCACGATTCTTTCCATCTTTATGTCCAATCCAGAATAAATAAATAAAATTATAAAAGTGCCCTTGAAAATAATGAAGTCCCTCTTACTCAGTTCAGTCAGTGTCTCCAAAGAGCTGGACATAGTTAAATTGATATTTATGCAATTCATTCTGACTCTTTAGCCTACCATCACCCAAAGAAAACTTCCCCTCATAGAAGAGGGGAAGTTTATCTAGCTGCAGTCTTGGATTACCTCAGTTCAGTCCTGAGGCAATACAGATGCCAATTATATGATACATGTACCATACTTCTTTAAATTCTCTGTAAAACAGTCCCCGAGAAATAATTGTTACTGTCGTTCTAATCAGGCATTGAAAATGCAGCTGACATGCTTCCCTACCTGCTGGTATGAATTAAACTTTTGGTGTCTTTGGTAACAGGCTCATTCCTCTGTGTGTATTAGTTATGGTACAGCAATTGTGGCTTTACCCAGGCCTGTAAGAAGACTTTAATTTCTTTACTGGTTAGCCTACATGCCTCCACACCACTTGAAGTGTTAAAGCAACTGCTCATCTCCCTCCTCTTCCTCGTTTTACATTAGGGCTGCCTTTGACCCTTTGTGGTCTGTAAGTGTCAATTAATCTTAAGCAATCTCTTGTCCGTTGTACAAAGAGATAAACAAATAAAAACCGTAACTTCACTCTAAAGGAACAGGATATTTTTTTAAAAATCTGAATAATTTTCATAAAGGCAGAAAATTTTATCTGTCTGTAGAGTCTGATCTAAGGCAACTGCAAACGGTTGAGGATTTTTTTAATAACATGATGAGAGGTTTTTTAAACCCTGCTATCCAACACAAGTTGACTTACCCAGCTTTAAAAAGTACCATTTTGCCTAATCTATTAATTGCCTAGACAAGCCTATGTCGTAATTTAGTTAACTCACTTCCACATTAATGTCATCCTTGCCACTGTGGATGTCACCAGTCTATATCCCGGTACCCTTTCCCAAAGTGGCATCATAACCTCTTTTAGTATGCCCAGAAAACATAACCACTGACCAGAATTTCAGCTTTTCCACCAGATTTAACTCACAGCAAACTTTAATGAAATTCCACTCATCATAGAACTTCTCCACACCCCTAAATCTTCCTGTGATCGTCATAAGGAGTGGTAGCCTACAAACTGCTCCTTGTTAGAAAAAAAAAATAAAATAATAGAGCATTAAACCTACCTCCATGAAATCAGCAGACACATGAGGAAACAATTATGTACAGCCATAGTCTCAATTATCTCCATCTTTTTCTAAAGAGAACACTCAAAATGTCCATCTTAATGAACTCAAAAGGACTTTGAATCTTGCCAGAACACTGCTCTGAAGAGCTTACCTAAGACCTATGCAGATAATGAACTGTAAGACAACCCTATTCTAAAGAAAATTTCTCAAACTTCCCCTCCCAGTAGCATCCCAACTTTGTTAAGGTCATCTCAGATGTAAACCTCTACAAACCAGGAACCTGACCATACCTGAGGAATAAATGCAGGACCTGACAACACATCTCCACAGCCACCATCATGGATCCCACAGACATGCACCCTAGGAGGTGTATGACCACGGAATGCACCTTCTTTACTGTAAGAGTGATTGAACACTGGAACGGGCTGATCAGAGACGTTGTCGAGTCTGTCTCTAGAGACATTTAAAACCCATCTGGATGTGTTCCTGTGTGATCTACTCCAGGATCCTGCTCTAGCAGGGGGGTTGGACTAGATAATCTTTGGAGGTCCCTTCCAACACCTACCACTCTGTGATTCTGTGATTCTTCTGTCATTGAAACCACACTTGTGAAACCAAGTAGTCACTGCTTCCCAGAGCAAACTCACAAGTAAAATAATACAGGACACCAACACCCAGGTGCCAGTAGGAAAGCACTTTTCACACAAAAAAATATTACACCTCTGGTCTCTTAATCCTGTTACTCAAGAGAGAAGTGAACCTTCCACACAAGCTTGGAAACAGAAGTTCATAATCCTACTGGCTACTTGAAAAATGTGGATTCACCAGAGCTATGAGGTTTATATCACATTATAACTTCCCCCACTACCTACCACTCACTCACCATTGCTTGTACTATAGACAGCCCTGACCCTCTATTGCCAGCCTCAACATTTCTTCTTAGTGACTGTTGAAACAATGGAAGTGCCACCTGAAAATTACACTGATTACAAGAAGACAGACTGACGTTTGAATTAAGTACACTTTTATGCAGATGAGGACCTCCAAGGGAGGTAAAGGAGAGATCCACAGGAAAGCTTCCTATACTATGACTCTGGATAAAAGAATGGGCACAGTATCATGGAAAGAATCTGGGGAATTTGAACAAAGAAATTACTTCATTTAAAGCTTCATGATATTAAATTTTTGGGTTTTTTAATTCAAGGTAGCAGAATTTTTATAGTCTTTGAAAAGAAAGAACTTTTCTTCAGAGGAACACCTGGCTTCATCCTCAATTTCTTTCACCAGCAGAAAATATATTTGCCAAGTGCTTATGCAAAAAGAGAGGTAAAAATAATAGAGCTGGATAAAAGCGATAATCAACATATAGTAGGCTTTCTAAAAAAAAGACTCCCTCCTACCGTTACACATGGGATATCTGATCTGAGAAGTACTGTAGGATAAAGCTCTAAGGTAAAGCCATGCTAGGCAACTGAAGAAATAACAGAGAGAGACAAACACCAACACAAAACACAGCTATATTCCAAAGGAGCCTGTTAAAAATGACACAAACTCATTCACACTCTGAAATCTAATCATTTGGTTCATTCCCTCCATTCTGTTTCAGCCAGGATATCTGTAAGGCGTTTACCCACCGTTAAATTGGTAGCCTTCTTTGAGAAAAATTGATCATAGTCATGACTACTACTTTTCTTTTATCATGCAGGGAACAAGTAATTCTGAATTGTGTTATGGTAGGCTTTCTGATTTGAATTTTGTTTTCTGGTTCTCTTTGCTTTTTGTCTGCTGTCATTTCATTTCCTGGGGATATATTTTGCCACTTGGGAAGTTCTGAGAAGATAAAACACTGTGCGATTAAAAATTCTTAACTGTCCAAAGCATGTGTGTTTGCATTTGCAGAGGCTCTGTATTTATTCTCTGTCTCCCTGGAAAAGCTCCTAGCTTTTTCTTTCTAGCTGGTCTCTGGCACTTCATTTGTAACATACTACAGCTTCCGAAGACAGATGCAACACAAAAAGAAAAAGGGAGACAGAAAATGCTGAGCTCATCACCATAAATTATTGATGTTGCTTCTACTTAACTTACTCATCAGGATTCACTGTTAATGAGGTGTGGATTTTAGGTTTAAATTTGCCATGTAGCACTGCAGGCATTCAATTTGAAACACTGCATTAAAGGGGATTTCTCCCAATGTGTGTCTCTGGTTCCATTTTCTGCAGTAGGTCTCTGCAACTGGGACTTGGCAGGCACTGGTGGTATTTATCCACAGCACAGAATGCAATAGGAAACAGAAAGACAAGAGGAAGATTTCTATTATGTAACTGACAAAATACAGAAACAGATGCTTTGCGATTGCTCTGGAATTAGTTGATTTATTTAAAGGGTTAATTGACTCATTGTATTCCTATGGGGTAAACTGGAATTCAGATGAATTGCAGCGATCCAGTGTCTGGGAGCACCAGGAAATCTGCCAACATATATTACTGAATTTCCATCTTCCAGTTTGCAACTACGTTAAATTAGGGTCAGATGCTGCTGCTATTGTCATTCCTGATGCTGGACTCCCACTGCCTTTAACAGAAACAGAAGCTGTTTGTAGGCTGGGGTCAGTACTGGGATGTTTTCAGTTAAACAGCCAAAATGAAAACTGGGAGGGAGGTGGGAGTGAACTGGTTTGGGTTTACCCCAGAGGAAGTTTCCACCAGAGCGTGCTAAGAAAATAAAATGAGATGACAAATTGATTCACTTTAGGGTTTTTCCAGAGGGCTCCAGCAGTGGTCTGACCATCTGAACTGAAACCAGTGGGAGCCTTAGCAATGACTGTGGGAGGATCGGGCATAAACCAGTGCAGCATCTTTTTGAAAACTCTGCTTGGCCCATTGTGCCACAAGGCTCCCCAGGACTGAATGTCACTTGCAGGACTCCACATGGCATCTACATACCTTCTGATACAGATATCAGCCCCAGATAACTGCGCAGGAAGAAAAGCCCAAGCCTGAAAAGCTGAAGTTTGAAATCCTGGTCCATCATCTACTTCCCATGGGACTTCAGGAAACCTGCATTGTCTGACTGTACTATAGTTCTTTATCTGTAAATTAATACTAGCAGTTCACTGCCTTAAAGATCTATTGCAGGGATAAATACATTATAGCTTATACAATGGGTACAAAATCAAATGAGTAGCTAAGACAGGCAGACATGAACATCCTGGGGGTCTTTTCATCCTGAATCAGGCAAACTAGCAATTAAAGTGACCTTTTTCTGCTACACAGGAAAAAAAAAAAAAGGAGTAGGGGGAAAAAAAAAAGTAAACCACACTTAAAGAGCTGCTCCTAAAAATATAAAATGTATTTTAATTGTGAAGGGGAATTAATTTTAGACTGACTGAGGAAAATCTCGTGGGGCATCCAGCCAACCCATCCATCTCCTATCACCAGAGAATTTCAGCTTTCCAAACAAACCTGTAACATTCCACTTCTTGGGATCTTCTCTGAATACCAAGCTTATTATCTTTCGACTCCTTCATTATCTGTCACTGTCATAAAAAGCAGCATATACTGCTAAGGAAATTAAACACTGAAGAAAATAAAATGTCTTAGGCTATCCAATCATCCTTCCCCTCCCCTCTGCTGGGTTTCTCCATATTGTATCATCTTTAACCTTCAGCCACACACAAAACCCTGTCAGCTTTGCCTCCACTCTTTTCCTTTTTGCCCCTCTATTTCCTGCCACTTGGTTCCTTAAATGTAAAATACATGGCAATATCTGAACGCAGCTGTCTGGGACAGCGTCAGGTGAGTGAGGACATGATGCTGTTCAGTGACACCGTTAGCTGACAGGGCTGAGTGCTTCTTGGCTTGGTCTCCTCCTTGGACAACACAAATACCAGAGGTCTGATTAAACCTCATGGTACAAGCTATCTTAAAAACCCCACTCATGGCTCCTTGGTGCTCTACCCCAACGCCAACGCTCAGGCTGTGCCCGGCCTCACTTGGAGCAGTGAGACCTTGTGGCTGTGACATTGGAGAGCTTTGGTGAGCGAGTCGTACCCCTGTTTTTGCCACTGGCCAGGAAGATGCCTTTGAGCAGATCTCTCTACCCCAGTATCACGTCCTGTAAAAGGGGGAGATGCCCTTCATCACTGAGCACTGTATGAAGCAGTAGTTGCTGGTAACAATGGTAACACTCATAGCACAACACTACCCACTCCAGTCCTGATAACTTCTTCGTATCTGGAAAATGCTCTTATCAACATCAGTTTCCTCTTATTTTCCACAGTACCAATGTTTGCATTGCTTGTTTCTGTTCAGGCATCATCCAGTGTTCCAAATCATCTCAAACTCTACAGCTGCCTTCACCTGCATCCCCACCTCTCGCTGTTTCACCAGGAGCTCCATGCATAACATTGCTCCAACAGTCACCAAACTGATGGGCAGAAAGTTTGCTTATTTTTTCTTTCATAACACATCGGAAAGGTCACATCTTCCAGTGACACAGTCCCACAGAAATGCCCTCCTGTGACTGCACCCCTTCACCATATTGCACTGTCCCCAGGGACTTCTCTGCACTCCTTGGGTACTGTATAGTAGTACCCTGTGCTGAACGCTTTCTAATGAAAAATGATTTGAAAAATGTAAATTGTGAGATTCCTTGAACAGCAGACTGAGGGAGTTTAAACTATTTTTAGTTAAAAATATTTTCAAGAATATAAGTGTATTAAAAACTTCAGCAGCTGCAGCTATCAACAGCAATAGGAAAAATGAAAGAAATCAAAACCATTAGCATGCTCTCTAACTGAAAGTATAATGTCATTTTAAAATAGTGCTGTGAAGAGTATAGAAATCCTCCTTTGCTAGAAAAGATGATTGGATTTTAGAACAGAAGAAAACACTTGAAAAAGAAAAGAAAATCTGCCAAATCAAAACCAAAGAAGCTAGGGAAAAAAACACACCAAGAAGCAGAACTTTAAATACCTTTCAAAAAATTGCACCAAATGACCTGCCAAAAGTTGAGATAAATTAGAGCAGCTTCAGCTGCGGGGTAGCTTCTGACTTCTGCCAGCTGAGAATCTGGTCCAGAACATCTCAGCTTTTTGATAAAATCATAATCAGAGTAGAAAAAGCACAGATTATTTGGTCATCCTCAATAACATATAAAATCTTTCACAGGGATCATAAGAAACTTCGTCTGAAAAATATGAGATGTAGAAGTGTCCTGCTTTCCCAGGAACAGAACTGTGGGCCAGCCATGGCAGGCAGACCATGAGTAGCCCCGAGTCAGTGGGAGTTTCAGTCAGGGCAGCTGCCCCAAGCTGACTCACAGGTGTGTCCATTACCACTGACCTCAAGCTCATCATGAAAGGAGGGAGCTTCTCCATCTTTGCCTCCTACTCCTTCTGCTGATCCCAAGGACTAGGCTGAGTAGAACCTTGTGTGCTTTATGTTGGTGATTGTATTATTTTTTTTTATTTCATTAAATCCATGTAGACTTCAACCCATGGGGTTTCTCCCTTTTTCCTAATTCCCCTTCTCAGCTGGGGAGGGGTCATTGAGTGATAAAGCAGCTGCTACAGTTTAGCCTCAGGTATGGGCTGAAGGTGTAAAATAGTGGGTGGGAACCTGTGCTTTTCTCCTCTTCCAACACAAGGCATCAGAGCCCAGAAAGCAAAGCAACACATTTTGCCCACCCCCTCCCTATACAGCAAACCATATTGCCAGGGGCTGGCTCAAGGGGGAGAAGATCCACATCAGCAGAGCCATTGCAAATGAGCTTCGGGCTCTCACATCACTGATGTAAGTAAGTTGAAAAATATAAGGGATATTTGAGGATAGTTTTTATGGATATTCTTGGCTTGGTTAAATACACATTTTTGCTGATATATTAATTAGGTATTTATTAAATATTTAAGAACTGCACGTTTAGGGCAGTGATGCAATGATTGAGTAGGTTATAAAAAATTTTGCTCTGTGGATGGGATGGTTTATAATTTCTCATTTCAGAGTCTCTTGCTTTGCTTATTTTCTAAACCCTATTTGCTGGGATTCTGTTCAAAGTAGAGCATGGCCAATCCTAAATTCCTCTACTTTTAAATACTTTTTAATTACTTGTGGCAATGCTCTAGAGTTGTTGTCCAGTCTGCTAAGACCTGCTGATCTTCTCTTGAGGGCATTTTAATTTATTAATGTGTGCAGACCTTGTAAATTCACACTTAGAGATTATTAATTTCCCTTCTGCTCCAGACACTTCTATCTATGATGTCTCATTTGAAAGGTTTTGGTTTTTTTAATCTCTGTTTATCTCATAATATTAAACTGTTGTCTTTACCATGCAAGGACGGATGTCAAAACATCCAGATCTTGCTATAAGGGGGCCAGAGTTTATGGTTGAGGTGGTATTCATAGAACTGACAAGCTCACAGTTTCCTGGGAAGAGAAGATGCACCCAAAAAGTAGATCGAACTGTACAATATTGGCTGGGTATCCAAAATGTATAAATACTGATATGGAGGGTTTAGCAATACTAAGTCGATTCTATGAAGGGGAACTGTGATCAGAAATTGCAGAAAGCTGCTTTAGAGTTGAAATATACTTGGGTAATGAATATGCTGCAGTCATACCCTCCTGCTTTCATTCTCATTCAGTTACCTGGCTGTCAAACAAAACAAATATCATGTCTCTTGTAAAATCACATCTATACTAACTTTAATATTTTTCCACCATTTTCAAATTGTCTTTTATATATATAGCTCTTTAATTAGCCATCCTGACAACATGGCAACAGATCAAACTGTTGGATGGTTTCTGAGATACCTGATGCTTATGTCAGTGTCATTTTCATTTCCTCAACCCCCTTTTTACAACTTACATCTTGGATTAACTTTCTGAGGCTCCCTGCTACCAAAGCATTCATCCTTAACACTACTCTCCAAGTAAAATAAACCTAAGGTGATGTTGCAGCTTCTATGCAATGTTTGCAGTCTTGCACTTGTGGCTGACACTGCCCCCAAAATGGAAAGTATGTTTAGAAATTTTTTAGTAAATAGAAAAAGCTCTGTCAAAATATTCTCCATATTCATTTTTTTTGAGAAATATGCATAAAAAGCCTACTCAGTTCTCAAAATAGCAAACCATGATTAAAAATATATTGTCTCTGCATTGCCCCAGATGACAGGGGAAAGAAGAAGGAAAGAAATAAACCAAAAATGAAAAATTGCTAGCCATAAGCATTTCTATTTTGAACAATAAAGTATAAAAGCCCTACAATATTTTATTTCTCAAAAAGACAGTTTCCAAGGAGAAAAGTTTCAAAAGAAAAACCCAGTTAAATCCCCTTCTTCCTAAGCCATTTTTTGCCCTTTGCTCACTCTAATCTTCTACTATGTCGTGTCCATCTTAAATTGTAATATGCCTACAGCAGAGATTTGCTTTGTCCTGATTGTCCTACAGACACAAGGCTGAATATAAAAATATACAGCAATATCAGCTTGGTGGTCACATGTTATGAAATGTCATCTCTTTGAGACAGAGGGGACCAGAAATGAAAGATCATCATGGAAAGCAAAGCCCTGAGTCTAGGAAAACTGAAGGGCCAGTGTGGCTTGAAGTTATCAAACAATATGTTTTGGTTTGTTTGGGATTTTTTTTTAATTTGTTTGCAAACCAGAGGTATTCACATAGTTTTGCATCATTAAATCAGACCTTTCAGAGCCAAAATAACTCATAAGGGATTTAAAGGCCACAATTTTGTTTGATGAATTCTAAGCAAGGAGAGCAAAGGTCAGGACCATACAGTTTGCTTTGCTGCTCTTTTTGCTTTTTTTGATGACAGAACTGAAAAGTCCTGTTGAATTTCATGATTAAATGAATACATTAGTCAATGTAATACTATATTCCAATGAAATACTTTGAAAACAAAGTAAGTGCCAATGTCAAGCTCATCTCTGACCTGCCTTCACTCTGCTTCCTAAGAGAAGTCATTACCTAGTGTTTATTTACAAGAGTGGGGGAAAAAAATCTTGGAAAAATAAAGGTTTTGTGTTCAGATTTCATGCATGAAATGGTGTCCAACTGTGTCATTTTGGATTTGCCATTTAAAAGCTTATATTGTGTTTTCTTGAATAGTCCCTTTTTTTAAGAACAGGAATTTAGTTCTTTGGAATTTGACAGTCTCAGAAGGGCTGCTCAGATGTTTTTATTAATTAGTTAATATTTGTGCAATGCTTAAAGTATCAAGTGCTATATAAATGTTAAGCTATGGAATTTGCTCCTACAATTAAACGACAATTATAAACAATGAAAAATTCATATTTATATATTTGCTAGGAATTTACATGAACATGACATATTTGATAGCTTAGCAGAGAGTTCCTAATCTATCCAAAGCCGTATAAAGTTTAGGGATATGGCCAACAGCCTATTTAAATAACAAAGCAAAAGTCAATTTTTCCCCTGTGTTTCCATGTTAGCCTTTAAGGCTCCAATTAAAAGTAATTTAAGAACAGAAAACTTTCACATCTGATTTACCCATGCAGTTGCCATCTATTAGACCGCTTACGTGTGCAAAATATAGATTTGCCCCTAAAATCTCACTAAGTGTACAAATTAATAAAAAAAATAATAATGCAGACATTTGGGTTCAGCTTGAAACCTACAGCCTTGAAAGCTCCCAGCTCATCTCTTGACATTACAAAAGATAAAAGTACCAGAGAAATAACAGAAAATGCTGAGTGCCTTGTTACTTTTGCTAGCTTTTTCTTCTACATATGAATGTCAGACTGTTAATGAAAACACTCTTAATGAATCAACACTCTCATAACAGTGTCACTAATGAACTAATGGTAGCTGGAAATGGAGACTAAAAATACTGTGGCTCCCTTTAGTGCAGAGTTATCTTATCAATATGCTGTACCCAGAACTGTTAGGCTGAAAAATGCATTTACTTAAGAAAATAACATCATGAAGCAGAGCCACAGTAACAACAATACTTCTCTTGCCAGAACACACTTGTAGTTGGTGGGTGGCTTGTATAACTTGAACATTTAATTAAGTGTATTTTTCCAATAAATATGTTGTAGGACATTAATTTTTACTGATGGCTAAATATCTACTATGTAGCTACCCTGTCTCTTAGGCAACCAGGCTAGATTTTAATAACTTGCTGGACAAAAGAGCAACAGGCACATAGAGTCTGGTGAGGTTGTCAGCATTTCCATTATAAACTCCATTTTAGCACTGGGGAGGGCACTCTAATTTGAACATTAAAACATGCTGGGGATAGCTTTTATCTGAGAGTGATTTTGTGTTTTTCTAATAAGTGCCATTTGCATCCATTTGGAAGAATCTTAAATGTACAGAGCTTGTAGGGTGGGAGGAAAAAAAAAAAGCTTAAACAAAGAATTAAAAAAAAAAAAAAAAAAGCCCTAAATCAGAGCAGAGTGGGTTTCAGGGTTTAAATGCAATATTGAGCCTTTATGTCTGACTCAGAGAGGCTGATGCCAGTAACTGTGAAGCTGATCAAGGATGGGCTCAAGGTCGCATGGGACCTTCATAAAAACAGGTCTGCGCTACGTAATCTGGAGGTGCTGGTTGACAGTAATGCCATTGTTAAGTGGGAAACAAGAGGCACGTGTTACTTGTGATGGTGGGAAAAAGTGATCCTTTGGAAGCAGAAAATTAAATCAAATCCCTGGTCAGTGTGTATATCCTAAGGATGTGATACTCTCTCTTCAGAAGAGTTTGTTTGTTAAGTTCCACTGTTGTAGGTACTTTCTAATTCCAGTTCACCATAAATTTAAAACAGCCTTCACTTCCTTTCCTAAATATATTTGTAGGAGTTTTATATGTGTTCTGGATCAGCTATGAATCAGCCACTCTACACAAGAGTGTTTCAGGTGTGGATTGAAATGGTTCTTATATATTTGGTAGTTTGATATATATTTTAAACTTGTAAAGTTTGTAACAAAAGCTGTTTTATAACTAAACTACATTATTACTATGAACCAGGCCAATAATATGTGTTTTAAAGCTACCTGGATACAAGTTTATATTAGTGGTTCAGTCACCATCTACATCTCCAAAAAATAAAACAGTAAAAAATAAATACTGCATATAGGAACTGTTGTCAAAATTCATTCAAGCAGTTCCAGTTTATACACAATTCATTTCCTATGGTTTAAATACTGAAATATTGATTTATGTTGTCAAGACATCCTAAACTTACATAGAAAATAGACTTCAGAGACCTTACAGACTTTTAAATAACTTCAAAATAGTGCAGATAGTGGCTTCTATCCAGACCTCCTTATTTGCAGCTTTTTTCTTTTTTTTGACTAAACTATACTTCCAGATTTTTCTATGTAGCCTTTGTCGTGTTGTTCCAGGCACTCTATATTCCTTCAGAAGTGAAGCAGATAGGAGTCACATCTGAAATTACAAAGCCAAGCAGTTACTTGTTGCCCAATCCCCTGTGCTCAAAGAGGGCAAGAGGAAGAGCTATCCATAAAAAAAGCATAGAAGTGCTCTCCTATAGGAGACTGTGTTTATGACCTTGTAGTCAGAAATAAGGCCACTGACACTTATAGAAGGTCCAGCCCTTTGTTCATCACTACAAAAAGCCAGGAGCCACAACAAAGGAGGAAGTGAAAATCAGAGTTTTCTAAGTAATGGTCACCCAAAATTTTCTAGTCTTTTTCAAAAAGGCAGAAAAATGAGTGGAAATATTTTTAGTAAGTCCATGGCATGCTCAACAAGCCTGTTCATTGCCTTTTCTAGAAGATGAGCCCTTGCTGTCCCTCAGAGGGACTGACTACCTTCAGCAGCATTTACAGCTGTGCAGTGGGGCTCAGCAGCAGAACGTGTGTGATGGTTCAGAAGGCATTATGTCTTTATTTTCATATGTTGCTGGAGAAGAGAATCATATTCTCATTTCAGAGGAGAGGATCTGAGGCAGAGGGACTGAGGACTTGACTCAGCACCATAGACATTGGTGGCAATGGCCAGAGGACTGCTGGCAAGTTCTCAGCAGGAAAGTACCTTTGGAGGGACATCTTCAGCCAAACCTGCCTTGCAGATTAAAAAGCAGAGAGAGTAATATTCATATGGTTACAGATTTAATTTTACCAGCCCTGTCTGGAGCCAGAGCAAGAAAGGCTTCCCAAAACCCAGTTGCCAAGCAAGAGGTTGTGATGAGCCTGCACACCCATCTGAAACTTGCCATGGAGCTACAAATTGCATCTATCTTCCTCAAAGCAGGTCTTGGTACATGTGTATGCCAACTTGAGAAAAGGTTAAACACTTCCCCAGCTATTTGCTTAATAATGAGAACTCTCATTTGGCAACATTTTTTGCAGAGTGTTTCCTCCTCCTCCATTTTACTGGCAAGGACTTGGTGGCCAATTATATCCTTCAACAGTGACAGGAACACTGTTCACTGTGTCTACTTCCCCTATCAGCACTAAGATAAAAAACTGTATATATGTATAAAGGAGAAGAGAGTAAGTCCCATCAAAAATTACATGCTGGGATTTCAGGAGGATCCAACTTCTCAAAATGAAACTTGAACAGCTGCTGGATGATATAACCTGAATAAAAGTAATTAAAAGAAAATGAGTTCTGCCCTCTTGTATCCTCCTGACTCATGCCTCATTTTCTACTTCAGGATTTAGAAAAGCAAATGTCTATTTCTGTGTCCATCACCAGAGCGACATCACAGCAAGTTAATTAGAACACATGACAGAGAGGCGCTATTTTTGCCTTCAAGTAAGGATCTTTCTGTGGCATATGAACATTTTTCTTTCTGAGCTAGTGAGAGAAACTTCTTAGCTACCAGGAAAGGATCCTCTCTCCCAAAGGTGTATGAAAATTATGCTTTTTCTACAGCTTGCAAACTTCAAGATTAGAGTTGCCAAGCGTGCTGTATTAAAGAGGATACAGTCAGACTTGACTGATCAAGCTTAATTTAGCCTTGTGTTTGTGTTTCTGAGACATGGTAAACAATTTTTTAACATGTACATGCTTACTGACTTGCAAACAAGAAACATTTTTCCTCATCTGAATGAAAATGAAATCTACAAACTCATGACCTGTGTATTAATAATTATTTTTATATTCCAAAGTGGATTGGTTCCTGGGGGGAGGCCTAAACACCACTATATATTTATCTGCCATGATAAAGAGTATTCCAGGCGTTTATCACAGACAAACACTGCTGAAGCTAAAAGCTATATTTCCCCCTAAGTTTGGTGTCCGTGTCATCATGCGGAAACAGCAATTTGTATTATGTGGGGACTGCTCTCGACTGCAGAATCCAGGACGCCTGTCTGAAATGTTTGTTTCCCAGTCTCTGATACTGTATGGTTGAAGCTGGATGACCAAATCCATATTTAGCAATCTGAAACCTATAAGTGAACACATTATTCAAAAGTAGATAACATTAATCATAGCTCTTCACCATCCAAGCTCCTCTTCCCCTGACCTTTACTTACCTTTCCCTCCACCCTCAGTAGAGGATGGCCAATGGCACCTGAGAAAACAGACCTTCCCTATAGGTTAATAAAATGCCTTGGTCCATCGGGGGATTCACAGCAAACAAATAATCGTTGGTAATTTGTAAAGGGAGTTTTGCATAAGCAGACGCTCGTCAGGCAGATTGTTAATTTTTCTGTGGAGATAACAGCCCACACTACTCCATTCGTTAGCATCCAGAAGGACTCAGCTCTAGGTTTTATCCTGCTGTTTTTCTTACAGCCAAGAAGAAGCACTCACTGGAGGCCTTGAATTGTGCCTCTGTTGTCTGTGTATTGAAGTCTTAGAGACCCTAGACCAGTGATTAACAGAAGTAAGGCATACATTTCTCTGGCCAGTGATCAAAAATCTTCCAAAAAGCCTTTTCCAACTGGAAGACCACATTAAACAAACAACAGGGTCAGAGCTACAGTATATGGAGAAATGCTGTTAAAGTGCATGACCAGATGAGGAGGAAAAACAGAGCCATTATGATGGCTTTATGGACTTTCTGAATATATTCCTAAGTGTCACACAATTTTAACATTGCTCTGACAGGTTAATATGTGCAACTTGCCTCCAGGGGCTAAGATTAAGTAGCAACAAAGCTGAAGGGAAAAGCTTTGGCAGTAAACAGTAAAAAAATTTTGTAAGTGCTCTTTCTCTATGGGAATACTTTATTTAAGTAAAAGGGGAAAAAAAAATTGAACATGTACATGATTAAAATCAGACATGCAACAAACAGACTTTATTCTTTGAACAATGTTATATCACCAGTAATTTTCTGTTTTCTTTCCAAACACAAGACTGTTCTAAGAAAACTCCAGCACCTGTACACTTCATCTCTCTGCGGCCACCACCCAACCCATGGAGCGTGTCCTACACCACATGCAGGGGTTGTCCAGACCAACGAGGCATAGCCATGGTCAGGAGGAGTTCAGGGAGCAGGGACTGCAGGAGATCTCACCGAAAAGCACAAGGCACGGGTGGTATCTGAACTCTCCTAATGGCAGAAGATCCATTAGCTCCACTCCCTCCAAGCTGGGCATTTCCAGGGCTGTTCCTGAGAGAACTGAGCAATGGAAATGGTGAAAGGGAAGAAATGGGCAATGCTAGAGCTGGTACAGAGCCACAGTGATGTCAAGGATGCTATAAGCAAGGACTGGGACTGAAAGACAGCATAAGGAACCCCAAAATCCTATCAGGAGGGTGAGGGGAAGAGTCATGCCCAAAATAACCGAAGGACCACTGGAGGTGGAAGCACAGAAGCCATCCAAGAAACATGTTTCTTTAGAAAGCCATCATCATTGCTGTTGAATGTGTCCAGCTATTCTGAAACATTAGTGCCCAGGACAAACCGCTTTCATCAGATGAGCAGGCATATTTTCCTGGTTCTCCCAGTCAAGCCAGCTCATCTTTATTTCACTCTTTGAAGTAAAAGGGCAGTGTGTTTTTAAGAGACATTTCTCAAAGAGGGAAGAACAGTCATTTGGCACATGAAAGAGAGGAATGCCTTGAGTAAGGGACAGCAGAGCACAATGTGTAGTGAGAGCAGAGGGAACACAAAGGGAGCAAAAACAGAAGGGACCTTGGACTGGAGAAAACAATAAAGAGCAGAAATCTATAGACAAGGACCCCGATAACAGCCCAGGAGACATACCGGGGTCAGTGGAGGAACCGATAGAGAAGAGCACTGTGAGTTGCTCATCAGCCACGGGATAGTCACTCTGGCTGGGAAAAAAGCACAGCACTGCCCAAAGAAAAGCTACTGAGCTGCCACTGAGTTGGGGAGAGAAAGGTGGGCTGGCAGACAGCAAGGGCTTCACCCCCATGCAGAGTTCAGGGCAGCCCTTGCCCTTCACCACAGCCCCAGGCTGCAGAGTCTGAGCTGAAGTGCTGCCAGGAGTGTGTTTGTAATGTTGAATTTAGATGGGAAAGTAATGAAAAGCATGAGGAAAACATTTTAGTACCATTAATTAATTGGTTTCTATATTATATTTAAAGCTCTTGGATGTTTTTTTCAAAGTCAATTAACTCAGCTTTATGTTTCTAGTAAATTAAAATCTCCATTTTGAAGCAGCCGTTTTTACTCTGAGTGGAAGAGGAAATCAGACCCCTAATTCTGACCCCTACTCTGCAAATCACCAATTTTTTCTGCAGCAAGATTAAATGCACCATTGTTGTTCTGCCAGGCCTTAACACAAATTAATGACTTAAATTACCTTTCATCTCACCTTATAAATTCTACCTTGAAGCAGCAGAAAGCCCAAGGGCTCTCACATAACCAGATGAAGACAAGTTCACTGCCTCAAATCCTTCCCATCTTGCTCCACTTTACATCAATTCTTTATAAGAAGAGGTCTCCAGGGCTAACAAAAAAGCTGGCCATGCAGCAGAAGGTGTCGTGGGACTTTCAGAGGTAAAAGCCCGTCTTGCGGTGACTCAGTGCACTCCATTAGTCCTAGGAAACACAGGGCACATCGAACGTGGCAGATGTGCCCTCACTTGCCAGGCTTCAGACAAATGCAATCAAATCTATTTTAATCATCTATGAAATGCAAATGTGTTCCACTTGCGCACCCGCAAGATCCATTGTCTTCCTCACTGAAGCATACGATAATGCCAATTAAACATTGTTGCTAACTTAATAGGTGTTCTGATTGCTTACGGGAAATTATCTTTACTTTTTTTATTAGTAGTATTATTATTATTTCACGTCACAAACATTTTCAAATGTTGTAATAACTGTGTTGGGTTTTGTTTGTGTTCTCCTTTTTTCAGCTCCGTGGTCAACACCCATCCAGACCGAGCAGTGAAATCCGTGTTTACACTCAGAGGAACAACACTGTGTAATTCTGAGTATTAAAAATACCCTTCCCAACTTCTAAACGGGCCCTACGCAGATGTGGCAGTTGCATTAATCAGCTGGCAATCTCGCTCACACACGCAGGCTCCCATAGACGCACACAGCCCCTTTGTTATTCTGCTGGAAATAGCCAGGCAGCTGTAAAGATGTTTATTCTCAGACCCACATGAAAAATGTTTGCAGTATGTATGTAGCCTACAAAGTCAAGAATGATAAGCATTTAAGTCAGACTGCCCATGCAAAGTCAATATTTCGATATCAGAGGAATTGATTCTTGATCTAGTGCCAGCAATGTGTACTCAATGTACTGCAGAAAAATCCTCGCCCAGCCTTCCTGCCAGCACACTGTTAGGGATGACAAGCATGCAGTTATCTGATAGAGCAGATATTTGTTCCAAAAAACGATTTTCATTTCAAAGACAAAACATGAAAAGAGCTTACTTGTGGGGAAACCAAATACTGTATTCTCCTCTTGATAAATCAAGCTTTAGAGAAATAAAGCTGAAGAGAGCAGGATTCTGAAAAGAACTTCTGTAGCTCTTTTCATGCTTTTTCAGCTACTCAGCTGGCTTAACTCTGCCAACTAATAATCTTGTATTTTCCTAAAATGCGTTGAGAAAGAGTTTATTTGCAAATAATTATTTAGTGATAAGGATGCGTGTCTGTTTGCTTTTAAACAGACCCTACAAAGCTAATTAGGGGGTTTATGGTAGAACACAGGGTTCTGTATGGTTTATACCTTAAGCTGCTAATTATGGGATTTTCAACAGTGTCTCTTTCTTTCCTTTGCAGAGGACTAAGACAGCATTACTCAACAATAAAAGCCCTGTTTCAGTGAAAAAGGTGAAATTTCTTTATGTCACAGTCTTGTCAGCTCTCCTCATCACTGGATTTACATAAAAGTAACCAAGTACGAGTAATAACAGGCTGGAGAGGGAAGCATCTTCATACCCTTCGAGACCCAAGGACTAACACAATAGTCCTTTTATACTCTGCACAGACATCTTCACTCTGTGGACGCAGACCTCCAAATACACTGTCTAACTACAGTTAGTGAGCAGCATGCCCTTGACACAACACAGAATAAATACAACCTGCCCTTTCAAGAGTGGCACTGTGCTCAGAATTTACTATAAGTCTTCACACTGCTAACCAGACCTTACACAAAAAAACTTAACCACGCTTGTACCCACAAAATTAAATAGTATCACATTGAACGGTACTTTATTTTAGGATGACATCAAGAGGGATTGATACCAAACTGCTAGCATCCAACCACATTAATCAAGGGTCTACCTCACTCACTGCTTTTCCTAGGGGCATAATAAATAATTACCTGCATGCTTTATTTCACTGCCAGTCTTTTATGCAAGTGCAAACATGGAGCGTCCATACAGTTTCTAAGAGGAAAAGTAAAAAGTAGACTGTGGAGAAAATTATTCATAAGCATATCAGAACCTTACCGGGATGAAGCCCAATTAAATTCAATACACACATCCACCATGGAGGCCATTAATAAGCGCCTAACAATTTCTGTATGTCCCTGCTGGGCTTTATACAAAATTTTGCCCCAGTAATGAACTCTGCAGGCTTTACAGGTGGGATTTTCAGAAGTGTTCAACACTGACCCGGCTCTGCTCTCCTTGAAGTCAGCAGGAATTTTAACCACCAGCTTTAAGGGGGAGGCAGGGAAAGGTCAGCCTCGAATGCTTTCCAAAATCCCACCCCGCCAATCTGCTTAAACTCCATGAGCTCTGTGGGGAGAGAAGTTTTGTTGCATTTGTTGAACAGAGTAAGGAGACTTTGTATACGATGAACATTATATTATGTGCAGCAGAAGCACAGAATATTTTTGCATTGTTTATCCGTCAAAAGAACAAACCTTCAAAACAATACATAAGCCTACATGAATAAACAAATCTTTCCTACCCAGGGAGGGTAACTTTGTTTGCACTCACATGTATAGCCTAGAGACCCAAAATACAGCTATTGATCTAGTACCTTAAACAGAAAAACACTCGAAAAACAGAGTTGTATGCAGGACTAATAGGCTGAAAACATGCAAACTGAACAGAAAAAAGGCCCTGAAATTTTGCAACCTGCTTGTGAGGATCAAACTCTCTGACAGACTGTGGGAACACAGAGCAAGTAATAGCAGCTCTACTAGTAGGCTGTTGATTCAGCCTTCAAATTAATTATAAATTCATAATTAATTATGAAGTGCTACCCCTTGCTCTGCTTTCCCGTGGCCTGAGGAAGAAACAGATTCTCAAAAGCTCAGAGCCAATTTCCGTTTTATTTTTAGCCAGTCAATCTCACAAAAGGTCTTACCTACAACTTGGGGACTTGCTCTTTTATATTCCATCCATGTATAGGCTAATCAGCTGGTGCAGTGATCTGTGACACTTAAATAGGAAAGATGCATATAAAAAGCAAAGGCAGAGCAGGAGGGACCCAAATACTCTGTGCCAGGGCTGTGGCAAGGGCAAAGCAAGAGGGGTACCCACCCTTGGCATCCTGTGGAGGGAGGTGCCAAAGGGCGATGAAGGTCTGGTGACCACCAGCAATTCCTGCTGTTGTTGTGCTTTGAGGAATGGGAGCGGTCCATGCCCATGGACGGAGGAGGACACGGCAGGGGTCTGTGGGGTGGGAAGCACCTGGACGCCAGAGTGTACTTCAAGCATGGGTGCTCCTGACCTTCTCCTTTCTCCCAGCAGCATCGACCTTGCAGCCAGGAAGTGAAGGACTGTTCCTTCACAGTGTGAATCTGGTGCCAAGTCAAGGACCAACAGTGGGCCAACAGCCACAACCAGCCAAGTTCTTACACCACAGCCCAGACAGCACACCCCCTCACACACATCTCCTCCAACCCAGCTCAAAAGGCACTCTGGTACTGGCTCTGGCAGGGTCAAGACAAGGGAAGGGCATGGCAGGAGGCACACAGGTCACTCAGGAGAAGGCTTCAGCTGTGGCTACCTCTGGCGTGGTCCCATTGCACAGCGTGAGCAGGTGGGGAGTGGAGGGGGGATTTTTTCCTGCCAGTGTCTGCAGAGCAGCAGTTCTTGGTCTGGTGATCCCCACATGAGGCAGTGATCTTGTGGGCTTGGCTGGGGCTTCTCCACAGGGTGCGAAAGAGACCTCAACAGCTCGCACCTTGGTGTGCTTTTCTGCCTGGTTTTACCAGCCCTGTAGCAAGACCTGGTAGCCTTTGCAGAGCTGTTATCTCCTACAACCAAAGCCAGCCCAACTACAGAAGCTGCTCCTGAATTCTCCCAGCTCCACTGCTTGTACCACAGTCCCAACATCAGGGCTCAGCTCTCAGAGTCAAATTGTCATGAGATACTCATGGCTTTCCCATCTTCACACAGCGACCACACTAGCAATGGCAAGGCTCCTTTTGTTTCTCTCTGCTGAGTTTCTAGCTCTATGAGTTTAAGAGGGATCCATATTAGACTGCTTTTTGCATGTTTATTTATTTTCTAGTCATTCCACTAGTGTACAGCTTGCTAAGAAGCAGTATCTGGGAGGGAAAAGGGTGGTATATGCAGCTCAGCAGATTGAAACCATCTTTTGTTTCAGTCATTATTGCAGGATGGAGTGGTTACAGCAGAGTTTTTGCTTACAATTACAAAATGAACATACAGTATGTAATTAACCTTAAAAACATTCAGTGTCCAGTAAACATTGATCTCTCATCCATTATGTTTGTTCATTCCAGGACTGAGCAGCCTTAAATAAAATACTGTTCTGTGAATCAGCATCCTTTTGGTACATGGAAGGAAACAAAAAGTATCCAACCTTGTGGTATCCCCAGCTCGCCTTGCATAGATTCAAGAAATTCTGGAGAAGGATAAAGTGGTTTGGGGAATTAATACAGGGCCGAGTCTAAAGCAAACAGCATTTATTCACTAGGTGTGCCACCACTTTCCTGTGTAATCTCAGGCAAATCACTTATCTTGTTTTAATTTTCTAGTTAAAAAGGAATATATGGAGCATCCCACGCTTGCCTGGTCTTTAGAGTAGAAACTGTCTCTAAACATACAAACGTACAGCACTAACCACAACACAGTCCTGGTTCTGACTGGAGCTGGTAGCTGTTACCATAATAAAAATCAGTAAATAAATCGTGATGTGTAAGAAAACCATTTGGCCTGAACCCAATGGCATGTGACCAGAAGACAGCAATATGCAAAACGGAGGACTGATACAAGCGCACTTATGGGTCATATGTGTTGCAGTTCCCCCAGGTTACCCCCACCTCCTTCTGTCAGCGATATGAAACCTCCACAACCGGCTGAAATCACCTTCTGAGCCAGGAGTAGGAGTAGGTAATTTAGTTTCCATGGTAATGCAGTTCTGGACCATTCTTAAGCAGAAGCTGCCAAGTATGACAAATGGTAGGTGCTGATTTTTTTATGTGAACAGCTATTCACTATGAATTGAAATGAGATTGCCAAATTCACTTTCCTTGGGACTGGAGCTAGGGTCAAAAGCTATTGTTACATTCAAGCCATAGCCCAAAACTAGCACTTTAGCCACCCATCTCCGGCTGCAATATAGCATTTTTTAAGTCATAGAATAAAAATGAATGACTCAATATCAGAGTTGTCAAATAGATGAGACAGATTTACATCAAGTAATTCTAAAATGCTCTGTAGCCATGAATTAAAGGAAACATATGACAAATGACTCTTATTCATTCCCTTGTGGGGAAGAAATTCTGTTTTAAACATTGCAGACTGTTGTGCAGTTCCTATTATATATATATGTATATGTGAAACCTGCATTGGGATAAATACACAAAATGGTAAGGGCTTGAATTCAGCTACTTTTCTTCCAGGAGCCATCACTGTATAATAACCATGGTAGGTTTTGCACTCTGCTAATCTCCCCACACAGTATGTAATTGGTCTTGGAAAATGCTGTAATACAGCAATTAGTAACACGACAAATAAAAGAGGAAAAGGCCCTTTTATTTTAGCCTTGTTTTCCTTCAGAATGAAGCAGTAGGAAGACAGGTTGCCAGATCAACTGATATTTAACACCATCTCTGCCATAAAAGCTTCCCCAAAACCAACTCATTTTGCCTAGGCTGGGAAGATGGGGAGAGAAGGATCCCACCCAGCTGGAGGGAGATTAGCAGAGTGCTGCTGGACTGCCCACAGCGGCTGCATGGCAGCTGCCAGCTGGGGCCGCATGGGCTCCCCAAAACTGTCCCAGGAACCCCAGCAGCTAGATGGCATTGAAGAGCCACAGGGATTTAGGTGCTGGTCCATGAAGAGCTGCCCGTGTCCTATTTGTGAACCAGCAGACTCTGTATGGCAAACCCATGGAAGAAGTGACTTCCAGAAAGGGATGGTCTCTTTCATACTGGCAACCCTTCCCATTTGCAACGTTACCTTTGACAAACACAAGAAAGAGAACAAAACATTGGAAGTGTTGGCGGGGTGGGGGGTGGGGGGGAAAGACAGAAATTCCCAGCTCAGTCCCAGAAAGAGAAGAAACACAGCTGAGAAGCATCATGACAAAATGACATTTTCTGCCTTCATAGCACCCTTTCTCGCCCTGGTATTCAAAGCCTTTTGTAAATGTTCATTAAGCTACCCAGCATGTCTGTGCATTAGAAGAGCAGTTCTCCCTGACATATCCTGTTCTCCATTTTTTCTTTGTGAAACGCCTGGAATAAAGGGTGCTCACCCATTATTTGGATTTTTAGGCATTTACACAGCACAGTTGATAGCAGCTGGGACTGAGACATGGGCAGGTGAATGGGTTTCTTTGGGGTGACACCGTGAGCAGCTTGCCAAGGCAGTAACAGAAACCCTGGGTGCAAGAGGCACTGTGGCTCCTCCAACTCACCACAGAGCAGGTATGAGCTCAGCACAACCACCTGAGCCTGCCAAAGCCTCTGTGGCAGCCCCTGGCCCCCGCACTGCCACCCCCCCAGCCTGCTCCGGGTGCTGCAGCGGGATGCCGACACCGTGCGAGCAGCGGCGGAGACACTTCAGCGTTCATTTCCGACTCTCAGAAAGCAACAGCAGGTCTCGTGGGGACCTGCATCCGAACGCAGTGGAGTGGAGACATCTGTTATGAGCGGTAATTAGTACTGATTCCCCAAAAGCGGGCTGTCACTCTCAGCCACTGGATAGCTAGCACTGAAAGAGGGGTTGCTTCGTCCTTGCAGTGCTAAGGGGATGGGTGGTGGCCTTGGGTCTCCTGCAAAACCCAGGCAACTTCCTTAGGGACTGCCCTGACCAGCAGTGGCCAAAATTTAAGTGAGATGATATTAATTCAGAGCAGGTTGTTACTGTAATGTAGCAACAA
Organism: Podargus strigoides; assembly: GCA_028020825.1. Classification (NCBI taxonomy): domain Eukaryota; kingdom Metazoa; phylum Chordata; class Aves; order Caprimulgiformes; family Podargidae; genus Podargus; species Podargus strigoides. Next base: position 15,790,788 of record CM051621.1, read on the forward strand.
ATCTCTGCAAAGAATGGCTCAGCATCAGACACCTGTGAGTGCTGTGGAAATGGATGTCTGGGAGGAGAGAAATAGTGTGGGTTACACCACTGGCAGGGAGTTTAACTAACATACCTGAACTAATAACAGATATTAAGAGACGGGACTTCCCAAATTGCACTGGGGCCACTGCTGGTACTGCAAGGGATGCCTGAACCTGTTAGTTACTGGCATAATGGGTAATCACAAGGCAAGCCTTCACCCCTCGATGACTCACATTAATGCAAAGGGTTGTGCAATCTGTAGCTTAGCTCTTTTCAGAAGTAGTGACTTTGTTTTCATCCTAATGTTATGGTTAAAAGAAGGATGCCTGTGCCCCTGCATGCCCCAGACACTTTCAGTAGTGCTGAACAGGTAACTGGGGAAAGCACTTACAGCCCATCATGTAATTCCTTCCCTGCACACAAAGAGGGAATATTTGTCACCTGCTGACACACAGCACTTCAGAAAGTCAGGAGAATTTGTAAGACAGTGAGCAGACACTGGAAATCTGCTTTGCCCAGGAACCTTATTGACTATCATGAGCTTCTCCTCTATGAAAAGCTCTTACAACTTCATCCACTGTATCTCCCCTGCCTCACCTAGACAGTTCTGCAAGAAAGAGCTGTAGGAAGCTGCATGCTCTTTTTCTTAGAGGACTTTTTCATTTTGCTTAGCCAGTGGGCTTTATAGTGCAGCCTGCCTGGTACAATGCATTAATAGTCTCATTCTACCAGTGTGACAGAATGACAAAGAGCCCAGTATGTGCTGAAATATGCACTCCCCTTGCTAAGCCTGTAATCCCAGCTTTGATTTTTTTTTTGTTTAAGTAATCAGCACAAACCTAGTGAGAATGAATCAGAAATTGCACACTTAATTTCATCTTCTGCTTGGCTTCCATCTTTGATCAGAGACTGAAGAGGATGGGCTGAGGGAAGCGCATGGCTTCCTCCCTCAGATGATGTTAAAAGCAGTTTGTAATACACAGTAGCCTCCACAGTAATTATTTTCTTGGTCATAACCACAAAATCCCTCCTGCCTTCCCTGTAATTTCCTCCAGAAAGACACCAAAAGCACAGATGTATTTCCATAATTCGGGCTGCTGCTGTCATTCTGCTCCAGAGCTGCTCTGTCACCTGCTGTCACCTTTCCTCCAGCTGCAAACAGATCCTCAAGTTATGGCCCCAAAACAGGTGACCAGACATGAGACTTGTTGCAGAGGGGTTTCAGAGCCCTCGCTCACAGCAGCATCACCACCAGGGATCAATTCTGCCACCATCCTTCAGCCTAGGAGTCAGTGTGCCCTTGCTCATTTGCCTGCCACTCACCTTGGGGACGCTGCCACTGCTGTGGCTGTGAGCACCCAGTCAAGCTCTCCCGTCCCTTTGGCAGAGCTTCAAAGAGTTGCCAGACTACAGCTGTCATTTCCCATTCTTTGATTTTTAGAAGCTGTTTGCTAACTTTTTAATGAGCTTGTGATGCTGATCACACAGTCCCCACCTTCTCTGACTCTGCAGGATGCCAGCAGGCAGACAGAGGGTCATAGCCTCGGCGGTGGTTAATCGGCACCTTTGTGAGACACTCTGGCCAGCTCACAGCGCCCTGATTGAGTGCACTGGGGCTGAGGTGAACCAATTACTGTAAAAACGGGAGAGATCATGTGCAAAGAAGGGTTAAAGGCCAAACAGTGCACAGCTTTAGTGCAGAGGGGAGCACAAAGGGTGGAAAGGCAGACCCAGAGGACTGAGGGGCTATAAAATCTGATCACTCTTCTGCTTCAAGGACATTCACGTTGCAAGGTAAGGAACTGCAACCAACACCACTCTGGGCAAGCAAGCTTGCCTTCAAAGCGCACATGAGCTTATCTCCCTGCTAAGGTCAACAGAAAACGCACATTGATCTCATGAGGGCTTGGATTTTCAATTAATGCAAGGCTACTGGACTTTATGGGCAATTATACAGCATTTGTAATTATTAATTTATCTCTTCTCTGACTTCCAGTTGACTTCTGAAAGGAGATAATATATTATATCAGTGCTTGAGACTAAATGTATACTCGTACTTACTTTAAAGCACCATTCTCAGCGATAGAAGCCCATGAACTGATATACCATACTCTTCTGGGCCAGTTTAAGAAGCAGCTTGAAAATAATCATATTGGATTCTTTCAAAAATGAACTGTGAGTCTGCATGCTTGAATCTAGTCACTTTACCATTTTACTTACTGTCAACTTAAAACCTTTTTCTTGTGTCAATGCATAACCGTAACACACTTTACAAATACAAGATGCTGAGAGTTGGTTTTTCTGTTCTTCGAAAAATTTTGTTTTACAAGCAAGATTCAAATAGTATACACCTGCTGTTTCAAGAACCCTGAGAAGTTGCAAAACTCTCTGGTGTGTTTCAACAAGTTGCTTTTACAGCGCTGTTGAGTATTCAGAAATTAGCTGTTCATCTCTTCGTCCCATTCTCTTTTAAACCCATAGGCAGAAAGTCTATTAAACTCAACTGAGTCAACATTCGTGCTTATGCATTCAGAGTTACAGAAGTCACTGGGTGTTACAATGAAGTACAAGCTGTTCTAGCATGGAAAGCTGCAAACATATTACTAGTGAAGAACTGTATTCTTCCCCTCTGCAACATATTACTTGATGCCAGCTACAGAAACAATGGAGGTACAGAGGCTCCCTGGAAATCAGTGTGGCTCCAAATGTAGGATTACTAGAACTTTACTGGAATATGCAATATTTTCAAAGCTGAATCATGAATATTTTCAAAGACCAAAGAGATATTTGAGGAAGCAGCTAAGCATGAAGGCATTCCTCCCTTCAGTGAACCAGCCATGGAGGATGGAAGTAGCCAGGAAGGGAGGTGTAGCCTTGGGACAGGAGGAGTTGGAGGGAAAAGCAAGTGCTGGTGATAAGGCAAGCAATAAGCTACATTGGCAGCACATTTGGCACTGCTGATAAGTTGAGCCAAGGAGAGATGGAGATCAGAAAACAGCATGCCAGGAGGCTGGGAGGTGATGTTCAGCTATGAGTCTGAGTCAGAGCTGCGTCACGGGGTGAATGCCGACAAGGATTTGGCAGCAGCATTTTGGATCACTTCAAGGAAAAAACTGAGAAACTGGAAAGGCCAGGTAAAAGAGCAGTCTGCGGCAGTCAAGATAAGGAATAGAAGCATCAGCCATATCTTGGTCACAAGCAAGAGAAGAGGGACCTTGAGCAGTCATCCAAGTGTGCAGGGAAGAAAGAGAAGGTGTTAGAGCATAAATAGATGAAAAGGAGATGGTCATTAATTCAATTCCAAAACTGGTTTCTCTGCAGCATTCCCCACACAGATATTAAGCACTACTGAAACATGAACCATTACCCCTTTTATATAGATTGGACCTTCGTGCATAGAAAGTTTAAACTATTTCCCCAAAGTTACTCATCAGGTCATTGGCAGAGCTAACAAATGAACTCAAGGATTCTAGATCCCAGTCCAGTCCAGGATTTGAACCTTGTTCTCCATTTGAAATCAGTTTAATAGTGGAAAAAAATCTGCTAGTTGCTTGTAATTGTCCAAAAATCATTCATACAATCATCTTTAACTGATGAACTTTTTTCCTACCTTTTGTCAGTGCTGGTTATTCACTAGTGATCATTTGCGGTGCGAGGAGTCAATACTACAGCATTATTTTTCTTGATACCCTGACTGGGTACTGAAGTGCTGGGGTCTGAACCCTGAGCCCTGAATTAAGGTTGACATATGGGTGGTTCCCACAGTCCTTCAAAAGGAGGGGATGAGTTTGCCTTTTGGCTTTCCTCCAAGGTGTGGCCGGCCTTGCAAGGAAAGCCCTTGGGTAAACAAGCCCCAGGTGCCCTGCATTGGGTAAACGAGTGCCAGGTGTCCTGTTTGGGGATAAAAGCTGGGACCACTTGCAGGAAGGGTGGAGTGTCTGTCTGTGAGGTGGATGCACTTTGCAGAGATTCCTGTTGGGGAAGGACCTCCTGACTCTCCCTGCAACTGGGCCCCAGTCAGGTTTGGCATTTACAAACTCGGGCTTCGTGGGGGAACAATATGTGCCTGCTTCTATCCTATATGATCAGCCTATTGACTTGGTTGTCTCCCATCTCTTCTATGGGAGACTTTGTGTCTTTGTTTATTCCACCTATTATTGGTCATGCTGTGTCGTCCCTGGGGTTGCTGGGATTATGTCTATTATGTGAGATCTGTTTGACTTGTTTGTACCCCCAGCGATCCCCCATATACTGATGTTTTTGTACACAATAGAAACTAATTACTGGTTTGTTCTACTGCTAGCTGCATCCTTTGTGCTAGGCCTAGTAACTGGCAAAACAGGTACCAAGTTTCTTGAAAAGCGAGGAGCTGAAAAAGAACATGCATTCCCCAAATATATCTGAATGAAATCTGTATTCTGCATGGGTGCTTTTGACCAGTAATTGAAAATCCCATATAGTTGTAAGCCAAACGCTCAAAATCCAACAATTATTTGAGATGCCTATCTTGCTATGTTTAGACTATTAGGCTGAAAAATGAAGACAAAGGAAAAGGCTGTTCACGAACTCTAACAGGGAAGAAGGAAAGTGGATGGCAATCACTCCAAAATACACAGAGCTTTTTCTTGTATCGTGCTGGAGTATGTAGGCTCTTCAGCAATGGCCCTACATTGTAAATAGCCACTTTAAAAGGATATATCTTGAAACTAATGCATTACCTATGCTGTGCAAGAAAGCAGTTATTTAGGAAGAAAAAAAAAAAAAAAAAAAAGAAAAGAAAACAGAACATCAGAAAGTGAAAGAACAGACAAGGGACTCTGTTCTGCCACCTAAACACAACTACCCTGTGCCATGTGAAATGCCCTGCAGTAGCCTTCATGGCATCCCAGCTGCCTCTCCATGAAGGTTTAGCTCCTTTTCATGGATTCTTTGCTTTCCATGTGTACAATGCCTTGCATCACATCTGGCACTTTAAAGGCCCATTGATTTCATCCCAGTGTCCCGAGTTAGGGCCAGAATGAGCACATTCATACATTCCTTCTTTGCTTCACCCCGAGTTTCATGCGTGCTCTGCTTTCCATCCAGCCTAGAAATTACAAACTGCTGCCTGTAGCATTAATATTTTGTCCACAGAATGAATGTGATCTGTCTTCATTGTCTCCCCAGAAAAAGTTTTGATACTTCCATTTCTCCTACAAACAAAATCATCATATAATTTATGTTTGTAAGCAAAGTGATTTTATGGTATTTCTCTTTGTTGACAGAATGATTGGAATAAAATTACATTCTGTTGACAAAAAATGTGATGAAATGTTGTTTGTGAACATTATGAACAAAAGAGTTTGACAAAATGTAGTTTGCCAATGGGATATAGTAAAGGTTTTAACAAAATGAATTCTGTCCGTCTGCTATTTGCCCTAGGAATGACAAGTGAAGTTTTTCAAAATCCACCATGTCAAAATAAAAAGTAAAAATTTCACCTGTTAAAGGAGTAAACACCGCATTTACAGAAGCCATTCCTTCTCGTGATTTAAGCCGTATTCTCTAGGTCACCTCTGTTTTTCCAGAATTCTGCAACTTCTGATAAAGACATGCTGGATTCATGTGTTTTGGTACATATCCATCCTATGCACCACCATTAATTAACAGTCCTAGGCTTTCACATTTTACTGAATTTTTGGTAAATTGATCAATGAGGTAGAACTTTGTGATTTTCAGGCATACTAGATATGTTTAAAGATAATAGTGTTTGTTCTTGGAAGGCATCAAGCCTCTGACAGCAGTGTGAGTAGTCACATAATTTAATTCCTTCAGAGCCTAAGCAACAGTCTGACAGCATCTGGAAAACGTGTGCCAAGCTATTTTCTCTTTGAACTTTGATGCCTGACATCTTTACATGGACATGAGCTCATATGGGGATGGATAGAAAGGGAGGAGAATCTCTCTTTGGTGGGCTCAAGTGAATGAGCTTAGACAAGGCTGATTTACCCTTGGTGGCAGAGGGCCTTTAGGTTAAAAGAAATTTGATGGCTCTACAGGGAGTGGGATATAAAAGCACAAGGCCCAGAACAAAGGGAATAGTGTTAATTATAAGAAGAAGTCACCATCCCGAAGTGGTTGAGCACAAAGAAGGAAAAAAAAAAAAGCCACTAAAAAAGATTAAAGAGCAAGAAAACAAAAGCAAAGGTCAAATAAAATTATGCAAGCATCAACACATTAATAACAAATAGAAGAAAAAATAAAAATCACAGCATAAATAGAGCTGGCTGCTTTGCATCCTTCCCTTCTTGCTGCTCAGTCATTAGAACCAAAGAGTATAAGCCAGGCCAGCACAAGGGACTGCTCCTGGACAGGGTGATGGTGAAGAGAATGAGCTCCTTTACAGAGCTAGTGTAGGGGACTGGCTCAAGGAACAGACTTGGACAAGCTGGTCCCTGGGTTCTGCCCAAGAGGCTGCTAGTGTTCCCAAGGCTCTGGCAGGTCATGAGAGTAGTTATCTTTCCTTCCAGACAGATGGAAATGAACAAAAAACATTATAATGCCACCAGCACTAGACGAATTCAGTCTGATCATCCATTATGTCATGAGGGATACCATCCCCAGCAACAGCACTGGTGGGATTTTGGCCATAATCCACATCACATCAGCTAGACAGGGCTTGAAGCACCCTCACATCCATTAAATCCCTCTGTGACTAAGTGAGGAGGTACAGCAATGACACAGAAAGACACCACTTAGATCCTACTATGATGACACACCTTCCAGTGTTCACAAGTTTGAGCTTTCCAAGTCACTGGGGCTTCCCACAGTCAGAATGACTACAGACCTGAGTCCTGAACTTTAATGTCAGTGGGGTAAAAAATCTGTGAGCTTGGGGCACCAAAAGCTTGCTTCTGGCACTCCAAGGCTATGTAGATGATGTTTAACTCAACTCTGTATGGGTTAAAAGTCTGGAGGAGACCCACCTCTGTATGGATTGGCCAGTCCCTGTACAAATATTAACAGAAAAGCAGTAATATAAATTTACATTCATCAGTAAATGCCTCTTAGAGCTAAAAAGACAATTAATTGCACTGCTTGCACTAAGGTTTTTGTTCTTTTTTCCCCTCCCTCTTCCCCCCCACCGGTGAGGGAGAAGAAGGGAGCTGATGTGGTAAATGTTTTTTCCCATGATTTTTCCCTTACAAAAGAATAAATGAGATGAAAAGGTAAGAAATGTTCAAATGTAATCAACACACACATACATTCTAAAGAAAATAGCAAATTAAATGCAAAACCTATGCTAATGCATCATCCAGGTTGAGATTTTAATTGCAAAAAGTCAGGAAATGTAAAGTTATGGTTCTCGCAGCAATCATCAGTCAGCCCCTTGAACACAGTTAGGATTTGTATTCCAGACAGTGTGCAGCGTTAACTTGAACACCAGCGTATATATGGGTTCTCTGCCTTCATTACAGTTGCTGGGGGAACCATAATTCTGCATTTGCTGACTTTTGCTCAATTAATTTTTTTTCCTTATTGCTGTGCTATGAGGTTCTTGCATTTAATTTCACTGAATTAAAAAACCCCAACAAAACACGTAAAACAATGAAAAGAAACTGGAACTTTCCATTGAATGTTAAAATTAGGAGATAATCCATTCTGTCTGTGCATCCTAAGGTTCATGTAGGACCATGCAATCATTTTAGAGCATGGGTGCATGAATAATAATAGTAATAGTAGTAATAATTAATAATAATAATAATAACAACAATAAACGCTTATACCTGAAGCTTCACCTCATTATGAAGTGAGTGAAAAAAGATCAGGGAATTGGCATGCTGTGGACAAGGGCTTGTTTCAACCCACTGTGATGACTGTACTTATTTTACACTTCTTTGCAGTGAAGGCAATGCTGAGGTCCCATCCTGGGGGAAGAGTAGTCAGTTTGTTCCCACCAAGCCAGTCTCAGAAATGTTTCACCACAAAAGCAAACAAAGGAGTCATCAATCTCAGCTCCACCTCTGATGTACACTTGAAGTCACCTGCAGACAGACACTAAGTAAGCCTCACTTACACTAATGACTTGGTCATCTCTGTGTTAGCAGAGCCCCATACCATTGTGACCTGTCCTTACCTACCTCTCGTCCTCCTCTGGATGGGAGGATGACTCCTGCATGTGCCAACAAGGATGCACTGGGTGCCTCAAGTGGCTGAAGGATATGAAGATGAATACAAGCCCACTCAGAGCCCAAATAACTGAGCACTTGGGGAAATCCCACTAATCCTGCCTTTCTGTTACAGTTCATATGCATATTAAATCTAGCCCTAGGAAAAGCTGTCCCCTAGAAGTCACCATTCTCATGCAAAGTGTCATGCCAAGGTTGCCTTTGTCTTATAGCAGTGGGTCTGCAGGTCAGACAAAGCCATTAATGTCAGCTAGAAGAGCCCTCACCCAGAAGCTGCATATATAAGTGTCCTGAGCTGAGAAGATAGCAATATTGTCTCTCATGGATAAATCTTGTCATTTTCTTCATAAAATTATTCCATAGTTTACAGCTTTATGTTAGCTAAAGTGCAAATGGGAAACACAGGTGCCTTCTGCCCTCTGTAAGGTCTCTTATAAACTCTCCTCTCACCATGGAAAAGTTGGGGTTTTTCCTGTTAGATCAGCATGGCCACAGGTGAGATCTGGCCTCTAATTTATAAACAGCTATCAGATCTAGATGGTCCAATCACATGCTACATTTGTTGCAAATAAATATCTTTTTTTCCCTTGCAAATACATGAAATATTTTCTAAATGTAGCTCTTAGTAGGAGTTATTAAAAAAAAAAAAGGGGGGGGGAGAGTCACTGAAAAATTGCATTTCTCAAAAATGTAAGAAAACCTTGGCAGATACATTTTCCAATATCTACCCTCCCCCTCAAAAAAAAACAGTTAAAAACTGTCATTTTTTGCTATTCAGATATTTCCTCCTTTCTTTCTCTTTTACCTGTTTCCATTCTAAAGAGAAGGGAAACAGAATTGCTGAGAAGGGAGAGAAAAAGAGTTACAGAGAAAAATTACCATGGATTTTTTAAGATCCAAGTTTGTTTTTTTTAATCCTTCCCCGAAATATGTTTATTTGGTTGAAGAGCAAGCCTGTACATCAGCCTGTTCTTTGGACTTAGAACGCAAAGAACACATCCAGCCAGAGGTAAGCATCCAAGGTACTTGGCAGAAAACAGCATCAGACAGAACAGATGGCAGCTGCTGACCACGGCAGAGAGAAGAAATGGTGTTGCCAAAAGTGCAAAGAGTTCATTCAGGTCTATTTAACGCTTTGTGCCAATTTTCCCAAACCATTGTCAGAAGAGTTCTAACTCTCTGCAAAGTCATATCAAGTGGCCTGCAGCTGATACACAATATTGCACCACTCTTTCTGCTCATTTCAATTAAAAGCATGACAGTCACATAGTGGGAAAAAAAAAACAACAAAAAAAAAAACCAGACAGATGTCCACTGATCTAGAGGATGTAGGAATCATTGCTTTCATGGGTTTGCAACATAATAATTAGACAGTGAGCCATGGAAATGTGTCTAACGTAGGTCATGAAGAGAAACACCGTTTAGCAGTCATGCAGACTTTAGACACAGTGCCACAAAAAGCTTGTTTCAGAGGTAAGGAACCAGCTACAGAGGACCAAGGGCAGTTCCATCATAGAAAGGAATAAGTCCGACCTTCCAACTCTCTGTACTGAGGAAAGCGGCTGAATTATCTGAAACATGCCACTGAGTAGAAAATCTAATTCATAAGTGGAGATGAGTAAGCAGGATTTTGGTATCATAGAATCATAGAATGGTTTGGGTTAGAAGGGACCTCAAAGATCATCTCGTTCCAACCCCCCTGCCATGTCAGGGACACCTCCCACTAGATCAGGTTGCTCAAGGCTCCATCCAACTTGGCTTTGAACACATCCAGGGATGGAGCATCCACAACTTCCTTGGGCAACCTGTTCCAGTGTCTGCTCAGTCATTAGAGCCAAAGAGTATAAGCCAGGCCAGCTTGGTGGTTACCCACCCACAGGGTGAAGAATTTCTTCCTTATATGTATGTATGTCCTACAGGAATCAGCTCTTATAAATATCCGTGGTTGTTAGACAGGACCACTAACAGCCTTAAGACTATTTAAGAGGAGAATACGGAACTCAGTATTACAGAATCACAGAATCACAGAATAGCCTTGGTTGGAAGAGACCTCTAAGATCATCAAGTCCAACCATTAACCCAGCACTGCCAGTTCACCACTAAACCATGTCCCTTAGCACCTCATCTACATGTTTCTTAAATACCTCCAGGGATGGGGACTCGACCACTGGGCAGCCTGACAACCCTTTCAGTGAAATTTTTTTCCCTAATATCTAATCTAAACCTCCTCTGGCACAACTTCAGGCCATTACCCCTCATCCTATCACTAGTTGCCCGGGAGAAGCTACCTGGAGTGTGGTGCTTGCTTAGTGCTTTGTAGCTCAAAAGAAGGAGGCAGAAAAAAGAAATTAAGAGCCCAGAGGCCTGAGATGGTTGAGGAGAGGAGGCTATATGCAGGGTGGTCACTCAGCCTGGGTGAACACAGGAGGAGGCAAATGCCAGGGAACATGAGGGACGTGCAATGAATGGATAGGTGAGGGCAGCGACCAAGTTCTGTTTTATCTTCCCAGAACAGCAGAAGATTTTCACCAAAAGCAAATGGCAGTCACTAGTCTCTAACAGTGACATTGTGGACAACTTACCACAACTGGTCCTTAGAAAGGTTCTCCAAAAGATCAGATATATGGGTAATACAGACCTACACATTAAGAGGGGGAAACATGTAGGTGACACCAGACAGCTCCTTCAGCAGCCCCCTTATGAAAATATTGGTCTCTCTTACTACAAATTGTACCTATTTCTATAAAAAATAGTCCAAGAACATACCTGCATACCTGTGGTAGAGGAAAGTTATTCCAAAATTTTCCTTCCCAATTTCTGCTTCAGATATCACTTTGAAAATCTAACCATTTAAAAAGAAACAAAAGCACCTCACAGAATGATACCAAAGGACAAAGTTATTTTAGGAATAAAATTTTAATCACTGCAGCACCAGCATTTAAATCTGCTGCTGTACTGACATCAGCAGGGGGAAAAAAAAAAAGGTAATTAAAAACAAGGAGCCCAGAGGGACTTTCAGTTTTGGAAATGAATCCACACCTGTGTCACCTTTGTGGGATTACTGCAATTCACCCTCGGTGCGGAAATTGTGAGGGGAGCAAGAGCTGTCAGCTGGCTTGTTAGGAAGAGTTTCACAGCTAGAGCATGACACTTCTGCTCTGAGATGTATGATGGCTAACAACTGATTTCCATCTGACTCCCTGCGCAAGGGACTCAGCAAATGAGTCACCTCGCTTTGTATTTCCACGTGAGTCCACAATGTCCAGTTACTGAGGTGAGAAGACAAATGAAATCAATAGCATTTCTGTTCTCAAACAGATTTACTATCAAAACACAGCATCAAGGAAATGGAAAGGGTACAGCAAACAAGGGTGACCACTCACCAGGTACGGGTGACGTGCTGTGTACACTCCCTTGTCTCCCAGGGCCAGGAAACCAACTCCTCTGAAGTGCAGTAATATCCCATCTGTGTGTCCCTGGCACTTCCCCATCCCAGGGATGGACAACGTTACAGGCTTAATCTCCACATGGAGCTGCAGCCATGGGCAAGCGAGCTGCTGGGACCATCCCCTGGCTCTCCAGACAGGGAAAAATCCCTTTAAGGGCAATCCCCATCCCACACCAGCCCTCTGTTCCCCATCAGCTCCCAGGGAGGGAGCAGTCACCAGCCAGGCTAGAAGGATCCATGAGAATCACCTCAACATCGAACCTGCAAAAGTAGCACCACACTGCAGTGTAGGAAGCTCAAGAGATGGCAGCCACACTACTATGTGTGCTGATGCTCCTTAATCAGCTGTGTAAATCAGGACAGCATTTAGGTGAAGTTTCAGAGCTGTATTTCCCCAAAACACTGGCTTTGCAGAAGACAAAAAATGCTCTGAAAGCCTGAGGACACTTGTGCTTGTCACAAGTTTCTCATTTCTCATTGCTACATGTTGTTAGGAAAGGAATTCTTTATCCTTGGCCTCAGCCCATAACTCTGTAATAAAATGGTGATGATGCTTTCCAACCTAAATCTAGTGTTCATTGGTGTTACAGATAAATTGGATTTCAAACTGAACCTGAAAAAACCCAACTAAAATTTCGTAAACTTTTCAAATCTTTTCTTTGACACTTCAAAATGAAACATTTCTTTATAAAATCTTTCTGAGACACCGACCTGTTTCTGAAAGGCTTGAACAAACCACAAGTGAAGTAAAAAGTTGCACTTTGAATCAAATAAAAGATAATAATATTGCAACAAACCCAAGTTTTCCATCCAGTTTTTCGGCAGGGCCATCACTCAGCCCTGGGATATGGCTGTATTTTTTCCAGGACATAAAAGAGCTGAGCTGTATCTGCTAGGAGCAAGGTGGCAAAGTAAAACAATCTCTGCAAGTGAAATGAGCCATGACAGTAGAAATGTAGTTTGAGCCTTAAAAACTCCTGCCAGCAGAGCTGTATCACTTCAGGTCCCTCCCCAGCACACTGCAGACTGGGGAGCACTTTGCATCCCCCAGCACAGGCAGGTGATGGGCTGCGCCAGACACACATTGACGGGTGAGCAGATGGGTGAACCACTGCTGCAGCTGACGGGAGCAACCTGTGTGTACACAGGTTTTGTTTCAGCAGTGCTCCTGGCCCTGAAGGATTCTGCTGCCCAGCTAGACAGCAGTGCTCGAGCTGCAGGGACCAGGGGTTTTCTCAGCTCACCAGGAAGTTTTCTTCTTGGAGAGATGAAAACATCTACGTACAGAACCCAATCTCTATTGAAAAACTATTCTTGCAGAGACCAGCTCAAAGTCCTCTTTCCCTGATGGAAGAATTGGAGGTATTTATGTGTCTGCAGCATCTTTGGAGAGGTAATTGTAACCAGCCTCCCTGCTGCCAAGTACAATATTTCTGCAACCAATAATAATACTCAGACAGTTTTTAAAAGAGCTTGTGATCACTTTAAGTATGAACCTGTCTTCACAACACCTTTGGAAGGAAAGGGAAAGGAGCAGACAGCAAAGGTAAGTGAGCCAGTGGAGGCCACCAGAGCAGCCTGCAGTGAGGGCTGCCCAGCCGTACTGCCCTGTGCCCTGAGTGGGTGGGAGAGCAAGCCCCTCGAACAACTACATGTTACACATAATTTACTACACAACCCCTTTTGTAAAACACAGAAAATCTCCACCTACCCTGATTCTAGGGGTATGATGAACTACTGCTTGACACTTTCTTTAACCCCATTTTGTTTAAGCTGACAGTTTCTTTGGAGGGTGCTCGAGTATTTAACCTAAGAGCCTTTGGCTCTCAGTGTATGTGCAGAAGTCAAAGAGGAAAGCCAGCAGTTTTCCATCACCCACCATCCCTCCATCCCAGCTGACCTGCACAGCCTGCTCCTGGGCACTGCCACAACCATAGCGGCTGCCAGGGGACGGCCTCTGAAGCTATAAACCACACACACAGTCTCACACACAGACCTGTGCAAACAACAGGACAGGAAAAACTCAGACAGGTACCCTTTATGAACAAGTACATGACACAACTGAAAGCTGAAGGAGGACAAGTCTTAAGCTCTTGCGAGCATTACTTATAGTTCACAGGCACCTGGCTAGCTGTTACCAATCTGGCCACTTCTATGCTAACTTCTGCTAAATTACTCCACTGGTGTAGCTAACACCAGAGATTTCACATGCCATCTGAGTAGAGGAGGCTCAAAAGTCAGCCAGTAGAGCTAATGAAAAGCAAATTACCGAGTCAGTTTACTACCAATGAGCTCTATTAAGTAACTGTAATGCAGTTCATAGCCCTGGAGTAGTCACTATCCCTCACTAATCTAATGGTAGTATTGACAAGAATCATTTACACAGCTTCCTTGAAAGGTTACTGCTATTTGTCAGGGACTCTCTGTGCTCGGGACGTGCATGCCATCCTCATTCAGATCCCCGGTTTGTCCATCCTCACTTCAGAGCCATGATCCCAGGTAGCACCAGCTCCTCTCCGCACAAGGTCACGCCACTGCAGCCAGGCACTGGGTATCCACATCTTCTAAGCATCTGCTGGGGATTAACAGGAGACTGCACAAACCTATCCTAAGGGCTGAACTACTGCAGAGAAATTGGTTGTTCGACAGCAGTACCTTGCCACCAGGTATCAGTTAATCTGCACAAAGCCTGCCCAGCTGTTCTTTGTGGTCAGTGGACATATTCCCTTAATGATCTGGCCTTAGCACAGAGTTGTATTTTTATGTCCTTGATCATTAAGTGCAACCACAGCTTAATTTTTCATCTTCTATGGAAAAAAAAAAAAATAAAAAAAATCACTAGTCCCTCAGGCATCATCTCTAAGGTTTAACAAGCAAGAACTAGCCTCAGGATTTTAAATACATGGATTTTTCTGGCTAAAATGTCTACTTTCAGCTCCATTCCTCTCTGTTCTATAATGATGATCTGAATTGTCCAAACAGCACTGCGTCTATTTGGAGGAAGTCTCATCTCTTCACCATCCAGCTCTGTCCAGCAAATGAAGGAAAACCACAGCAACAAAGGCCTCCTGATGCACATGAGAGGAAAGACAAGAAAAGCTAATGTGGGAAATGGGAACTTTAAACCCTATCTGCACTTACAATGTAAATAGATAAATTACAGAAACACTATTTGAAGTGCAGATTGATCTTGGTCTTTTAAAAATAGACTGTTTAAAAAACCAAGAAGTTGTTGATATTTTACTTAACACACCACCTCACATCACAGATACAGCCAGAAGCTCCAAAGTGGTGGGGGCCACTTCTTGAGATAGTCTCGCTACGAGGGAGGATCAAAGGATCAAAGCAGTCCTTGGGATGTAATCCCCAGCAAAGAGGGATGAGATTAGGAGAGAGGCAGAGAGGGAAGGTCTCGCACCTCTCACTCTCTCCAGCCTCTTGCTGTTTATCCACGCTCTCCAGTGGATGTACAATTTGAGTAACTTGCTGCTCTGGGCAGAAAGAGGACAAATTTGCCCCGTGCTTGGAGGTGTTTGCTGGAGGACCTCTGAAGCCACTGTGTAATGGAGCTGTTTCTGCAGCTCCAGGTCCACGGGTAACCTCATGGTGGAGCTAAAGCAGGTTCGTGGTGTTCAGTGTCCCCATCTAGTGGCTAAGTAAATAAAATTAACCTACAACTCCAGGTTCTTTAAGAATGAACAAACTGAAAACCAAAATACTCATTTGTGGAAAATGTATGGCACCATCAAAAAAGGAAATACAGCAATGGCAGCAAGTCAAAGGTATAGTCCACAACAACAACGAGTAATGATCTCCCTCAGAAATGTGTCCCCCATTACACAAATGTAAGCGAAATCCCCCAGAGGAGACATGCACAGGGACCTGACACCTGGAGCACAAGTTTTCCCAGAGAGAGGAGGCCAAACCAAGAGGGGTTTTATTCAAAAAACACGGTGTGCACATGCATGGGAGAAGGTGACCCATACCTTTAACATCAAGAAAGCATCTGCGTGGATTAATCTAACCTCCAAGCCCCTTTATTAACTTTTTCAGTGTGAAAGCACCAGCTCCCCATCACAAACTCGGCACAGGCTCAAATCCCAGCTCCTCTCAGCTTTCAGCACAGAGGAGATCAAACCTGGGCAAGCCTCGCAAGACGCCCACTTGGACATGGGATTTAAATATGTCTCTTCCGCAAGGTGAGCCCAGCTGCTTCTGCTGACTCCTTATCCCTGGCTTTTCTCCTGGCATATGGCTCTCTGGTGCCTTTCAGGAATTTTGCTGCCTCCTCTGGGGCTCCTTGGGTCACTGTTCAACTACTTCTTTAGAGAGATGTCCAGAGACAAACAGGCTGGTATGTGATGTGCCCTGGCAGTGGTAGAATTTTACTGGAAAGATAAACTAAGCATTCAAAATTGAGAAGCAAAAAGTCAGTATTTTTTTGAAAAATTAAGCCTATATTACTGGAGTTGAAAACACCAGGAAGAATTATAGTACTATTATTCATTGTAGCAGTGATGGTCTCAGGCTAACAAGGAGGTGAAGTCTCAGAGAGAAGTGATAGCTGTTATTAGGCCAATTAAAATAAGAAACAAGGGAAAAAAAAAAAAAGAAAATTAAAAGGTGGGTTTCTTCCTCTGTCTGACGAGAAACAGCAAAATACAAACTAAGTTCAGGCCCAGTTTCTCGTAGTCCAATCTTCCCTAGCAGAACTGGGAAACTGTACCACACCAGCACAGCGTCCGATGGAAAGGAAGAGCTATTCCAACCACAGCTGCGGAGCTGCAGAGCCAAATGCTGCCTGTACACGAGCAGGGGGCGTGCAGTGATGGGGAAGGCAGGGGAGATGCTCAAGGACTGCAGAACCAGGCAGCGTTTAACGCTGCTTTCCCAGAGGCGGCTTTGCAGCTGCATTGATCGGTTTGAGTGAAAGTGAGCGACAAAACATAGAGCAGATATGAAGTTTCAAGCTAGACTGGCTGAGCAGAGAAACTTGCCTGCCCACCCGGGGCTGTGCATGGCAGTAATCCCTGCTCATGGGGGGATCTAAACCTCTCCACACCTTCTGCATAGCCTTGGGGAGCAAACCAAGTCCCAAAGCTACCCCCACTTCCACCAGCAGTCCATGATTGCTCCTTCACAACGGGTGCAGGAGGGTGATTATTTTCTCATTATTTCTCTTTTTTCTCTTCCACACCACAAGCAGCCTGCAAGACCATGCCAAGGAGACAGAACACTTCCCCACAGAAAGCTGAGGAAATCCACCCAGACTGTGTTACTCTAGGGGGAGGCAGTCATTGCTGATTCTGCTCCCATTGAGCAGCATATAGGAACAGCCATTAAGTTCAATAGAGCAGGACCACACAATTAAAGGAGAAAAGATTACCTCCCTTTTCCATTTTCTTCTGTTAACACAGAAGAAGATAAAAACCCCTTTTTTCTTGCTATTCCCAGCATTTGCATAAATCTGTGCTCTAACAATCAGAATGTGGACCTGTGACCCAAAAGCTTCTGGGCCATATCTGCACCTTGATCCAACAATTAATCAAACCTTCACAGCCCAGCAAAAGATCCCCACCATAAGAAAAGGTCTTCTGGTCTCACAAACTGGGACAGCTGGTGCAGTGGTATCCCAGCCTTCCTCCACAGGGAAACAGCAGGGCAGGACATCCCACCTTCCCTTCACTGGCAATAAAACTTCTGCTCTGTGGCAGCAACTGAGAAGCTTTTGGATGTCTGGCACCTCCAGGACTGGGAAACTGCCTCTGTGTCCTTTAAGTACTGGAAACATGAGTTGAGCACAGCTGAGAAACCAGCCATCAGCTTCCAGTCACTACATCAACCCACACCCTTTTCCTCCTCTCTAAAAAGAGGGTACTTGTCTACTTACATCACATGATGTTTGAGCTGTTGGTTTCAGGAACATAAACACATCCACATCCCTCTCCAAATATTCTCTACCTAATCTCCTAGTACATTTATCAATTATTGCATAACAGAGCTGCTGAAACTGCCAAGTCAAACTCTCCAAAGATAGGAAATTCAGAATTAAAGCTGGTCAGTTACATGCTATTTTATTTCAAATACAATTGGTGCTTCAATCGGTGCACCTGGAAAGAGCTGGGTTATGCAGTGAATTCAGATGTTGTCCGTGGCAGGCTTCCCACACTTGCTGCAGAAACTGAGAGGGGAACAATGCAGAAGATTAGAGAAAGAGGAAAAATACTTTCATTGCTTAAAAAGAAATGCCTTTTAGAGATACGATTCTGAGCATATGCCAGAAGGACCTTTTCTGACACCAGACAATGTTTTCAGACCAAGTCACAGGAGAATGGTTGGTAACCCACTGCATCATCCTAGTTTTCCACAGGTCAGACACGGGTAGACATTCAGCTGTGGCGATGGGGGGCGGGGGTGGATACGCAGCAGTGAGGAGGAGTGCTCCTGGCTGTGGGTGAAGATGCCTGGACTTAATTCTATTTTCCGTGACCCAGGGTCTCAGTGCCTCTGAAAAGACAATAAACATAAGAAGGTATTTTCATCAAGCTTGTACTTATTTTCTCAGTTGCAAAATGGGAATAATAAGATCACCCATACTCACACCAAAGCTGTGAAGATAGTAAATTAATGCCCATAATGTTTTTGGTAACATCAGAAAAATGTCCAAATAGCAAAAAAACCCAGCTCTTTACTGAGTGAAACAAGAGCCCTGTGGAAACTGTGATGTTCAGTCAAGCAATCCAGCCTCAAAAGGCAGGGCATCCAGGTCCAGAGCCTAGGAGGCTCCCCTGGCCATGGACCCCGTACGAGCTCACTGCTGCTGCAGCCCCTGCCAGGACAGCCATCCCAGGAACCCAGCATCGATGCCTGAGCAGCCACAGTAAACATCCCCCGGGCTGGATTCAGGCTGTGGGCCAGATCTTACACTACACTAAAGTACACAATGCTGCTACATCAGTAAGGGGCTCTATATATTCATTAACGCAATACATATTAAGCACAGAGAAGCCTATAGTTCAAGACTAAAGCACCTAAATCTGTCCATTCATTGTCTGCAAAGCACTGTGAAGATGAAAAACATGAGGGTATTATTTTGGCAGACAGCAGGATCCCAAATGCAACTTTTTCCTACTTCATGCTGAAGCTGTTAAAATTCTCTGAATATTAAATGTCTAGCCCCACTTTCAGGGTTGACTTAAATGCGGTTTCCAAAAAATGTGCTGAATATTATTCATTTCTCAGAGAACCAAAAAGCTAGAGGCCTTTTGATGGGGTTGCTTGCATTTTTAAATCACATGTCCACACACTTGTTAGAAGAATTTGGCAAGTATGGTTATATATGTCAGGATCTCAGACAAAAATGCACATTATGAATGCAAAATTCAAGATGTTTATAATTTTTCTTTAATATATTTTTCATGGTTTTTAACCCTAATCTCTCTTACGTTACACAACATTATACCACCAACTGAAGGAATGCGAAAATGAAGCACAGGATACCCAATAACCAAAAACTGCAAAGAACTTACGTCTGCTACTTCCCAAAAATCAACTTCCATTACATTCATTAAAGAAAACAGGGAAATAACTGTTCCCCCATGCTAAATACGAATCTTATCTTGTATCTGGGTGCCAGAAAAAAGGATTCAGCAACTTTTTGGGTGATTGTTTATGTCTCAATGTTTATCACCTGAGTTGGTATTGGTGAACTAAACTTGTAGGAGCTGATGATGAATAAACACTGAATGAATCAGAACACTTGCTCCTGGAAACAACCTACCTGAAGGTAGCAGACAAATCTGAGCAAAAGTCATGCTACAGGCTCATGTGTTGGGAGCATTTATCCAACGTTCAGGTGAGAGTCAGGCTGTCCATTGCCAAAGCTTGATTGCTAGCAACCACAGATCAATCACAGCATCCACAATAGAGGACTTCTCATGTTCTGCAAGTCCCAGTGCAGTTTTTAGACCAGCTGAGCACAGACACGACTCTCCTGGCCAATCAGAAGTTAAACATCCACAAGCACAACGCATAATGCTGCAGCACCTAACACTTGGGCACCCAGACTCCTTAGAGCAAGTGGAGAGCTTGGCACCAATTAATAACCAGGTTTATACAGGTAGGTGTAGGCAGACCTGGGCTCCTCTGGCAGGGCTCTTAGCTGGCTGGATGCAAGCCAGTTGTGGTTCAGAGGCTGTTTAGCTGCGCTGCGCCTGAGCAAACATGCCCTGCCTTTCAGCCGGATGTATTGATTCAAGCACAGCAACGCACTAATATCACATATACAGCTGCTGGCTCACAGCTGGTTCTCATCTGGCCAGCTCAGACCACAGGCAGAACGGATACGTCTGTCTGCACTTGTCTTCAGAGGCATCCTCCAGTTTGCACACTGGATAGGGAGCCACCTAAATTATCTCAGACAAGTCCAGGAAAGATGAAAAGTTAAGCACTTAAGGTGATCCCATGCCAGAGGACATTATCTCCTTCTGCTAACAGCACCCTTGACCACAAATGCACTTTTGGCATTCAACACCTAAGACAGGCTTTTCCCACAAAACACAGAAAGAACACGATGCTCCCTCCTCACCCACACTGCCTTTCATCCTATAATCTTGTGATTAAAGACTTCATGTGAGAGGTGGAAGAACTCTTTTTAGCCCAAAGGCTTTTAACACCCAGCTTCTAATACTCAGCACCGTACCCTACCCCAGGCATTGCAGCAGGTATTCGGAGGGCTCGCTCTGTCCCTCCTCTTAAAAGTGTTCTGCTTTTCTTGAAGCAATTAGGTACCTATTTGGGCAAAGCAAAAGAGAAAGTTACTACAAAGTTAAGTGGTTTTACACTCAGTTGAGGGTAGTGGCAGCTTAACAGTGTAAATATTTAGCCAAAGTTGAAAAACCTAAAGGAGAGATTTTGAGAACATCTGTCCCAGGATACCCTGAAGGGAAGTAATTAGGCTTTCCTGGGAGACAGACAGGCACGTCCGAGTGCCAGCCGGCAGGCAAGGGATTTGGATGCAAGTTTTTCGTATCTCAGATAAGTGCTTTGAACTAATGTGCCAGTCTCCAAGTGGAGAGAGTATGGGTACGACTCACTGCTCTCCTGCACGTGGGGAGATGAAGGCTCTGGGAGTGCCTCAAGGGCAGGACTCACAGGCTGGCAGGAAGCAGAGCATCTCCCTTGTCATCCCAGCAAAGGCCCAGCATGTGTTGTGGTTCAGATCTGCAAAAATTTTAGGGTTGTCTGATACAGAGGAGAAGTCCCTTGGTGGCAAGTGTACGTCCAAGATGTTACTCCCTTCCAAGGCTGCTGCTACCACCCCATGTGCCAGCCCTGCCACCACCCAGCCAGGACCCAGCAGCCAAGAGCCACCCCCTCATTCAAACCCCCTCCGTCAGTGGTTGCCCAGGGGCCTGATACTGCCCGTCTGCCCTGAAAATATGCAACACTTGATGATAGACTTGGGCTCCACCCAGCAGGGATGGACCACAGCAGCGTCCAGGTACAACGTGTTGTGCTGGGACCACCTTGCTTTTAGCAGAGCGAGGAGGGCAATCTGCCTCCTGTGCCAGGGACTGGCTTCTGCAGCTGCCCAGCCTGGGGAGATGGCAATCTAGCACTCCCACGTCCTCACAGTGATGTCTTTTGGGGTGCAGGCAGTCTCCAGCTCTCTCTGCAATGCTGCATACATTCACCCTGAGCACAGGTACGAGGGAGAACATTGTTCCAGACCAGCACTGAGGGCAAACCCTTGAGGTCCAAAAGTCTGTGTGCATGTTTACATTAAATAATGTTGAATAAAATGTATTTCTCTTCCTCTCTCCTGTGCTCTATCCTTTCTCTCTAGCTCGTGAATTTTAAACCTCTTCTGCTCAGCGTCTCTGAGCAGCAACAGAAGGCACCAAGAATAGCCCTCTAATCTCTACCCACTTCTTATCCCCCAATACCTTCAGAGGGAGTGGAAAATGCCTTTCCTTTCCTTTTATCCTCTGCCCGGACATTCTTATATGAGGCTGCATCTCTGTTCTGCAGCAGAAAATGTTAATAGTTTGGTTTGTTTTGTTTTCTCATAGCCAACCACCATATTAATTTTAAATGACAGAGTTTTGTCATATGTCATATTCTTCATTTTTGGTAGCATCTTCTATTCAGGTTCACTCCTTGCGGTGGCTGTTACGAAGTTTTGAGTTTAAGATAATTCTACTGCAACTTTAGAAGTTTTCATTTTAAGACACTTGTTTCCAGCGATTTGAATAACTTGCAAAGGAACAAAAGCAGCAGCCAGAAACATGGAATTTGGCATTGACCCAGCCCTTCATTCACAATAAACGTTAAAAAAAACAGCGATGACTCAGCACAGGCATAATTCACAAACCAGAAAGGCCTGCTTCCCTACCTTACAATTGCACTGGTAGGTACTTAATCACGGCAAATAACATAGTGGATATTTTATTTTTGAAAACATGTGCTGTTATATTCATCTCTTGAAATTGCTGTAACACATGGCCTCTCATCTAAAATATCCCTGCCAGATATAATTGGCAAAAGTCATCAGATGAGGCTCACGTCGTATAATTAGATGTATTATATTAGGCTGAACTGGTTACTTTAATAGTAGTGACACAATGTACACTAACAAGGTGTTTTAAAATACAAATGACTTCCATGACCTTCTTGAGGCAATAACTCTGATCCTCTGTCATTTATTTTTGGCAATAACCTATTAAAAATATGTTGCACAACTTGTTTGGGCCCTTCTAAGCCTCCTCTTCAAAACACTGCTGGTGGTGCAGATCCCTACACCCACACGGCTCAGCTCAGACCTCTGCTGGCATGGGAGGGGGAGGGGACGGAGGCGAGGGGCCATGGCCCTGCACCGCACCGGGCGTTCACAGCATCACACAGCCGAGCTGCTGCACAAACCTGCTGCCCATATTGTGAAACATCTCCTCGGTTCTTGTAAGCTGAGGATCTGGTGTCCAAATCCTTTGGATGTTCATCCGCCACATTAGCAACTAAGTTATTTTCCTCCATGCCCTTATGGACTACTAATAAATGGCACTTGCTTTCATAGTGGTACCAGGCACTTTGTCCAAAGGCAAGAGGAAGCCTAAATCTTACATTCGGGAAATACCATAGCGAAAAAGGTCAATGGCCACGTGATGACTCACTACTTCCTGATGATATTCTGGTTTTTCAATAACAGCGTGGGTGTGCGTGTCTGGTTTCTGGGTGGGTTTTTTTAAGTTAATGATCTGAAGACTCCCCTCTGTTCACCCAGAGATGCTTCTGGTTTCCTGTCAGTGTCACATTAGAGATGAGTTTATGATGTCTTAAAGTGCCTCAGCTTCTCTAGCACCCGTGTTGTAATATCAATACTAGGAACTGAAATGAAATACTGGAAGGAAAAATATAGCCATCTATTTCCAGGGTTATACATTGCCGGCCTGTGTCCACACACAGGACTTTTAGCACTAAAAAGATATAAGCCACCCCCTCTGGACTCCATTTTACCAGCTTAAAGCTATTATTACTCTCCTAGTTCATCACCTGCGAAAGACGTGCATAGTCACAAGGCGAATTATTAGAGTAAACAATCACACCCCTAACTGACCTAGTTAGCTCTTGGAAAAGCCAGGGGTAATTTCTAAGGCAAATTAATGCCCCTTCATATGCAGTGGCCCTGCTCTCTGTTGCTACACAGGAGGTGGAGGTGCAAGCTCTTGGGGATGAACCTGGCAACTGCCCGCTGCTGCAGCTGACTCACATACTGCTACTTGATATGCACAACAAGTTTGGGGGAGAATTCTAAGTTTTGCAATTCTCCTTTGAAACCAAATGTAGTGCTAGAGTCTGCTCATCACTTACATCTTGACAGCTAGACTTGCATTCAGGTGCCGAATTACCACCTGCAGCTTGTACTCAGGTGAGCAATAATACCACATAGGGGCAAAAATATTACACAAAGCATTGCCTGGCTTGAGAGAGAAAATTATTTACTTCTAAAGACAAACATCCTCCCTAAGAAAACACAGATCCCTTTTTAACACAGCCTGGCTCCCTCCTCAATGCAAATAAGAATGATTCATGTCACAGCTGTAAGAAATACAAAAAATTAGGACGATCTGTCCCACAGGAAATTCTAACTCATCTGATCTGATTTTATTAAATTGGTAAGCAAATCTGAATTTCCAAAATGAAAATTTGGACACAGAAATACAGAAGTGGCAGATCCCAAAAGGGGTGAGCTGGAAGTTGAGAGCTGCTGTTCTGGCCAACTCCTGTCTCCAGTGGCTGCAGCAGATGCTTGAGGGGGGATATGTTGAGCACGAGCCCTCAGAGTGGTCCCTTCTCTGGTCCAACTTCCCCTGGTCCAGTCTTCTGTGACACAGACACTTCCACACCTAAGTCATGCACTATATTTATTCGCTACATAGAGACTAATCTTCCCTTCTTCATTTAATACCTTTGAGACCATTTATATTGTTCATCTTCACATCATTCAGTAACAACTAATTCTACATAATTATATAGTGTGTGAAACAGATTTTCCTTGTGTTTATGTTGCACTCTATTTAATAATTTCTGTGGGTGCCTCTGAATCTGTTGGACTGAGACAATGGCGTGCAATTTGTATAATTTTCTCTCTTATACCTCTAAGATCTTACAAAAATTTGCAATACTACGTTCATGATACTTTTCCAAGCCAAAGAGTACCAAACTATTCTGGTTGTCTTATAGTTATTTATTTATTTTAACTTTTCCTAATTCTGCTGTAACATTTCTTGCACTGGACTGGTCAGAACTACTCTAGCATATGGGCTGGGTACCTGAATTTTCATAGCAGTTTTTTTATATCGCTATATTCTTTTTCTAGTAATTTGTGAAGTGCTTCTTACCTTTGTAATCCTTCTGATTACTAATATGAGATTTCTCTGAAAATCATCTACATTGTGTCTAAGATTTCTCTGTCTGAATGGTAATAAATTAGATAGACTTCATCATCATCCACTTAAAATCAAGGGTATTTTATTTAAGTCCTGGTTTCCTCTATCCTAAACAACTGTGTATTATCTGGAAAAGTTGCCACCTTGCTATTCACCTGCCCTTTTCTGATTATTTATGATTGTGTGTAACACAAATCCTAGCATAATTTGTGTGAAAATTAAACTAATGGTAATTTCATAAAAGCTTCTTTTCAGGAAACTGAAGTGTTTCACCGTGGCATCTTTCAAAGATAATCAGCTCTGTGGTTTTCTGAAATTGTATTTAATGTTTGTGAAATTTAACTGACCCAAACCCTTGCAGTTCAACATCAAACTGCCCATGTAACAGGGTGCCCCATTGCTTTGTGGTGCACGTAGTTTGTGGCCTGACCCTTCTCAAACACAGCCAGAACCCCAGTGACTGCCAGGGCTTTGCTAAAGGCTTTGCTGTTTCATGCCATTTCTATTGTGAGCCAAGTTCAGCCCTGTGGTTCTCACTCTGGGACACAGTCAAATACAAACAGCAAAAGTGAAACTAAAAGGGTATAAAACTAGGTAAAAAAAAAAAAAAAGAAAAAAGAAAAAAAGAAGAAAAAAGGTTTCAGAGTCCTATGCAAACAGAAACCTTTTAATTCTCACATATTATGAGACTTATTAGACCCATCTTTCCAGGATCAACCTGCCTGTGTGGAAAAAAACCCTATCCTGACAACTTCTAATATGAAGAAACAAATTATTTCTTGTACGCTCGTTTGAAACTAGCATTACATCCTGACTTCAGAGGCAATTGTTTCTTTTTCTAGCAATGTGAATGAGGAGGAATTGCAAGAAGAGCCCATGACCCTGTGGCAGTGACAATGCACTTCTGGTCCCTGTTAGCCTGGGATGTGATCTGCAGTTCCCTTACTGCCAGAAATGGAACCTTGCCCTGTGTGCAGAGAAGCCCAGCCAACATCCAGCAGAGAGTTAACCCTTCTCTCACCCCTGCTCTCTCCATCACACTCCTCCTCAGCTCTGCTCCCAGGCCAACACTGCATCTCCAACCACTCTAAGTGCAGGGTAAAGATATTAAATATTTACTTTTATATTATGATGGACTGAAGGTGTTTCTGGCAAGTTAACAGCTCAGTAACTATGGGAGGAGTGCTGAAATGTAATGGGGCCATAAGATGCTGAAATGCATGGCTGTGCAGAGCCTTTCGACTTGTGTTGGTATTAGTTGGTGGTTGTTTATTTTTTGAATTAAACTTCATTATTAACTTTGAGTTTATGTGCAAGAGTTTGTAGGATATAGTTCATAGCAGTAATAAAACTGTATGGCTGAATCGCTGTAAACAGGTAACTAATTTATTCCCAGATTTGTCTCCTCACTTCAGTCAATGTCATTCCTTCTTCAAGAAAAGTAACATCCTGGCCCTGCTGAAATGAAGGCAAGAACTCCCTGCAGTTTCAACAGGCGCAGACTTCACCTTGCCCAGGATCTAGGAGAGAGCTGGCATGAGCCCTCAGATTAAAATTCAAGAGCTCCTGGCTCTCCTGTAGAGTACACATTTATTACCCTGCTCCTCTGCCCAGAGCCATCCATCAGCTCTGGACCCTGCTTATCCTGCAAGCACTGTCTAAAGGCTTCTTTTTGTTTGAAGTAAACTTCTGCCTCCTCATCCAGGCTCTGCATTTGGAGTATTTGAGCACCTTTAGCAGGTTTCTGTCCAGCTTTGGCAGCCTCTGTTAGAAGCCGCACAGAGTTAGTCACCTGCCAAGGAGCAATTAATCACTTTGCTGCTGCCTTCCTCATGCCTAATGGCAGAAACGCTAGACTTTGGCTCCACCAGCAGCAGACCACATGCCTGTTTCAGACCTCTTCAACTCTCCTCTGTCACCTCTCCCACCTTCCCTCCGCTTGTAGCTGAACTCAGGTTATTTTTAATTGGTATTAGTGATGAGATATGCTTGCTTTTCCCCCTGCCCTTTCTGCCAACAAGGATGCACTGTGATTAATATCATCTTCAGCTCCAGGCTGAATTACTGTGATTGAACTACACAGGGAGGCTGTGCCAAGGCTCTGGCTTCACCCCCGGGGGACAACCTCCACCTCAAGCGGAGAGGAGAGTGCTGCAGGGGGCTGCTCACCACTCCCTCACTTATTCCAAATCCATTGCAAACTCTAAGAACTAATCAACAAAGTTAAGCTGTAACAGAGACCATATCTCTATCTGCAACTGAACTAGCAAGCAATGCTCCACCAGCAAACAGAGATAAAGTATACTTACTTGTGGGTTCAGATGCAAAACAATCTACTGGATAAGACTAAACAAATACAGAATTTTTACGAAAAATATTATATCTGTTTTATAGAAAATGCTCTATCACCATAACTAAATGAGTCTCTGATGTATGTTAGTGTTTTCTGACTGGTAATTCAAATACCAGTTTTCTTTTCTTTTTTTAATTCCCCAAGGTGCCTATGAGAGTGTCTTAGAAAAGAAAGGATTCTTACTTCACTATGAAAATTTATAGGAACACATAAAATGGAAAGATCTGAAACCCCTGATATATATGCTATGTTCACAAATCATTGTAAACGCATTATACAGTTAGCATTCAAAAATTGTAATGTACTGGAACAGATGTTGCCTGTGCCATCTTAATTCAGTCTCTTTGTGTACTTCATACAGATTTTAATTATATAATCACTTTTTTCTCCACACAAAGCTTCTGCTTTAAAATTATACAAAAGTAATCGACTCTGAAGTTGAATTAAAGGTGTGTAAGGGTGCTATCATCCACAGGACAATTCCTGTTTTTTTTGTTGAAGAAAACAGAAGGTACATAGTGAGTATCTAAAGAAATGCGATTTGTGGAACTTCATCTTACCTTGAAGAGGGAGAAGGACTGGCAGAGTTCAGGCCACCCCCACCTCAGTAGAAATGAAATCAACTTTCCAAGTTACTTGCTGAATAGACCAAAGAACTTCATGGTAATAAAAAGGAGGAAATCGAGAAAGGAGGGATAAAAGCATATTTTCGGCTCAAGATAAAGACGGTTGTAGCAAAATTAAAAACATCATTACAAGACCTGCAGAGAAGGAGTTCTCCGATGGCCTTTGCACCAGTGGTATGGGCATGGGCTACAGACAGAAGGGACTGAGACCACGCATTGGAGCACAAATTCGCTACAGTTTATCTTGTTGAAACCTGATAACAAGGTCCTCCTAGTAAGAGCTTCAAATTCAAGATTCACCTCCAATTTAGGAAGGTGAATAGGTAAGTGAGCACAACTGTCAGAAAGTGACGCTCTCTCATGCTCCATTGCTTGGTCATGGGCAACTGAGAAGCAGATGCCTTGAATGCCCACACTGCACAAGGACAAGAAGAGGTAACAGGCAGCCTAGGCAATCACAGCATGGCAGAGAATGACAATTCCCTTAAGTATCTGTCCAAACTGTACAAAAACCTGCGCTGTCACAGGCTTTAAAAAAAGTGAAAAGTGCTGGGTGTCTCTTGGTGCCAACACCAAAGCGTCCTGAAGACATTTTATGTGTCAGTTTTCATGCTCAGAACAAATTGTATCTACACAAAAGGAATTCTGCCTTACATCTCAGTCTGCCACAGAAGAACTGATCAGAGAATAGAAATTGGCTGTTGCTTAGGTCATTTAACAGATGTAATTATGTGCAAACAGAATTATATGCTTGGCTCTGTGGAAGTTCCACAAAGCTAAGAATAGTTATGCACAAAACCACCTGGAAGAGGAAATTTAAATTGAAAAATGTCAACAATAGGTGGGAAATGCTTAAGAAAGTTTTTCTGGGTGCTGAAAAAAAAAAAGTATTACATATAAAAATATATACACTATATATATAATTAAAAACTACTCTAATAAAAAAGTGTGACTAAGGTGTCAACTTGCTTATAAAAGGAGATAAGAATATGAATAATAATTTAAAAATACTGAAATCTGAGAGCAACAAATAAGTATGAGCTAACCTTTAAGAACTGTAGAGAGGTCAGCAGTGGAGGCAGAAATACTCAAGAAGAAGTGAGATCAACGCACATAAGGTCAAACATACGAAAATGAACTGGCCCAGGTAGCTTGTAGTCTCAAAGTGTTCAGAACTGGTGGAGAAGTGCATCACACCTTTAATATCAGTTTTCAGTAAATCAGTCCTTAAGTTGCTGTTATCTGGAAGAGAACTGATGCAACCCCAAGGGCTGCAAGTGCAAACGGCCCAGCCTGCTGCTTGGACAGAGAGCCCAGGAGCACAGTGGAAGAGCAGACAAAAGATCTGAGTTTAAGGCTAACAGTAGAAGTAATAGCAAACAACAGATTTACAGAAAGCAGATAATATCAAGTAATATTGTTAACTTTAAAAAACTATATTAGATGTTTTGTTGATAAAGGCACCAGCACTGAGATAATAAACCTGAATTTCCCTAAGACATTCAAATCTGAGTCACATAAGAAACAAAGAGTGAAACCAAACCCAGCTTCACATGTACTCAGTGAGAAAAGAAGTCAGTTCTTTGATAGGTTTTAAAAGATAAATGGGAACAGAGAGACAGCAATGTTTCTAGTGAGTTTTCTCCAGGGCTAGGTCATAGCTCTGTGGCATTTAATATTTTAGCAAAATGAAAGAAAGATAAAATAATTTCAGAGACATGACACAGGTATTGGGATAGTGTCGTATAATAGAGAGGTGAAGTAACTGTTCCTCAGTAAAGGGCTATGCAGATAAAGACAACCATTTTGAAAGAGGCTACCAAAGGAATCACCAGTGGGATAAAAGTGAGAGGGACCATAAATTCAGTGAAGAGCTGGTGAGAAGGAGTCTGAAAATACCTTCCTGGGATGAAGACCTCAGATCTCGACAGAACTGAAAGAATAGTCAGCTGGCAATTCACCCTCCAGCAACTTTTCCTTCTTCCAGGCCAAAGCAGGAGGAGGTGCTAAACAGACGAAAGCAAGAGAAAAGAAACAATTTCTCATCTGGGGTCACTGCAAGAGAAACAGAAGAACTACTTAGAAGCAAATACATATATTCTAAAAAGTCAGTCCAACCCCGCCCAAGGAAACCATTCTGGAGAGAGGTCTGGTGCCTGTCACTGGTCTGATGTAGTAGAGCCCCAGAAGGGCTCTGGCAGGTGCTTCTTGGAAAACCTACTGACATTTGTGCATGTTCAACATTCTCACAGCGAGATCCTGGCTTTGCAAACTCTTGGCAAACCAGTATTTTACTTGAAAAATGCAAGAATTTGGATGGTATAAAGAGGTGCATGATTTGGAGAAGAGAAAGAGGCTTAAGAGAGTCTAAGCAGCTTTGGAAAGAGGTGCTAGGTAAAGCTTTAAAAAAAAAAAAAAAAAGTCATTTAAAAAAAATACGGTTTCCCAAAGAGGAAAAAAAGAGGAAAACAAAAAAACCACCAACCAACTACAAAAAAAGCACATAAAAATGTGCACAGACTGACCACAGCAATGGTGCTGCCATCTGTAGCATATCTTCTCCAACACACAAGAAGAATACACGTCCTTGGGATCCTGAACTACAAAAAAAATCCCATCCATAAACTAACTGTCTAAAGCAACAAGGTTGTGAAAAGTGCCCAGTGGACATGACATAAAAAAATCTTTTTAGAGTTTGAGCAACAGAATACAGAGCTCTAAAACTGGGCAGCTACAACTGTGAGTGGAAAACACACTTGTTCACAGATGTCCTGAAGGATGGTATTGGCACAGTTGTTTTACAGCCACGTAGCCAAAACTAGAAAGCAGAGAACTCTCCGCTTCTCGGCAGGTGTCATTTAAAAAAAACAAGCCAACAAACAAAACAGAACAACCTTGCACTGATACACTCATCTAGGGAAGGAGGTGCCCTCTGAGAGCACCAAAAGTTTCACGCCTTGACTACAGCCCATGCTAACTGAAACAAACCCCAAAACATTGCTGTCGTTTCTGAGGGGGCCTGGCAAACCTCACTTTACCACAAAAATATGGAGCTTTTTTTTCAGTTTCAGATGCACGATTTGCAAATCAAATGCAAACCTCAGAAAGACACATTGTTGTAGACACACTCTAAAGAATTAGAAAAACTCTGTACAGAAAAGATAAGAGCTAGATATCAATCAGATCAAAAACAACTGCAGATCACATCTAATGGGAACTGTGATTTCGAGAGCTACTGCTAAACATACAACCCTGTAGATAGGGTTTAGGACTTTTGGCCTTATTTTCTGTTCAAAGAAATCACAGAATCACAGAATAGCCTTGGTTGGAAAAGACCTCTAAGATCTTCAGGTCCAACCATTAACCCAGCACTGCCAAGTCACCTAAACCATGTCCCTCAGCACCTCATCTACATGTCTCTTAAACCTCCGAATCTGAATAGAAACAAAAATTAAATTTAAAGGCATGAAGATGGTCAACCCTGAGATATCATAGGAAGGTATTGCAAAAGTATGCGTGAAGCTTCTTTGGAGATTAAGCAATCAAAGAAAAACCAAGGATCACCAGGATGGAGATGGTCAAGTTTGTTGCATTAAACAAGTAAAGCAACAAGGCCATTTATTGATAGTGCTTTTTTTGTTGTTGTTTTTGTTCCAACATAGTATTGTCATCCCCAGATTCAACTCTTATCTCTTCTTCAGTCTTCCTATGCAGCTGTCCCAGACCGAGGGCCTGACGTTAACACAGAGAGGGACAGGATGGGCAGGATGGGCAGGATGGGCTCTCTAGGCTCAGCTCAGGAGCTTCTCTGGACACACTGAACACATGCAGATTTACCTGCTAGTTTCCCCTAAATCTCCACCAAGTCTGTTTAGTTTTCCAAAATACTGTAATTCATGGAGTCTTCAGAAGATACCTTTAAAAATTACCCATTTTTATCAGCAGCAAAAATGAGTTTCTTTTCTTTTTTTACCTTCCCTCATCCTGAGAACAGTTTGGACTGAAAACCATCTCCTGGAAAGTACCAGCTGAGAAGGGCAAGCCTGAAGCACACCACCAGCATGAAGAAGGTCAGCCCAAATGATCACACCTTGGCACAGCTGCTTCCAGCCAAAACCACCTTGTAAAATAAAATATCCAACCTGCTTACAAAAAAAGTTTCTTTCTGCAAGCAGTTGCAATACTAAATCAGTGCCATAGAGGGGAGGAAACTTTTGTTTAAAAAAACAAGATCGACTGTTGGAATTTATTCAGGTTGACACCAGTGGGACTTTCACAGAGGGAAGGAAACTTTTTGTGTGCTAAATGTTTATCTCCTTTGCAGTAGCAGCAAATTAGGTGTTTACCTCTTCAAGCAGCAACAGGAGCCAATACACCTGTTCCTGCCAGATTGTCCCTGCTTTTTTTGGCATATGATACCTGAAAGTGGCTCCAGTGATCTGCTGTGGGAGGGCCAGGAGGTTTGCTAAAACAGGTTGAAGCATTCTTTTCTCAAGGAAAAAAACCAAAACAGGTGATGATTGTGCTGGCCAAGAGGATCTAACGCTCGTAGCTGCATTTTATTATTTCTGGTATCAGTCCCACAGAATACTGAAATTAGATTAAAAGGAAAACTGAGGATATGTGGGTAAAAACAAACATGCCACATGCATTTATGAAAAAGCCATAAATTCTCTATGGCTGTACCTTTCCTTCTGGGGTAAGCAGTGGCTTTGGAAAGACGTTATCCATGGCCTGCTCCATCACTGCCCCATGGACCACCCACCCTAAAGATCTCATCCCTGGGGGGGCAGCAGGGAGACAGATTAGGACAGTATGACTGTGAGGGGCAACTAAAGTCCCATCTCTGATCTGCCAAGTGCAAACATGTGCACCCTCCACACATGAAAACAGCAGGGAAGGACCAAGTGGTAGAGACAGCGTGAGCATGAAAGCCCCATTTTGAGCATCTGCATTTCTCCGGTGGCACCCCGAATCGGGACTCACCAAGCTACCATGGTGAAATTCAGTATACTTACATACACAGAAAGCCACAGCTGGATTAGAACAACTTTGCCTGCAAAAATGATGGGCTGAGAGGGAGGAACACTGAAACCTGAGGTTTTAATTCACAGTCCTGTGAAAAAAAATCATTGCTTTTCTCAGTATCAGTCCAAAAATTCCTTCAATGTCAGTAACAGCGCTGGGGTGTGCAGGCAACCCATCTCAGTCCTAAGCCAAAAAACCTGCCAAGTGAAGACACAGCCTTCAAAACAAAAGGGTTTATGCAAAGGAGCCAGACCAGAATGTGGACTGAAATTCCCATTTGACCCAAGAGTCACCATGTGCCTCCCAGTCCCTTTGGTGTGCAGAGTGGCTCAGCCCTCACCTGCAAGGGGGAAATGACTGGCTCGTCCCCCAGCACATTGGCACTCGATGGCAGTGTAGCACTGGTCCTGCAGCAGCCAACACTCCGAGCTGAGAAACAGCTTATACCAGCAAAAATAAAGTTGTTTTGCTGGTAGGAATTAAACCAGTTCACTGAACAGATTACATTATAACAACAAAAAGGCCTTTTGATGGTAGGACTGAACTCACAGTAGGGATTTTGCTGTCGTAATTATACCGTAGCCATGCCAGCAAAACTTTTTAAGTATAGACCAACTCCCTGTGTTTTTATCTTTTCAGTCACAAAGATTGCACAGAGGCAGAAGTTATGAAATGGGTTGGCAGCAGGCGTGGGGAGCTGCCCTGGCCCTTTAGAAAGTATTGTGGCTTGCAATGAAGAAATCCCACGGGGGCAACTTCCCTGAGGAATCACAGTGATACGTCTGGAGGCTCCGGAAGTTGTGATCCTAGGGGTGTGTTTGGGTTGTAAATATTTTTTTTGGTGGAGATTTATGTTATTTTCTTGGTTTTTTTCAGAATATCTATTTTGAAATGTTTGCAGCTACTGTGTCAATAAAGCTTGAGGGGTTTTATGTATGGAAGGGATTTTGCTACTTGCACGGTGATGAAATGGTGTGCACACACAGATATAATCAAATTGTAATCCTTCGGGAAAATCTGATGTTTAAATGTTCTCTATTCTGGATGTGCCAAGTCGATAGCATACATACATTTTATACATAATGTAATGCAAGACTAAGATACTTAAGACACACTTAAAGAGGAAAAAAAGGGTGGAACTCCTTGGCAACAACTGCAATCCCTTTGAAGGCTCCGGCATCTGCTGAGTCAGGCCCTCCCTCCCTACATGGTAGTTTACAATCAGCCACTGAGTCACAGCAAATTCCTGACTTCTCTATTTCATGAACTACAGTAGTGTACTTATAGGGTTTGGGTCCTTTTAATTAACCCCTTTTTTTTGTTGTTCTCAATTAAAAAAAAAAAAAAATAATTAAAAAGTAAAATTAAATAAAAATTTAAAAATTATTTTCTGTGAGGGTGGTGAGACACTGGCCCAGGTTGCCCAGAGAAGTTATGGCCGCCCCATCCCTGGAAGTGTTCAAGGCCAGGTTAGGTGGGGCTTTGAACAACCTGGTCTAGTGGGAGATATCCCTGCCCATGGCAGGGGGTTGGAAGTAGATGATCTTTGAGGTCACTTCCAACCCAAACCATTCTATGATTCTATGAAAAGGGAAATTTAAAAAAAAATAAATAAAAATAAAAAGTAAATAAGAATAAAAAGGAAATAAAAATAAAAAGGAAATAAAAAATAAAGGGGCTCTGATCTCCCAGCTGCAGAAAACATGTCTTAAGAAACACTACCCTCAAGCCACAATTATACTTCACTCCTCATGAAGTCCTTGGAGCCTGAGAATGGTCCACGGGAATGCAAAGCACTTTGCAGATCAGCCATGGGATCCCCACACAAGGTGTCTGGAGGCAGGATTGCATTAACAGAGCTCTCTGCCTAGCCAGATAGACCTTGCTCCCCAGCAGACTGATTAGCCAGGGTGGAGCCCTGTTCTGATATAAATCCGTGCTAGCCCCAGTATCTTTCTATGGCTCTTCCCAGTGCCATGCAGACACGGCGACGTGGCCTGGAGCCAGTCACCAGTCCTGCCTAATTTCCTCATCCAAAAATTGTTGATGCAGCCTGCCTGCCAGCAGAAACTTGAATTGTGAAACTGAGTTTGCTGATATTTGCAAAGCATTTAAAGGTGTGTCTTAGTGGGAAAAAGTGTGTTCAAACTCCAGGTAGGTCACAGGAATAAACCCATTTCTGACTCCAGCAGAGAAACACCAGTGAGCAGCATTTCACACACACGGAGTCAAGCTAGGATTCCTCTTTAATCATGTTAACTCAGGTTTCATTCCTGGCCCTGCCAATTATTTAAATCCCATCTCGTACAAAAGCCTCCAGCCCTGCTGCGGTGGAGCTGTTGACTCACATTGCCTGGTGGGACGGGGGGTTACACTGCACCTAGCTGCAGTCACCACCTGTGTGGGCAGGGAGCAGCTCCACAGGAATGTGGCAGTGCATCCTCTGGCACATCCTCGTGCCGCCACAGCGTGTGCCGAGCCCACGGAGAGATCCCAGAGGAGCTTCCTGGGAAGAATTAATGTGGTGGGTCAGGCAGGAGCTGCTCCAGCCACCACGGGACATGCCACTAGAAACCTCAGGAGACTGTGGTGCAGGGACAGACACCAAGCCACTTGGGTTCCCCAAGAGGCACCACCATTACTCTTAGGCTTCCCCAGTGCGAGGGTAGCTCCAGGTAATTCCACATCAAAACATGCTCTGCATTAAGCCAGGCCAGGGAACCAAAACCAAGACGATGTCTCTCTGCTTTGTGAGAACTTCAGAAGGGAAATGCTGAAGAAATGCAATGTGACTGTTCATGGAAGAATGATTTCTGTCTTTTATTCAAAATGTTTCTAAGGTTCAATATAAGCACCAGCAAACGTAGCTATTAAGATCCCCTTTGCTCATCAGCAGTGTTTCTATCTCTAGGCAGAACCTGATATCTGCTTAACAGTGCACAGCAAATTTACCGGACAGCTTAAGGTAGGAAATAATGAACAGCACTTCAGCACATAATTGTGAGTAGCTACAGTTTGTCACACTGAAATGCACGATGATACGGAAGCACCGAGGCTCAATTCTTATTTGCCTGTTATTGTTTAAATAAATTGAAAAATTAGAAATGTTCAAAAGTTGAAAGAAATCCATTAATTAAGTCTCTTCCACTTCAGTAAGATTCTCTATTATTTGAAAAAATGTGTTCTTAACCTGTATTTCTTAAAACGGAATTTTGTGTGCTTCCTTCCCATTTTTCTGCGATGTTTTTTCTGCATTTTGCTTTTATTTCCATGTACCTTACCCTCAAGTTAGGGGTTTCTTTCATCACTTTATTTTTTGAAACTTTTCAACATTTATCCAGCTTTGGAAATGTTACAGAATGTCAAATGAAAATGAAAAATATGTCTATTTAAAAAAAAACCCTCTAAACTTTAAACTTGTGCGTAATGCCTTTTAGTGATAGAAAAGCTTAAAGGAAGAGAGAAGAATTTATAAAAGCTAATATTTTACCACCAGTCTTATACTTCAGTGAAAATCTGAAAAACCCCAGCACTTAATTTTAGGTTTTGATCTCTAAAAATTTCATTGAAAAAAAAATCAGAAGAGACGCATCGAACTTGCTCTGAAAACAATGATGTTTATTGCTGAGGGGATGGAAATTAAAAGCAGTCATGTTTATTGAGGAGCTGACTGCGAGGGGGCAAGGTCATAATTTACACATAATTACTGGTTTGCACTATCATTTAACCACTACTGAGATAAATATGTTTTTCTTCCTTCCTTCCCTCTTCCTGCACAAGGGTAGTGTTCATAACACTTCTTATGCATCAGCCATTCTTGTGCAAATCACTATTTTCTGTGGTTTGTAATTCAGTAGCAAACATTGCTGTCAAAAACAAGGTCTGCATCTAGAGATAGCTCTGTATTTTGGGATAATATTTTTGGTTAGTAACAATGTGCCATCAGCACATAATTAGAGACATACATACCAGAACAAACAAACATGGAAATACGATTGACTACAGTAAACCAGGAATACTTTAAATATGGGGTGTGTCTGCCTTTGTGTAGTATGTACAGTCACACCAGACTCCTTTGTACCAACTCACACAAAAAATATCCAGCCAAGTATTCTGGGTGAGCCTATAAATAATTCTTGTTTCCCAAGGCTGAGAAATACATGCTTCTTGGATAACCTTTGAAAAGTTTGAGACAAGATTTTCAGAACTGGCCAAGGCTTTTGTTTGCTCTGTTGGTGCCCACTTTGAAGACACAGGGTGTGCAGAAGGAGCCGAGCATCCTCGTTCTGGGAATCAGCCCTCAGACAAGGGAAAAGTCAGGTGCCAAGAAACAGAGAGACTCAAAGTCGCTGATCTCCCTAGAAAAGTTTGTCCTCCGCATCAGAGTTCTTTTAAAAACAGCGAGATTGTGTGTTCTCAGCATTTAGTGACCCAAACACCAAACACTCCAGCTGGAATAAAGCTATAGGCATTGGTACCAGGCTTTGATGTGGCCAGGAGTGAGTTAGTGCTGGCTACCTGCTCAGCCACGGATCCTCCCCGCACAGTCACGACTCACATTAGCCATGCTGGTCTGTCCAGCATACAGCAACTAGTTTGAAAAATGCTGACAAAGGTTTTGTTCCAAACTCTTGCTTTCAAGAAAAATGTAAGGTTTGAAATGGGTGGGGGTTCCTGGGACCGTTCCTGCTCCTTGTTGGTAGCCTCTGTGGTGGTCCTGAGATTGTACCCAAGGCCTGAGCTTCATACCTAAAGCCTCAGCTTCACACCCAAAGCCACCTACACCTCCAAAGTCACGGGGAAGGCAACTCCCCTTGGCTACCCAAGCTTCTTGGCTCAACAGTCAACATTTTCATCACTCCCTCAACTTGAATTTATAGAGAATTTCCAGAGACAGGATTAGCCCCAATCTGGGATGAAATAAATTCCCGGTTTCTCCACAAGACAGAAAGCTATTCTCTGCCCAGCTCTGAGAGGCCGATTGTGGGTGAGCCGGTGCAACCCTCCCATTCTTCTCCAGCTGCTCGTGCCAAGGGCAGAGTACTGTGGGGGTTATTCACACGGGGCGCTCCGAAGCATCTCCCTGCGCACAGGCTCGTGAGACAGGAGGATGGGTGGTTATTCAGATGCATCCAGGCAGTCCCTCCTGTCTTCTGGGAGAAGAACTGTGCCAGAACCTGCACAGTCTGCCAACCACCTCCATGACGCTCACAAACAAGGTCCCGCCCAGTGGTAAATCAGGTGTGAGTTGGGCTGCGTGCAGATGCAGATAGATAGCTAACTGGTGACCTGCACATTAAAAAAAAGAAAAAAAAAAAAGTAAAAAAAACCCTCCTAGATCCTTGATGCTGGAAAGACATAAGGAAAGGCTTGTGCTACCTTAATTCAGCCCTCTTCTAATCTTCAATTACAAAATCACATACTGTATTTTCCGTGGGACCCTGCCTCATTCAGTTCACGGAATAGATGGTGTTCACTTAATGAGCTGCTATTCAATATTTTATTTTCTTCTCGCTCAGTGTGTTGCCCTAGGCATGATTTACTACATGTAATTCAAACCTAGCTGTGCAGCCAAAATTATTAATTTCAGTGCAGCTTTTTTTCCTTTGGTACTCATCCTCATGGCACTCCTGAGTGCTATGCAAACAGTAAATATTATATTTTCGTAATACCACAGTGAGAGTGTTTTCACAATACCCTAGTGTGATTAAATGGGGAGGAAGGCTGGAATTATCCTCCATATCCTCCACAGGTACATAGAAGAGGCAGAGAGAGACATTAAAGTCTAAAGAATCAAAAATTTGGGGCACTCTCTTGACCATTTAAGTCCTGACTTTTGAAACTTCTTCAAATAATGAAGAATATTCATATACAGGATGTTCGAGGTGGGATTCCCACTGAGTCAACCTGCATCCATCAGCGCTCAGGGACGGAGAACACCTTCTAAGTCGTGGTCTAGTCCTCTCTTATCACAGGCAGCTTTCTAATAATTTTATCAAATTGGCCTGAATAGGAATTGGGTTTCTTGAGTTCCTGTTAAAAAGCTTGGAACTCATTCCTCTGATAGTTAGAAACCATTTTATAATTTTCAGCCTAAATTTATTCATAGCCAGATTACACTCATTTGTTCTTATGCCAACATTGTCCTTCACCTTAAATAGTTCCTCTCCCTCTCTGGCATTTGCCTCTGCTGATAAATTTAGAGAGAGCAATCACATTTCTTTCCTTCTTGGCATTTGTCTTGAGGAGCTAAATGAGCTACACTCCCTAAGCTGTCTCTCTCAAATTAAGCTGCCAGGTCCCCCACTTACCTGAGGAACCACTTTCCATCCCTGCTCCAGCTTGCGTTTATCTGCTCCGAGCATGGCTGACTGGGTTTGTCTGCAGTGCCAGGCCAGCCTGCATTCACCCAGAGGAAGTTCAACAGTAACTGATCGTAACTAAAGGAGTTACCAGTGCTTCTCTATCTGTCCTGGAAATAGTGTGTCTCAGCATCAGCCTAGGATTCCCACACCACGTCACTGGCTGACTTTGCTGGCAGACTAGTGAATGTATATGTGTACACATAGGTGTACATAAAGTAGCTTTTGGAATGTGTCTGCTCCTGAGATAAATTTTAAAGAACCCAACAGAACAGTGACTGTTAGGAAAACAAACAGGTCAGATATGAAGGCTCAGAGTATTAGACGCCCTGATTTGATACCTTTTGAATAATTCCTGTACTCAGCAGCTGTCAAATGCTGGTCACCTATTTGACATAAAATAAATTATATTTTGGTTTCTGAGAAGATTACACTCATCATTAAAAGGAAGACCACTTCAGTTATGACTTATATATGCATCTTTGGGGGATTCATGTTTTTTTCTTTAAAGTGTGATTCGATGTATGCAAGGCTATTTGTAGTCATCTTTTTTCAGTAAAACATTTATCTTACATTCACATACTAAAATATCTGGTAAATAATGACCAGACAAATTGAATGCAACTGGAGAAACAAATTTTACAAGGCAAGAAATCCAAGGAAGAAGAATAAAAGCAAGGTAGTGAGCGTGTAACACAATGACTTAGATGAAATAAATCATGCTCTGGTTGCAAAAACTACTTGCTTTTCTGACTGAAAATTCTGCATATGTCAGGCAGAATTTGGTGAGGAGGAGGATGCTCCCTAACCAGAGGTCGATGACAGAACCACACAGCAGAGAGTGCAGTTTGGGGACCTACCCAACAACTGCCACTGCCACCAGACCACAGCCTAAGGCTGGTGGAGTGGCCCTAGCAGGTGGTGGTGGTCTCCAGTGGGTGGCTGACAGAAGAAGACTGATAACCCTCTGACCATGCCAGACTGTGTCACCATCCTCTCGGATGAGCATCACCAGACATGCTCAGAAGGGAACAGAGGCACCATGGTAGCTTCTTACTCTTACCATCTTGCAGACTTGTTGTGCCGGGCAGTTTTCTTTGCTTTGAGCTTCCTTCAGTTTATTCACTTTAATACAGCACTGACTTGCAGTTGCAATGGAACCTGATTGGCAATGAACCAACTCAGGGACCCATGGCAGAAGACCGTGGCAATGTTGTGGTGCCATCTGTGATCTTCCACGTGAAGAGGAAGCTCTCCTCCCAGGAGGACCAAGTGGCACCCCAGCTGAGGGGTGACTGCTGAGGCCCTCTTAACTGTCAGTGAGATCCAGGTTTATGTGCTGGAGGCTTTGAAAAATCCATGCATAGGACAGCAAGTGGGGAGGGGAGTGCGTAAGTGTCCTAAGTCATACCAGGGGCCCAGGGGTGTATATTGTCAGAGATAGGCCATTCTATGCTCTTGGATGCATATTGCCTACAGAATGACCCAGAGACTGTTGTAAGCAACAGGAACTTTCCAAGCCAAAAAATTATGGTGATTTCGGAACAACTTGGATAACTCTCCAAGGTGTAGAATAGATGAGATTTGAGCTCATCCAATGAGACCGTGAATAAATGCTACGCCTCTCTGACCTCAGGAGGGCTCAGACCAGATACATAGAAATAGATGCAAAATTCCCTTTGGAGAGTCAAAACTTAAATACATGGGCACATAAAGCAAACAGGGGGAAATAAATAGTGTTTATGTAAAGGGGTGCAGTGTCACATGTACTTGGGAAAAGAGAGGAGGAGACCTTCGGTAACATGCAGGGGATGAAAAGTAGCAGCCATAAGAGAGGCTTGGGTGGAGCAGAGGGCAGGTACGAGCACGTAGGGGTTGATGAGAGAAGAGGCACAGGAAGGAGTGGTGTTACTGCAGGCACTGCACTGGAGCAGGGCATGGGAGAGGGGCATAGACCCTCAGCTCCCTGCTCAGAACAGACCTGGCCCTCAGTCATCCAGCTAAGTTAATTGTGGCACCTTTGCAAGCATAAACCAAACAGATCCAACCAGTTCCTCTAAAGGAGAGAGCTTTGCCTGCACAAAGGTTTGCACCAGGTTCCCTAGACCAGTTTTAACCAACATTTTAGTTAAACTGCTGCTGCGCTGACAAGGGCTGAGGAGGTAAGGAGGGAAAAAGTCTGACCTCATGTAACTCCAGTGTGTCTGACAGGAGCATATTTAATCTCTTTCCAGTGAATGACACCTATTTTGGGGGCAGAAAAACCCAACTGTCACACTTCCTATGTCCCTTATTTTTCCTTGGGAAGTATCTTCAGCTGTGAATACGTATCTATACCCTAATGACAGTCAGCTGTCACGTCTGTAAACATACATTTACCTCCCATTAAGGGCTATTTGCCCCTTTTTGTGACCTTTCACCAGCTTTCCATACCCTGGCCATGTGGCACAGATGGTATAATCCTGTCAGGCTAAGGCAGGTGACAGTGCTGCTCAGTGTTTAGTAATCAGTGACTGTAATTAGCCAGACTGGACG
Organism: Podargus strigoides; assembly: GCA_028020825.1. Classification (NCBI taxonomy): domain Eukaryota; kingdom Metazoa; phylum Chordata; class Aves; order Caprimulgiformes; family Podargidae; genus Podargus; species Podargus strigoides. The sequence goes on from CM051621.1 coordinate 15,832,278, forward strand.
CAGGCTCAGATAATAGGGCAGTCAACCAGCTGCCAGTCATGAGGCTTTTCCTGTGGGCTGCAGGAGATGGAAGAGGGGATGATATAAAGAGGCTGTGCATTTTTCCAGCACACTTTATACAGAACTGCTCATAATATTCTATAGGGTGTTTATTAATTAAATATATATATATATATATATAATTTCTTTTTATTCCAGAGTGACTGGTAAAGTGTGTTTCTCATCCTGTGGGCACACAGGAGCTTTCAGTTGGTTGCTAAATCTGATGGAGGTGTTTGCAGAGTGTTTAGCAACACCAAAGCTTTCTCCTATTTGGAGACTATCTTGTCACGCTTTCCTGATACAGACATGCTCACAAGCACACAAAATGTGCATGCATGAAGCGCGCCAGGCTCATGATCCCTAAACCAACTGGTTTAATGCAGGAAAGTGCTGTCAGTAGCCTACTAATCTGCATTCAGAGAGCAGGATTTAGACAAACAAAATTAAGTTTAATTGTAGTGAAAGTAAAGAAAAACCTAAATTAATTTTAATTAAAGAGCTACTGTTAAAAAATACAATGGGGGTATTCAAACTACTGGCATTAAGAAGTTATCAGAAGAAACATTTTTACTGGTTTTAGTTCTTTTTAGAGAGCTAGGTGATTGTCCCCATTTCTGATCTTGTGTTAAAGCACACATTTAGACAATATGTAAGCTGCACATGCTATATTTAAGAGAAGTAAGTAGTGGGCTGAACTGTCCATATTTCCATGTGAGAGATGACTCACAGTCTCTTGGATGGTAGAAAATGCTCGATGCTGAGCAGATGCTCATGCGTACAGTTTGTTCGGGTGAAAGAGGTTTTATTACCAAAGAGGCAACCAGTGATCTCTCGCAGAGGAGAGGCTGGCATTCATTGCCTAGAAGGGGTTTTTTTCCCTGCTTCCATATTTCTTTCCTATTTTTAAATATGTGCCCATTATTACAAAGACACTTGTAATGAAATATATTTAATTTTAAAAAAACAAATGCACACATCACAATGAATCAACTTCTCCCCATCTTTTATTACGTATATGCCAGTGGCTTTTCTCCCTCTTCCCCTCCAAAATTATGCTATTTATCTGTACAGAGCAGATAGCTTAATCTTTTGGGGAAAAAGCAGAGAATAATTTCAATTTCCATGCATTTATGAAAAGACATTCTTAAATAGGCCAGAGAAAGAGATATTGCATCTATAAATAAATTATTCCGAGGCGGGCGGTGGGATGGGGTTACACATCACCATTGTGCAAGGAGGCTGCAAAGCCTGACCCGGGAGTGCAGCTGTTGTCTTTGTGCCGGGCACTCTGCCTCTGCCATTGTTCCCCCGATTACAACAGGCACGTCGGGGCCGCGGGGAGGGCAGGCGGGGGTGAAAGGATGGCTGTGCATTGATAACGCCTGGCACTGTCACCGAGGGCAGTGATAGGCTTCTCAGCTGCAGCGCTATCGGGGTGCGGGTCTTTGGAGCCACCCCCACCATCCGCCTCCCCTCCCTGAATCAGCAATTTCGGGAGATGTGAATGCGTTCACCTCCCGTGTGTGCCAGCTGGATCTTACCCAGACACACACATAGGACTGTGTCAACAGATGGTGTAAAAGGGGACAAAAAGGACAGTATTTCCAAACTGAATATGTAATATCAAACAGGTGTGGAGGTGAAAGGACAGTAATGAGGAAGGAACGCCGTGCTGTGGAGACAGGCGCCTGCGTGGCTTCCAGTGACCATTGCTGTGACTGTGCTCTACTCAGCAGCAAGGGGAAAACGGCCACGACCTCCCTGATGCATCCATTGTCCCCAATAATACACGATGAGGGTAACATGCTGCCGGAGAACCCTGCCCCAAGGAGCTGGCAGAGGTGGCATCCCTGCTGCCCCTTCATGGAATCACAGAACAGCCTTGGTTGGAAAAGACCTCTAAGATCATCAAGTCCAACCATTAACCCAGCACTGCCAAGTCACCACTAAACCATCATTACCCGCAATGCTGCCTGGCTGCCAATGCGCTTCCCAAAGCCCTGCACAAAGATGCTTGGCCTCTCAGCACTCTAAAAACATGCCATGCTCACCCCTCTCCTCCAGCCAGGGCAGAGGGAGGCTGGGAGGACAGGACACCAGCAACAGTGGTGTCCCCAGCTCCTGCCACTTGCCTGTCTGGACAGGCAAACCCAAAGTGGTTGAAGTAATCTAGGACCTTGCTGTCATCACAGGTGCACTGGGGACATCTGAGCCGGGGTCACTGAGCATCAGCACGAAGGCATTCATGTCACAGAAGGTGTAGCGGGGCCCCTATCTTGCTATAAAAATGTGACTGATGCCTAGGACGGCTGTCACTTGTGCCTTGCCAATAAGCCTGGCCGTCTGACCCTTAGGGCTGCCAAGCTGCATGACAAGCCTGGCCACAAGGAGGGATGCACCTTCCCCATGCCCAGCAGGAGAAGCCTGCCTTGCATGCAAAACCTGACAGGACCATTCACCCCCAAAAGGCAACAAAGCTCTGCTCTGCTCCAGTTCAGGAGCTCATCCTGGCCAAACTGGCTGTACATTTATACCTTGAGATGTCTACCCCAGTTCACAAAATAGCGGGGGAAAAAAGCCATGCTGTGTTTTCCCTGACACAACAGCTCACCATTGCTTGGAGATCTTCCCCTTCCTAAAACCCAGGGGAAATCCTCCCATTTCTCAGCAGACTGCTGTCCGGTCTTTCCAAGCTCTTCCTCAACTGCTGAAGAGAAGTATTAATCTTAAACCTATTTTAACTTAATTTTTATACCTCTGTCTGGTTTCTCCGTTTATTTCAGTCAGTGTGGGTCTCGCTGTCTGACGGGCATAGGATCACACGTCAGTCTGCCTGTTCAGATTGCTAACAGGGACCAGGCATACGGGATTTCTGATGTGAAAGCCACAGCCACTCTGCAAGCTGGGGTGGAAAACAAGACGTCTATTACTGTGGGGCTGGGACTGGCTCACTTGATGCTGCTTGGATGGCTTCAGTTGCTGTCAGACAGTGTATGGCTACTTTATAAACTTGCTTTCACACTGTTCTGTTGTAGGTACCTAACTTCTATATTCTTAAATTCTTTAAAACTTTGGCTTATCCCAAAGTTTTAGAGTGTGTCTATGGCAGATGCATTGTGTACAAATTCATGTAATAGATATTAATATATTTTACTTGCAATCTGGTAGGCATCTGTTATATGTAAAAGATGAGCTTCCTGCTCTCCTCACTTTCAAATTATTCTCTCAGAACTGTGTTCAGCCAAAACTGAGCATTGCTATTTTCCCATCCTCCGTGATCTGACAGCTGCATTCAACACAATTAACTCTCTTCTTCATCTTGAAATCTTGCCCTCACCTGGCTTGGTCATTTTCTCCTTCCTCTCCCCCAGCTGCATCAGTCAGAGGATCTTACTGATTCCTCCTCCAGTTTTCCATGGAGGTGCCAGCAGGTCCTCACCATGGCTCCATTCTCTTTTTCCAGATTCTCCCCCCTATACCAGCCTCCACCACAGGCACCCACATTTCAATCACGTTTGTCCCAACAGCCTCTTGTTTAACATCCCTGTGTAATTCAGTAATTGAGTTAAAGTTACTGGAGAGCCCACTGTAATCTCCTCTTCCAATGTGGCTACAAAAGGTGGAAGAAGATACTCATATACGGAGGCTACCACCCAACACACTGATCAATACTGTCTCAGTTTTAACTTCTCTCATTTACACATCTCTCTCTTGTCTGACATGTGAAGGTCTCTGTTTGTACATCACAGCCAGGGCCTTTGTCCCCTCATTGTCTTAGTTATGGACTGGATGTACTACAGATATATAAATCATGGAAATTTAATCAGGCTTATTGCATCCCTCATCTGCCAGCACAGACTGAAATGAAAGCTGTGGTGAAATAAAGGTTATTCCAACTGAGAGTAAGCAGCAATGCTACATTATGCTTTTCAGCATTTTCTCGAGATAAAGCATCTCTGGGGGACCCCTTCCCTCACACACCCCCAGGTGCAATCCCCAACTCAGGCTTTCATTTATTTAAAAATTATATTCAGCATATAAGACACAGGACCCAGGCTGACAAGCTGCAGGTGGTTTGTTTGCACAGAAAATGGGAAGGGAGGAAAGCTTGTGGGATGGTCATGGTGTTTTTCAGAGGCAGCAAAACTCCAGAGTGAGAACAGGGGGCAGGTGGGTGCAGGCTGGTACACCAAGCAAGTGGGCTGGGTTTCTGCCCTGTCCCCCTCCTCATGCTCATTCCTTTCCTGGCTGCTGTGATCCCCAGTTCCTTACCAGTCCCACCACAGGGCTCCCCTTTGCCTCCTTTGCTCACTCACTCCTTGCTGGTGGCACAAAGAGGGGAGGAGTGAGTCTCTCTGTGTTTAAACCAACCTTGATAAAAGCCCAGCCATGAAAGAGCACACTGCCCTCTCTGTAGCCAGCTCTACCAGTTAGGGCACAGTAAATGCTACCATTGGAGCAAGTGTTTAAGCAGACATGTGGGGCAACTTGTCAGGTAATTTCCATTTGCTTAATCAGATCCTGTAATAGGCGTTAAATAGTAACATCTTCTTACAGTGCTGAGGACCTGACTTATCCACAGGCTATTTCCTAGCAGGAAATTGGGGCTGATAAAGTAAATCCACTCCGCGTGGGGTACAGCTATAGAAAAGCCAAATACATATCCAAATCGGGATAGAAAAAAATCTCATCTTGATATGAGAACTTAGGCAAAGTGTGATAAGCATTTGTGGTCTAAAGGACACGGCACACTGAAGTTTTTCATCACTGTGCATTACCAGAGCCTGCATGACTAGCACCTATTGAAATCAATTAGTTTAATCACAGTAATATCCTCCAGGTCTGGATGGGTTTGTAAGACGAGCCCCAAAACCTTGTCTCTACTGGGAAAATTACCCATTACTGACAATGGCTACACCCTAACAGATGCAGATGAATAAGTAAATACATTAAGCTGCTGAGGTGGACTAGGACAAACAGCACTCGGCACTGCTTAGTAACCACTCTGTGTTACTCATCTGCCAATGTGTTGGCTGCTATTTAACTTGTTATGTCCTGATTGACACTTGGAGCTAAATAGCATTCAGCCTTTGTTCCTTTTTTGAGCAAGGTACGAAGTCTGAGTATCTGTGGTTTTCAAAATAGCATTTAAAAACAAAGATGAAAGAGTTATTATAATACAGTAGAGTATAAAATCAATGCTGGAAAATTCTTTTAACTTCAAAACGCTCCTATGAGCATTGCTGTATGGGATGAAATATAACACAGATTATAGCCAGTATTAATAAGTAAAGATGAAAGCAGATACTCTGCAAAAATTTGGGTGGAGGAAAGCAGAATTAAGTACTAAGTCGGACCAGCAGAACTGTCAAATGTGTTAGACTATATTCACAAGCACTCATGTGTGACATGCAGGCACAAAACATAAACATTTGTTTGGTTGGTATCATCTTGCTTTTTAGAGTAAAAGGGGTGTTTTTTTTAGGAGGAGGCCTTTTATCTACATGCTGGAATTTTAAATTACTTCTATCCTGCAAGGACTGTTTGAAGCAGTTCCAGAAGAACTGCTTTTCATTAGCAAGTGCTGACTCAATGATCTGTAGAAATGTATTGAGAACATTAACAAATTTAAAGAAAATTATTTGGGTTTACTTCTAAAAGGTTAAATAATTTCATTTGGACTTCATCGCTTCAATCACAATACACTAAAAAATTCAGTGTTTCAAATATGTTATCACTTGAAAATCAGACTAATAAAGCCAAAACAAACTGGTTTGATTTCAGTGAAGTCTTTGATAACAGTTCTTTTGATACCTTCAAGTAAAGGAATTCCTAAATGTAATTTCTCAGTAAATTCTGAAATTACAGGGGTTTGTTTAAATTTGAGAAAAAAAAAAAAATGTGTTGGCATTTCTTAAAAAACTAAAATGTTGAACTTGGGCAAATGCTGATACAATCATGCCCAGAGGCCTGGGGGTTTACTTGAAGTGAACAACAGCCTGCATAGTTACACGTGATAGAAGTTTGGACGTATGTGATATCAGCTTGGACACGAAGCCTACAGGGCTGACAGGACAGAGCATCAGGAGCTTTTCAAGCTGCTCTAATATAATCCAGAATCACAGGTATTGTTTTTCTGCAAAGTAAATGAGTCTACACTTACACTTTTTCCCACTCAGGTGAGCTGTGTAAAAGGGGCTAAAAAGGCACTAAAAGGACACTCTGGTTACAAGTAATAATAGTGGGCTCGGGCACACTCGCTGCCTGGAGGCTTTGCAGTATGGCTATGTCCCTGCTCTCGGTGTTTCGCACCCAACAAAAGAGAATGGTGTGAGAAACGAGCATCTGTCTATCTCAGCTTTATCAGCTGGCAAGTAAAAGACATGATTTGTTTACATTTCATATCAAACCACACTGGTGTAGACATCTCTTTATGCACTTTTTCAAAATTATCAAGTTAAGAGTAGGGGGCTAAAATCATCTCCATTCACCACAGGCTACAAGAGAGTTTGAAGCCAGTGGTTTTCTATCACGGAGAGGTCTACTTGTGCCATTTTCTTGTCTTCTGTTCAGCCAGCCTGCAGCAATAGTGCTGTGAAGCTATAGATTCTTCCTTTCATCCCTTTTTCATCCTCAGTTCTTCAGATATAGTTCATACCAAGCATCAACATTGGAATGTATAAGCTACAGTCACACACTCACTTCAAACTCAAGAAGCATCACCTACTCTCAGTGAAACTATCTAAACAGCCTAGCTCCTCCACTGACAAATTCTTCCAGTGCTGCTACAGATCGTAGGAATGGTCACACTTGGACCAAAGGTCTGCCTGCCCCAGCAGCCTGTCTCCAACAGGAACCCACAGCACATGCCTAGGGAACAGTATGAAAATACCTATTGATGGTTTTCCCAGCAGATATGTTTGGGATCTCCTGGGCCAGCAGTAACATCTGTATGTAGTTTCCCACAGTGCAATCTTCTTCCATGGATTTTTTGGTGTTGTTTTTTAGCTTTTGCTAACTTTCAGCATTTGTAATGTGCACCAAGTTCCACATGCAAATACACACTGTGTGAGGAAAAACATCAGGTAGTTTTGAACTGCTTACGTGCTGGGCTCATAGACACCTAGATCTGATTGGAAAGAGGTAAGGAACAATCAGTCTCTCTATTCTTCTTCCTCAAAACTGAAGAGTTTTACAAGTCACTCTTTCTGTGAAGCCATTTCCATACTTTTGTTATTTCATCCCTCTGAACTTTCTCCAGTTCTCCACTACCCTTTTTAAGAAGAGGGGACAAGAAGTCTGTAGGGATTTATGCAGCCTCTTTTGTTCTCTATTTCTTTTCTAATAATTCCTAACATTCAATTTACATTTTTATTGCTACTGAGCATTAAACTGATGCTTTCATAAGAACTACTCATTGCAATTCCAAGATCTCATTCCTAAGTAGTAACGTTCAGTTCAGAGCCCATCACTCTACATGGAGAGTTAAGACTGCTTTTTTCAGGGTATCACTTATATTTATCTACATTGAACTGGTGATATAAAAATTTGCAACACAGTCAGAACTTCAAGCTGAGCAATAAAATAAATACTAAAAAAAATCAAAATTGTGTTTTATTAAGAAATACTCATTTGAACCTATTTCACTGAAGAATTTCCCACCAATGACACCACGACAGTGCGGCATCAAGAGACCTCTATGAACCATTTGGTACCACTTCCTTTTAAGCAATATCACAATCTCTCTTAATATTCTAATAAGTCATCATGCTATCTTAGAGCCACAGTCCCTACAGACAAGGGAATTGAAAACAGTCCCACCTTTAATTAACAAAAATCAAGTATATTTCAAGCCATCATGAGTGTAAAAGTCAAAGCTCAAAAATGTGATACAATTGCATGGTCAAGAAGAACAGTAAACAGATGAAAAATACTTATTTTTTTCATTTTTATATCCATTTTAAGCCTATTTCATGCTTTTTGAAGGAAAATTTTTAACTGGCTAACAGAATTACGATGGTGAACATCAGACACATGTATACTTACAGTCTATTGAATTTATTTAGAATGGCAATGTGTGATATCTTACTGAAATAGCCTAAAGTTAATTGGATTTTTTTTATTTTATTTTAAGAAATCTGGAAATACCGTCAAATGAATCATATCAAGACCATACTAGTTCTTGAGAACATCATGGTGAGAAAAGATTTAATACATTCAGGAAAGCACCAAACAGACCACAAAGATTTAATAGCAAGTAGCATGGTGGTGAAGACTCTGATGTTGGAGAATCCTATTAAAGACCTGATGATGATACTATTTCATTACTCAAATGAATGTTCTGCCCCACAGGCTCTCGACTAGTCTAGGAAGCATTGCTTACAATCTCTCTTCATGGAGCTGCTCCACCATCAGGTATTGACATCCTGATCTGACGCACTCCAAGTTAGAAAAATAAAGCATGAAAAATACAGTCACTAGGAAAAAAAAAAAAACCTGTCATTTTCTATAAAAAGTTTGTGGCGTATATCTACAGATACAGATAATACTCTGCCTCTGTGACTCCTCGTTTCCTTTTGTGTTTTTTGTTTTTAGTATAGTCAGATGTATAAGCAAATATATACAGATCAGGAATGTAAATACTATGGTTTATAGATGCTGTTAGAAATTATTTACTACTCAAAACATATATAGTTTTAACAACTATGAGGTAAGTTCTACTCTCATCAAAGTACACATAACTAGCTAAAAGAGAAGCCCAAAAAGAACTGGTGGATGGTTTAGAAAACTCTCAATTTTCTAAGTTAAATTCTTTGGAAATACCAATCTTATTAAAGAGCACTCCAAAAATTAATACTTTAAAGTCATCTCGAGAATAAATAGCTCCTCTTCTATGTCTTCATAAACTGTAAGCATTATAAGATAATATATATGCAGATACCCAGTGTTCACAAAATCTGTTATTTCCATATTTTTTCCCTGGCGTGATATGATCTATTTTTAAATCATGATACAGGAAATTTTTTATATGATTAATACATTATATGGCATATAATAAATGTAAATAATCTTATTTCCATCCAACATTCACATGTTACACCATAAGCATTGGATAGGATCTTATCCAGTACAAGCACAAGAATTTGTGTTTCAAGTCTTTTATTTCTAGTAAAAAGCAGATTACCTTTTGCCATGCTGTACTCCTCATTTTCATTTTATGAAAGCAGCCCTTCTTTAATCTGTCGATTTAATTATGAAGTGTGAATTGTCACATTTCTAGTAAATATTATAGTCCCTGCTCTGATAGCTTTATGATTTGCATTTTTCATAGTACATCACTGGAGAGAGGTTGACGTGAAGACCAGTAAACCTCGGCAAAGCATTCACTCCTCACTCTGGGACCCAGAGGTGGGTAGTGACTGAGCATGATAACCAGACAAATTAGCAAAGGCAAACACCTCCCATCTTTTTCACACAGTAGAATCTGCCTGCTAGACACCTGTCTGTCACCTGAAAGAGGAGACACATGGCTTGCTGCACTGGGGTAAGGAATAAGAATGACCATATTGTCAGGCTAAAATATTTTTTTGGTGAGACTCTGCAGTGGAATAATTTATCATAATTGCCCCACCCCAAGAGTCCTGTCCTCTTTTGTTCAAACACCAATGTGTGGAGATACGTTAAATGATTTCTGCAACTACCTTGTTTGCCAGAAATGTTTTTAGCAAGTCAATCTGAAACTCGCTGTTGTAGTATTTTCATTAACTGTTTTGTTCCTGGGAGCTTATTTACACTGGTTTAGTGGGTAAATGTGAGAAACTTCTTGACTTCAACTTCCCCCAGCTACCTTATTTGTTCTTAGGTGGCTCATGGTCCACCCAGCTAACTGCTGCTCCTGTGGTGGGCTCATAAATCTCTATCACCACTCATGCACATATAACATGCATTATTTATACAGCTCTTCTCTGATCAGTTAGTGCCTCCTGTTCTCCCGTATCACTTTGGCCATCCTCCAAATTACAATAGCATCACTAGAGTATATTAAAACTCATACAAAGTTCTCAGCCATTTCCTCTCAGGTTGAGCAGTTGTTTTGAGATCGATTGAGGTTGTTTTGAGATTTCCAGTGCAGATGGGCAGACGATTATTGAAACTGAAATGGCCCCATGGATTTTAGTTTTTGCACTTCTCATCCTTCCGAAAGCCGCCAAGTGCAGTAAGTACCAAAAACTGAGAAAAGGGGGAAGGTTAGATGTGTAAAACCTCAAATATTCATTTCCACTCTGGATTTTGACAGAATCTTCAGTTGTTTCATATTTTGCATTAATCACTTCAGTGTGTATATATTACAGATGGTCAAGAGGTGAAATAAAGCCCTAATTTTATTTGTAAGTCCTGGACTTGTACTGCAAGTCCAAAACCATCACTAGCAAGAAAGCTGGGATGATAATGCCTCAGATAGTGGCATAACATCCAACAGCTCTGTAGACGTCAAAAAGATTCTGGCTATAAGATCACCAATACATGGCAGTAAATATGAACACCACTTCTAGCTGGTGAGACAGGTGGGAAGGGTCACCAAGATACCACCATTGCCTATTGCTTACATTTTAAGAATCCTTAAGACTGTCACAGCAGCACATGCCAACAGGCAGAAAGAAGAAGCACTGCTGAAAGTGTATAACCAGCTCCTACAAAATAAAAGTATGTTATTCTTCAGAGTCTTCAGAGAGCCATGCAGCTCCAAGACCTAAGTGATACCAGTGCTGGTCTGTTCCAAAAGCAAGCTTCTCTTCCTTCAGAAGACACTGACCTTACTTGTGGAGGTAAACTTTGTGTTGCTGTGAAGGGAAAGGTTACTGGATTACTTATTAGCTTGGAGTGATCCGCCATATGGCTATTGGAGTGTTTCACGAGCGAATTCCTCACTTGGCTGTGGGAAGGTTTGATGCAAGATAGGAAACAACTCGAAATGCATTTTGACTGACATTCCAGAGCCGAATGTGTCTAATGTTCTTCATGACACTATATAGAATAGGCAGAAAAGTACAGTACTTTTTTCTATTACATATGCAAGTGTACAATTAAGGAATGACAAAAACTACCTTTGCCTTTTGAGATGAAGCAAGAGAATTAATCATTAATTTCCCATGAGACAGTATTATAGAGTTGAAGGGCACAGAATTATTAAATGTGTTAGGCAATAGTTACAAACTAAAAATTATGTTGTAGAATATGCATCCAGACATAACTTTCTGTTTTAAAACTTACCTTGGTGCAAGTTACATCTAACGAATACCAATACATAAGGTCTTTAAATCCACACATAATAAATAGAGCACTTAGGTTTTATCTATTTGGATTTATACATAACTCAAGTGCAACACTTTGGTGCTCTCAGCACCTGTGCCATAAAAATAGAGCTTTTGGAACAAGATGCCCACAATTCATTATTTCCACGTCGCAGAGCAAAGTTCACACTAATGAAACGTAGAGCCAGCTTCTACTAAACAGCAGTGGGGTAGGGGGCATCATCTCAAGGAGCAGTGAGGTCACAAGCAATCCTGCCACAAGCACTATGATGCCTGGAGCTTGCCCTTGTTGTTCAACCGTATCAGGGAAGGAGGGCTGCATCTGTGCGATCAAATCCCTCCAGCGTGTGTTTCCTTCGCTGATTTTGATCCCATTTGCACTTGGATAAGAGGACAGCCAAGTTGCAATCTCATAGCACTCTATATGTAAGAGTTAAAAAAAAAACAGTTGTTCAAAACTAATTCTGAAAATAATTCAGCAAGAACACGAAGGCCATGTAGAAGCTGCTTCCTGGCACAAGTCTGTGTTTTTAAAGTCTTCGTTTAGAGTTTACGATTTTGGTCTTTTAAACCAGAATGCACTCTTACTTTTTTCCAGTCAATGCAACTTCTACATAGGAGAAACAGGAGAAAACAAGCAAACAGAAAGCCTATGGTGGAGCGGTTTTCCAGCTCAGTCCATGCTCCAGGAGCACTCCTGCATCCCTCAGAGCTAGGAAGCTCTCACACAGCAACTTCCACAAGCAAGGCTCTCTCCCGACTCCGGCAGTACCCAAGACTCCCTGCCAGCCAGCAGATGATGACTGAGAGGAGTTATTCATGTCAGCGCTCACCTTGACCCCAGCTACAGGATATACTCTGGGCAAGAGACCTCGCAGCCCCTTGGTGAGTCTGGTAACCCAGGGGCACAGAAGATCACTTCCTCTGCAGGAGCTATGGCAAGCACAACACACTGGTTCTCGGATTTCTACTCCAGCTCCACACAGAATGATGAATGCACCAAGTCTCGCTCTGTAAGGCATTTTGTGGCATGGGACCAAGATCAATAAATTTCCAGAGAAAGGACCATGGCCAACTGTCACACGATGAAGGCTACACAGTAAAATTAAAACTCACTGTGAGGAGAAGAGATTTAGGGCTTTCCTGAGGACCAGTACTGAAGATCTAATAAAAATCAGAGAAGTGCTTGACCCCCTTTTATCCCAAATGCAAAGCATATTTCATCATTTACATACACATTTGCATATCACAATAAATGTTACTGGAAAAACCTCATCAAAACAAACCCACGTTATTCTAATACACACTTTTTTTTTTTTCTCTGCAGAGTGGATTAAAAAAAAAAAAAGACAGATGAGTAGTCATGCTTTGCTTATTACCCTCACGATAAGGTTTTCACATACTGTGGTGGTAAACCTATTTTGAATAGCAAGCATTTGCTTGGTTCTATTATTCTACAGTTTCTGTGGGAGATCTCTTGTCACCTTGGAAATTATATGCTTGGTTCTAGGAAGAAAAATTAGCTTTACTCAGAGGCCTAAGTAATTCAGATATATGGCGTGCAGCATCTAAACCAAAAGTCTAATATCAACAAACTCAGAAGTAGATTTTATGACTGTTAAATATACATGTTGCAAAAGATTAGATTTACCGTTTTGCTCATATTGTGTTACTCATTTATAACATTTGGGCACTGAACAACATAAACTTATTTTATGGTTCTTTCATCCTTTCTCCAAAGGATTCCAGGCTCTGAGACAGGCAAACTGAACCCAAGGTTTTGTGGGATATAGGCACGGCACATACAAAGGTATTATTTCTGATGGATAACACTCTTTTAAGGTCTTTTCATGATCCATTAATTTATGAATTACATGGCAGAGTAGGGATTGTGAAGGGCTTCATTTCAGTTATATATTGATCTTTTTCCCTTGAAGCAGCTTTTATCCAAAAAGTAAGTAGGACAAAAAAATAACATGTTCTCTTAGATTGACTCTGACAGGTCTGATAGAATTTGACTGGTTTATTCATTACTTATCAAAAGATGGGCAGTTGGACCCATCTCTATCTAAAAACAGGAATACACACACACAAAAAAAGCAAAATAGCAAAGAATAATTCTTAGGATTTCCTCATTCGCAGCACAGTTACAAAAAGCAATGCAGCTGCTGTGGAATAAAATTTACAGTAAGGAATGAATTATGCAAATAAATGCCGCATAAAGATTAAGAAAAAAAACAACTCGGTAAAACTTTTTGACAATGTACTGGCAAACTGACTTCCTGGGAGCCAGGTTTCCAGCCAAGCGTCCTACCTCCACCTTGTCAGTACTAATCCAGTTCAGGTAAACCAGACGTAAGTTACTACTGACAGGTTATTTAGAGGTCAATGAGAAATTAGTCTCAAGGTCTGTCTTATTCAAAAAAAGTATTGGTGCTTTTGCTCCTGGCTCAAAGAAGAGACCAAACAGAAACGAGCATAATTATGGAAGTATTCTTACCCCTTAAATGCTGCTCCCCCCAAGGACTGAAGTATAGGAATATTTCCAGTGCCATCATAACTCAGCTTTATAACTAATACCGCAACATTTAGAGCTGTTATTTATTTCTCTTTTCTCTCATCTCCCTTTTCTTAAAGCAAGGAAAAAAACTAACAGCCCTCACAACTGAGAGGAAGATCTGCTAGTAAGCTAAAGAAGTGACGATAAAATTCTGACCTCAGGAGTTTTGGGATCCAAGCAGCAACTCTGAACGCTGCTGCTAAACAGAATTTGGCTGGGTGCTTGCAGCAGAATATGTCAAGGAGTCCAGATTAGCTGCAATTAAGAGATCTGTTTATTGCTGACAGGGTGTGGCAATATGCAAGAAACTCACAGTATCCTGAGAGGGAGTTTCTTAACTTCCTTCTCATTACATTCAAAGGTTTCTGTTTCATAATGAAAAAGTGGGAAAAAATGCTGACAATACTTACATTCAAATTTCTCTTGCAAATTATACAGGTCGTCAGTATCAGCTAAAATAAAGCTAAAGTAAACTTTAATACTACCACAATCTTTCTTAATTCTGAAAGAGCAGAACCCTCTTTTTCTTCCACATGTTACCCCAGAGGCATTACCTGACAATGTGGAGTCAGATCTTGGTTTCTTGAAGTTCCCACAACATTTTCAGGCATTACAATTGATGCTAATGTTCTTGCCATAAGCATAATTGTCTTCAAGAGATGAGATATCCATTTAACATTTGTATAATAATTCTTTTATCTCTTTTAATAAAACTTATGAAACAAAGAACGAGGATTTGTCCAGAATCAAACCCAAACATAGCTGTCTGTTCCATAGTGTTGTGGTTTGGCTCTCCAAAGGGGCTTCTTTACACGTCAGTAAATCTGTGACAGTTTGAGAAAAATAAAAAAGAAGATTCATTATGAAGGTGAAATTGTCTGAAGTCCAAAAAAAATCATGTAATTTTCCTGAAACAAGCACACACATGAAATTCTAGGGCTAAATGGAAAAAAGCTGGCTAAGCACACCTGAAAACATTTCAAATGGAAATCACAGATTTTAAGCTACCTCTGAAAACATCCAGTCATCAGTATACAAGCGAGTCACTAAAGGCCTTATTTTATCGGCATATAGGACAAACATTTCTTATATACGTGGTTTTGGTCCCCAATCACCTACTTAAAACTGTTCTAGTTAAATTATTTCAAAACTCTAATTTGGAGATCACAGAATCAATCACAGAATCACATGAATAGCAGGGGCTGGAAGAGACCTCTGGAGATCAGGCACAAGATCAACTTACTACTACTTAATAACTTCTTAGTCTTCAGCTGAGCATAGTAACAGACTGTGTGCACATTCTTAGCCTATAAGTAAACACAAGGAAAAGAAACAATCTTTTAAACCTGGAGCTGTTTGATCTAATGATTTCTGCTTTGTGAGGGTGATGGGCTACTGGACTGCACACAGATTTGTCTCCACTGACAGGTGGTAACTCATTAAGCCACTGTAACTCTATTTCATGTCTGACTACACAGACAGAATTGATGGAGTTTGAGCAAAGTTTCATATTGTCAAGGTGGCTACAGTCTTCCTAAGGTAATAGATACTTTTCCAAAAGGGAGAATGTATTGAGCATTTCTCTGCTCTAAGGCTTTATATGCACATAAATGTTACAATGCCCATTTTAACAATACTGAGACAGTTAAAATGGTACATCTGGTTTTGCATTTTGCTGACATTAGCACAGCTGTACTGGCATTGTCACTTCTACATAGAAGGAGGATAACTTCAGTATTAGGGATCTTCAGCCCTGTGTAATTATACCCACATTTACAAGCTGTGGCAGTTGTCAAATAGTTGGACCAGCATAAAAAAATACACCTCTATTTGCTAATTAAGCAAGGTCATTTGGGAACAGTGATAATTTTCAGGTAGCATGTGATCTAGGTTTCTTAGCCATGGCCTGATAAACTTACAAGCCCCTTTACGTGTAAGGAAAGTGTAGATGAGAAGCTATTTCACTTGCAGACAGCAGGCAGAATCATGTTGTTATGGATGCAGGAAAAAACACGTGGAAGGTGACAGAGAAAAGATTGCTAACAGACTTTGTCTGAACTCCAAAACGCACGAATGAGTCACCTCCATAGAGCACATCATGATGATACGAACAAGCACTACAAGAAACTGCTGACCTACCGTGGGAAACAAGAAATGTCTCATACTTGATCACTGAAATTCCAGTTGTTTCACGAATTGCATACTGACAGCTTAAGTTTTCACCTGCATTGAAAGAACCAGCAGGTTTTTGCTGTTCTAAAACTAAGTCCAAATAGTATTTTTGATTAAAGACCTAAAATAGCCAGTAATTTGTTGAAAATAGGCAAAAAACAGATTCACACTGCTTCTCTTTCTTTCCAGAATAGCATGTAGTGTTCGTGTTGTTTGACGGCATGTGTGTGTGCTTGAAGACTGAAGACCTGTGTGCTGCTGGCAGAACATGTAGGACTTTTAAAGTGGTGCAGTAGTCATTGACTCTAATAACCAATGGCAATCACTTTTGAAATAATCCAATGAAATAGACATCGAGAGGATCAATATTTTTCCCATCACCACAATGTAGAGGCCATTTGGATACTGTCCACCACCCCAGAAGAGTAGTGACAGCTTCCTGTGCCACCACACCCTGACCAGAAGCCTCGTGTGCACTGTATGTTGTTTTATGCTCTGAATTGCAGCAGGATGAGGCTTACCAGCCCACTGCAGTCTCTGCTGACCTGGCAACTACTGGAAAGCAGTGCGGTTGAAGGGCTAGCCCTTTTCCAACTTCTCTACAAGGAGCAGAGGAAAAGTTCAGACAGAGGCACTTACAGAAAATCCAGTAGGTGCTTTGAGGAAAAGAGAAGAATCAGATGGGGTTTCAGAGTTACGCAATGAGAAAGGGATAGGGTGGTCACCAGAGAGTCCATAGACTGCATGTGTGCCAACGCTCAGCTTCATCCGATGTCTCTGAAAAAGAGCACTTTCCTTTTGCCTCCCAGGACATCTATTAATGCATGATGTCCTCTTTAGTGAGGGAAGACCGGGAGAAATGACTCAGTAGTACCTACAGGCCTGAAGCTATTCTGGCAGCAAGAACTGCAACAGGCAGTAGAAACAGCATCAGCGACATGATAAGCAAGGGCCAACCTAGATTAACTATACTGTCTTGAAAAGGAGCCGTGTGAAGTTTAGACTAGGGGTTGAAGGAGCAGGAGCACCTCTCTGAACATCTACTGCTAGGAATTCCTCTGAAGTTCTTCCTATCTCCAAAGAGGCCAGGAAGGGAATGGCCAATACTAAGACCCAACAGACTAAACCAGAGCTTCATTCGACCCTCACTCGGGAACTGCCCTTCAATAGGATTTTATGGTTTAAATTTCAACATGGGAGCTGGACATATCAGCCACTTAAAACATATCTTGATAACTTCTGTCAAATGGTGGAAAAGGGGAGGGCTGGGTGGACCAGGCTGTTCATCTAGTCTGGGTGGATCATCTAAGTGGATAATTTAGTCTCTGTGATATCTAAATCATGGCCTATTTATTTTAAATTCCAATAAAGGGCTAATTAGTGCTAATTACAGTAGCAGGGATAGTGACGTGGCCATTCACACACAAAGAACTTGGCAGAGACCAAACTCCACTTACACACAGGTCAGCAAAAAGAAAAGAGCGCGCTGCACTTTGTCACATCTCATTTGGGTTGCCTTCAAAATGCTGAGCTAGAGGCAAAAGATACCACGGTTCATTTCCAATTCCCCATCTAATCCTCTCACCCTTAATTTATTTTAAAAGTTTAATCAGAAGTTCATAGGCTCAGATATAAATTTTTAAATTAAAAAAATTAAGCACCTGCAGGTAAGTTTTTCAGGAACTCATGGCTGTCCCAGGTTTTGTTATGAATAGGGACTTTAGCAGTTCACTTTTCTGCAAATGCTACTGTGATAAAACCTAACTTAAATTCCCTCACTGTTGCTTCAGGGATGTGTCATTTACAGAAAATAAATAGAAGACTTCTATCACAAAGAAACCATGCTCCATTCAGGGTCAATGAAAATCTGCACCTCACTCTGGAGTTTCTGGCAGCATAGTAATAACTTTTCTGCAGAAATTGTCACTAACTGCTAGAAGCCTCAGTACTAATAATGGAAGTACGTGTAGATGTTCTTGGTATACAAATAATGTAATAACTGAAGAAGAGGAAACTTGACTAAATTTTGGCTTCTCAATTTTTTGTTGGTTGATGAAACTGGTGATATTAATAGGTCTTTAAAGAAGTCAGACAGCTTGGGAATGCAGATTGCGATAATGTTCTTGGATTTCCAGAAGTCAAACTATTTTGACAAGATCTCTCTCTAAAGGCTCTTAAAGAAACTAAGTTATCAGAAGGATGAAAATTCTTTAGTAGATTAATGATGTGTTGGAGCAGAGTACTAAATTGTTTTCGCCATGGGAGAGAAGCGATCAAGGATCTGCACTTGAACTTGTTCTCTTCAGTATATTCATAAATGATCTGGAAAAGGGAATTAATAATGAGACGGCAAAGTTCACCGATGACACAAAATACTCAGAACAGTCAATACTTCAAAAGGTGTCGTTATACTGAACACTGAGCGAGTCAGCAACAAATACGCAGACATTATTTAATAGAGAGGGATGCAAAGTAAATACACACGGGGGAAAAAAAAAATGGAGCTGCACGTACACAGTGATAAAGAATAAATAAATTATTTATTATCACTTCAAGACAAATCTCGGATTCCTTGTTGAGACCTCTGTCCAGTGCTCGCTGGCAGACAGAAAATGCAAACGAAATGTTACAAATCATTACATAAGGATGACAAGTCAAAAGACAAAAGATGATACCACTGTATAAATCCAGAGTGAAGTCACATCTGAAATAATTCACCTAGGTCTGATTGACCCATGTCCGGACGTTTAACAGAAGTAGGAACAGCATATGCTGCACAACACAGTTTACTGCTGTAACTGTATAAGGATGGGTGAAAGTACTTTTCAACTTGGAAAAGAGATGACTAAGAGGAAATAACTGTATACAAAAATGCGAATAGCATAGTAGTAAGTCAGGAACAATTGTTCACTATTTCTCATCTCATAAGACTTAGCAGGCACCAAATATTACCATTTAAATCAAACAGAAATATTTTTTCACACAATTCATAGCTACACTGTATAATTCATTGCTACAAGAATGTTGTGCCTAATAAAAATATAAGTGAGTTTAATAAATAATTAGTCTATAGAGAAAGGATTCAGGAAGGGCTAATAAATATATAATGCACTTAAATCTACAGTTTAAGTAGTATGTGCATTGTGCACAGCTGGAAAATGGGGAAAATATCACTCTGCGCGTGTCCTGTTCTCACCCCTAAGAAACAGTTAAGAGATCGTACCCTGTTCTGATTTAGTGTGTCCATTCTTGTTCTATTATTTAGACCCAAAAGCCAGAAGTTTCATGATCTAATTATATCTGCCTTCAAGAAACAACTTAAATTTGGCTTCTATTTTCAGCACTAGGCAGGAAAGCCATTAATTCTCTCTTGCAGTAAATAAGGGCTGAACATTAACTCCTTCCTCCAGCAAGCATATTCTGTACTGCTGCAGCAATCCCTTTGGACAGACTCCACTCCCTATTTACTCTTCTTCATCTGACTGTGTATCCAACTGGTCTCTCATCTTGTTCTTCACTGTATTTATCATATTGTACTTTACTAGAAGTAAAGTCCAATAGAGGAAGCTTTTGAATTCTGTTAGACATCTGACAATATATTACACGTAATCTTTAGTCACATTGCATTGTATTTAAAAGCAATATATGCAAATCTTCAACATTCTGCAGCACAATTTTATTTTCTGAAGTGACTTTTTTTCAGCTTTGTCTCCCTGAAAATTTCAGAGCATGAAAAGGTACAAATCATTCGCAAAATGTCACATATGTATATATGTAAAGATTTCAAGACGTCACATATTTTATATATAAAATATATTTTCAAAATCATACTCACCGAACTATTTATATGACAGTTTTATTTCTATGGTCATGCGAATAATGTTTTAGTTATAAAACCAGTAGTTAGATGGGTACGTGAAGCTGCATTTAAAAATGGAAGAGGTGAGAAAGCCGCAGCGTGCTCAAACTGTAAGGCAGGGCTGCTCCTCAGCACAAATAAGAAGTCAAGGTGTGCAAAACCAGCCCCGTCCACTTCTCTCCCCTAAGCAAGCTTATGCACAAATTAAACTGGAGAAAAAGCAAGAGTTATAGATAATGACCGAGCTTTTTAATAGAGTTTATATGCTTCACTTCCACAGCATTTTAATGAAATTTGAATGCCTAATTCTTCTGGGTTCTTTTAAAAACCCCAGTCCGCATCACCAGATGCATAAACTATGACTGAATGCTTTCTTTTAATGTTTCCTAGTCACAGGGCAGATGAACCACATTCTGTATAAATTATAAACTGCATTTACAATAACCAAGTAAAGTGCAGGAAGGCCTGGATTAACTCAAAATACAAGGGATGATTTGTAAAAGCTGTAGTTCTCAGCTGACCTTCAGAAGGTAGACAGCAAGTGAATAAGCACCAGAAGGCTGGTTCTCAGAATAAATAAAAAAAAACATTTGCAGAAAATTTAGAGCCTTTAAAATACTGACTTTACAGCAATAGAAACAGTGATACAAGAAATGCCTATTTTACTTCTCCATCTTTTCACATCAATGCTCTGCAAAGCATGTGCAGATATGTCTGTCACAGGGCAGAAGCTCTATGAGCAACAAAGGCCAAGAGGAAGGGTTGATGGGGGACCTTGCAGAGTAGCAGTCCTCCAGAGATGCTGAGCCCCACCAGTGCCAGGAACATGGGCACTTCGCAGAACGTCACCCTAATTCAGTTTGACCTAGTTCAATTCACTTACTCTGAACAAACAACCTTAAAGATCGAGGTTCTCTTAGGAATAAAATGCTCCTTTTAAATTCTGTGTATCCAGTAGAGTTTGGGTAAGGGAGGGTGATTTTTAGGGTTGGAGGTTGTTACGACAAGGCAAGATACAGAAGCTGAAAGTAATGTCATGCAGTGCAGAAGTCTGATATGTTTTACATCTTTTCTTTCAGCAGGTCTATTTATTGAGAAATTGATTCTGATAGTATGAATCAACACCGTGTTAGCACACTCTGCTTCTTCATTTTGATAATTAACAGCAAGCATCTCAAATGTTGGCTGGAAATTTTCCTAGGCAGATTTTTTTTTTAGCTTGGCTTCCTGAGGAAATGAAGCTTGCGTGCATCACACTGTCTCTCTGTCATGTCTGTTCAGCTTCAACCAAACTGAACTGCGTAGTCATTTTTAAAATAATAAGATCTTACAACAGACCTGTACAACATTCAGCACATCGTGGAAGGCAGCTCCCAAAGTCATTAATTCTGTTGCCACTAGAGGAGAAGGGCAGGCGATTAGGTTCAGCTGGCAGCAGCTGCTGACTGTGCTGGACATACACAGATTGTCCACCGTGCATGCATGCATTTCCAGAACAGTGTCTGCTGGGTCATTCCCAGTCATTAGGCCAGGCAACAGTAGCTAAAAGCCATGGAAAAAACAAAGCTAAGTGCACTACCGTGGCAGAGGGGCTAAGGGGAAGTAGGCATCTCACTACAAGGACACAGAAAGATCAGAAGGTACCACGGTAGAGGACACTTCAGTGTGACAAACATGACATATCATACCTCAAGAGGTAAAAACCAAGAACAAACCAGTCCTCATTAGGTCTGCCATTCAAGGAATGATCTGCAACGGTTGGGTTTTTCCCTTCATCTCTCTCAATCCATCTCCAGTTTTCCAGCCAGATTTAACTTTGCTTGCACCTGCTGCATGCAAACCCCTGTACGAGCACAAAGAGCTATAAACAGGCATTAAGTGTTAAATGACAGGTACAGGGTAAGCCCATGATATATGATTAACCATATATATATCATAAACCGATGTTATATGTGATGCAAACTAATGAGATATGATAAGCCATATGCTAGATGATACATAAGGTGATTTACGTGATAAGCCCCTATGTCTATTTACATAAGCAAATGCCAGTTCCACTTGCACACAACAAGCAGCAACCCTCCCACTGGACCCACAAAAAGAATATATAATGGCTCATGTAAGATGGACGCTGCCTTTCCTTCACCTGCTTAAGAAGCAACTGATGTTGATTGCAGATGACACCAAGCTGTGTGGTGTGGTTGACATGCTGGAGAGAAGGGATGCCATCCAGAGGGATCTTGACAGGCTGGAGAGGTGGGCCCATGCCAACCTCATGAAGTTCAACAAGGCCAAGTGCAAGATCCTGCACCTGGGTTGAGGCAATCCCAAGCACCAGTACAGGCTGGGTGGAGAATGGATAGAGAGCAGCTATGAGGAGAAGGACTTGGGGGTGTCTGTCAATGAAAAACTCAACATGAGCAGACAATGTGAGCTTGCAGCCCAGAAGGCCAACCATATCCTGAGCTGCATCAAAAGAAGAGTGGCCAGCGGGTCTAAAGAAGTGATTCCTCCCCTTTACTCGTGTGAGACCTCACCTGGAGTACTGCGTCCAGTTCTGGGGGGAACTAACATAAGGACATCAAGCTGTTGGAGTGGGTCCAGAGGAGGGTCACAAAGATGATCAAAGGGTTGGAGCACCTCTGCTATGAAGACAGGCTGAGAGAGTTGGGGTTGTTTAGCTTGGAGAAGAGAAGGCTCCGGGGAGACCTTAGAGCACCTTCTGGTACCTGAAGGGGTCTACAAGAAAGCTGGGGAGGGATTTTTTACAAGAGCACATAGTCATAGGACAAGGGGTAATGGTCTTAAAATGGAAGAGGGGAGATTTAAGTTAGATATTAGGAAGAAATCCTTTACTGTGAGGGTGGTGAGACACTGGAACAGGTTGCCCAGGGAAGTTGTGGATGCCCCATCCCTGGAAGTGTTCAAGGTCAGGTTGGATGGGGCTTTGAGCACCCTGGTCTAGTGGGAGGTGTCCCTGCCCATGGCAGGGGGGTTGGAAGTAGATGATCTTTGAGGTCCCTTCCAACTCAAACCATTCTATGATTCTATGATGAAACAGCAGGTCTCTTCACAACTTTATGGGACAATAATAGCTGTCGGTTGACAGCCTTAGCTTCCCATATGGAAAGGAGGATCATTGTGAAGCATGCAAGTACTTTCACATGTGTGCAACAGAGAGCAGTGTAAGACCAGAGCCACCTACCAGCATGGCCACCAGGCAGAACGCTGGCAGACCCATCTCCTAGGAGATGATGATAAGTAGCCTGGCTGCCAGTAACTCCTGACATCCCTCTTTCCGCTCACTGCCATTTGCAATTCAGCAGAACCAAAACAATAAGAAAAGCCACTGCATTCTCTCTCTCCAGTACTGTATCGTTAGTAAGGTTTCTTATTTTCACTTTGGTGGGACAGAGAGAGCTGCAGAAGGAAAGCCAGACTCGAGGCGACGCTGCTGCAAGCACAGCAAACCCTTTGTTAGCTGCTGCATGCAGCCAGCAAAGCAGCACTCGAGCAGCCTGCGTGGCAGCTCTGCAACTCTGCCAAGCATCACGATTGGCATGAGCCTATTTTGAAAAAAGAAACACTATTTGTCACCTATAACTCTTATTGCAGCAAAATTAAGCTGGCAAGATCTTTAGAAATCAGTAGAATTTAAAGCAGAACAGGCAACTTGCTGTCTTGTATGTGACATAATGCTTCCCCCATTTACCGCTGCTTTCCCCAGAGAGTTGGGTTATGCAAAAAAAAATTAAAAAAAATCAATCTTGGAGAAATTAAGCTAATATGAATACCAAAACAGGTGGTGGTGCCTCTGCCCCAGGCTCCAGTAATGACAGTGAGTTGATGATATGAGATATGCCCAAATGATTGTAATTACAATCTCAGATATGCATAGACGTCATAATGAAGAGGAAAGAAAAAATACCTCAAAGTCCTTGGTACCCTGACTTAGGGGGGAAGCCGTGTGATCCCCCAGCCAGCTGGAAGATAGTGGCTATGTCAGAGAGAGGACTTCACTGCAAAGAACTGGCCCCATCTTGCCAAAGTTTTATGACCAGCTATGCTCCTCCTTCAGGCTTCAGAGAAAAATGAAATTAAAAAATCCAGAATTAACCTTGAGAATCAGCCTCTCGCCTTCTGCAGGCAGCCAGCTGTAGCCCTGAAGCACGAGACTTTTTTTTTCGTCATTATCTTAACTGAGTAGAGCTGAGCGTGTGGAACATGTTGAGGGCAATGAGAGCTTTCTGTTCTCCTCCACAGCTTATGAAAGAAGGGTGTGACAAAGAACAAATACAAACTCACAGATGTACAGATTGCCCAGAAGAAATGACCTCCACAGCCATCCACAGAGACACTCACAAGCCTGTTCCCAGAGTCAGATTAAAGTGTATCCAATTGGATTAAATTCTTAGCAATGGCAAGCTTACCACCTACCTACACTGGGAAATTGGTCCTATGTGTAATCACCCTCACTGCATCTTTATAATGATTGAAGTTTTCAAGCTTTGATTTCCAGCCATTGGATCTGTTCTGTCTTTTTCTGCAAGACTGAAATCTATACTTGGTTTCATTGTTCTTTTGTTCCCAATACATTGGTAATGCCTTCTTATTGTCTTAAGCTCTACCGGCCAGTAATAATTCCTTATTACCTTTAGCTTCTCTAAAAGTAATTTACATTTTGTAGATTCAATTTTCATTCCCAGTTATGCCCCCCTTTTCCATACTTAACATATTGATTTCTTGCTTAATTATCACCTTTCTGCCTTTTTTACAAGGCTAGCTTTCCTCCCCAAGGTAACTTACTTGTGTGCTCATTAAAGCGTAGCCTTTAGAATACCCAGCAGGATTTCCTTGAGAAGTCCCATTTTCCATTAAAACTTCCCCTTTTAGCACTTAGTTAGGGAAACAAGTTGTTCTGATGAACCAGTTGATTTTATGTTTCACAAAATACTGCCCAGTGCCAAAGTCCATTTCCACAAAGCAGAGAGTACTGCGGTACTCAGGAGTTTTTGGCGAGCAGTGGCTGACACTGCTCAGTGCATCAGAAAGACCAGCACTGATTTATCTCCTGCTCCATGCCGACATTTCCATTTTGTGATATCCTTCAGATTCCCCTGAGATTAGATCTTTAGAAAATCTGAGACGTTCTTTTTCCTAAAGATGTGAAGAAGTCCTCATTCTCAATTTATGGATGGCAACGTATCTTTTCCTCACATTGTGGACAAGTCCCAGAAAACGACAGAATTTGTCCCCTGCATGTCAGTAACAAAGGCCCACCAGTCACACCTTCTGCTTTGCTGTTAGTAAAATGGATGGAAATCTGCACCATTTTCATGCTACACTAGAAATTCCAAATTAAGTATCCTCATTTAAAATTTTGAAAAGATTTTTTTGAAATTATCTTTAAAAAGTACTATGGAAATATTATTTCCCTTTAACATACCCATTAAATTAAAAATGTCCTTGTTTTTCATACTTTGATATCTGCAAGTGGAATATAATGCAGAGAAGTTAACTGCACAATTTTTATTGTGCAAGTAAACTGCCAGTGTTAATGGTGGTGTTTTTGTTTTGGGTTTTTTTTCATTCTGGCACTTGGATTCTAAAATAAAACAAGAGTAGCAATGAATATTGATCAACTTTTTATTATCCAGTACATCAAACATTATACCCAAGTTGCTTTCGGTAAAAAACTGTGGTACTTGAAAATATTTTTAGCTACTTCCTGGCTCCTCCAGAAACAAAACAAATACATTTCTTATCCCACCACAAGTTACTATACTGTATAGATAAAGCTATATGAGGTACAAAAAGAATAAAAAGGCACAAGTACCACCATGTTCAAGGCAAAAAGTACTATGATAAGTACATTTTAAAAAAAAATAAATAAATTCAGGTAGCCCCTACTTACCAGCACTACCAAGACGGAGCCATTCAAGTCATGACTAATCACTTAACTCCAGGCAAGCTCATTCACATCAAAGGAAATAAACCAAACACAAAGACCTAGTATGTCGTAAGGATCACACTGGAGCTGGGCAAACACAGTTTCTTCTCTAGAGTTTTCAGGAATTTCTCTGGACTTTTCAGCCAAAGCGAGAAGAGAAAATAGAGCACACAGGACAAATAATCCCCAAGGAGGTATGACAAATGTAGTCCCTAGTCTAAGAAACATCAAAAGTATATTAAACAAAAATATCGCTGTGGCAACAGGGGAGTTTGAAGGAACCCCAGAATATGTTGTGGCTTGTTACAGCCTCCTCCCAAGGGCACTGCTCAAGGTTGTGAGCAATACAGGTCCAACACTTCAAAAGCATGAAAGAACTGAACCCAGGTCTCCTGTACTATGAGTGAGTGCTGAAGTCATTGGGCTTTAAGGTAAAATAAGGAGAGCACATCCCTTTTCTTCCTGAAGCTTTGTGAACTTCTGTGCTTTGCTTTCATTACACATAGTCAAAAATGAAATAGTATTATTGGGAGTAAAAGGACCCAGGAGTACTGGTGGATCACAGGCTGAACATGAGCCAGCCTGGTGCTCTTGCAGCAATGAAGGCAGATGGTGTTGTAGGCTGCCTCAGTAAGTCTACTGCCAACAGACGAAAGGTCATGGTAATTCCACTCTCCTCAGCACTTATTAGGCCACATCTGGAATACTATGTCCAGTCTTGGTCCTTCTAGCTCAAAAAACACATTTAAAAACTGGAGAGGGTCTAGAAGAGGACCATCAAGATGATTAGACGACTGGAGAAGTCAAAGTATGAAGAAAGGTTGAAAGAACTGGGGGTTTTCAGCATGGAGAAGATACAGCTGGGGACTGAAAACAGTCTTCCCACACTTAAATAGTTGTTATAGAGATGATGGAGATTCTCCTCAGAAAGATGCCCAGTGACAAGGGGCAACAGGCACAAGCTGCTTCACGGGAAACCCATCTGGGTCTAAGAAGAAATTGTTCAACATGAGAGCAACCAAACTTTGAACAGGTTGCCCAGAAAAGTGGGGGAACTCCCTGGAAATCACCAGGTGTGAGAGGCCTCTGGCCATCTCATCTGAGGCTCTGCTTTCAATAGGAGCTGGGAGCAGGCAGTCTCCAGAGCTCCCTTCCAACCTAGGCTTTTCTATATGAGTCCTTAACTATCAAGATTTTGTTCAGACTAGAAAGCACAAAACAAACAAAAATACTCAATGCTACTAGAAATACATAATTTTCAGTTATGGCTCCAGACTGAAGGGCAGACTTGCCATGTAGTTTTAGTTTAGTTTCATCAATGAATTATTGCTCCATTCACCTTCACTGAGGACTTGCTAAGACACTCCTATAAACTTTGTCAGTAAACATATATAGAAACAATTAGCTGATTCTTGATGTCTTGTATGTTATGCCTCAAATTGTTGATAGGCAATTATTCAATGCAAACCTATGTACTTACAAACCATGTATACTATATGCTGTTTCCCCAGTCACAGTAGGAAGCAAACAGCAGTAGATAGTTTCTTTACTCACGATTCCAGGCACCTCTTTCTCAGGGTCACGTTGCAAGTGGTCCTCAGGCTTACGGGCTGCCTTGCTCCCTTTTCTGTGCATTTCTGTAATGGTCCTGCCCCTTGCACACATCCACACAACTACAATAAAATTAATCTCATTATTTTCAGGACATCAAAAAATTCCTTAGATGGTCTAGCTAAGGCCTTGCCATGACTAGCACACAACCTGCTCTGGACAGAACAGCTGAAGACTGGAAACTATTTCTAAGTAAAAGGAAATTTAAATATTTTCAGTTTGCTTGCACAGCAGGCCCGAAACAGCTTCAGAGGGACGGGGTACAACTGCAAAACCACATACTTATATGCTTGTAAAACACCTAACCATTGCATGGCAGTGATTACCGTGTCAGCACTATGCAAAAACTCCTTATTACACATTAATTACCAAATAGATAACTTGCAGTTTTTGGCTGCCAAAACCAGATTCATCTTCCATTTGCAATATTGCAAGAGGGAGATCACAGGAAGACTTCTTGGACTAATTCTACTCACTATCCTGGGTGAATATATTCAGTGAATATACAGGGCCATGCTCTGATGAAAACAAAAAATTAGTACCAGGAAATTTTACAGGTGAAAAATTGGCAAAGTAGGAAATAACAAAAATGGCCCAGACAGGCTATCTTATAACACACTTCACTTTAATTCATGCCCTCATGACAAATGTAGACTTTATTAATGATAAAAAAATCCATTACACATGTTGGAACAAAAAGTAAACAACATTTACAAAACTGGAGACTGTATTTTCAAGTCTAAAAGAAATCTTAGCAGATAAAAGGAGTATGAAGCCAGAGAGAAGCACTACCATTGTATGCAACATTACCCAGGCCAAATAGTCTAGTTATCATAGCAAGGTATCACCTTGCTGTATCCCTCTAATAAGCCTGCCTTGGGAAAGCATAATATCCAATGGAAGCCCCTATAAGGCATCTCTCACAAAAGGCTTGGGAAAAGAAATATGAAAAATGAAAATTTTGGTAGAAGCAATGTATTTGCCCTTATGTCTTCCTCCATTCTTCAAAAAGAGAAAGGGGAGAGCATGCTTTTGTTCAGCTCATGCTCTAATTCTCTCATTCGTAATACCATTGCTGACAGCCCTGATGTCCTTACTTAAGAAGGATGTTTGAAAACTTGAAAGAAACTACAGGAAAAACTGGTGATACAGAAATCTTGCCTTACGGTTAGAAACTAAAGCACCTCAATGAGATTTGCTTAACGACAAAAGAGGACTGAGATGCCTTGATCCCAGCCTTAAAGTATTTTTATTGAATAATGTCCAGTGCTAAAGGCTTTTTTCATCCACCAAAGATTCAACAAGTTAAATCAAAGCTAAATTCAGACCACAAATAAAACATTTCACCTGAACAGTGAGTGTTGGTATAGATGTGGTGGACTCTTTGTTCTCTGAACTCTTTAAATATGAACCAGACATCTTTCTAATGAAGATCACCTTGAAATAATGGTCTTCAAGCAAGACTTGCAAAGCAATGCTCTGTGGTCAATGCTAAGGTTGGACTGGATTACATCACCAACATGATTGGTCTCTTCTTGTCTTAAAGTCTACGGAGCAATTGCATCGAGACATGTTTGTAATTCACTCTAAGCGTATTTTGTAAATAATTATTAAAGTGTTACGACACTCTTATTGACATACTGAAAGTTATTTTCATGTAAATGGACTACTTTTGTAGAAAACACTTTGACTACTGTCCTAGGACTCACATGCTTAAGGAATTACAGTTTAACTGGGATACGGGAAAATTCACATACAGAAATTCAACGGTTGATCTGCCCAGTGCTAGCTGCAGAGGTCCTATGGAGACTAGAAAGTATTCAAGTAATCCTCCAAAGTCACATTTGCCTGAAACCCCAGTTGCTTTTTATGAGAGCTAAGAATCTCTAATATTCTAACAGTGTTTAGCTATTGGGTATATTAGTTTATGAGGCTCAGCAAAGAACAGACCCTGTTTATTAACCTTTCACTAAACCCCTCACAAACCCAAACACTGGTGAGAGAATAAGAACAAAACCACACATGAATGTTATCGGGAAATGTATATATTTATTACTTTCCGATTTCCCCAGCACTTGACAGTCTACTTGATAACCATTGAATTTTCATTACTTTCATTGATTTGATCAGCTCC
The DNA here is from genome assembly GCA_028020825.1 of Podargus strigoides. Taxonomy (NCBI): domain Eukaryota; kingdom Metazoa; phylum Chordata; class Aves; order Caprimulgiformes; family Podargidae; genus Podargus; species Podargus strigoides. Next base: position 15,861,918 of record CM051621.1, read on the forward strand.
TTTTAGCTTAACATGAATGAGCTGAAAAGTGAAGAGCCAAAATAAAATTCCCTTTCATAAAGCTTTTGTCTTCATACAGAATTCACCAGCATAATTACACCCTATAGTTCTGATAGTATAACTCCCCATGTGGACGCTTGAATTCTACAGGCATTCATGCAAAATTAAAAAGCATCCACAAGGCATAATTATACTACTATAGTCTCTGGTAAATTTCCCCATATAAAGAAGACCTTTCAACGTTGAAAAGAGGTTATTTGGAAAGGGGAAAAAAAATAAAAAAGGAAAAAGAAAAAAGCCCTTTGATGTCCTAATGTAGAAATGTTATGAGATTTTCTGTTCTTCAGTTACAACATACTATGTAAGCCTGCACAAAAAAAAAAGATTACAAGTATGAAAACAGAGGTTCCTCAGATGATTCATTTTGACTGACCTCTGGTCAAAGCACATTGACCCAAAATGATATCACAATTACTCAAGGATATTTGCCAAGGTTTGGGAATTTTTTAAGATCTAGGTAATTTTCCCTTTTTTCATGGGTACAATTGATTTGTGGCATATGTGATGATCCATTCTGCAAAATAGCTTCTGTAAGCTATACTTAAGCAGCAAACTGCTTTGTGCCACTGTATAAAAATGGATCTGAGCTCTCAATACCATAATGAGCGAGGTAATGACAGAATTACAGTAGGGTTTGCATTCTCTGTATAAAAGATGAACATAATAGGTCTGATCTTACCCTAGTTCCTTCACCTTATAGCTATGTGGTTAGAAAGCACAACTTCCAGTGCTCAGAGTTATGTTAAATTTACTAAAAAGCTAAACATATGAAGGTAGAAGAGTTAACAACTAAGGCATCCAAGTAACCATAATTCTTTTACGTAAAACTGTGCATGAAGGCTTAAAAAAATTAGAGTCTGCAGAAATAAACCAAATTTAACTCCACATTTCCCTCAGGTTCTCATTATAGAACAAAATTAAGCTTGTCTGGATGACTTTAACCATGTATTTTCTTTTTTAATATACATCATTTTATTGAAGTGCAATATTTCCACTACATTTCCTAGGTTTCAATTATTTTTTGTATTGCTAATGCACTTCTAAAATATTTTGACATGAATATTCTAATATATTTAGCTTTTACATAGCCTCTTGGCAGGGATTTTCCTTGGATTTATTTTCTTTACAATTATTTAAAATGTTATTCATGAGCACTAAGAAAGAACCGCACAGATAATATGGTTTTAGTAATCAAAATATACAGGGTAAAACTGGCATATTGCTTTTCAATGTCGTTGTACCATCATAATAGCATGAATGGTCAAAAGTGATGAAGCTTAACATTGACTTACAACTGACCATTAGTTCAGAGATGTAAATTACTATGAGAGGACTTGAGACTTCTTGTTTCTGAGTCCCAGCTAGAACTAGGCATATTTAGAAGGAGAAGGGAGACCAGCAGGAAACGTAAGTGAAAGCTTCAGTATCAGTCACCCTCCGCTGTTCAGCAACATCACTTAATAAGTTAAAAAATTTTAAAAATTAAAAAGCCAGGAGTGGGCAAGGACTACAGAAGAGCCAAATGCTGAGAGTGCATTCATTTGCTGTATGGCAGAGCTGAGTTCAACTCTGCGTTGCCTCCAGGCCTGCCTCTTCAACCTCCCAGTGCACAGTCTCATCACCAGGCCAGTCTCACCGTTGCTGCCATGGCTGCTGGAATATTTCATTAAGATGCTGCACGCCCACACTAAATGAGAAGGAGAGCGTCCTACCCTCCAGCAACCCAGCTGCTCCTCACTGGCTGTGCTCCGATATCGCAGCTTTAGAGTTGTTGACCTCACCTCTGTTACTGGATATATAGAGTCATAATTAGTCACAATGATATGGTTAATGGTTTTCTCAATTTTAATCTGTATTTCTTCAATTCTAGACTGTACGTAAAAGTTTGATTAATTTTAGTTCTATGGTGAATCTGAAGGGTCTGTACTGCTAATTTCTGAGATAATTCCATATTAATTAAAGCAGCAAATTTCTTTCAGAAGCTGTTGAAAATAATTTTATTGAAACAGTGGGTGGTGGTATAAAATTAGTGAACATCCATCTTACACTCAAAGAGGAAATAAGGTCAAGTACAAGAGAATATATTTTCACATATAAATCAGATAAGTTGCCTTTGCTTTTAGTACAATACAGATGCTATAGCTCAGAAGAGGAACCTGCTCCTCTATCCCCTTTCAGAGGTTTAATAGGTAAACTTTAATAAATCTTCTTGTAGCAATTTAAAGCACTTACTTTAACAGCCTGCTGAGGTGTAAACATATATTCCTTCTGTTTAACTTGCTGTGTGGTCTGTACACTCCCGCAGAGGGGCAGACTTAGCTACAGACACACGCTTGTTTCCTCCTGCTGCATCTGCGGTAAGGGCTACCTACAGGATTCAATGAACTCTATTTCAAAGCTTTCTTGCTCAAAAATTTCCAGAGTCTCCTTGGGTCTCCTACCTCGTCTTTTAAATATGGTCACACTACAGTACACAACCCTTCAAAACAGATTACTCCAACACTGGAAGCATCACCCAGTGCTAAGAATACAGCACAAATCAGTTACACATCTGGAGGAAACCCATCCAACGATCACCGTGCTCATTCCTTAAAATTTCCAGAAGCCTCTTAAACCACAGTATTCAGGTACATATACACTGAACATTTGTGCAATTAGTAAAGATGTCTCATGCATTCTTTAAAGCAGATCCCAAACTTACCCCCAGAGCTGTGATCAACACCTTCATGTTTGGTAAATAGTGGCAGCTGCACCTGTACTGCACATAGAAAAGAAGATGAAAAAACACTGTGTTCTGACTATAGCAGCACGCACTGCTGGACAAACTCTTCTTCTGCACACAGCACACAGGAAGAAAAATCAGCAGTAAAACCTTAGTATTCTCTATCCTTGGAATAACTTTGGTTTATGTCCTAGTAATATAACCAAATTAACCATCCACACTATATGGACTTAAAAATGCTATCTGATATGTGAGTGCACCAGCATCAACGGAACCTTTAAAATCCTACAAGCCATTATGAGAATCAAACAGAGATTGACTGTATCACTATTCTGTAGTGCCAACTTTTTGAACACTTTGCATTTGTCATGAAACATATGATGGTGTTGGCAGCAGTTCCTGGTGAGCATGGGTCGCCTTTGTGAAAGCCACTGGCTAAACAAAGAACTAGCTATAGTCTCATCCTCAACACATTTGAAGTGTATTTGCTCCACTGGTAAATTATTGCTACCCTGGACAGGAGGTGGAACGCATGCAGGATTCTGCGGCACACAGAAAATAAGCTCTTCACAGTTTTGTAGGCTGTACACACAGAGCCATTCTATCACTTTTCAGCAACTCCAGCTTACATTGTATCTACAGACTTACAGTAAGATGAGATAGTCACAGTATTTAAACCTTCAAACAATCTACGCTGCAAATCTGCCAGCCTCCTGTTCCTCAGAATGTTTCATCTCAGCTAAAAATTATCAGTTCAGAGGGATAAGAGCACAGAGGTATACAGCTGACTGTAATGCATTCCACCAGACAGCCTTTATGAATTTTTTAGCTGAACTTTCTTCTGTCCTTGTTGTTCTTGCCAACCACATGCAGAACATTTTAGAGACAACAGTAATTCCCCAGAGGTTCACATGCACTATTCAATTCCCAACAATAATAAAAAAAAATCCTTCTTCTAAACTGAGTTTTGTCTTAGATTTTCCTTCATCCTAAATTACAGCTAACATCCAGAACTTGCACTGCATAGCTGAGAAACTAGCAGAAATTGCCACATTCAATTAGCACAGCAGAAGCAGCAAACGAGAAATAGGATTTCATTCACTTTAATTCACTAGTTGGTTGCCATAAATACTCATCTGTAAAACATGGAATTCTGAATACTCCACAGACATTATTTTCCTTTCATGAAGATGTTTGTTTACTTTGGCAGCAATTCTCTTGGGAGAAACTCTAATGAATTCCACCACCAAAAAAACCCCAAAACAAAAAAGAAACAGAAACTGCCACTAGCAAGCAAGAAAATTAGTCTAACATGCTGGTTAAACTCCAGGGCAAAAGGAGGAAAAACAGAGTAAATCACTGCTTTGCATTCTTCTGACCAGAACCCATATCCTTCCAGTCCAGCAGGCAGCACAGCTCTCATGATGGAAGTTGGGCTTTGAATAAAGGAAGAAAGCTGCCCATATCTCATAAATTTTAAGATTTTAAGATTTTTAGCTTTAAAAACAAACAAACAAAAATATAACATGGGCGTGGGAAGAACAAAATAAAGCAAACTATCTCAGTCCCTGGTGTTAAATTCTCCCACTGCTTTTAATGACATTCCTACACACAGTGATCTAACAAAAGTGTCTTTCCCAATTTTGTTGTATCTGGACGATTAATATTTTTTCTTTTAATAAGAAAAACCACCAGGATAAAAGATAAGCTCCTGTGACTCAACAGACTGCTCATTGCTGAAAGAGACTTGCCTACCTCCTTCCTAAGAATGTCTGATTATTATTCTCAGAGTTTAAAAAAATCTAGAACAGAAAAACAGTAAATGAAACACATTGACATAAATCTTCAGACCTCTTTTCCCTGTGAAATGTCAAACCTCATCATCTGCTTTTTTATATGAATAACCTGCAGTCCCAGACTGCCTTCCACGTTTCCATGGGAGGAAAGAGTCATTAACAAAAATCAACTTTAAGGTTAAGAGGAAGCAGCTCTAGCAAAAGTACGTGAATCGTATATTTTTGTTACAAGTTAGAACAATGTGCTGTTCCTGGAATGCATACACAAGCCTGTTTCAAAGCATACACTGAGGAACGAAGCAGACACATGTCATAGACCACAGGACAGCTGACTCCATACTTCCCTAAAAAGCCTGATCATAAGGAAGATCGAGACAGATCTCTTAGCAGAGCCCTTGTGACCAGTGTAGGACAGACAGAGCCACCTAAATACAGTGCTGACAAAGAGCCCAGGAAGAGGAGAGATGTGAAAAGGGAGAAGGAATGGTAAAATAGTAAAGAGAAAACAAGCAACTGATATCAACCCCCCCAATTTTCTTGTAGCTGTAGAGCCTTGGAAGAGGGGTCAAACGGAGTAGTAAATCACTGTAAATAGTGAAAGGCCTATAAATATTGTGGGCTGTGGAAAGAACAATTTGTTGCATTACAAGCAGCCGATGAGTCTCTATGCTGAGCTACTCCACAAGAAAAGGGTTTTTTTTTTTAAGTCAGTACTATCTGTAGCCACATTTACTTTTAACTATAACATGCAAAAATTCACCAGAAAAGCTTCTTTCAGTACTAGAATAAAAGCAAAGAAAATTTTCACATGTACATGTTATTTGCAGCCCAAATTCAAAGTCACGGTGACAGTGATTTTCCAACTAGCTAATAGGAGGGAAATAGCAGATTCTAGCAGCAGTTATTTTTTTTTTTAATATGTTAGGTTCCTGGTATTCTGGAGTTCATCCTAATTTGCAAAATGAGGAAGAACTGAAGTAACTTTGCATGCACATAAAAGTCTACATAATATATCTAAATTTGTATTAGTTTCAAGATTTATTATCTGTTCCCCAAAACTGTAACACTTGTTTACTGGCATCTGATTAAGAAAAGATATGGATCCAACCACCAAGACTGTACACTTTTTAAAGAAGCTAAGCCCACAGACTGCTATGAAGCAGACAGCCTCTCAGCACAATCCCTTTCAGTTCTTCTAACTGCTGAAATTTTTTTTGTTCAAGTAAAAAAATATCATGGTGGGCCAAAATCCTTTCTCATATAATAATACCCTGTCACTAACACTGGCCAATAGCATGGGTTATTCTTCTGGGTTTATAAAAAGGAAAGAACTTAAACTGTGCATGGTAATTTTAGAAGAGTTGATAACCACTCAGGGGCAAAATTCCGAAGCCACTGCCTTCATGATCCCTCTCAAGTCACCCAAACGGCAGCCACAAGAGCTGCTTAGTAATCCTTACACTTTATTTGATTTGTCTTTATATAGTGTTATTTTATACAATTTATTATGATTTGTCGTTGTGTTTTCTCTTCTATAGCATTGCTGTTTCAATTTGCCACACAAAATATAGCACACAGCGGACGATGCCGAACACCAGACAAATAAGATGATCATTGTCTTTCAGGCACTGACAGACCCAGGAGCATTGTCAGCCCCAGCTCTGAGCCCACAGGCCTCCTCAGTGAGGTTGATGCCTGGCACATTCGTGGCAATGAGGTTGATTAATGGCCACAATAAAAAAAACTTAGGTATATTTGGTTTTACCATACTGACAGCTTGTTTTGCAACATGTTTGTTTTTTTTTTTAACTTACATATTATGTACGGTGACATTGCATATGGCTTGGCATTCACTCCTCGTAACATTTGTTGTCTAGTCTAAGCAACTCATCCCAGCTCCGTGACTCCTTTGCTTCCCCAAGTCACGTAGATAAGCGGGTTCTCTGCCAGTGTGCTCTGTTCTTCAGGCCCAAGCATATGGTCACTTTCTGATCAGGGAACATGGAGTCCAAGCATCCCAATATCCCCTAAGGCCTGGAAAGGTAAATCTAGTAAGTTCCTGAGTTGCATATGGTTGAGGTAAGTGAAGGAAGCATTATACATGCTTAGCCTATTCTTACACATTTGCTTAGGCATCTATTTTAAAACACTGGTACCTTCCTAATAGTCCAATCCAAAAAAGCTCTCAAACCTTCCCCGGAAAGGCGCATCTAAGATAAAAGAAAACAGGAAGGAACCAAGGGATTACAATGGAGAAAAAACATTAAAGCAAGTGGGTGTGAAGGCCAAATGGTCAAACCGCCAGAAACTGGGAACCAGAGAGAGAAAACAAACAGCACCAAGGACAGGACTCGGCACTTCTTGATGGCATCTAGTTGCCAGTTAAGAGACTTGATGTGGTGGAGGAAAAGCCAGAATTTGCAGCCCCAGCACACACAGCAAAAGGTCTTTTATCAGAGGCAGAAGAGTCAGGATATACAGCCTGAAGGATTCTCGGTTTGATTCAGCTGTTCTTGCTTGTATCAATCAAGAAGCATATGCTGCAAGACCAAGAAGCACCAAAGACCTCCTGGATTCTGCAGCAAGATATAGCCAGAAGCTTTCTTCATAATCAGCAGCAAGACACCAGGTTTCTCTCTCTAAAGGTAGGGTAGGTTGATTCATTCTTTGGTAGCACCTGTCTTGTGTTTGTAGATTAGGCAGCTAATGCAGAGCGGATGCTTACTTTTTGCATGGTTAAAAATAGATGAGATTCACCCCAAGGAAGTTGTTTTAATAAACACACATGACTGGGGTAGGTAGCTACCATGGTGGAGATAAGAGGATGTGAGTGCTCTTATCTTTCTGTCAATTTAAAAAGACTACTCACAGACACCACGATAGCTGCTTTGAAGGAAGAATTGCTTGAATTTGGGCTTGCTCTAAAGGTGAGGGATGGAGAATCTGACTGCTTACAAAAAGACCCAACTAAAGCAGTTCCTACAAACTGTATAGAAACAGGCAGCTCCTTACAGGAGAGACACAATGCAGCATTGCTTCCACCCTTGCTCGACGCCTAAGAACGCCCCAGGTAGAGGACAGCTTCTGTTCAGGCTTGCACATAACTGAATGTCAGGCGTATGACACAAACGCAAATGGAAGCCAGATGCTACCAGTTCTGCAGCTCACAAAATTCATGTTTACAAGGATCTTGCCATGAAGCAACTCACTGTTCAGAGAGGAACCATTACTTGGCTGGCAACATTTACTCAGTATGTGATCATCTGTAGGGCCTTGGTCTGCACTTTGTTTTTTACCACTTGCAAGACAGACGGCTGCAGAGTTCTTGAAACAGATGCCAATATAATGAATAATTCTGGAGTACTAAGCCATAATACAGCACAGATAAATATGTATCAATTATTCTTCTATGCTGTGAAGGTATTTTCATCTTACCTCTGCAAGATGGCATGGATGTTCAAATACACACACCCACGTAGGTCCACAATCACATCAGAGATGACTGCAGATGCCAAACCATCCTTTTTTCTCTCAAGTTTATATGCATATAACAAATGCATACAGATTTAACAAACAAGAATTGTTACAGTGGATCAGACCAAAGATCCATTGGCCAAATGGAAAGCAGACATCCAGTCTTTGACAGCGGTCACTAACGGATGCCTAGGTCAAGCATATAACGGCACTTCCCCAGTGTACTCTCCCGTTCAATAGCCGTGTATTAATCCTCTCACCGCCGAGCTACAGCTTTCCCAGAGCACAAAGGGAGCACGCTTGTTTTAGTCTTTTCAGGGATATCTACAACAGCATTATATCTATAGTTGTCAAACTATGTGTTTGCATTAAAGTCACCAAGAGCTGTGCTTCCACGGGATGGAAAGGGCAGAACCCCACCTTTAGTATTATCTGTGCAGGAAATACCTCAGAAGGCACCACCACATGCCTCCACACCTCAGTATGGGCTCCGCCTGAGCTTCTGTGGGCCTCCGAAGAGCCCAACAAATGAGTGGCAGGGTTTGACGGCAGTATCTGGGTGGAGAGGACAGGGCCCGACCCAGCTGCACCCGGGAGCTCAGTCACTCTCCACTGCACCACAGGGCCAGCTGGGCTTGTGTGGGGCAGAGAGACCCCGCCGCGGCATCCCTACCACAGAGGGAACAGGAGGCCACGGCCGTGTCCCCCAGCATCCCTGCCCGCCCAGCCCCACAAGGGCCGAGCAGCTCCGAGGACACAATCCACACCGGGGGGACCGGGCAGGGTGCATCCCGCAGGACGCCCGCAGAGGGAACGCCGAGAGAGGAGGTGGGGCCGGGGCGGGGCGGGGCGGGGCGGGGCGGGGCGGGGCTCCCCCGGCTGGGCCTCGACACCCGCCCCGCCCGTCTCGTGCCACCGCCCTCGCGCCCTCCGCTCGCCCGTGGCGCGCGGCCCTGCGTCAATGCAAATGAGCGGCTCGTGAGGCGCAGGGGCGGGGCGCCCCGCCTCCCTGACCGAGTGCCTGACGGGATCGCAGGCAGCGGGAGGAACCACCGTGCCAGCCCCCCCACACACTGTCTGCGGAGATAAAAGCCGCTCGCACCCGCTGCCGCAGAACGGAATAAAAGCAGTGTATGTCCGGTGTCTCCCGCTTGAGCTCCGGCCGTGCCTTCCTCACCCCCGAGGCCTCACTTTTGGGCTGTCACCTCTCCTCTTCTCCCCCCCCCGCTTAAGTGGTAGCGCTCACCCGGCCCGTCGGCGCCGCGAGCGCGGGCGTTGGTCTGCGCGAGCGCCCGCCCCCGCGAGCCGTCGGGCACAGGGGGAGGGGCTCCCCACACAATGCATTATTCATGAGGGGGCGGGCCCGCGCCATGGTAAAGGGGCGGGGCCGTGACGTAACCATGACGAATGTTCCGGCACTCTTAAGGGCGTTGCAGCCGGCTGCCGGCCGGCAGTGGGGGCGGGGGAGGCTGCTGGGGGTCGAGAGGAGCCCGGTGGCGGAACGCGAGGCCGCCCGCCGTGTGGGGGTGTCGGGGGCCCGCCGCCCTCCCTCCCTCCCTCCCTCCCTCCCTGCCAGTGCCAGACCCGGGAACACCCCGCTTTCCCCCTGCGCTGCGGTGTAGCGGCGGGGGCTGTCGGACAGAGGAGTTACCGGGCGAGCACGGAGGGGGAACGAGCTGTCCGGGGGTATCTGCGGGGATCTAGCGGATTGCTGTGGGCGCGACTGTAGGCGGGAGGGGCCGCCCTACCGGGGGTCCCGATAGAAGAGGGGAAAAAAAAAAAAAAAGATAAAAATAGGATTGTTTATTGTCAAAAAGCTCCGATATTTATGAAACTGGTGTAGGGGGGGGGTGATGCAAAGGAGAGGGCTTTATTCTAGAGCGTAGCTATTTTTTGGCTGATACGGTGGTTTTCGATAGGCGGGTGTTTGAACACCCCCACACCCCTCCACCCAAGATTATTAATTAGCTTTGTCTCTGCAGGCTCCCGGGGCGGGGAGTGCACCCCTCGGCTGAGCCGGTGTCAGGGGACCCACCCCTCCGCTGCGCGGGGATCACAGCCCCGGGCTCCCGCAGCCCACCGCCGGGTCCTTCCCCTCCCCGGCAGCCGCCTCTCGTTCCTCCTCCTCCGGCCCCTTCTCACCCGCTGTAACCGGTTCCTCCGGCAGCGGGTCCGGTGGGTCCCCGCCGCCGCCCTCCCTGTCCCCCGCGGCGGCCGCTGCTGCCCATCGTCAGAACATGCAGGATGAGCTGCTCCTGGGGGTGACACAGCAGCCAGGCAGCGAGAGGCTGGGCAGCAGCCCCGCAGCAGGACACCCCCCTCCCGGCCACCCCTCCTCTGACTTTAAACCCAGTCTCAGCCCCCACCAGGATTTAAACAAGCAGCAACCGCAGCAGCAACAGCCGCCGCCTCCTCCGCTGAGCCAGAAGAGGAAAGAGTTTAAGCAGCAGCAGCAGCTCAGCAGCCCAGCCCAGCTCGGCAGCAGCCACCCCCTGAATAACCACCACCCCCCCGACTATCATCACCACCCCCCTCAGCAGCAGCAGCAGTTCAGCCACCCCACTGACAAGTACCAGCAGCAGGAGCACAGGCAGCAGCAGCAGTTCCAGCTCCTCACCGCTCACCCCCCGGAGCCGCCGCGGACGGGGGACTTCCCGCACCATCGGCCCCTCAGCCCCGCCGAGCGCACGGGCGGCGCGGACAGGGGGGGTTCGGAGCGGCTCGCCCCTTCCTACCCGGGGGGATCGGTGTCCGCGGACCCCAATGTGGGGGTGGCCGCCGCCTCCTGCGTGAATCCGCCTCCGTCTCCTCCTCATCTGCAGGCGAGAGCCAAGCTGCCCCCCATGGAGTCCCCCCCGAACAGCCACTTGCTGGGCAGCCCCGGGAACCTCCTGCCCGGCGGGCTAGGCTCTGGCTTCAGCAGCCTGCAGAGCCCGGAGATCCCCAGCCCCCATCACCAGAGCGGGGGCGGCTCCTCCTCGGCGGCTTCCCCTCCTCCTCCGCCGCTGCCCGGCTTCGGCACCCCCTGGTCGGTGCAGACCTCGTCGCCGCCTCCGCAACAGACGCAGCAGCCTCCGGTCTCCAGCGGCGGCGGCGGGCAGATCAGCGCGATGCCGCCCCCGAGCCCGGAATCCGAGACCAGCTTCTACCCGGGGATCCCGTCATCTATCAACCCCGCTTTCTTCCAGAGCTTCTCGCCGGTGTCTCCTCACAACCCCTGCGCTGGGCCCTTCAGCAGCCCCTTCTCGGCCGCCGCCCCCCCGCCGCCGCCGCAGATGAATTTACCTCAGCAGCAGCAGCAGCAACAGCAGAACCGGAGATCCCCTGTGAGCCCCCAGCTCCAGCACCAACACCAGGCGGCGGCGGCCGCCGCCGCCTTCCTGCAGCAGAGAAACTCCTACAACCACCACCAGGTACCGGGCGTCGGCGGGAGGGCCGGGCAGCCGCGCCGGGGAGCCCGGGCCAGCCGGCTCCGAAGGGAGCCCCGAGGCGGGAGAGAGGGGAGGAGGGCGCAGGGAGGCGATGGGGGCTCCGCTCCGCTCGGTTCGCTAGTGGCGGCAGCCAGGAGGTTTCTCTCTCCCCGCTGCCGGCGCTGGGAGCGGCTGCGCGGCGGTGACAGCCCGGCGAGCCGCGGAGGCAGGGCGGGGCCGGCCCGGCCGCGCTCGGCGGGCTGAGGGCCGCTGGTGGCCGGCGGGAGTGCACCTGCGCCCCCCGCCGCTGCGGGGCCCGGCCGCTGCTCCCCGCCCGTTCCGGCAGGCAGGTGGCGGGGCGGCCGCGTCCCCTGGGCTGTAACCGGCCTTCCTCGGTGCGCCGCCGGCTGCCCGGGGACGTCGTTGCTTGTCGGGATGCGCTGAGGGTGTTTCCCCTTATGAAAGAGGGGAGACGCTCCTCTCGCTGTGAAAATACCCCCCGTGCCCCGCCGCAGCCGCCCGCAGCGAGCGCGGTGTGCCCGGAACAATGAGGCTGGCCGCTCCGGCCGGCGCCACCCGGGGAAGCCCCCTTGGCCCCTCAGTCCTGCGCTCGCACCCCGGGGCTGCCCGGCTGGGTGGCCGCAGGTCACCGGCGGGAGATTCGGGCGGAAAAGCTACCAGCGTTGTCACCTTTTCAGGCGTTTTGCCCGAAATTACCTGAATTTGTACCCAAAGACAGGGCGGTGAGTCGCGTTACCCCAGTTCCGCTACCAGTTCTGATGGAGCGGTGTAACAATCCCGTGTTAAAATGGAAGTTCACCTTCCTGGAACAAATTATTCCCTGTAAGAAATAGGAGAAAAACAGATCCACGTTAATATTGCCTGCTAGTGCATTACAGCCTCATCTTGCACCGATCATCTGCTCTGTTTTGAAACGCTGAATCTATATAGGCCTTATCGTAATTTTTCTTTCTTTCTAGTACTAAACCCTGTTTTAATCGGTAGAGGTGGGTTTGTGAAGCATTTCTGTCAGAACTGGAGTCTCGCATTAAGTGTGCCTGCCCAAGAACTGATTTGGATGTGTTGTGATTAGGAGCTAGTTGTCCTTAACATCGATAATAACCACCTTCAAACCAATTCCAAAGCAGTTCTCCAGCAGTGAGGTGTACAGGAATCTTCTCTCGGTGACAAGTTGTAGGTAAACTTACAGTGGCATGCCAGCATAGCTAGCAATATGAGAGGCTTGTTAACATTTGGCATTATCTTTTAAGGTTTGTTTCATGATAGAGTGCCTGCCTCTCCCAAAATTCCAACTAAAGTATTCAAGTTTTACAACATAATTATCTATAATTATATAGAATGGGACGTCTTTCTGAGTACTTGACCAAAAATGGCTTTAGTGGGTTTGTTTGGTCTTTTTTGGGGGGGGGGTGTTATAATTTTATCCTTCTGTCTTCAGAAAGTTCAGTTTTATCCAATACGTAATGTATCACATGTTTTAATTTTTTTAAGTTATTAGAATTACAAGCTGAGGGTTGCTTGCAGCTAAGCTTTAAGATAAAAGTACTGCATTTTGACTTCACAGAACTGAATTTAGATTATCACACATGCACACCATTTCTGTTTGAGAAGTCTTTCCAAGAACAGTCAGATTTGAGAACACTAAAGACGGATGCTGTTCTTCACTGTCAGTCAGGCTCAGTGGGTCCACCTCTTGGTAGTATGACAACCACTGTAGGTCACTTTTTAGCACAAGTTGTAGCTTAGGAACACAAACTTCTCATCCTGTAAAATCTTCCCTCTGAAGACTGCTGACATTTTCATATTGAGGCACTTGTTATGTCTAAATAGGAAAAAAAGCCTCAAAAAACCCCCCAGATCCCACCCTGCAGAATTCCACAGATAGTTGCGTTCATTACTCCAGAAATACTTGAGCAGTGGCTTCAGAATAATGCATTTTAATGTGGAAATGTTAAGATAGCTCCTTCAAACAGATTCTCTGTACAGTAATCAGTGCTCTTTTTGCTCTTATATGGTAATACTGAGACAGTGATACTCAGAATACTGGGGGAAAAATCAATCTGCCCTCTGAATTTTAATTTTTAAATTTCTACTCACGTTAGTGTAATACTACTACTCACTGAGTAGAAACAGTTATCAATAGACTAATGATTGTTACTATTTTAATAATTTTTAAAATTTACCCCTTTGAAACTGTTGTATTTTTCCACAGATTTCACTATTATAGTACCAAATAATGTATGATTAAATGATCTCAGGGGTTTTGTAGCACAGTTTTACACACTGGAATTGTTCTAAGGCATAGCTTTTACAAATGCTACCAGTTACTAAAATGATAATCTAAATTGCTTGCACAAGTACTACTTTTTTTTTTGGGGGGGGGTGGGTGGGGTGGAGGGAGGTGTAGGGGAATGGGAATTATATTTTTTTTTTTATGCGTATGTGTTACGCTTTCTTCCTTGCCTCAGAAGTGAATTTATATGTCATCAGGAAAGAGTGGTTTATAGGATTCTCTGCGCATTACTTGGTGGTTGATTGTTTGGGGTTTGGATTGTTTTAAAATTTCTTTTCAAAGTAGAAAAACAATTCTAGTATTTTCAAAGTAATATATATGAATTTTTTCTTTTAGCCTCTTCTGAAGCAGTCGCCCTGGAGCAATCAGAGTAGTGGCTGGAGCACAGGAAATATATCCTGGGGAGGAATGCATGGCAGAGACCATCGTAGAACTGGAAACATGGGAATTCCAGGAACTATGAACCAGATCTCTCCTTTGAAGAAGCCCTTTTCTGGTAATGTCATAGCTCCTCCTAAATTTACTCGCTCCACTCCATCACTGACACCAAAATCATGGATTGAAGATAATGTTTTCCGAACTGACAACAACAGTAATACTCTCCTTCCTTTGCAGGTAAGGATGGTATGTAACTGGTATGTTCATAGTCTTGCATAGCATTTTGGTGTCATTCATTTTCAAGGAGAATTAAACAGTAGTTACAGACCTGATATTTGGATTGAAAATTGTGTATTTCTGTATTATTTTTAGTCCTAAATTGCAGTTAACCTGGGCATTTTCAATGTATTCAGCAGTATATGATTCTTACAGTTAATTAAGAATATTGACTGTAAATAAAGATAGAAACCATAGCTGCTGACACAGTAATAATGCAAAATATGTTTAATCCAGTGTTTTCTGCCTATGGTAACACTCGCTTGTTAGATAGGATTTCTTACTTTTGTAGATGGCTCTGAGTCTTTGTCATGTTCGGTTTTTACTGGTATTCTAGGCTGATATTCGCATGTGAGGTTTTTTTCTTCCACTTTTATGTTATGTTTTGGCTGGAAACCCTGTGATTTAAAAGTATTAAACAGGAGGATGTGTCTTAGAACTAAAGATCTGGGTTCACCTCCTGAATTTTGCCAGTGACAGTTTGTGACTTTAGGTAAGTCACTTAACTCCAGCCTCAGCTCCCTGTTGGTAAAATGTTATTTTTCTCATTCCTGCCTATATTCCTTTAGTCATGATATTTCTTGTTAGCAGAGACCTTTATTTTGGATCCTTATCTCAGTTGCCATTCTAAAAATTTATAGTTTTTGCATGTGTTGTTAAGTTACAAAAAGAAAACTTGCACAACTCTAGAAACAATGCATTTTAAAACAGTAGATTATTCTGTTAATTCTGTACATTCTTTAATTTTCATTATACCTATGTCAACCTCATGTTTTTTATCTCACACTGAGCTACTGTATTTCAGCAAAAGTAAAAAAGATAATATGCAGAGAAAATAATTAGAATGTTTCTTTTTCTCCACATAAGCCTATTATAGGTGGGTTTTGTTTAGGTTTCACATAGAGTAACCTGGAGTTTCATTTGTCATAATTGTGACCATGTTTTAGCTTGTACAGCTGTATGTGCATCAATTAGCAAGCTAATCCTTATGTAGCTGTAATAGTATCAAAATGGTGTTCCCTAGGTCCAGTTTTCCCACTGGAGTTCCTATTTTTCTTACCATTTTGCTGGTGGAGTTCCATTTGGCACAAGAGGCCATGTCCCAACTCTATCCAGACGAGCTCTGATACTCGCAGTGTTCTTGAGGCTAACGGTGACCTAAATTCTGCTCCAAGTGTATGCACTGGACCTGAAAACTTCAGAGGATTTGCTTATACTGTGAAGAGCTGTTCTACTAAGTAGCCTTGCTAGCTGGAATATCGTAGTTGAATAATTTTTGTATGAGTGGAAAGGTGGGGAAAAAATGCCATTCTTCATTTTTTTTTCAACCTGATCAGTTAAGGAAAACAAATTACAGATAGGTAATGCTTTGCGGTGGAGAGCTCCAAGAATAATTGAAAGTAAACACTGAAATGTCTCCCAAAGATATTAGCCTAAGGAACAGGGTTAAAAATACTAATGCTGTCATACATTGAAACTGCAGTGACGTACGTATACACTGGAATTCATATGCAGCTACGCACAAGTTCTGAATATATTTACTCATTCAGTATGCCTTACAAGTCAGTATGACTACTGCTTTGAACTTTCAGCAGCTTCTACAGCAGTCATCTAATATAGATGAACTCGTTTTATGTCTAAACAAGTGCCTTGTGCATTTCCAACTATAATCGAAGTCATTCCTATCTAATAGGGGAGAAAAAAACTCTTGCGGCTTAATTTATGATAAAGTTATGTTAATGTTTCTACTTGGGGTTGTTTTGGGTTTGGGGGTTTTTTTGAAGAGATAGTGTCAGAGAGAAGGTGGGCACACTGAATTGTTGTTGGTCTTACCTGTGAGCACCAGAGCCACTAATTAAATAGACCTGTTTGCCTATATTTATGCTGTAGCTCTGTCTATGCTTAAATCTGCCTTATATATATAAAGTCATAGTTGTAGAAAAGAGTAAAAGTAATCCTCTTTGAAGGGTTGCAGTGTTATCCACTGCTATTGAGGAAACGCTAGGTATTTCCATAATTTACTTTGATACACCAAAATCATGTTCTTATTTTTAAGTTGTTATACTATTGTTATATGGTTAATTCCTTGTGATGACTGTTACATTTTCCAACTCATAATGAAGATGTTAAATAGAGCTTGGAGCTCGTCCTTCTTTTCATCAGGACTTACGTTGGCAATTGAGATGCTGTCAAACACACATTTTGCTAATTTGTACTGTGCTTGTCTCCTTCCATAAAAGGCTGAGGTATTTAGATTGAGGATTCTTAAAGATACAGTAGCAATTTCAGAAGATTCTCAAAAATAGCATCATTAAATTTTGTGCCATTTGGAAAGTCTTACATGAAAGCATTTGTGTACGTCCAGTTCTTCCAGGCTTCCACAGAGCAAACTCAGCATGCATTTTGAATACATACTGCATCGTTCACAGTTTTGCAGAATACTTTTCTGCATGATCACGCATCTTTGTTTTAACTGCAGTAATCATTTTGCATGGCAGGGGACAAAGCACCTCTCCTCTGAACTTTAGCTAGCTCAAGCTTAGCAAGTAAAAACAGCTTAGAAAAGCCAGTGTCCTCACTGCCTAACTTTCTGTAGATCATTAATGTTCTGCTAGTGTTTTTTAAAATGCTATGTATTTTTTGCTAAGTTCACATGACATTCAGCAGTGTCAGCTGCTCATCCAGTTTCTGTAAGACATGCACCTGATGTAAACAAGGTAAGCCACACAGGAATCGTATACAAATTCAAAGCTTTTCCCTTCTGTGAAACTTCTTTATTCTTTGATGTTTGCATTGATGGATGGTCTCCAGTATAGAACTGACATCAATTCTGATGAAAGTAATGTTTCTTGCTATTAAACTAATATACCAGTGACAATGCATGTCATTGCTGATAACTAAGTAATTATGTGTATTGCTTAAAGGGATGAAAGCAGACTTTCTATACTTCGTAGTTAAAGCTGAAATATATCCCATGTGAGGTTGAATTTGACATCTCTTGGGGAATTTTCCAAAGTTCAAGAGTTTTTGTCTACTTTTTAAATAAGTTGTTAAACATCCTGGCAACAGTGACTTAAACATGAGCAAGTTAAGCCAATAGTCCAGTTCTATGTGACTCACTGTAAGAAGCTTTTTTTCCCCTCTGTCAGGTTTTTAAGATAACCCAAACTACGTTGATTAAAGTTATTTCATAGAAAAAAAACGTATCTCTAACTTGAAGTTCTGCCACACTGCTTGTACCATTATAGGTACTTCATATAGGGAAGGGATTGTTGCCTTGTACCAGAATCATTAAGGAACATTTAGAAATCTTGTCAGGTATTCACACCACCTAACTTAAGCATTTAATTGAGGAGCCTATTTCTCTCTCCTTGGAGAGAATCTAGGCTCATTATTTAGATAATCTAATTCTGTAGAAGAACATACCCAGCACCACTGGTCGTATACCGTCCCTGGGATTTCAGTTTAGGCCAATAAGTCAGATAATATTCATATTCTCTCTTATTTCCTGATCTAACAGAAAAAAAAAAAAATCAATATAGGGTGCAAATCTAAAAATACATTTCTAATCCCAGGTACTATTTTTTTCCCCCAAAACATGCTTCAGGCATTTCTGTGGCCAAAATGCAAGCACAGAAGTCAGGGGTTTGTATGTTATTTTTTTCATTTACATTCCCTGGATGAGAAAAATAATAAACCATTTCTAAATTACTTTTTTTTTTTAAATTGCAGTGTCTGCTAACCCTATTTTTATTGCAAGCTTGATGTTTCTTAATATCTTGAGAATAAGCTTACTAAAACCTATTATAACAGTTTAATATATTTCAGTGTTACACGCTTCAGTGTTTAATTATTTTCATTATAGTAAAAACACTGCATTCTATGAATATGAATTTAGTTCCTGTATCTCGAGTTCAGGAAATGCACTGCATGTCCGGGTGTTCTTCACCTTGATTTGTCCTTCCTGTTTGTTCAAACAAACAGTACGTGCAATGTTTGTGGTACTAAAAGCTGAGTGGTATTATTCCGCGTTTGAATATAGCTCTCCAGCTGGGGATTTGTATGGTAAGGTACCGTCTCTCAGAAATGCTGATTTTTTTTCTTTACTTTTGCAATGTGCTGAAGTTTTCGAAGAAAACAAAGCACTTACAAAGCAAAATGAGCTTTAAGATTGTACTTCACAACAGGTGTTAAGTTTTAGATATTTAATTTAAACCGCTGTCATGTTGCTTCTGTCTTACAATCACTTCCATTTGGAGGATTTCGGGTTCTCAATATGACAGTTTTAGTACAGTTTAATAAATGTACCTTAACAATTTAAATGACTAATCTAGATGATGTGAATACCAGTCAATACTAGATGAAGAGCAAGATGCTGAAGTTGGGTTCTTAATGCCATATTTAGTCTCCTAAATAGGTGGCCTGTTTCTTCAGAAGTGCTGAGTGTTTGGCAGCTCATGTTAAACTTGGAGGCATGGGGAGTGTCTAGTTGCGAAGTTCTCTCAGTCTTCAGACTAGTGTAATTGTCCATACACTGATTTATAAGCCAGGCTTTACGAGTTTATTTTTACTAAGGCAATGTCTGCAACAGAATAGTGTCTTCAGGATTTTTAATGCAGTAGATTGATTACCTGGGGCTCATTAAATAGCATGCACAACCAGATATTTGTGTTGGAGGACCATACTGAGGATATCTCTTAACTGGAGAAAAGGGTCTGCTGCCATAGTCTTAACTTCAGGATCAAGACCTTTGAGTAAATAGGATTGGGAACTGCACAGAGGAACAATTCAAAGGAATGGATTAGCAGAAAGGCTGTGTGGCTTACCATACAAATGTTTTTATGACTTTTTATAAACTAAGAATTCTCTTGTACTGTTTAAATTTGCTTCAGTTATACAGCTTATTCTATTAATTCATGTGAAAAATCAGAGTTAGGAAAACTCAACAAATATTTAGCAGCTGTGATGGTATAGCAATGGTATATATGCAAAGTAGCATGTCTCACCTCATTCTGTCTGCTAAACGGTTGTTCTCTAAAGTTAAACTGAATACATTCTCACCTAAGGTCTATCCAAAAGTACATTTACTGTATGGTCTGATGTATTTGCATTTAAGTACTCAAGACTGTATAGATGTTTCTAGTTGGGGAAAGGGGGGGGGAAAGAGGGTAAAAAAAGACACAAAAAAGCAAAATGAACCCAAAACTCGAATAACAGCTTCCCCTTCAAATGTCCAATTGTTCCTTTAGTTATTTTCTTGAAGCTATTCATACACAAATCTTGCCTCATAAGTCAATCCTGCCAAGCCTTTAATCATCTCCGTAATGTGTCTGGTTTGTTTCCAGTTTATGAATGTATATTGTTGAGCTGAAGTACTCCAGTATGGATACAGTATGTGCTATTGGGATTTTTTGTTTGTTTTGAAATGCTTACACAGTTGAAAAGTAGGTGTCTTTGTCACAGGACCTGTTCTTGGTGCATTTTAGGCTCAGTTTAGGTAGCGTACATAGCTGATTATGTCATTTTACCTTTAAAATGCTTTTGTTGTCAGGCTGACCATTCACAGATGTCTACCAGATATTATAGTTCATCTTTACCACTAATGGCACCATGGAAAGAAACCAAGCAATTTCATGTATCTACTTTAAGCCTTCCTCCTTTTTATAGAGCTACAATTGTAGATGTCATAGATTTTCATATTAAGTTTCTCATTTACACTAGTTATGGTTTCAACAAGGGGCTTGTGATTATAGTATGTCTTCACTATAATGAAAATGACTTGAAGTTTAGATGTTAGTGAAGATGATATCTTAGAATATATAATGTACTTAATTGTTAGGTTATTGCTGCTAACTTTAACACTGAATACTATATTTAGATACTTTAAGTCTGAATACTTCATTATTAAATCAGCTGTCACTTTCTAGTCTTAGAACACGTTTTTATTCAGGTCAGTTTTAAGGTTGAAAAAATAGATTTCAGTTTGGGAAGTGATTTTAAAAATTTCTTTAATTGAGGTTTTTAAAAAACTCAGTTCAGCAAGGTCAAAGCTACAGGGTTTTTTTTGTTTTGGTTTGGTTTTTTTTTGCAGCCGGTTAAGACCATATTTGAAACCGACTGGGAGCTTTTTCACTTTTTGTTTCCAGCCACAATTCAAAAGTGCTACGTTTCTTTAGAGTATGAAGTGACATGTAAGGGTGCATAATTTAAAGATAGGTGCATTTACTGAATTTAATACCTATGTTAGAAGTCTAATTTTTTACTTCAAGTAGTCCAACAGATCAGTAGTTTAAAGTGTGTGTCTAAAATTTAAAGTTGTTTATTTTCTTAACTGTGAATATCTATTTTTAGTGTTTGTGGTTAAAAATTAGCAAAACTGTATTTGATGTTTAATAGTTCTTGTCCTTGTATTTGCTTTATGCACAAGAAAAATGTATAAGCTTCGATATGTGACTGCAGAGTTTCTGCAAATGCTCAAGCAGGGTAATCTCACATAAATTGCGTGGGTATATTTAGAAATCCTAAACCGATTGTGCCAAGTAAAATCATTTGTCCAACAATTTAGTGCTGAAACTTGCTCTTCAGTGAAAGCTGCCCTCCTCCCATTCAATCCACATTTAGACATATGGGGGGAGGACTGCTGAAATCCGCACTACGTAGATGTATTTTGCATCACATTGTCAAAAAGTCCTTTTAGCACTAACTGTATTGTAAGGGTAGGACTTCTGTGTTACATGAATTTGTAAAAATTCAGAAATAATTGTCACTTTTCTGTAAACTTTCTAACATAGTCTTAACTTAAGTTGAAGTGACAATTTGTCACTTAGCCATATACCTCTGAATCCGTAGGCAGTTGTCCCAAAACCACATTTTCAGTTCTGCTGGGTGTGAAGGCAGATGTGATTCTGGTATTGAAAAGGTAAGTCAAGCAGGATTCAAATGTTTATACAGTTGAAAAGAAAGGACTAGTGTGAGAATTCATAGTGGTCAGGAGAAGTTAACTATTGGCTCTAAGAAAAAAAACTAGCATTATGTTGTGACATTCCACTGAGACATGGACCTTCTGATGAAGCAAGAGTTCACGTGCTTCTTAGCACAGGACTGATGAGCCACAGAGGTGAGGAAAATGCAAAATATTTTGCAGGAATTCAGCCTTGACAAAAGTGATTTTTGGAGTCAGGATGATACAAAACTTGTATTATCATATATGCTTAGGTATCAGTGCCTTTGCACTACTGATTACCTTTGGTTTCATTATTTCAGCAAGGTTGATAAGCAGTTATCTTCTGAAACAACTACTTTTAAAACAACATGGAAATAATTCTGAAACAACTACTTTTAAAACAACATGGAAATAATTCTGAAACAACTACTTTTAAAACAACATGGAAATAATTCTGAAACAACTACTTTTAAAACAACATGGAAGTAGTCCCAGAAATCAGAAGATAACTCTTTATCAACTGTATTAAAATAATGAAATTAAAGATAGTCCCGATAATTAGGTCTACTTCCACATGCATGGAGAACTACCTAAAACAATCATGTTCAGTGGTAGTACTTTTCATGCTTGTCCCAAAGATCAAGAAAAATCACAGTGGAAGTTTTCTGATTGAGTAGAGCATGCTGTAGTAGAGCTGTTCTTTTTCAGAGTTGTGGATTTTTTTTCTACAGCAGAACTTTTCTAGAAAATCTTTGCTGATGTGATCTATATTACTGAAATACTTTTCCACTTTGAAATAAGAGCTTCATATTTGCATAGATAACTGTGCTTTTTAAAGATATGAGGCACATATTTGGGGAGCACAAAGCAGTGGCTTAGCATTATAAAGCTTACTTACACAAACATTTAAAATGAACCTTGTACACAAAGAATGACTTACTCCTTTTGAGATAGTTAAATTTCAGGTAGTTGCTTTATAGTATGTAATCATCAGTGTGAACTGGATTAGATATTAAAAGTTTGAAGCACAGGTGACCTAGGTATTACCCTAACTCGCAAGTAGATAATGTGATGTGGGTAATGAGATAGCAGAAAAAAGTTCCCATATTTAAATCTTGCTTTACTTTATAGTGTATTCACAACATTTTTATGTTGGATGGTGCATGCCTATTGCATGTTTCTACTGCCAGAAATGAAGTCATAATATTCAAAGAAACAAAACCTTTTGTGTTTTTTAGCTTTATAGACATGAACTTTTGAAGGTATAAAGAGGATCGGACAAGTTTTTCTTCTGCTTCCAGCAGCACAAGACCTTTCACTTTGGATAAACAAAACTTGCAAAACAGAGTGGTGCAAGGGTTACAATCATTGTGCTGTGTCAGCTGGTGGAGCAGTTTAAAATGAATGCATGTTACATGTTTTACTTCCCCATTTCCCTGTAAGATCTATGACCAAGTGGGCCAGTATTGGGAATAAACCATGATGGAGCCCTTTCTTACAGGCTTCTGCTCTCCATAGCAAAGTTAAGTCTGCACTTAATGACCATTTACCAGATACTTGTGTTATTTCAACATGTATGTATATAGCAATGATCAAAAAATAAATAAATAAAATTATTTAGTGAGCCTGTAAGAAAGATAGTGTTCTTTCCTCCTGTCAGCTACAGACAGAGGTAGCAAAGCTTGTTTTCTGTTTACTCCGTGTTGGTTTTTGCAAGAGCACTTGCTACCTACTAAGTACTGACTTCAGCTGAATTTAAGACTTCATTAAAAATCCTGATGAGATACCTTGTGAATTCCAGGGGACAGCAGGGAACAGATCTAGCTTTGTCACTGCTCACACCTTCTATAGAAAGCAAGTTTGCTGTGGTAAGCAGGTTCTTTTCATTGTGCTATTGAGAAGTAAAGCCACGAGGGCATGGAAGCAGATTAGTCACTTCACTTTCATTCTGCTGCTTCTCAGGACAGCCAGAGAACTGAATGAAAGCCAGCCAGTCCCAAAATAAGGCTGCTGTGAGCTAAAATAGTACTGGAGACTTGTTGGCACTCAAACAGTGTTGAAGATCACCTCACAAAGTGTCAATGGCATTTGGTCTGGGATGTGACAGGAGACAAGAGAAACATGCTTTTTTAAATCTGTCATTAAAATTATCTAAAGGCTTAAAAAAAAATCTGATCAAATGAACATAGCAGCTTGCTTGCCCAACAGGAAGCCATTACTTTTTATAATTGTTGGAGGAAGAGAGAGCTGAAGGCCTCTCCCTCTTCATCCCAATGTTATATCAAATTCACTAAACTTTCTAAGAAAGGTGAAAGTAAAATCTTAGTTTCATCATGGCTTGTTTTGCAAAGCTATTGACAAGTCATAGTTTCTGACTCAGAAACTTTTTGCTTCCCAAACATGAAGAATACCAGCTTGCTGAGGGACATACTTTGAAATTAATCTATGTTCTGCCTGTCATGGAAAGTCACATGGTATGGGTCAGATACCTTCTGTCCTGTTACGTACGTACTAAGTGGATTGATGGATCTTATTGTCATGGCATGTGTATGGTGTGTTTTATCCTACTCTGTTGAATTACTACAGTGTAACTGGAGAGGAGACAACAGTAAAATTAAGGCATGATTACAGAATTCCTTTAAGTGCAACACTATCCAGCCAGAAGCGTTGCAAGCAGAAGTGATTAAGGCTTTACAGAAACTGTTTTCAGTCTCTGAAGATATCTTAGAAAGACCAAAGAAGTCACAGAATGTTAGGGATTGGAAGGGACCTTAAAAGATCATCTAGTCCAATCCCAAGTCATCTATTTTCTGTCTCTGTAACTTAGTGTATTAGAAAATGTGAGAGACAATGTCTTAGTTAAACCATAAATGTTTGCACTGATTTTATGCTTATTACAGTAACTTTTATTATCTTTGAAAATCTTTGTAAGGCATTCTGGTAACTCTTACTAATCTTCACGTGCAGAAAAAAAATGTTGTCTGGGACTGATAATCTATTAGTAAGCTTTTTTGACTTTTTTTCATAGTTTAGCTTTAATTTTCCAACCTTTAACCACTTAGTGCTGACCGTTTGTAACTCCTGTCTTTGTATGCAAGGGGTCTCAGATAATCACCCAGAAGCCAGGAAGTGCTGTCTCAGCAGAGGGCTGAGTGCTCATACCAGGTACTTAGCTAAGCACCCAGAAAATGCTTTCTTTCCTATGAGGTGACTGTCCTTGTCCTGTAGTTGCCCACCTTACTCACTATGCAACTTCTGCATGAAATGAAATTGAGCTCTTATAGACATTAGTCTCCCTCATTAAACAGCCTAATGCTTAACTCTGCTGTGGATCACTAGAACTGGTTCAAGTGGTTCTTCTGAAGGAAATAGGCAAGCCACGGGGTACCAAAGTGCACACAGAAAAATTCTTCACAGCACATCTCTACTTCTACATTTAGATGCTATTAAACTGTTAAAAATTGGGTCTTACTGTTAATAAATTCAGGTGTCTTAAGCTTTTGTATCACTGTCCATCTCCAGAGTGTCTGAGCACACAGCCTTCATATCAAGTTTCCTGTTAAAAAGTACAGAATTTGTATTCCAATACTAAGGATTTTGTTCTCTTTTAGGATCGAAATAGAATGTATGACAGTCTGAATATGCACTCTTTGGAAAACTCCCTTATTGACATTATGAGAGCAGAGCATGATCCACTTAAAGGTATGTTACTATGCTAAATAAAGAAAAAAGGGTCATCCATTCTGCATATTTGAATTAATACTGATTGCTAATTTAGATTCCAGAGTCATATTAAAATAGCAAATTAATTATTTTCTCAACTGATGTGAAAGGTCAATCTCAAGCTGTATTTTATTGAAAACATTGGTTTACAGTTGTTTAAAACTTAAGTTACAGTGGTTTCATAGGGTTTTCTCCCTCACCCCTCCATCCTTTACCTCCTTTCCCCTGAGAAATTCATAGTTAGTTTCATTTGAAATTTACTTGTCTGCTGTAGGAAATTCTACCTCAGTCTGTAAAGACATGCTGTTCTGTTAGTGGTAGCCAAAAGAGAGTGGGAGGGGAATCAAACTGCTGTTAGTGTTAGCTGGTTAATTTTCCCTTTCTTTGCAATGGAAGCTGAAAAGAAAATTAAGTCCACTGATAAATTCAGGTTTTGTCTTTTCACATATTTTTTTCAAAGCCCCTGGAGGATAATAGTGCATCTAATCATCCAGTTTCTGTTTGTCCGAAGAAGTCCAGATATACAGTTGACTTTAGTTCCTGTTACCCTTATGGGCTCTGCTCAAATCATTTAGCCATTGCAGTAAGCATATAGCTAATATTTGTGGGCTTCAATTTTAACTCCTCTATTGACTGTGCAGCAGCTCACTCGTTTGAATTCTGTTTTTCCATACTTTTCTCATACTTATTCTACTTACACCATTAAATTTTGGGACAGGGAGCCCAAACCATTTTATTTGAATTGATCAAATATTTCATTTATGGTGTTACAATTAGACTAACTCAATCTAACTTCAAAATTATCCAAGATTTCAGGCTTGCTTTGCAGAAATTGTAATTCTCAGTATTGAAGCAATCAAAAGGATTTTTTATTTTATTTTTTTCTTTTTATGTCATTATTTACTCCCATCCATTCTCCATTTCTAGGGGCTCCTAGACTTAATATATATTACATTGGCATGCAAGAGCCTGTGCTCTCCTAATTTGAAAGATTCTTTGCTAGTCTGCTCATGGTTCTCTTAAGATCTGTGATCAGCTGGAAGACCTGTAGTATTCAGATAGCATGTAATAGTATCAGAAGATATACAGCATAAAGCCAAAAGTCTGTGGTTTTGTGGTGGTGGGTTTGTTTTTCTTTCAAGTTGAAAATCTCTACAAAGCATTAGGAAATAGGTAGCATTTATTTAGCCAGTTAATTTTCCTCTTCTTTAGAGTAGAAGCTGAAATTAAATTTCCTTGTTCTTGAATCTATCTCTTGTTTCTTACTACTTACAGAGGATTAATTCCAGTTTTAACAATTTTATCATCTAAGTCCTGTATTAAATTCAGTTTCTGACTATTCTGCATGTTTACAAAACATTACTAAGTAACACCAAGGGGTTGAAACCTGTGAACATTTAGTCCAGTGGTAACTGCTGTGGACTAAAAGCATGCATATGCCTTCAAAGGCAAGGTAACTAGTAAGGTCGCACCTATTTCAATGCAGTGCTGCTTCAATTTGCCACACTCAGGTTGTAACTAATATTTCTTGGGTTATCTGAACCTAAATCTGCTATCAGGAGGGATATTAAAAGGTAAAACTACTGTTAGGTATAAAATCAGAGAATTCAGATCTTCTATTGCAATATACTGTCTCTGGCACCTCTCACATCCCTGAAAGCCAATTGGTTTTGCTTTTTTCTGTGCATGCTGACATGACAAATGGAAGTGGTTGCTTTGTTCCCCTTGCCATCTTGCTATTTTTATTTTGGCTTTGTAATGCAGAAGAGTTTTCAGAGGCACTGCCAGCACAGAAAAGACGCATTTTTATTTTTATTCATCTCTTTGTATTTCATTATGATACGATAGATGAAAACGATATATTTCCAATAATAATTTTTCAGCAAGAATAAGACAAGACAACGCTTTCAGATTTTAAGGTGAATTGTATTCATACATAAACACTTCTGAAAACCTCAGTTAAGGTTCCATAGTTATTCTGTGCTTTCTGGGGATGTGAGTACATGGTTTCAGTCTATGGTTAAGAGATTTTTTTTTTTAAACAGTTTCATCATCATACTCTTGCAGTGAGAATTCTACTAAGTTTTATGTTTGAGCTAAAACAGATGGAAGCCATAGATAGTGATGAATTCAAAGGAAATACATTTTTTTGTTCGAGTGCCAGAGAACAATGCACATGCCAACTAAATTTAAATAGAATAATTCTGTGCTGTTATTTAAATTGCTTAAGATATTTTTCTCTTTGGAAGTTACTTCGACTGAAACAGATACATTATTAACAGTAAGACACAAGAAATGTTCCTTACTGACTGAAAATGCAAAGACGAAATTGTCTCCTAGAATAGCCTTTCAGTTCCTCTGCACCCCTCTTCTGTTTAGTCACCGTTAGTTGGCATTTCTGTGATTTCCTAGCAACTTTAACCATTTTTTTTTTTCTGCAAAGCATGAAACACTTAATTTCATTATTTCAGTCTCTGTGGCTTTTCTTTTACCACAGAAAATCTGACATTTACTTAAGAACCCCCCATACTTGCTTGCAGAATGCACAGAATTAAGAATATTATTGTTATTTATTTATTGTTCTTATTAACATGTAATGTATTTTGTTGTAACTAAGGAGTATTTTGTAACTAGCAAGTATTTTTATGACAAGTTTTTAAGTAAATCTAATCACACTAAAACAATGCATCTTTTATATCAGACTACAGCAGTAAAATGAAAGTCCCTGGAATTTTAAGCACGTGTTTCAGATTTAGCTGCTTACAATATCTGGAGTATGACTAAGCATCTTGTCTCAGATTTTGCACAATGCAGAACAGACACTCTGTACTACCTCACAGCTTTAAGTTTTGCATTTCAAGATCCGTTTTAGAAGGAAGTCAAATTTCAATACTTTTGCTTTCATGAACTTGAAAAAACTTTATCTCAAATATGATTCACTGAAAGCTAAGTTTATGCCTGCCAAAAAATTGTTTATAGATGCATAGTTTTAGCTTCACTTAGACAAAGTTTAGTCATTAGTACAGACATGATCAAAACAAAGTAATTCTTAGATTTCATTAAGATGTTTTTTTCAAGGTGGGTTAATAAGGAATAGATGCTTGACTTCACTAGTCATTGCAACAGAAATACTGGTCATAATAAAACTAATCTTTCCCATGCAGCTTTCTTGAAATGCATTCCATAATAAGGAATTAAGTAATGTTTAATATTCCAATCAATGGAATATAAACTGAAGTTAAAATTAATAAAAGATAAAATAAATCAATTAGATTTCACATAATTGTTTTTAAATGACCTTTTTATTCTTCAAATAGCCCTTAAAAATATTTTGAGATAAGAACTACAGTACTGATAATCTGAAATACATGGGTATTGGTGGTGTAACACTTTATCCAGACATACCTCTTGTGTATTTGCATCTTTTTTTTCCCCTTTGCCTCCCCCAATTACTGATGCTTTTTGATGTCAAAATGTAGAAAACTTGGATTCTAGACATTTCAGAAACAGGAAAGCCAGTACATATGGGCTAAAAACAGATTATGGAAAAAATTTAGAAGATACAGTTATATTTTTCATGGAAAATGCATTAGAATTGAGAAGCAGGTAATTTAATAGAATTTATTATCTGCTGTTTTAAACATGTTTCTAATAAAGACTGTGGTATTTTCCATGTAATTTAAGGGCTTGTCTTTTGTAAGGCAAGAGTATTGATACTGTACTCAATTTACAATTTTTGTTTTCTGACCAACTCTCGTATAGCTCTGCAAGCTTAGATGTAAGACAGTACTGAACTTGAGTTAGCCATAGCTATATTAGTGGGAGTAACAAGAAGGAATATTAACTTTACATTGAATTTTTCCTCTCTTTCTTTGTGAGGCACAAAAATTTTTTAGGAAAGTTACACAAATATTTTTTTTTTGTGTAGCTAGGAATTAATAAAAGTAAACTGATACTATCTGGCTTATCTGTCAGGAAAAATAACTTGATTCACTTAGAAGTCTGTCTTGCTTTTTCTTTGCTTTATTTTCCCTTCAAATTGGTTTAGTCAAGCTTTTCAGCTGTTAGACATCTTTTAAAAGCAACCTACCTGGTGGCACATCTGCAGTGAAGTAAAAAGAAAAGTATTGGTGACTCAGCATCACAGTAGAGAACGTTTTCTTTGTGTATGGTAACTGTTTTTCAGATAAATTTGGTTTGTATTTTGTGTTTTGAAGCACTAGGGTTTAAAGTCATGCAGTTGTGTCCTAGAGTAATTCGAATTGTGCTCAGAAAAGAGCTTGAGGCTGAACAAAAAAACGTATGGAAGGAAAAACTTCCCCCTTAGTCATGTAAAAGGTTTTGAAATTGTATGTAGATTGTTTCCTCTTTCTGTCATAAAACCTTTATGACAGATGAATATATTTAAGACTGATAGACTGATTTGCCTGAATAGATCAACTATCAGAGACAACACATTTGGCCTCATTATGACTTACATAATTCTTACACAAGCATCTGAAAGTGTAGTATCGAGGCTGGCTGTAACTAGGTGTTGTCCAAACATGGGTTTGTGCTGTTGTCTTAACTACGCTGGTTCAAAAACTGAACTTTCTGGAGCTGCTGCAATTCTCAGCCGTTCCCTGGGCTGGTAAAGTAGTTTGGGAAAACCTTAACTTGGAAGCTTTTTCTCTTTTAGTCAGGAGATCTCGTGAAAAAAAGGAAGGTAGGAATTTGTGATTCTCAGTCTCCTCACTCAACCATTTAAGACTTAATAAAAAAAAAGGGAGAGGGAGTAGACATGAAATACCAAATTTGTGAAACTGAGTCAGCAATGTTTAAGGTGGTCGATATACTTAAATCTATCATAAATGTTTTAATATACAGGGATTCCTCCAACAGTTTAGTAACTAAGAATAGCAAGCATGCATTTCCAAAAGTAGGTATGAATTTGCTGAGAAGCTTACAAAAAAACCTTTCAATTCCTATTGCCCATGTTTGTAACATGAGATTACAAAAATGTAGCTAAAACTAAGTTTGTTACTCTTCCCTGGTGGTTTGGATTAGCAAACTGGATTTAGTAGGTAAACTGACCAACCAAAATTTACTTGCTTTTTATGTTTTTCTGCCCTTATAGAAGAATATATTGTGAGAAATACATACCAGGCAGTTCTGTTAAAGTAAATCACATTTAGATATGGAAGAGGAAGCTAAATTTAATAGAATTCTAGCTGCATAAGCAATGTCAAACATACCTACTTCTCCTGACCAATACTATTTTGAATTTAGCCATGGTACATGAGCATTATTAGTGGTAACATGATGGAGTTGCAAGTTCAGGTTTGCAGACAGGAAATTTCTGTAACATGGTATTGTATGATACAGTATTATAATATTAGGCGTTGTATTTGTTCCAGATAGCAGCACATTACTAATTTTGGATGCTGCAGAGCTAAATTCTGTAGACAGTGAAGTGCTTACTTTTCATTTCTCAGGAATGGAACATGTCTATTATTTAAATATTAGATATTCTCTAACTAATTTTTAGTTGATTTTAAAACTAGTAAAGCATCTTTATGTATTACTAAAATTTCTTTTTAAGCAGACGGAGGCCACTGGAATCACTAGAGTATCTATTGAACGGTTTATACCGACATTGAAGTAGGATGGGATTAGATAGGATTTGTGGTGAGGGCAGTTCTTAAAATGGTACTTTTTTTTTTAAACACATTGAACAACATGCAGTGAAAATAACCGAATAGAAAAAATATGTGATAAAAGCAAAGTGATTTTTTATAAAATGGTGTTCCCGTTTTCTGTATCTTATATATTGATATTTTAAGTGAGGCTTAATGTTCTATATATCTATTTAACTAAAATAATGTTTTAAAATAGTGTAATCTGATCTCTGTATAAAACTGATCTTGCACCCAGTTCCATGCATGAAGTGTTCTGAATTTATGTATATCATTAAATTCAGGTGGACACCCTAGAAACACTGCATTTTGCTTCAACAGATTAATCTGAGAGATAAGAGCATATTATTTTGAAAAAATAAGCAAACCTTTTGTTTAAAACGTTTTTAAGGTTGTAAGACCAAGTACTAGACAAGGTAGTAAACACAAGTATTAAGTTCACCAGAATGCAATAATGTGAAGTATGATTGCATTGAAATAACCACGTAAATAAGACTTAAAAGAAGTATCATTATATTTGTACACGTACTCAATACTGTTACTCATTTTCCTTTCTGACTCTCAAATCATTCATTATCTGAGCTAGCAAATTCCTCTCTGTAACACAGCAAGACTGGGTTTCTTTGTGTTTGTGTGATTCATAGTTTTTATGCTGCAGTAGTGGGCCCTTAGTGTGCTCTCTCCCTGTTACTTAATGAGGAGTGCTTTATTAGTTCAGCTTTTTCAGTTTGGCACCTGTGTTTCAGATGCAGTTTATCCGTGAAGGTTTAAGGAGAAAAAAGGCAAATGAATGCAAAACCAGAGTTGTAAACTCAGAATTTACTGTCGTCTAAAATGGTTTTTCTCTCCACGGTTGACACTGGTGGGCTTCTCTCTCCTGCTAGGCCTTAAGTCTGAGCTCTTTCTTTAGTAATTACAGAAAAAATCGTGTCTTTTGTCTCCCTTGCTGAATAGGACAAGAAGGTAAATGTATACAGACAGGGAGAAAGCCTGTCACCGCAGACTCAAGGAGGTTCAAGATGAGATAATCTTTTCTCACAGTTTCTATTGTTATTCTCGATAGATACAGCATTCTGTATTCACATTATTGCAAGTATTTCTATAGCACCACATATAAAAATGATGGTGACAGTAAAAAATCTTCTCAAATCCTTACTGTTAAGCAAATGAGTATTACCTTTATAGACCAAAGAACTAAGAAGTAAAGCAAAGGAACCTGTTACACACCAGGCTGAGCAAACCAGTGGCAGCTCCCAGATTGCAGTTTAAGTCTGCCTTGTTCCTAATTCTTTTCCTGTCATACCAGCATGCATTCCTAGAAGGGCAGAATATGTATAGTTCCAAGAAATATTAGGTATAGCTGTAAATGTGCAGCATGACAGAGAAAATGGCTTGTATGTTAAAACTGGACATCTTGAAGATAAGGAACAAGTCAGGGGCTCCTGCAAAGATTCTTGTTTAGTATTTTGCCTAAGAATGCTCAAAACTTCTGTAGAAGTAAAAGGCAGCAGAGTCCTTTTGGGTAGCATTCATCTGCCCTCTTCCAGGAGGCTGCCATGGCCCTTCTTTGCTTTCTCCACACTTTCAAATTCCAAAGCAAATAGTTCCTATCTAATCTGCAGGTCTTCTGATACCATCCATTCTTACTGTTTATCTTCCCACAGATTTCAGTATGTGACTGTATAAAAATCTTTTTGCCACAATGCCTGTAAATAATAAGGCTGAATAAAATATCCTAAATTATCTTAATCTTGATATTTTGAAATTTTGAATGTAAGAGCTCATAATGTATAGGTTTTTTCTGTGGTTTTTGGTAGAAAATTATCACATTGGTTTCCTAATGGAACGAGCAAACTATTACTTAGACTTTCAGAACAAGTGGGTTTTTTATTTAACCCCAAAGAAATTTCCAGTCTTGCTGCTAATCGCATGCATTTACCAACAGCAGTGAGGAGGGGGAACTAAACAGTATATGATAAGAATTGTTAGATAACATTAATATAGGGATTGTTGATCTGGTTTTCTTTTTTTTCTCTCTTTTTTTCCCGTGTTTCTTTTTTAGAATGAGTGAGCCTTATTAGGGTATGAGTGTCTTACACAATACTTGTATCTTCCAGTCCATCTACATATATATTCCCCTTTAAACCTGTGTGAGTTCTAAACACCCATTTCTTTCAGACTGGGTTCTTCTTTATGCCTCCAAAAACATTCTCATTTCCTCCGAAAGATTTAAATGTTTAAGTTACAGTATTTTTGTATGTGCTTACGCATTATAAGCACGCTAGTATGTTTTAATAGCAAGATAGATGGAAGTGTAGTTTTTTGCACATTAAAGCACACTTCTTTCAAACACAGCAGCTATTGTAAATGTCTCTCTAGGTCAGTGTGCACTATTGGTATGTTTGTAGCTTCCTGTAAACAGAAAACGTCTCCTTTAATAAAAAGGAGTTTGTAGTGAATAGATGCTTCAGCTGTGCATTTTAAACTATTCACTTAACTACTGAAATATAACATGCCACCAATGTAGTAAAATGCAGTACTTGAAAAATTCGAATGTCAGGATAGGAGATTTTAATGTAGTTTTTATTCAATATAAAATGTTGACAGTCACTCTTTAATTTTGTTAATTCTGTGGCTAAAGCAGTACTCTAGTTTTGCCAGACTTATTGAAAAATATTACGTACAGTGATTATATGTAATACACCAAGACAGTCATAAATTGGTTAATCAAATTTTAATGCCTTAATTCCTATTAACATGATTTTTCTTAAATTGATTCAGTAGAGCAGCACTAAACTGTAGAAATGCCACTCTGTTAAGCAATGTGCATAGTACAGTTATTCACAGTCACTATGAAAGAGAAGACTAAAGCAGTCAGCACTATTTCTGGGTGTCATGAAACAAAAAGTGGCTTTATCCTATTGGAGCTGATCCCAAAGCACATTGCAGATCTTATGACCAGAGAATTAAGGTTAAGAAGTCTGTTCTTGTCAGCTTTAGCTTGGGTCAAGGGTATTGTTAGTTAATGTGCTTGAAGTTAAATATTAGCTCTTTATTTCCCTTAGGCAAACTGGAAATACAGTTTATATTTAAATTCTAAGAAGTGATTTTTTCATTATTTTTTCTAGCCTAATAGTTAAAACCTCTGCGTTTGTTTTGTTTTGTTCTTTGTTTTTTTTTTCTTTTAAGGTCGTTTGAGTTATCCACATCCGGGGACTGACAATCTTCTGATGTTAAATGGTAAGTGCTAATCTTATAACAGTTTCTAATTATCTCTAGCTTAGCTTAAATCTGACACGTTGGTATAAAATTATACCATTATATTCTGTTATTGAATAACTTGCCTCTAGTCTTCAACACTGATGGGACTGTTGCCATTTTTCAGATCTGAATGGCAAGAGCTAATCTTGCAACAGCCTTTCATTATATCTAGCTTATTTGAAATCTGAAATGTTTGTAATGATGCACTATTCTTTTTTGTTCTCAAGCATGCTAGTGGTATGTTCTCCAAAGATCTACTACAAATCTATTATACAGAAACAGGAATTAGAAAAATAAGAAGGTCAGGCAGGCATGTTTTTCTATCTTGTATAAATAAAGGATGAACTGGATACTTTCTATTACACTTCTGTGAAATGTCTTCTTATTTTTATTGGGTCTTTTGGAACTGGCTTTGTCAAAGATGTTTCTGACTGCGAAATATGCTGAAGTTAGAGTTCATGTTCATGCTCCTCTCCCAGTAGGTCAAACTTCATGAACATCTGCTACTCAGTGAAGTCATGAACTTTAGCCTTTGTTCAAGGCTAAAGAAGGAAACGGAGCTTGGTAATCCATCTAAGTCAATAATAAATCAGGGGTTTTGCGCACAAATGTTTTCTACATTGGGAAAAAATAGAGATATAATGCCAGTTTCTCTAGGCTAGAAAAAGTTGAAGCTGTTGTACACGAAGCAAGTACACTTTTGTTGACTTGATGGGTCTAAATGTTGCCAGTAAAGACCTAGTTGTTACAGAATACAGTCAGAATAGTTATTTCAGGTTTGTGGTTTTGTGGAGCTCTTTTTTTTTTTTTTTTTTTTTTAATTGCCTTACCCTTCTGCACAGTCATTTACACTTGTGCAAATGGATATAGAATGTAAAAAATAGGTAATTTCCCTTGTATAACACTAAGGAAATGCTTAAGATTTTAAGGAATTTCAGGTTTAGCTTTATACTCAGTAGAGGAAAATATTGCACAACAGTCATTTGATGAATTAGGTCCTTTGGTATTGGTATTAAAAAGTTTCTTAAGATAATGAAGTATTTTGAAAAGTGAAAATAACTACTTAACTTTTGAAATAAAATTAGTGTTTAGCCCACACAGGCCATAATCCTGATTCGTGGTCAGAAAGTACACTGAATATTGATGTGCTTGATGTTAAAACATTTACAGTAATTACCTTTCTGCATTTAAATGTAAGACCTATTCTGCAAGCTGACTTGTTGAGGTGGTCCATCTGCAGTTGTCATTATGTGCTGATTTATAATGAAGTGTTTAGATGGGAAGGTATTAAAAACTAAGCAGTCTTACAAGCAACTGTGAGATACTTCAGTGCAGTCCCTATAAGAAATTAATATTTTTAAAAATTTGGTTTAATACTTAGAATGTTGAGTTTCTCTTTTTGTGTTTTTGTGTGCTAGAAGAACACGTGGGAAGTATCATAACTCTATGGAATATCTAGGAAAAAAGGTTTTTGCTATTATCACAGACATTGGAAAAACGCATCTCAGTGATACCAGTGTATCCTGAAAACCTTACCACAGAGCTAGAATATGCACTGAAGAGTATCTTATTTTGTTATGAATGTTGGTGGGGTTTCCACTGTAGCTTGGAAGTTAGCACGTAATATGACTGCTGTCCTCTTTAAAAGCTGCAATATTATTTCCAACCTTCATTAAAAGGTTGGAAAATATAAATACAAAAATAACAATTTGAGTACCTAAAAGGTGCTGCAATGCCTAATTTTTAGGTGTCCCCTTTAGAATTCAATTCAGAGCCTTGGTTTAGACACCTAAGCTCTCTATTATGTAGCTGGAGAATCTGATTTACCTGTCAGTGCAGTCCAGTGCAATCATATATACCATTCACCTCAAGCTACCCCAGGCTGGAGTGTCTAAACTGCAGCTCCTTACAGCTTGAGAACAGAAGCACTGGGAACAGCTTCTGGGAAGCTCCAGCTGCTCAGACTCTGCACAACCTTTCTTTCTTAGCAAGATTTGAGGAGCTTCCTCCAGAGTGCAGTAATGAGAATTACAGCTTGAACACTTGCTGATAAATTTGTAGACTTCAGTTCCCTTCTCTGCTTAAGTGGATTCAAGCTAACGTTCCCCTGTATCCCTCTAACTGGTGCCTTGGAGGGAGGAATAGGGAAGAAGAGAGTCGGTAATCCAGAGACTCACATTTGTCCCTTACTTTCTCAATAAGTGTGGTAATCACTACAAGGAGGACCAGAATACCAGACCTTCATGAAAGAAAAGCACCAGCATTTTTAAGGAGCCTGGGCCCATCTATGTGTGCACTAGTACTTAACACTAGATCATGACCATCACTGGATTTTAGTTGGCTTGATTTTAATGGACTGATATCTCTGCATCCCAGTAAGGTTCTGACATGAGCCAGGCTGGAATTCCTCAGCCCTTTTGAGACTAAGCACTTCTAGATAAAGCTTATTTTTAGCTAGTTTTTGCTCTTCTTGAATGATAGATCTTTTCCAGCTCATTTAAACTGGACTTACTGAACTGTATCTAATATTAATATTTACAGTTTTCATTATTTAAATTAATGAAATGAACCAAAGGAAAGCTGATTTATGTGTTTGAATAAATTATATATCTGATAATTATATATCTGTTTCAGCTCAAGCTCTAAAAAAAGTAATGCATTTTTAATGACTGTTATATCTCAAAAGTCAAAAAGTTACTTTGGAATGGGTTTACCTGAGTACCTCTTTAACTGTCGACTTGGAGCATTTCTATAGCAAGTAATAATGCAAGAGTCCAATTTGTTGGGGTGTAGGGCATTTTTTTCCCCATTGTAGGGTTCCTCCCCTTTTAATGGGTTGAATTTTTTTATTGGCTATTGAAACAGAATTCACCATTTGACTAGCTCAGCAAGGGAGTATTAGACCTTCTGTCTTAAATACTGTAGCTGGTTGTACTTCTAAAAAAAAAAAAAAAAAGTGGTTTACTTCAGACAGAAGTTGTAAAACTTGCTATACAGCACTACAGAAATTCATTTAGCAATTGCGTTAGGCATGCCAAACTTGGATGGTCATAACGATGTCTGTCAGCCTTAAAATCTATAAAGATGTGATTTCTAAAGAAATCTTAATAGATTTAGGGACGCAAATCCAATAGAATAAATTGAGGATTAGGTATCTACCTCCTTTAGTCTAGACTCTTGGGAATTTTTTGCCATAATTGTTTATGGATTTCTTTAAATGACAAGTATTAATGAAAAAGGCTTCATTAGTTTACTGTCACCATTTGATCATTAAATCAGGAATTTTAGGGGTAAATAGTATTTTATCTTACTTTCTATCCTAAATTTTGTAGTTATCTCTAAATATGGAAAGTTTGCCTAGTAGTTTTTCCTGTTGTACAACACAATTTTGAATTCAGCTCAGTCATTCAGTTGAGTTATTTAAATGTGTATCTATATTTGATGTCTGGTATATAATTGAAATACATGTATGAATAAAATAGAAATGATACATGTACTGTCTGACAGTATTGCTCACATAATGTACGAAATTATATTCATATTGTCTTAGTGTTAGGTAAACATGCACGAAAACCGTATTTACTTCTGTCTCTTGTATTTCTATCTCTAAGCTGCAGAAAGGCAGGTATTAATTTTTTTGACAGGTTTAAGCCTTACTCGTATGCAACTTCAGGGATATAGAAACAGAAGGTTTTAACTGTAAGGGAATGTCTTTGTTGCATATACAGCACTATTAATGTTGGAAGGTTCCAAAGTTGTTGGACTTCATTTTTGTTGGGCATCATTATAATTCTTGCAAGTGTTGCCTAATTTGTATTTTCTAGAAAAAAGTGACTCTCACTAATTTGAAGTCTTTCAGAGTTATTGGCTAATTAAGATATCCAACTTTATAAACTAAAAGATACAAAAAATATTTCTCTATGACTTATTATTTGAACAAGTTCAGGAAGGAAGGAAGGAGCTTAATCTCTCCTTTTTTTGTTGTTGTAAATCAATTATTTGCCTACAGTGTCTGGCCTTTCCCAAAGGGCTGTCTCCCCTGCAATTACTTAGATAAAAATATGCACTAATTATGTAGATGTTAAATACATATATATATACATGTATGTATAGCTAAATCTATAATTAAATATATATAATGTGTACATTTATACAGTCCACATGCTCTGTAAGCATATGTGCTCTGAAATGTTTAAAATACTACATGCATGTTGTTTTAATAAATACAGCAGTATTTCTGATTGAATCTAATATCTTCAGAAAGAATAATCCCATTGCTTACAATGTACTTAGTTTGATTCAGTGGAACTGTTTTCAGAAGTAGTATCTGGCCTTTGAAAGAAAATTTATATATATGTCACGTGGACAGATTAAAATACTGGTGTTTCATAAAGATAGGATATGCTTGCTTTAACATCATATTTTTAGTAACAGTAAGACTTTGTACTTACTGTTATTAAAACAACTTATCTATAATGTAACTACTGTGGTCTTAAGGTCTGGATAAAACCAGGAAAAAATAACAAGTTTTGCAAAACCGTACATTTTTATGTTAATGATGACATTTATTGCTACAGTGCCTACAGATTGTCTAAGAATGAGATAGCGTTTTTCTAGACGCAAAGTGGCAGGAAATCCGTGACCTAACTAGTTTGCAATCTAAATGGTCAAGACAGATAAATATCAGGGAAAGGGGTTTGCCATACAAGTAAAGTAAATAATGTAACAGCGTCAAGTGCAGTTATTTTCCCATTTTCTCCAATATAATTTTTTTTCTGAAGCAGAGAATACAAAGAACTTGGGTACATCATTGTAATTTCCATATATAAAAAGTACTGCAGCAACTACCCTTTCAAGTTGAATTGCATTGTTGGTTTTTTAGCATTTGAATAACCCTCTTGTCTTTCTCCTTAAAACTGCTGTTGTTTATTTTTAAATGCACAAAGAAGAGCAGTTCAGGTGTTCTATAACAAAATATTTTTATGCACACCAGCTTGTCTTAGCTGAAAATATAAGAAAATGGCTGAGCTAGTTTCGTGAGCAGAAAGGAGCAGAAGTGGTAGAAGAAGAGAAGAAAAATTACTAAGGCTTGTGCCACAAGATGCTTATTAATATGCATTTGTATATTATTCTTTGAGAGGGAGAATGGCACTATGGTCATTGCTATGGATATGATGCACTTGAGCTTTCCCTGGTTACTCTAGTTTTATTTGTGGAAGGGGAAAAAAAGGCATACGGGGGTTAGACGAGGGCTTAGTGACGCTACTGCTAATGCTATGTGGGAGTCACTTTGGCCAAGAGTCAGAAGAGATTTGTGTATGCCACAGCACTGACACAGAACTGTGTCTTGCAAGTGCCTGGCTTCAGAGGAAAACAAATCTGAAGCTTGGCATTATTTTGCCTGTACAGCACCAACTAATGAAAGAAGTAATCATATAGAGGAACACGTTGTTTTGTGAATTCTATTTGGAAGGAAATATAAATTTAGATGTTTCCATGTACTCTTTTGGAAGGTGGGCTTTTCTGTTTCGGATTACTAGTAGAAAGTTGGAAGATCTGAAAAACTTTAACCAAAAGGCTGTTCTCATCCATGTTAATTCTTTCAGATGAAAGAAAAATAAATTTGAAAGTGAGTTTAGTGCAAGCTGGGTAGGACTACAATGCCTGTGTGACAAATCAACACTTTTAAGGGAGGAAAAAAAAGAGATTTTCAGAATTCCATAAGCAGTCTACTGAATTGCAAGTAGGAAAAGATCAAGATAACAAAGAAAAAAAAAAATATTATTTCCTAAAAATTTTGAAAATTCCCATGTAAATGGGAGGTACCAGGATATAAGTATTTAGTGATATGGGAACAGAACAGTGAATGACATTTATGAATCACTGACTTTATGAGGCTGCACATGTTTCAGTGTTCCAGAACCACAGTTGCTATTTGGGAGAGATGTATGTATGAAGTCCTAGTAAAATCAAAACAATAATGCCATGACACAGTAATGTTTGTTCATAAATGTTGCTATAACATTATGGTTTAGAGTAATGTTTTCCTTTTGGATATTGAACTACAGTACTGTAATGATTAAAGTAATCTTTCTCAGAATCAAGTCTGTGAAACAGGAATTGAAAATACTTTGTGGAAACGTAACTGACAAATTACATGCAGCTTAATAGTTTTTGTATTAGTAATCTGTCTATTTTTAGCTTCCTAGCCTTCAGGCAGAGCAGCAATCAGCATGGTCTTCTGAACTGTAGCTATAAGCATGATCTCTTTAAGAATCTTGCAAAACTCAAAAGTTAGGAAAATCTTGGATTTACTTGCAGTCTGTCAGAAATCATTGTTTTGCCTTTGTGCAGTGTTTTTTGATACAATGCTGTTTCTTGTGACTTGTGCCCTGATTTTGTTTGCTACCACAAGGAGTCTTTTGTTTCAAACAAAACCTTGCGGTTAATTTTCTGCTAGGTCTTTTCATGAAAAAGGAAGGTCACAGCTTATAGCATTTGTATTGTCACTGCAAAGGACTGTACAAACTGTTCCATGGACCAGGATGTTTCTGTGATTAATTTCACGCTTGCTACATGCTTTTGAAGTAGTATTTTCCTTTTTACAATTTCAATACACTGTGTGTTGTTTAGACACTTGTGTAAGATAGGAATCACATTTGTGAGGTTGAATTACAGAGTTACTGTCATTTGTGTCAATATATGATATTAACATGAAATTAATATCAAGGTTAAAGACATATTGAAATATTTTAAAGTACGTTCTTTACAGCTGGTGCTAACTTTGATTTAGTAGTAAAATACAGTGGTACATAACTGAGACTTCAGTTAAATGCATTGTTATCTACAGTTATCAGTAGCAAGTAGTGATGCACATTTTTACTTACCACTTACCCACATAGTTCTTTGTATCTTAAATATTTTAACATGTGGGCATGATACAGTTATTTGACATTTTACAATTTGTCCTTTGCATGCAGCGAGGAGTTATGGGCGAAGACGAGGTAATTCACTTGTTTGTTACAGTACAATTAATTCTGAATGAGCTGTTACTGATCATTATGATTAATCGAAATTGATTATAAACACTTTTCTGCATGTTGTCTTAGTTTGGGGAAGATGGAGGGTGTGAGGGCTGCAGTCTGGCTTATGATCATTGATCTCTTTCTAGAGTTTGAATTACAAATCCTTTAATCAGTTAAAACACTAATGATAATTTAGTTGATGCTAATGACTACTGCTTGCAGTTGTTGCTCCCTTTAAAAGTATGCAGTTTGCTAGTAGTTCTTCTAACTCATCTTCTCAAGTGATAGTGTACAGTGTAAAAACTAAAAGCCTTTCATAAACTTAGCAAATCTAGCAGACAACTCTCAGAAACAGTAAACAGATTTTTGTAGTATAAGCCAAAATACGCTTGCTGGCCCTTGGCAAAGCTATACTGATTTAACTATATGAGGATGTGACCTGCAGTTGTTATAAAGGCCATGTAAAGTGTGCAGCAAAAACATGAAGATCTTGGATAGCTTCCAGTACTCACAACATATGCGTAAGTTCATGTGTCTCTCTTGATGTCTGCATTGGTTGATAACTGCTTGGTAGCCCTAATGTAGAGTAGAACAATGACCTAGGTCATGGTCGATGTATGCAACAGTACAGTCATGTGTTGATGATTCCTGGCAGATTCTGCCTAATTCTTTCAACTGTCATAAAATAAAAAGAAACAAGTGTTTAAAAGGGCTGATCCTTTTAGTTCACAGTCGTTGGGTGAAATGTGAAAGCCTAGCAAATTACTTTTTTGCAGTCTTGATCTGAGAGGTGTTTAGAAGTGAAGAGGAAGGAGAAGGAAGTATAAGGAGTCATATAGAGCATGTTATTCTAAATGTGTTAATCCATTGTCATCTGTTATCTTAGCTCTGAGGAACCTACTGTGATTTTGGCAAACCTTTACCCAGATGAAAGTAAAACTGATCTTTCTGGTATCGCTTCAGAACATGTTCTCATGGTTTACTTTGTACTGGCAAGACAGCCTTAGATTCTTCTTGTTCTTGGGTTTCACACTGGTCTGTGGATTTAAAAAAAAAATATTCTGAGCATTATTCTGTGATTATTTTTCCCCCCACATATTTTAAGGTGGAATAGTTTCGGAAGTACTTCTAGAGAAACACAAAAGCATAATTTTCATGATCTGAAGAGACATCTTCCTTCAGTGTGAGTTGTGTGGGGTTTTTAAAAAAAAAAAAAACTGGAAAAAACCCTACAACTACTCACACTTAAATGCTGTTGTGGCAATATTCTAATGCCAACAAGTTTATTAAACTTGGAATGAGTTTAAGTAGCAGCTCCATCCTCTCTATCATTTGCATCAGTAATTCAGAAATCCATTGTTACATCCTCTGTTCTTGATTGTGTAGCCAAACCTTATTACTTCATTTATGTCTTTAAGATCTGACTTAGTAGTCTTCATAACTGAAGCTCATATTCACATTACTCAGCTGCTGCAGTCTTCATAGCATGATCTTGCTCCTCCTGTGTTTAAATAGATGATGTACAAGAAGAATCTTTCTGGGTGCTTCTTCCAACTATGTTAACTCTGTTTCTCCTTTACTTCCCCACTTTTCTGCCCCATTGAGCACCAGCTGTATGCTTCTACTTTTGAAGTCACTCTACTGTAATCTATCATCCAGCTGTTGAATGCATCCTTAGGATAGTGAGCAAGGATGCCATCACTTGCTCACCACTAGTCATATTCTCAAACACCCATATCCCCATTTGTGCTGGAAAGGAGGAGCCTGCTACAATTACCTGCATTTGCTGTCTTCTTTGCCATCAGATGCCTACTTAAGACATAAATGTGAAAGGCCACCATAAAGATGTAATTAAAGTCTTTGTTACTTAGTACAGTCCTGTGGTCATGCTTTTATTTTGTGACCCTTGTGCAATTTTAGTATGTTTGGTTGTTTTCTATCATCTTATGGTTTTATTTGGTGGTTTTGATGTACTATATTTTTATTATGGATTTAGACACCCAATCAGGGTCGCTAGGCATTACCACACAAAAGTTGATCATGATATTTACTATCTCTTCTCCGGCCTTGTCTTTAAGCACTTGATTCTCAGGTAGTCTTCTGGAAGTGCTTTCGTACTGTTCTGACCCTTAGCTGATCAGCACAGTGTCAGCAGGTGTTGCTATAAGGCTTTCGTGGTAGTATTCGCCTGAGAGGGGAAAAAAGTTACAGACTGCAGTATGGCTCTCAGCTAAGGTACTGCAGACTCAGCTATCAGGGACCTACTGCTCCTGCATATGGATTTGCAGTGGGTGGGTGTCTCTGGAAGCAATTGGCTATTTGAGGTAGAAAATTAACTTACTTCCCAAAAGTGTGCTAGGTTGTTTTTTGGTTTTGTTTGCCTGCTTGGTTTTGAGAAGCAGTTGGATTAATTCATAATTATTTTTAAAAAGAGTGAGAGAAACAGGAAAAATTGCACTTCAGAACAGTGATGTGGGGTCTTTATTTTGCTTCACAAAAGTGTTCCTTTTTGGGCTTTTTGCAGTTAAAAGACTGAGTTCTGAGTTTGCAGCTGTCATTAATCTTTATGTTGCTAATCTAAAGCAGTGAAAGCTTGAATGAGATGCATATCCTG
Organism: Podargus strigoides; assembly: GCA_028020825.1. NCBI lineage: Eukaryota > Metazoa > Chordata > Aves > Caprimulgiformes > Podargidae > Podargus > Podargus strigoides. Next base: position 15,905,589 of record CM051621.1, read on the forward strand.
GCTCTTCATTTTGGAGTTCTCTAAAATTCGTAAATATGAAATGGGGAAATAAGTGGGGCAGAATTACCATGTTTTCACTCCCTCCTGACGTCTAGACATCTGTTTGATCGGTTTGCATTTGCAAAGCCATCCTGTGAACTTCTCAGATTTTACACTTGCTTTTCAGTGTAGTTATAATCCTACTGCAGACTGTTACATGTTAGGAATCACCACAAGGCTTCCCTTCAAAACTGTGGTAAATTTGAGTGAGAAGGATAAATCAGCACGGTGACTCATTTTTCAAGTGTTACATTTTGCACATTTATTAAAATTCTCTTTTGCTTTCCTAGAAATTAATTTTGTTCTTATGTTATCAGCATCAGATACCCTTAACAGAGAAGAGATACCCATTTGAAAGTTCTTACTGTGTACATATTTTGTCTGTTTCCTTCTGTTCAATTAAAGTTTAAGGGTTTTAGACATGCAGTAGTCATTCAGGTGATAAAAGTTACCAATTTAACTTGGAAGCTAAATCAGAGACAGACTAACTCATTTAAGCAGCCCTTAATATGATCTTTTCATTAAAAAGACCCTTTATTTAGAAACACATTACTACTTTTCTACTGGATGCAGCAGAGTAACTACAATATAACGTAATATGAAATATTATGCTTACAGTGATGTCAGCTTGCTATCTTGAACTTTTTGAAGTTCAATACACTTTTCATTTTCTTATTTTTTTCTTTAAACTAATGTCTACTTTTCTAATATCTCAGTATTTTCATATTTACTTTCCAGACTGCTGTTCCCCCACTCCCTAAAATTACATAACCGTGTACTCTCACAAAATTATTTTAATGTATATTATCTTTTCTTTTTAAGGCCGTTCTTCCCTCTTCCCAATAGACGATGGTTTGCTGGATGATGGTCATAGTGATCAAGTTGGAGTCTTAAATTCACCTACCTGCTATTCAGCTCATCAGAATGGAGAACGAATTGAGCGTTTTTCTCGGAAAGTGTTTGTTGGAGGTCTTCCACCAGATATTGATGAAGGTGAGCTGCCTGCAAACTAAGTTTGAAGGCAGGGAGAAAGATTTTGAAAAACCTAAAGGAAGTAGTAGAAATAATCCACCCAGCAAAATGTTGTGGTGTAAAAGGCTACAACTATAAATATTTTTTGACAGTTGATGGATATGTTGGACTTAATATCATTTGATGTCATCCATTACTTTTGGTGTTGAGATGGTTCAGTTGTCTCCAGTTCTGTACTTGTAGATTGTAGAGTTGCATGTGATGCTTGGAATTTGTGCTCCTGCTTACCTTGCATATTCCTTTCAAATATATCTTAGCCCTTCATAGTGTCCTCTATCTGTGCCTGCTTAATTTTCTATTCTTAGAAAACTTCTGTTAGTTATTGAATTTCAAATTCTATTTTACTATTAGCTGAAGATCTCAGAAGTGGTTTAGAAAGGTTAATATTATTTCTGTTCATATTAGAGAAACGTAAGTCAGAAGGAGGTCAAGTGGCAGAGTACTCTCTGATGAATTGAACATAGAATGTACCACAGAAGCTCAGATTATGTGATGCAGTTGGAATTGTTTTGTACAATAGTGCTGATCTGAAGTAATCATGCTGTTTAATATTAGGTTTCTCCTGTGCAGATAAATATAAATTACATGCTAGCTTTGTAACATAAACAGAAGTCCCTTCACAAGGTTCATTGTAATCCTAGAGTAACTTGCAAACTGAATAAGATGACTGTGGCTAATTAACTTTCAGACATGGAAAGACCATATTTTGGTTTCACCTTCATTGTGATGCTTTCCTGCAGTGTACTAAGGAATTTATTTTAATATACTTCAGCTTTTTTTGATGTACTTTGGCCTCTAATTCAAATGTGCACTGATGTTTTTTGCTACAAATGCTAAACAAAGGCACATGGAAATATATTTTCTTTCCTGTGTGTTTATATACTAATGTCAGGATGTGTCTGAAAGAAATGGAGCATATTTGTGTTTGAGATACTGCTCTTGTAGAGTTCAGGGTGGTTTAATTTTTTCTTCATGGCCAAGGTTCTTGCAGTCAATGACAGGAAGGAGTGGCTGGGATAGCAAGACATCACAATGCTGTGCAGGGGACATGGTATATCTTGCAACAGGAGTATTCATGGTTATGTTAGAAGCACCTCTAAATAGGCAATCTTAAGTTTCTGTGTCTGATCTGTGCATGGTATCTGCTGGAAACTGCTAGCATGCTACTTGTGGTGGTACTTATGATTTGATTATCTACCTACAAAGCTCTGAACTGTGCATCACTAAACAGTAAATTGTTTCACAGAATCGCCTAGGTTGGAAGAGACCTCTAAGATCATCAAGTCCAACCATTAACCTAACACGTTGCATTTGCATTCAAACCAGATTCTGAATTTAAGGTAGTGCCATTCCAGTTTCCACCACTGCCTTTAGTTGCCCATATACTTCTGAAATACTCCTGTAATTAAGCAATAAAAAACACACTTAAACTTAAAATTGCCTGAAATGTATTGTGTAAATATTAATGTTTTGGAAGATGTGCCTATTTAAGTTTTTTGTTCATGAAAGTTGGAAATTTTGTTCCTTTTTTGTATGAAAAACCTTTACAAGAAACAAAGATTTTTGCTGGATAGTACTTTTTCATTGTTATATTTTTTAATTGCAACTATTATTCCTGTTTTTAGATGAAATTACTGCTAGCTTCAGACGATTTGGACCTTTGGTAGTAGACTGGCCTCACAAAGCTGAAAGCAAGTCCTATTTTCCACCAAAAGGTAAGAGTTGAAAGGCCTTGACCTATCACTGAGTGCAAATCTTATTCTGGGAAACAGTCTCATCTTTTTCCAGAGGGTATAATTTGCAGTCCCTGTGAACAGTTAATTCTACAGTTTTGATGCAGGTACAGATATGGTTCCTTTACATACCAAGTCTAAAACCTGAGTGTGTTGTTTTTAGTACTGTGCTTAGTTCTGTGCTGGACTGCTGAAAGGTCTTCTATATTCTGCTTTCCTGTATATGCGATCAGTGTTATGTAGTTGTATGTGTCACTAATCCTAAATTTTGTATTGGCATTTCTGTCCAGTTTCCAAAACTGAAATTTGGTCAAATTTTGAAGACTAAATCTTAGGTAAAAACTTTTGTAGAAAGTTACAGGAAGGATTCAGAAGGATGCATTTGGGTATCTGATCAAGATATGTTTATTTCAGTTTTAGTATGTGAAGCACTTAATGTGCTACTGAAGCACTTAATTATCTGTTTTGATAAATGATTAAATACTGATTTTCAACTATTTCTAGTGTTGCTGTTAGACTAGATTTTTAAATATCACTTAGTGTTGGAAAAGCCATGCTGTACATTAAGTAATTAAATTATGTAGCATATCTCTGTACATGTACAATCATGTATTAGTACATATAAAATAAATGCAAAAATCTGATCCATATATCAAAACAATGCAGAGATTAATTTTGTAGAGAATGCAGCAATTCATTCCTTACCTGGAAGTAAAAAAAGTGGGCATAGTGCCTTTTTAAACTGGTTCTTCATTTATGTATCTGACTGTCTATGCTGAGGAAAAGACAATATTATCCCAGGTGGTTCTTTAAAAGTGAGAACGGAATTGAAAGTATTTGAACAGTATTTATGAACATTATGTGGAAATTCTAAAAGAGACTTTGGCTTTTTTTTTCTGATTGTCAGTGTGATACACAAGCTGATTTTTTTAAAAAAATCTATATTGTAAGCAGAGCTTCTTAAAAGCAGAGAATACAGATGGAAGAACGTCAGTCTGTTGATCTAATTAATTCAGGAAAGACTTGTGAACTAAGTGTTAAGTTGATTTCCCATGATTAACTGATTCTTACTTGAAATTTAATATCACTTCCTGGTTTTCAGTCTTAAAACTTTATTCTAATTGTCAGTTTACTACATTATTCAATATTGTTTTGTAATGTAGCCTAACACATTTAAAATACAGTCTACATTTCTCTTTGTAGATACTCTGGGAATATGGCTTACTATTAACTACTGAATATCACTGTATTTATATCTGGGGTTTTTTCAGTGCAATAGATATGGCTCATGATTATTTTGTAGAAGAATTTCCTAAATTGTCTGAAGTGTTACTTTACACAGGCAAGATCTGTGTATACACAGATATGTGTCTGAAACTGCTAAAGATAGGCTAAATATGAAGAAAGCTTTGAGATTGCTCAATAATTAGCAATTGAGAAATATATGCGATAGTAGCCCAAGGAATGGGGTGGTTTTGGCTTTTTGACTTTTAATCTCCCATTTCTAATTTGTTACTTTGCATGGAGTCAATTCAGTGTATATTTTTTTGTTCAGTCTCATCAGAGATTTGTCATGGTATTACTTTCCGAAGACATTTCAGAATTATCCAGTTCTGGACTGATTTACATAAGTCTTCTCTGTGGCGAAGAGATACAGCCTGCTTTATTTCAAACTCTTGTTTTTTCCAGGCTGTGGTTCCTTCCAGGGTCTCTGCTTACAGAAAGTCCTGAGGGAAGGCCAAGTTCATAAGCATTTCCTTGCTTAAAGAAATGCAAAAAGCGTCCTGATCCATCAAGGCTGGCTGCCTCCTGAGAAACACCTTAACACTTAAGAACTGTTTGTTCTTAAATAATTACATTTTATATTGGTTCACCACAAAATTAGGCCTGGAGAAAACAGGAATTTTAAAAACTTCTCACTAATCTTACAAGGAAACTCTGTTCTGAAGCTGAAAAAAATTCTTCTATTGAGATCAAAGTACAAAGTCTAAGTGATCTGCCAACTGTAACGGAGAATTCCTTCCTTTGTGACTTGCCACTGTTTATCATAACTTCTGTTATTACGTAGTTGGCGAATATACTTATTTATGAAACAACACACATGTCCAAAGCAACTTGCTGAGGTGAGGAATCCTTCTTATGATAATGAAGCTCTCAAACAAAAGGTGCTGTGAGGATATACAAATCCAAAGAAGGCCTTTCAAAATATGCCCAGTTGCTTGTGTGCTCTGTACTATTTATAGTCTGTATCAAGCAGAGGATAATCTGATTTAAACAGGACAATATCCACCGCCTTTTTTTATTTGTCTGGGTGTTTCTGTTGCCTCCATCACATCAGTTGTGCAGTAGCTTTGTTTATTCAGGGTTCTTAACTGCTAGTTTAGAACTGGCCAAAAAAATTAGATTGAAAATGTTCTTTCTGGTTTAAGAAGCAAAACCCCAGGTCCATTGAAGTTCTGTTTAACTTGTTACCAGCTTATTTGATCACACTGGGTAGGATTGAACTCTGGATTCAGGCACGTAACTGTAGGTGTCTTCATGTGTGATTAGTGTCTAAGCTTCCTTTAATCAATGGGAATCTGGCCGATACAGTCAGTGGAGTACAGAGGGCTATTCAGGTCATTGTAACATAAGCACATTGAGCTTGATTCATTTACCCAAACCAAGGATATCTAAAAGATTTACACAGGTCTGGCAAATGTGGTGTGGCACCTATTGAAGCCCCACACAATTCTGGAGCACAAGTTGAAGGTTAGGCAAAGTACTCTACAGGATAATTGGTGTTAGACACCTCCATGTCCTGCTTGGTCAGCTGAGTTAGCCATCCAGACACCACTGATTATACAAACTGGATCTCTGTACCACAGTAGGAGCTTAAACACAGTCACTGCAGAAATACAAAAATGTTTGGATCTTGAAGTGAATCCTTCCCCCTACTCAGAAGTGCCTCAGCTAATAGCTAATATATTACAGTTGTATCAGCCTGCATTTTTTTAACTTCGAGTATATTCTGGAGTTAATTCTCCATTAGAGATGACTAAACTGAGAGTGAAAAATTTGTTTTAAACATTAAATTTAATTAATATGGTGATGAGTTATCTTTAAAGAGAAATAGATTAAATGTGTGTCCTTCCCAAATGTGAATTATTCCCATCATGAAATGTAGATCCATATAAACCTGCAGTTTATACTGATTTGTTCTGATTTAAGCCAAGGCACAGCATTCTGTGGACAAGAATTGCACTGCACTGAGGCCATTTTGTCTCCTCTGGGGACTGTCTGTCAGGAGTAGAGGAACCAACCCCTAAACAAAATATGGCTGTACTGACTGACATGGACAGTGCTGTGCTGGCTTGCACTTATTTTCTCAACTCCATCTCTAAGCCACTAGCAATAGGAGTTAACTGGAGTTTAATAGAACTTAAAGCTACTCTCTGATTTCTAAACAGAGTATGCATAGCAGAAGTAGTGTCCTATCTCCTTTTGGTAAACTTCCATATTACTACAGAATAAAGAAGTTGTACCTTGCTCAGAAAATCATGTTAGCTACTAGTGTGAATCTAATCTAGAATGCTTTGCTTTTGATTTGTTCTTTATGTAATAAATACAAAAACTGAGAACACCGATTCTGTATATAGGTTGGGGGAGAAAAGCAGAAAGGGATAATAATAGTTTGTGCCATACGGTTGTTGACATATGGTAGCTATAGTAACAAGCAGAGCTCTAATTTACGATGTCTAAATGGAATACCTAATATAAGACTGCACTTTCCCTTTGCAAGCACTTTCTAGCTGACAGATATAGGCTGGTTGCCTGTGTAACTGGTGTTTTTTGGAGAAGTCTATGGCTAATATACAATTGTTTTGTGCCAGGAAATACTCTAGTACAGGGCAAGTGATGGAGAATGGTTTGCATGCAGACTGTGCAAGTCTAGCAAGTCTTCTTTGGAAGGGATTGGCTGTGTCTGTATCTGGCCATAAAATGTGAGACCTAAGCAAATAATCTTCTCTAGCCAGGTTTCTTCTCCAGGAGAACTCATTATTTTCCTTCAGACTAGACTTGGGGAGCAAACTAAATGCCTTGTAAATCACTGAAGGACTTAGAGCTGTGGAGCAAAACTACAGCCAGACCAATTTGTGAGTACGTACTAAACTTAACTTTTTTTTGTGTCTTCAGATGGGGAGTAGTACACCTAAGCTCCTGACAGAAGCCTATCTGATGCTTAAGATTAAGTGGGATGAACCCAGACATGAGTACATGCTTTGCAGATAGCATTGAGAAAGCAGTATTAATGTATATTTTTGATACTGCTTTCCATTTATTTCAGGTGTGATAGGATATAGTAGTCCTCATTATTCCCTTATCAAATTCTTATATTTGAATTTTGTCTTTTTACAAGCTTCCACAGTGAAGCATATTAATAGCTGCAGACCTACAGGTGGTAGATCATGTAGAGACACTGACCATTTTTGTGTGTCAGAAGTTATATGGCAGTACCCTTGATTTGCGTTAGGATAAAAACTGATGGAAAATGACCGTCTGGCAAATTATTTTATGTGTTTCTGGCTGTGAATCTTACTTTGTATGTCTGATCCCTTAGTCAGCAGCATATGCTTTTAGCCCTCCCCTTGATTAATCAAGTTTTTGCACTCCCATTGTTCTTGTACTCAGCTCTCCATTCAAACAGCAATGTGTGTGCCTGGCTTCCCCCCAAGTAAGGACATTTACACAGGTCTGGTCTCACTTACCTATGCCACTCTGCACATGTCCTGATTCAGTGAGCGAGTTCTGCTTGGCTACTATGTGGATTTTAAATTACAAGATAAGATATCCCTATTAAAGCAGATTTTAAATCTAAATGTTTACTAATTAAGATTAAGTTAAACAGGTTGTCACTGAAAAATACTGTTCAGCAAGGAAAAATGGACTTCAGAAGGGAATGCTTCAGCCAAAGTCCAAATACTCCCTACAGCATATTTGTTAAGAAACTAAATAACACTGCTATATTTTTTTATGTAATACATAAAGCTTTGTCTTGTGTCCCTTGTAGGTAGCTGTGATTGATAGGACCATAGTGTGAGGGGTAAGACATGATGTACAAGTTAGTAGAAAGACCAGTATAGGCCTTACAGCTTCTTTAAATCCTACTTTTGTTCCCATATATCTAAAATCAGTTATGCATTTGTTTCTCTAATCTTATGTTGTTCTTAACTCATTGGTTCTTTAATTCTCTTCAAGATGCAACCTACCATCTTTGCCTTGATGGCCTACACTTTGTTTGCAATAAGAAATTGCCAGTGGTTAACTAGCTTCTCTCAGAAAAACAGTATCATTTCCAAAAGGCTTGGTAAAGCAGCCGCACTCCCTCTTGCCAAGCTCGCTCTCAAATGCTTCAGCATTTACTTTTCCATCCAAGTAATAAAATATAACTTCATGTGAAAATTCCACACTCGGTAGTAATCTCTGAAAGAAATGTGGATTTATGGTCCTTTTAAAGTCCATTTTAGAATACAACCTTAATTGTGATATCAAGCACCTGTAAAATAGCAAATTTTATGTATATTGTTATGCTGTAACTGCTAAAGTATTCTAACATGTGAGGTTCTTCACTTGTCTGACTGTGTTTTTACTGTAGCATTAAATAAGCATTTTAATTCCTATTTTTGTAGTGTTTGGGAGGTTTGCGGGGTCGCTTATGTAACAAAGTACTTTGATCTAATCTCTAGAATAGAGATTAGTGGTTTGTGCCAAGTCGGATTTTCATTGTATAATGTGCATTGCTGCCAGTGAATTCTGCTCAGCCTAGGCTTCCAGTACATGATAGAGCAGATGTGTTTGCTTTTATTTGGATATTAGTCTATTTTGACAGTTATTTTAAGGATAGAAGTATTTGCCTGGAGTTCTGTTGATCTTGGCAAGGTAGTACATAGTTAAGAATGACAACTGATAACAAAGAATTGGTTTGATTTTCTTTTTATTTTGGAGTAAACACACTTGTATGGAAAGTTACTGGCAAAGATGGTTAAGAAAGGTAAAGATAAGAGAAAAAGTATGAATTGGTTTGGGATTTTTTCCAGGTTATGCATTCCTCCTGTTCCAAGAAGAGAGTTCTGTTCAGGCCCTGATTGACGCCTGCATTGAAGAAGATGGAAAGCTCTATCTATGTGTTTCCAGTCCTACTATCAAGGACAAGCCAGTAAGTAAACAGTAGATGGCCTGCAGGCTATAGCTGCCATCTGTCTAAAGCTACATTTGAAATGATGATGGTGAAAATAATCAAAAGCCAACTACCATTGGTGGAGCCCAACATCTGGAACAGTTGGATTATTTTAAATTTGTAGTGTTTTGAATTAATAGGATTAAAACAGAACATCTAGACATGTGAAGCTAATGGGGTTATCACTGTTTGACAGTTTGTAGAGGCTGATGAACATATATCCACTAAGTAGTGCAACTTAAAGTAGCATACTATTTTCTGTCCCAATTTAATAGGTTCAGATCCGTCCCTGGAATCTAAGTGATAGTGACTTTGTGATGGATGGTTCCCAGCCGCTTGATCCTCGAAAAACAATTTTTGTTGGAGGAGTCCCTAGACCATTGAGAGCTGGTGAGCATAATCTGTGGCTATTTTAAAAAATAGGAGATTATTGAAAATAATTTGAACCATGCATACTTTTATATAGTAATGTATGGATAGATACAGATACATACATATAAAAATAGAAGACTGTTGTGGAAGTTATAACCACAGTACGATACTTGTGTATTCTTACGTTTCTCTAGTAAGTGTTTTCATCTGGCTTTGGCCATGAATCACTGTTCATCATTAAGATTTACTCGAAACTGTTACATGTCTAAAGCTGTAGAAAAGATTTTGATCATACTAGCAAAACTGTAATGTGAACTATGTCACAAAAGAGTTTATTTTTAAAATAATGCTGTGAAAACCTCTTTGCCATGCTCCATGAGTATGTGGAGCTCCATTTGTACTTGTTTGTTGGGCATTGGCTACTCAAATTGTCAAGTTGCAGTTACTCTTGCTAAAATGGACAGAATAAAAGCACAGATCGAGTATTTAAAGGAGAAGGTATAGAAGAAAAAAGGAGGAAATTCAGAAAGCTAGCACAGTTTGTATGGCACAACACTGAGATTGCAAGACTTTCTAGACTCCTGTCAGAGTGCATGAAGGAAAAATGGAATGTTCCTATAGCTGTGGAATGGTTGATCTACAACCTGGACGGTCTGCTTTGTGAGATAGACTGCAGTAGCCTTTTACAATATTTTATGGTGGCCTTCTAGTAAGTAGGTTGAAGTGAATGTTGGAAGTAGAATGACTCCTGGACTTCATTAGTCTTCCATAGTTCGTAATGAATTTTATTCTTACAGAAAGGTGAGCTTTCAGATGGAAGTTGTAGGAGAACCAAGAAGTGATAGTGCAAATTTGGGGTATAAAGAATCTTAATTATTTCTATCTTGGACCTGCAATGCTCAAGCTTTTCTGTTACTTTATTTCTAAGACTGTACTTTTGACTGTAGTACAAGTTCTGTAAATGAGCATAAATACAGTGTGCTCCAACTGCAGATTACTTTTTCTTTAAATTCAGTTCACATACTCTGGATTACTGTGCTGAATATCTGTGGTAAATTTAATGGATGCATTCCTATGCTTTGCTTTCAAATGCCCTGTATATGTGAAAATGAAACTTTTGTGGCATTGTGAAATAAGAAGCATGCCTTGACAAAAGCGGTAAAACTTTAGGAGACTTTTCAAACAACTATTGAGCCACAATGACAAGTGACACCTTTATCCCCTAATACAGTAGTATTTTTCACCTAAATGAACTGCAAAACTGAATTCAGTATAAAATATTACTACAGGCTTGCTAAAATACTTGATCTGTAAAATTTAAGATTTTTGTTTCTATGAACTTCAGTATGTATGGTTAAGAGTAGCACTTCAGAGATAATCGAACTCTGTGTGGCTCATGAAAAGATGCTAACTGCATCTTTAAATTCAAGTAGGGCATAGAGCATTAGGACAGCCAGAGAACATGTACCAAGGAATGTGTGGCATGTTGGTCTATTTTATACAGCTTACATTCCATGCCTGCCCAAAAAGTTTTTTACTGTAACTCCCTGAAGAAAACTGCCCTAGAATTTCAGTTCCAGGTTATCAAGGACTATAAGGACTTACAATTCCATTGTTTCTTGGATGTATGTACCAACAGTGTGAAAGATAAGTCTGTTGAGTATTTCCTAGCCTATTTTATGTTTTTTCATTTCTTGTTATACCTGTTACATCGACTGTTGCAAAATTAATTATTAAAATTAACTTTTCTAGTATTTTTAAATACAGGCATATTATATAAAGCTTGTACTGTAAGAACTGTAAGTTTAAATTAACATTATTTTGTTTCTTAATAGTGGAATTGGCTATGATCATGGACCGTCTCTATGGTGGAGTTTGTTATGCAGGAATTGATACTGACCCTGAGCTGAAATACCCAAAAGGTGCTGGACGAGTTGCTTTTTCCAATCAGCAGAGTTATATTGCTGCCATCAGTGCTCGGTTTGTTCAACTTCAGCATGGCGATATTGATAAACGAGTAAGTTATACAGAAATTAAAAAAAATAAATATGAGAGTGGTGATCTATAGAGGAACTTCTCAGGGTGTGGTAACATTGCATTCAATTGGCTTTCATCTTCTATATTAGTATTCCTGTAACTCCACTAGTTCTGAGAGTTAAACGGTGAGGGAATGCCCCCCAAACAACACGCTTTCCATAAAGCATCAGTTTGTTCCTCGGGTGTGTGTTAGACCATATGTTCTTTCCATTCTGGAGTTCCTAGTTTTGTTGTGTAATGGGCAAAGGGCTCAAAAAATCTTCTCTTCCTTGTTCTTATGAAGCCAAACACTGCGATAATTCCTCCATCATTCATAGGAGACTAGTATTCATTGGTTTCAGATTAACTCTGTATTTGCAGCTGCCCTTAATTTCAGCCGTGATTGTGAGTGCTCAGCAGGAATCAGAAAATCAATCAAGCTCAACATGTATAAACTTAAAATGTCTTATCCTTTCTGTTTGAGAGTCTTTGGAGTATTTACCAATGCTTCTATTAAGAAGACTAGTCAACTTCATTACTTCTAATTAGAAGTATAAGGGTAGCAAAGAAAACTGGCAATCTGTTAGTTTTAAGTGTCACTAGTGCTGATGTCAAGAGCTGCAGAGGCAGTCACTGGTATTAATAGATGTCCTTTTTTTTAAAAACAAAAAGGTTCTAGAGGAAGAAGGGATGAGTGAGTAAAGTAGTTCAAGGTCCTGTCTCCTCTACTGATAAAAGACACAGGGAAAAAGAAAGTAGTACAGTTAAAAGTCTACTGTTGGGATGTAGCATGTACACTTCTACTTTCAAATCTACAGAGTAATACAGCTTTACATCTGTCCCTTGGGTACCAGTTGCCTAGTGAGCTGAAATCCCCAAACATGGTCTTTTCCAGAGGAGGAGTGGGTCTGAGTGTGGGTAGTGAACTAGGCTTCATGTCAAGATGTGATGGCTACATTTTGCTGGTGGGATTGCTGTGCGGGTGACTTGCAGCTGAGTTTGGCTGATAGCTCTACCTTTTGGCTAACTATGTAACAGTATCCTTGACACTGGCTGTGTGAGGGGAAATAAAACTATTAATCATCTTGCATTTGAGTATTTGGGCAAAATGGAAGTAAGGACTGGAATTCAGAAGTCCTTCTGAAGAAATGCTGAATGGGTCATTTAGCTTCAGAATTGGGTATAACTTAGTGTGTTTCAGGAACCAACTATGCTGCATTTGGCTGTAAAGTGACCGAACTGTAAAATTAGAGGTGAACACTTGGGTCCTATCCAAACTAGATCTCCCTCAAAGGTGGGAGACAGGGACTTGAATGCTGCAAACTAGGGGACACTTAAGTCTTGGTCTTCCTCTTCCTGTGGGAGTGTCCTTTGCAGTAGAGGAGTATGTGGTAGACTGGCAGTACCATCTTGTAAGAGAAAGGAAGGCACGAACCTGCCTTTGAAGGCTGCACTTCCAGATAGGGTGGTTTGTTGGTTTGGTTGTTTTTTTTAATGATGGATCACCAGAGATTTTAAGGGCTCTTTGGATGCTGAGCGAACATCTGAAATGGCAGTGCTTGCTCTTTGCAGAGAAAGGGATATAACTTGTTCATGTGTGAAATAACACTGAAATACTTAAAGGGGGAAGGTCAGTAAATCTCCAGTAAAACAGTGGATGTGTTCTGCAAGCCTCTTGGAGCTTGGACAGGTGAAAAAAAAAAAAACACGAAATCTACCCCAAATACTGGATTTCAGAAGCACAGCATCTGAGTTATATCCATGAGACTTAATTTAGAAAAACAGTAGTCAAATGATAAAAAATGATCAGTAGTCAAAAAATAAAACCAAACAAAAAACAAAACCAAAAAAAACCCCACCAAACCCAAAACAAAACAAAACAAAAAAAACAACAAAAAACCAACCAACAAACAAACAACAAAAAAAAACCCAAACAAACAAAACACAAAACCAGGGGAAGAAACAAGTATAATTAGTAACTGTAGACAGGTGTTCATGGAGGTTATGGAGAAAAGGGAAAGAAGTTCTAGGCTTTCTCTTCACAGTTTCTTTTTTAAATTATGTTCTTTCTTTGGTGTTACTTCTCTAATTCTTGAAAATCAGTTTTTTAACTCGAGTGTTCTTTTAAATCTGGAGTTTTTAGCATTTTTCTTAGCATCCTTATTTTTTCTTACTTTTTAAAAAGGTGTGCTATTTCTGAAGTTTCACTTGCAAAATACAGCAGTGCCAAATCTTAGTATTTTCATAAATTTGTCTTTAAACCTTGTGATGGGGAAGTGTATGAACGTCTTTATTTCAGAGGATTTTTAATCTTCCTATTTTAAATCATGTTTTCTAATTAAATCACATGGTCAGTCATTATATAATTATATATATATTTATACACCCCAGGTATTTCTATTGCTGAGGAGTAAGAGAGAATAGCCTCTTTTTAGGGAACACCTTAACTCTTAGCTGTTTCTCAAAATATGACAAATGCTATTTTCAGAAATAGTTTTTTGCTCTATGGAGTTTATATACCAGTGCCTTCTTGGGCTCTGAAAATATTCTGAAATCAGTCTTACTGCTGATTTATAGATCAGCAAGTAATTTGTATGAATCTGTAAACCACTGTTTTCATCAATGAGGAAGACAGTCCTACTTTGGGTGCTGCCTTCATCTCAGATGTGTATGTATGCTAGCCAATAAAGCAATATATTGCATATTTCCCTGAAATCTTAGAGGCAGGCTGTTCTCCTACCCTTTACCTTAGCAGTTTCTGCACTAGTTATATCCAGCTTCTGCAGGTCTGATGTCCTTTCACCTTCTTTTCATAACCAGTTTTGTCTCTGTAAAAGTCTCTTTTCATTGCTGAATTTTGCAGTTCACCTGTTTATCCTTCTGAACTTTAGTTCAAAGTATTTATAGCATTTTTTATTTTTTTTGCACATACCTTTTCCTACCTTAATTGGAAATCTTAGTGTCACAGTTGCTTAACAAACATTCTGGGCTGTGGTTTGATCTTAACTGCTTCCTTACCTAAGTATTCTGCAGCTTCTCTCCAGTTCTTTTGATGTGTAGATATGTTTAGTTTCTCTAACAGATGTTTTTCTTCAGTGAAGTGCTCCTCATCCTGTTTCATCATATATGAAAGCTCAGCTCCAAACATTGCCTTGAAACACGTTTGGAGTTTCAGCTCCAAACAATTCCTTAAAATGTTAACTTTCATATGCCAGTGGTCTGCATCCACTTCATGTAATACATTCCCGAGTGTTTCTCCAATACATTTGAAATCATCTTCATGCCGATCTTGGTGCATTAATGCACCAAAGCTTGAAATATGTGCTGCTTCATGCTTCCAGTGATTTCAAACCACAAACACAGTTACTGCATAACATAACTGTTTACTGGAAAGGTTTGAGTGTAATTTGTGATAAGGCAGGTCATTGTAGTGAAATAAGAAGTAGAGCTTGTACTGAATATAGATTACTGGAAGAAGCATACTCTGTTTTAAACATAGATGCATTTGACATGTCACGTATGGCCTCATACTTCTGAAGCTAAGAAAATGAAGACTGTTCTCCTGTAAAACTTTTGCGTGGGTAGCTGTATGTGCAACTCTTCCTCTGGAGACACAATGGGAAAAAATAGCATTTTAAAGTACTTACTATTTCAAATATATTATGTCTGAGTATAGTACGTAAAGTCGGTGTCATATGTAGTAGCTCAGAAAAACACATCTTACAGCAATGAGTTTTAGTATGAACTAGACTAACTCTTTTTGCCACAAAAGGCAGATAAGGCCATCTTTAAAAGTGAGGAAAATGTAGAAGACAACAATACATTCCTTATTGATGGAGTCAAGTCATTTTGTGTTTTATTATGGAGTAGTTCTTCCTGTCTGATTGCAGTCTGTAACAGTTCAGTTACACAAAGACATAATGCAAATTTACCACTGGACTCCTGCCACTTTTCCACTCTGGCAGTCAGATGAGTTTGGGAGAAAGGAGCTGTGTAAGACAGGTGTTTCTAACAGTCTGTGTACTTGCAAAACAAGGTCTTTTAACACTATTTGCAGAGATACATTGAATAGAAATTTCTGTACAGATCAAAGCCACAAAAAGGGAAAGTAATAGATGACCAAAATCTGTAGCTCCAAATTTGACCCTATTTTAGAAATGGGGAGTGAATTTATGGGAAACAGGAGGGCTAGAACATCTGTATTCCAGCCTGCGGGAAGTACTTTTAATTTGTGCACAGTAGTAGTACATGCAGAGACTTATACTTGTGTTTTTAAGAAAGTTAATATAAAAATGGGTACATTCTTGTATGTTCAATTATATTTTGCTAAACAGTATAGAATTGGGTGTTATGTTGGGTACATTCAGATTAGTTGGGAGACCTTTGAGCTTGTTCCCTTGTTTTCTACATGTACATTCATATAATCATTTGCCAAGAACATTCTTCCAGAATAAATAAAAGGGAGGTTCTGATGTAGCTATTTAATACATATGTAGCGTACTTCTACAGATCTGCCTTGAAGTGTTCTGCTCACTGTATGGATAAATCTGTAGCTGATAAAAGCTACAGTAATAACTGATTAGTTAAAGGTGTTAATATGTCTGATTTCAGATTTCTGGCATTGCTTTGAACCAGCAAAACCTGAATGCCCTCATGTAACTTCTAAGTAGGGATAGTTCTTAACTGGAATTGTTTCTGTTTTACTCCAACAGGTGGAGGTAAAGCCATATGTGTTGGATGACCAGATGTGTGATGAATGCCAGGGTGCACGATGTGGTGGAAAGTTTGCTCCTTTCTTTTGTGCCAATGTCACTTGCCTGCAGTATTACTGTGAGTTTTGTTGGGCAAATATCCACTCTCGTGCAGGACGTGAATTCCATAAGCCATTGGTAAAGGAGGGGGCTGACCGCCCACGTCAGATCCACTTCCGCTGGAATTAAACATGGTGAACCAGCATCTACATAAGGAAAGAAGGGTGCATGTGGCTTACTGTGTTTGAAGATACTGACATGCAGAAGAAATAAGTGCATTCTTCTGCTTTTCACCCCAGCTATCAATACATGCATCTTTATCAGCAGCCAAAACACTACAAGCCTCTTGTTTTTCACCAAAACCCTACATCTCAGGCTTACTAATTTTTGTGATATTTTCATGTTAAAATAAAATGTTTTTTTGTATTTTCTCCAAGTTATTTTTATATGTAAAGTTAAAACTAGATATGAGAATGTTTTTGCGTAGGGGCACACAGTCTGCTGCTATATTTAGTGGGTGAAGCGTGCACTTATTTCTAAACATGGGTTTTTAACTTCAAGATCTGCCCCAGTAATTTACCAAAGGTAGCAAAATAGTGAAGATGGAATATGTCTGCTACAAAAAGCTTATTTTTATTGTTGTTGCTATTTTCAGTGTATACATAAACTAAAAACTAGGGTTGATTTTTTGCTCTCCATTTTGACTTGCAAGAAATAATACCTCAAGATAATCTGATTTATTAGCTATTTTTAAACATTTTTAATCACAAGCTGTATTAGCTTTGCTGCTATATAGGTGTTATGTGTAATGCCACCTATTAATACGGGACTGAAACGTTTAAGACACACTGCATTACAGATTAAATGCAGGCAGCACAATATGGCCTAAACTGCCATAGTTTTAGAATGTGAAAAAAAATTGCATGTTTACTTACCTGTATACACCATATGCATGCACTAGAACTATTAATTAACAAGAGGTGAGTTATTGCAAATGTTCAAACAAGGCTCTCTTGAAACTAGGTAGCATGAGCAAATTTACAAAAATTTGTTACAAAAAACAAACTTGCATGCATTATTGTGACTGAAGTTAAAAAAAAAAATGTCCTACATGTGTACAATATGCAAATTAGTTTTAGACTAGAAAGTGCAGCCATTTTGTGACCTGGTCAGTAGTGGAATTCAATTTTATGCAGACTGGATGTAATATTGTAATCCCTGTGCAATTTTGTGATGTGTGCTTCTACTTAATGTGGCGTGATGTAGTATAGATACAAGTTTGAGTAAAAAGCTAGCATTTAAAAAATTCTTTTAAGCCCCCTTGATTGTTCATGGTTAAGATTTCCTCTACAAACCAAAGATGGCCAGCACACTGCTAACCAGTCACCAAATGTGAAACCCATGACAAATGCATACAAAAATAGACTTATCTAAGAACGCGTAACGCTTTAGAA